>JAQPPZ010001560.1:1394139-2788279 GCA_028583015.1 Wollemia nobilis | reverse complement strand
AAAGAATCAAAATAAAATTCTATTTCTCCAAAGATAACTCCATTTCTTGAAGATGAAGAGTGGAGAAAAACTTAAATCATTCATGAGGAGAATTTTTGAACTAAGAGCATCACTGTAAGCACTAGGAGAAAATTTATTTGATGAAACTATTGTTTCAATTATTTTAAGATCTCTCCCTTCAAAATATAAATTTTATGTGATAACATTAAATATCACTAAACAAACACCAAGCTTTGAAAAGTTGGTGAACCTATTTTAAAAGGTAGAAGCTTCACATATAGTAGTAGAAGAAGAAAAACTACTTATAAATAAAAAATAGAAGCAACCATTCATAAGAGGCATAAGATATCCAAAGCACTTTTAATAAAAAAATAATTCTCAAGGATACCAAAATCAGAGAAATGATTTTCAAAGAAATAGTTTTCACACACAAAAGAAGTATGATTTTTGTGGTAGAAATGGCCAAATTTTTTGTGGTAGAAATGGCCAAACTGATGGAATGTTCATATAATCCATTCAAAAATGGATCCTCTTCATGAGAGATGAACCAAAAGCAAGATTGGTCATCTTTAGATTAAAAAAATCAAATTTGGAGAAATGTACATCAAAATAATATAGCCGAGGAAAATCAAGTTAAAGAAGAAGAAAATATCATGAAGAACTTGTGTTTGTTGCACGAGCGTAGCTAAGACAACACAATAATATCTGGTATGACTCCAAAGCAACCAAACATATGATAAGTCAAGAAAATTGGGATCATCCAAATTGCTCTAGTTATACAGGTAATAATACATCCAACAACTTCAAAAGTTCAATTGATCACTCCAAGTTATGAAAGAACAAGATGAATGATCAAACTTTGAAAAATCAAATAAAGTAAAAAGTAACTGATCTCACTACATCAAGTGATGATCAAAACATGAAATGGAGATAAAACTAGTCACAAAGAAACTTTAAGATATAATTCAACAAAGAAGTTCAAATTAAAGTAAAATAATGAGCAAAAAAAATATTACAAGAATTTTAGAAAAAATATTGGCTACAAAATTCAAGACAATAAAGAGCTTAAGACTATAGAAAATGAACACTTCACCCAAAAGGAAAATAGTTGAAAACTATAGAGATAACACGACATCAATACATAGATCAACCCAACAAACTATCAAAGACATCACCCAAAAATCTAGATAAGAAGCAACAAAGATAAAAAAATACCTCATCTCAAATCCTTGAAATACTTTAAGAAAGTAAATCTAGGAAGAAAATATCTTAGCTTCTACTTTAGTTAGATATGTATTATGCCTAAAATATGTATTTTATGTATGTAAATATCTACCATTTAATAATGTAAAGGATCAAAGCATTTATTTCTAACATATCTCTATAGAGGAACTACATGAGGCAATTTTCTCTTTCACCCTAACAAGGAACCTAGGCTTAATGTATTTCTTATAATATTCTTTCAAAAAATAAGGATTTGTTGGCTATAGATTAAGAGGTCAAGTAAAAGAATGATATAATCAGTGAGATAAATGCCACCTTTATTGCATTGATTTTCAAGGATAGTAAGATAAAATTATTTTGATATTTTCATCAAATAAGCCTTTACAACATGATTTATAAGATCATTTCAAAATTTATTTTAAATAGATTGAAATGTTCTAGATTTTATAATCTTAAAATAATTTCCATAAAAATAAAAATTACCATAATAATTTAAATTTCCATAATAATGTTATAGATTTAAATAATTCGACCTAATTAACATCTTATACCTCCCAAAAACTTAGCATAGAAAAAATAATAATTTCATAAAAATTAATTACCCCTTTTACCATCTGCGGGATTTTGAACTCAGTGCGTTCCTTTCACGAGAGTGTTGGCCATGGATTCCACGCTGTGTGAGCCACATGCTCCACACGAAGAAGGAGGAGCACTAAAACTAGTTGAATATTTCTCATTACCAAGCGTTATAGACAAAGGAAGGGTGTTGGAGAATCAATGCACTCATGTGGTACACAAGTTAAAAGAATAAGGTTTTTGCTTGCCACTTGGCACATCTAACATAGAGCATTAACCATCGTGAAGAGATAGTCTAAGCATCAAGGAAACCAAATCATTGTTGCAAAGGAGACAAACATAATACCTAAAGAATAAGAACTCAAATAAATGGTATATGAACTACAAAAATGCTACAAGTGTTTTATTTTTCTACTTTTACATGAAAATATTAGTTGGTTTTGAACCTATAGAAATATGGTGGATACTCTATAAATTTAGGAGATGAGGATTTAAATTATTTATAAGATCATTTCAAAATTTATTTTAAATAGATTTAAATGTTCTATATTTTATTATCTTAGATGAAGAACATGGAAAAAAAATCATATGTTAAGGTTTGAAAACATTATGTTCTTAAAACAATAGATTTAGATGAAGAACTTGTAAATGCTTCTCTACCGACGTGCATGGTTGATAGTACATATGGTATAAATACCATAGCATAAGGTTTGAAAAATATTTTTTAATAATTATCCACAGTGGTGAAGAATTTAATTTTTTTTAATTTAAATTCTAAAGACCCACTACATCTTATGGAGCGATCTAAAGTTTTAGTGCCAACCATGCAGTGATATACGGTTGACAGCCAGAGACAGACTGGACCTATATATATTGCATGATGGAAGCATGATTTTTGTTGGGAAACTGTTATGCATGTGACGGTAGTCACATCGCTGGCAGTGAAGCCCACATCAATCTCTCCCAAATATGGCCGCTTGGGCCGCATATTAGAGTACGCTCCCTCCATGACAAGCTCTAGTGGACTGATTCTATTTGATTTGAGCTCATGTTTTTGGGTCTTTAGAGTGCGCTACTATGGGTGCAGCGTTGATAGAGAAAACTACTTGGTGATGGATGCAGACCATACGAAGCACCATGTTCGAAGCACCATTGCTCACTTCCTCCTTTTGAATATGTCGAAGGCTATAGAAATGGCCTATTTGCATATGGTTCTTTGGCTCTCATAATAGTTTATTTAAATCATAGTGGTGGAAATATATTAAAATGTTTTTAGTTAAGGGCTATTTTACCTGGACACAATTGCAGTTCACGAATATGCTACCAATTTTCTTTGATGATTTGTTGTGATTGAAGGGTTATCCAATTATGTGACGCTGCTAGCTGGTCCATGCTAACTGCTTATTGTGTTTTACCATGGTGGAGATTGATATCTGCAATTAATGGAGGAGATGCGACCAATGGGTCAATGAACCTCTAGATGATGACGATCGTGAATTGAGCACCTATTCTATAGATTTGTAGTAACAATAATAGAAGGAGAAGAAATACCCGTCAACCTGATTTTTCATTTACCTTATGTCCAATGGCGGCCACTTGCCATGTTTATTGCCATTTTATTCTATGTATGGGTGTCGTGGTAGATGTTTGGTGGGTATTTTTTTTTAAATTCGATGGCAGATTAAAACATGCATGGAACCAAATATTTTAAAGGTGATCGCGCTATTTCATATGATTTTTTAGGCTATATTTTATTTACATGGCCCAAATTAAAGCCATTCTAGATAAATGGTGTATACATATCGGTATTTTGCCTTAGGGTCAGCCACTTCCATGGGTCTATTGCCACTGGGTTAGCCATCTAAGTGCCTCAGGGTCATCATGGGTGCCTCAGGATCAACCACTTCTAGGTTTGTTGCCTCTATAGGTCATCCTCAAAGGATGTTGTCTCTTGGAGGTCATTGACTAGATTCACAATGAATATCAAATCCCTCCTCTTGGTGAACTTAATATAGGTGTCGGTATCTACCGAAAATGCACCTTAATACATAAGAAAAAATGAGCCATGAAATACAATAAAATGAGCCATAGATCCAAATATGGAGAAGAAGGAAGAAGAAAGAATAAAATCTTTTGAAATGTCTTCGTCTGTAGTCTTCAAAAGTGGTAAGTGTCCTTATGGTAATCACCTCATCTTACCGGAATGCATGGGTAACCAGCCACTGCATCCGCCAAGTGAGATAGAGGAGAATACTAGATACTAGGTTCACTTACATAGAGTGTCGGGTTCAACCAAAAATGCACTCTAGAATACAACAATATTCGAGCCTAAAAAACATTATAAAAAAGAGTCTCAAAACTGAAAATGGACCCCACCAATAGATACGGCTCAAAAAAATATTTCCAATGACTATAAATAAGGCTATAGTCGGATCTCAATAAATCCTCCATCCATGGGAAATACAACAACATGCCTCTCTAGGTAGCAAATAAGCATCGCACTATGGCGGAATAAAAATAGACTCAATTTCCCTCGTAGGGAAATTATATGGGCCATGTGGGCCATTATCTCTAAAAGTTAAATACAATAAGAGCCATGTGGGCCTCTTCCACTTCCACTCTCCATGTGGAAAATCATTAAAAAATGGCCAATAAAGCCATACTGTCGGCCAATACAAATCTTCATCATGAAAAAATTTCCCTCACATGGGAATAACTTCGACCCTTTGGGCAAACAAAAATTCATACATTTGAAAAATAAAATGGCCTTTCTCCACTTTATAAAAAACTCCCCCTTGTGGGCATAAAATTTGTTAAAAATTGCCCCCACTATATCATGCATGCTTTTTAAAGAACCCTTCCACGGTCCAAATTAAAGCCATACTGTTCTTTATTAAAATATTATAGCCATCATAAAATCACATACACCACAAAAATCATGCTTTGACCATGCAATATCACTAAACATTCAGAGGGAATTAGTGACGCATGGAGAGTCCACTGCACCTACGCACCTGATCGCTGAGCACCATGGATGACTGTGTTCTATATTTTTTTTCCCTAGATGAATGATGTACAAGATCTGCTATGCGATTATTCTACGAGGGATTGATTGAATTTTTTTTTATCTATTTTATTTTCATGGAGTGTATGGTATTGGAGGGTAATTTCATATTCCGTCTGAAGCTAACTATCTGTTGCGAGCGACTGGAGTGTTGTGACAACTTTAACTTCATTTTTTCCCTCTTAAATATTGTATGTATTACGCGAAGAATGGTGCTCTAGCTTGTGATATCTGTGGACGTGGAGGGGATTCCATGTTCTAAATGTACAATGGTGACAATTTACAGTTTTGCTACAGTCAAGACAAATCTTCCAAACTATTAAACTACCATTGACGTCATTTTGACGTGGTGTTTTGATTAATGATAGCATGGTGTGATTTTTTTTGGATGCTTGGGGGCCATTGATGATAGCTCCTATGATGTTGGCCAAGTTCATGAACGTGAAGCACGATGGAGAGTTTTTTGGTGACTCATTGTGAAGGAAGTCTCCTCCTCGTTGTGTGCAAAATTAAGTTGATGAAGTCCGTGGAGTTTGCGTTTGCCCAAGCACATCATGGAATGCGGATGCGATGAGCGCACTCGGGTTTGACACTTGTGCATATTTGTGTGGACCTTTATTGAGAGTTTGATTATGGAGTTATTTATTTTCTTAAAATGAATGGCCAGTGTGTGAGTTTCATTGAAAGGAGTTAATCATTGTATGGCTTTAATTTTATGATAGCCATAAAATTTGTTAAAAATTGCCCCCACTATATCATGCATATAATAGTGCTCAGTTGGTATGAATTACTGTGATTCATTGATTTAATCATATGGATCAGTTTGATACCATTTTTTGATCACCTATCATGTAGGGTACATAGTGTTAGAAGGAGGTGCAGTGCTGCATCAGTGTCGAATTCTACCTGTTCTATCGACCACATATCAGGTGGTTCTTGTGCATAGTTGTGCTTTCAAATTTTTAGAAGGTTGTTGTGAGTTGAAGGCCACATGGAAGATTACCACGTGTTGTGGGTGGTTTTAATTTTTCAAAGGAGAGGCAGTTTTAAAAATCTGAGATTTAAATATGCTCAAGAGGGGCTACTCAGACAAAAATTGGCAAGATTCAACAATTGGCATGATGAATACGGAGCCCATCCCTGGTCCTGTCCATGTTATGGAGTGAGGTGGGCCAATCATTGCCTATGGTGTGCACCATTGGTCGTCAAATTGATTCGTTGCTGTAGAACGGAGCGGGCCTACGAGCAATAGATGAAACTCGTGTGTGGTGATATGCAAGTTGTGGTGCTTGCATGGCTGGTACGTGATCGAATGCAAAGAAATTTTAATGTTGATGTGTAAATATGGGACACCTGGTCTACCTTGAGCTTGGAATTCTTGATAGTTTGTATAGGCTTTATTTTTAATCATGCTGGAGATTTGTCATGGCCGATAGTATGGCTTATTTGGCCATTTTTTAATGCTTTTCCCCATAGGTTGTGGAAGTGGAAGGCCCTTTTGGCCAATTTATTATATTTTGGCCCATGTAATTCCCCTACGAGGGAAAATTTGAAGACTGTTTTTTATGTTGCCTAAGTGTGATGCCAAGAATATGATATTTTGAGGTTTAGTTTGCTGTTTAGAGAGGCATGTTGTTTTTCCCATGGATGGAGGACTTATTGAGATCCGACTATAGCCATGTTTATAGTCGTTGGAAATATTTTTTTGAGCCGGACCTAATGGTGGGGTCCATTTTTAGTTTTGAGACTATTTCTATGATGTTTTTTGGCTCAAAAATTATTCTATATTGGGGTGCATTTTCGGTGGAACCTAACACTCCCAAGACATATGTAAGTGAACCTAGTATCTAGTATTCTCCTCTATCTACTTGGTGGATGCAACGGTTAGTTACCCATGCATTCCGATAAGATGAGGTGACTACCATAAGGACACTTATTCTAGGGACTACATACATAGACACCCTAGAATCTATCCGATGACATTTTTGGATCAGCTTCTAAAGACTACAGATGAAGACACTTCAAAAGATTCTATTATTTTCTTCTTATTCTCCTCCATATTTGGCTTCTATGGATCATTTTATTGTATTTAATGGCTCACTTTTTCTATTGTATTAAGGTGCATTTTTATTAGAGACAAAAACCTTCTAGATTGAGTTCACCATTTGATGATATTTATGGTGAATCTAGTCAATGACCGACGAGAGGCAACATACCTAGAGGATGATTTGCAGAGACAATAGACCCATAAGTTGCTGACCCT
Organism: Wollemia nobilis; assembly: GCA_028583015.1. Taxonomy (NCBI): domain Eukaryota; kingdom Viridiplantae; phylum Streptophyta; class Pinopsida; order Araucariales; family Araucariaceae; genus Wollemia; species Wollemia nobilis. The sequence continues at coordinate 2,781,152 of JAQPPZ010001560.1, read as the reverse complement.
GAGGCACACAGGATGACTCTGAGGCACTTAGATGGCTGACTCTGAGGCAATAGACCTATGGAAGTGGCTGACCCTATGGCAATAGACCGAGATCTATACATCATTGATCTAGCATTATTCACAACTGGAGAGCCAAGCACAAAGAGCACACACCTAGACCAAATCATGTAATAAATGAGGATGATAGGGTTCTTTTAGTGAAGTTAATTTAATAAAACCATACTATCAACCAATACAAAAGCATAACAGTGAAATAGGCTATACTAGATAATATGCATGGACCCAAATGTTTTAAATGTGATCGTGCTATTTTACTTATAATATAGTTTCCTTGGCATATTTTAATCTTCCATCACCTTAAATTGATTGAAAAATCATATGCTAAGGTGATGGCTATTTAATCTGCTTTGGGATGGCTAGATTAAAAAATCATATGCTAAGGTCGAACCCCATTCCATCAATTTAAAGCCATATTGTTCTTTTACTTGAATCAAGCAGGGAAGTCGCATGAATCATTTCTCATGCGTTATTATCCACCATTATAATTTAAATAAATTATTATGAGATCCAAACAACCATATGTAAATAGGCCATTTCTGTAGCCTTCGACATCTTCAAAATGAGGGAGTGAGTAGTGGTGCTTTGGATGTGAAACTTCAGGTTTAAAAAAAATTCACAAAGTTTTCATGTATCCCTCTGATCGTCGTATGGTCTGCATCCATCATTGAGTCATTTTCTCTTTCAACACTGCACCCACAGTAGCACACTCTGAAGACCCAAAAACATGAGCTCAAATCAAATAGAATCATTCCACTGGAGCTTGTCATGGAGGGAGCGACCGTTGGGTCAATGAACCTGTAGATGATGAAGATCGTGAAATGAGCACCTATTCTGTAGATCTAGAGTAACAATAATAGGAGAAGAAATACCCGTCATCTTGATTTTTCATTTACCTTCTTCCCAATGGCGACCACTTGCCACGTTGATAGCCATGTGTCTTCTATGTATGGGTGTCGTGGTAGGTGTTTGGTGGGTAATTTTTTTAAATTTGATGGAAAAAAATGGGAAATTTCCATGAGGGAAATCCCCCCATGAGGATAAGATCCTCGGATTATTGGTGTGACTGGATGAGAAAATGTAGCATCAACATTAATAACTCCCTCATTTTGAAGATTTCAAAGGCTATAGAAATGACCTATTTGCATATGGTTGTTTGGCTCTCATAACAGTTTATTTAAATCATAATGGTGGATAATAACGCATGAGAAATGATTCATGTGGCTTCCTTGCTTGATTCAAGTAAAGAACTCTTCTTATTCCTAGAGTCCTGATAAATTAAAAAAAAACTCCCCTCAAAAGGAAAGTAGCGAATGGTGGGAGGAGGGAAGTGAAGCAAGACAAGGCAAGAAGAAGAGAAAAGAAGGCAAGCCAAGGCAGAAAGAAAAGAAAGAAAGGGATCATTTATTTCTTACTTTTCAGATCGTTGTCTTATATATATTTTATTGTCTCATACTTTTATTCATCCTATGCATCTTAATAAAATTCTCTACAATGAACTAAGCTTCCATTGCCATCGTTGCCATCGCTCGAATTTTATTAAGAAGAGTCGAGGAAATGGCAATTTCTTGCAACATTTATGTTTTTCTGGTGTGGGTGCTGGTCCTATTCATGGATGTTTTGGAGATTTTGTCGATCACAAGGAGCAGCATGATTAGGAGAAACTATGGACAGTTGGGCAACGACTTGCCTCTGTAGAAGAAAGTAGCGCAACTGTTGAAGGGGCTCAAGATAAATAAGGTGAAGATCTATGACTATAACCAAAAAATTCTCTCATCATTATCTTATATATATATATATTTCAGATCATTGTCTTATATATATTTCATCATCTCATATTTATAATATATCAAAATATGGTGGATAGTCAATCAAGTTAGGATATATGAAACTAGAGCAATTAAATTTTCCTACTTTCAATGATTTTTCTTGGAACAACGTTTGACCACTGGAGGCCCTTCCTAAGGTCTCAACATTCCTTTGGTTAACAATACGAAACAAGATTTTTATAGGAGAGATAATGCAAAGAAGAGAGGATCTTTTAGGTGTAACTTATGTGAGAACAATATAGAAACATCAAATCATTTACTTATCCACTGTCCCTTTGCTTAAACCATTTGGGGCCACATTTAAAAAAATGTAAATATACATTGGGTAGATCCATTGATATTAAAAGAGTTGATGAAATATTGTATTGTTTAGTTTTAAAGCTAAAATATTATGTAATATATGGAGTACTAGTATTGTCATTATTGATTGTAATTTATAGCTTGAAAGGAATAATAGAATATTTAAAAATAAATCTCAAAACGATGCCCAAGTTTGGAATTGTATCATTACCTCTCTTTTTTACATACAAGGTGGTCATTATGTGAATTTTTATGTGTAGAAAATAAGATGTTAGCCTCTTGGTTACAAGATTTTAATATATATGTGTGTGTGGGTGGAAGGGTCATATGATACAATGGAGATAACAAAAAAGGTTTACTCTAACCTATGGTAAAATGTAAATGTCTATTAATTATGTTTATAAAAATAAATTTTGATGTTGCTTTTAAAGGAAATTTAAAAAAAAAACTAGTGAAAGTGGTGTTTTTCAAAATAATGAAGGGAAAATTCTCCTCGCCTACTTAGAATCAAATGAAACTTCAATTGACAACTAAATAGAGGCTAGGGCATTTCTTAAGACAATTAAAAGTGTAATTGAAAAAATATATATATATCACTTGAGAGGGAATCACATATCATAATTAAAGTTTTTAACAAAAATAGATGTAAGGATTGGATTGAAAAAATATCATATTATTAATGTTAACTGACTACTATTGAAAGTTATCTTTTAAAAATATGAACACATCTATATAAAAAAAAACTAGATAATAAATAATATAACCAATTTTTGTTACATAGGAGAGTTGGATTGTTGGAGTACTAGGGCCTTCTCTTTATAACTACATTAGGGTCTTCTCTTTATCACTCACACTCGCCTTGCCTTCTCTTCATTTCTCTCTCTACTTTGAGCGGAATTGAGTTGTCCCATGCAAAGGAAGTGTAATAGCAATAGCTCTCCATCCCATCTAGCGTTATTATGGTCCAAGTGCTAGAAATGTTGCAGTTTAGATATTTTTTTAGCGATTTATCTCCCTGCCACTCTTTCGAAATTGATAGTGAGTGTGTCCACTACCATTATTGTTGTGAGAAATATGTCTTATGGGCCCGCTAATGTCGACATAAAAAAGTAATTTTTTTTATTGATACATAGAGAGGAATCGGTAATAATATTTCCTTTTTGAACAACTATTCAAGTCAGACTACTACTTTTATCTTATATTGGCATGCCCGTGAGGTTTGAACCTAAGTCTCCTCCTAGTAAGTGCCCAACTTATTACAAATCCACCTAATCCTCATGAACAAAAGTAACCCTTTAAAAGTTGAAACGTTGAAAAAAAACCCATGTTTTTAGATGCATTTCTTGGCTAATACAGTTTTCTTGATTCTATGAGTCCCATGTACTGAATTAGAGTCTAGTGGGTAAATATAAATCTCGAGTGTCATGATTTCCTTCTACATACCAATAAAAAATTGACTTGCAGGCACAGAGACAGCTGTATGGACCATGGAATGGACGATTGCAGAGCTGGTGAACAACATTGACATTCAGCAGAAGCTTCGGACTGAATTGGATGACGTTTTAGGAAAAGACAAAGGCAATCTGTTGCAGGAGAGTGATATCTGGAGACTGCCATACCTGCAGGCTGTGGTGAAGGAGACTCTCCGACTCCATATGCCAGCACCACTGTTGCTCCCTCATATGAACCTGCATCAAGCCAGGTTAGGGGGCTACGACATTCCTGCGCAAAGCAAAATAATGATAAATGCATGGTGGATGTCAAATAATCCTGCACTGTGGGATAATCCAGCAGAGTACCGTCCAGAGAGGTTCTACGAGAATGGAAGAAGCACAAACATTGATCTAAGCGGAGGTGACATGCGCTTTTGTCCCTTCGGTGTGGGAAGGAGAAGTTGTCCCGGAATGGTCCTTGCCTTTTCTTTGGTGTCCATGGTCATTGGCAGATTGGTTCAGTGCTTCCACCTCTGCACTCCACCAGGCATTAACAAACTTGACATGACGGAAAATCCTGGACAGTTCACCCTTCAAATTGCTAATCATTATCGAATTGTATTGAAGCCTCGATCCTTGCAAAAACCATAACCATGGGAATCCTATTCTGCTTCTTCATTATTCCATATGGGAATTCTATTCTGCTGCTTCATTATTCCATATGGGAATCTCCTATTTTGCTGCTTCATTATCCCATATGGGAATCCTATTTATTTCTCTTTCAAATTGTACTTCTAACATCTAGTTAGTTACATCATGAACTAGCAATAGAGTATTATCATCCATTGATAATAGTAATGATCACACTTACTCCATGTAAACTATCATCCCTAATAAGAGATTTTATCTTTTATAATTTTATTCCCTATTCAAAACTGAGCCCATTGACATACAACACCTGATGCACCCAATCCAAGTTAAGATCCCTTAGTTGCAAATATTCCTAAAGTCTACACATCAAGTGGGGTAAATCCTAAGTTCTCTCTATGGAAGCTTATAATACTAAAATATAGAGCTCTAATACCAAATATAACAACCCAATTATAACCAAACGAGGAGAGAGAATTTTTTTTTTACACATCAGGTAAAGATCACAGTCAAGGTTCACTAATGATATTTCCAAATATATAATAGTTGATAAGGTATTATAACATTTTGAGACCATGATGTTGTAGATGTCTCTCGAGTAGACAGGAGTGGCCAAATTCTCATAGATTCTATGTTTTACCTTGTATACCTTCACAACATAAAGGATACTTCAAATGATCACCCCATATTTCTTACATTCTTTGTAAATGTAATATGTCTTGATCATAGTGTTGGGATTATTCCTTCTCAATCTTTAGAGAAAGGGAAACACCGATTCTATTACCAATCGTAAGTCAATATATGTTGATATTTTTGGGTGTAATACCTTTAAGTTTAGTCATTGCACCTCTGTGATGGAATGACTAGTACTCTAGTGCTTAACTACCCCATATTCACAATGAGTCTATTTAAGGTTATTATCACTCCACGTTATAGTTTTGTATGGACGCCTAAGCCTACCTATTCAAGGTTCCATCACTTAATCCCTTACACATGGGTTTCTAACATTTGTGGTTGGAAATAAGATTCAAGCTACACCACTTAGAATCTCTATCTAAATTTCCTCATATTTGGATAACATCTGAGTTCCCCACTCTAGATGTACCCACAACTCCATCAAGTTTGGATCCATTTTATAAATATTCTAAGACATGGTTAATTAGAGCATACCCCTTACAAAACCCCCAAAATACAAAAACATAACATCTATTTACCATTAATTCTCTCTCTCTTTTTCATAAAAGTAAAGTATGTTCACTCTACTATTTTAAAGAAATGACTTAAAATATTTCTAAAGCATATTATCAAAACATTAAACATCTAAATAAGGTTTACTCTTCCAATAAGTAGGAACATGTTTTATAACTAGCTTGCAACTACTTCCTACTTATTTTGACAACTTATAAAATCTCCCCTGAGGAGTTCACACAAAGAATAACTACCATTTAATTCTTTCAAAATGAATTGGAAATAACCACAGTGAATACTTTAACATCAAATATTCAAATCTCTTTGTAATAAAGAACCTTTTTACAAAGTCTTCTTAACAATATATTTCAATATACATCTTTACAAAACCATAACTAATCATTATAGTTTTCCTAGATTACATCTCTTTCTCTGAGATTCGAGTTACATCATAATCATGTTCAATATGAAACTCTAGTAAAATCATTATAGAATTCTTTCTATCCATAGTCTTATTTGTTGAATTCTTTTAGCTCCATTGAAAGATAGTTGGAGTAAGGAATCATGATAACTCCTTAATATGATAATGCATTCCTAAATGTTGTTTTATATTCAATGCATCCAAAAAAAAAAACATATAGAAAATTAAAAACCATTTACATTTTTATATTTTTTACCCACCACACCAAATAACCCACATAGAAATAATCTATTACATTTCTACTTTAGTTTAAAACCAAACAAATAAAAAAATCCCATAAATTTCTTCATGCAAAAAGGACTCCATACCCAATTTAATTTTTTCATAATTAAAAAATAATAATATATATAAAGAAACCCCATTATTTCCTTATACCAAACAATCTTCGTATCCATTATATATTTCAATATTACAAAACAAAACACCTTATAATTACCACATAAAAATAACATTATTACCAAATTAAAAAAAATTACCACATAAAATGAAGTATTCCATACTTTAAAATAAAGCATTAACATATTATGCTGTCAATGAAATAAATAAAACCAAATATTCAAATTCATACCTTAAAATAAAAATCATAAATAACATTATTCATAATTAAAATAAAACAATCACATGCTATTTAGCAAGAGAATAACAAAGTTCAAATTAAAACTAAAAATAAAAATAAATAAAGAATAACAAAGTTCTTCTTCATTAAATACTAAAGTAAAAAGCATCATCTCCTTGGAAATAAGGAACTAACCAAGAAGGTGAACTATTCTTCTTTTTCTAAAATTCATCAGAAACCTTAAAATAAAATATAACACAATCCATCTCAACTTCTATGAAAGCCAAACTGCCATATGGTGACATATAGCATACTCTTATAATATTTAAAGGTTTAGACTAAAGGAAATAATAATAAAATAAAATTATTTTTAACCCTAAAAAAGCTAGAACTCCCTGTACTTTCGATTGGTTGGAAACAGAAGCTCACTACCAGGTTTTGCTCGAAAGCACAAATTAAGGAGACCTAATGTTGAACGTATAAATTCTTATATTTTAACATGGAAGAACTCAAACAATCCAGCCAACCCTGGTTAACACTAGGGTAACCTCAGTTTTCTAAAATGTAATAACAGATTTCTCATCCAGTAGGAAACGTCAAAAACAACTCCTCGACATCTAATTGTAGGTTGAAAAATCCATACATAAACATTCCTTTTAAAAACAAAAACAACATCAAAGATCTAAAACTTCTTCAGACATCTTTTACGGGTTCTTTCCCCCCAATTTAATGTTATATATATATTCCCCCCCCCCCCCCCCCCCTTCCTTCTCCTCTTCTGGTTTTTTTTTTTTTTTTTTTTTCACGTATTTTCTTCTTATTGATCGCACCTGAAACCAGATTTTATAACTTCATTTTACATTTTTTCAAAAATAATATTCTATCTATATTAAAGAATACCTTATTCAAAAATCATGTCACTACTATTTTTTACAAATAATATTTTTATTATTTTTCTAATGTTAACTTAGTAATATTATAATAAATCTATTATTGCTTTAATTACTTTTTCATCATCATGAGTTCATATTTATGATTAACCATGATGTTAACATATGGATATTATTAAGTTTTTCTATCTAATAAATCTTTTTTCATTTTGTTAGATCCACTCCAAAAAAAAAAAAAAGCAACCACATGAAAACTCCACAAGTTCATCAACAATTTCATCAAAAAGAATATATATCTTTCAAAACATCCAAACATATATAAGAAGAAAATAAACATTGATCAAAAGTAGATAAACCAAGGCAAGCATTTGTCAACCATATACACAAAAGGTTTTACGATAACTTCCAAGTTATCAAATTATGCTAGAGTGACTCCATTGCTTATAGCAACTTCCATGTTGATTTTTTTATTTCAAACATGCAATATGAATATGCAACTAATATGAGGCCATATCTTATACTGGAGCTATCTTCAATTAAACTGACAATCATTTCCTATATTTTGATCTCTCATTCTTGATGGTCAAATTCCTCATCCACCTATAAGAGTACTTGGTCCTGCAAACATGCATAAAATTAGTAGTACCATATCCTCATATAATATAACCAAAATAACAAATGCATATAACCATCCAAATGCATCAAAAGCTAAGCATTAAATAATCATATAACAATGCATAATCCATCTCATTAATGAGTCTTACCAAGGAGGGTCGTGACAAAGATACTCAATAGATCCATACCTAAAAAAAAACCATATATAAAATTGTACACTTTCAAAACTCTAAACCCGTCTTGAGGCCAAGGATTATCAAGACAACTATAGTAGAATACTAGCATTAGTGTAGCTATAACTAAAATAAAAAATCTCTTATATCTCATGAACTTAAAGGTATTTGAGATTAACACGTCCTTCTATTTGTAGTCATGTACTTACTATACCAATCTAATCTTATGTGTGTTTTCACTCAATGTATGGAGAGTGTAATAACTCATTGATCCACTTTAGCAATAATTGATTTGTGGCACCAATAAAATATTTGCTTGAGCTCTCCTTTTCTTGTGGTCTTTCAAATCAACATACATATTTTCAATGGTGATGATAGCAATGAAACTTATCCATAATAGAATTCACATAATAGTAAAATATATAATGGTAAAATTTAAATACAATAGGAGTGACATAGTGAGAAGAAGAATACTTTTATTACATATATAAAATAAAATAGTAGATAGGTACTCATCCAATTGTCTGAGTATGGGAATGTGATCCTCCTATTGAGTTTCCACCTCCCATGGACTCACCAAATTACCATATTCCACACTCTTACTCAGATAATCCTTAGGCACACTCTATACATAGAGACACTCTTATCTAGCTTGTATTCCTATTGTTTTATCTCTTATTAGACTCTCTTGTCCTTTCTTAAGCTTACTATTGCTCAATTTTCCTCCTATACGTGTGTTCTCCCCTAATTATAGACTCATGGGAGTTAAATATTATATGGATGGAGAAATATAGATGAACTCATGGCAATGCTTTCTAGAGATATCCTTTTTTAACTTTTCCCATATATATCTCTCATCCTATCTTGGAATATTCTTATGATGTTCATAATTACATGATATAGATGTAAAGCATTGAACACTGCATCAACCATGTTAAATAGAAGGATAGTGGGGAGAATATTATTTCAGCTTCTCCATCAACATGTTTAGCCTAGGTTTGTTTATTTTACTAAGATAGGGCTATCTTGCATTTGTATGATCTTCTCTTTTTTTTTCTTGTACATATTTCAAGCTCTGTGTAAAGGGTCAGGGCCCTTCAACCCCCTTTTTTATCAATACCAAAAAACTAATATCACATGCTTTTAAATATTCTCTTGAAATTTTCTTAATATCTCAATAACTATATAACATTGCCAAAAGTACTTTGGACTATCTTGCACTTTTAGATATTTTTTATATATTTTAGAAGATATTGTCATCCTTCTATTTATTTACATCATATCTCAAAACACTTGACCTTGTGAGAAACACAATTTACTGTTATGGTAAAACTTTTACTAGTTATTATTACTTTTTACTGACTTGTTCCAATCATGAAATTTGTATTGTACTCCTTCCATATAAATATTATATTTGTAATACCATTATTTATTTATGCTAGTTTCAATATTTACAATGAATATTTTGCACTACGAGTGTCTTGTACAAGCTATCAAGCCATAATCTTCTCTAAAAAGTTGTCCAATTTATAACGTACATAGTCCTTATACTATTATACAAACAAATAACATGATAAAATTTTATTTTGGCATGTCTCCCCCTCCTAATTTCTATTTTGTCATTGAAGTAGACCTAATCTATCCTAGATATGAAATAACATATTTATCATGCTTTACCCATTTTTGATAGGTATTCCATTTTACTCCTCAATATTATAGGTATCATTGAAATGCATAATTACTATCTCATAGGGGGCCATATACATCGATAATATTTTTTTTCTCTTTTTATAATGGGTGTAATAAACCATCATTAATTCATTGATTTTATAAGGGATCTAGTTGAGATTTTTGACCCAAGATCCTTTTTTCTTCATCTTCTTGGCAATGTGGTCTTGTATCATCTATTGTATTTTATTCAACTAGTTTAATTGTAATATTAAGTCCTCCATGAATTATCTTTCATTATTCCTATTTTGTATGGTTGGAACATCATATTTGATAGGAAGAAAAGGATAAATTACATATATCAAATGGGATGAGGAATACCCTATGATTGACTTGAATGTGGCCCTATACTACCATAATTCTATATGGATTATTTTGTCCCATGTTTCAATTTACAAAGTTGCATCCTTTACAAGGATTTTCATACCACATGATTGGTTTTATCTACCTATCCATTGGTACTTAGTTTGTATGTAGTCAACTTCTTATGCTTGATCTCAAACTGAGTTGCTAAGTCTTCAACTACTTTGTTCAAAAAGTAGGTACTATTATCAAAGATGTTAATCGTCAAACAAATAAATTTCTTAATAAATCATTCATAAATGAACCATACAATTTATTCCTCTATCTATTGATTTATGGGTCGATCTTCAACCCACTTAGTGAGATAATTTGTTGTGATAATGATAAATTTATTTCTTCATGTTATCATAGAAAGAGGCTCAATAATATTAATTTCCCACTTTTAAAAAGGTCCAAGGGGAAAGACAAGACACAAAATTGTAGGTGATGTCCTACTATTTCAAAAAGAATGACACACATCATGTCTTAAAATAAACCATATGATATTTGAATATTTTCATCCAATGACTACCTATATCTAAAAAAAATCATCAACTACTTCTCTTCCTCATCCAATTTCTTGTTGATATTTTCCATTTCATACTACTTGGTATTAAATACCCTACACTATTGAATAGGAATAGTTGACTTGAGCAATCTTCCTCTTTATTGTTGGCATTATACCATACAAAAAATTGAGTTCATTTAGGTTTTGTAATATTTTTTCATACTCATCTTGGATGGCTTCTACTACTAGTAATGTTACACTAAGAAACTCATCGTCTTCAAATTAAGATCCAACTCCCTCATATGCTCTCAAAAGAGCATCTACATTAATATGCATCTTCCTTGGTTGATACATAATATTGAAGTCATATATTCCTACAAAATTAGGATCCATATTGTAATCCTACCTGATGGGTTAGGCTTATTGACAATATACTTAGGGGTAGCATGGTCTATAACAATGGTGAACTTCTATCCAAAAATATGGATTTTCAACTTCCATAAGTACTCATTTTTATTGCTCTTTTATTGAATCCCAAAAGCATAGTTATCATATTTTGGTTCTCCACCTCTTTCTTAGAAAATTGATGTGGGAGATAAACTAGAATATCAAGAATAATATCAACCAACAAGACATCCATATCATTTTCTATTATGAAACAACTTTGAAAATTGTAGCAATAGTAGTAGCAATTCAACAATGTGCAAATAATATTATCCAACTGATAATAATAATTTAGATCCAATTGCTATAAAATTAAATATGCAATAATCAAACTCCAAATTAAAATTAATGCAAATCCTTATCCACTTAGAGAGGGTGAAGTCTCATATGTGGACTAGACATGACTAAGATTCAAAGATAAAAGTTAATTTCAACTACCACCTAACTCTTCTTATTTATAAATTAAATAAACCACTAACCCTAACCCTAATTCTCAAGGGCTAACTATTTTAACTTAGGTTTTGATCTAATAAAAATAAAGATAGTTGATATGGATACATTGGAGTCATTTCATGGCTAACCCTTTTAGAAGCTTTGTCCTCATATCTAGACAAGAGTAAAAAATATTCTTAAGCTACCTCATAACATATTCTTCTAGAAGGTCCTACCACTTAATAGAAACTCTTAAATTTTTTGAGGACAACAATGATAAACTTTGGACTGCAATAGTACTTCAATATAGAGAGTGATTTGAACTTCTTCGAGTACTAGAATCTTCATTTAGAATTGCACCTTTTGACCAATAAATTATTTGAGACAAGATATATTTAAGACAATATGGATATAGGAAGATGGTGGAAACTCCATCTAATATGATACTCCATAAATGTGTTGACCCACCTTGTAGGGCTCATAAAATTAAGAAATCAACTTTTGACTAGACTTGCTCTTTAACGATAATTGTTTGTAGGGTTGTAGGTGCGAAATGACCATATATGTTATGGTAAATTTTTATTCAGAATGATGTGAATCCTATTGTTGATTCATATGGTTATAGGCCTTGGTCAAATTATATTTAATAATATAAAGCACAAACCATCATTACTATAACAAATCATCTACTTGGGTAAACTTGGAGGATCATAGAACATATTTTACCACTAATGGAGCTTTTTGACCATACAATGCTTCAAATGGAGATATTTTAAGGGATGAATAGTAAGAAGTATTGTTCCACCATTCCACAAATGAGAGACATTGGACCTTGTAATACAAGTTACCTGGAGCAAAATAACAAAGGTAAGTACTTCAACATTTATTAACAATCTCTATTTAACCATATAACCAATATTGATAAGAAAAGGATATACTCGACATAGTACCATTTAAGACAAATTAATTCTTTCCAAATTTTAATGGTGAAGATAGGGTTAAGTTCACTTATAATTTATTATACCATGTAATTTAAAAGCATAAACAAGAAATACCTTGGCCATATTACATGCTAAATATGGATGCTATAATGCACATAAATGAACATATGTGGAAGGCAGTCTACTATCACAAAGATCATCATTTTTCCCTCAAATTTGGGAAGGACGTCAATGAAATCCATGGGTATTGACCCCCATTAGGAGCCATGGATAGTCAAGGGTTGTAATAATCTAGGATATTTAACTATTTCCCCTTTGTTACTCTAACACACCTCATACTCAACCATAAATTTCTTGACATCTAATTAATTCTTTCTAAGAAGTTATTTCTTCACTTGTTGGTATATTTTCAATAATATCGAATGTCTATCTATAGGATATGCATGCAATTCTTGGATAATGTTTGAATTAATAGCCAAAGATTGAGGGAGATATTTGTGATCATTTTTGTAAAGCAATCCATCAACATATGAGAAACAAGAATTCAATGATGATAATGGCTCCCTTACTTGAATGATCCATGTATTCTCTGTATTAGAAATCTAATATTTATAAATTTGATAATTCCATTATGGAATAGAATTAGAGATGGCATTGACAACAACAAAATCCTTGTATTTGCAAACAAGGCATCAACCACCCTATCCTCCTTTTATTTCATGTTTTTAATGATAAAATAATAATCCAAGATCTTGACCATTCATTTTTTCTATTTAGGACATAAGATACATTGTTCTAAGAAATACTTAAGGCTTGTATAGTCATTCTTGATGATAAAATTATGCCCCAATAAATAGGTCCTCCATTTCTCTATGGTATGCAAAACAACTAAAATTTCCTTCTCATAAACGAATCATTCTAGATTCTTGCTCAAAATTGCTTACTTTAAAAGGCTAATGGTTATCCATATTGCATCAAAATAACTCCATTATATTTATTGGAAGCATCACACTCAATGATAAAATATTTTCTAAAGTCAATAGTGTCCAAAATAGGAGTAATACACATAGCTTCTTTGAGGGATTGGAAAGCTTTGGAACCAAAAAAAGACATCTTTTTTAGTGAGTGTAGTAAGAGGAGCATTAATCTAGCTATAGATATATATAAAATTTATATATTAGCCTATGAGTCCTAAAAATCCATGGAGTTATTTAAGGAATTTGGGCAAGGGCCAATTTTACATAGCTTTTATCTTATTAAGATCTACATTGACTCCTTTATGAGTTACTATATGTTCCAAGTATTCTACCTCCTATATCCCCAAGGAACATTTAGACCTTTTGATAAAAAATATCCCTTTGTAATTGGTAAAGAAATTTTTCAACATGAACTAGAAGATCCTTCTAGGACTTGCTATAAATTAAAATATCATCAAATAAAACTAGGATAAACTTATGAAGCAAATGATAGAAGACAAAGTTCATGAGACTTTAGAAATTGGAAGGATCATTAGTGAGACCAAAAGGTATGGTCAAGAGATCATAATGACCCTCATATGTATGAAAATTAGTCTTAGGGATATCATCTTCCCTAATCCTAATTTGATAAAATCCAAAATACAAGTCTATTTTTGAAAAGTATCTAGAACCATGTCATCCATCCAATAAATCATCTATAACAAGGATAAGAAACATATCTTTAATAGTGATCTTATTGACAATATGAAAATTTGGACACATGTACCATAAATTATTCTTGCATCGTACCATCACTACCAAAGAGGAGTATGGAGTGATACTTGGATGGATGATTTCTTGCTCCAACATTTTCTAAATCAACTTCTTAATTTATGACTTTTGGGGTTGTGGGTAGTGGTAAGGATGTGCATGAGGTTGGATTCTTGGAAAAATATGGATGGAATTATAGTGTGTGTGTGATTAGGAGTTAGACCCATGAGATAACTAGATACCTCCTCATAGTAATCCATAATGTTATATAAATCCAAAGGAAAATTTGAAAGAAGTTTCTCCAAAAAATGAACCTCCATAATTGACTTGGGCAGAGAATCCACAACCATATTTCTTTAATATATTTTCCATGCTATGTGAACCAACAAAATTGAATGGAGGGAGTTGGGATTCCTTGGAGACAAATGAATCTTATCTTCTCTACCCACATGATATATAGTTTTTACCAATTAATAGTGACATCACCAAGATGTAATAACCATTGTGCTTACAAGATGACATCTAAACTACCTATATTCATAAAAAAGAGATTGCCCAACCAAGTATAATATACCTTTTGGATGTTAACTTTAGTTGTTCAACCTACACACTAAGTAGTGCCCTCATTTACAAATAAGATTTGAAATTTATCTTGATATGAAGTATTGATATACAATCCCAAGGACTTTGTTGTCTTACTATCTAAACATTAATGTGTGCTACCTAAATAAATCAACACATTAGCATGTTGTCATTTAGTAAATCCTTGTGTCTTGATAGTATGGTTATATTTACGACCCATAAGAGTGTGAGTAGAAATATCCATGGTATCATCCTCATATTCTTCATCATCTACTTTTGTTGGTTGATACTACTATGATTAATATTCATATCAATAAACTATTGTGTCTACCTTACACTTTAAAGTTATGATGTTATTCATAGGCCTAATATTAGAAATGGTGAGAATGATATCTAAAAAAATGAACCCTAGGAATACTTATATTACAATAAGGACAATGAGATCTAAAGTCATGTCTTTATTGGGGACTAAAATCTTAAATCTTCTATTCTACCACCAAATCAATACATTGAGTATTATTGAGAGTATGGTGATTAATCATGTCAACTTCCCAATAAATTTTATTCTTAATACCATGGAAAAAGGCTAATACTACCACCACTAGATTTAATTCTTGGGTGTAGTTGTGAATATTGGTGAACTCAAAACAATACTCCACTATTTATATTTGCATTGTTTGCATAAGATGGACCACATACAATGTGAAATATACTTTGATATCTCTTCAAAGAGAACAACCATGTTGGCAAAGTTACCATAGCAACTATTAATAAACTCGGGTTCCCAACTCAGAAGCTATGAATGCAACATGATCTACTTTAGGAACATGGTTTAGGAAGGTAAGGTTATCCATATTGCCCATCCATCCTAATGATCAACACCTTAAAATATGGGCATGTTTATGTGAGGAATAGGAACTTCATGAGGCAAATCAAAAAAATTAGAAGCACCTCATATTGTGAAATTCAAATCAGAATAAAATCCTAGATCATATTCACCCATAATTGGAGTACTATAACTAGGTGGTAGTTGTAGAGGAACACTTGTGTTTGGTGTCTAATGAATAATTATAGGTTATTTTCTCATGGTTTATTGTGACCCTTGGACAAGATACAACGTTATAGAAAATATTTTTAGGACTCTTTGGATGTTATCTAAGGATTTGGTAATGGAAGTAATTGTTTGATCTTGATTATCAAGGACTCGAGAATGAAATTAAGCATTTATACTTGATTCAAAATATATGCATGTAGATTAAGTTTAATTGTACTAGAAATAGGATATCCAATTAAAGAGGTAGTTGGGAGGAGTGTCTTGGGTAGGGTTATTTAGAGGAGAGGAAGAACTTGAGTTGTTGGAAGGAGGTGTGTATCACTCCAAATTTTTTGCATCCTTACCTTCAGGCTATAGGATCCACGCCCGAAAGGGGGATGCGAGAAGGATGGGACAATACCTCAAACTGAGAGGCCCTTTGAAGGTCACGCCTCTCGGGGGAGGGGTATAAGGGTGAATTTTTGATGGATGGTGGGTTCACCAAGAAACTTTGAGTGGCAGTTTCCATGCCTAGGTTGAGAATGGTTTTGGTGTGTTCATTTTATACTCAATCATTCATAATCCTAGGTTGGCCAGAATGAATCTAAGCTATTCTATATGAAAATGTTGATTTATATGAATACAGGAAGCAGGAATGAATCCTAAATGTAAATATTATACGAAATGAGAAAGAATGCACCTGATTTCGGATGTCTGATGAAGATTCTGAAGCTTGTAGGAGTCCAGATCATCTCAAATATGATAGGATCATCTGCAATTGTATCGAATCATCTCAGATCATAGTCGATCATCTGAGATCAGACAAGATCATCATCGATCTGATGAATTCGTCAGACGAATTCATCAAAAACCTGCAATCACAAAAATAGACACCAAAAAATGAAAATGCTACTGCTAGAATAATGCAAAATGATAGAAATGATAGTATAAATGCCTAACTGATAAATCTAGATAGCAAATTAAAGGAAATGCATTGTTTTAATAACTTATTTTAACTTTATCATGCATTTATGTTGAATGAGGTGAACTCCAGGATGCAGAATGAAAATAAATCAAACTAATGCATAGTAAAATAAAGAAGACAAATGAGGAATGCAAACTCAGGGCTCTGGTTGCCCCCAATCTGAACTGCAGTCAAGATCACCTCCAATCGTACGAGATCATCGCCGATCTATGACAGGATCATCCGAAATCATCTGGAATCGCCTGCGACGATCCAAGCTTTCTCCAACTGAAGCACAGTGAAAACCTGCAATGAAAACTTAAAACTACGAGTGCAAACAATGGTGGATAGGACGTCTTGACACAACAAAACTAAATGGCAGGGAAAAATCAATCAGGGAATCATGGGATCAGCCAACCAGGGGGATAAACTAAGAAAATCCTAGTTTATATAGGATTAGGGGGAGGTTAGGAGGTTGGGGATCATCCCAATCTGGGAGATCCTCAGTGGAGGAATCTCCAACTACATAGACATGCTTCTGCCCAAGTTGGAGAGGCTGTTAAAACATAAGCTAATTATGAAAATTTGGTTTTGGGATGAAATCGTCTGGATGTTCTATTCCAGACGAATTCGTCCGATCTGGGACGATTTCGTCTGATCGGCGACGATATCGTCCAACGGTCAAAACAACTCCTAAAAATGGCACAAAAAATGGGGTGAGCGGTTAACGGGCGGTTTCGGGGTTAAAATTCAAATTTTTATCTTTTTACTAAGGGTTTAACTACGCCAATTTTAGGGTGCTACATTTTGCCCCCTCTTTAGCGAATTTTCTGAAGAAAATGCGTTAAAGACGAGTTCTTCCCGTTTTACGAGAAAGCAAAAATTTACTCAATTTTCTAGACGACGATTCTAGGTCGAATCGTACAACTGCTTACTATGGTGCCCCCTCCGTGTTTTTACCCAAATCGAACGTTTGAGGTAAAAGTGCGGAAAAGCAATTTTTTTTAAAATGTTGTTGTTTTTAAATAAAATTAAGAAAAATAGGGTAAAACCCTAATTCATTTTTATTGTTCATTTTCACTGTTTTTAGAGCTCTACAGGAAAAATGGTAGAAACAATGCACAGATCGACAGAGGTCCGGCGCGGGTTGCGGGTAAGGATCTAAACCTAGTGAATTATGTTTTTAATTTGATTTGTGTAATTTTTTATTTAAATTTTGACTATTTTGGGGCATCGCGGCCATTTTTAGGCCATCGACGACGTCGGGACGAAATCGTCCTCTCTAGGGGCAAAATCGATGGAATAGGGGCGATCCCGTCCAACAAGGGGCGATCCCCAAGTTGCGAAATCGAAGATGATTTCATCCTACCAAGGACGATTTGACCCAATTTAGGATGATATCATCCAATGGTGGATGATATCATCATTGTTTTTAGAAGATTAAATTGATTTAACTAATTTTAATGATTATCTATTGATGATTTTTATTGTTTGATTGTTTATTTTGCAGAGGGGATTACTAAAAATTCGAGAGTGGAAATACGGGGGACTCAGAGATGACATAGCCATGCTCGACCAGGCGAAGCGAGACCGACTAGCGGAGGTCGGACTACAGCATGTGGCAGAGATGCCACAAATACCGACAGACATGGGGCTACTGATAGCCCTAGCAGAGAGGTGGTATCCGGGGTCATCCTATTTTTGGTTACCGACAGGGGAGATGGCTCCCACTCTAGAGGACGTATGGAGGATCTTGAGGATCCCCATACAAGGGTGGTTTATGACTCCTACGGCCAATCAGGGCCATGCCATGATGCACCTATGTGGAGATCCTAGCTTCGCCCTGGAGAAGGGCGGGGTGAACATCGAGACATTACGACAGATGCCTGGGGCATCTCGATTGACTCGGGTTTTGGTAGGGGTAGTAGGTGGCTTGCTACTATGCCACCAGAGTGGATGCAAGTTACCCTGGCTACTCTCAGATGTGGTCTACGATATGAGAGACCATGGCTACAGATTTTCTTGGGGTAGCTTTGTGCTATGCCGCTTGTATAGGATCCTGCATGGGGTCGTATACAAGGGAGGTCGATGTCTGGTTTTGACATCGCTGCTACAAGTTTGGTGTTGGGAGCACATTGCGATGCGGAGGCCGATAGGGCTTCCACTGATAGGGGTTGACTGGGAGAGACCCCGGGTTTTCTATTGGTGGCTCCAGAGAGGGTCACAACGATGGATAGATCTGTCGATGTCTCGGAGGTTGCTAGACGACCTCATCCCTGACCAGATCACCTAGAGGCCATGGAGAGAGCATCCAGGGTGGGGAGAGGATGGACAGGAGTTGGCTCGCATCAGGTGAGTCTTCTGGCTGAGGATGGAGTGGGGAGAGGTAGAGCTCCACCGCTATGACCGAGTTTTGTGGCAGTTCGGTCTACAATAGGGGATCCCTTCTCTCAGGGATTACGAGTACTCCCAGACTATTCGAGATAGTACTACACTGAGTGAGGCTCCAGATATGCAGTGATTCTAGAGTCAGGATGTGGACGATGCCCCCATTCAGCTAGTGGATGGGGACGACGTAGGGGTGGCAGATGGGTATGATGCCTGGTACATAGGCATCCACCCTCCTCGGATGATGAGGGCACAGGGTCCGATGCACGCCATGGTGCGATGGATGGGGAGGCAGCGCCAGGATGCTATCGATGCAGTGAGGGGTCACGAAGGGAGGGAGCAGCGACGGTCTCCTCAGGAGAGACGTCGAAGAGTGCCACAGGCTCTGGAGAGACCATAGTAGGCAGAGAGGAGAGAGGAGGGACTCCCTTCTCAGCAGAGGGATAGGCCAGCATCACCCGATAAGGGCAAGGGTATCGAGGTGGGGGAGAGCAGTGAGATGGCGGCTCTCCGGGCTGAGAATGCCCACCTACGAGCTCAGGTGCAGACTCTACAGGATGAGGCTACATGACTCAGGGCTCGAAGCGGAGGGGCGAGCATGCAGGAGTTGGCATGGTCTATTGCTCAGACCACATTCTATCAGGGAGCATACTTCCAGCTGGTTCCAGAGGGCTAGAGGTTATAGCTGCCAGCCGGCATTACGGAGCCGATCAGGATGGGGTCATCGAGGACATCCTCACGATCGATGTCGAGGACCCACGACACAGGATGAACTTCTATGGGGCCACCTCCTCCACCTCAGGGTGGGAGAGGAGATGAGGCTGAGAGCTCGAGGGCTTCTCGAGACTAGTGGCATAGACTAGATTGTATATTTTTGAGAGGATTGAGTATGCCAGGGTATAGATTGTGGCATACCAATCCAGTTTTGATATGATGTACATATATTTTGATATATATATATATATATATGATATTTTTGTGATATGACTTGTCCACATGTTTTATGATGCTTCAATTTTGGATTTGTTGATTGATTATTCATGTAATTATGTCATTTGGAAATAGTATAATTTTATGTCATGCTATAAAATTTAAATGAAATAATCTGATGTAAACAAATTGGTTGTTTTGTGGTGTGATTTGATGAAAAATAAAGGGACTTCTAACAATAATTTCAAAGGACATTGTCGTTGTTATAGACCATTTCATGGAGTCGCCGCTCGCTAGGTCGTCAAGCTAATCCCAGTATAGAAATATTGCTAAAAGTAAAAGAGTGCTTAAGAGATTGTCTTAAGACTTTGTGTTGTGATGATGAAAATGATGATGGTGATGATTTGTTTTCAGATTTTCATAAAAATATTATGCATGAAATATTAAAAATATGATTTTTTCTAGGCATAAAATTCCTAAGTGTGATAAAGTTTTGAACAATTCCTTAGGAATTATACCATGGTTGCAAAATGGAATGTTGACATAATGAAATGAAAATAGAAAAATGTGTTCGTTCTTTTTAAAGCACAATTGTGTAACATAATGATATAAGCCATATGTTTTTATAAATAATAATGAATGGGAAATAAAATTAGAACAATGGTTTGCGCTAGGCATAGAATTATAGGTATAGACTTATACCATCATCGCGAAATCCAAAAAAATAATTTTATTGCATAATTGATTTTTGATTTTGAGATAAACAGAAAAAATATATAAACGTGACTTTATTGCTAGATTGTGAATATGTTGTTGAAAGAAATGTTGGATTTTTGAAAACAATGTATGTAATTGTTTTTATACGAAACAGATGTTCTTAAATAAGAAGATGAAATTATTCCAAAAAGAGTTGCAAAAATATTTTAAATTATCTCAAAGACAAAATGTAGATTTATAAGGAACCCTCATGTGCATATGTGAGTTCATTGCCGATCTTGATTTATCATAATGATACAAAATCTCTCAAATGCAAATGTGTGTGCAATTGTATTGTTCATTTACCAATTTTGAGCAAGATAATTTGATACAAGTAATTTGAATTAACCAAATGAATGTTCGTTGACCATGATTTATATGCATGTAACCATACCAGACTACTATGTAAGTCGGGTCATCAAGAGCTAGCTGATCCATAAGCAGACATAGGTCTATACAAAAGAAGGTCGCTAATGTGACAGACATATCACCACGCTAGGGATTACCCAAGGCCAAGCGGGTTGGGCACAAACCACCTGTTATGGGGCTTACCTCACAGTTTTCGAATAATTGAAAATTCCAGGGATTCAAGCTCATTCACCCTTCTTTTCTTTTTCAAGGGGTAGGGAAAGGGATTTTATTGCTTTTTGCTTTTTCTTCTTCTCTTCTTTCTCTTTTTTTTTTGTATTTTTTCTTGGAACTGAGATAATGCTGAAATATTGCTGCGATGGTACAAAATAATATTTTTCTTTTTCTCATTTTCTTTGACTTTTCTTTTTCTTCCTATACTAGGGATACTTGCTCGGATTGGCTGTAGAGCAAGGGATTTTTATTCCGGGCAGGGGTGAGCTTGTCCTTTTGTCAATTCTCAAAGATTCTAGACCATGTGCATGATAGGATAGCAAGGGAAAATTTTCGCTCAAGAAACCACTTCTACTATGTAGCATCATATTGAATTTGCAATGAAATCATTTTAATGTAAAGAGATATACTTGGTTCAAGTAAATAACAAGATCAATTCTCTATGCTCAAAACTTTATTTAATTCAACTGTGGACTTTGATATAAGAGAGATTAATAATCATACCAAATAAAATCAAGATATTTATGCATGTGAGTGTGAAAGTGCGGGATTCCAAATAAATGCTAATTTATCCAAAATAACTAAAAATATAACTGCAATACTTCAAGAATTGATAGGTACGAAAATAAAAGATGTTTTTGAAGATTTTGATGATTTTGATGTTTTTATATTTTGATTTTGATTGATGAATTGAGAAGATACACAATGTGATTGTTTTTTGAAATTTTTATATGAATGACTAAAATGAAACAATATGCAAAATAACAATATATACAATGATGAAATGACCAGATTTTATGCATAATAGCGTTTAAGATGCATAATGTTCATAGGTTCTTTAAGATATTTACCATCTAAGGTAGCTAATCGGTATGCTCCCGATCCAAATTTAGTAGTGATGATATACGGTCCAAGCCAGTTGGGCTCGAATTTACCTTTAAGATCTTTAGTTGCATTAGTATTTTTTTTATTTTCTTTCAAGACAAGGTCGTCGATCTCAAAGGATCGATGATGAACTTTCTTGAGGTATGCTCGCTTGAGCTTGTTCTGATAGGCTCGAAGATGTTCCAAAGCATTGATGCGCTTCTCATCTAGGAGTTCCAGTGACTAAATCTGCAAGCACGATATTCATCTCCTACTTCAGTATCTTGAAGTAGCAGAGCCAAAGAAGGAACTTCTAATTCAAAGGGAAAAACTGCTTCAGTGCCATAAACCAAAACAAAAGGTGAAGTGCCTGTGGGGGTACGAACGCTAGTTCGATAAGCCCACAAAGCAGGATATAGTTGAATGTGCCAATCTCGGCCAGATTTATTGACCAATTTTTTGAGGATTTTAATTAATGTTTTATTAGATGCTTCTGCTTGGCCATTACCCTGAGGATAATAGGGAGTGGACCAACGATGTTGAATTTTATATTTTTGACATAATTTTTTGACATATTTATTTTTGAAACAAGTTCCATTATCCGAGATGAGATTTGCAGGAATTCCGAACCTACAAATAATTTGATTAAAAATAAATTTGGAAACTTGGGTTCTAGTGCAAGAAGCTAAGGGCATAGCTTCAACCCACTTTGTGAAATACTCGGTGGCGGTTATGATGAATTTGTGTCCATCAAATGACACAGGGTTGATTTTTCCAATGATGTCTAAGCCCCATTTTGAAAAGGGCCAAGGAGATGAAATAGCTTGTAGCTCTTGTGCAGGCGCATGGACAAGGTCAACATGTTTCTGGAACTTGTCGCAATGGCACACATAATCATGTGCATCATTTTCCATGGTAGGCCAAAAATATCCTATCCTAAGGAGTTTCTTAGCAATGGCGCTACCACTAAAATGTCCCCCACAAGATCCATCGTGGGCTTCACTCAAAGCTGATCTAGATTCTTCTAGATTCAAAAATCTCAGTAGGATACCTTCAAAATATCTCCTATATAATGTATTTCCAATTATTACGAAGCGACTTGCTCGTCTACGTAATAACTAATGCTGGTTTCTGTTAAAACCTTTAGGGAAGGTCCCATTTTGAAGAAAATTGAAGATATCAGTGTACCAAAGTTCAGGAGTAGTTTCGTTGATTAGAAACACATCCAAAGGTTCTAAGCATGATTTATTTGAAATGGGTTCCTGGAGTCGATGAATAATGATGGTAGCATATTCGTCCTCTAACTCCAGGGGTAAAAGGGATGCAACTACAGCCATAGCATCAGCCGCACGATTGCTAGTTCGAGGAATAGCTTCCAAGGTAACTTGATCAAATAAAGATAATAATTGTAATACATATGCTTTATATGGGTGCAATTTATCATCTTTGGTCTGATAAACATCATTAATTTGATTTATGACAAGTTGAGAATCATCAAAAACTAATAGATTTTTAATTTTTAGTGCCAAGGCAGCTCGTAATCCAAGGATTAGAGCCTCATACTCAGCAGTGTTATTAGTACAAGCAAATGTTAATTTAAAGGATAGAGGGATAAGATGTTTCTGTGGAGATATTAAAATAATACCTACACCAGCCCCACTCATGCATCGAGATCTGATCAAAGTATAAGGACCATTGCTCTGGATGATCTGCCTCTAGTTTAAGGCATTCATCAGGAAACTCAATGATGAGGGGATGGGTAGACTCTAAGGGTGCAACAGCTAATTGATCTGCTATGATTTGACCCTTAACAGACTTTTGTCCTATAAACGTGAGTTCAAACTCGCTTAGGGCAAGAACCCACTTTGTTGTGCGACCAGATAAGTACGGTCGACTCATGAGATACCGCAAAGGATCGGATTTAGCAATAACATAGGTTTTCTGACTGAGCATATAATGGCATAATTTTTGTGTAGAAAATATGACTGCTAGACATAACTTCTCTAATGTTGTGTAACGGGTTTCATAATTGATTAATGTTCTACTGATATAATAATTAGCACGTTCTTTCTTCTCATCATCAAGTTGAGCTAACATAGCTCCTAAGGCAAGATCTGAAGCAAAAATATACAAGATAAATGGGCGATCAGGTCTAGGTGGCGAAAGCATAGGTGGGTTAAGAAGATATTGTTTGAGGAGTTCAAATGCTTGCTGACATTCGTAGTCCCAATGGAAAAAGACATCCTTCTTAAGAAGCTTAAGAAAGGGTCCGGTTTTATCCGCCAGCTTATCGATGAAGCGACGGATAGCTTGAAGCTTACCTTGTAAACTTCATAATTCTGATATATTTGTGGGTGTGGGCATATCAGTGATAGCCGCAATCTTGAGAGGGTCAATTTTGATGCCACGTAAAGAAACTATAACCCCCAATAATTTATCGGACTTAACTCCGAATATACATTTAGTCTGGATTCAATCGGATAAGATATTCCCTTAACCGATTAAATACTTTTCTCAAATCATCTAAATGGTCATCTTCTTCAGTAGAACGAGCTATAATGTCATCTACATAATCATGTAGTATATCATGCATCATATCATGAAAGATGTAAGTCATGGCTCGTTGATAGGTTGCACCTGCATTCTTTAAACCGAATGGCATCACTTTCCAACAAAAGGTTCCCCAAGGGGTAATAAAGGTTGTTTTAGCCTGATCTTCAGGAGCTATCTTGATCTGATTATAACCAAAAAATCCATCCATTAAGGATATCATTCCACTCCCAGCTAGTAAAATCAATGATCTGATCCATATTGGGAAGAGGAAAATCGTCTTTAGGGCATGCAACATTAATATCTCTAAAGTCTGTGCAAACCCTAACCTTAGTAGCTTCTTTCTTAGTTACTTGGAACTACATTCGAGATCCATTCAGCATAATCAATGGCTTGTATAAAAATAACATTTAAGAGTTTTTCTAACTCCCCTTTGACTAGTAAGGCCACTTTAGGATGCATTTTTCTAAGTTTTTGTTTAACAGGTTTAGCATCCGGATGGACTACTAGGTGATGCATAACTACGAAGGGTCTAATCCTGGCATATCTTCATATGTCCAAGCAAAGACATCTTCATATTCTTTAAGAAATGCAATATATTTATCCTATTTTTCTTGACTCAATTCTGATCCAATGTTGATTATGTGAGGATTACCCTCAGTTCCAATGTTAATTTTTATGACATTTTCTACTTCCATGTGTAGATTTTTCTCAAAATTAGGTGGGGCGGGTGAAACGCCCAATTCTTGTAATTCTTCCAAGGTTAGTTTGGATAATTCATCTTGAGGAGTCGTGGCCTCAAGATGGGCTATACTAGGTATAGAGCCATCAAAATAAAATTCATGATGTAATAATTCCTCAACGGAGACATCATGGAAGATATCTCCCTCCAACTCATCGTCGGATTCGACGATCATCTCAGGGTAGGCTATAGATAGCATATTACATGTAAGTGGCTTATTCATTAAATGCAAAGCATCACGTTTATCCAAATAATCTTGGTAACATATGAGATGGTCATCATCCTCAAATGGGAAGGGCTGACCTTTACTAGGAAATAGGCCCACACCACATCGGGTAGGCCATGGTTCTACCTCAAAGGGTTCTTTCATGCCATTTTGGAAAGGTCCCAAACCTTTCCCTTTATATCCCAATTTAAGCATTATAGATTTGGCTTTAATATACTCATTAGTAAAATAACATCGAGCATATCCATCATAATGAGTCTTGATGTTTCTAGGTATTCTACCCTAGTCATATCCCTTGTAAATAAAAGCACAGCTCCCGACTTGGTAAATACTTCCCATAGGCTGTGGGAGACCCAAGGTACGAGGAGATGGTGGCAAATTATTTAAAATAAGGGAATCTTGCATAGCAACATTCATTTGCTCTGATATAAGAATTTTAGATAAATCGGGTAAGAGCTCGTCAGTAAGAGCATAAGAGGTAGAAGGAACATTTCCTACATCTTCTGATGTAGAAACTATGCCTTTGGTGGATGTAGATGTTGTAGAGATGTCGATGGATGAGTCTATTATAGGAGTAAAACAAGAAGCCTTGGTTGTGGGATTAGGATTTTTTGAGGTCCTAATGTAGTTTGTTTAGAGGATGTTTGAGCTGTATGAAGGGGTGGAACTGATGTAGAAGGAGTAGATGGCATTGTGGGTGTGTGTTTCACACGTTTAGATGGATAATGAGAATTAGGATGTGTGGATGATAAAGTAGGGAAAAATTGAACTCCAACAGGTTCTGCCAAAGCACACATATCAAAGGGTCTAGGATCACCATGGATGGTAACCAACTGATTCTTAAATTCGAATTTAACACATTGATGTAAAGTTGAGGGAATGGCTCGCATTGCATTGATCCAAGGGTGACCCAAGAGTATATTGTATGATGTAGGGCAATGTACAATAAACACGATCGTATCCAAGGTTCTCGGACCAACCTGCAATGGAATGGTAATAACTCCACATGTTTCTTGTGTTTCGTCATTGAAGGCTTTTATGATCATATCAGTTCTTTTCATTTCATCACTTCTAAACCCAAATATTTGGTAGAAGTCAAAAGTGAGGATGTTTAAAGATGAACCATTATCAATCAAGACTCGTTTAACTGCTACATCTCCAATTAAGGCAGTAATATATAAGGGGTTATCCTTATGTAAACTATGTTGAGGTATGTCTCTATCCTGGAAGTCAATACAATCAACTTCACGAGTTATTATAGTATTAGCCATGGCTTCAGGTTGAATGTCTTGTGGTACCATCATCTGGCTTAATGTGAGCATTAATTCATCTCTATGTGTAGGAGAGGATCTTAAAAGGTCCAAAAGGGAAATTCTAGTTGTAATGTTTGATAGTTGCTCATTAATATTATAAGGAGGTTTAGGTTGCACATTAGGTGCCTGATTCCCTTTATTAGGAACTTTCAAAACAAATGGAGTTGATCCATCATTTTGCATTTGATCATGTTGAGAGTTTTGAGCCTGTTGTCTAGTAACAACTCCGATGGTACCCACAATATTATTCTATGGATGATGAATGGGTCTTGGTCTAGCATTTATGGCTTGCTCATTAGAAATTAATTGGTGAGACGATGGTCGAGTAGTGACTCTTCTTGGAAATGGTTCTTCTGGGACCATATGACTTGTGATAGGGAGAATAGGATCTGATTCATCTTCAAAGCTATTCGATTGATTTGAGGTGATTTCCATATCACTCTCAGTCTCATATTCTGTATCACTAAGATCAGGTGTCTGAATATTATGTAGAGGCCTAGTTGTAACTACGGATAAAGTTGTGTCAAATATTTCCAAATCATGAGCAGGTAAATGCCCACTAATAGTTCCTACATATCGGGTAGGAGGGGGAACATTATGATGTTCAATTTGATTAGTCACTTCCTTGCCATGCTTTGGTAAAGGATGTTGAAATATGTCCAATGACTGATTGGCATTCTGATTCTAGTTTTTAGGAATGTTCTTTTGAGTATTATTAGGAGGATTTTGCTTAGGTTGAAAGGCTTGCACCTCCATCTCATTGTTATCAATCAGGTCCTGTATTTTATGTTTTAATATTTTACAAGAGTTGGTAGTGTGTCCAGGTCCTCTATGGAAGTCACGGTGTAAATCAGCTCTATATCCGGGTATAGTTGGATCAGGTTCCCGGATAGTTGGTAATTGAATCAAACCTCGTTCTAATAATTGCGGGAGAATGGTTGATAAAGGTTGATTTAACCTAGTAAATTCTCGAGGAGGTTTATTGGGAGGTTTCAGTATAAACTTCTCCATTGTCTTCGCAACATTAATAGTAGCAATATTTCTACTATCAGTGACTCCATCACCCACAACTTGTTTATTTTTATATTGATTTTTGGATGTTTTCTCATCATATTTCTTTTTAAGCTGACCTCTCCTAATGAGAGCATCTTCCACTCTTCGGGCTAAGTCTATAGCCTGATCAAAGGTGGTCAAGGTAGCAGTTGACAATTCATAAGATAGTTGGTCTTGTAAATTATTAATAAAGATGTCCAACATCTCCCTATAAGGTAACACAAAGTGCAATTTTCCTATCAACTGTCTCCACCTAGCTAGGAAATTGGAAAAACATTCATCTTTGTCTTGTTTTAAGTTGTACAAGTCTTTAATGGTCACATGCCTTTCGATGTAGGCACTAAATTGATGCACAAAAGACTCAGCAGTTTCTTCAAAGTTCCTCAAAGAATTAGTGGGTAATTGATAATACCACTCTAATGCCATTCCTCCTAAACTTTTTGGGAACATTTTTAGCAATAATAAGTCATCATGCGATATATCATGACATGCTATCCTAAACATACGAAGATGCTCTATGGGATCTTCGGTTCCTTTATATATGGGCAAGACAGGCATAGGAAAATGTTTAGGATACGATTGTGCTACAACTATAGGATCTAGAGGTTGACTACACATCTCTCGATAATTGTACGAGGGACGGTAGGGATCTATCTGATCCATGCGGGAAACTAACTGTTTCACCATGGTTTCAAGATTACTAGTTTGTCCACCATATTGGTTTGGTGGGACATAGGTATGGGATTTATGAGTGTATGACGGTGTGACATAAGGATTAGATGCTATATTGCTATTATGCAAAGCATTGGTAGGAAGAGTATTATGAAGAGGATTTGTAGTAGTATTATGTTGTATTCTAGATTGTTGGTAATTGGTGTTTGGTTTTGTTTTGGGTTTTTGCTGATTTGAGGTATATTGCTCAATAGCTTGGCGAAATAGAGCAGTAAATGATGGTTTCTTTTGTGTAGGAATGACCCTAGGCTTGCTAACATGCACTTTAGATGGTTGGGTAACCTGTTGTTGTTGCATGTTCTAGATTATAGCTGCCATATCCAAATTGGATGGTCCAGCTTGATCACTCTCTTGTTCAATAAAGGACAAGGGATTAGTGCATGTGTGAAATACGTCTTCTAGAGTTGCTTGAGTGTCACTAATTCGATCCTTGTCCATATAGACTGCTCTATTAAGCACACCAATATTAGTATTAAGGAACTTCCAGAATTGTTCCATGTTTTCAAAAGTAACAGCTCCTCCCGGAGACATTTTAGGGGATGAGGATCCTTCCTCTCTATTTTCTTCTTGTTCATTTCTTACAACAAGCTCTTCTTCTTGCTGATCTAGGATTTCTTCTTCCTGAACTTGATCTTCAGGGAAGGACATCCGAGTTATTTAATGGTTTTCCTAACCAATCTTCTTCTTCTTCAATTTGTTTTCCATTCCTAAGTCTAGGCATTGTGCTTAAACTTAGATTTCAGCAAATATATATATATATATATATATATATATATATATATATATATATATATACGATAGGTTTGGGAGGTATATATTTTAATTATATACCTACTATAAAAAGGAAATGTTTTGATTTTTTGTTTCATTTTTATATTGTTTTTGTGTTTTATAATATTATTATAAAGATAACAAATAGCATTCTAGTTGCAAAAGGAATAACAATAATAAAATAATAACTTAGTTTTCTATAAATAATTTATGGATATCATTGATAGGATCAAGTTCATCAGGAGTCATGAAATGCTCCTCTTCAAATTGGAAATGGTTTTTCAAAAATTTGACAAAGTGTGCTATAGTAATATGATCTGTCTCAGATTCTGACCTATAGAAATAAATTTCATGGCAATATTCTCGATATAACACAGCTCTAGGAACTCTATTCCATATTTTTCTATCCGTAAGAATGACTTCTTGATCCTCTATACGAGATAGAAACTTATGTACTACAACTGCATTCTCAAGGTATTCTTCAAAGGTGTACAATTCAGAAGACACAAGTGCTCTTTTATCTACTAACCACCTATGGCAAGCTCTCTGAAGTTCATGATATAAGGTTACTTGATCAGGATCCAAGATTCTATCTAGGACAAACCTCTTGATTTGCCTAAGTTTGGTTGATCTAGATGAAATAATATCCAATCTCCTATCAAGTTCATCCCATAAAGGTTGGACTCTATTCGTTTGAGGTACTCTAAGCACAGACGTAATCTCTATGGTTGTTAATTGATTTTCAACATTAATGGTGACAGCTCATCTTTTATTATAATCTACCATCTAAATATGATATGCAACTTTAATTGTTTGTCTGATGATTCTAGATGTTAATAATAATTTTTTTTTTATTGTTTTCAAAAGGTTTTAGTTTCATGTCGGGTTCACCAAAATGTACTACTCCAAATTTTTTGCATCCTTACAGTATCGCTCCAAATTTTTCACACCCTTACCTTCAGGCTATAGGATCCATGCCCGGAAGGGGGATGTGAAAAGGATGGGACAATACCTCGGACTGAGAGGCCTTGCGAAGGTCCCACCTCTCAGGGGAGGTGTATTATGGTGATTTTTCGACGGATGGTGGGTTCACCAGGAAACTTTTGAATGGTAGTTTCCATGCCTAGGTTGGGAATGTGTTTGATATGTTCAATTTTAGCTTTAAACATCCAAGTCCTAGGTTTGGCCAAATGAATCTAAGTTGTTCTATTATGAAAATGCAGACTAAATGAAATACAGAAAATAAATTTGAATAGAAAACAGAGAGAAAAAGCTAAATTAAAGAGCCATACCTGATCCGGATGTCTGATGGAGGTTCTGATTCTTGAAGTAGTCAGGATCATCTGGAATTTGACAAGATTGTCTAAGATCTGATGGGATCGTCTGAGATCTGACGAATTCATCAGAGACCTGCAAACATAAAAGTAGATGCAAAATACCAAAAATGCAGCTATGACAACAAAGAGCAATGGTGTAGAATGATAGTAACAATCTTAAAATGATAATAATAAACAAAATATGAACGCATTACAATAATTTAATGACAATTTATGATTTTATTATGCATTAAGACAATATGGGTGAACTCCAAGATGCAAAATAATAAAGAATAATCATAAGATTAACTAAATACAGAATAATGCAGCAGAAAAGAATGAAGAAACGCAAACTCTGGGCACTGATTGCCCCCAATGCAAACTACAATCGAAATCGTCTCGAATTGGTGTGAAATCATCTTGAATTGAACAGGATCGTCCACAACGAGCTGAGCTTGCTCTAGCTAAAAAATACTAAGGTTCCTACAAATAAACTTGGACAAATATGGAGGCAAATAGTGATTTAGGACGGTCTAATGCACGTAGAACTTGTTTTACAAGAAATTTCAGCCAGGGGGATGCCAAGGGGGAGTCCTTAAGTTTAAATGGGCTTAGGAGGGAAGTTAGGAGGTTGGAGATCATCCCAATTTGGGAGATCTCCAACAGGGAGGGTCTCTAATGATGCAGACACGCTTCTGCCTAGATTAGAGATGCCATTGAAATGAAGGCTAATTGTGAAAATCAGTTTTGGGACAAGATCATCTGGACGTCCTAGCCCAGATGAAATCGTTCGATCTGAGGCGATATCGTTTGATCGGCGACGATATCATCAAACGGTCAAAACAAACTCTAAAAATGGTGTGAGAAATGAGGAAACGGGTCAAACGACGGTTTAGGAGTGATTTTGGGGTTAAAATTTGAATTTGAATATTTACTAGAGTAATTGTAATTATTTAAGGTTTTACTGCACCAATTTTAGGGTGCTACATTTTGCCCCCTCTTTAGCGAATTTTTCGAAGAAAATGCGTTAAAGACGAGTTCTTCTCGATCTACGAGAAAGCAAAAATTATTCCCATTTTTAGGCAACGATTCTAGGTCGAATCGTACGACAGCTTACTATGGTGCCCCCTTCATGTTTTTACCCAAATCGAACGTTTGATGTAAAAACATGAAAAAGCAAAATTTTAAAATGTTTTTAATTTTTTTTTGAATAAAATTAAGAAAAATAGGGTAAAACCCTAATTCATTGTTACTGTTCATTTTCCTAGTTTTTAGAGCTTTGGAGACAAGATGGTCGAGACAGTGCACAGATCGACAGAGGTCCGGCGCGGGCTACGGGTAAGGGTCTAAACTTAGTTTAGAATGCTTTAATTTAGAATTTCATGCTTTTTAGATTAGATTTGACTGATTTTTGAGCATCGCGGCCATTTTTGGGCCATCGACATCGTCGAGACGAAATCGTCTCGATTTCGTCGAAATCGTCTCGATATCATCGATTTCGTCCAAGGGCGAAATCGGCGATAGGGGGACGATTTCGTCCAATAAGGGACGATTCCCTCATGTGAAATTAGAGACGAATTTGCTCAAATTTGGGACGATATCGTCCAATTGTGGGCGATATCATCATTTATATGAAATTGCACTTGCTTTACTTGAATTTTTAATTAATGTTTGATTAATGATTGTTATTGATGATTTTTTATTGTTTTGTTATTTATGTTGCAGAGAGGATTATTAAAGATCTGATAATGGAAATACGATGGACTAAGGGATGACTTGGCCACTCTATCGTAGGTAGAACGAGATCAGCTGGCTCAAGTTGACTTCCAGTACGTGGCAGATATGCCACAAGTGTCTACAGACATGGGGCTATTGACAGCCCTAGTAGAGAGGTGGTATCTAGGTTCTTCATGTTTTCGGTTATCGATAGGGGAGATGACTCCCACACTAGAGGATGTATGGAGGATTTTGAGGATCCCCATACAAGGACGGTTAATCACTCCCGTGGCCAATCAGGGCCACGTGATGATGAGACTATGCGGAGATCCGAGCTTTGCCCTAGAGAAGGGCGGAGTGAACATCGAGTCTCTACGCCAGATGCCTAGGGAATCTAGGCTAAAACAAGGTTTTGTTGGGGTGGTAGGTGGTCTGCTGCTATGCCATCAGAGTGGATGCAGGCTGCCATGGTTACTGACAGATGTGGTCTACGACATGAGAGACCACGAATACAGGTTTGCTTGGGGGAGCTTTGTACTCTGTCGGTTGTATAGGATCCTTCATGGGGTCATATACAAGGGCGGCCGATGTCTGGTTATGACATCGCTACTAAAGATTTGGTTCTGGGAGCACATCACGATGTAGAGGCCGATAGGGCTTCCATTGATAGGGATTGACGGGGAGAGACCTCGAGTTTTCTACTGGTGGCTTCGAAGAGGGTCACAGTGGTGGGTAGATTTTCTAGTGTCCCAAAGACTACTTGATGATCTTGTCTCCGACCAGATCACCTGGAGACCTTGGAGAGATCATCCAGGGTGGGCCGAAGACGAACAGGAGCTGGCTCACATCAGGCGAGTCTACTGGCTAAGGATGAAGAGGGGAGAGGTGGAGCTCCACCGGTATGACTGAGTTTTGAGGTAGTTTGGTCTATAGCAGGGGATCCCATATCTCAGAGACTACGAGTTTTCCCAAAAATTTTGAGATAACACTACAGTTAGCGGGGCTCCAGATATGTAGCGATTTTGGAGTCAGGACGCAGATGATGCCCCCATTCAACTAATGGATGGGGACGACACTAGGGTAGCCAACGGCTACAATTTTTGGTACACATGCATCCACCCTCCTCAAATGACGAGGGCTCAGGGTACGATTCATGCAGTTGTGTGTCAGATGGGGAGGCGGTGCCAGGCAGCCATTCAGGTAGCACAAGTTCATGATGGGAGAGAGCAGAGGAGACCATAGGTGCAGTAGAGGCCATGGCAGCGGGAGAGGAGGGAGGAGAGACCCCCTTCTCCATAGAGAGAGGCCACCATCACTTGATAAGGGCAAGGGTGTGGACACAGGAGAGAGTAGTGAGATGGCTACTCTTCGGGTGGAGACTGTCCGTCTCCAGGCACAGGTGCAGACTTTGCAGGATGATGCTGCATGACATGAAGCGGAGGCTACACAGCTCAGAGATGAGGTTGCACGCCTCAGAGCACGGAGCGGAGGAGCGAGCACTCAGGAGCTGGCATGGTCGATTACTTAGACCACGTTCTACCAGGGTATCTACTTCTAGATGGTGCTAGAGGGTCAGAGGGTACAGCTACCAGTCGGCATTGCTGACCCGATCAAGATTGGGTCATCGAGGACTTCATCTCGATCGACGACTAGGACTCATAGTACCACACATACTGTGATGGGGCCACCTCGTCCACCTTAGGGTGGGGGAGGAGATGAGGTTGAGAGCTCGAGGGGTTCTCGAGGCTAGGCTACTGCACTGCATAGACTGGATATATGATTGAGAGGATTGAGTATGCCAAGATGTAGATTGTGGCATACCAATCTAGTTTTGATATGATGTACATATATTGTTGAGATATATATATATATATATATATATATATATGATATTTTTGATCATATGACTTGTCTTATGTGTTTGTATGATGCTTTAATGTTTTAAGTGTGATTTGCTTTGATGATTCATGTAATTATGTCATTTGGAAAATATTATGGTTTGAATGTCATGCTTTAAAATTTAAATGAAATAATCTGATGTAAACAAATTGGTTGTTGAGATGATAATTTGATAAAAAATAAAGGGACTTCTAACAATAATTTCAAAGGACATTGTCGTTGTTATAGACCATTTCATGGAGTCACCGCTCACTCGGTCGTCAAGCTAATCCTAGTATAGAAATATTGTTAAAAGTAAAAAGAGTGCTTAAGAGATTGTCTTAAGACTTTGTTGTGATGATGCAAATGATGATGATGATGGTGATTTGTTTTCAGATTTTCATAAAAATATTATGCATGAAATATTTTAAAATGATTTTTGCTAGGCATAAATTCCTAAGTGTGATAAAATTTTGAACAATTCCTTAGAAATTATACCATGGTGAATTTGAATATAATGTCATGAAATAGAATAAGTTGCATTCTTTGAAAGCATAATTGTGTAACATAATGATTTAAGTCATATGTTTTTATGATTTTAAATGAATGGGGAATAAAATTAATACAATGGTTTGTGCTAGGCATAGAATATTTAGGTATAGACTTATACCATCATCGCGAAATCCAAAAAAAAATAGTTTTATTGCATGGTTGATTTTTAATTGTTGAAAATAAACAGAAAATATGAAGATGAGGACTTGTGCTAGGCATAAAATTCCACTTTTGGTTTTGAAACTATACCATCGTCGCAAAAGTCAAAATTTATATGTAACTTTATTGCATGTTTTGAAAAAATGATTTTGATTTGTTGGTAATGCATGTGGTTGTCTTTGTACTAAACAACTGTTCAAAGAAGAAAATGAAATTATTCCAATTTGCAAAAATATTTCAAAGTATCTTAAAGACAAAAGTTAGATTTATAAGGAATCCCATGTGCATATGTGAGTTCATTTCCAATCTTGATTTATCATAATGATACACAAAATCTCTCAAATACAAATGTGTGTGCGATTGTAGTATTCATTTACCAGGTTTGAGCAAGATACTATGATACAAGTGATTTGAATTAACCAAATAAGTGTTCATTAACCATGATTGAGATGCATATAACCATACCAGACTACTATGTAAGTCGGATTATCAAGAGCTAGCTAATCCATAAGCAGACATAGGTCTATACAAAAGAAGGTCACTAATGTGACAGACATATCACCACGCTAGGAGTTACCCAAGGCCAAGCGGGTTGGGCACAAACCACTTGTTATGGGGCTTACCTCACAGTTTTCGAATAATTGATAATTCCAGGGATTCAATCTCATCAACCCTTCTTTTCTATTCAATGGGTAGGGAAAGGGATTTTAGTGCTTTTTCTTTTGCTCATTTTGCTTTCTTTTCTTTCTCTTCTTTTTTTTTTTGTATCTTTTGCTTTGATATTTGAGATAATGTTGAAATAGTGCTAAATGATTTTGCTTGATTTCTCTTTTTCTTTTTCTTCCTATTCTAGGGATACTTGCTCGGATTAGTTGTAGAGCAAGGGATTTTTATTTCGGGTAGGGGTGAGCTTGTCCTTTTGCCAATTCTCAAAGATTCTAGACCATGTGCATGATAGGATAGCAGGGGAAACTTTTCACTCAAGAAACCACTTCTACTATGTAGCATAGCATGGATATTACAAATATAATCATTTTATTGTGAAAGGATATGCTTGGTTTAAGTAAATAACAAGATCAATTCTCTATGCTCAAACTTTATTTAATTGAATTTTGTGGACTTTGATATAAGAGAGATTAGTAATCATGCCAGATAAAATCAAGATATTTATTCATGTGAATGTGAAAGTGTGGGATTCCAAATAAATGCTAATTTATCCAAAATAATTTGAAAATATAACTGCACATATGTCACAATTTGCGAAGTACAAAAAATAAAAGATGTTTTTGAAGATTTTGATGACTTTGAATGTTTTTGGTATTTTTATAAATTGAAAGAAATACAAGATAGTGATTTTTTTTTTTTTTTGAAATATTTTAAACAAATATATACACTGATGAAATGACCAATTTTTATGCATAGTAACGTTTAAGATGCATAATATTCATAGGTTCTTTAAGTTCTTTACCATCTAAGGTAGATAATTTGTATGCTCCCGATTCAAATTTAGCAGTGATAATATATGGTCCAAGCCAGTTGGGCTCAAATTTACCTTTAAGGTCTTTAGTTGCATTAGTATTTTTTTTATTTTCTTTTAAAACAAGATCGCTGACCTCAAAGGATCGATGATGAACTTTCTTAGCATATGATCTTTTAAGCTTGTTTTGGTAAGCACGAAGATGCTCCAAAGCATTGATGCGCTTTTCATCTAGGAGTTCCAGCTGACTGAGTCTACTAGCTCGATATTCATCTCCTACTTCGGTATCTTGAAGTAGTAGAGCCAAATAAGGAACTTCTAATTCAAAGGGAAAAATGGCTTCAGTGCCATAAACCAAAACAAAAGGTGAAGTTCTAGTGGGGGTTCGAACACTAGTTTGATAGGCCCACAAGGCTGGATATAATTGAATGTGCCAGTCGTGGCCAGATTTATTGACCAATATTTTGAGAATTTTGATTAAGGTTTTGTTTGAAGCTTCTGCTTGGCCATTACCCTGAGGATAATAGGGAGTGGACCAGCGATGTTGAATCTTATATTTTTGGCATAATTTCTTAACATCTTTATTTTTGAAACAAGTTCCATTATCTGAGATGAGATTTGCAGGAATTTCGAACCTACAAATGATTTGATTAAAAATAAATTTAAAGACTTGTGTTCCGAGTGCAGGAAGCTAAAGGCATAGCTTCAACCCACTTCGTGAAATACTCAGTGGTGGTTATGATGAATTTGTGTCCATCAGATGACACAGGATTAATTTTGCCAATAATGTCTAAGCCCCATTTTGAAAAGGGCCAAGGAGATGAAATAGCCTGCAGTTCTTGTGCAGGGGCATGGACAAGGTCAGCATGTTTCTGGCACTTGTCACAATGGCACACATAATCATGTGCATCATTCTCCATGGTAGGCCAAAAGTATCCTATCCTAAGGAGCTTTTTAGCAATGACACTACCACTGAAGTGTCCTCCACAAGATCCATCATGGGCTTCACTCAAAGCTGATCTGGATTCTTCTAAATTCAAACATCTCAATAGGATACCTTCAAAAGATCTCCTATATAAAGTATTGCCAATTATTACAAATCGACTTGCTCGTCTATATAATAACCGACGCTGGTTTCTATTAGAATTGGCAGGGAAAGTCCCATTTTGAAGAAAATTAAATATATTCGTATACCAAGGTTCAAGAGTAGTTTCATTGATTAGAAACACATCCAAAGGTTCTAAGCATGACTTATTTGAAGCGGGTTCCTGAAGTTGACGAATAATTATGGTGGCATATTCATCATCTAACTCCAAGGGCAGAAGAGATGCAGTTGTGGCCATAGCGTCAGCCGCACGGTTGCTAGTTTGAGGAATAGCTTCCAAGGTAACTTGATCAAATAGAGATATTAATTGTAAGACATAGGCTTTATATGGGTGCATTTTATCATATCTGGTCTGATAAACTTCATGAATTTGGTTTATAACAAGTTGAGAATCACCAAAAACTAACATAAGTTTAATTTTTAGAGCCAAGGCGGCACATAATCCAAGGATTAGAGCTTCATACTCAGCAGTATTATTAGTGCAAGCAAATGTTAATTTAAAGGACAAAGGTATAATGTGCTTTTGTTGAGATATTAAAATAATACCTGCTGACCCCACTCATGCATTGGGATCCATCAAAGTATAAGGACCATTGTTCAACATGGTTTGCCTCTGATTGAAGGCATTCATCAGGAAACTCAATGATGAGGGGATGGGTAGACTCTAAGGGTGCAGCAGCTAATTGATATGCTATGATTTGACCCTTAATAGAATTATGTCCTATAAACACAAGTTCAAACTCGCTTAGAGCAAGAACCCACTTGGTTGTGCAACCCGATAAATAAGGTTGACTCGTAAGATACCGCAAGGGATCATATTTAGCAATGACATACGTTTTCTGGCTAAGCATATAATGGCATAATTTTTGCGTAGAAAATATGATTGCTAGACATAGTTTTTCTAACACTGTGTAGTGGGTTTCATAACTAATTAGAGTTTGGCTAATATAATAATTAGCACATTCTCTCTTCTCATCATCAAGTTGAGCTAACATAGCTCCTAAAGCAAAATCTAAAGCTAAAATATATAGGATAAACGGACGATCAGGTCTAGGCGGTGAAAGCACAGGTGGGTTAAGGAGGTATTGTTTAAGAAGTTCAAAAGCTTCCATACATTTGTCGTCCCAATTAAAAGGGACATCCTTCTTAAGGATATTAAGAAAGGGACCGGTTTTGTCTGCCAACTTATCGATGAAGCGACGGATAGCTTGAAACTTACCTTGTAAACTTCATAATTTAGATATATTGGTAGGTGTGGGCATATCAGTGATAGCCACAATCTTAAGAGGGTCAATTTCGATGCCACGTAAAGAAACTATAACCCCTAATAGTTTATCGGACTTAACTCCAAATATGCATTTGGCTGGATTTAATCGAATAAGATATTCTCTTAATCGATTAAAAACTTTTCTCAAATCATCTAAATGATTATCTTCATTAATAGAGCGAGCTATAATATCATCTACATAATCATGTAGGATATCATGCATCATATCATGAAAAATATAAGTCATAGCTCGTTGATAGGTTGCACCTGCATTCTTTAGGCCGAATGGCATCACTTTCCAACAAAAGGTACCCCAAGGGGTAATAAAGGTTATTTTAGCCTGATCTTTAGGAGCTATCCTGATCTGATTATAGCCAGAGAATCCATCCATTAAGGACATCATCCCACTCCCAGAAGTAAAATCAATGATTTGATCCATGTTTGGAAGAGGAAAAACATCTTTAGGGCATGAAACGTTAATATCTCTAAAATCTATGCAAACCCTAACTTTGGTAGCTTATTTCTTGGTGAATGGAACTACATTCGAAATCCATTCAGCATAATCAATAGCTTGTATAAAAACAACATTCGGGAGTTTTTCTAACTCCCCTTTGACTAGCAAGGCCACTTTGGGATGCATTTTTCTAAGTTTCTATTTAACAGGTTTAGCATTCGGATGGACTACTAGGTGATGCATGACTACAGAAGGGTCTAAACTTGGCATATCTTCATATTTCCAAGTGAAGACATCTTCATATTCTTTAAGGAATGCAATGTATTGCTCTTGTTTTTCTTGACTTAATTCTGATCCAATATTGATTATGTGGGGACTATCCTCAGTTCCAATGTTGATTTTAATGACATTTTCTACTTCCATGTGTAGATCTCTTTCAAAATTAGGTGGGGCGGGTGAAACGCCCAATTCTTGTAATTCTTTTAAAGTTAACTTGGATAATTCATCTTGAGGAGTATTGGCCTCAAGCTGGGCTATAGTTGGTATAGAACCATCAAAATAAAACCCATTGTGTAACATCTCTTCCACGGAGACATCATGGAAAATATCACCTTCGAACTCATCATCAGATTTAGCAATCATTTCAAGATAAGCTATGGATAGCATATTACATGTAAATGGTGTATTTTGTAAAGTCAAATCATCACGCCCATCCAAATAATCTTGATAACATATGAGTTGATCATCATCTTCAAAAGGAAAGGGTTGACCCTTACTAGGAAATAGGCCCACACCACAGCGGGCAGGCCACGGTTCTACCTCGAAAGGTTCTTTCATACCATTTTGGAAAGGTCCCAAGCCTTTCCCTTTATATCCCATTTTAAGCATTATAGTTTTAGCTTTAATATACTCATTAGTAAAATAACATCGAGCATATCCATCATGATGAGTTTTGATATTCCGAGGTATTCTTCCCTAGTCATATCCTTTATAAATGAAGGCACAAATCCCAACTTGGTAAGTACTTCCCATAGGTTGTGGGAGGCCCAAAGTACGAGGAGATGGCGGAAAATTACTTAAGATAATGGAATTTTGCATAGAAGCATTTGTTTTTTCTGATATAAGAATTTTAGATAAATCAGGTAAGAGTTCATCGAGAAAGAGCATAAGATGTAGAAGGATCATTCCCTATATCTTTAGATGTGGAAGGTATGATAGATGTAGATAATGTGGAGGTGTTAATAGATGGGTCTATAGGTTTTGAAATTATAGGGATGGAACATGAAGGATTGGTTGTGGATTGAAGATATTTTTGAGGTTCTAGAGTAATTTGTTTAGAAGATTGTTGATCTATATATGAGGGTGAAATTAATGGAGGAGAAATAGATGAAGTTATGGGTGTGTGTTTCATAGTTTTAGATGAAAAATAAGAATTAGGATGTGTGGATGACAAAGCAGGGCAAAATTGAACTCCAACAGGTTCTGCCAAAGCACACATATCAAAGGGTCTAGGATCACCATGGATAGTGACCAATTGATTTTTAAATTTGAATTTAACACATTGGTGTAAAGTTGATGGGACAGCCCGCATTGCATTGATCCAAGGACGACCCAAGAGTATATTGTACGATGCGGGGCAATGTACAATAAACACGGTCGTATCTAAGGTTCTAGGACCAAATTGCAATGGGATGGTAATAACTCCACATGTTTCTTGTGTTT
The DNA here is from genome assembly GCA_028583015.1 of Wollemia nobilis. NCBI lineage: Eukaryota > Viridiplantae > Streptophyta > Pinopsida > Araucariales > Araucariaceae > Wollemia > Wollemia nobilis. Next base: position 2,739,728 of record JAQPPZ010001560.1, on the reverse strand, counting down.
TGTCATTGAAATCTTTTATGATCATGTTAGTTTTCTTCATGTCATCATTTCTAAACCCAAATCTCTGGTAGAAGTCAAAAGTGCAAATATTTAGATATGAACCATTATCAATCAAAACTCTTTTGACTGCGACATCTCCAATTAGGGCATTAATGTATAAGGGGTTATCCTTATGTAAACTATGTTGTGGTATATCTTTATCTCGAAAATCAATACAATCGACTTCTCTAGTGATGATAGTATTGGCCATGGCTTCAGGTTGAATGTTTTGTGGTACCATCATTTGGCTTAATGTAAGCATTAATTCATCTCTATGGGTAGGAGAAGATCTTAATAGGTCCAAAAGAGAAATTTTGGCTATAGTATTGGATAATTGCTCATTAATATTGTAAGGGGGTTTAGGTTGAACATTAGGAGCATGATTCCCTTTATTGGGATTTTTCAAAACAAATGGAGCTGATCCATCATTCTGGTTTGGTTCTTGTTGAGAATTTTGAGCTTGTTTTCTGGTAACGACTCCTATGGTACCTACAATGTTGTATTGAGGATGGTGAATAGGTCTAGGTCTAGCATTTATAGCTTGTTCATTAGAAAGGAATTGATCAGAAGAGGGTCGAGTAGTAACTCTTCTAGGAAATGGTTCTTCTAGAATCATAGCATTTGTGATAGGTTGAATAGGATCTGATTCATTTTCAGAACTATTCGATTGGTTTGAAGTGATTTCCATGTCACTTTCAATATCTGATTCTACATCACTGAGATCTAGTATTTGAATATTATGTAGGGGCCTGGTCGTGACCATGGATAAAGTTGTGTCAAATTTTTGTAAATCATGATTAGGTAAATGTCCGCTAATAGTTCCTACATATCGGGTAGGAGGAGGAACATTATGATGCTCAATTTGATTGGCCACCTCTTTACCATGTCTTGGTAAAGGATGTTGAAATATGTCTAATGATTGATTAGCATTTTGAAATTGATGTTGGGGAATGTTCTTTTGAGCATTATTAGGAGAATTTTATTTAGGTTGGAAGGTTTGCACCTCCATTTCATTATTATCAATCAGATCTTGTATTTTATGTTTCAACCTTTTACAAGCATTGGTAGAGTATTTATGCCCTTTATGGAAATCACAGTGTAATTCAGCTCTATATCCGAGTATAGTTGGATCAGGTTCCCGGATAGCTAGTAATTGAATCAAGCCTCTTTCGAGTAATTGAGGTAAAATAGTTGATAATGGTTGATTCAATCTAGTAAACTCTCAAGGAGGTTTATCGGGAGGTTTCAATATAAATTTTTATGTTGTCTTCGTTGCATTGATATTAGCAACATTTCTGCTATCAATGACTCCGTCACCTACGAATTGTTTGTTTTTATATTGATTTCTGGATGTTTTCTCATCATCTTTATTCCTAAGTTGGCCTCTCCTAATGAGGGCATCTTCTACTCTTCGAGCTAAATCTATAGCCTGATCGAAGGTAGTTAAAGTAGCAATTGATAACTCATAAGATATTTGTTCTTGCAAATTATTAATAAAAATGTCCAACATTTCCCTATAAGGTAGCACAAAGTGTAGTTTTCCTGTCAACTGCCTCCATCTAGCTAAGAAATCCACAAAACATTCATCTTTGTCTTGTTTTAAGTTGTATAAATATTTAATGGTTACATGCCTCTCGATATAGGCACTAAATTGATGCACAAAATATTTAGCGGTTTCTTCAAAATTTCTCAAAGAATGAGTGGGAAATTGATAGTACCACTCTAATGCCATTCCTCCTAAAATTTTTGGGAACATTTTTAGTAATAGCAAGTCATCATGTGATATATCATGACATGCTATCCTAAACATGCGAAGATGCTCTATGGGATCTTCAGTTCCTTTATATATAGGCAGGACGGGCATAGGAAAATGTTTAGGGTATGGTTGTGCTACAACTATAGGGTCTAGCGGTTGACTACACATCTCTCGATAATTGTATGAGGGACGGTAGGGATCCATCTGGTCCATGCGGGAAGCTAACTGTTTCACCATGGCTTCCAGATTACTGGTTTGCCCACCATATTGGTTCGGTAGGGCATTAATATGAGATTGGTGAGCATATGATGGAGGGACATGCATATTAGATGCTATATTACTATTGTGTAAATTGTTGGTAGGAAGGGTGTTATGAAGAAGTTTTGAAGTTGTATTATGTTGTATCCCAGATTGTTGGAAATTGGTGTTTGGCTTCATTTGATTTGAAGCATATTGATTAATAGTTTGGTGAAATAAAGCAGTGAATGAAGGTCTCTTCTATGTGGGCATGATTTTAGGCTCAATAACAGGTTCCTTAGGAGGTTGGGTAACTTGTTGTTTTTGCATATTCTGAATTATAGCGGCCATATCCATATTGGATGGCCCAACTTTATCACTTTCTTGATCAATGAAAGACAAGGGATTAGTGTGTATGTCAAACATATGTTCCATGGCTGCTTGAGTGTCACTAATTTTTCCCCTATCAATATGAACTGCCATATTAAGAGCACCAATATTTTTATTGAAGAATTTCCAAAAATGATCTAAGTTATCAAAAGCAATAGTTCCATCTGAAGCCATTCTAGGGGATGAGGATCCTTCCTCTCTAACATTTTCTTGTTGTTCATTTTCTTCAACCAGGTCATCTTCTGGCTGTTCTGAAGTTTCTTCTTCTGGAATTGGATCTTCAGGAAGGGTATTTAATTTTTTATTTTTCTTTCCTAACCAATCTTCTTCTTCTTCTTCTTCATTTTGTTTACCATTCCTAAGTTTAGTCATGGTGCTTAAACTTAGATTTCAGCAAATATATATATATATATATATATATATATATATATATATATATATATATATTTATTTATTTATTTATTTATTTATTTATTTATTTATTTATTTATTTATATATATATGCAACAAGCTTAAGAGGTATATATTTTAATTATATACCTACTATAATATTTAAAATGAAATGTTTTGGTTTTTGTTATGTTTTTTTGTTTTTCTTGTTTTTTGGTTTTAATAACAATATTATAAAGATAAAAAACAACACACAAAACGCAAGAAATAATAATAATGAAAGCAATGATCTAGTTTTCTATAAACAATTTATAAATATCATTAATGGGCTCAAGTTCTTCAGGATTCATGAAATGTTCTTCAAATTGAAAATTTTATTTCAAGAATTTGACAAAAAGTGCTATAGTGATATTATATGTTTTAGATTATGTTTTGTAAAAGTAAAGCTCGTAGCAATACTCTCGATATAACACAGCTCTAGGAACTCTCCTCTATCTTTCCCTATCTGTAAGAACGACCTCTTGGTCTTCTACACGACCTAGGAATTGGTTTATAGTGGTTGCATTCTCGAGGTATTCCTCGAAGGTGAACAATTATGAAGACACAAGAGCTCTCCTATAAGCTAACCACCTATGGCAAGCTCTCTGAAGTTCATGATAAAAAATGAGTTGATGAGGATCCAGAATTCTATCTAGGGCAAGCCTCTTGATTTGTTTAAGTTCTGTTGACTTAGATAAAATGACACCTAGTCTTCTATCAAGTTCGTCCCACAAAAGTTGGTTTCTATCTGTTTCAGGAACACTAAGCACAGAATTGATTTCTATGGCTTCTAATTGGTTTTCAACATTTATAGTAACTGCTAGTCTTTTCTTAGGAGCTATCATCTAAACATGATATGCAACTTGGTAGTTTTCTAGTGATTTTAAGTGCATCTATTTTTTTTTGTTTTTTGTTTTCAAAAGGTTTTAAATGCATTCACGTCGGATTCACCAAAATGTATTGCTCCAAATTTTTCACACCCTTACCTTCAGGCTATAGGATCCGTGCCCGGAAGGGGGATGTGAAAAGGATGGGACAATACCTCAAACTGAGAGGCCTTGCGAAGGTCCCGCCTCTCGGGGGAGGTGTATTATGGTGATTTTTCAACGGATGGTGGGTTCACCAGGAAAATTTTGAATGGCAGTTTCCACGCCTAGGTTGGGAATGTGTTTGATATGTTCAATTTTAACTTTAAACATCCAAGTCCTAGGTTTGGCCAAATGAATCTAAGTTGTTCTATTATGAAAATGCAGACTAAATGAAATACAGAAAATAGATTTGAACAGAAAATAAAGAGAAAAATCTAAATTAAAGAGCCATACCTGATTCGGATGTCTGATGGAGGTTCTGATTCTTGAAGCCGTCAGGATCGTCTAGAATTTGACAAGATCGTTTGAGATCTGACGGGATCGTCTGAGATCTGACAAATTCGTCAGAGACTTGCAAACATAAAAGTAGATGCAAAATACCAAAAATGCAGCTATGACAACAGAGAGCAATGGTGTAGAATGACAGTAACAATCTTAAAATGATAATAATAAACAAAATACGAATGCATTACAATAATCTAATGACAATTTATGATTTTATTATGCATTAAGACAATATGGGTGAACTCCAAGATGCAAAATAATAAAGAATAATCATAAGATTAACTAAATATAGAATAATGTAGTAGAAAAGAATGAAGAAACATAAACTCTGGGCACTGATTGCCCCCAATGCACACTGTAGTCGAAATCGTCTCGAATTGAACAGGATCATCCACAACGAGCTGAGCTTGCTCCGACTGAAAAATACTAAGGGTCTTGCAAATAAACTTGGACAAATATGGAGGCAAATAGTGATTTAGGATGGTCTAATGCACGTAGAACTTGTCTTACAGGAAATTTCAGCTAGGGGGATGCCAAGGGAGAGTCCTTAAGTTTAAATAGGCTTAGGAGGGAAGTTAGGAGGTTGGAGATCATCCCAATTTGGGAGATCTCCAACGGGGAGGGTCTCTAATAGTGCATACACGCTTCTACCTGGATTAGAGACGTTGTTGAAATAGAGGCTAATTATGAAAATTAGTTTTGGGACAAGATCGTCTGGACGTCCTAACCCAGATGAAATCATCTGATCTAAGGCGATATCATCTGATCGGCGATGATATCGTCAAACGATCAAAACAAACTCTAAAAATGGTGTAGAAAATGAGGAAACAGGTTAAACGGCGGTTTAGGAGTGGTTTTGGGGTTAAAATTTGAATTTGAATATTTACTAGAGTAATTGTAATTATTTAAGGTTTTACTGTGCTAATTTTAGGGTGGTACACTTACCTTCAGGCTATAGGATCCACGCCCAAAATGGGGATGGGAGAAGGATGGGACAATACCTTAGACTAAGAGGCCCTTTGAATGTCACGCCTCTCGGGGGAGGGGTATAAGGGTGAATTTTTTACGGATGGTGGGTTCAGTAGGAAACTTTGAGTGGCAGTTTCCACGCCTAGGTTGGGAATGGTTTTGGTGTGTGTATTTTATACTCGATCATTCATAATCCTAGGTTGTCTAGAATGAATCTAAATTATTCTATATGAAAATGTTGATTTATATGAATACAAAAAGCAAGAATGAATCCTAAATGTAAATATTATATGAAATGAGAAAGAATGCACCTGATTCTAGATGTCTGATGAAGATTCTAAAGCTTGTAAGAGTCCAGATCATCCCGAATATGACAGTATCATCTGCAATTATACCGAATCATCTCAGATCATAGTCGATCATCTGATATCAGATAAGATCATCATCGATCCGACGAATTCGCCAGATGAATTCATCAGAAACCTATAACCACAGAAACATACACCAAAAAAATGAAAATGCTACTTCCAGATTAATGCAAAATGATATAAATGATAGTATAAATGCCTAACTGATAAATCTAGATAGAAAATTAAAGGAAATGCATTGTTTTAATAACTTATTTTAACTTTATCATGCATTTTTGTTGAATGAGGTGAACTCTAGGATGCAGAATAGAAATAAATCAAACTAATGCATAGTAAAATAAAGAAGACAAATGAGGAATGCAAACCCAGAGCTTTGGTTGCCCCCAATATGAACTACAGTCAAGATCGCCTCCAACCGTACGATATCATCGCCCATCTGTGAAAGGATCATCCAAAATCGTCTGGAATCGCTTGCGACAATCCAAGATTTCTCCAACTGAAGCACAATGAAAACCTGCAATGAAAACTTAAAACTACAAGTGCAAACAATGGTGGATAGGACATCTTGACATAGCAAAACTAAATGGTAGGGAAAAATCAATCAGGGAATCACGGGATCAGCTAACCAGGGGGATAAACTGAGAAAATCCTAGTTTATATAGGATTAGGGGGAGGTTAGGAGGTTGGGGATCATCCCAATATAGGAGATCCTCAGCGGAGGAATATCCAACTACGTAGACACGCTTCTGCCCAAGTTGGAGAGGCTGTTGAAACAAAATCTAATTATGAAATTTTGGTTTTGGGATGAAATCGTCTGGACGTTCTATTCCAGATGAATTCATTCGATCTGGGACGATTTCGTCTGATCGACGACGATATCGTCCAATGGTCAAAACAACTCCTAAAAATGGTGCAAAAAATGGGGTGAGCGGTTAACGGGCGGTTTCAAGGTTAAAATTCAATTTTTTATCTTTTTACTAAGGGTTTAACTGTGCCAATTTTAGGGTGGTACAAGGTGAAGCCATGGAATTTTAAGAAATAAATATAGGTGTTGGTCAAAATTATTGATATTTAGGGAAGTATTGTGATGCTTACCAATATTTCTAGGTTGGCACTTCTTTATGAACATACACACATCCTTTGAATGAATAGTACACTATAATCAACCATTTATTCATATCTAATTAGTAGTGGCAAAATGTTCATTCATACACTAGAGGCAATTGAAAAACTCATAAAATATCATAATGCTATTGAAAAAAGTGGTGAAATATACCTCTTATTTTGATCAACTTGAAGATATTATCACAAATAGATAGGTATCCGACAAGGTTTCTAGTTCAATCACTTTCCAAATATGTATTTTTGGAGATATCCCTTATTTTAACAATCTCAAAGAGATGATCATTATGATATAGGTCTCTCATAAGGGTCTGATGGTGCTCGATATATATACACACATACATATATACATATGTATATAAGTATATATGTGTGTGTATGTATGTATACATATTTATAGGGGTTTGGTAAAAGGAAGTAACAATAATGAATTCATAATATTATAGAAAATAATTGCACCAAAAAATGAACCAAAACATACTACAAAAAAATACCAAGAAAAAAGTAGTAGTAATGTTTGACAAAGGTTCTAGAATAGTTTGTATGCCCTTTGTTGCAAATTTGCACCCCATAGGGAGCTAATATCAAATCCCTAATACCACTTGTTACAAAATAATTTTGAAAATTATAGCAATAGCAATAGAAATCTAATAATGTGTAAATAACATTATCCAAATGATAATAATACTTTAGATCTAATTTCTAAAAAATCAAATATACAATAATCAAATTCTAGATTCAAAAGTCTTTAGAAACTTAAAGAGGTCAAAGTCTCATAGCCACTTAAAGAGGGAAAAATCCCATATGCACAATAGACAAATAAGATTCAAATATTAAAGATATTCTCAACTACTACCTAACTTTTTCTATTTATAGATTATATTAATCATTAACCCTAACCCTAATGATCAAGGACTAACTATCCTAACCTAAATCCTAAGCTAATAAAAATAAATATATTTTGCATGGCTATATTGGAGTTAATATATTTTCTTCTTTTTCTTCTATGTCTATTGTACGAGTACTAGTATAATTTGAATTTGACCATTCCTCTCATCCTCTATATTTATTATCATCAATATATGAGATTGAAAAACCATGATTACCTTCATTCAATTTGGACCTTAAGCAATTCCCATGTACCATTAATTTTAATAATCATGAGCATGAGATTTTCTTATCCAAGGTCTTCGTAATAATACTAGATAGGCCATAGAACCATCTTTCATGACTTGAAAATCTAGCACATAGACAACTCTTATGACTATAACTACAGTAGAGACTACTCCTCCTATCCGTGTTTTACCTTTATTCAAAATTTTCATATTTAAGTTGGTTGTATGATCTATCTCTAGCCCTAATGTATTCAATGTAGATTATATGATTATATTGATAATGGCTCCATTGTTTACCATGATGTGAAGAATAAAGATACCTTTGTAGAACATTTTAGCTTCTAGAGCATACGAGTCAATATTTACATAAAACATAGTGATTTTGACCATGATCTTATTGCATATATCCCTCCATATTTCTAATGATAATGTTAGTAGATATGCATACACAACGTTGGTTATTTATTTTGACGTATCCTGCATGATTGAGTATGTTACTTGGTTTATTTATACTAGAAAATATTGAACACCTAGTTTTCTTCTCCTCTACACTTTGAGATCTTATTTCTTTTTTAGTCTATTTTTACTCATTTGAATTCCTATATAAATCTCACTTAGTTTCCATGATAGTGACTTCTTAATTTTCTTGAATAAGAATGACAATGTTAATTAGAGGGTTTCCTTTCTTATTATTCTTTGTTCCTAAAGTAGATTCCTTATTAGGGCAATTTTTTTATAATGTACTTTCTATTTGCACCCATAGTAGACTGCTTTAAATATATTCCTCCTAGCATTTTTTCTCCATATTAGAATGTTTTAGCTTCTGCCTCCTTTCCTTGTAATAAATTTATTGCACATTATCCTATATTTTTAATTAATATTGTACTTTAACTATAGAATTAGGAGATAAACTTACTATTGTTGTTTTTATTATTGGTTGTGAAACTTGGCCAAAAGCTATTGGACTAATTGGTGCTAATAGAAATAGTTCCTCTTATAAACTTTTACCATGTTTCTTTATAATATTATATTCCTATTGAATGCTCATGGGTTGCTCATACTTCACCCTTATACTGATTGTTGTATTTAGTTCTAAATTTATATATTTACAGATAATACTCTCAACACTAGGTAATAGGTCATCATGTTAGTTTTCCTTATATATATATATATATATATATATATATATATATATATATATATATATATATATACTTTAAAATTTATTTGTAAATCTTATGCTTATGCATGATAATATTACACCTTCTCTTTAGATCCTTAGACTAGCTTCATGATCTTGATTACTAGGTTAATATATCTTTGGCAAGGACTATACTCATTAATCTTGCACTCACTCACTCAATCCCTTTAATTCCTAAATGTATCCTCCTATGTTGCATACCATATTAAAGTAGCATTATTCAAAATTATTGGAAGCTACTCAAATCATTGCTCTTTCTATGTCAAACCTTTGCAAATGCATGCTCTTTTATATTTTTGAATGAAAATTTTTGGACTTTATAGAATATTGGGTTGAAATATGGGAATTTCCCAATCTTTTCTATGGGAAACTTCTCCTAGGTGTTACTAGATCTCATTATATAAGTTATATATTTGTAGCACTCCTTCAATATTCACTAACAAGTCTTCCTAGTGAAAAAGACAAATTCACCTAAACTAAAGGTTGCATTTGTCTATTAAGTGCTATGAATATGAAATCTATCATAATATTCCACCCAGTTATTTAATATTATGCATCAACTATGGACATATAAATAAATATAGGGAAGACCAAATAGTAGATTATGTTGAGGTAAACATAAACTATCCACAAGATTACTAAGGGATATAATTGTTGACCACTCTTCACCATACGCTTATATTATAAGCACAATAAAAAAATCCCACAATAAATGTATTGACTAAAGGAAATAATTAGAAATTATACTAATAAATAGGATTTATAGTATAGCAAATTTCACAGTTACTGTAGTAAAAATAATTTATAATCGGTAAAATTGAAATTACCGTGGTAGTAGTAAATTATTTTACTAAATAGTAAATTTGAAAGTTATAACAATAAAAGTAACTAAGGGTAAAAACAAAGTAAATACAGGGATAAACACATAGTTACCAAACAACAATACTACCACAGATGAGTGGTCCTAGCAATAGAACCAAAAATATTGATTTGTAGCACAAAAAATTATCTTCTTAGTCCCTCCTTTTGCTATGGTGTTTCACAACTATGCATAGACATTCAACGGTAAAAATATGCTATCAAGGTCCATAATGGAATACACACAATAATAAATGTAGATAATGATAAAAAACAAATAATAAGAGTGACACAATGAGATTAGAAATATTTTTATTACATATATAAAATAAAAGAGTAGGCAAATGCTCACTTGATTGTCTTGATAAGTGAATTTAGTCCTTATGTTGAGTTTGTACCTCCTACAGACTCATCTTATGGTCATATTCCACACTCTTACTCAAGCAATCCTTAAATAAAATTTGTATAAGAAAACACTCTTCCTTTGTCTAGCTTGGCTTGTTATCCCTTATTATTAGACTCTCTCTTACTTGTTTTAGATCACAATTATTCACTTTTCCACCTATACAAGGTTCTAGTCTATTTATAGACTTGTGGAAGATAGATATTATATGGATGGAAAACTCGATATGGAAACATGAAAATATTTCTAGATATCCCCTCTACGAATTCTTCCTATAATATCAATATTATAGATATATCTTTAATCCCCTATTGGACTCTTCTTCTAATATTTACAATTGTAAGAGATAATCAAAATATCACACACTTTGAGAGATTCTCCTATTAGAATTTTTCTATGATATATCAATAATTACATAATACTTAGAAATATACTTTGGATTGTCTTGGAATTTTAGGAATTTTCTAGAAATTTTATAAGATATTATCATACGTTTATTTGTTTACATCATGTCTCAAGACGCTGGATCTTATAAAAAATATAATTTACCATAACAAATAACCTTTTACTATTAAATTTTATTATTTATTATTACTTTTTACTATGAGTTATCCCAATCATGGCATTCTTATTGTACTCTCATATAAACATTGTGTTTGTAATATCATTATTCCTTAATGATTTCCATAGTTTTCATGATAAAGCTATTATTTTTCAAGCATCTTAAAGTAGTTATCAAGATATAATTGTCTCTACCAAGTGATGCACTTTTATATTATGCATAGTCCTTATACTACTATACATGCAAATAACATGATAAAATTTATGTCAAAAAATCCAATTAGATCTAGTGGTATGACCATACAACCCCGTTGCCCTAGCCTTACCTCCTAAAATTTTTAGAACATGCCCAAACCATAATGTATACAAATTAGAATATGGAAATTTACAACTAATTATTGAGAGAGGTAACAAAATACATATTGCACAAAGGAAAGCTCAAGGTATATACATGTACATGCCACAACACAACCATACTATTTTCAAATAGTTAATCTAACAAACAATTATGCCATTACCTACTTTACATTCACTACTATTTAAATCTTATTTTCATTTAATCAAGTTTAGAATAATCTCCACATATAGTAGTGAGTGTTTGATACCCATATCTTGTCTTCCACCTCTTTGTGATGTCCATTTATCTATAGCCTATCCTCATACTCAAATTTTTTACCCTATAACTCTCTCCCTCATGATCAAAATTTTAAGATCCCCTTTCACTCCCTTTCTTATCTTGTTAAGCATAATCCTTTTATCCTCCTTTCTCTAGCTGATTTCCCTTCAATTTCCACTTCCACCTCTATCATGTTTGTCTTTTATTATTTTTTGATGAATTTATCACTTTATTTTCCCTTAACTTCCACTTCCACCTCTAGTATTTTTATCTATATCCTATTTTTATAAAAATATTAATATATTATATTTTAACTTCTACTTCCACCTATATTACTCTATCAATATATTATTTTTGTGAGTTTATTGATATTATTTACCCTTAAATTCTACTTACACCTCTACTATTTTACCCATATCCTATTGTGGTAAATTTATTAACTTATTTTCCTTTTTTAAAATATTATTTCCTTTCAATGACTAGATTTTTAAGCACTTAGAACTTCTATCAATTATTATCAATATTTTTTGGCATGGTATATGTTCCACAATACCAACACATATACCCATGGCAATTGCACATAGAAATATAATATATCAAGAAACAAGAACCAATTATACATTAATAAAGTTACACCACACAAGGAGTTCAATTTATAGAATGACATAGATATGGGAATCTCCCCTACAATTGGCTTTCTATGCGTAAAAACACATCACACTTACAAAAAATTCTGCCTTGCAAGATAAGAGGCAGTGCAAACCCATATATAAATCATCATTTTTAAAACTAATTGTTACATGAAACATTTAAAGACATGCAATTTCACTAATACACTCATCACTAAAATTTCACCAATAATTTATATAAGAAAGAAATGATCATAATTCATTAAGAATCAATTATAATTAGAGTACATATTTTGGGATAATGGAATCATATATACATAGTATTACTTAATAATATTGTATTTATGAAATACAATAAAGAAAAATTGAAGTTGAATATAGTGGAGTTTGAGTTTCTTAAAAAAAAGTTGTTGAATGGACATATTATTATAGTTTGAGATAATAATATGTTATGAGACTTATAAATTATAAAGGTTAATATTAGGATATTAATATAATCATATGTAATTTTTTTAAGGTCCGATATGTAGATCAATTGGTTCAACCAAACCCCATAAGGGGGTGGAGGTCCAAGGTTCAAATCTCGGGCCTCACCGGACTGAACGCTTGTCCCTTCCCTGGTGCTTTTAGTGGCGTAAAAGGTTTAAAATTATTGTGGCATGGTGATTATAGGGGTGGATTGCATGAAGAACTGTATGGTAGCTTTTGGGTTAGACAACACATAATACTGTGGTGGCTATAAAAATTGGACAGCCTGCCCAGATTCGTAGCAGTTACTGATTCCACCATGTAAATTCAAAAACAATATATATATATATAATCATATGCATATATTTAAAGAATATGTATTCCTTATTATAATATAATATTACTATATATTTGATAGTTCAATTTTAAAATTATGTATGTTTATTGACTCCCTTTATATATTCTATCATATGTCCTCTATGATCATTGCTATATCAATTAATTTTGTTTAATATTTTATTACCTAAAAAGAGTTGTAGTTCTTGATTATTTGATTATATATGTTTTTAACTATGATGGCACCTTAATTTTAGTTGATAAAATTATCTAAACATTTGAAATAAAATTTGAAACCTTTTTAAGCTATTCAAGGATCCTAAAGACTCAAAAAAAGCAAAGTATCCTACTTCAAACTCTATTTTGAACTCCATTTAACTTCCAATATAATTTCAACTTTTGCTTGACCTTTGTTAATCACTTATGGATTATATAAATATTTAATTGGACTTTATTCTTAATTAAGATGATAGAGTTAAGAAAAGTGTTTAAATTGAACCAAAACCATTAACATCCTCAAATTATTACCACCCAAAGGATCCATTTAAGATTTGATATGGAACAAGAATTTGGATATTGATTATTTTTACTATATACTTTTGGAATTTATAATGGATACTAACTAGCATTATGAGCATTACTAATAGTTTTAGGTAACATTTTATGTCAATAAGGTCTCCTGAGGACTGAAAAATGAGCATTGCCTTCCCATGATCCTTTCTACATCCTATTTTACTTCATGTGATCAACTTATATCATAGAAAATCTAAATTAACTAAATACAATAACTTAATAGGATTTTAACATGCATTAACACTTGTTAATGCTCACAAATGACTATTTGAAATTACTACATTATTTGTTTTATTAGGTGGATGAAGGGTTTTTGAAAGGGACCCCAAACCTTTTATAAAATAGATCTAGTAAACCTAACTAGAAAAAGGGGCACATAGGCCACCGAGATAACCCAGGATCCTAAAAACAACATCCTCTAAATTAAAAACAAAGGGAGTAAAAGGAACACAACTACAACCACCATCCAAGAAAGCAAAAGGTACCAACAACCCTCATAGGGGAGAACAACAACCAAACTACCCACTCAGGGAAGGCATATTATCTTCTTCCTCCTTCATTGTCTACTTGAGTTAATCCCTTAGGAAAGTTATTCGACCAAATTGATAGGTTGTCCTGAGATAATCCCAAATTATCCTGGAAGTCTACAGACATGTTACCTTCCCTAAACACATGATTTAATTATACATCTTCCATAGTTCGAGTAATCCTGTGAACTTCTTCTATAAAATTTGAAATAGTCCAAGTTGGAAGATGATTCTCTTTGACCATATTAATAACATTAAGGGAATCTCCTTTGATAATAATCTTCCTACAATCCAAAGAACTCAGTTGTAAAACACCTTGGAAAAGTGCTCTAGCTTTCACCACATGGCTAGTCTGGATTTCGAAATTTTTAGTGAAAGATAGAAAAATTCGACCATTGGAGTCCCTAAAAACTCCCCCTACTCCCACTGGACCTATATTTCCTTTGGATGCTCCATCAAAGTTTAGTTTCACCCAATCATATGCGGGAGGTTCCCAAATTGTATCTACCCTAGAAGACTGGTGAGTCCTAGGAGACACTAGTAGAGGAGACTTAAATCCCAAAATATTTTCAAGCTCTAATTCCTTACTAAGAGAGCCCTTGTCCAAAGAAAAGAGGTCCACATTCTCAACAGTAGCAACTACATCCCTCAAAAACACTAACTCCGTAGTGTGGAAATTATTCTTGAAGGTCCTAGAGTTTCTTTCTTTCCAGACATTCCACCAAAAATATGGTAGATCAAAGGACCAAAAGGATCAGAGGCAAGGTGAGAGGAAATGGAAATTCCACTGATCCATAAAAGTGGTCAACTATCTAGGGAAGACCCAATCTAGACCCACATAGCTCAACAACATGCTTAGCACCTCCCATGAAAAAGTGCACATGGAGAAGAGGTGCTCAGGAGTTTCTTCTACCATACCACACAAAAAGCACCTATTAGGGATAAGTAAACCTCTTTTCTGAATATTGTCTAGGTTCAAGCGAACCACTAGCCAAAAGAATATAATAATTTTTTGTGTAAGGTATTTCTGCCATACATATCGAATAGGAAACCAAAGCTCATCATGAGCATATAACAAGGTATAAATCTATTTAACAAAGAAATAACCATCATTCTCGACATCCTAGATTAGCTTATCCTACTTATTATCAAAATGTAAAATGATCCACTTTAAAAGATCATGAAGGGATTTGAAGTTAGCATCTTCCTCTAATGATAGACCAAGGAACTCAAGGGGCTTTCAACACTTTTTACCATCCACCACCTCAATAAAATCACTAACCTTTGATCCAAATACCTATCTCAAAATAGGCTCAACTTGCATGAAATTTGGATAGCAATTAGGGGCTTGTTAGTCACCCATTTGTCATTCCAAAAATTAATATTTTGGTTGTTTACTAGAAGTCAATTTCCCCCAATAGTATATTAGTATGAGTTTTGACAATGCTTCTCCAAAATGCAAAGCCCTGTAATGGATTGGGATCAAATAGGATGAAATCCTCATTGTTTAAATATTTGTTTTTTAGAATTTGAGCCCAATTCACATTTTCATTTGTGCTAACTCCATCCTTGTTTGGAAATAAGTTCTTGATTTATATATTTCATTCTTCTCATCCCTAAATCTCCTTGCTCTTTCTTGCTACAAACTTGTTCCCAAGTGACCAAATAGAATTTCTTCTTATCTTGTGATCTAGACTAGATAAATCAACATTAAATTTGCTCAGGTTTCTAAATAATTTTCCATGGTAGCCTAAAGAGGGAAATGAAATAGACTAGTATGATTTGAAGAGTAGATTTTACTAGCATATCTTTACCAGCTTGGCTTAAGAGCACCTCTTCAATCCAGTATGTTTCCTATGAACTCTTTTCACAACTGAATCCCAAAGAGAAGCTTTAACTCCACCCTTAAACATCGACAATCCTAGGTACATAGAAGGGAGGGAATCTATCTCACAATCCAAAATATCAACAATTTTTCTCTACCTTCTTGGGGGAGTGTTAAAGAATTTTTTTAACGTTTCCTGAGATTCACTTTCTACCCTACTACTTTCTCAAAATTTGAGATGGACTTCACAGCTCTAGCTTGGGGGATAAAATCCAAGAAAGACAACAAAGTATCATCGATAAAATGATAGTGAGAAATTGGATATATATTGATTTTTGGATTAATCTCTATTAAATTTTGATCGACTTTGAGAGCTTTCCCTAAGGATTCTACCAAAAAAATGAATAGATATTAATAGAAATTGGGTCTATATTGATTGTTGGATTAATTCCTATTAATGTTCAATCAACTTTGAGAGCTCTCCCCAAGGATTCTGCCAACAAAATGAATAGATACTTCATTATGATTTTATATAAATTATGAATATTTTTTATTTATTTATTAATATTTATAAGAATATTTCTAATTCTACTATCACCATCATAGCATTATTTTGCATTACAATTATCTTTGTTATAAATATTTTTGTCAATGATGGTTGCTAAGTATTCTAATATAAGCATATTTAACCTTAATAAACTAAATAGTTTCTCTTCCATTTAAATTAAAAATATGAATTTCAACTTATGTTTAATATTTTTTGATCATATTAAGATAACTCTTAGTGAACATGTAGACTGAAGCAAATTACTTTAAAATGGCATGCATTAGCAACATCTATAACAAATTATTATGTAGAGGCTTTATTTTAGAATTTTACAAGGGAAATGAAGACCATGGATATATTTGATAAATATTTTATTTTTTTACAAGTTATATTGGCATCCAAATATGCCAAATGGCATTATTAGCAACTTCAAGGTAATATCTAGCACTATTAAAGATCTGTAGGATCATTGGAAGAAGCATAGATGATCTATTATGGATTCCATTGTTTTTTAAATAGTATAAATCACTTACAAATATATATTATAGTAAATGGAACTTAACATGTCTTTCCTACTCCATGGTTTAAAACACATAGAAGATTCTAGTGAAGTGCATAACATGCTATAACAATCAATTCAATTACATGGGGTGGCCTAGTTTGTTAATGCACTAATGTATAGAAGAATAGGAACAAATAGATATATGTACAAGATTTCTTATATTATTTATAAAGAAATTATACATGATATTTATGGGATAGATGTTTGTGTTTGTTTTTATATCCTCCAACTATGAAAATACAAGAGAATATATTTATATATAGATAATATGTGAAGAGGTATTAAAGAAGACCAAACAGTTCAATTTTCAATGGTTGCAAGGATTTGGAGTAAACAATTAATGAAGCCACTAGATGCCAATGTTGGGATACAATATTTGTTCGTAACTCGATCATCAATCTATGAAGGAAAGTAATTAGGGCAAAAGACCTATTGTGGAAGCTACAAAGTGTGCTATAAAATAGAAAACTATGGAGGTAGCAAGGAAGAATGTCATTCAATACTAGGAGGTAGAGCAAGAGTAGCAGGCTAAGCAATAGAAGAGGTAGCTAGAGTAGAAAGAGGAAGGATCAATGATGAAGGTATCACCTCCTTGCAATGTGAAAGTAGTGCAGCTGGAGCTGGTGTGTCTTGAGATCTACTAAAGATTAAATCAATATTTTATGGCTAACTAGAGTGAAGCAATAGGGTGCTATTCTAAAGGCCATGAATAAGAAATATTTATTTATGTGATACAAAGTATATGCATTTTTATACACATCATATCGAGCCCTCTTATCATATTGATAAGTCTTGCCAAGAATTAAACCACAATAGTCCATCTATGTCACATCACAAGTGACTCGATCCACAAAATGTAGGCTAAAAGCAAAGGACATTGTGCAAGTTTTTGTGATGTGGGATATGGAACCATTATCCTTCCATCCAAGTGAGTATGGATAAGGATGTAGTGTCATAGGTAGTTTTAGCCTATCAATGATAAATTTTGCAATCAATATTTTTTATGATCCATTGTTAATAATATAATTCATAGAAAAATTGTGTTAGGTTGGCTTTAATGACAAACAAACTATCACAACCACTTTCATAAAAAAATTGATTCATGAGGGTAAGATTATTTATTTTACCCTTCAAATCATCATACTCTCTTTCTTCTCCTATTATCTCAATGGTACCATCTTGTGGTTCCTCCTTTTCAATACTTTACAATGAGGTTCTTCCTCTTCCTAAAATACTCAAATTTTATGTAATCTTCTTTTACAATGATTATAAAATTTCTTGTTATTAAAATAATAATGAAAAAAGGAAGAATGTATCTTTGCCTTAGGTGGCTACTGCTAATTCAAAGGTCTATAATATCCCTTTGACTGAGCTACAAGATCATTTTCTACCAACTATTTATGATTGAAAGTTTCATCCAAAGTAGCCAAGGGAGTATATTTCAACTCTTGATGCAAAGGTTCAAGTAGTTGTTGGATATTTTGAGTCCATAAATGTGTCATTGATGTCAAGGCATGGAGTTGTCATCGATGCCAAGAAGTGAACCACTGGTGATGTCAAAAGGTCAAAATAAGCAATGTCAGAGGTTGATGAAAAAGGGCTTCATAATATTCTTTTTAATATTATGTGAAGAAAAACAAAGGTTTTTATTAAAACCATGGTGGTCAAAATAAAAGGTTTTTTATTAAAACCATGGTGGACAAAATAAAGGTTTTATTAAAAACCATAATGGGAAAAAATAAAAGGTTTTGATTAAAACCTAATAAGGCTAAGATATTTAAATATTAATTTATAAAATTTAAATTCTAAATTAAATGAAAAAACCTTAGCACCGACCTCCATAAACTCACATCCACCAACGTGCATGGAATGGAAGGGTAAATTTATTTATACCTTAGCCAAATACCAAATATTGGCATTCGAATAATCTTCGAGAACTCCATTAAAAAGGCTCATGTAATATTTCATGAAATGAAGCACCATAATTTACATGAACATCGTGCAAAGGCTCGTGCAATATTTCATGAGGGAAGCACATTCAGAGCGCTATGTGGGAGAAGGCGAAGAGGGAGCCAATAGGCTCTAAGGCAAGGCAGAGATAACAAAGTGCTTATTGCACTTTAGGTGTGCAATGTGAGTTCTTGGCTTACATGACATGGAATCCATGGCCAAGGTACTACTGTAGGGCAACTGGTGCAAGTTTGAATCCCGCAATTCATGGAGAGGGCAAAAAAAGGTTTTTATAATTTTATTTTTTAATTATTGCTTTTGCCAAATTTGTGTGGAGGGATAAGGTGTAAATAAATTGTTTTATTTACCTAAGTGGTAAATAGTGAATGTTGCTAGGGTAACATTGTTTTTACCTTAGGAAATAGAAATTGATTTATTTTATAAGTGCAATTTAAGAAAGGAGTTATAAGTAGAAGTTGTGTTATATTTTATAAGAGGATTTTTGATGAAAATTATGATGTTGAAATTTATTTTTGAGATGGAGCAATAAGGTGTATTTGGGATTTGATTTATCATTGTGTTTTGTGAAAAGTGTTTGGGTGATAATTCTTGTCATCTAACCCTTTGTACTTGGAAAAGAAATTTATGATAATTGATCTAGGCTTTTGAAGATCATTCTACATCAAGAAAAAAGTATGGGCATATTATTCCTTGATTGATTTGATTGGTTGGTTTTCTAAAAAATCAACTTTGGAGTGAAAAGGAATTAATTAGGTTTCCTTATTGAGTGTTTTGAGTTAATGCTTCAAGGTTTTCTGGAATAAAGAGTTGTTGATAAAACCTTGTTTGATAAGCATTATTGTTGAAGCCATTGGTTGAATGAAGAACTTGAACTAGGGTTTGAAAAGAACATGAGTATCATTGTTATGTGAGATTGTTTGATAAACATTGTTGTTGAAGCCATTGGTTAAATGAGGAACTTGAATTAGGGTTTGCAAAGATCATGAGTATCATTGTTATGTGAGATTGGTTGATAAGCATTGTTGGAAATATTTTGAGTGAGCATTCATATGTTTGGACTAGGATTTATGAGCAAGGATTATTTCATTGATTTATTGGTTGAGTAGAGTTGATTCAGCCTAGTCAAATGGATGTGTATAGTGATTGATCAAGTTCCATAAAACAAATTATTCTATAATCTGAATTGATTTGAGAAAGATGTTGAGTATTGATGAGTGTGAAACATATTGACTATCTAACAATTCTCTATATGTCTATGAAAAAGAGATATTGGAAATGATTTAGATTTTTTAAATATGAAGCATATTGAGTCTCTAACAATTCTTTGTATGTTTCAAAAGAGTGATTGAAAGTGATTAAGTATTGAGGTGAATATGAAGCATATTGAGTCTCTCCATATATTTCTAAGAGAGTGATTGAAAGTGATTAAGTATTGAGATGAATGTGAAGCATATTGAGTCTCTAAAAAATCTCTATATGTTTCTAAGAGAGTGATTGAGCATTGTGATGAATGTAGAGCATATTGAGTCTCTAAAAATTCTCTTTATGTTTCTATGAGATTGGAGAAGAGGACTTGTTGAGCAGATTTGAGGCAAGTCTTTGAGAAGACTTGTGGACAAATTTGTGTGAGCTTTTGTGAAATCTTACAATACATATTGAGAGCATATTTGGATAAGTTCTAGTGAGGACTTATTGAGCAGATTTGGATAAGTCCTAGAGAGGACTTATTGAGTAAAATTGGACAAGTTCTAGTGAGGACTTATTGGATAGATTAGTGTGAGCTTTTGTGGAAGCTTACAAGGCATATTTGAGAAAAGTCTTTGAGAAGAATTAAGAGCAGAGTTGATTGATTTATTTTTTCAAACCTTGAGTTAAGGTTTTGGGTAGATCTAGCAGAGTCGATTTGAGATTGAGTCAAGATTTGTGTTAAGGCTTGAGGACAGAGATTGAGGATAGATTTGTTCTAGACTGAAGGAATTTTTTTAGTGCATATTTGAGAAAAAAATTTGGTGTATATTTGAGGACAGGTTTGTGCCAGACCAGAGACAGAGATTGAGCATATTTGTGCTAGACCAAAGGATTGTGTTTAGTACAAATTTGAGACAAAGTTTTTGAGATGACAAAGTATAGAGGATGATAGTCTCTAGTGGATAGAGATCCATTAGCCAAGGTAGTAAGGATAGGAGTCTTCAGTGGATAGAGATCCATTAGCCAGAATAGTGGGGGTAGCAGTTCTTCTAGAAGATCACCAACCATAGCTAAGGAGAAAGGAATTCTCCTATGGATAGAGATCCATGAAATTTATTAGGGGATTGGTGTCTCATTTGGATAGAGATCCATAAATATTGTAATAGATAAAGTTTTCCCAAGATATTGATTGAGAAAATTTTAGTGAAAGATTTTTTCCGTGGAGTAGCCCACTTTGGGTGAACCACGCAAATTTTGTTTCTTTATTGTGTGTGGTTATTTGTGCATTAATTTGATTACTACGGTTGATATTGCTATCTATACATTGCATAACATTTATTGGTAAATAAAAGTAAAAAGTGGTCCTATATTGTTTACCCCCCCTCTCAGTATACTATTGTGTTCTTCAAATGGTATTAGAGTGGGTTCCTTCGAAAGAGTTTAACAGTTTTAAGGATAATATTTCAAGAACACAATGGATTATAAGAATGGATCATCAAATAATTCGGCTTTAGTATTTTATGGAAGTGATTATATATATTAGAGTATGAGAATGAATATTTACCTGATGGCACTTTGCAATGAAATTTAGGAAGTAGTCAAAAATGGATACACACCACCAGTTGATCCACCTACAGATAAAGAAGGTAAGATTCTACAACATTACAATTCAAAATAAATGAATGCACTTTTGATAGGTTTGCATAGAACAAAGTCCATAAAAGTTATGCACTGTAAAGATGTAAAAGGAATTTGGGATAAGTTGCAAAGCATATATGAATGAGATAAAAGTGTTAAGAAAGCAAAGATACAAAATCTCAAAGGACAATTTGAAGAGTTAAGAATGAATGATGAGGAAAACATTAGTATGTATATCCTTCGAGTTGATGAGGTTGTTAATGCTATGCAAGGACTTGGAATTAATGCTGAAGAGTTGGATGTTTGTGATAAGGTCTTAAGATCTCTTCTAAAAAATATTTAGTGAAAATATTTTTGTTATAGAAGAATCAAAGGATGATGATTCTTTGAAAAGAGATATGTTTCTTGGTATTCTTACAAACTTTGAGTTAAGAACAAAATAACCTAATCCCCAGAAGGAAGCAACATTCAAAGCTACTAATAAGACAAAGGGCAAAAAGTTAGATTCAAGCAATGAGTCATCCAGTGATGAAGAAGCTAATTATGGTAGAAGAAATAAGGATTCAAGAAGATTTAAAGATACAAAATCTATTATATATTTCAATTGTGTAAAATATGGTCACTATGCAATTGATTGTCAAGAAGCTAAAAATAACAATGATGAAGAAAAATAGGATCACAAGAATAGAGAATCAGAAAGATACAAGCACCAAAAGAAAAGGAAGGATGGACAAGGTAGACAAGGAAAGAAGTTCTTTCAAATACAAAAGAGGAGCTACTATGCATACAAGGCAAGTAAGTACTCAAGTGATAGTGATAATAGTTTTCTTATAATGACAAAGATGAAGTCCTATTTATGATTGAAGAAAAAGAAGTTAATAAAATAACACCAATAATTCTCAAGTGCTTTATATGTGGTAATTTTGGACATATTTGATAAGCATTGTTGTTGAAGCCATTAATTAAGTGAGGAACTTGAATTAGGATTTGCAAAGATCATGAGTGGCATTGTTATGTGATATTGGCTGATAAGCATTGTTGGAAATATTTTGAGTGAGAATTCATATGTTTGGACTAGGGTTTATGAGCAAAGATTATTTCATTGAGTGATTGGTTGAGTAGATTTGGTTCAGCCTAGTCAAATGGATGTGTATAATGATTGATCAATTTCCATAAAACAAATTGTTCTATATTCTAAATTGATTTGAGAAAGAGGTTGATTATTGATGAGTGTGAAACATATTGAGTCTCTAACAATTCTCTATATGTTTGTGATAGTAGAGAGATTGGAAATGATTGAGAGTTTGTGAATGTGAAGCATATTGAGTCTCTAACAATTATCTATATGTTTCAAAAGAGTGATTGAAAGTGATTAAGTATTGAGATGAATATGAAGAAAATTGAGTCTCTCCATATGTTTCTAAGAGAGTTATTAAAAGTGATTGATTATTAAAGTGAATCTAAAGCATATTGAGTCTCTAAAAATTCTCTATATGTTTCTAAGAGAGTGATTGAGCATTGTGATGAATGTAGAGCATATTGAGTCTCTAAAAATTCTCTTTATGTTTCTATGAGATTGGACAAGTTCTAGTGAGGACTTGTTGAGCAGATTTGAGGTAAGTCTTTGAGAAGACATTTGGACAAATTTATGTGAGATTTTGTGAAAGCTTACAATACATATTGAGAGCATATTTGGATAAGTTCTAGTGAGGACTTATTGAGCAGATTTGGATAAGTCCTAGAGAGGAATTATTGAGCAAAATTGGACAAGTTCTAGTGAGGACTTGTAGAGCAGATTTGGACAAGTTCTAGAGAGGAATTGTTGACAGATTAGTGTGAGATTTTGTGGAAGCTTACAAGGCATATTTGAGATAAGTTTTTGAGAAGACTTGTGATCATAGTTGATTGATTGATTTTTTCAAACCTTGAGTTAAGGTTTGGGGTAGATCTAGCAGAGTTGATTTGATATTGAGTCAAGATTTGTGTTAAGGCTTGAGGATAGAGATTGAGGATATATTTGTGCTAGATTGAAGGACTTTTTTTAGTGCATATTTGAGAACATATTTTGGTGCATATTTGAGGATAGGTTTGTGCCAGACCAGAGATAAAGATTGAGCATATTTGTGTTAGACCGAAGGACTATGTTTAGTACATATTTTAGAAATAGCTTTGGATGTGACATATTATAGAGTATGATAGTCTTCATTGGATAGAGATCCATTATCTAGGGTAGTGAGGATAGGATTCCTTAGTGGATAGAGATCCATTAGCCAAAGAAGAGGGGGTAGAAGTTCTTCTAGAAGATCACCAACCAGAGCTGAAGAGAAAGGAATTCTCCTGTGGATAGAGATCTATGAACTTTATTAGGGTATTGGTGTCTCCTTTGGATAGAGATCCATAAACATTGTAATAGGGAAAGGTTTCCCAAGATATTGATTGAGAAAATTTTAGTGAAATATTTTCTACGTGGAGTAGCCCACTTTGGGTGAACCACATAAATTTTATGTCTTTATTGTGTGTGGCGATTTGTGCATTGCTTTGATTACTATTTTTGATATTGCTATCTATACATTACATAATAGTGATTGAGAAAAAAAAGTAAAAAGTGATCCTATACTATTAACCCCCCTCTCAGTATAAGCTTGTGTTATTCAATTGGTATCAGAGTGGGTTCCTTCAAAAGAGTTTAACTACTTGAAGGAAAAGCTTTCAAGAACACAATGGGTTCTAATAATGGATCATTAAATAATTCAGTTCTAGTATTTTATGGAAGTGATTATATATTAAAGTATGAGAATGAAGATTTACCTTATGGCACTTGGCAATGAAATTTGGAAAGCAGTCAAAAATGGATACATACCACCAGTTGATCCACCTATATATAAGGAAGGTAATCTTCTACAACATTACAATTCAAAATCAATGAATGCACTTTTGAGAGGTTTGCATAGAACAAAGTCCATAAAAGTTATGCATTGTAAAGATGTAAAAGGAATTTGGGATAAGTTGCAAAGCATATATGAAGGAGATAAAAGTGTTAAGAAAGCAAAGATACAAAATCTCAAAGGACAATTTTAAGAGTTAAGAATGAATGATGAGGAAAACATTAGTACATATATCCTTCGAGTTGATGAGGTTGTTAATGCTATGCAAGGACTTGGACTTAATGCTAAAGAGTTGGATGTTTGTGATAAGGTCTTAAGATCTCTTCTAAAAAATATTTAGTGAAAATATTTTTGTTATAGAAGAATCAAAGGATGATGATTCTTTGACAAGAGATATATTTCTTGGTATTCTTACAAACTTTGATTTAAGAACAAAAGAACCTAATCCCTATAAGGAATCAACATTCAAAGCTACTAATAAGACAGAGCAAAAAGTTAGATTCAGTCAATGAGTCATCCAGTGATGAAGCTAATTATGGTAGAAGAAATAAGGATTCAAGAATATTTAAAGATACAAAATCTATTATATATTTCAATTGTGTAAAATATGGTCACTATGCAACTGATTTTCAAGAAGCTAAAAATAACAATGATGAAGAAAAATAGGATCACAAGAATAGAGAATCAGAAATATACAAGCACCAAAAGAAAAGGAAGGATGGACAAGGTAGACAAGGAAAGAAGTTCTTTCAAATACAAAAGAGGAGCTACTATGCAGACAAGGCAAGTAAGTACTCAAGTGATAGTGATAATAGTTTTCTGATAATGATAAAGATGAAGTCCTATTTATGATTGAAGAAAAAGAAGTTAAGAAAATGACACCAATAATTCTCAAGTTCTTTAAATGTGGTAATTTTGGACATCTTGAAGATAGTTGTACAAGGAATGATTTCAGTTTTAGTGATGATGAATATGAGGATGCACTAGTAGGACCATAAGAGAATCTTCTAATGGCATTAGAAGAAGAAGAAGAAGGTGAACCTATAGAAGACAAGTCAAAAGAAAATGAAGATGTAGAAAAAGGAAAACAAATAGAGGAGGAATTAGATAAATAAGGATATGATCTTAAGGCAGAACTTATTTGTGCTCTCGACACAGTAAAAAGTGTAAGAAAGCAAAACTCTAAACTAGAATTTCAATTTGAATAATGTGATGAAGAAATAAGAATATTTATAGAGGATCTAGGCAAATCAAAGGCTAATACAAAGAATTTTAAGGATAAGCTAGAAGAAAAGGTCTTATAATGTGAAAATTTAGAACAAGAAGTAGCTCTACTAAGGGAAGACTTAGAAAAATCCAAGGATAAGCTACACAAGCTTGGAAAGAGTTCAAATATTATGTATAAAATGATCAAGGTACAAAGAAAGTCAAAAAAAAAATAGGTCTTGGTTCTAAACAAGCTCAAAAGAAGCAAGAAGAGGCGTCAACCTCAATTTTTGAAGAAGAAGAAACTTCAGAAGAAGATAGTGTGAGGGAAAGTGAGACTTCTGAGGATGATTTGGACAATAGAAAGTTTGACAAGGAAATAAAAATGCACAAAGAAGAAACAAATGAAACAACAATCAGAATAGGCTAAGAGAGACTAAGAGACCAATGATATCAAGACAAGGAAGTTTCAATGGATGATGTTTCTCATGTCACAAATTTGGTTACATGGCTTCACAGTGCAGGATACATGAAATACATGAATATGGGAATAGATAGCTTTTCCATGGGTATTGATACTCATGTAATCAGTTTGGTCACAAGGCAATGAATTGCAGGGTTCATGATAGAAAGGGATATGGCTTCACCAAGAGAAATCCTAAGATATTTGGACCTTCAAGGAATAATAACATTAAGTGTTATAAGTGTGATAATTATGAACACATAACAAAGTGGTGTAGATTATACATTCCAAAATCAAGCATGAAGAGGAACATGAACATAAACATGAATATGGACATCTATAGGAACAGGAACAGGAACAGTCAAAGAAACCAAAAGGATCAAATGAGAAGGAAAGAGGATAAAGGTAAATACCAGTGCTTTCTAGGAGTAGAAATAATACCACCCTAGAAATAACCACCTCAAGAGTAGGTGGAGGAGGGGCTAAGCTAAGAGACTCATTCTTAGCCATGAGCCCCAAAGGTGACCCTTTGCCATTAATGTCAAAGAGGGAGAGATTTGAGGAAGGGGGAGAGATTGTTTATTTGAGTAAGGAAGAGAGATTTGATTTAAGAAGAGAGCATTGAGTCAGGGGGAGCAATATCCCAAGGGAAGCAGAATAAAAAGGTCAAGAAAATGGTAAAAATTTATTGGGTTTCCATCAATGACAAAGGGGGTGATTGTTGGATATTTTGAGTCCATAAAGTTGGCATTGATGTCAAGGCATGGAGTTTTCATCGATGCCAAGAAGTGAACCACCGGTGATGTCAAAAGGTCAAAATAAGCAATGTTAGAGGTTGATGAAAAAGGGCTTCATAATATTATTTTTAATATTATGTGAAGCAAAACAAAGGTTTTTATTAAAACCATGGTGGTCAAAATAAAAGGTTTTTTATTAAAACCATGGTGGACAAAATAAAAGGTTTTATTAAAAACCATAATGGGAAAAAATAAAAGGTTTTGATTAAAACCTCAGAAGGCTAAGAGATTTAAATATTAATCTATAAAATTTAAATTGTAAATAATTTAAATGATTTATAAATTAAAATATTTAAATGCAAAAACCTTAAAACTGACCTCCATAAACTCACCTCCACCAACGTGCATGGAATGGAAGGGTAAAGGTATTTATACCTTAGCCAAATCCCAAATATTGGCATTTGAATAATTTTTTAGAACTCCATTAAAAAGGTTCATGCAATATTTCGTGAAAAGAAGCACCATAATTTATGCGAACATCGTGCAAAGGCTTGTGCAATATTTCATGAGGGAAACACATTCGGAGCACTATGTCGGAGAAGGTGAAGAGGGAGCCAATAGGCTCTAAGGCAAGGTAGAGATAATAAAGTGCTTATTGCACTTTAGGTGTGCAAGGTGAGTGCTTGGCTTACACGGCGTGGAAGTCGCGGCCATGACACTGCTACAGGGCAAGTGGTGCAAGTTCAAATCGCGCAATTTTTGGAGAGGGAAAAAAGGTTTTTATAATTTTATTTTTTAATTATTGCTTTTTCAAAGTTGTGTGGAGGGATAAGGAGTAAATAAATTGTTTCATTTACCTAAGTGGTAAATAGTGAATGTTTCTAGGGTAACATTGTTTTTACCTTAGGAGAGAGAAATTGATTTATTTGATAAGTGCAATTTAAGAAAGGAGTTATAAGTAGAAGTTGTGTTATATTTTATAAGAGGATTTTTGATGAAAATTATGATGTTGAAATTTATTTTTGAGATGGAGCAATAAGGTATATTTGGGATTTTATTTATCATTTTTTTTTGTGAAAAGTGTTTGGGTGATCCCCTTCATACTTGGCAAAGAAAGTTGTGATAATTGATCTAGGCTTTTGAAGATCATTCTACATCAAGAAAAATGTATGGGCATATTCTTCATTGATTGAGTTGATTGGTTGGTTTTATAAAAAACAAATTTGGAGTGAAAAAGACTTAATTAGGTTTCCTTATTGAGTGTTTTGAGTTAATACTTCAAGGTTTTATGGAATAAAGAGTTTTTGATAAAACCTTGTTTGATAAGAATTGTTATTGAATCCATTGGTTGAGTGAAGAACTTGAACTAGGCTTTGAAAAGAACATGATTATCATTGTTATATGAGATTGTTTGATAAGCATTTGTTTTGAAGCCATTGGTTAAGTGAGGAACTTGAATTAGGGTTTGCAAAGATCATGAGTATCATTGTTATGTGAGATTGGTTGATAAGCATTGTTGGAAATATTTTGAGTGAGAATTCATATGTTTGGACTAGGGTTTATGAGAAAGGATTATTTCATTGAGTTATTGGTTGGGTAGAGTTGATTTATCCTAGTCAAATGGATGTGTATAGTGATTGATCAAGTTCCATAAAACAAATTGTTCTATATTATGAATTTATTTGAGAAAGAGGTTGAGTATTGATGAGTGTGAAAAATATTGAGTCTCTAACAATTCTCTATATGTATGTGATAAAAGAGAAATTGGAAGTGATTGAGATTTTGTGAATGTGAAGCATAATGAGTCTCTAACAATTCTTTGTATGTTTCAAAAGAGTGATTGAAAGTGATTAAGTATTGAGGTGAATATGAAGCATATTGAGTCTCTCCATATGTTTCTAAGAGAGTGATTGAAATTTATTGAGTATTGAGGTGAATGTGAAGAGTCTCTAAAAATTCTCTATATGTTTCTAAGAGAGTGATTGAGCATTGTGATGAATGTAGAGCATATTGAGTCTCTAAAAATTCTCTTTATGTTTCTATGAGATTGGACAAGTTCTAGTGAGGACTTGTTGAGTAGATTTGAGGTAAGTCTTTGAGAAGACTTTTGGACAAATTTGTGTGAGATTTTGTGAAATATTACAATACAAATTGAGAGCAGATTTGGATAAGTTCTAGTGAGTACTTATTGAGAAGATTTGGATAAGTCATAGAGAGGACTTATTGAGCAGAATTGGACAAGTTCTAGTGAGGACTTGTAGAGAAGATTTGGACAATTTCTAGATAGGACTTGTGGACAGATTAGTGTGAGCTTTTGTGGAAGCTTACAAGGCATATTTGAGACAAGTATTTGAGAAGACTTAAGAGTAGAGTTGATTGATTGATTTTTTCAAACCTTGAGTTAAGATTTGGTGTAGATCTAGTAGAGTTGATTTGAGATTGAGTCAATATTTGTGTTAATTCTTGAGGATAGATATTGAGGATATATTTGTGTTAGACTGAAGGACTTTTTTTAGTGTAGATTTGAGAACATATTTTGGTGTAGATTTGAGGACAAGTTTGTGCCAGACCAAAGACAAATATTGAGCATATTTGTGCTAGATCGAAGGACCGTGTTTAGTACAAATTTGAGATAGAGCTTTGGATATGACATAGGATAGAGGATTATAGTCTCCAATAAATAGAGATCCATTAGCCAGGGTAGTGAGGACAGGAGTCTTCAATGGATAGATATCCATTAGCCAGAGAAGTGAGGGCAGCAGTTCTTTTGTAATATCACCAGCCAGAGCTAAGGAGAAATAAATTCTCGTATGGATAGAGATCCATGAAATTTATTAGGGTATTGGTGTCTCCTTTGGATAGAGATCTATAAACATTGTAATAGGGAAAGGTTTCCCAAGAGATTGATTGGGAAAATTTTAGTGAAATATTTTCTCCGTGGAGTAGCCCACTTTGGGTGAACTTTGGGTGAACCACGTAAATTTTGTGTCTTTATTGTGTGTGGTGATTTTTTCATTCCTTTGATTACTGTTTTTGATATTGTTATCTATACATTGCATAACATTGATTGGGAATGAAAAGTAAAAATTTATCCTATATTGTTCACCCCCCCTCTCAGTATAATCTTGTGTTCTTCAAGTATTCCACTTGTAAATTTGATGATAAGGGCTTCTATTGGATCCTTCACATGAAGAAAAATTATCAATCTATTGAAGTGGAAGACATAATATTGAGCAGGC
Organism: Wollemia nobilis; assembly: GCA_028583015.1. Classification (NCBI taxonomy): domain Eukaryota; kingdom Viridiplantae; phylum Streptophyta; class Pinopsida; order Araucariales; family Araucariaceae; genus Wollemia; species Wollemia nobilis. The sequence goes on along the minus strand of JAQPPZ010001560.1, from coordinate 2,709,497 downwards.
ATATTAAAATTCTGTCATAATCTATACCATTTAACATTTAACTCTTGTTCATAATTTGAAGGATAAAATGTATCCTTCAAGGCTTGGATCAAACCATCCCAAGTGGTAATTGGGTTTTGGCCCTCTTGTCTTTCCATAATCACAATTTTGGCTAACCCTAACAATTTAAGTTTTGCAAAGGGTACTCTTTCCACAATAGGGACCTCTATGTGGGACAACCAAGTCTTCATGTCTATTATCCAACTACTTAGGACATCAAGATATCTAGACCCATCATAAGTCTTTACATCACATTTTTTATTTTCCCTTAGATCATTATTAAATATCTTTACATCAAGGGCACTTTGGAATATGATATCTTCAATATTGTTGGCTAATAGACCAACTATTTGGGCTAAAGTAGTTATTTGGTTTGCTAAATAGAATGTCATTTATGATTGGGTATAAGCTAGTTGGAGTTATAAAATTTAAGCCTAAGGTGACAAAAGATTTTTTAAAATAAAGGGGCTCTTAACTTTGATTGCTTCCAAGCAATTACAAATGTATTATGCTATGTTTAACAAAAAATTTAAAATAAATTTTACCAATTTAACAAAAAAAAATAGAATTAATGAAATGGTAAAATTATAAAGCACAACTTGATAAGTTAATTAAGTAAAAATAATTATTTAAAATTAAAAAATAATAATTCCCGTCTAGTAAAAAAAAAATATTTTCTAAACACCTTTAAGTGTCGATGGCCTAAAATAGTCATTGTAATCGAACCAATCAGATATAGCATGGTGAAAAATGCCTAGCTCAAAATAGTCAATCATTTGAAACATGAAGGGTGTAGGCAGTAAATCCACCTCCCAGGAGAAGAGAAAGTGATAAAAGGGATTTTCTCAATTTTGACAGTTTGTACAAGTTTTACAAATCGTACAGGTAGGAATAAACCATAAAAACATGAGGGTAAACCATACAAGTCAAAGGAAAACCATACAAGGCACACTAAAATACAGTGAAATACATGGGAAATGTAATTTTAGGTTGAAATGGCACATAGGTTTGATAATTAAAGTGTTAGACTTAGTAAAAGTCTTAATTAATGCATTCCATTATGCATGGGCGGTTTTAAATAACTAATTTCCTTAGGAACCACTTTGGAATGGCCTAGGAAACATTATATACGACCCTATTTTCAATTTTGTAGGTCTATATAATTGCTAGTTGTAATCTGACTGAGTTATGCTATTATGTTCTGGGTTCTAGCCATAATTTTTGTAGATCAGCCATTTTGTAAAGGAAATCATAACATAATAATATACACATGAGCGCAATTATGTTTTCCAGGTTGTGTACATTTTTGGCATGGATGAATGACAATTGGTGGCTTGATGATGTTGTATGTACTTTATGGTGAATGTTTTGACTAGTTTATACCTCGTGGTGATAGAATGGATTAATCTGGCACTGGTGAGGTTTTGTAGAATGATATGAGACTATGGAATAATTATTGAAGATATAGGGAACCCTACTGTATGATTTTTGTATGTAGCCATTGGATTTGCATCTCTCTCAAACCTCGTTGATATGTTTTGCATGTTACAGGAAAATGATTTATTAGCACATTAAACCCTTGCAAAAACTATCTGAGAGAAATTTTCCCATTAGAGTATCTAATTTAGCATTTTTATGTACTTTATTTCTATACATATCATACACTAGAGTTCGTAGAAATTGTACAAAGATAAATTACCCGATTTGGTAATTTAGGTGATAGAAGGAAACTTATCCAATTTGGCAGTTTTGGGGAAATCGACTTGTTGGTTACAAAACTATGTACGAAAACATGAAAAACCAAATATGAATGATTGGTTAAGTTTAGAATTGTAAAATCCATGTCATTGTATGATTTTGGATCATACAGTGTGTCAAACTGACTTTCCTACAAGTTGTTCATTGGGCATAAAATGGTAGTTTTAGGGACTATACTATCATACTTTTTGGTAGACAAGTATATTGATCATTATAATCACTAGAAATAACCTTCCCAGTAGGAATAATATACCCCTGTTCTACATTTGGTGTTGTTGCCTTATTGAATATGGATTTTTTGTTAAAATGGGTCAAATTGACAAAGAAAGAATACTACAAAACTGGAGGTGAATGACAGACACTAGTCTACAAAGGCATAGGAGATGAGAAGTATGAGAGAAAATTATAGTAAGAAGGAGCACGAGGATTTATCAAAGAGATAATGCAAGTAAATCAGACCATAGTACACATGAACTAGAAATAGAGTAAGTTTGGACATCTGAAGGATATTTTGAGACGTTGACAAAAATAGAAGACGAGAAGTAGAACCACTTAGCAAAGAGGCAAGAGTTGATAGAGAGTATATGGTGACACTAGATAAAGTTATAGAATAGTTGCAAGGGAGTGTATATTATGGGAGATAGGCACCAAAGCAACAAGACATGAGATCTCAAGAGGAAAGGCCAATACCATCTCCCTCACATCAGCGTAGGAGGTTGTAGAGTGAAGACACATGAGATTTTGGTAAATGAGTGATAGGACAAAAAAAGATACCTAAGATAGAAACTTCTAATTATTACTATAGCAAGACACCCCCAAGGAGGAATTAGACAAATATTCTACGGGATACCTCAAGTGACAATAATGATTCTTCGAAGATGGCAAACAAGGCAATAAAATAGAGATGTCCACAATTTTTAGGTGAGGGTAAGGAATACCCCACAAGACACATCATAACTTGTATAACCATTTGGAGAGAAAATGGTGTAGATAGACCAAATTATTGGGTAACTTTATTTCCTGCTACTTTGAGAGGATTGGCGATTGATTGGTATTTGAAGAGATAAAATGTTGTAGATTTTTATACTTGGAATCAGATAAAGGAAAATTTCATTGAATAATTTCACCCTTTGAAGGATGATGGAGATATTGTTACTAAAATTTACATGACAAAGCAAAAATATGATGAAGATGTAAAATCATACAACCACAGACTAAAGCAATTAGTTGATAAAATGCATATGCCTCTAGAAGATGTCTTGGTAAAGTAGTGGTTTTTTGATGGATTACTACCAAAATATAAGAAGAATATGAAGGCGGTACCATCAAAAACATATGAAGAAGTTGTAAAGCATGCAAATAATTTCTAAAGTGAATAAAAACAAAAATATACAGGAATTTTATCTCATCCCAAGTCTAATGATTCAAACAGTGGAGAATATGATGCTATACTAAAGACAGTAGCGTTATTTCATCATGAGTTTGACAAGATAATAAAAAACAAAGGATAAAACCTGATAAGAATGATATTTGGTTCACAGAATGCAATATGGAAGGTCATACAAATGTGAAGTGTCCATGCAATGATTATTGCCACATCTATAACATGATGGGACATGAGGTAATGCTATGTTTCTATAATGTGAGAGTACGTCCATAGGTCCTATCAATCCAAGAACAAGAAGATAAACCAAATGCCCAAGGGAGTGGGCAACAAGAAACAAGTGGCAATTGTAGGCAAGGTGGAAGGTCAAACCAGGGCAATCAAAAAGGAGACTAGGGCTATTTGCAATATGACTCGGAAGGAAGGTCAACCATATAGTGTCGCAATTGCCAAGAATGAGGGTATTTTGTGAAAAATTATCCTTCATCTCAAAGGTAGGAAACACCACAAGAAAGCACTACACATATGTGTAGATGGTGTGGTCCAGGGAACCACAAAGAAGCAAATTGCCCAAAGTAGATGAGTTCAAGTAACTCGCAGAATGTCAATTATTTAGACATTGAGGTTCCTCAAGTTAAGGAGGAAACCCAAGAATTTTTAGCGTGATAAGGAATCTGACTAAAAATGATAAGTACCCAGATCCAGCAAAGGAAAAGTAATATTGGCAAGTAGCAAATAAAATACTACAGGATGAAGTACAAAAAGCTAAACAAGTGAAGGTATCTGAAGAAAAGGAATTAGAAAAGCCATCAAAAGAGAAGGCAATTGTGCAAAATCTAGAAGCATAGGTTTTGGAAACCACAGTAGATATTAAAGTGTCGAACTTATTGGAAGCTATTTTAGCATTGTAGAAAGCAATGGTGGAAGAAATACAACTGCATAAGGTAATGGAAGTGCAAAGCCAACCAATTCAGGAGAAGAAAAGGAAAGATCAATTCATGGATCCAACTATATTGATGCTTTATGTGGGAAAGAAACCCACATTAGTTCATATGGAGATCCTAGACCATAAATTGACACAAATGATTATGGACGGAGGATCTAGCATCAATGTGCTACCTAGAAAAACCTGGCTAGAACTAGGGGCTCCATATCTATGGGCATCAAGCTTCCAATTATATGGTGTTGACTAGTATGGTATCGATACAAAGGCAGTATTGATAGCACAAAAAGTGGTGATATCTAACCAAGAGTTTGTCTTGGATTTCATTGTGATTACAATCCAAAAGCCTGCATACAATGCTCTCTTTGGGAGAGGATGGCTACGAGTAGCCGAAGAAAATCACAATTGAGAAAAGAATAATATCACTTTCAAGAAGAGAGCATAAATATATGATTAATCTAGATAATCAAAAATTTAGTGAGGATATAGCTATGATGGATGAATCAAAAAATTCCTCAGGATATGAAGGGTATGAACCTGATGGAGAAGGAATGTTGTACTTGGATGAATGTAGTGAAGATGAAGCTAGATTTTATAGTGGACTTCTTCATTGGAAAATGGAGGAGTATGAAATGTTTTAGCACAACTACCTCTATATTGAGTCAAAGGAGATCAAGGAAGAACAAGATGAACCAAAAGTTAGTCATGAACCTATGAATGAGGTAGAAAAGAAATTGACATTCCTAAAAAATTTGCAAAGTATACAGTAGGATATGTGGATATTGATACAAGATCGGTGCACCCGAAGAATGTGGAGAAAGAAACAAGTGAGCCAGAGAATATTAAATATGAAGGACCTTGTATAGTGGACATAAATCAAGGAACGGAGGAGGAACCTAGGATGATTCACTACAGTGATGATTGGAACCTTGTATTGAAAGCAAAAACTTTTAAGATATTCTTGGAATATAAGGACATATTTACATGGACATATAAGGATCTAAAAAAAGTACCACCATAGTTATGTGTCCACAAGATTACGTTAGTTCCTAGAGCTCAACCCGTAAGGAGGAGACCATATAAAATGAATCTAAAGTATGTTGCATTAGTGAATGCAAAGATAGAAAAGATGTTGGAGGTAAGAATCATCTTTAGGGTGACAACCAGTGAATGGGTATCACCTATAGTGATCATGTTGAAGAAGGAAGTGGATAAGATCAGAATATGCATAGACTTTAGAATTTTGAATGTAGTAACTATTAAGGACCCCTTCCCTATTCCCTTCACAGATTCTATCCTAGAAGAAGTTGCAAGACACGAGATCTATTCATTCTTGGATGGGTTTTTGGGGTACAATCAAATTAATATAATTGAGGAGGATAAGCTGAATACCACATTAATTGTGTAGAATGACATCTACGCATATAATTGAATGACATTAGGGATCTGTAATACCCCAGTTACATTTTAGCACATCATAATTTATATATTCGATCAGCTGGAAACAGGGAACTTTAAAGCATTTTTGGATGATTGGTCCATTTATGGGAAGATTAAGGAACATCTTCCTACCCTCAGTTAATGTATGAGTAGGTGTAAAAATGCACAGATATCATTAAATCCTTGGAAATGCTACTTGATGATACCATATGGAAAATTTTTAGGACACATAATGTTTAGTGAAGGATTAAAAATAGATCCTGATAAGATCCATGTGATATTGTACATGGAAGAACCATATGATGTGATTTCACTTAAAAAATTCTTGGGATCGATGAGATATTATCAAAGGTTTATCAGGAATTATGCACATGTATCATACCCATTTTATTCGTTGATGAAGAAGAATGTTCTTTTTATATTGACAAAGAAGCACCAAGGAGCCTTCGAGGAGCTGAAGGCTAAGCTTGTGAGTAGTCTAATTTTGGTGTTTCCAAAATAAGATAAGGAATTCCATGTCCATATTGATGCTTCAAATTTTACAATTGGATGTTCTTTGGCACAAGAAGGGCAGTTTAGGCTAGATCAACCTATTTTCTTTTCTAGTCGCCTATTGTCAAGGCCAGAGAGAAATTATAGTACAATAGAAAGAGAAGCTCTAGGAATGGTATATGCAATCTAGAAGTTTAGGTATTACCTATTGGAAAATATATTTGCCTTCTATGTCGATCACCAAGATCTATTGTACTTGATAAATAAGCTAGTGATACAAGGATGGGTCAATAGGTGGCTCATCACCCTACAGGAGTTCGTATTTCGAGTAGTAGTGAGACCTGGTAAGAATCATGTCATTGCAGACCATTTGTCTCAAATATGATTAGGAGAGCCTGTAGGAACGAGAGTTCCATATGAATTCCTAGATGCATAATTATTTGTCATCAATGTTATTCCATCATGGTACAATTTGATTGGCTAGTACCTATCCACATGTGAGTTACCACAAGAGATGATGGCAACTGAGAAAAATAAAGTGATCATGAAGTCAACACCCTTCCAACTGATAGCAGGATTGTTGTATAATATGGGAAGCCATGGTATCCTATGAATATGTGTGATTGAAGAAGAATTCAAATCATCATTGAAAGAAGCTCATGAAGGCTTAGCAGGAGGGCACATGAGATCCGATTCGACAACTAGAAAAATAATACTAGCTATTTTATGGTGGACCACACTGTATAATGATGTGAAAGAGTATGTAAAAGTATGAAATACTTGCCAAAGGGCAGGAAAGTCAATAAAGAGGGACTTTATGCCTTTGCATCCATTGAAACCCCAAGAATTATTTGAGTGATGGGGATTAGAATTCGTTGGACCACTAAAGACATCTCGATGAAGGAAGTGCAAATACATCGTAGTAGCAATGAAATACTTAACAAAATGGGTTGAAGTAAGAGTATTACCTGATAACTTGGCAAAAAGTACAATGAGATTCTTGTATGAGTAGGTAATCACAAGATTTAGTATTCCATTATAGATAACAAGTGACTGAGAAGAGCAATTTATCAATGAAATCATCAAAACACCGACAACGGATTTTAGGATTTTAAACTCATTGTCTAGTTCGTATTATCCTAGAGCTAATGGGTAGGTGAAAGCAACAAATAAAGTACTGGTATCTACTTTGTATAAAACATGTGGAATAGAGGGAGCAAATTGGGAGGAAAGGCTACCATCTATTTTTTGGGCATATAGAACAACTTCTAAACCTACAAAAGAACATACACCTTTCCAATTAATGTATGGATAGGAAGCAATGGTGCCAGTTGAATTCTTGATACTAATTTTGAGAGTCACAATAGAGTATCGCTTGGGTGATCAGGAAAGTTTAGAAGAGCGACTAAAAGTACTGATAAAATTAGATAAAAGAAGATTCATTGCACAATGGGTAATTGAGGTAGCTCAAAAAATATGGAAGGCATGGCATGACAAACATTTAAGGAAGTTAGAACATAGTACAGGTGACTTGGTTATAAAGTTTAACAGAAAATGGAAAATCAAGCCCGATAAGTTGAAGATTTTATGGCTTGGTCCCTATAAAGTAGTTGAAGTAATGAATAATGGAGCAGTCAAGTTACAAAACTTGAATGGGATGGAGGTACCCAAAACTCTAAATGGATCAAATTTGAAGCCTTACAAGGTACAGTGCTTATTCATTTCTTCAAAAGATATTGAACGACGAGGACGAGCAGAAGCTCAACTAAGAGCTCAGAGTGATTGAGGTCCATCACAGGAGGATCCTAGCATAGGACTCACACACTTATTTGAAAAATGGGAGGAGACATGACCAACCATAGAACAACAAGAGTTGGAACCTCATCTCAAAGAAAGAAGAATATTTTGAGTAAATATCAAATTCGCATATGGGATCAAATAAATAGAGGAAGAATATGAAGAATGGATTCCTCCAAATGAAAGAGGACATCAAGAGATAGTACTATTACCTAGGAATATGGGAAGGCAAGAAGAAACACATCCAATTAGTAGAAATATGATGTATCCTCAAGTAGAATGAAGGGAAATATCCCAGCAAGTGGAAGGACAAAGAAGGATACAGTTAACAGTACGATACGAGGATAGGGTGGAAACATTTGAAATGGAAGTTTTGGAAGTATACCAAAATGATAAAATTGATAAAGAATTATTTGGACTTACTCCATGGGCTTAGATAGGGCTAATACAATAGAGAATGATGTTATATACTCAACAACTATAGGAAGAATACCAAACATTGTGAGGTCAAAACGTAGGGTTGAGAGAACAAATCATCCAGGAATTGGATAGTACAAAATGAAGGTTGGATGAGCAAAGAATAGCTAGGCTAAAAGATCTATAAGGAAAACCTAAGGGTGATTATGGTATGACTCCAAGGAGTAGTGTAAGAAATTTTGTAGTGAGCACAAGTTCACAAGTACCACCAAGTGATCCACCAATGACGAATGAATACAAAAAAATATTGTTGCGATACATTGAGGAAGCAACCACATCACCTGAATCATAAGGTAATATACAATTGGATTTGAGTGATTCCGATAATGAAGGAATGCCTTGGCTAGTAATGGAACCTAGTATAGAAAGCAATAATGAGGATGATCACCTAGAGAACCCTCAGAATCCTCAAGATAATTGTGATCTCCCAGAATGTACAACAACACAACAACAAATAGGGATATCACAGGGACATCAAACCAACCTTGACTCGCAAGCATACATAATAGCCTATTGGCAATTTGAGAAGACAAATGATAGAAGTATGAATATTGGATAGATTGATGAATTTACCAATAGGTTGGGCAGAAACAAAGAAGATGGTGGTATCTCCACAATTTTTTCAATGTAATGAATTTGAAATCTTGGATACTTCAAAAAATTTAAGGGATATAGAGGTGGGGCAGATAGCACAGGAAGTGGCAGCCACCACTCAGGAGTAAAAAGAGGAAACTAAAATGAGAGTGGAAGCCTCAGAGGAGAATTATAGGAAAATGAAGAAGTCCCATTTCAAATTTGTGATGGGATAAATTTCAAAATAAAACAATCCAAGTGATGCATAAGAAGAGGTGAAATCATCACAAGAAAAAGAACCTGTTGTTGGAAAAGTCACAACAATGGAGACAACAGAATCCAGAGGAAGAATAGGTGACTAAAGAGGAACAAGAGGTCTCCACTAAACAAAAATAAGTCCAGGAATAGATGGAGAAACAACAATCTCAATAGGATATTATGAATATACAAGATAATTTGGAGGGGGATAATATTGTAGAATAGACTCCACCTCAGGAAAATATAGACACATAGATAGCACTTCGGAAGCTTAGGGGAAGCTCTATCCACCACATGGAGGAAGATGAATAATGAACTCCTACAGAAGAGGAACAATGAAGAATGATAATAAGCTACCTTTTGAAGGTACCACAGTTCTAAAAGATCAAAACTGAGGAGGTGAAAGGAGTAGAAGATGATGTGGAACATTTCTTCTCATAGATAGGTGATGTCATAGCCAGTGCCAAATTATAATTTTATATTAGATGCATGGGAGAATTGAAGTTGTGGGAGGAACAAGTGTCTCTTAAATTGGAGAAACTATCAGAATGGGTGAGCAATAAGGAGCATATAAGGAAAATTGCAAATATTCATATACAACATTCATGGAAGTTACCCAAGGAAGAGGTAACCATAATATTGTGAAGATATGACTTTCTAGAGGGAGTGAGAACCAATTACATGCAACATTCGAGGTTTTACTTGAATATAACAAACCATCCGACTTATCCCATGAACATAGGGAAATTGGAATACAAGTGGGTCACTACATATTTGGCTCACTCTAAGTAAGTTGAACTTTCTCACACATTAGATAGAGTGGTTGAGCATTGGATTGGAGCAGATTTATCATCTCAAGGAATATTAGAAGGAGACAGAAGCCACTAAATAGAAAATAATTATAATGGAGGAATTGCAGAAGTGTAAGGCTACAATAGAGGAGAAAATAAAGAAATTGGAAGAAGATCTGATAAGCATAAAAGCTGAGTCTAAAACCAGACTTAATTTGATTGAAGAGAAAAAGCAACATATCTCATAGATAGAAGAAGATATGATTAAGGAGTTGGAGACACAACTCAAGGCAAAGGATGAATAGATGATAGCATCGTTGGTTGATAAAAATGAGCAAGTGGTGATATAGGCCAAGAAGATAGAAGAACTTCAAAAGGACAACAAAATATATAATAATTTGATCCTGGAGAAACAAGTGCAGTTGAAGGCCAAGGAAGATAATGTTCATGCCTTGGAGGCTGATATTAATCACCACCTAGAGACCATTACTGAGAAGAATGAATAGCTTCAAGTTGTGACTCGAACAGAAGCTCACTTGTAGGAGAGGTTGAAGAGAAGTGCCACTGATCAAGAAAAGAAAATGATGGAATTCTTGAAGACTGCTAAAGAGAAGGCTAATTTTCATGGGGCGAAAGCAGTGGAAATGGGTAGCTATGCAGCAAATCTGAAGAATGAACATGCAATTATTCAAACCAAAGTGACTGACTTGCAAGAGTTATTTGAGGACTATGAGGTATAATTGAAATAGAAAGATCAATCAGTGAGGACACCGACCAAAGTAAAGGGGACGGTAGATGTAGGAAGCAAATCCATCTCCCAGAAGAAGAGAAAGTGACAAAAGGTATTTGCTCAATTTTGACAATTTGTACAATTTTTGCAAATCGTACATGTAGGAGTAAACCATACAACTAGGAGTAAATATCATACAAGGCAAAGACAAATCGTACAAGGTACACTGAAATATAGTGAAATACATGGGAAATGTAATTTCAGGTTGAAATGGCACATAGGTTTGATAATTAAAGTGTTAGACTTATTAAAAGTCTTAATTAATGTATTTTGTTATGCATGGGTTGTTTTAAATAACTAATTGCCTCAAGAATTTATTTTTAATGTCCTAGGAAACGCTATATAAGGCCCCATTTTTAATTTTGTAGGTTTGGATAATTGTTGGTTGTAATCTGACGGAGTTATGTTATTATGTTTTGAGTTCTATCCATAATTTTTGTAGATAAACCATGTTGTAAAGGAAATCATAACAGAATAATATACACATGAGCCCAGTTATGTTTTCCAGGTTGTGTACGATTATGGCATGGATAAATGACAATTGGTTGCTTGATGATGTTGTATGTACTTTATGGTGAATGTTTTGACTAGTTTATACCTTGTGGTGATAGAATGGATTAATATGGCACTGGTGAGGTTTTGTAGAATGATATGAGATGATGGAAGTATTATTGAAGATGTAGGTAATCCTACTATACAATTTTCAGATGTAGCCATTGGATTTGCATCTCTCTCAAACCCCATTGATATGTTTTACATGTTACAGGAAAAGGATTAATTGGCACATTAAACCCTTGCAAAACCTATATGAGAGAGATTGGATTATTAGCTTATCTAATTTGGAATTTTGATGTACTTTCTTTCTATACATATCGTACACCAGAGTTCGTACAAATCGTATAAAGACAACTTTCCTTATTTTGCAATTCAAGTGATAGAAGGAAACTTACCCGATTTGGCAATTTTGGGGAAACCAACTTGTTGGTTACAAAACTGTGTACGAAAGCCTAAAAAACCAAATATTAATGACTGGTTAAGTGTAGAATCATACAATCCATGTCACTATATGATTTGTATCATACAGTGTGTCAAAATGACTTTCGTATAAGTTGTTCATTGGGCATAAAATGGTAGTTTTAGGGACTACGATCGTACGATTTGGTAGACAAGTATATTGATCATTCTACTCTTTAGAAATCACCTTCCAAATGGGAATACTACACCCCATGGCTAAAAATGGTACCACATGGTGCATCATTGGATTCTTATTTCAATATACTGAATTGTAACCAGTTAGAATAGTTGGCTATTCACTTTGTCACACGAGTTTTATTTTAAATTGATGCAATATCATTGTACCCTACATGTGGGACTAAAGCATGGCAAGATAAAAACCAAAATTGTTCTAAATTGTGCACCTTCAACCAATAGATCTCCAATTAAAACCAACCAACACACTATGTTTAATGATGTGTAACATAGTCTATGATCCAAGATCAATTTTAACAGTCATAGTGCAACTAGACAACTAGCTATGTTGGCTACTCAGTAGGTGATCCAAAAATAACCTTATACAACATGGAATCCATCCACCTCATAGATGTGGGATAAATAATTTTCATCGCCTCACATGTTGATGATGCATATTTTCACCAAATATGTTGACTAATACTATAGTCATTCAATGACTGCCACATGATCTCTAATTAGCTAGCAAGGTAGTTCATTGGCTAGAAAAGGGTTAAATTTGTACATAATGCTCTCTTCTTGGAAATTAAAATAGGAAAGCAATATTTGTAAACAAAATTTTATTTGAAACCATCTAGCTAGATCTAGAAGCAAGATCTAAAATCATTGAACTGGATCTATAATCCAGATCTAAAAGCATTGAACAAAATCTATAATTTACATATGATATTATCCACATAGCTAATTTAATTTCATGATATACTACCAATATACTGGTATGCTTATCATTTGGATCAATGCATTGATAAACTTTATCGATGCCAAAATAATAGTTTATCATAAAAGAGTGTATCAAACTATTCTTTGATGAAAGAGTGTGGTCAAAAATAGACTAGTTTGTTGTAAACACACAACCCTAAGAACATATATATGAGGACAACCTAGGAAATGAAACATGGTGGGAAGGGGAACCAAAGGTGGGTAGCATCATCGATCAGGTGTATGTCATTGTTGATCTTGAAAACCACTAAGGAAGATAGACCACTGGGACAATGGTGGGCCACCAAAAATAGTTAAAGCAATGTCAGGATGTACAGTAAATCAACTGATCATTGATTATTAGACATCAATGGTGAATCGAGTGGCCACTATCAAAAATCGATGAGCCAACTTGCACATTGAAAATTTATTTTTATATATACATATAAATATATATATATACCTTGATAAGATAGAATAAAACAAAATAAGCCAATAAGTATGTGTTCTATGAAAAATTGCTTTTCCTAAGGAGGATCCTTTATCTCTAACTTATATATAGTAAACTCATATCAACCAATTTACTAATCTTGGTGTAAAACACATAGAAGTAAAATTTTTCTATGAAAACTAAGAACCAAACTACCACAAGCCTAATCTCAGGCTCTGATACCAAATAATGAGGTTTTAAAATCCAACTTAATCTCTTATTAATAAATAGGAAATATATACAATCAAGAGTATGGTATATCTCATGTGGACAGGAGATCGCTCATAACAATCTATGCTAACAAACCAACTATTCAAGTGGAAGAGTTGTCATTGGCACCAAGTATACAAGGGATAGTTTCAAGTTTAGGAGGTGGAAAATAGCTCTAGTTATTAACACTAAGTGATGTTGACATCTATTTTATGTTAGCCACCCCTTATTGGGAAGCAATGGATCCTATTGTTTCTAAACTTAGAATTAGGTGGGGAAACTTCTATTGAATCTTATAATAGTCAAGTCATCTCCCCTGGTGAACCAATTGACCTGTTTTAATGGTCCAATAGAGAAAATTTCTTGAGTAGTAGTGTATTTGAAGTATATATCCATTATTTGATCTATAGATATTGGAGAGGTTCAGTCAATTTTTAGTTCTAAATCATACATTTAAAACAATATGAAGATCTAATTATAGAGGAATATGTAGCTCAAAGGTATTATCTCCTACCTATTTGGTGATAGTGTATGTTCCATGCATAAGAATATTGAACTTATGTTAGGGACCTTGGAGATTCTATTTCTAAATATTAAGTCAAACTTTATCCCCAAATTTGTACTTATGCCATGAAAATTACTTGCATGGTGCTCTTTGTACTTGGTGTTATCATTTTGAAGGATTTAATTAACCTAGAAATTGATATCTTAAATATATTAAATGTATCTACTAGACATATTAATATTTTTCTATGCATATGAGGTGTTTTCTATCATGGTTGAAGAGAAATCAAAGTTGTTTGGTATCAATGGTTAGAACCCAAGGTAATCTTGAAAGAGTTATGACTTGCAGAGTTGTGAATATCCATATTGTATCTATGTTAGAAATATAGTAAGTTATCATCCCATGTACTTATATGCATGTCATTGTACATCCAAAGAATCTGCATAATCATGCAATTTACCACATATTATTTGTTTGATGATAAAATGCAATTAATCTAAGAATATTGGTATCTATACAGAACCAAAGACTTAACCAAAATATGTTGAGAAATATAGTATATTTATTAGGTATAATTATTCATGGAAAAACAAAATAAACCAAATAATACTTGAAGAAGAGTATGGTGTTTCCTTCTTCAATGATGCTCTTTTTATAGGGCATGAACATAGACATATTTGAATATTGTTCTACTATCACATATATAATAATTCCCATGTTATTTTATTAACATCCCTAACATTAAACTCATTGAGACTTTTTCATAAGGTCTATTAGGTGTAGGTGGCAAAGTTTGCACTACCAAATTCCTAATAGGATTTTTGGCAACTGCACATGTGCACAATTTAACATATCTATGAATATCATGATGAAGCTCACAAAAATTCAAAATACTACTATATAATAGTTTGTATCTTGGAAATTATGAAGTATACTATTATTTGAATACAATGTACTTCCTATTTGAGCTTCTATGCTTTGTTTTCTATAATACAAATACATCCTAAGCATCAAACAAGATCATCCTAAAGGTAAAAAAATAAAAAATAATTTTATCTTAAAATAATGTTTGATAAATGCTAGAAAAATTAAGACCTAATTCATGTAGGTGAGACCAAGTGAGTGTCTCATGACCATAGGCATAAATAATGGTGGAAAGTACAATGATTGGAATTTTGTTGAGGTAGTATACAAGGTTAGAAATTCCTTTCTTATTCTTGATGTTCAATTGGAATTACTATAGGAAGATTGACCACTTTTGGTGGTGATTGTTCTACAACCTATTATGTGCCTACATGAACTATAATTTATGATCTAAGTGGATGATAGTATCATTTTCCAATATGCAATAATTATAGTGGTGGAAATCATGTATGATGACATTGATATTACAATCATATATAGGGTATCTTTAAATTACATCATTGAGAGTTTCATTATAGTAAGCAATTAGATGCCTATGTTGACTAAGAATAGTACCAAGTGTAGATTAATATAAATATTGAAAAATTAAATATTAAAATATGAGAACTATATCAAAAAAAATCCACTACTTAAGCTCTTCAAACACCTTCTATTATAATTTCCACATGAACTATACTTTTGTTCCTCCCTTGGTGACTTGCTTTAATAACCAAGTGATGGTGGAGAAACCTTATACAAGCTAAGTAAAAATTTACAAGGCCTAGGAATTCATGAAGCTTTCTCAAGGTCTTTGGAACGGGCTAATTTCTAATGAACTAGATCTTCTCTTGATCTACCTAAACTCCATTATCATCAATAATTAAGCCTAGAAACTAAAATATTTTTGGCATTAAAAGAACTCTTCTTCAAGTTGGCATTGAGCTTCCTCTAAATCAACATACTCAAAAATTTACTAACATGCTACAAATAATTTTCCAATGGTTTTTTGTGATACAAGAATTTCAACTATATATATGACCATAAATGAGTTACCGATTGGGAATATCATATCAATTATTATATATATAAATATTATAGGTGCATTGCTAAGTCTAAAGGTATAATTGACCACTCGAATAGGATTTTTCTAGAATTAAAGGTTATCTTGTAATTGAAAATTGGTTTAATTAGAATATGATGATATCCAAATTTTATATAATCTTGGTGAATTATTTGGTGCCTCTAATTTGGTTTTATAGATTATTGATCTTAGGAATAAGATAGTGATTCTTCACCATGACATTATTGAGCACTCTATGGTCAATGCATAGTTTCCATGAGTTGTCTTTCTTGTACATTAATATAATCAAGTTTCCATAGCATGAAGCATTGGGTTGGAATGACCTTTCTATATTATCATTTATATTTGGCACTTGATCTCATCATTTTTAAAATGGAGCATTGATAGAATATACATTGGGAAAAGGTATATGTAGTAATAGATCAATTAAATGCTTGACCTAACAATGAAGAGGGACTCCCATAGGTGAAGTGGAGGAATCATTAAGGTGACATTGATTGTTCTATTTGGCATTATTGTAACTCCTAGGTTTTTACAAAAAAATTGAAAATGATGATAGTGGTCTTCTTCTCTTTTCGTAGCTTGATCATTAGGAGTATACATGTTTTTTTCTAATTGATCAACTTGTGAAATTTTGTAACACTAATTAAGGAGACTTTGGTGAGTGGAACCATATTTAGAATCTTGTAGTATTGATCATGGAGCATGATGATGATACTCTTGGGTCTAAAATCATAGACTTCATGGTTCTCTAATATAAATAATTTCTTGAGAAGAACTTCATACACATAAAATGGAATAATGTCATAAATTATCTCATCCTTAAAAGGATCGATAGGATAGGAGATATAAAATCAATTTATACAAATGGATTTTCCTTGTTGAAACCATCCAACATTGTATGGTTGAAGATGTGTTATCATAGCCAGTTTCATCCTTCTAATCACATTTATAGAGATTATAATATTTTGGCTATCGTTATCCATAATAAATATTCCTTTTTTTATCTATGGTTGAGTGAAATATATGCTCCTTTTTTCTTTTTATGTAGTGAAAATTATATTTTACTAATGATAAAGTCAAGATTCACATCCATGATCCACTTTTATATATTTTATTCTAATATGCTTGAATGGTGGTTTTTGTTGGTGCTAGTGCCTTAGTTAGTAATTATAGGTAAACAAAAGACTCATCCTAATTATGAAACATACCCTTATGATAAGAACATAATACTTACTATATTTCTTTGAAAGGTTCCTAGGCTACTTTCATCATGATTATCCCTTAATTTATAGTTTGACATCAATCTTGGGACTATTTTTTTCCTTGTGTCACTCTTTTTTTATACATTATTTTCCCTAAAAATTACCTCTATATTGGTTGTATATTGATATGATTTCATTACTTTCATGATATGAAATAAATACATATCTATCTAGATGTGTTTATGAAAACCATTATAATACTTTATTCTATGAAACTCTATATTATGTATGTCAAATTTCATCAAAATCCTATGGAAAGCATTAACGTAGTCTTTGTTAGACTAATCTATGCCTTGTCAAAGTTATTACCACTTTATATATTATTCATCATAGTTATTGATCAAGTTGAAATCATCCTTGATGGCTTCAATAATTTATTTCCAATAT
The DNA here is from genome assembly GCA_028583015.1 of Wollemia nobilis. NCBI lineage: Eukaryota > Viridiplantae > Streptophyta > Pinopsida > Araucariales > Araucariaceae > Wollemia > Wollemia nobilis. Next base: position 2,691,967 of record JAQPPZ010001560.1, on the reverse strand, counting down.
GGATTAGTGTAGGGTATGTAAACATCAAAAAATTTAGTCCTAGTTTTTCCAAATATGTAAATACCACTGATTATAAATAAGTGTAGAATCTCTTAATATTAAAAATATAATAATCTCAATAGTAGAAAATTTATAGACCCAAAGGTACTATTATGGTTTATCTAGCCAATTTTTCATAGCTTATGTTGTAATATCTCCTTTAAAAGTAGGAATGATATGACATCCAAAATGAAGCTAATATTATTATTGTAGAATACAAATATATATACAATGCAGATGGTGGAGGGTTACAACAACCTGTAACAACACACTCAATATGGATAATCCACACCAATAATTTGAAAATAAACAAGCCATCGAACTACTAGCAAACAAGCCACTGACTAACAGTTCGAACAAACACTCTATGTGGGCATACTATGCCAATCACATGAATACAATGCAATATAATAATTAAATAATTAAATCTAACTTAGGCTTAATAATAAGCCTAAGTATCCTTTAAACTCCTCCCAACCATAGAAGCATTGGACCCCAATGCTCTCAACAAATCTGGAAGATCACAAGCCATTTATGGTGAGAGATCCAATGAGCTTGCTATGGAAGCTGACTGCGGTGGGTGATAAGATAATGAGTGAAAGAAACCTATCGAGTGTGATGAGTCTTCATATTGAAAACTCTATTTGTAGTGAGTGAAAGTTGATGATCAGGTTCCACTGCTACTAGAGGGCTGATAATAGGTTCAGGTACCAAAGGAAGATCCTGAAATGGTGTCTTTGGAAAGCATCACTCATCGAAAGGAAGCAAAACTCTATATTCAACCTATAATGAGTGAGGACTGTGATGCTTGCACATAAATCTCTATTGCTCCTACAAATTCTCCTGTAAGTCCTATGTTATCTTGCCTTGGAGGCTCTATCAGTGTTGAATGAAGGAAGTGACCTTATCTTACTCCTCGTGTGCTATGGTGGGAGGGGCAAATCCAAAGGTAACTTCTATGGAGTAAGTGGTTGTGTATCCAAAAGTATACCTGAAATGATGCCAATAGAATAAATAGAATATTTCTCATGAGTGAGAGTGATGGTTTCCTTAACCACAAGCTCTTGTGATTGTTCATTTTGTGGAAGTGAAGATTCTTCTTTGTCATATGCCTTTAATGGTATTTTTTCTTCATCATGTGTAGAAATTATACAAGTAGAAGCTAAAATAAGTGCTTGACTTAATGGCTTATGAACTTACCTACAAATTAACATCAAATTTTATGTGGGTGTTGTGCTTTGTATCAAGTAGATTTTATCATGCAAATCTAATGTGTATGTGTTAATTTTAGCATGATATACATCATTCCTATAAAATTGATAGGGTTTACCAAGCAATAGTCCACAACAATCCATATCTATGACATCACATCTTACTTTATCCACAAACTTATCACCAAAAGCAAAATTCAAGGTGAAAGTGTGTGTGATGTTAGATGTGGAGTCTACATCCTTCCACCCAAGTGCATAGGGTTAGTGATGCGTCTTTATGGGAATCTTTGACTTCTCTAAAATGGACTTCATGATGAGTTTCTTTTGCGAGTCATTATATATGATAAAATACACATAAAAATCATGTTTAAGGTGGGATCTAGTGACAAACAAATGGTCATGACCCCCTTGTGCAAACACATTCATCATGAGGGTAACTTTGTTTAGTTTACCCTTTAAAGCAGGATATTCTTCTTTTATCCCTGTAGTCACAATGGGACCATATTGTGGTTCCTCATATGTAGGATGTATAATTAGGGACTTATTCTTATTTGCTCATTCAAGAGCATAACATTTAGCCTTGGTGTGACCAGGATTCTTACAATAATTACAATATATTGTAGAAGAAGAAGAAGAAGAAGAAGAGGCTTTAGGTGAAGCAGGAGGAGAAGAAGAATGAGGGGAAGAAGAAGATGAAGAATTATTTACCTTTTGTTGGTGTTGATGTGACTCTTATGAGCTCTCCTATGAGGATTGAGGTTTTTGAGAACCACCAACTTTCTCCTCTGCAAGTATTGCATGCTTGAATATCGTTGACAAAGTGGCAAAAGGAATGAATTTCACTTCTCTCATTATAGGATCATGCAAACCACTTACAAATTTTAAAATAAGCTTTGGATCTAAATAAGTGATTCCATAAGGAACTCTAAGCTTATTGAACTAAAAAATATAATAAAAAACTAGCATATTAAAATCTTGCTTCAACCTATACCACTTGATCCTTAGATCACCTTGGTAGTTAGGCAGAAAAAATATTTCTTTCAAGAGTGCCACTAATTCTTTCTGATTTTTGACCTTGGTTGTACCATCAGAAACCAACATTTTTGCTAAACCTATAAGTCTTACCCTTTCCAATGGTAATTTTTCATCTTCTTGGAGCTCGACATATGAGAACCAAGTCTCCATATCCAAGATCTAGGTAGACAACACATCAGGATTTTTGGATCCATCATAAGGTTTAACATCACATTTGATTTTGTTGGTAATTTATTATTGTGAATTTTGACATCCCCTTGAGGAGGGACATTCATAGAAATATCCTTCACTCTATCCATTATGTCACAAACAACAGTGGTAATGTTGGCTACTTGTTATGCAAGATTGTTTACCATTTGTTTTCTAGTGTATGCCAATATAGGTTTGCAAAAATTTTGACCAAATCACAAATTTTACCTCTTCAAATTGCAAATTAGGGTGAGTTTTAGTGCTACAAAATTCAACTCTTTTTCCAATTTCACAAGCAAAATTTACACTTAAAACTCTGAAAAATGTATCCTTCTTGCAAAATTACGACTTTTTGGATAAAATGGATAATTTTTGCAAATAAAAATGAGTAAATGTTTTTGCAAAATTGACAAAATTTCACCTCCAAGTCGCCAAAAAGGTCTGTGCAACAAAATTTGGTGGAACTAATTGGACAGTCAACTACCCGTATTCAATGGTCAACGACGAGACTATGCAAGTCAATGAGTTTGTGGGTTAATAGAGGGTTTGAGCACCAAGTTTCAAGCAGTGAACTACGACCAATTCAACGGGCCTACGCAAGGTTCTCTTTGGCCAACGCACAACCAATCGGTGCTTGTGCATACCCGAGTGAGCAGTGCAGTGTGCCCAAAAAAGGTAGGCAATAATGTATATGCCTACTCACATATATAAATATACCTTTGGCCCCTAATAGGGTCAATATGGGACAAAGTGCAAGTTTTTAACTTGCACATTCCCTTCTTATGGTTGTCGACGGAGTTCAGTGATGACGAAAAACTTTTCACGATGATCAAACTTTAGCAAAACTTTAGGCTTCATTATTTTTTGTGTCGAGGAATTTTGTTCTATCTGGGAAATCACCATTTGGAAATCGAGATGTCATCGAAACTTGGAGACACTGGTAATAAAAATTAAAATGCAACCTTTAAAAGCTTTAGGTTATCCTCGTTAGTAAGTGTTTTTGCATGCCAGAGAACAACTACGATGTCGAATTCATTGAAAGTCGTTGGAGGTGCATTTCATCAATAAGGAACATGACACAACAGGGAATTCATGGAGGCAGATTTAAATTGTATTATGGTGCTCCTCAGGGATGATAGCTGAAATATTCATGCTAAACACCAAGAGGAGAAGGAGTCGCTGCTATGAAGAATGCGATGTCACCATAATCATGGTGACGCTGGTAGGATCGACGATAGTCAAAAAATAAATCATTGGTGATAAAATTTAAATGGAAACCTTAAGGAGTTTAGGCTTCCTACCAAATTTCCTCATCAAGAAAATTTATCAAAGTTTTTTTTCTTCTTTATGAATGGTCAGAAACTCCATCTATGTCGGGATGATTGGGTCTTTCAACCAAACTTCCAAATCATTATCGATAAAGACGTCTAATTGTTTGTTGAAAAATCTTAAGAGCTAAATTTTTAATTTAGAAAGAATTTTTCACCTTTGTTTGTCTCCGCCTACAACAATCCTCCTACGCTCTAGCGATCGGTCGAAACACTGATCTTGGAATCTGATAATAGAAAAAGGTAATCATGAAAGGAGGGGTAATGTTCCCTCCTGTTTTGTGTTGTGCTTGGTTGTGTTGAGGTGTTGAGCGATCACCTAGGGTGGCTAAATATTGTTGAAAAGGATGACAATCACAGAGTAGCACACCGTGTTGTTGCCATTGCACAACTTACCCCAAATTTTGGGACCTACCTAAAATTTTTGAAATTTTGATTTGAGGTTGTTGGTTTGCATAAATAGATAGTTGATGAAGTTTAATTTTTATGTTGTTTTAAATTTTTTATGTTTTGTTGACTTTAAATTTTAAATGTTTAGTTTATTTTTATGTTTGTTTGTTTAAATGTTAAATTTTAAAATGTTGATTATTTTAAATTGTTTTTTTCAAAAGATCTAAAAAATATGTAATGTTTAAAATATTTAAAATAAAATTAATTTAATTGTTGGAAATATTTAATAAGATTTTATGTTTTCATGATTTTTTTTAGGTGTTCAAGGTAAGCGGTAAACGACACAGTTTTCAAAGCAATTAAGTGGTGCGGAAATCTAATGGCTCAACATGTTTTTTGAGGCAATTAGAGAGGCATGAATCAAAGATCCTATGGCTCTTGCTGAATCAAATACATATGTGCAAGTTGAAAATTATAAAGTGTGTATTGTATTTTCTCCCATACATGTGGGACAAAGGTAGAATGATGTTTAAAGTGAGTGTTAGTATAGGCCCATTATTTCCATCAACCAAGTATATGATATTTTTGAAAATGTACATAGCAAGAGTTCACCGCAAGTGGAGGATCATTATGTCTTCACCCAGAGCTTCACTTCTATGACACCGCCTTTTCATTGCTGGACCTATCTTGACTTCCAATATTTTATCAGAAGCAGCACAAATACACCCAATCTACGAGGTTTGTGAGAAATCAACTACTACTGGCATCGATTTCTTACAGGTGATTTTGAGTATTCATCAAGTGTTTTGGTTATGAGTGGCTCTTGGGGTTGCAAGGGTATCAAACATTATATTCTTGTTCCTCAATGAATATTTACTCAAAAACCATCAGAATAATAGATGGTGGATACGTTTACATGTGAGACCTGTCGTGATTGATTCCCAATAAAATCAAATTATGTTTATATACGGTGCTTGCATTTTTTATTTTCAATAGGATATTTGGTTTAGTGACGTTATCATAAAAAACGAGTATTGAATTATTTGTATAGTTATGCTTACTAGCAAGATAGTGTTGAAATGGTACATGGGATTTAATCCAAATTTTATGCGTACAATATCATTTACCATATACATGAAATGGTGTTTTTATTAATCAGTAGATTATTGCAATTGTTAAATATACATTGATGATTAATCGTATTATGGTGGAGCCTTTCCACGGTGAATGCTCGAATGTTTTGTTCTCATCTCCATGTTAACAAAAATCATAGCTTCATCAAAGATTATAATTTCTAAGTTAAAGGTTTAACAATAGAAAAATACCCATTATAACCCATGGTAGACCTCGAATGTTTTGTTCTCATCTCCATGTTAACAAAAATCATAGCTTCATCAAAGATTATAATTTCTAAGTTAAAGGTTTAACAACAGAAAAATACCCATTATAACCCATGGTAGACCAGATAAACTGGCACCAAGAAGGAAGCACAGGTAGAGTTCTTGTGGAGATATGGTTAGTGGATGTGTTTGTGTTAAACTTTATTTTGGGGGTGGTCTACCCAAAATAATGCATTTGGCTCAGAGAATATGGACACAAAAATGATAAATCTCCATGCAATAGATGAAGTGCCCTCAGGTGTTAAAATATAAATAAAAATTATGCAAATAAAATCTACAAATTTCACATATTATTATCCAAATATTTTGTAAAATTTTAGGAAATACTCTTGGTTGTACGCTCATGTTTTTTTAATTAATTTTGATACAAGGCTGGGTTATTATATGTAAATTATGAAGTTACTAATTGGAAAATGATTTCAAAACCCTTTGAATCAATTTGTTGTTTGGTCTGCTAGCAAAATATAAAGTTATTAAGGGAGATGAATACATTGGGAGCAAAGCATGCATAAGAGAATAGTAGATGGCATAGCTTAGTTACAAGGAGATATGACGATGATGTGAGTCCCGTGAAATATTGCACAAGTAGTTTTGAAGTTTATAAAATTACAATTTATGTTCAATACTAATAATGTTAAATGAAGGATGAACAAAATAATTAAATCACATGTATAATGTGAAGGCCGGAAAGTATTAATTGTATAAATATGTCATCATGTTAATAAGGGGAACAAAATTCATTATGAACCCAGTATAACAACTATAATGAAACAGAACAAATGAAAAACTATAAACATTATAAATATGCATTAAAAATCCAAGAAGATGGTCGGATGATTTTGGAAATGTGAATTGAAGAAATAGCGAAAGATAACCAAAGGATTTCCTCCTAGGTTACACAGAGAAGGTTTCACTATTGAAGAGCAAAGAGTTTTTGGAGAAGCGTATTGTAAGATTTTATCAAATATATTCATTTTATTATATTGAGGCATGCATGTTGATGGTGTTTCATATGTTTAATAATTTGATATATTTCAATTATTTTTCCTTGGAAGATAGCACTTGATATATATTTTATTGGGTTAATAGTGGTTGGTCTAGGTTGGGTTTCATTCTAGGAAGTTTTTTGTTTTTGTTCTATAACCTGCAGTTCAGTTTCATTTTTACTTTATTTCTTCTTACCCTAAAATTTTTATTTTTATTTAAATTTCAAATTTATGAGAATCAAAACCCTAAAGCTATAATTTAAATTTCAAAACTTTATCATTAGAGAAAATTTTTATTTCGCATTTTTAAATTTCATGGTATTTTATAATCGAAAATAAACATTAGCATTTTAATTAAATTGTTCAAATAATTTTCATTAAATTTTAACCTAAATTATTTGAACATAGTTTAATTAAAATTATTTTCTAAAGCTATAATTAGTTATTTGCACACTGACGTAATGTAGGTGAGTTTGAGATGGTAGGGCAATCCTCCAATGGAGGTCCCTGGTTTGAATCTCCACCCTACAAAATGCACATAGAGTACCCAGAATCCAATTGATAATGCTAGTGTGATCAGGGTCGGGTGCGACTCCCAGGTGATTTTGATGGTGTAGAACCCCATGGTCGTGGTTTCTTAGACCAAGGCAGACCTGGAAGGTTTTTTTCTCTAAATTCAAAAAAATAAATAAATTTGAACCTGGGCCTCTATATAAAAGGTTCCTCATCAAAAAATAAAAATAAATAAATAAATTTTTGCACTTTATAAAGTTGATTTTGGAAAAAATTAATTACTAACCTAACATTTGGAGAATGAATCTTATGGACATCACATTTCATGTTGTAAATCAAATATCTAAATTCCAGGCCCCTTGTTAATGGTTATGTGCACCTTGAAGTTGTTTCAACATTATTTTCACATTTTCAAAAGCATATTTTAATACATAACCTTGGAGAAACTAACTGTTTTCTTTGCAAGAGAGGGTTTTATAATAAAAATCCTAAATGTGAGTGTAGTTTTGCAACTGGAAAAAGTTATCACTCATCAAAATTGGCACTAGAAGGAAGGCCTGAAAGGTAACATATTTGATTTTTAACATTTGAAGCTTGTTCAAGTTTATCATTAAAAAATTTGAAATTTTTCGATTTATATTGCATCAATGTTATCTGCTATAAATCTGGAGATAAGGTTAAGATTCATTTGATGTGGATTTTCTATACATAGATTTACATGTTGAAACTGGTTCAATGGCAGGAATTGAAACCTAGATAGGTGGTTATCATAGTCCCCTAAAAATTCTTTGAAAAGTCCATCAAATCCCTAAAGATACAAAGGAATGTTTACCCACGTATAGGCATGATGGAATGAATACGGTTGAGGAACATATTCAGGCATATAAAAACACTATGGTTCATTTACAAATTATGCATGAAGATGTTGCATGTAGATTGTTTCCATTCACATTAGATGAGTTTGCTTATGATTGGTATATTAATTTACTTGCAGACTCTATCACTTCTTGGGATCAACTACAAGCAACATTTCTTGAACATTGTGGAATATTGGTTGACACAGATATGATATCAAATTAGTTTACCTCTATCTGTAAATAATCTAATGAATCAATGAGTCAATTTAATGATAGGTTTCATAGGTTGTATATCAAAATAGAGATACAATAAATTATTTAAAAATAAGAAGCCATCTAAATATACTTGGAAGTCTTAGACCCCTTTACTTCTACATTCCTAAGGAAACATCTTAAAAATACATTCTTTTCTAGAGCCTATAGTGAGGCAATAACCATAGAACAATGGTGGATTTTGAAAGGGTTGATGTGGATCGATTATCATTACTTAACCTTCAGGCTCCAAATCAGATACCATCCATGAGTCAGGTTGATACATCATATTTTCTCATGATGAACAGTTTTCCAGGAGTTATGGATTCCAACCAATGCCAACCATATAATCTAACACCCTTGAATCAAATTATGCCTAATGTGAGAAATCAAAGGGATAAAATTGAATGTCTAAATGTTGCAATCACCTTAGATATCATTCAAGAGAAGGTGCAAGTTTCAAATCCAATATACACCAATGATGATAGTGGTAAACAAGCCCATCAAAATATAGAAATGCATGAGTTTTTAGACAATGGATAAGTCCTATATCTAACTAGCATTGAAACATGTGATAGGTCAGAACCTTCCATATAATTGAGTGAAACGATTGAAGCAAATTATTAAGAAAGCCAATATGAGTCAAGTTGTAACAAGCTAGAAATAAAAGTCTTAGAGTCATTATTTAGAAGAGAGGATTGGGATAATCATAGAAAATTAAATGATCCACTTTTAGAAATAATTGAGCCCTTAAAAGTGGATGAAGGTGAGTTTGAAAAGTAGTCGATTATTGAAGTTAAATATTGTGAAGAAGTGGTTGAACGTCACACTCTAGTTTTAGAAGATGATTATTGTTGGTGGAATAAATGGGAGGATTTTTTTGCTCTTTCAAATGAAGTACTCGCTTCACCTGATATGTAGGACAAGTTGTAAATGTTAGTTCTATATTTAAAAAAAAAACATCGCTCAATTACAGGAACAAATGCCTCAAGATGCATATCTTGATAATTCTACAAATCATCCTCATGAGACAAAGGTCGAAGATACTTAAAGTAATATTATTTTAGATAGTGGATGGGTCCTAGAGTGGACTAGTTTTGAAATATATGACAAATTGGGTTCTTCCATAAATTTGGATGAGATTATTAAAATTGATGATCAAAACCTTCAACATCCTCAAAATAATGACCAGGAAGAAATGAAAATAGAGATGCAGTCTCATCAAATATTTCATGAAAATAATTATTATAATTGTTGGGGAAGATATGAGGAATTATTTGTTTCTCACACTCCTATTGATGAAATTTATGTTTCACTTGATATGTAGGATGCTGAAATTGCTATCTCACATGAGGATCTTGCAATTTCTATTCAACTTGAAAATGGCATACCATTTGCATAAATAGAAAAGGTTCCAAAATTTGATCATTTTGAATATGAGTTTGTGGAACACCTTGTTGCAATAGAAAAGGAAGAAATTGTAAATATTTCTTATGATTCATTTGTTTTGGATGAGGACAAGCTTATGCATAAGGGGTTGGACTCGAAATGATGAAAAAAATGGTGAATCCTAATTGAAATCAAGGTGAATTCTAAGTAAATAAAATCAATCATATTCATACCAAAATTTGGGGCATTTGAAGCCCTAAAAAGTAATGTTATATTTGGGGTAAATTTTGACCTATTAAATCACCTTATAACTTCATAAAAATACCACCATTAGATCAGGCTCAAAAAGCGCTTTCCAATGAGTACAAATATGCCTATATTTGGATATATATTGTGGTGAATTAACCCTAAGAAATAATTGGTCCTGAAAATTTTAGGTGAATGGACCAATGTTGAGGGTCCTCATATTCATTAATTTCCAATTTTGAAAATCCTAATATTTGCTCAATTTATGAATATTCACCACTGTGCATAACCCTGGATGAGGAAGAGGTAAAATATACTCCATTTTGGAATACTAAAAAATTTGGGTATAAGTTCGCATGATTATCTTGAATATTCAAATGAAGAAACTCCATGTTTGGCTAACAAGGAATTAGAATTTTCTATTCATCCTAAAGAAAATATTGCTTTTTTTTATCAACGTCTATGGTTTGAAAATGATGGACATATTCTTGATTGGGTGTCTAATTTTGGTGTGTTTGAAAAATAGGTCATTGGTGAAGGTAAAGGGCTACAAGAGGATGATGATGATGATGATAGAGACCATGAGGAAAAAAAGGAAATGATAACTGCTCACCAATTTTTGGTAAATGCTACTCATGATATGTTGATTATGGATGACAAGGTATAATCTACACCATTGTTATTGGCCATAGAAATTCCAAGTAATAAGTGGTATGATGTTTCTTTGGATTCTCATGCTATTGATGATGAAATATCATGTTGTTAATAAGGAATTGGAGGTAACTCCTAAATTTGTTACCATAAATAAAACAAAAAAATATGATTGAAGCTTTGAATCAATTCCATAAGCAATTAATTATTGAATCTAGGATTCAAACTTGTAATGATCCTTGTTTAATAGATATCCTATATGCTTGCAAATCTTTGTACAATTTTTATTGGCCTAAAAACATGGAAAATGACTTTGAATTTAAATTTTTTATAAATATAATCCTACTTGCAGGACCTCATATTTGAAAAGGAAACCCCAATTCTAAATCATGAATTGAATTGTAAAATGTGCATTCTAAGGTATAGACAAGAAATAATTGAAAAACATTTATTATCTTATCAATTGAAACTCCACTATGGGATGGTTAATGGAACTAGATTAAAATGGTGGGGTGAGAGAAGCAAAATAACAGTTTTTGTATTATGTGGCATAATCTTGTTTTGGTTGGATTTCTGTAAAGCTTGGCATGCATATCATGATATATGCCTTTTAAAATGTGAAAATCGTGTTTGGGATCCAGGAAAATGATAGCTTAAATTTTTGCATCATCTTGTATATATATTGTATATTTTTGTACATATTGTTTTGGTTTGGAAATTTTTGCTTGTATATAGTTTTGTTGCTATTGTTTTGTTTATGTTCATGTTGTTTGTGAAATTTTGGATGTGTTTCCATTTTTGGTTTGCAATAAAATTGGTGCATGCCAAATATTTGGATTTCATTTCATGTTCTTAGTTTGTTGCTTAACTTTAGTGAAAAGTTTTGATGTTATTCTTTTGATTGAGGTAATATTTTGTAATCGCAATAGACTCCTGGTGGATTTGTTGGAAATTTTTCTTGCATTATGTAGGATAAATTCCCTATTTTGAAAATAGATGAAACTTGAAGAAAATAGAGTAATATTGTTTAATATTTATCCTGATGAATGTGGATTAAGATGATAAAAATTTAGAACAATGAAACCATTTTGAAAAATCTCCACAGATATTGCATCACTTTAAAAGGAATATTATTTGAATTTTTGAAGGATGAAGTTATTCAGTTTTGTAGAAAATGGTAAAAATCCAATATACTCTATATTTAGCCTTACTTGATCTTTAACCCAGGTGGTAGGTGAATTTTGCAAAGCAACATAAATCTTGATATAAAAGCAAAGTAAATATAGTGGAAAGTAAAGTTAAATCAATCATAATAGTTAAATAATATTCACTGGAGCTATAGATGCCTGACTGGTAGTGGAGCTATGTCTAGAAAAAAATAAAAGAAAAGAAGCAAGATCAAAATTCATCTAATACTTGGGTGATTCAGATAATCTCTAACAGGGCTATAGACACATGACTAGAAGTAGAGCAAGGTATCAAAGAGAGCAAGGTTATCTCCATCGAATATATATATGCTCTACTGGTAGTGGAGCAATGTAGAGGTGCACCTAATGAGTGAAAATTCTATAGCCTAACTGCAAAACTAGTAATGGAATTTGAATTGTTTCAAGGATGGAAAATGAAACATAGTTCATACACTGAGTAGATGTAAATGATTCAGTTGTTTCATTTTGCAATTTTCTACACCACATTCTTTGGATATTATTAATACTTATTTGTTTGATTTTTGGGTTTTATAGGTTTCAGATCGGGTTCTTAGTCCGAAATACTTAGGAGCATTTCCTAGCAGAGTCGTCATTTGTTGTTGCCATTGCACAACTTACCCCAAATTAGGGACCCACCTAAAAATTTTTAAATTTTTATTTGAAATTTTTGGTTTGCATAAATAGATAGTTGATGAGGTTTAATGCTTATGTTGTTTTAAATTGATTATGTTTTATTGATTTTAAATTGTAAAAGTTTAGTTTGTTTTTATGTTTGTTTGTTTAAATGTTTAAGTTTAAAATGTTGATTATTTTAAATGTTTTAAATTATTTTTATCAAAATATCTAAAAAATATGTAATGTTTAAAATATTTAAAATAAAATTAATTTAATTTTTGGAAATATTTAATAAAATATTTTGTTTTTATTAATTTTTGCAGGTGCTCAAGGTAAGCGATAAACAGCCAGGGGTGACAACACAACAGTTCTTTCTTTGGATCTTCTTTAGGGGATATAAGGTTTAAACCATAGTGTGGGTGAGTGTGTGAGGAGGTGGGTGTGTGTTTTTGATTGTACATAATAAAAAAAAAGTGGTTAAGTGGCTCGACGGTCAAATGGCCCGACATGGTTTGGAATGTAATTAGAGAGGCATGAATCAAAGAGCCCATGGCTCTAAATGAATCAAATACATATGGGTGAGTCGATAATTATAAAGTGTGTATTGTATTTTCTACCATACATGTGGGACAAAGGGAGAATAATGTTTAAAGCGAGTGTTGGTATATGGCTATTATTATTGTCAACCAAGAATATGATATTTTAAAAAATATACACAACAGGAGTTAATCGCAGGTGGAGGATAATTACGTCTTCACCTGGAGCTTCACTTCTATGACACCACCCTTCCATTGTTGGACCTATCCCAACTTCCAATTTTTTATCAGAAGTAGCACAAATACACCCAATTTGTGAGGTTTGTGAGAGCTTGACTACTAGAAGCATTGATTTATTACAGTTGGTTTTGAGTATTCATCAAGTGTTTTGGTTATAAGCATCTCTTGGGGTTGCGAGGGCATTAAACATTATATTCCTATTCCTTAATATAAATTTACTCAACAACCATCAAGAATAATAGACAGTGGATACGTTTACATGTGATATCTATCGTGATTAATTCCCAAAAAAATAAAATTAAGTTTACATACAACACGTGCATTTTTTATTTTCAGCAGGAGATTTGGTTTAGTGATGTTATCATCAAAAATAAGTATTGAACGACTTGTATAGTTATGCTTACTAGTAGGACAGTGTTGAATTGGTACATGGGATTTAATCCAAATTTTATATGTACCAGAGCATTCGCTATATACTGAAACAATATTTTTATTAATCAATAGATGATAATGCAGTTGTTAAATATACATTGATGATTAATTAGATTATGGTGAAGCCTTTCCATGGTGTGTGATTCTCAAATATTTTTTCCCACCTTCATGTTAACAGAAGTCATGGTTTCATTAGAGATGATCATTGCTAAGTTAAAGGTTTTGGTTCGCTAACAACAACAAAATGCCCATTATGACCCATGGTAGGATGGATAAATTGGAACCAAGAAGTAAGTGCAGGGAGTGTTCTTGTGGAGATATGGTTAGTGGATGTATTTGTATTAAACTTTATTTTGAGGGTGGTTTACCCAAAATAACACATTTGGCTCAGAGAATATGGACAAAACAATGATAAATCTTCATGCAATAGATCAAGTGCCCTCAGATGTTAAAATAGAAATAAAAATGATGCATATGAAATCTATAAATTTCACATGTTATTATCCAAATATTGTGTGAAATTTCAAGGAATATTTTTTGCTGCATGCTCATGTTTTTTTTAATTATGTTTGATATAGGTTTGGTGTATTATATGGAAATTCTGAAGTTACTAATTAGAAAATAATTTCAAAACCCTTTGAATCAATTTGTTGTTTGGTCTACTAGAAAAATAAAATCTATTAAGGGAGATGAATACATTGGGAGAAAAGCATGAATAAGATAACAGTAGATGGCATAGCCTGGTTACAAGTAGATATGATGGTGATGTGAGTCCCATGAAATATTGGACAAGTAGTTTTGAAGTTTATAAAATTACAATTTCTATTCAATGCCAAAGATGTTAAATGAAGGATGAACATAATAATTAAATCACATGTATAATGTGAAGGCTGAAAAGTATTAATTCTATAAATATGTCGTCATGTTAATAAGGGGAATGGATTTTTTTGTGAAACCAGTACAACAACTGTAATGAAATGGAACGAATGAAAAATTATAAACATTATAAATATGCATTAAAAAGCAAAGAAGATGGTTGGATGATTTTGTAAGGATGGATTGAAGAGATAACATAAGATAGCCAAATGATTTCCTCCCAGGTTACACAGAGAAGGTTTCACTGTTGAAGAGCAAAGAATTTTTGGAGAAGCATATTATAATATTTTATCAAATATATTTATTTTATTATATTGAGGCATGCATGCTGATGGTGTTTTATATGTTTAATAATTTGATATATTTCAATTATTTTTCCTCAAAAGGTAGCACTTAATCTATATTGGATTGGGTTAATACTGGTTGATCTAGGTTAGGTTTTATTCCAGGAAGTTTTCTATTTATGTTTTGTAACCTGCAGTTCAGTTTCATTTTTATTTTATTTCTTCTTACCCTAAACTTTTATTTTTTATTTAAATTTAAAATTCATAGGAAACAAAACCCTAATGCTATAATCTAAATTAGGAAAAATGTTTAATACACATTTTTTATTTCATGGCATATTATAATTGGAAATAAACATTAGCATTTTAATTAAATTTTTCAAATAATTTTCATTAAATTTTAACCTAAAGTATTTGAACATAGTTTAATTAAATTATTTTCTAAGGTTATAATTAAATTTTTGCACTTTATAAAGTTGATTTTGGCAAAATTTAATTACTAACCTCACATTTGGAGAATGAATCTTATGGACATCACATTTCATGTTGTAAATCAAATATCTAAATTCTAGGCCCCTTGTTAATGGTTATGTGCACCTTGAAGTTGTTTCAGCATTATTTTCAAATTTTCAAAAGCACATTTTAAATAAAAAATCTTGGAGAAACTAACAATTTTATTTGCAAGAGAGGGTTCTATAATCGAAATCCTAACTGTGAGTGTAGTTTTGTAATTGGATAAAATTATCACTCAACACACAAAAACTCTAGAATTTGATCAAACCATTCCAAGAATACTCATAGGCCTCTGAGGGTATGTACAATACCTCTAGTTTTAATTCTCCAAAAATATAAATTTACCTGCAATAAGGCAATGGAGGTTACACGTTCGGGTTAACCCTCTAACATTTCATCAAGAAAATGGGTGTAAGGGAAGAGTCTGCCCACAATCACCTTGAGAGCTTCACAAAATGCTACAACTATCATCAATCAAATTCATGCAAGCATCAAGCATGATCTATCCTTAGTATCTCATACCAGTGATATATAACCCAAAATGAAGCTAATATCATTATTATAGAATACAAATATGTATACAAATTGTGGAGGATTACAACAACCTATAACAACACACTCAATAGGGGTAATCTACTCCAACAATCTAAAAATAAACTATCCATCGAACTGCTAGCAAACAAGCCACCGACTAACAGTTAAAACAAACACTCTACGTGGGCATACTATACTAAACACGTGAATACAATGCAATATAATAATAAAATAATTAAATCTAAATTAGGATTAATAATAAGTCTAATTATCCTAAATAGGGAATTTCAAAGTTCACCTAAATTTTGATGGGTTTGGAACTTCTAATAGTCCTTATTGAGAGAGGATAATAATGACATTATATAACAATGATGTATGTAAATTGATCAAACGTTTCTATTCTTTGACTTACCAATTCTTTGTATGGCATCATTTAAAGAGAATATGGGACTTGACTTAACTGGTCATTTAAGATCTCTTTGTATGGTAAAGAAGGTATATGGATGTATCACCTTGTATGAATATACTCTCCTAATATCCTACTCTTGTTTAGACATCCATGTCACCAACTATGCTTTGGCATCATTGATCTAGTTTTAAGGGGAATCATGGTTTATTACTATGCTAATGAATAAAAGAATGTAAACAAAGAGATATATACACAAGTTTTCTTATATTAACTAAAAATAAACTATACATGATATTTTTTGGATATATGTGTTAGTCTATTGTGATATACTTCAACTATAAAAATAATATAGAATACATTCTTACATATAAATAAGATTAAAAAGGTATTGGACAAGTTCAAATGTGTTAGAATAAGTGAATATTCTCTTAAGTTTACTAGGATACACACTTGAGTTTCCACTCCTCCATGTTTCAGGAGAACTCCAAGTTGTGTCTTCATCAGGTTTGATGAAGTTGTAATCTAACGGGTCTCAATGATCAACTCTACTATTTATACAGAGTTGATCCTAGAGATAAATCAATCAGTTCCACTCTTCTCTTCATCTTTTATGTAATACTTTGCATATCTATTATTGTGAAATTCTAACATGGTACCAAAGCAGGATATATTTTCCTAGTATTCTCTCTTTAAGGTTCTAGGATCTGATTCATTTACTTTGGATATTTTTTTTTACTATAAAAGTTTTCTTTAGTCTCATTTTATCCATTGTGTTCTCTATTTCAGCATATTTTTTTATGTTGAATACTCTTGAATGCTTGAGGAAACCTATATGAAAAATAGCTATTTCCTTTCTTTAAACACAGTTTACCCTGTGTGTAGGAGATTTTTTCCCTTCATTTCAAAGGAAAAGAGTATTTTTTATTTTTTATTTCTCAACATATTCAAATATTGACTGGTTGTAACTGATGATTCGTATTCTGCCTTTGTAGAAAATAATGCTATTATCCTTTATTTCTTGCATAACCAGACTACTGGTGAATATCCAAGGCAAAAAACATATCCAGAGGTAGAATATTTGTCTTCTATTGATCCTACCCAATCTGAATCTGTATAGCCACTAATATCCATGGAGTCTCCTTTATAGGTGAGCCTAAAGTTTGTAGTACCCTACAAATAACGAAGAATTCTTTTAGCTGCTTGCCAATGACTGAAATGAGGGTTATGAGAAAACCTGGATATGAGACCAACAACATATGAGATATCTGGGCGAGTATAAGTGAGGTATAACAAACTACCTACAAGCTGACGGTATAGAGTAGCATCACAAGGAGGAGATGAGCAGGAATAACTGAGATGAATGCCAGATTGAAAGGGGGTAGGAGAAGGTTTGCAATCTATCATTTGAAACTTCTTAAGGATATCATGAGTGTACTTTTGTTGACATAAGGTGATTCCTACTTTATTTTGTTTTATTTGAATCCCAAGGAAAAAATGAGCTAGTCCTAGATCAGCCATTTCAAATTTCTTAGAGAGGGAGGCTTTTATATTCTGAATGTGAGTGAGGTTACTACTAGTGAGAAGGAGGTCATGAACATAAAGAACAAGAATGGTGATAGTTCCTTCAGTTTTCCAAATGTAAACTGTATTATCAGACTCACAATGAAAAAATCTTGTTGAAAGGTAACTTTGAAATGTGAAATTATGTAAAATCCATTTTACACAATTGCTTCCAATTTGAAATGTCTCAAGCGGGAACGGGAGCGGGAACGGGAGCGGGAGGGTCTGTGGACGACGGCGATGGCGATGACGGGAATGGTGGGTCGACGGGGTTTGCTGGCCTGGCAGCTTTGTCATCGGGTCCTGTGCTGGTCTTGGGCCTACCGCAGGCCCACTCAGCTTTTGTCACGGCGAAGACCCTAACGGAGTGGCAAAAACGGTGTCTGGTAACGGTAGGGTCTCAACCTCATCTCCCTCCAAAGCGCGACCTTGGTCTTTGTCCTTTGCGGATAAATTCAGGTCCTCGACTGGAGCTTTTTCCTTTCAAACTCCTTTGCCTTTCTCTGTTTCGGGCACTGAAGTTTCGTTTCCAAGCGAGGTTATGGAGCCCCTCATTTTTCAAGAGTCTCTTTCTCTGGTTGGGAAGTTTGTCGGTGCCCGACCCGATATGGAAACTATACGCAAATGGGCCCTTTCCAAATGGCGGCTGTCTGGATCCATGGAGCTTGTGGCCTTCCCTAGGGGGTTTTTTATGATAAGGCTTAACAATGCCCTTGACACCCAACGCATCCTCACTGGTGGACCTTGGTTTTTTGGTCGTCGAAGTTTGTTTTTGCGGAGATGGGGGGAGGATTTCGACCCTGAAACTCAATCTATCAACTTCGCTCCGATTTGGATCAAACTCCCTGGGCTTCCCCCTCAGTTTTTCTATAATGATGCTCTCAAAGGCATCACCCAACCGATTGGAGACTTAGTTGCCATCGACCCTGCTACCAGAGCAAGATCCAGAATGACCTATGCTCGTGTTTGTGTTATGGCTAATCTGGATTCGGTTCTGCCTACTTGCATTGGCATCACCGTCGAAAGCTTCAGAAGGCGTCAAGGAGTTGAGTACGAGAACAAGCCTGCCTTTTGTTTGGAATGCAACACTCAGGGTCACTTGGCTTCTCAATGCCCTTCCAGGAAAAAAGATATTCCCAGTGATTCTAGCAGGAAGAAGGATTCCCAGATTCCTAACACTCAGAAAAAGGCTCCTGGCAGGGGCCGTGGTCGTTCTGCTGGACCCTCTAAATCTTCTGCTCCCATCAACGTAAGTGCTCTGCCTCCTTGTACCAATCATTTTGCTCCTCTAAATAATCTTCCTTCTAATGAGGTCATCTCCAACGACCTTTCCTCAGAACCAATCATTTCATCCCCACCCACTGCGTTTCAGTCTCCCTTGTCCAAGGGTAAGGCAGCTTTGACCTCCCCGAACTCACCCTCTGACTCTGGTCCCTCTCACCTTCCTCTTCCCTTCCCACCCCTTCCCCCAACTCAAAACCGTCCTCTTACCCTCTCCCCTGAGACTGTTGTTCCGCGTCAGTCTCCCCGCTCTCCTTCCCCCCTTAGACCTGTCCCTGGGAACACCACCACCTCTGTAATTCTTCAATCTTCCAGTCCTCTGAAATCTCCCATCTCCCCCCCTAAAGCTGATGTCAACAAAGAGCAAAAAAGGGGCAGACCGTCCAATGCTTAAAATCTTGCCAAAGCCGCTGAGCTTGAAGCGGCTGATGGCTCTGTGCCTATCTCCTTGGGCCCTACTTCTGAACAACCCATTCATCAAGATTTGGATGAGGGTAGACCTAAACTTACTCTATCTCAAGGGAGAGGCAGAGGTCGTAAAGCAAATCCCAAGTCAAATCGATGAAGTTTGTCTCCTGGAATGTCAGAGGCCTCAACGGAATTGCTAAACAGAGGACTGTCAAGTCAGTGAGAAAAAACCTAAAACCAACTATCATGTTTCTTCAAGAATCCAAACTGGATGAGAACAACAGCAATAAAGTTTGCAAGTCAATCTGGGAAAATAGCAATTTTGTCTCTTGCCCCTCCTCTGGGGCCTCCGGGGGCCTCCTTTGTTTGTGGGACCCGACAACCATTGAAGGGAGAGTCCTTTCAATCTCTGACAGAACCATCAACATTTTGTTTACTAACAAAGTCACCAACCTTCAATGGATTGCCACCAATGTCTATGGTCCTAACAGTCCTGTCAACAGACGATTGTTGTGGGATAACATTACATCAATGCGCAACAACTTTCCTGACTTCCCTTGGATGCTCTGTGGCGACTTCAATACTCCTCTTCACCTGTTTGACAAGCAAGGAGGCAATCCGATCACTAGCCGCTGCATTGAAGATTTCAGCGATTTTGTCAACCTTAATGAGCTCATGGACTTACCACTCCAAGGATCCAACTATACATGGAGTAACAGACGGGCGGGCATTCATCATATTCAAATTTGGCTTGACAGATTTCTCCTGTCCAAAGAACTCATTCCTCTTTTTGGTGATGCCAGGTTACATAGCCACCCAAAAATTGGATCTGATCACAACCCTATAATTATGGACTGTTCCCGACCCCAAAAAACTTTTAAAACCCCTTTCAGGTTTGAAAAGATGTGGCTCACTCATCCTGACTTAGGTCGGTGCATTAGACAATGGTGGCAGCAAAACTTTGCCCAAATCCTCTCTTGAATTTGTTCCTCAAACTCAAAGCAGTCAAACTCAAGCTGAAATGCTGGAACAGGGAGGTTTTTGGCAACCTTTTTAGCCAAAAAAACTTCTGCTGGATGAGCTCAAAAGGGTGGAAAATCTGATCCAGGAAGGGGATCAGAGGGTTGAAACTTTCATGGAAGAAAAATGCCTCCTTTCAAACCTTCACAATGTTTTGGCTAAGGAAGAGTCCTACTGGAGACAAAAATCCAGAAGCCTCTGGCTCAAAGAAGGAGACACCAACACGAAGTTTTTCCATGCCTCCACCTTGCACCACAGAGGTTCAAATAAAATTTCTGAACTGACCAAGGAGGATGGTACCATTGTTTCTGATATTCTTGCCATCAGACAGGAAGCTGTGCACCACTTCCAGGAAATCTTAGGTCCTAGTGCTGATTGCCACCCCAGCTCAGCAAGCTCTCTGCTTCAGAACATCCCAACTTTGGTGTCTAATGATGCTAATGAGAAACTGCTCCAATCTTACACTGAAGAGGAGATCAAAGAGGCTTTGTTTGCAATGGAACCTGACAAGGCCCCTGGTCCCGATGGCTTTCCACCCCAATTTTTTCAAAATTTTTGGGATATCGTGGGCCCTGATGTTGTTGCGGCGGTTAAATCCTTCCAGAGAGACAAAAAGATGCCGAGAGAAGCCAATTCCACCTTCATTGTTTTAATTCCCAAGTCTAATGAGCGTGCTTCTCTCTCCGACTTCAGACCCATAAGTCTCTGTAGTGTCATCTACAAACTTATCACTAAAGTTATGGCAAACAGGCTGAAAGACATCCTTCCCTCCATCATCGACCAGTGCCAAGGCAGCTCCGTCAAAGGCAGATTCATTGCCGATGGTGTGATAACTGTCCATGAGTTGGCTCATTCGGCTTATAAAAACAAAAAACCCAGTATGTTTCTTAAGCTTGACATGAACAAGGCCTTTGATCGGGTTTCATGGAAATTCTTGTTCGAGGTCCTTGAGAAGTTTGGGTTTCACAAAGAATGGGTGAAGATGGTTCGGGAATGTATCTCTACTGCTTGGTTTTCTGTTCTCATCAATGGTTCACCTGCTGGCTTCTTTCCAAGTTTTAAAGGCATTCGCCAAGGGGACCCCCTGTCACCCTTCCTCTTCATCATTTTGGCCAAAACTCTTGGAAGAACCCTCACTGCTGCCTGCAACAGTGGACTCATCTTCGGGATCAAACCTGCCTCAACTTCCAAGGCCATTTCCCATCAACAGTTTGTGGATGATACTATTCTTTCCTCTCATGCCTCTGTCCTGAAGCAAAAATCATTAAGAGCATCCTTGACTCTTATGAAGAGGCGGCTGGCCAGAAAGTCAATTACCGCAAAAGCAAGCTATACTTCCTCAATACTTCCATCCACAGGCAAAACAGGATTGCTGAGATCCTTGGGTGTATCATCGGGAGCCTTCCTACTACTTATCTCGGATTACCGCTTTTCCATGGCAAATCGGTTTCGGATATGTGGAACCCTGTTCTAGATCGTCTTAACAAGAAACTTGCAGGCTGGAAAAGCTCAATGCTCAGTCAGGCAGCCAAAGCCACTCTGGTCCAGGCTTGCCTGCAAAGTATTCCTATTTTTTTCTTATCTATCTTCAAAGCTCCTGCTTCTATCTGCCAAAGAATTGAGCAAATCCAACGTAGATTCCTGTGGGCAGGAAATGAAAACAAGAACAAATTTCCCCTTGTGGCCTGGGACAAGGTTTGTTCCAGGAAAAAGGATGGAGGTTTAGGCTTCAGGGACATCAAGAGGATGAACATGGCCCTCATTGCCAAGCAATCTTGGAGACTTTCCACCAATGAAAAAGCCACCTGGATTGACATCATCAAAGCTAAGTACCTTCATCAGGTTCCCTTTCTTGGAGAGCACAACCTTCCTAGCGGATCTCATTTCTGGAATGGCGTCACTAAATCAAGGAAGATCATCATGGAAGGTTTAAGGTGGTGCCTTGGAAATGGCTTGACTATTCACTTCTGGGATGACCCTTGGATCCGTGACAAACCTCTCAGTCAAGATCCTCAGCTTGCTGTTCTCAAGACAGTGACCGAAGCTACCTTTGGAGATAAGGTGTGCCATTTTATCAACCCAAGCACTACAAGACCCGAATGGAAACAACTTGTTCTGAATGGACCTAGAATTATCACTGAGGCGCTTAGGCGTCTTCAAAATTTACTGCGGAGTTGCTTGATTCCCAGCTCTCACAAAGAAGATTTCTTGGTTTGGAACCTCGAAGATTCTGGGCAGTTCTCTGTTAAATCAGCCTACTACAGCCAAGAAGCTCCCAGTGATGGTCGTGACTCCTCTTCTCTAGTCTGGGTTCCCAAGATCATTCCTAAGGTTAAATTCTTCTACTGGTTGGCCATCCAAAATAGAATCCTCACCACTGACAATCTGATAAATAATGGGCTTCTCATTCCCAATTGGTGCATCCTGTGCAAAAACGCCTGTGAGTCTGCTGTACATATTTTTTTGGAATGTCCCTTCTCCCTTGCAGTGCTCAATCAGGTTTTCAACACTTTCACCATTTTCGTAGCCCTCCCTCACTCCATTCCCCTCCTTTTTCAACAATGGCCCCGGCCTTTCAAAAGCAGTCAACTCAAATTCATGTGGCAGGCTTGCCTTTTCATTTACCTGTGGCAGATTTGGCTAGAGAGAAATGCCAAAATTTTTCAAAACCTTGCAATGGACAAGAAGATTGTTGTTGCCAAAATCTTGGCCCTTGCTGTGGAGAATGCTTCTCTCGTCTCATCGTCCAAACCTCCCCCTCCTGGTCTTGAATTGGATCTGGCAAATCATTTCAATCTGCTTAATTTTTCTGCAACACCCCGTCCTTCTGTTGACAGGTCTGGTATTAAATGGGTCTTACCTCCTTCTGGGTGGCACAAGCTTAACTTCGATGGCGCAGCCAAAGGCAACCCTGGTGCGGCTGGTGCTGGTGGAATTCTCAAAAATCACAGAGGAGAAATAATTTTGGCCTTTGCTCAGAATTTAGGTTGTCAGTCTAACAATATGGCCGAGGCTCGGGCCTTACTCCAAAGCTTGATTCTTTTGGAAGGTTTGACCATCAATAAACTCATCATTGAAGGAGACTCATTGAATTGCATCAACTGGCTCAATGGAACCTCGGTGCCTCCCTGGGCCCTTGCTTCCATCTTCGATGATTGCAAGACTCTAATTGGTGCTTATCCTGAACTAATCATTCAACATCAATACCGGGAAGGAAACAAAGCTGCGGACTGGCTTGCCAATAAGGGAGTTGACGCAACTGATTTTTAGGTTTGGAGAGATTCTTTCCCAATCGACCTAAGGGACGATCCTTCAAGTTCTAATGTTTGCTCAATGTGAGTGGGTTCCTGGTCCTTTGGTCTTGCGGCTGCGTATTGGCACCTTGGAGCATTTTTGCGTCATTTTTCTAAGTTGGCCGCGAAATCTCAGCTTGCTGCGTCATCATGAAATTTCCTTTATGCTCTGGCCGTGGGGTTGCTTCTTGTCGCGATATCGTGACACCTTCCAACTTGTCGCGATATCGCGACTCTTTTTCTATCCGAGAGCTTTTTGGCAAACTTGTCGCGATATCGCGACACCTTTTCCCTTCGGGTGCAGTTTCGCAAACTTGTCGCGATATCGCGACACTTTTGGCCTTCAGGCGCGGTCTTGCTTTTTTGTCGTGATTTCGTGACACCTTTTCTCTCTCCAATGGCGGTCTTTCTTTCGGTCGCGATTTCGTGACAAGTTTCATCTTCAACGGCGGTCTTCCATTCTGTCGCGATATCGCGACACCTTTTCTCTCCGGGTGCATTTGTGCAATCTTGTCGCGATATCGCGACACTTTTTCTCTCCGGGTGCCTTCACGCATTCTTGTCACGATTTCGCGACGATTTTCTCTCTCCAAAGGCGACCCTCCTTTTGGTCGCGATATCGCGACGCTTTTTCTCTCTCCAACGGCGGTCTTCCAGGTTGTAGCGATATCGCGACCTTTTTTCTCTTCAGCGGCGGTCTTTCTTTTTTGTCGCGATATCGCGACACCTTTTCTTCTTGGCAGCAGGCTTCTTCTTGCATCGTGATTTTGGAGCTCATTTTCTTCTTCGGCTGTGGTCTTCATTCGCGTCGCGATTTCGCGACACCTTGCTTCACGTCGCGATATCGCGACCTCCTCCCTCCTTCGGCTCCGATGGTGATTCTTGTCACGATATCGTGACCTCTTTTCTTCCTGTGGCTTCTTCGGCGATTCTTGTCGCGATTTCGCGACATCACCATTTTGGTCGCGATTTCGCGACACCTCCCCTAGTGTGGAGGTTTGTCAACTTTCTTCTCTTCTCTTCTTGGACCTCCTCGGTCGCTATGATTTTATTGTAACCTCTCTTGTTCAAGGTTCAGGGACCTTTCAAAACCCTTTCTACCAATCAAAAAAAAAAATCTTGTTGAAAGAAGGAAGGAGACCATATTTTCATACCAAGCTCTAGGGGCTTGTTTGAGGCCATATAGAGATTTTTTAAGCCAACAAAAAAGAGAGGAGTCTTGAGTAAAACCAGCAAGTTGTTCCATGAATATTTATTCTTTTAAATTTCCATGTAAAAAGGCACTTTTTACATCCATTTGGTAGACTGGCCATTTATGGAAAGCGGCCAGAGTAAGAACTAATCTAACAGAATCCATTTTAGCAACAGGAGCAAAGGTTTATGTATAATCAATACCCTCTATTTGAGAAAAACCTTTGGCTACAATATGAGCTTTGTGTTTATCTATTTCCTCATTTGGTCCATATTTTGTTTTGAAGATCCATTTACATCTAACTAATTTCCTTCCCTTGGGTAAGGGAACTAAATCCCAAGTATCATTTTTTATTAAGGAAGAAAATTCGTTATCCATGGCATCTTCCCATTCTTTTATACCTGAGGCTTCTTTGAAGGTTTGAGGATCAGAGGAAATGGATTGACATACAAGATTAGAACCTGTGGGGTTGGCTAATCTGTTTGAGGGAAGATTTTGAATGTAGGGAGTATCTTCTTTAACAATAGTGCGGTCTCATTTTTTATCTATTATAATTTCACAATAACAGATATGCAAAGTATTACACAAAATATGAAGAGAAGAGTGGAACTAATTGATTTATATCTAGGATCAACTTTGTATAAATAGTAGAGTTGATCATTGAGAGTCGTTGGATTACAACAACTTCATCAAACCTGATGAAGACACAACTTGGAGTTCTCCTGACACATGGAGGAGTGGAAACTCAAGTGTGTATCTTAGTGAACTTAAGAGAATATTCACTTATTCTAACACCCCTCCTTAAGTGATACTAAGGGAGATTATATAAATGAGTCTCGAAAACGAGGCCTAATTAGGTACTCGTGTACGGAAAAAAACCTGTGGGGAAAAACCAACTATCACCTCTTTGTTTTGAAATGATGGTAAAAAACCAGTGAGAAAAAGCCACCAATCAAAAGTAAAGAAGTATGAAAGAGGCTTGTCTTCGGATGGTGAAGATTGTCCTCTTTAACAAATAAAATATGAGTCCCAGCAAGAAGTCCTGATGAGGTACTCATGTACAATATAGTGAGAGGTGGAAGACCTCTTTGTCAATTCAATTTTAACACTCCAAGTTTCTCTCGCAACTAAAGGTATTGCGGAGAAGGAAATGACTTGGTGAAGATGTATGCAAGCTGATTCTCTATTGGAATATATTTCAAAAGTATATCCCCATTCTAAATATGTTGCCTGATGAAGTGTATGTGGATCTCAATGTGTTTGGTGTGCTAATTTTCAATTGGATTGCATGCAATATAAATTGTGCTTTGATTGTCACACCATAGAGTTATAGGCACTTCTTGGTAAAAACCAAATTCTTTGAGAATTTGATGAAGCCAAAGGGCTTCTTGACTGGCTATAACTACTGCTCTGTATTCTGCCTCTATAGAAGATAATGCTACTGTCTATTTTTTCTTGCATAACCAGGATACTAGAGAAGAGCCAAGGCAAAACACATATCCAGAGGTAGAATATCTATCATCTATTGATCCTACCCAATCTAAATCTATATAGCCAATGATATCCATGGAGTCTCCTTTATATATGATCCCAAAGTGTGTAGTACCCTATAAATAACGAATAATTCTTTTATCTGCTTGCCAATGACTAAAATGAGGGTTATGAGAGAACCTGGATATGAGCCCAACAACATATGAGATATCAGGGCGAGTATGAGTGAGGTATAACATACTGCCTACAAGCTAATGGTAAAGGGTAGCATTACAAGGAGGAGATGATTAGGAAGTACTCAAATTAATTCCAGATTGAAAGGGGGTAGGAGAAGGTTTACAATCTGTCATTTGAAACTTTGTAAGGATATCTTGAGTGTACTTTTGTTGACATAAGGTGATCCTTGCTTTGTTTTGTTTTATTTGAATTCCAAGGAAGAAATGAGCAAGACCTAGATCAACCATTTCAAATTTTTAGAGAGGGAATCTTTTATATTTTGAATGTGAGTGAGGTTACTACCAGTGAGAAGAAGGTCATCAACATAAAGAACAAGAATGGTGATATTGGCTTTATTTCTCCAAATGTAAACCATATTATTAGACTCACAATGAGAAAATCTTGCTGAAAGAAGGAAGGAGTCCATCTTTTCATACCAATCTCTAGGGGCTTGTTTGAGGCCATATAGAGATTTTTTAAGCCGAAAAACAAGAGAGGATTCTTGAGTAAAACCAACGGGTTGTTCCATTAATATTTCTTATTTTAAATTTCCATGTAAGAAGGCACTTTTTACATCTATTTGGTAGACTAGCCATTTATGAGAAGTGGCCAGAGCAAGAACCAATCTAACAGAATCCATTTTAGCAATAGGCGCAAAGGTTTATGTATAATCAATACCCTCTATTTGATAAAAAAATTTGGCTACAAGATGAACCTCGATATATCTATTTCCCCATTAGGCCCATATTTTGTTTTGAAGATCCACTTACATCGAACTAATTATTTTCCTTTAGGTAAGGGAACTATATCCCAAGTATCATTTTCGATCAAGGAAGAAAATTTGTTATCCATTGCATCTTCCCATTCTTTTATACCTGGGGCTTCTTTAAAGGATTGATGATTAGAGGAAATGGATTGACATACAATAATAGATCCTGTGGGGTTGGATGATCTGTTAGAAGGAATATTTTGAATGTAGGGAGTAGCTTATTTAACAATAGTGCAGGCCCATTTTGTCATATAAGAGGGAGTTGAAGGAGTTGAAAGACTTTGAGAAGTAGTTATAGGTTCTTCATCTTGATTATCTATTGCCAAATTAACTTCAAGGGTTGGTTCTTCCAAAATTTGAGGTTCCACTATAGGAGAAGGATCAAAGGAGGAAGAGTCCTTTGGAGGTTATTTTTGAGGGAATGTTTCATAAAATTGGATATATGTGTTAGTCTATTGTGATATCCTTCAACTATAAAAATTATATAGAATACATTCTTATATATAAATAAGATTAAAAAGGTATTCGGTAAGGTCAAATGGTTCACCTTTCAATGGTTACAAGGTCTAGGACAATGGTTCATGAATTATTAATAAATTATTTTATATTAATGGTTTAATAGATGAATATGTAACTATATGTCCTAGAACAAAGGTTGGCACTAATACCAAGCAGGTGGAAGATCTAGCATTGGTGTTCAACTATTGAGGCTAATATGAAGTCTAAGAGGTAGTGACTCTAGAAAATAGTACTAATATGCATTCAGGAGTATTTTATATCAACAATATACCCTTAATATATGTTAATAGAATAAAATACCTAATGTGCTACTACCTATAGTTCTCAATATACATAGCATAATGTAGGAAAAGGTAGATATAAGGCAATAAGCATGCATTACTATCTATAACTACCCTCATAAAATAATAATCTTAAATGTTATATACTTTTTACTTTATGCTACCATTACCTAAGTATTATATGACATGGTTATGCACAACTTATTATGTAATTTATTCACACAAAACTTGCTTTTACAACATATAATTTACCAATACAACTTATGAAAATGACGATATTATGAAGTAAATTATCCTCTTGTAGCTAGTGGTAGGTCATACTAGGATCCTTTCTTCAACTTCCAATATTATTTAGATCCATTTTTGAATTTTTTCCATAATTTATTTGTGCTTGATAAAATTGGAGTTGGTGTATATATAAGATAAGTCTATATACTTATAGTTATCTAGTGATCTATAACCCTAGCCTAGCATCTAATTTTAACACAACTCTAAAATCATTTATTCAATCATCTATTGTATTATATTCATTCTTTGGTGTTATTGTACCTTTAATATATGGTTTTAAATTCTTTACTTATATCCTTAAGTATATTCCCTCTATTTTTTTATCCCACCTAATCCTAATAAATTATTCTTAAGTGATCGTCCACTCTTGGTAATTTACTTGCATTGGCACTAGAATTTGTATCCAAAATATTAGTTTTTATTTACATAACATCATGTGTTCAAATAACTTCAACTATTTGACAAAGTTATGGGTATTAATGTATTTACAAAAGTTACACTCAATTTTATTGTCTTTATTTAGATATTCTCTCCAAAAATGGTTTTAGGTTAGGTATAGTCCTAGAAATCATAACATTTTATCCATTATCTTACTTTATATTCCTTATAAGCACTTCTACAATCATATCCACCTTAGTCTTAATTGTAATATTCTCAACAGTTTTGTATAGTAGATGACTAGTCATAGCTATTTTTATTTTTGTTTTCAAAGTGGTTATCATCAAGATAATGTAACTATTATAATAGATATAATTGTGGGCATTATCCTCTATAATCTCAACTTATATAAATCTTCAAGACCATTATTTTTTAAATATCATATCATCATGGTTAGATGCTTATTCAATAGATGCCAAGTTTATCTATATATTTTGCTTACTATAATGGTATATGTTCACTATTATTTGGCCATATAACCTATAAATATACCAAAAATTGATATAAATAGGACATTTTTCTAATATAAATTCAATAGAAAGGTGTTTAGCTTAGAAAATATAAAAACAAATCTATTTTGTTTGTGGGGACTTAATTCATAATACATTCTGCATTATTACACAATTTTACACTTTAATATCTTCATCAAAGTTGTTAGATTCTCAAAATATGAAATATAGGCGTATATATACAAACTCCTAAATTTTGGTATCCTCATTTTTGACATTTGATCAATTCCAAATATTATCGTAGATAAAAATATTCTCTACAACATCCATTTTATTATTTCCAAATATTCTTAAAATTTTGAATTTTATTTTATGGATTCTTGTGTATCATATCCCTAATACCATTGGGTTGATGATATTTAGACTAGAAATCTATTATTTTAGCACTTAGACAACTTGATGATAAAGACTTATCATTTCTTATAAGCTGGGTTACTTGTGAATATATACCTTTATCCATTTTCAAATGGAAATCAAATTTTTTTTTTACTATGGCCGATTGAATCCATATTCAATATTAGTAATCAATGATTTGCACCCTAAATTTTCCTCTATTTGAGTCTTCAGTGGTTCCAAACTAATTTTGTTCCTCCTTGCTTTATTTTTTAATGTCTAAATGATATATGATTATATCTATACAAACTATGTAACATAATGGATAATGCTCTTGGAGGAATCTAATAATTACACATATTTTATACTATTCTTCATGGAGATAAGGGTCATGTTCCCCAAATCTACTCTCTATTATCCTCTTCTATGGGATTTCAATGATTATTTTGAACACAACTCATAGCAAGTTCTAAAGTCTCCTTAAAATTAGCTCTAAAATCCTCAAACACTTGTCTCCTTATCCATAAAATTGTGCATAAACCTTTTTGAAATGGATATGTGAGAAATATTGTTGACTATTATTATCCACTCTCTTCTCTTCATGTAGTTTTTCTTTGTAATATTTCTTTTTTGTTGTTATTAAACCACTCAATTCTTTGTATAATTTTCCTATTTGTTACTCTTAGGATCCATGAACAATGTTTGTTGAACTCTATCTATTTATTTACCTATCACTTATCCTACTATCCATTGTTAAAATAATATTTCCATTTAAGATATAGGTTCCCTACCTTTTATAGTATCAAACAATATTTAGAACTATATTGTGTTTCACATGGAGCATCTTGATTATTAGCATAATGTTTGAAATGAAAGCTTTTTTAAATTCTCTAAGGAACTGTATTTCTAACACATCAAAATAAATCCAACCTTACATTTGATAACAATTATATAAAGGTTGTATATTACTAGTTTGAAATAATCCTAAATGAATATGTAAAAAAATATCTTTTGATCACCCTAAAAAACCTTGCTCTAAATTTTATGGTAATCTACAACCTAATAGTATTGTCTGAGGTTATTTAGACTATATATTCACTTTTATATAAAAATAATAAAATCAACCAAGAAAAATATATGAATACCATTGATCAATTAGGCTTCAAAAACAATCCTATCTTGTTTGATTCTAAGTAATTTAAGGTCAATATAGCTGTATAAAGGTAAAAATCATGCATCTACACTATTACAAGCATATAACAATTTGACAAAGGAAATCAAGTAATCATTTTCATAAATAAAATATATTCAATAAATGGGGGTGATCTTTTATTAAAAATGTTGAAGCTCGATTACAATCTCTCCCTCTTAGGGAGTAACTCAAATTGATACAATTGTTACAATAGTGGAGGCCCCTTAATGGGGAAAGATGCACTTGAATGGTCTTAAATCTTACACCAATTTGTTTGAGGGCTTTCTAGGATGTCTCCTTCTCAAATATCAAGAGGAAAGGTCTTGAAAGATGTTTTTTCTTTGAGAGATTTGTTATCTACATGTAAAGAAACAACAAAGCATATTAGTAGCATAGGAAGCCTCTCATGATGAGGTTGATTTCCAAGAAAGTACATGGAATAGAGAAAATATGTAAAGAATGCATGAACATATATAAAGATGCATAATATATCCTAAAATATTGACAATAAAGCATGAAGCAAATCTTGAAACATATAAAGGAACCTAAAGATGTATGTAATCTAACAAATTAAGCATAAAGGAACCTAATATATGAAAGCATGTAAAGGAAAGCATGAAGTGCACAAATGTAAGCAAAGATGCCTATTAAAATGCAAATAAACCATGGAAATGCATGAAATATGATTAATCTATGATAAGTTAAGCTAAATGCATGCTACAAAATGTAAATCTATGTCTAAATTAGATAATTAAGTATATCAAATCCTAGTCATTGATGCTCATAGCAATTGGCTCTGATAGCCGTTGTTGAGTCCAGCAACTAAACCTGTAGGCCATTGTTGACAACAATGGCCATGGTAAAGGTATCCTACTCTTGATATCAAGTCTATGGATGCTCAATTTAAACATTGAATTTATGTTCAAGGATTGTCGATGTGTCCAAACATAGATTTATGGGTGAATTATTGTGAATACATAATGGATTGGTATGAAATGGTAAGCTTACTTCTCAAGATTTTGGAAACTCCATTGCTTCAAATGCAAGTGTCATTTTCCAATTGGATAGCATCTTGGTACTCCTCAAGGGTTGCAAATGGCTCTCCAATTTGGTAGGGCTTTTTTGCACTCAACTTGTCTCCCTCTTTGATTCATTGGGGGATCTATAAATAGACTCTCCAAATTCTAATCTTATATTAGGAAGCCAAGATCAAGAATTAGTTGACCTGAGCAGTTGAGAGGAAACCTCTGGAAGCTTCCTAGCCCAAAATCGCTCCAAAATTATTACAATTTGGGTAGTTGCAACTGAT
The DNA here is from genome assembly GCA_028583015.1 of Wollemia nobilis. NCBI lineage: Eukaryota > Viridiplantae > Streptophyta > Pinopsida > Araucariales > Araucariaceae > Wollemia > Wollemia nobilis. The sequence continues at coordinate 2,659,735 of JAQPPZ010001560.1, read as the reverse complement.
TTTGCTCGGCTCAAGAAGGTCAAGTTTGTTACAGGGCTATCTGCTCTTGCTCAATGTGGCTAGGGACAGGGTGCCCTTAGCCACTCTAATCATCAGTGGCTAGTATCCTAGCCGCTGATGCTAACAATGGCTAAGGTTGTATAGGCCTAGACTGCCTAAAATGAGTGGTTAGAACCACTGCTTGGTCTTGGAAAGGTCTAAGCTCATTCATATGGTCTACAAAGGTGCCCATATGAGTAGTATCCTAAACATGATGTGTTTTAGGTGTCTATAGATATCCCTTTTGGGATTCATTGTGTGGAAAAATACGATGCTGAGCAAAAATAGACCATCTAAATCCATATTCTAGGTTTACTGATGTTCACTGATCTTGTCAATGCTAGATGACCCAATCACAAAAAGAGCATACATCATTGAATCATTGCCTTTGATTAATTGAAGAACTTTATTTTTGTAAGATTAAGTCAAAATCCTAGCCTTAGCGGCTATTAGGAGATAATATTAAGTAAAATCTTATCCTTGGTGGTAATTAGGAGATAATATTAAGTCAAATCCTAGCCTTGGTGATGATTAGGATCAAATCTTAAGTCAAATACTAGCCTTGGCGGTGATTAGGAGATAAGCTTAAGTCAAATCCTAGCCTTGGCGGTGATTAGGATATAAGATTAAATCTAATCCTAGCCTTGGTGGAAATTAGGAGACAAGATTAAGTCTAATCCTAGCCTTGGCAGTAATTAGGAGACAAGTTGCCTAGTTTGCTTGAATTTGATTTTTTTCTTTTGTTTATTTGTCCCAAGCAAGGAGGGTGCATGATTGTCTTCGACAATGATTCTTGAACGAATGCACTTAGCAATGATTAAGCATTTAATTATTGATTTTGATTATGAATTTTGTTATTATGACTACCTGCTCAAGCAATGATTCGATGAGGAAAGGACAAGTCGCTTGACCAAGATGATTGATTTGGAAAATTCAAGATGATTGCATTTGTTGTAAGGTAGGTCCTATTACAAGTGTGATTTTAACTATTAATAGCAATTGTACATCTCTATCCTGAGGAGAAGTCCAACCGCAATGGCATTATTAGGGAATCAAGATAGTAATTCAATTTAGCATGGGATGAATCACTATGTTTGATGATCTGATGAAATTTCATAGAAGAAAGAAAATGAATACCTCATTTTTGTGGAGCATTCCGGTCTCCATGGTCTTTTTTGGGATTGAAGTAAAAATATTTTGATTCAACGATGAATAATTTGGTTCCAATGGACTTATGGTAATTTACTAATATTTTTGGATTGTATGGATCACAAGTCACTACAATCGCCAAGTGTATAGAGTAAATAATTGGATACGAGGCATATTTAAAATTTTGTTGTTATTTGATTTTTTTTGTTATTTTTATGATCTTTGAGAATTATGAACTAGTATATACGCTTTGATGTCCATGGATACATTTATGGATGCAATGCCTAGATGAAATTTTGATTATGCTTATGTATGTATGATGTACTAATGACATGCACTAGCTAGATGATAGATGTATGCTTAGATGCTATGATCTAAATGTGTAGGTGCACTACTATGTATGCATATATGGATGCAGTGATGTATGGTAAATGCATGTTAAAGTTATTTCAATTGTTGATGCATTTAATATATGTGATATGTGCTATGATAGATGATGTATGTAATGCATTAATTACATGAGGATGATCTAATGCAAATGAACATGTATGCTTTAATTACTTAAAACATAAGGAATGAATCTAATATGTGTTTTACAAACTAATGGATGACACCACAAAATTTTTAAAAATCATGAATGAAAATGATAACTCTTATCATAATAATTAGTCATTTAGGTATCTGTATATGACATGAGATGATGTGAGATATATGGGATTTCCTTACAATATTTTGTAAATTAAAATATATACATAAAATAGTCAGTGGCCATCTAAATATCATTGTTGTTATCCATTCGGTATCTATCCTATTTCATGGACATCCCTTAATAAACAAAACATCATAAGGATAATGGTGATTGATTAATGAGATGATTTGTAGATATAAGGGATTTTTGAGGTTTTCCATGAGACTCAAACACCTAAAGAACACAAGCTTATACTGAGAGGGGGGGGGTGAACAGTATAAGACCTCTTTTTACTTTTTCCTTTATACTTCAAAATAGTAAAGCAATATACCCAAAGCAATATCAAAGCAATGCACAATATCATCCACAAAGTGACACCAATTTTAACGTGGTTCACCCAAAATGGCTGGGCTACGTCCACAAAACTTTTCTCTAAAATTTATCTCAAAGTTCTTTGGGAATCCTTCCCAATTACAATGTTTATGAGCCTCGGCCCAAAGGAGATACCTTCCCCCAATCATAATTTATGAGCCTCTACTCAAAGGAGATACCTTCCCCTCTGCTCTGGAAATGATCCCTCAGAAGATCAACCGCCTCTACCTCTTGCCAGCACGTGGAACTCCTTTCCACCGAAGACCTCCTGTCCTCAATGCTTAGCCTAAGAGACCTCTGCCTTCTATGATCATGTCCACAGTAGCTCAGCAACCTGTACCAAACATAGTCATTCGATCTAGTACAAGTCTTCCTTTGTCTGTTAGATCTGTCCAACACTTGAAAAAATCAATCCTCTACACACAAGCCTTCTCAAAGACTTGCCAAATCTGTCCTCAGGTTCTTCTCAAAGAACCAGTGCTCCTCTGTCCTCAAGTTCTATGATAATACTATCAAAACTCAGCTCACAAGTCCTCTGCTAGGACCTGTCCAAATCTGCTCACAAGTCCCCATCGAAACCTGTCAAAAATGTTCACAAAACATACACAACTTCTGTGCTCTTACAACCGCACTTCATCTTCTCTCAGTCGTCTCTCTGCACACACTGTGCACTGTCTTCGCACACTCTACACCCATACAGTAGCACTCCATGTTCATCTTTCCCCTTTGTGCTCTCTTTACCCTCTACTCTCTATGCAATCACAGTCGCACTTGGTCGAACTTCAACCTTTGCACTCTCTACGCAATCACAGTGGCACTTGGAACAATTCACCATGACTCTTCACTCACTCTGCACACTTTGACATCATCATGCCACTTCTACGCTATCTGCACTCTTTCAGCTGCATCTCGCACACTTTCACTCACATTCAACGACACATTCAACAACACCTCAACTCTCCAAACAACCCTCCTTTTATAACAAAATTTTCATGATGAAAACTTTAATCTTAGTCGGCTATTATAACAAATGCAAACCCTAAACTTAGTTACCTGCAAACCCTAATCTTCGTCGGCTCACATTTAACTTTGTCGGCTTCAACTGCCTCTATAATTCTGTAGCTTATGTCGTGAAACTACAACATGTCATGATATCGCGACACCTTTGCCTCCATACACTTTCTTTTGGCTTTTGTCATGATATCGCGACACTTCTGCCTTTGTTGACTTCAACTAAGCTCTTGTCGCGATATCATGACATTTCTGTCTTCGTCAGTATCAAATTTGCTTTTGTCATGAAATCATGACACTTTTGCCTCTGCAGACTTCGTCTTCACTTCTGTCGCGATATCGCGACACTTCTGTCTTCATAGCCTTCCTTTCTACTTTTGTCATGAAATCATGACACTTCTCCTATTGAAGACCTACTTTATGTTTCTATCATGAAATCGTGACACTTTCTCCAACCATACACTACCATCTCAATCTGTCATGAAATCGTGACACTTTTTGCATCCGTGTGCTTTCTTTTCTGCCTATCACGAAATCGTGACACTTTCTGCATCCGTACGCTTTCTCTTCAACCTGTCGCAAAATCGTGACACTTTCTACATCCGTACGCTTTCTTTGCAACCCGTCGTGAAATCGCGACACTTTCAGCTTCCATATGCTTTCTTTGCAACCCATCACAAAATCGTGACAGTTCTCATTTCAAACTCTTCCCTTTGCTGCATGTCACGAAATCGTGACAGTTCTCACTTCGAGTTCTGCAGCATGTCACGAAATCGTGACAGTTCTCACTTCGACTTTTGCAGCATGTCACAAAATCACGACAGTTTATCTTGCTTCCACTTTGTCTTCTGACTTGTTTTCTCTCTCCTGCTTAAGTCACGAAAATGTGACATGTCGCGATATCGCGACACTTTTTCTAACTTGCTTTCTCTCTCCTGCTTAAGTCACGAAAATGCGACATGTCACGATATCATGACATTTTTCTAACTTGCTTTCTCTCTCCTGCTTAAGTCACGAAAATGCGACATGTCGCGATATCGCGACATTTTTCCTCCTTAGCTCTTTTCTATTTTTTGGGTCGTGAAAACCCGACATGTCGCGATATCGCGACACTTTTTCTCCTTAGCACTTTTCTTTTCTTCGGGTCACGAAAACCCGACATGTCGCGATATCGTGACACTTTTTCTCCTTAGCGCTTTTCTTTTCTTCGGGTCATGAAAACTCGACATGTCGCGATATCGTGACACTTTTTCTCTGCGAGCTCTTTCTCTCGAACCTATCACGAAATCGTGACACTTTTTCGTTCGTACAATCCCTCTTGCAAATTGTCGTGAAATCGCGACACTTTTCTTTGTGAGCTCTTTCTCTCGAACCTGTCAGCTTGGGGTTTGCAAAAGACCTTTGAAACTGTCATGTCGTAACCTTCATCAAAACAAATTATTTGACATTAAATCAAATTCCTTCAAGAGCTTCTTGACATCAATGACAACTTATACATTTGAGCAAAGGCAATGTACCCAAAGTACCCAAAATTGCCAACAATCTCCCCCTTTGTCATTGATGGCAAACCTTTACTGAAAACACTTCTCAAGAGCCAAAACTAAAACCAACTGTGCTAACAACTGAGAATCTTCCTTTGAAGTTTTGCTCCCCCTAACTTGAAGCTCTCCTCTTCACTTTGAAGCTCTCCCCCTTACTCATATCTCTCCCCCTTTGTCATCAATGGCAAAGGGTCACCTTTGGGGCTCGGGACTAAGAATGAGCCTCTTAGCTTAGTCCCTCCCCCACCTCCTGATGAGGTGATTAATTCTTGGGTGGGAGTAAAACTCCCATTAGGCACTGATCATCATCAGCATCTATAACTTCCTTGTCGGGCCTTCTCTTGAACTCTTTGTCCATATTCCTATTCCTATTCCTGTCACTATTATCATTCATGTTCTTATCCATGCCTTGATCCTTGGACCTGTTCATACCACTGTTCTTATTCCTGTACCTTGGAAGTTTAGCTCTACACTGTCTAGCTTTGTGACCTTCATTGTTGCACTTATAACAAGTAACAATGTTATTTCTTTTAGGCATACCTGTTCTTTGAATCCACCTATTCTGACTAACCCTGTTCTTGTTATTAGCCTTGCAAAAAATTGCCTTATGCCCAAAATATTTACAAGAGTAGCAATACCCTTGAAAGAAATTACCACCTCTAAAACTGTCATTTACCTTCCTTACTTGAGTCATGCAATGTGAAGCCATGTGACCAAACCTATGACAAGCAAAACATCTGCCATTAAACTTTCCTGTAAATGACCTTCTAGGTCTTGTAAACTTTCTCCCCTTTTTCTGTTTCCTATTTTCTATTTCTGTGCATCTATCACTCAAGGACTCTTTCTCTGAAATACTCTCCTCATCAAAACTCTCTTCTTTTTGGAATCTCTTACTAGATTCCCCAACTTGTTCCTTGTGTGGCTTAACAAAACCAAGGCCTGTTTTATCTGTTGTCTTTCTTTGACCTTTGATGAGTGACTTAACCTTTTTGGAGCTATCTTGAAACCTGTAAAGCTTATCCTTGTACTCTTTAGTTTCCTCTTTCAAAGAAGCCATTTTCTATTCTAACTCACTATACTCAAGAACCTTAGACTCTAACTCATCCTTGAGTTCTTGTGTCTTAGCCATAGAGAAGTCAAGACTTTCTATAAGATCATCTCTCTCCATACAACATTCATCTAACTTATCCTTGAGTCTAGCATTCTTCTTTCTTTCCTTTTTCAAAGCACTAAGAGCACTAATAAGTTCACTTTCAAGATCCTTTATTTGATTGCTTTTTGAATCATCAAAGCCTTTTTCAGATTTCTTATCACTAGAGGTGCTACCCTTTTCAAAAACCATACATGCATCTTCCTTATAGTTTTCTGAAGCATCCTCATACATACTAGAAACCAAATCATTATTTGTGCAATCATCCTCAAGGTGACCAAAATTTCCACATCTAAGACATTTCATGATAATGAATCTATGTTTCGGTTCTTCCTCTTTTTCTGATATGAACAACATCTCATTTTCATTATCACTTGAAGAACTTTCACTATCACTACTAGAACACTTACTTGCTTTGTCTAGGTAGAAACTCTTCTTGTGCTTGTGAGAATACCTCTTTCCTTGATTGTTGTGCTCATCTTTGTTTTTCCTGTGATGCTTGTGCTTTTCAGAATCCTTGCTCTTAGAATCATGTTTATCTTCATCACTTTCATTCTTGGGAACAGTACAGTCAGTAGCATAATGACCAAACTTTCCACAATTGAAACATCTTATATTTTTCATACTTTTGTGCTTTCTAGAGAACTTGCCTTTCTTGCTGTAATATGCCTCTTCATCACTAGAAGACTCATCACTATCTTGAAGTTGTTTGCCCTTGGAATTCTTGGTAGCCTTGAAAGCTGCCTCTTTCTTGACATCAACCTTCACTTGAGTTCTCAACTCAAATGCTGCAAGTATACTATGGAGCTCATCCTTTTTCAACTTATCCAAATCTTTAGCTTCCTCAATAGCATAAATATTTTCACTAAATCTATTAGGAAGAGATCTTAAAATCTTATCACAAACATCATTTTCAGCAAGCTCAAGACCTAAGTCTTTCATGGAGTTAACAACCTCATCCATACGAAGCATGTAGTCACTAATATTTTCATCATCATTCATCTTGAGTTGTTCAAACATACCTTTGAAGTGTCTCAACTTGGCCTTTCTGACATTTGTATCACTTGTATGAACCACCTTCAACTGTTTCCACATTTCACTAGCTGTCTTGCAGTGAATCACTTTGGTGAGATCTACTTTCTATAAGCCTTTCAGGATTGCATTCATTGCTTTTGAATTGTTGTGATGTAGGAGCCTTTCTTCTTTAGTATTAGGACCATGTTCAGGAATAGTGTACTCATCTTCAATCACTTCCCAAACCTCATTCCCAAGTGCCATTAGATGAACCTTCATCCTTGCACTCCAAAGACCAAAATTTGACCCATCAAGAATAGGTGTTGCATTGCCACTTGAATAATCCATTGTGTTCTTTACTAGCTTTTCCTTCAAGCTGTTAAACTTTTTGAAGGCACCTGCTCTGATACCAATTGAAGAACACAAGCTTATACTGAGAGGGGGGGTGAACAGTATAAGACCTCTTTTTACTTTTTCCTTTATACTTCAAAATAGTAAAGCAATATACCCAAAGCAATATCAAAACAATGCACAATATCATCCACAAAGTGACACCAATTTTAACGTGGTTCACCCAGAATGGCAAGGCTACGTCCACAAAACTTTTCTCTAAAAGTTATCTCAAAGTTCTTTGGGAATCCTTCCCAATTACAATGTTTATGAGCCTCGGCCCAAAGGAGATACCTTCCCCCAATCAGAATTTATGAGCCTCTTGCTCAAAGGAGATACCTTCCCCTCTGCTCTGGAAATGATCCCTCAGAAGATCAATTGCCTCTACCTCTTGCCAGCACGTGGAACTCCTTTCCACCGAAGACCTCCTATCCTCAATGCTTAGCCTAAGAGACCTCTGCCTTCTATGATCACGTCCACAGTAGCTCAACAACCTGTACCAAACACAGTCAGTCGGTCTAGTACAAGTCTTCCTCTGTCTGTCAGATCTGTCCAACACTTGAACAAATCAATCCTCTACACACAAGCCTTCTCAAAGACTTGCCAAATATGTCCTCAGGTTCTTCTCAAAGAACCAGTGCTCCTCTGTCCTCAAGTTCTCTGATAGAACTATCAAAACTCAGCTCACAAGTCCTCTGCTAGGACTTGTCCAAATCTGCTCATAAGTCCCCACCGAAACCTATCAAAAATGTTCACAAAACATACACAACTTCTGTGCTCTTACAGCCACACTATCTTCTCTCAGTCATCTCTCTGCACACACTCTGCACTGTCTTCACACACTCTGTGCCCATACAGCAGCACTCTGCATTCATCTTTGCCCTTTGTGCTCTCTTCGCCCTCTGCTCTCTCTGTGCAATCACAACCGCACTTGGTCGAACTTCAACCTTTGCACTCTCTACGCAATCACAGTGGCACTTGGAACAATTCACCATGACTCTTCGCTCACTCTGCACACTTCGACATCATCACGCCACTTCTGTGCTATCTGTGCTCTTTCAGCTGCATCTCGCACACTTCGACGCACATTCAACGATGCATCCAACAACACCTCAACTCTCCAAATAGCCCTCCTTTTATAACAAAATTTTCATGATGAAAACTTTAATCTTAGTCAACTGTTATAACAAATGCAAACCCTAAACTTAGTCAACTACAAACCCTAATCTTCGTCGGCTCACATTTAACTTTGTCGGCTTCAACTGCCTCTGTAATTTTGTAGCTTATGCCGTGAAACTACAACATGTCATGATATCGCGACACCTTTGCCTCCGTACACTTTCTTTTGGCTTTTGTCATGATATCGCGACACTTCTACCTTTGTTGACTTCAACTAAGCTCTTGTCGTGATATCGCGACATTTCTGTCTTCGTCAGTATCAAATTTTCTTTTGTCACAAAATCATGACACTTCTGCCTCTGTAGACTTCGTCTTCACTTTTGTCGTGATATCGCGACACTTCTGTCTTCATAGCCTTCCTTTCTGCTTTTGTCACGAAATCGTGACACTTCTCCTATTGAAGACCTGCTTTCTGTTTTTGTCGTGAAATCATGACACTTTCTCCAACCGTATGCTGCCATCTCAATCTATCGTGAAATCGTGACACTTTCTGCATCCGTGTGCTTTCTTTTCTTGCCTGTCACAAAATCGTGACACTTTTTGCATCCGTACGCTTTCTTTGCAACCCGTCACGAAATCACGACGCTTTCAGCTTTCGTATGCTTTCTTTGCAACCCGTCGTGAAATCGTGATAGTTCTCATTTCAAACTCTTCCCTTTGCTGCATGTCGCGAAATCATGATAGTTCTCACTTCGATTTCTGTAGCATGTCATGAAATCGTGATAGTTCTCACTTCGACTTTTGCAGCATGTCACGAAATCGTGATAGTTTATCTTGCTTCCACTTTGTCTTCTGACTTGTTTTCTCTCTCCTGCTTAAGTCACGAAAATGCGACATGTCGCATATCGCCCTTTTTCCTTCTTTCTCTCTCCCTTGTCGTATGCGACTGTCGCGATATCGTGACATTTTTCTACTCTCTCTTCTCTCTCCCACTTAAGTCGCGAAAATGCGACATGTCGCGATATCACGACATTTTTCCTCCTTAGCTCTTTTCTATTTTTTGGGTCGCAAAAACCCGACATGTCGCGATATCATGACACTTTTTCTCCTTAGCGCTTTTCTTTTCTTCGGGTCACGAAAACCCGACATGTCGCGATATCGCGACACTTTTTCTCCTTAGCGCTTTTCTTTTCTTCGGGTCGTGAAAACCCGACATGTCGCGATATCGTGACACTTTTTCTCTGTGAGCTCTTTCTCTCGAACCTATCGTGAAATCGTGACACTTTTTCATCCGTACAATCCCTCTTGCAAATTGTCACGAAATCGTGACACTTTTCTTTGCGAGCTCTTTCTCTCGAACTTGTCAACTTGGGGTTTGCAAAAGACCTTTGAAACTGTCATGTCGTAACCTTCATCAAAACAAATTATTTGACATTAAATCAAATTCCTTCAAGAGCTTCTTGACATCAATGACAACTTATACATTTGAGCAAAGGCAATGTACCCAAAATTGCCAACAACACCCTAGTTGATTAATCAAAAGTTGCATATTGACTACACAAGACTCTTGAAATATAAAAGCTTTTGTTAATAAGACCAAGATATTCATTATCCCTATGTGTGCAAATGAATATATTAGGTGAGACATAAGACTACCTCATTGTCATGTGGGATTCATTCAGCTTATTGTTGTAATAAGGATCACCAAATATTCACCATGATCCTAAGTTTAGACACAGTTGAAGTAGACTACTAGGTAATAAAAACCACATAAATCTAGCTCATTTGTAAATTTCTTAAAACTACCCCATTGCCAAGCAGGATTCATTCATCCCAGTGTTGAATGGGGATCACTCAATGACTTCAAAATATTGATCATTCCAGGGATTCAAGCTCTTCATCCCCTTCTTTTCTTTTGATTTATTGGGATATTTTCTCATGCTTAGTGATGAAAATCATTGTTTATTTTGTATTATTTTGAGCAATGGATTTTCTTAGTGATGAAAATCACTATTTATTTTGTTTTGTTTTAATTTTTTGGAATTTGCTTATTTTGTATGAAAACAAGGGATTTATTTGGGAAGGGGGGAGCTTGTCCTTTTGTCAATTATCAACATTCTAGACCGTGTGTATCAAAAAATGAGTAAGTAAAAACCTTTCACTTAAGGTGACCAAGACCACTTTGTAGTGTTCATATTTCCTTGTCTAAACTAGGATTTTTTAATGTTTAAATTGTGATAGGATTTTGAAATATGTAAGGTACTATCAAAACTAGACCTCATCTCCAAAAGTGAAGATAGCTTTCTACAAAATCTAAGAAGATCACTAGGTATGGTTGAATGACCAAAAAACCCTAGTATATTCCTTATAACAACAAGAAGGGTTGTGTTAAAAAACACAATTACTCACAAGGGTGATGGATGATGATGATGAAAATATGCATGATTGGCATACAGACACGGTGTAATTTGTAATATTGTAAACACAACCTATCCTAATGCAAGTGCAGTGGATAAAAATACCTCAATTCAATGTAATTAAATGAATGCAATGATGCAATACAAAATGTAAATATTTTTGAATTTTGGATGTTTTAAATTGGTTTTGAAATTTTGATGTTTTAAATTGTTTTTGAAATTTTGATTTTTCAATTGTTTTTGAAATTTTGATTTTTCAATTGTTTTTGAAATTTTGATTTTTCAATTGTTTTTTAAATTTTGATTTTTCAATTGTTTTTGAAATTTTGATGTTTTAAATTGTTTTTTAAAATTTTGATTTTTCAATTGTTTTTTTATTTTGATATTTCAATTGTTTTTGAAATTTTGATTTTTCAATTATTTTTGAAATTTTTATTTTTCAATTGTTTTTGAAATTTTTATCTTTCAATTTTTTTTTTATTTTATGATTTTTTTTGTTTTTATGTTTTAAGGGGTAGGTACGCTACCTTAGGTACCCCCAGTATGTGTGCCACTCAATGAAAGTGAGAGAGGTGTAATGCATTTGGAGGTCTCACTTTGCTTCATTGATCATGATGTGGATGATGGGGAGGTTGTGACACCTTGAAGACCCCCAATGTGCATTGTGTTTGATGCGTTGTGATTGGCTTGGCTAGGAGTAGTAGAAATGGATCCCCCTACTATGATGCATAATTTTGTACAATGCCAATATCCCGCTGAGATGAGATGAGCGAAGGTGAAACATTGGATGATGCCACAGGTTGCATAGATTGATTTTGATATTCATGTTTCTTTGTTACAACACTGATCATTCCTACAAAATCTTGGGGGAGGTAGATTAATGTGCACCTGATTAGGTTTTTCGACTTAATTGGTAGGTGTTGTGTTTGCTTTATGTGTGGGTAAGGGGTCTTGGAAGAATCCTATCTAAAGTTCATGCCTCTCAATCATAGCCTATATTAAATCTCTAAAGGGATGACATGTGTGGATATCATGACCTCTTTGTCAATGGTAAACATATGTTGGACATTTTGAGTCAAAGTTGTCATTGATGTCAAGGAACGAAGTTGTCATTGATGTCAAGGAATAAGCTACCGTTGATGTAAAAAGGTCAAAAGGAACAATGCAAAGGTTAATGGCAAAAGAGCTTCATAATATTTTTAATATTATGTGGAAGCATAAGTTTAAAGGTTTTTTTAAAGTTTTGGAAAAATAAAAGGTTTCCTTAAAACCAATGATGGCAAAAATAAAAGGTTTTTTCATTAAAACCATGTGGGCAAGTTGTAAGGTTTTTCTAAAAACCAAGGAGGCCCTAAAGTTTGGTTTAAAAGGCCAAAGTCCATTTAATTATTAAATTATAATAATTAAATTCTTAAAAGAATTTAATTTATTATATTTAATAAATAATGGCCAAAGTCTAATGTTGGGCGTCGGTTCTTTCGCGTACATTTTTGATGTCTCCCTCCGTCGACTTCATCGCGTGCATTGTCGACGTCTTCCTCCACCGACGTGGGAGCACATTGGAAGGCATATGGCATATATATACCATAGCCTTTCCAAAGGTAAAATTATCCACCCGATTCGCTAAAGACTATCACATGCTATTTTGTGCGCATTCCTCATGGTAGTAACTTCGTGCAACGCGTTTCGTAGAGCGTGGGTGAAGGAGCCATCTTTTGGCTCATGTGTTTTAGAAGGTCAAAGCGTTGAAGGCGCTTGGAGGCTCCAAGAGGAGCACGTGGCTCCACGGCGTGGAAGCCGTGGTCAAGGTGCTAGTGGGAGAGATGCGCTCGGTTCGACTCACGCGCATGCCAAAGTGGTAAAGCTTTTTAATTATTAAATTTGATTTTTGCTTAGGCTAAAGTTTGTCTTAGGAGAAATAAGGGGAATATTTTTTTTGGAGTTTAGCCTAAGTTAAAGAGAATTTTTATGAGTTTTATGAAAGGTGTTTGCTGAGATTAATTTGTGGGTAAAAATATTTTTACCTTAGAGGAAAGGAAAATTATTTATTGCATTATTTTTCAAAAGAATTATTTTTAAATGCAATATTAAAGTAGGGAGTTATAAGTAGAAATTGGGTTAATTTTTGAGGATATTTTTCTGAAGTAGCTTATGTCAAATTTGAATGGTTGAGATGAAATTGTGATGAGTTAGGGTTTTGAGAAGTGAATATTTAAACTATTGTGGTGTTGGATATTATTTTAAGAATGGAGTAATAAGGTGTATTTGTGAGTTATTATATGCTTTGTATTGTTATCTAACTTCTTTGAGCTTGGCAAAGAAGTGTTTGTGGTTGTGGCAGATGTTTGAGGTTCCTTCATCATCAAGAAAAAGGTATGAGCACATTCTTCCATAGTTGAGTTGATTGGTTGGTTTTCTGGAAAATAAGTTTGGAGTGAAAAGGATTTAATTTGATTTCCTTATTGAGTGTGTTGAGTTAATGCTTCAAGGTTTTCTGGAATAAAGAGTTGTTGTTAAAACCTTGTTTTATAAGAATTGTTGTTGAAGCCATTGGTTAAGTGAAGAATCTGAACTAGGGTTTGAAAATAACATGAGTATCATTGTTATGTGAGATTGTTTTATAAGCATTGTTGTTGAAGCAATTGGTTGAGTGAAGAACTTGAACTAGGGTTTGAAAAGAACATGAGTATCATTGTTATGTGAGATTGGTTGATAAGCATTGTTGAAATATTTTGAGTGAAGGTTTATATGCTTGGACTAGGGTTTGCAAGCAAGGATTGTTTCATTGAGTGATTGGTTGAGTAGAGTTGGTTGGGGGGGGGGGGGGGTTTTTTTTTAGTTTAAAAAAAAACTATTTATATTGAATTGATTTGAGAAAGTGATTGAGTATTGAGTTGAAGCATATTGAGTCTCTAAAAATTCTCTTTATGTTTCTAAAAGAGTGATTGAAAGTGATTGAGTATTGAGGTGAATGTGAAGCATATTGAGTCTCTAACAATTCTCTGTATGTTTCTAAAAGAGTGATTGAAAGTGATTAAGCATTGTGATGAGTATAGAGCATATTGAGTCTCTAACAATTCTCTTTATGTTTCTATGAGATTGGACAAGTTCTAGTGTGGACTTGTTGAGCAGATTTGAGGTAAGTCTTTGAGAAGACTTGTGGATAGATTTGGGTAAGCTTTTGTGGAAGCTTACAATACATATTGAGAGCAGATTTGGATAAGTTCTTGTGAGAACTTATTGAGCAGATTGGACAAGTTCTAGAGAGGACTTGAGGATAGATTGGTGTGAGCTTTTGTGGAAGCTTACAAGGTAGATTTGAGACAAGTCTTTGAGAAGACTTGAGAGCAGAGTTGATTGATTGATTTGTTCAAACCTTGAGTTAAGGTTTGGGGCAGATCCAGCAGAGTTGATTTGAGATTGAGTCAAGCTTTGAGTTAAGGCTTGAGGATAGAGATTGAGGATAGATTTGTGCTAGACCAAAGGACTATGTTTAGTACAGATTCAAGGATAGAGTTTGGTGCAGATTTGAGGATAGGTTTGTGCCAGACCAGAGATAGATATTGAGGATAGATTTGTGCTAGACCAAAGGACTATGTTTAGTATAGATTTGAGATAGAGCTTTGGAGGTGATAGAGTTGAGGATAAAGATCTCCAGCTAGAGCAGGGAGGATAGGTGTCTTCTATGGATAGAGTTCCATTTTCTAAGGGTAGTGGAGGTAGAGGTCTTCTAGAGGATCACCATCTAGAGTAGAGTTAGGAGATTGGTGTCTCTTGTGGATAGAGATCCATGAACTTGATTTAGGGGATTGGTGTCTCCTTTGGATAGAGGTCCATAAACATTGTAATAGGGAAAGGATTCCCAAGAGATTGATTGAGAAAGTTTTAGTAAAATATTTTCTCCATGGAGTAGCCCACATTGGGTGAACCACGTAAATTTGGTGTCTCTATTGTGTGTGGTGATTTATGCATTGCTTTGATTATTGCTATTGATATTGCTATCTATACATTGCATAATATTGGTTGGGAAAGAAAAGTAAAAAGTGGTCTTATACTGTTCACCCCCTCTCAGTATAAGCTTGTGTTCTTCAATTGGTATCGAGTGGGTTCCTTCGAAAGAGTTTAATAACTTGAAGGAAAATCTTACAAGAACACAATGGATTCTAAGAATGGATCATTAGATAAAATTCAGCACCAATATTTGATTTTTTTGGAAGTGATTATATATATTGGATGTATGAGAATGAATGATTTCGATGGCACTTGGAAATGATGATTTGGGAGGAGTTGATTAAATGGATAATACCCCCCCGATCCTCACTACTAGATCCAGAAGTAAGTATGGTAGCTTTAAAATATAACAATTAAAAGCAATAAATGCAATTTTGAGAGGTTTCTAGAATAGAAGTCCATAAAAGTTATGCATTGTCAAGATGCAAAAGGAATGATGGGATAAGTTGCAAAATATATATGAAGGAGATAAAGGTATAGATGTGCAAGATATAAATGAAACCTCAAAGGACAATTTGAAGAGTTAAGAATGAGAGGAAAATTGAGTACTTATCTATAATGATAATTAAAGGTGGATTAAGGTTGAATAATCATATGATTGTGATAAGGTCTTAAGATCTCTTCCAAAAATATTTAGAAAAAATATCTCGCTATAGAAGAATCAAAGAGATGGTGATTATTCTGAGACAAGAGATATGTTGCTTGGTATTCTTACAACTTTTGAGTTGAGAAAAAGACTAATCCTAGCTAATCCTGAAGGAAGCAACCTTCAAAGCAATCAAGAAGATAAAGGGTAAGAAAAGTCATAATCAAGCATTAGAGTGATCAAGGTTGAAGGAAGCTAATTATGATGCAAAAGGATCAAGGATTCAAGAAGATAGATGCAAGAGATGTGAAAATATAGTTTATGATTCAAAGAATGTAAAAAAGATAAGAATGATGAATGACTGAAGATAAGAAGATGAAGAAAAAAAGGAATCGAAAGATACAAGCCATCAAAATAAAAGCAAGGATGGACAAAGCAGACAAGGAAAGAAGTTCTTTCAAAGGCAAAAGAGGAGCTACTATGCAGACAAGGCAAGTAAGTACTCAAGTGATAGTGATAATAGTTTTTCAGATAATGATAAATATGAAGTCCTATTTATGATTGAAGAAAAAGAAGTCAAGAAAAGGTCACCAATAATTCTCAAGTGTTTTAGATGTGGTAACTTTGGACATCTTGAAGATAGTTGTACAAGAAATGGTTTTAGTTTTAGTGATGATGAATATGAAGATACACTTGAAGGACTAGAAGAGAATATTCTAATGGCTCTAGAGAAAGAAGAAAGTGATCCTATAGAAGACAAGTCAAAAGAAAATGAAGATATAGACAAAGGCAAACAAATAGAGGAAGAATCAGATAAAGAAGGATATGATCTTAAGGGAGAACTTATTTATGCTCTTGAAATAGTAAAGAAGGTAAGAAAGCAAAACTCTAAACTTGAGTTTCAGTTTCAAGAATGTGATGAAGAGAGAAGAATGCTTATAGAGGATCTAGACAAATCAAAGGCTAAGACAAAGAAGTTCAAAGATAAGTTAGAAGCAAAGGTCTTAGAATGTGAAAGGTTAGAACAAGAAGTTTTTCTACTAAAGGAAGATTTAGAAAACTCCAAGAGTAAGCTACACAAGTTTGGAAAGAGTTCAAAGATTGTGGATAAGATGATCAAGGTACAAAGAAGGTCAACAAACAAAATAGGTCTTGGTTTTGAACAGGCTCAAAAGAAATAAGAAGAAAAGTCAATCTCAAGTTCTGAAGGAGAAGAAACTTTAGAAGAAGACAGTGCAAGAGAAAGTGAGACATCTGAGGATGAGTTGGACAATAGAAAGTTCAACAAAGATAAGAACAATGCACAAAGAAGAAATAGATGGAACAACAATCAGAATAGGTTAAGAGAGACTAAGAGACCAATGAGGTCAAGACAAGGAAACTTCAATGGAAGATGTTTTTCATGTCACAAGTTTGGGCACATGGCTTCACAGTGCAGGACACATGAAAGATAGGAATATGGGAACAGACAACTTTTCCATGGGTATTGCTACTCATGTAATCAGTTTGGTCACAAGGCAATGAATTGCAGGGTTCATGATAGAAAAGGATATGGCTTCACTAGGAGAAATCCTAAGATATTTGCACCTCCAAGGAATAATAACATTAAGTGTTATAAGTGCAATAATGATGGACACACAACAAAATGGTGTAGAGCAGACATTCCAGAATCAAGTATGAATAGGAACAAGAACAAGAACAGGAAAAGGGATATGGATATGAACAAGAATAGGAATAGGAACATGGATATGAACATGAACAAGAATAGGAATAGGAACAAGAACAAGAATATGGATATGGATAGGAGCATGGACATGGAAAGGAATAGTTAGAGGAATCAGAAGGATCAGATAAGAAGAAAAGAGGATAAAGGTAAAGACTAATGCTTGCTAGGAGTAGAAATACTCCCACCCTAGAATTAACCACCTCAAGAAGAGGTGGGGGAGGGGCTAAGCTAAGAGAATCATTCTTAGCCCCGAGCCCCAAAGGTGACCCTTTGCCATTGATGTCAAAGGGGGAGAGATTTGAGTAAGGGGGAGATATTTGGTATTTGAGTAAAGAGGAGAGATTCAAAAAGAGCATTGAGCCAAGGGGGAGCAATGTCCCAGGGGGAGCAAAACAAAGAAAAGGTTAAGTTTCTGGTAAAAATAATTTGGGTTGCCATCAATGACAAAGGGGGAGATTGTTGGACATTTTGAGTCAAAGTTGTCATTGATGTCAAGAAACGAAGTTGTCATTGATGTCAAGGAATAAGCTACCATTGATGTAAAAAGGTCAAAAGGAACAATGCAAAGGTTAATGGCAAAAGAGCTTCATAATATTTTTAATATTATGTGGAAGCATAAGTTTAAAGGTTTTTATTAAAATTAAAAGGTTTTCCTTAAAACCAATGATGGCAAAAATAAAAGGTTTTTTCATTAAAACCATGTGGGCAAGTTGTAAGGTTTTTCTAAAAACCAAGGAGGCCCTAAAGTTTGGTTTAAAAGGCCAAAGTCCATTTAATTATTAAATTATAATAATTAAATTCTTAAAAGAATTTAATTTATTATATTTAATAAATAATGGCCAAAGTCTAATGTTGGGCACCGGTTCTTTCATGTACATTTTTGATGTCTCCCTCCATCGACTTCATCGCGTGCATTGTCGACGTCTTCCTCCATCGACGTGGGAGCACATTGGAAGGCATATGGCATATATATACCATAGCCTTTCCAAAGGTAAAATTATCCACCCAATTCGCTAAAGACTATCACATGCTATTTCATGCGCATTCCTCATGGTAGTAACTTCGTGCAACGCATTTCGTAGAGCGTGGGTGAAGGAGCCATCTTTTGGCTCGTGTGTTTTAGAAGGTCAAAGTGCTGAAGGCGCTTGGAGGCTCCAAGAGGAGCATGTGGCTCCATGGCATGGAAGCCACGGTCAAGGTGCTAGTGGGAGAGATGCGCTCGGTTCGACTCACATGCATGCCAAAGTGGTAAAGCTTTTTAATTATTAAATTTGATTTTTGCTTAGGCTAAAGTTTGTCTTAGGAGAAATAAGGGGAATATTTTTTTTGGAGTTTAGCCTAAGTTAAAGAGAATTTTTATGAGTTTTATGAAAGGTGTTTGCTGAGATTAATTTGTGGGTAAAAATATTTTTACCTTAGAGGAAAGGAAAATTATTTATTGCATTATTTTTCAAAAGAATTATTTTTAAATGCAATATTAAAGTAGGGAGTTATAAGTAGAAATTGGGTTAATTTTTGAGGATATTTTTCTGAAGTAGCTTATGTCAAATTTGAATGGTTGAGATGAAATTGTGATGAGTTAGGGTTTTGAGAAGTGAATATTTAAACTATTGTGGTGTTGGATATTATTTTAAGAATGGAGTAATAAGGTGTATTTGTGAGTTATTATATGCTTTGTATTGTTATCTAACTTCTTTGAGCTTGGCAAAGAAGTGTTTGTGGTTGTGGCAGATGTTTGAGGTTCCTTCATCATCAAGAAAAAGGTATGAGCACATTCTTCCATAGTTGAGTTGATTGGTTGGTTTTCTAGAAAATAAGTTTGGAGTGAAAAGGATTTAATTTGATTTCCTTATTGAGTGTGTTGAGTTAATGCTTCAAGGTTTTCTGGAATAAAGAGTTGTTAAAACCTTGTTTTATAAGCATTGTTGTTGAAGCCATTGGTTAAGTGAAGAATCTGAACTAGGGTTTGAAAATAACATGAGTATCATTGTTATGTGAGATTGTTTTATAAGCATTGTTGTTGAAGCCATTGGTTGAGTGAAGAACTTGAACTAGGGTTTGAAAAGAACATGAGTATCATTGTTATGTGAGATTGGTTGATAAGCATTGTTGAAATATTTTGAGTGAAGGTTTATATGCTTGGACTAGGGTTTGCAAGCAAGGATTATTTCATTGAGTGATTGGTTGAGTATAGATTGGTTGTAAAAGTTGAATTTGAAGCATATTGAGTCTCTAACAATTCTCTATATGTTTCTAAAATAGTGATTGAAAGTGATTGAGTATTGAGGTGAATGTGAAGCATATTGAGTCTCTAACAATTCTCTGTATGTTTCTGAAAGAGTGATTGAAAGTGATTAAGCATTGTGATGAGTATAGAGCATATTGAGTCTCTAACAATTCTCTTTATGTTTCTATGAGATTGGACAAGTTCTAGTGTGGACTTGTTGAGCAGATTTGAGGTAAGTCTTTGAGAAGACTTGTGGATAGATTTGGGTAAGCTTTTGTGGAAGCTTACAATACAGATTGAGAGCAGATTTGGATAAGTTCTTGTGAGAACTTATTGAGCAGATTGGACAAGTTCTAGAGAGGACTTGAGGATAGATTGGTGTGAGCTTTTGTGGAAGCTTACAAGGCAGATTTGAGATAAGTCTTTGAGAAGACTTGAGAGCAGAGTTGATTGATTGATTTGTTCAAACCTTGAGTTAAGGTTTGGGGTAGATCCAGTAGAGTTGATTTGAGATTGAGTCAAGCTTTGAGTTAAGGCTTGAGGATAGATATTGAGGATAGATTTGTGCTAGACCGAAGGACTATGTTTAGTATAGATTCGAGGATAGAGTTTGGTGTATATTTGAGGATAGGTTTGTGCTAGACCAGAGATAGATATTGAGGATAGATTTGTGCTAGACCGAAGGACTATGTTTAGTATAGATTTGAGATAGAGCTTTGGAGGTGATAGAGTTGAGGATAGAGATATCTAGCCATAGTAGGGAGGATAGGTGTCTTCTATGGATAGAGTTCCATTTGCTAAGGGTAGTGGAGGCAGAGGTCTTCTAGAGGATCACCAACCAGAGTAGAGTTAGGAGATTGGTGTCTCCTATGGATAGAGATCCATGAACTTGATTTAGGGGATTGGTGTCTCCTTTGGATAGAGGTCCATAAACATTGTAATAGGGAAAGGATTCCCAAGATATTGATTGAGAAAGTTTTAGTAAAATATTTTCTTCGTGGAGTAGCCCACATTGGGTGAACCACGTAAATTTGGTGTCTCTATTGTGTGTGGTGATTTGTGCATTGCTTTGATTATTGCTATTGATATTGCTATCTATACATTGCATAATATTGGTTGGGAAAGAAAAGTAAAAAGTGGTCTTATACTGTTCACCCCCCTCTCAAGTATAAGCTTGTGTTCTTCAATTGGTATCAGATTTGGTTCCTTCAAAAAAGGTTTAACAGCTTGAAGAAAGATCTTACAAGAAAAATAATGGAAAATAAAGGCAAAGGCAAAACCATAAGACATAAGAAGAAAAGAACATGCATGGCCATGAAAGAAAAGAAATATGAGTTTGATATTGTTGTTTTGGGAGGAAAATTAGAAATAGATTCAAAATATGAATCAAGCAGGTGAGAAAAGATCATATTGATAAATTTTTGTACCATATGTAGGAATACAGGTCAACATTTAGCTTATTGTACACAAGAAGGTGAAGAATGCTTTGTTTGTGGTCAACTCGGTCATGATGCAAGATATTGTCATGGGTTTAGTAGTAGTGAATATGAAATAGATCTAAATTATAAAAGGGACAGTTAAAACAAGCATGAAGAAGAAATTCTACTTTCAATAATAGAAGAAAAAGGAGATGATCCTATAGAAGATCCAAGAAATAAAGAAGAGGAAAATTCAAAAAAATAAAAATAGGAAGCCACTCTTAAGGAACTCGTTGAATTGAAAAGAGAGAATTTAGAATTGAAGTCTCAAATACAAGAAGATAAGAATGTAAGACAAAGCTTCTACAAGATCTCTCTTACTTGAGAGATAAGGTTGAAAAGGCAATGAGAGATGAAAAGGATATGGTTGAACAGTCAAAGGTAAAAAAGTAAGAATGTAAAATACTTACTGTTGATCTCAAATAATTAAAAAAGGAGAACTCGGGATTAAGGATTCAAGCTCAAGAATATGAGAAAACAAAAACAAAGTTTTTACAGGAACTCACCAACTTCAAAAGCAAGTATGGACAAAGCAGACAAGGAAAGAAGTTCTTTCAAAGGCAAAAAAGGAGCTACTATGCAGACAAGGCAAGTAAGTACTCAAGTGATAGTGATAACAGTTTTTCTAGATAATGATAAAGATGAAGTCCTATTTATGATTGAAGAAAAATAAGTCAAAAAAAGGTCACCAATAATTCTCAAGTGTTTTAGATGTGGTAACTTTGGACATCTTGAAGATAGTTGCACAAGAAATGGGTTCATTTTTAGTGATGATGAATATGAAGATACACTTAAAGGACCAGAAGAAAATATTCTAATGGCTCTAGAGGAAGAAGAAAGTGATCCTATAGAAGACAAGTCAAAATAAAATGAAGATGTGGACAAGGACA
This sequence comes from Wollemia nobilis, assembly GCA_028583015.1. Lineage (NCBI taxonomy): Eukaryota > Viridiplantae > Streptophyta > Pinopsida > Araucariales > Araucariaceae > Wollemia > Wollemia nobilis. The sequence continues at coordinate 2,637,927 of JAQPPZ010001560.1, read as the reverse complement.
AAAAAATAGAGGAAGAATCAGATAAAGAAGGATATGATCTTAAGGGAGAACTTATTTATGCTCTTGAAACAGTAAAGAAGGTAAGAAAGAAAAACTCTAAACTTGAGTTTCAGTTTCAAGAATGTGATGAAGAGAGAAGAATGCTTATAGAGGATCTAGACAAATCAAAGGCTAAGACAAAGAAGTTGAATAATAAGTTAGAAGCAAAGGTCTTAGAATGTGAAAGGTTAGAGCAAGAAGTAGCCCTACTAAAGGAAGATTTAGAAAATTCCAAGAGTAAGCTACACAAGTTTGGAAAGAGTTCAAATATTATGGATAAGATGATCAAGGTACAAAGAAGACCAACAAACAAAATAGGTCTTGGTTTTGAACAGGCTCAAAAGAAACAAGAAGAAAAGTCAATCTCAAGTTCTGAAGGAGAAGAAACTTTAGAAGAAGATAGTGCAAGAGAAAGTGAGACATCCGAGGATGAGTTTGACAACAGAAAGTTCAACAAAGATAGGAACAATGCACAAAGAAGAAATAGATGGAACAACAATAAAAATAGGTTAAGTGAGACTAAGAGACCAATGAGGTCAAGACAAGGAAACTTCAATGGAAGCTTTTTTTCATGTCACAGGTTTGGGCACATGGCTTCACAGTGTAGGACACATGAAAGATAGGAATATGGGAACAAATAATGATGCAGGAGCATCCACTGGCAACAGATCCATTTTCAAAAAATTGGCTAAGGAAAGAAGATGTCGCGATTTCGCGACATGTCGCGAAATCACGACCAAAAGAGGAAAGAGAAGGTGAAGAAGGAAAATGTCACGATATCGCGACATGTCACGATATCGCGACCCAAATGAAGAGAGAGAAGATAAAGAATGAAAATGTCATGATATCGTGACATGTCATGGAATCGCGACCAAAGGAGGAGAGAGAAGCTACGGAGAAATTATGTTGCGATATCGTGACATGTCACGTTATTGCAATCTGAAGAAGAGAAAAGGCAGCTAGGAGAAAAAAACTATCACGATATCGCGATGGGGACACGAAAAATTGCAATCTACCAAATCTGAATTTTCATGCAAAAAATTGGAAACACGCTTTACAAGAAATAAAAATCCCAATGTTTCATTAAATAACTTGTAAAGGTTTACATTTACAGCCCGTAGGCTTTACAAAAACTAGTGCACAGGCATAGTTCTTTCACTCTCTATTGCAAAGATTCCCTAACTCTGCAACTCTGGAAGGAAAACACACTCCAAGCTGGTCCGAGTGGCCCTCTGCCTTCGACTCTGCAACTCGACTGTGCAACTCTGCAACTGTAGGTTCTCCCCCTCTTGTGCATGGCTCGGCTTGCCCTTTTATAAATTTTGTGACTCTTCATCTTCCATATGGCGGCCCTTAAATTCATTTTTGCCATGACTATTCATCTTCGTCTGCTCCATAATTGCAATCCGTAACATCCTCTATAACTGGCACAATAACTTCCATTAACTGTCGCACTGTCATTCTATAATGGCCTCCGAAGATGCCACCTGTCACTCTGTAATGACCTCCAAAAATGTCACCTATCACTCTGTAATGACCTCTAAAAATGTAGCCTGTCACGATTTCACGACATCTTCTTCCTCTACCTCTTCCTCTTCTCTTCTGGTCGCGATATCACGACATGTTGCGATATCGTGACATTTTTGCTCCATCGCCTTCTCTCTCCTCTTCGGGTCATGAAAACCTGACATGTCACAATATCGTGACATCTTTCCTCTCCTGCTCATCCTTTTCTCTTTCGATCGTGATATCGTGACATGTCGCGATATCGCAACATTTTTCTTCCTCACCTCCTTTCTCTTATTCGGGTCACGAAAATGCAACATGTCACAAAATCACGACATCTTATCCTCTGCTAGCTCCTTCTTCGCCTCCTGGTCACGAAAATGAGACATGTCACGAAATCGTGACATTTTCCTTCGCTGGCTCCTTCTTCGCCTTTTGGTCACAAAAATTTGACATGTCGCGAAATCATGACATCTTCCTCCCTTGGCTTCTCCTTTGCCTTCTAATCGTGAAAATGCGACATGTCACGAAATCACGACATCTTCCTCCCTTGGCTTCTTCTTCGCCTTCTGGTCATGAAAATGCGACATGTCACGAAATCATGACATATTCCTCCCTTGGCTTCTTCTTCACCTTCTGGTCACGAAAATGCGACATATCATGAAATCACGACATATTTCTCACTTGTGCCTTTTCTCGTCCTTCAATCGTGATAACGCGACATGTCACGATATCGTGACATCTTCTCCTTCATGCTTTCTCTCTCCTATTTCGGTCGTGATATCGCGACACTTTTCCTGTTGCGATATCGTGACAGTTCTTTTCTCCTCACTGCATTTTCTCTTATTTGGGTCGCAATAACGCAATATGTCATGATATCGTGACATTTTTTCTTCGTAGCTTCTCTCTCCTCCTTTGGTCGCAATTCCACAACATGTCATGATATCACGACATTTTCATTCTTTATCTTCTCTCTCTTCATTTGGGTCGCGATATCGTGACATTTTCCTTCTTCACCTTCTCTTTCCTCAGCCAATTTTTTGAAAATGGATCTGCTGCCAGTGGATGCTCCTACATCAGACACCCGGGGTTGATGGAGAAGTGACCTTCACTTCTGGGCTGTTTGGTCACCGCCTTCTGCAACATCTCCAAATGTGCACCTACCTTTGCAGTCTGCTTCAACTCTATTTTTTGGCCATCAAAATAATTTTTGCCCTCTACCAAACAGGTTCTGGCACTGCTGCACACCTTTTCGTCCACTGTCTTCAATGGCTTCAACTTGTGGTGCACTCCATCTTCTCTTCCACCAGTTATTTCACCCTGGCCTCTACTTCTTAGTTGATCCTCACACCTTCTGCATAGCTCCTCTCGCAGGGCTTTCACTTGCCTCCGTAAATCTCTTCTGAGCAGCTCCTCTTACAGGGCTTGCACTTGCCTCTGCAAAGATCTGAACATCTATAACTATGAATCTTTAGATCTCATATCTCTCCCACCACCATGGTTTCTTCGTGGAGGCATTCTTCTGCACTTTCTTCTCATAATCCTTAACCCCAGATCCTGGTGCAAGCTGCCTCATGTTCGGCGCTCTGCTTACATGCTCAGAATCTTCTCGCTCTGATACCACTGATGGGGACACAAAAAATTGCAATCTACCAAATCTGAATTTTCATGCAAAAAATTGGAAACATGCTTTACAAGAAATAGAAATCCCAATGTTTCATTAAATAACTTGCAAAGGTTTACATTTACAGCCCGTAGGCTTTACAAAAACTGGTGCACAGGCACAGTTCTTTCACTCTCTATTGCAAAGATTCCCTAACTCTGCAACTCTGGAAGGAAAACACACTCCAAGCCGGTCCGAGTGGCCCTCTGCCTTTGACTCTGCAACTCGACTGTGCAACTCTACAACTACAGGTTCTCCCCCTCTTGTGCATGGCTCGGCTTGCCCTTTTATAACTTTTGCGTGACTCTTCGTCTTCCATCTGGCGGCCCTTCGATTCATTTTTTCCATGACTGTTCATCTTCGTCTGCTCCATAACTACAATCCGTAATGTCCTCTATAACTGGCGCAACGACTTTCGTTAACTATCGCACTGTCATTCTGTAATGGCCTTCGAAGATGCCACCTGTCACTCTGTAACGACCTCCAAAAATGCCACCTGTCACTCTGTAACGACCTCCAAAAATGTAGCCTGTCGTGATTTCATGACATCTTCTTCCTCTACCTCTTCCTCTTCTCTTCTGGTTGTGATATCGCGACATGTCACGATATCGTGACATTTCTGCTCCATCGCCTTCTCTCTCCTCTTCGGGTTGTGAAAACCTGACATGTCACGATATCGCGACATATTTCCTCTCCTGCTCATCCTTTTCTTGACATTTTTCTTCCTCGCCTCCTTTCTCTTCTTCAGGTCGTGAAAATGCGACATGTCGTGAAATCACGACATCTTATCCTCTGCTGGCTCCTTCTTCGCCTCCTGGTCGTGAAAATGTGACATGTCATGAAATCACGACATTTTCCTCCATTGGCTCCTTCTTCGCCTTTTGGTCGTGAAAATGTGACATGTCACGAAATCGTGACATCTTCCTCCCTTGGCTTCTCCTTCGCCTTCTGGTCATGAAAATGTGACATGTCGCGAAATCGCGACATCTTCCTCCCTTGGCTTCTCCTTCGCCTTCTGGTCGTGAAAATGGGACATGTCGCGAAATCGTGACATCTTCCTCCCTTGGCTTCTTCTTCGCCTTCTGGTCACGAAAATGCGACATGTCATGAAATCGTGACATCTTCCTCCCTTGGCTTCTTCTTCGCCTTCTGGTCACGAAAATGCGACATGTCATGAAATCACGACATCTTTCTCACTTGCGCCTTTTCTCGTCCTTCAGTCGCGATAACGCGATACTTTCTCTCTCCTATTTTGGTCATGATATTGTGACACTTTTCCTATCGTGATATCACGACAGTTTTTCTCCTCACTGCCTTTTCTCTTCTTCGGGTCGCGATAACGTGACATGTCGTGATATCGCGACATCTTTTCTCCGTAGCTTCTCTCTCCTCCTTTGGTCGCGATTTCGTGACATGTCGCGATATCGTGACATTTTCATTCTTTATCTTCTCTCTCTTCATTTGGGTCGCGATATCACGACATTTTCCTTCTTCACCTTCTCTTTCCTCTTTTGGTTGCGATTTCACGACATGTCACGATTTCGCGACATCTTTCCTTAGCCAATTTTTCAAAAATGGATCTGCTGCCAATGGATGCTCCTGCATCAAATAAATTTTCCATGGGTATTTCTACTCATGTAATCAGTTTGGTCACAAGGCAATGAATTGCACGGTTCATGACATAAAATGATATGGCTTCACTAGGAGAAATCCTAAGACATTTGCACCTCCAAGGAATAATAAAATTAAGTGTTATAAGTGCAATAATGATGGACACACAACAAAATGGTGTAGAGCAGACATTCCATAATCAAGTATGAAAAATTATAGGAACATGAATAGGAAAATGGATATGGATATAAACAGGAACAAGAATAGGAACATGGATATGAACATGAAAAATAATAGGAACAGGAACAAGAACAAGAATATGGACATGAACAGCAGCATGAACATGGAAAGGAACAGTTAGAGGAATCATAAGGATTAGATAAGAAGAAAAGAGGATAAAGGTAAAGACCAGTGCTTGCTGGGAGTAGAAATACTCCCACTCTAGAATTAACTTCCTCTAGAAGAGGTGGGGGAGGGGATAAGCTAAGATAACAATTTATAGCCTCGAGCCCCAAAGGTGACCCTTTGCCATTGATGTCAAAGGGGGAGATATTTGAGTAAGGGGGAGAGATTTGGTATTTGAGTAAATATGAGAGATTCAAAAAGAGCATTGAGCCAGGGGGAGCAATGTCCTAGGGGGAGCAGAACAAAGAAAATATCAAGTTTATGGTAAAAAGAATTTGGATTGCCATCAATGACAAAGGGGGATATTGTTGGACATTTTGAGTCAAATTTGTCATTGATGTCAAGGAACGAAGTTGTCATTGATGTCAAGGAATAAGCTACCGTTGATGTAAAAATGTCAAAAGGAACAATGCAAAGGTTAATGACAAAAGAGCTTCATAATATTTTTAATATTATGTGGAAGCATAAGTTTAAAGGTTTTCTTTAAAACCTATGATGGCAAAAATAAAGGTTTTTTCATTAAAACCATGTGGGCAAGTTGTAAGGTTTTTCTAAAAACCAAGGAGGCCCTAAAGTTTGGTTTAAAAGGCCAAAGTCCATTTAATTATTAAATTATAATAATTAAATTCTTAAAAGAATTTAATTTATTATATTTAATAAATAATGGCCAAAGTCTAATGTTGGGCGCCGGTTCTTTCACGTACATTTTTGATGTCTCCCTCCGTCGACTTCATCGCGTGCATTGTCGATGTCTTCCTCCACCGACGTGGGAGCACATTGGAAGGCATATGGCATATATATACCATAGCCTTTCCAAAGGTAAAATTATCCACCCGATTCGCTAAAGACTATCACATGCTATTTCGTGTGCATTCCTCACGGTAGTAACTTCGTGCAACGCGTTTAGCAGAGCGTGGGTGAAGGAGCCATCTTTTGGCTCGTGTGTTTTAGAAGGTCAAAGTGCTGAAGGCGCTTGGAGGCTCCAAGAGGAGCACGTGGCTCCATGGCGTGGAAGCCATGGTCAAGGTGCTAGTGGGAGAGATGCGCTCGGTTCGACTCACGCGCATGCCAAAGTGGTAAAGCTTTTTAATTATTAAATTTGATTTTTGCTTAGGCTAAAGTTTGTCTTAGGAGAAATAAGGGGAATATTTTTTTTGGAGTTTAGCCTAAGTTAAAGAGAATTTTTATGAGTTTTATGAAAGGTGTTTGCTTGAGATTAATTTGTGGGTAAAAATATTTTTACCTTAGAGGAAAGGAAAATTATTTATTGCATTATTTTTCAAAAGAATTATTTTTAAATGCAATATTAAAGTAGGGAGTTATAAGTAGAAATTGGGTTAATTTTTGAGGATATTTTTCTGAAGTAGCTTATGTCAAATTTGAATGGTTGAGATGAAATTGTGATGAGTTAGGGTTTTGAGAAGTGAATATTTAAACTATTGTGGTGTTGGATATTATTTTAAGAATGGAGTAATAAGGTGTATTTGTGAGTTATTATATGCTTTGTATTGTTATCTAACTTCTTTGAGCTTGGAAAAGAAGTGTTTGTGGTTGTGGCAGATGTTTGAGGTTCCTTCATCATCAAGAAAAAGGTATGAGCACATTCTTCCATAGTTGAGTTGATTGGTTGGTTTTCTGGAAAACAAGTTTGGAGTGAAAAGGATTTAATTTGATTTCCTTATTGAGTGTGTTGAGTTAATGCTTCAAGGTTTTCTGGAATAAAGAGTTGTTGTTAAAACCTTGTTTTATAAGCATTGTTGTTGAAGCCATTGGTTAAGTGAAGAATTTGAACTAGGGTTTGAAAAGAACATGAGTATCATTGTTATGTGAGATTGTTTTATAAGCATTGTTGTTGAAGCAATTGGTTGAGTGAAGAACTTGAACTAGGGTTTGAAAAGAACATGAGTATCATTGTTATGTGAGATTGGTTGATAAGCATTGTTGAAATATTTTGAGTGAAGTTTTATATGCTTGGACTAGGGTTTGCAAGCAAGGATTGTTTCATTGAGTGATTGGTTGAGTATAGGTGGGGGGGGGGGTTGTTTTTTGTGTTTAAAAAAAATTTTTTTTTTATGGTTTGGAAAGTGATTGAGTATTGAGGTGAATGTGAAGCATATTGAGTCTCTAAAAATTCTCCTTATGTTTCTAAAAGAGTGAGTGAAAGTGATTGAGCATTGAGGTGAATGTGAAGCATATTGAGTCTCTAACAATTCTCTGTATGTTTCTGAAAGAGTGATTGAAAGTGATTAAGCATTGTGATGAGTATAGAGCATATTGAGTCTCTAAAAATTCTCTTTATGTTTCTATGAGATTGGACAAGTTCTAGTGTGGACTTGTTGAGCAGATTTGAGGTAAGTCTTTGAGAAGACTTGTGGACATATTTGGGTAAGCTTTTGTGGAAGCTTACAATACAGATTGAGAGCAGATTTGGATAAGTTCTTGTGAGAACTTATTGAGCAGATTGGACAAGTTCTAGAGAGGACTTAAGGATAGATTGGTGTGAGCTTTTGTGGAAGCTTACAAGGCATATTTGAGATAAGTATTTGAGAAGACTTGAGAGCAGAGTTGATTGATTGATTTGTTCAAACCTTGAGTTAAGGTTTGGGGCAGATCCAGCAGAGTTGACTTGAGATTTAGTCAAGCTTTGAGTTAAGGCTTGAGGACAAATATTGAGGAAATATTTGTGCTAGATCGAAGGACTGTGTTTAGTACATATTTGAGGATAGATTTTGGTGCATATTTGAGGATAGGTTTGTGCCAGACCAAAGACAGATATTGAGGATAGATTTGTGCTAGATCGAAGGACTATGTTTAGTATAAATTTGAGATAGAGCTTTGGAGGTGATAGAGTTGAGGATAGATATCTCCAACCATAGCAAGGAGGATAGGTGTCTTCTATGGATAGAGTTCCATTTGCTAAGGGTAGTGGAGGCAGAGGTCTTCTAGAGGATCACCATCCAGAGCAGAGTTAGGAGATTGGTGTCTCCTATGGATAGAGATCCATGAACTTGATTTAGGGGATTGGTGTCTCCTTTGGACAGAGGTCCATAAACATTGTAATAGGGAAAGGATTCCCAAGATATTTATTGAGAAAGTTTTAGTAAAATATTTTCTCTGTGGAGTAGCCCACATTGGGTGAACCATGTTAATTTGGTGTCTCTATTGTGTGTGATTATTTGTGCATTGCTTTGGTTATTGCTATTGATATTGCCATTGATATATTGGATAATATTGTTTGGGAAAGAAAAGTAAAAAGTGGTCTTATATTGTTCACCCCCTCTTAGTATAATCTTGTGTTCTTCAATTGGTATCATAGTTGGTTCCTTCGAAAAAGGTTTAACAACTTGAAGGAAGATCTTACAAGAACACAAATGGTAAAGAAATGCAAAGGCAAAACCATGAGATATAAGAAGAAAAGAACACATATGGTCATGAAATAAAAGGAAGATGAGTTTGATATTATTGTGTTGGGAGGAAAAATAGAAATAGATTCAAAATATGAATCAAGTAGTGGAGAAAATATCAGATTGATAAAGTTTTATACCAGATGTAGGAATATAGGTCACCATGCAACTTATTGTCCATAAGAAGGTGAAGAATGCTTTGTTTGTGGTCAATTCGGTCATGATGCAAGATATTTTTATGGGTTCAATAGTAGTGAAGATGAAATGGATCTAAATGATAACAGGGATAGTCAAAACAGGTATGAATAAGAAACTCTACTTTTAATAATAGAAGAAAAAGGAGATGCTCCTATAAAATATCAAATAAAGAAAGAAGGGGAAAATTCAAAAAAAGAAAAAGAGGAAGCCACTCTTAAGGAACTTGTTGAATTGAAAAGAGAGAATTTAGAATTGAAGGCTCAAATACAAGAATATGAGAAATGTAAGATAAAGCTTCTACAAGATCTCTCTAACTTGGGAGATAAGGTTGAAAAGGAAATGAAAGCTAAAAATGATATGGTTGAATAGTCAAAGGTAAAAAATCAAGAATGTAAAATACTTAGTGTTGATCTCAAAGAATTAAAAAAGAACTCAAGATTAAGGATTCAAGCTCAAGAAGATGAGAAAACAAAAATAAAGTTTCTACAGGAACTCACCAACTTCAAAAGCAAGGATGGACAAAGCAGACAAGGAAAGAAGTTCTTTCAAAGGCAAAAGAGGAGCTACTATGTAGACAAGGCAAGTAAGTACTCAAGTTATAGTGATAATAGTTTTTAGATAATGATAAATATGAAGTCCTATTTATGATTGAAAATAAATAATTCAAGAAAAGGTCACCAATAATTCTCAAGTGTTTTAGATGTGGTAACTTTGGACATCTTGATGATAGTTGTACAAGAAATGGTTTCAATTTTAGTGATGATGAATATGAAGATACACTTGAAGGACTAGAAGATAATATTCTAATGGCTCTAGAAAAAGGAGAAAGTGATCCTATAGAAGACAAGTCAAAATAAAATAAAGATGTGGACAAAGGCAAACAAATAGAGGAATAATCATATAAAGAAGGATATGATATTAAGGGAGAACTTATTTATGCTCTTGAAATAATAAATAAGGTAAGAAAGTAAAACTCTAAACTTGAGTTTCATTTTCAAGAATGTGATGAAGAGAGAAGAATGCTTATAGATGATCTAGACAAATCAAAGGCTAAGACAAATAAGTTCAAAGATAAGTTAGAAGCAAAGGTCTTAGAATGTGAAAGGTTAGAGCAAGAAGTAGCCCTACTAAAGGAAGATTTAGAAAATTCCAAGAGTAAGCTACACAAGTTTGGAAAGAGTTCAAAGATTGTGGATAAGATGATCAAGGTACAAAGAAGGTCAACAAATAAAATAGGTCTTGGTTTTGAACAGGCTCAAAAGAAACAAGAAGAAAAGTCAATCTCAAGTTCTAAAGGAGAAGAAACTTCAGAAGAAGATAGTGCAAGAGAAAGTGAGACATCTAAGGATGAGTTGGACAATAGAAAGTTCAACAAAGACAAGAACAATGCACAAAGAAGAAATAGATGGAACAACAATCAGAATAGGTTAAGAGAGACTAAGAGACCAATGAGGTCAAGACAAGGAAACTTCAATGGAAGATGTTTTTCATGTCACAAGTTTGGGCACATGGCTTCACAGTGCAGGACACATGAAAGACAGGAATATGGGAACAAATAACTTTTCCATGGGTATTGCTACTCATGTAATCAGTTTGGTCACAAGGCAATGAATTGTAGGGTTCATGATAGAAAAGGATATGGCTTCACTAGGAGAAATCCTAAGATATTTGCACCTCCAAGGAATAATAACATTAAGTGTTATAAGTGCAATAATGATGGACACATAGAAAAATGGTGTAGAGCAGACATTCCAGAATCAAGTATGAACAGAAATAGGAAAAGGGATATGGATATGAATAGGAACATGGATATGAACATGAACAAGAACAGGAACAAGAACAAGAATATGGACATGGACAGGAGCATGGACATGGAAAGGAACATATAGAGGAATTAGAAGGATCAGATAAGAAGAAAAGAGGATAAAGGTAAAGACCAGTGCTTGCTGGGAGTAGAAATACTCCCACCCCAAAATTAACCACCTCAAGAAGAGGTGGGGGAGGGGCTAAGCTAAGAGAATCATTCTTAGCCCCGAGCCCCAAAGGTGACCCTTTTCCATTGATGTCAAAGGGGGAGAGATTTGAGTAAGGGGGAGAGATTTGGTATTTGAGTAAAGAGGAGATATTCGAAAAGAGCATTGAGCCAGGGGGAGCAATGTCCTAGGGGGAGTAGAACAAAGAAAAGGTTAAGTTTCTGGTAAAAATAATTTGGGTTACCATCAATGACAAAGGGGGAGATTGTTGGACATTTTGAGTCAAAGTTTTCATTGATGTCAAGGAATAAAGTTGTCATTGATGTCAAGGAATAAGCTACCATTGATGTAAAAAGGTCAAAAGGAACAATGCAAAGGTTAATGGCAAAAGAGCTTCATAATATTTTTAATATTATGTGGAAGCATAAGTTTAAAGGTTTTTGGATAAAGAAAAAAGGTTTTTCCTTAAAACCAATGATGGCAAAAATAAAGGTTTTTTCATTAAAACCATGTGGGCAAGTTGTAAGGTTTTTCTAAAAACCAAGGAGGCCCTAAAGTTTGGTTTAAAAGGCCAAAGTCCATTTAATTATTAAATTATAATAATTAAATTCTTAAAAGAATTTAATTTATTATATTTAATAAATAATGGCCAAAGTCTAATGTTGGGCGTTGGTTCTTTCATGTACATTTTTTATGTCTCCCTCCACCGACTTCATCGCATGCATTGTCGATGTCTTCCTCCGTCGATGTGGGAGCACATTGGAAGGCATATGGCATATATATACCATAGCCTTTCCAAAGGTAAAATTATCCACCCGATTCGCTAAAGACTATCACATGCTATTTCATGTGCATTCCTCATGGTAGTAACTTCGTGCAATGCATTTCACAGAGCGTGGGTGAAGGAGCCATCTTTTGGCTCATGTGTTTTAGAAGGTCAAAGCACTGAAGGTGCTTGGAGGCTCCAAGAGGAGCACGTGGCTCCATGGCATGGAAGTCACGGTCAAGGTGCTAGTGGGAGAGATGCGCTCGGTTCGACTCACGCGCATGCCAAAGTGGTAAAGCTTTTTAATTATTAAATTTAATTTTTGCTTAGGCTAAAGTTTGTCTTAGGAGAAATAAGGGGAATATTTTTTTTTGGAGTTTAGCCTAAGTTAAAGAGAATTTTTATGAGTTTTATGAAAGGTGTTTGTTGAGATTAATTTGTGGGTAAAAATATTTTTACCTTAGAGGAAAGGAAAATTATTTATTGCATTATTTTTCAAAAGAATTATTTTTAAATGCAATATTAAAGTAGGGAGTTATAAGTAGAAATTGGGTTAATTTTTGAGGATATTTTTCTGAAGTAGCTTATGTCAAATTTGAATGGTTGAGATGAAATTGTGATGAGTTAGGGTTTTGAGAAGTGAATATTTAAACTATTGTGGTGTTGGATATTATTTTAAGAATGGAGTAATAAGGTGTATTTGTGAGTTATTATATGCTTTGTATTGTTATCTAACTTCTTTGAGCTTGGCAAAGAAGTGTTTGTGGTTGTGGCGGATGTTTGAGGTTCCTTCATCATCAAGAAAAAGGTATGAGCACATTCTTCCATAGTTGAGTTGATTGGTTGGTTTTCTGGAAAACAAGTTTGGAGTGAAAAGGATTTAATTTGATTTCCTTATTGAGTGTGTTGAGTTAATGCTTCAAGGTTTTCTGGAATAAAGAGTTGTTGTTAAAACCTTGGTTGATAAGCATTGTTGTTGAAGCCATTGGTTAAGTGAAGAATCTGAACTAGGGTTTGAAAATAACATGAGTATCATTGTTATGTGAGATTGTTTTATAAGCATTGTTGTTGAAGCCATTGGTTGAGTGAAGAACTTGAACTAGGGTTTGAAAAGAACATGAGTATCATTGTTATGTGAGATTGGTTGATAAGCATTGTTGAAACATTTTGAGTGAATGTTTATATGCTTGGACTAGGGTTTTCAAGCAAGGATTGTTTCATTGAGTGATTGGTTGAGTATATGGGGGGGGGGGGGGGGGGGGGGGGGTGGGGGGTCCAAATTCTTTTAATATTGAGAGGATTGAGTTGGAGTGGTGAAGCATATTGAGTCTCTAACAATTCTCTTTATGTTTCTAAAAGAGTGAGTGAAAGTGATTGAGCATTGAGGTGAATGTGAAGCATATTGAGTCTCTAACAATTCTCTGTATGTTTCTAAAAGAGTGATTGAAAGTGATTAAGCATTGTGATGAGTATAGAGCATATTGAGTCTCTAACAATTCTCTTTATGTTTCTATGAGATTGGACAAGTTCTAGTGTGGACTTGTTGAGCAGATTTGAGGCAAGTCTTTGAGAAGACTTGTGGATAGATTTGGGTAAGCTTTTGTGGAAGCTTACAATACAGATTGAGAGAAGATTTGGATAAGTTCTTGTGAGAACTTATTGAGAAGATTGGACAAGTTCTAGAGAGGACTTAAGGATAGATTGGTGTGAGATTTTGTGGAAGCTTACAAGGCATATTTGAGATAAGTCTTTGAGAAGACTTGAGAGTAGAGTTGATTGATTTATTTGTTCAAACCTTGAGTTAAGGTTTGGGGCAGATCTAGCAGAGTTGATTTGAGATTGAGTCAAGCTTTGAGTTAAGGCTTGAGGATAGAGATTGAGGATAGATTTGTGCTAGACCGAAGGACTATGTTTAGTACAGATTCGAGGACAAAGTTTGGTGTAGATTTGAGGATAGGTTTGTGCCAGACCAGAGACAAAGATTGAGGATAGATTTGTGCTAGATCGAAGGACTATGTTTAGTACAAATTTGAGATAGAGCTTTGGAGGTGACAGAGTTGAGGACAGAGATCTCCAACCAGAGCAGGGAGGATAGGTGTCTTCTATGGATAGAGTTCCATTTGCTAAGGGCAGTGGAGGCAAAGGTCTTCTAGAGGATCACCAGCCAGAGCAGAGTTAGGATATTGGTGTCTCCTATGGATAGAGATCCACGAACTTGATTTAGGGGATTGGTGTCTCCTTTGGAAAGAGGTCCATAAACATTGTAATAGGGAAAGGATTCCCAAGAGATTGATTGAGAAATTTTTAGTAAAATATTTTCTCCATGGAGTAGCCCACATTGGGTGAACCACATTAAATTGGTGTCTCTATTGTGTGTGGTGATTTGTGCATTGCTTTGGTTATTGCTATTGATATTGCCATTGATTATATTGGATAATATTATTTGGGAAAGAAAAGTAAAAAGTGATCACCCCCCCTCTCAGTATAAGCTTGTGTTCTTCAACATAATATATATTTTTCCTGTGCATCTTTGATCTACACTTATTAGGTTTCAACAAATGGATCTTCAAAAGATTGATTTTTCACACTTTACATAATCAATTAAAGATCGATGCAAATATCTCTAGCAAATTAGAATATTGTCACAATGGCCAACGTTGTTGGCCTTGTATCTAATTATTTTGCATATGATTTTGGACCAGAGGAGGTTGAGCTTGGTAATTATGGTACACTAGTAGAGGTGATGTAATCTGGTTTGAGGATTTGGGGATACTCAAAACAACTTGATTGACTAGGGTCGCATTTTGTTGCATGTTGCAACCTTTAATATTTTTTTTTTGGCCATTATATTTTGTGGAGTTGAATATCACCCTCGTGGACCTGGATGTCCTCAATGACTTCAGCTTGCACCAAAGGCTCCTTGAATGTTTGATATTGTTGTAATTGCAAGAGAAGTGAGATTTATTTCAAATAACTTCTTGTAAACATTTGGGTGAGTTTTTTTGTGGGTAGGATGAAAGGTAATTTTGACATCTCCTTCCTCCATCTATTACCATATTCTATGACTAGCTCATCATCAAGTTGACGAAGGCTAGCCAAGTCAGTCAAGTTTATCATTTTCATCAAAATTTCGCAGGAATAGTTCAGTCAATTGCTCAAAGGTGTTTATGCTATGATATGGTAGATGATTATATCATTCCAAAGCATCCCCAATTAATGTTGTAATGAATGTTATCAACATCAAGGGGTCATCATCTTGAAGATAGAAGCACATATTGATGAAGCTTATCATGTTCTTGTGTGCGTCTTCGTCATCTTTGAATTTTTCAAGTTTAGGCATCTTAAAATTCAATGGGTACATCAGTGATGACACTAAGGGATGCAAAGGCTGATTTCTAAGCTTCTTTAGTGTAGGTTTTTGATAAACCAAAATTTGATCTTGTTTTTCTAATGAATTTACCCTATCAGCTAGCACTTTGTATTCTTTTGGTAAAATGATATGATTTTCTCGTTGTTGCCTTTGATTGGATAGAAAATGATGATTTTTATGGTGAGGTGGGAAATAAGTATTATCATTAGGTACCTCATCATAACTGAATTTAATTTAAGCATCTACTTATTCCTGATGTTCCCATTGGAACTCTGCATATGATTCCTCATCATATTGATCTTGGTATTATTGAGGAGTATGAGGTTTTTGATATAACAAGATAATGGCCTTTGATGTTGAACATTACTTTGGTGTGGTCAAGGGGTAATATTTTGATATTGCACTGGGTGCCTTATGCGTTGTTGTATCCTCTAGGTGTTATATGTAAGCATCACTTCACACAATGTATTTTGCACTTGCTCTTATTGTATCCTTTGTTGTTCTTGTATCTTTTTTTGATACAATCTTTGTAGGTGTGCTCATTGTAAGTCCATCCATTTTTTATTTAATTTTTGTTGATCCAGCTAGAGTTGATCCATATGTTGTTGTCTGTTAAGATTTTGCCTAAGTGCTTAATGTGTATTATCCAATTGTTCAATTGTATGGGATCTATATACCCTCATATTTGAAATGTGCATGGTTTTATAATATATTTCCCCATGATTAGGATCTATCGCTTGTTTTCCACTCTCCCTAAAGGTTACATTGACCTAATATTTTGATTTATGAATGGGCTTTGTATAGTTTGATGATGTAGAGCCATAAGGTGGTTGCACTGAGTACTCTTTACGAGGAGTAGGAGGATGACTGGGGTCCTCTTCCTCATCTATTAGGAATGGATGATATTCAAGCTTAGATGTAAGCTCTATATATTTAGGTTGCACAAAATCACAATGTTCACATGCATAATACTCTCTATGAGGAGTAGCGGGGTGACTTGCTCGATCAAACAAGGTGGTTTGCTCATCTAGGCTAAGCCATGGTGTATGTTCATGTTCATTTTTTGATTGATGTATAGAGCAAGCTAGGATGTGAACCTATGACACTAACCTACTAGGCCCCTTAGTGGGCATATTTTTCCTTATATATAATTCTATCAACATATTCCAGTCAGGAAGGTTTCTTGGAGGACCTATGGGTGCTTATCTAATAGGGATATCTCAAAGGTTTGACCCCCTATGGATGGTATTAATGTTATATTAAAACTTAAGATGCCATTCAAGGATGGCCATGTCCTTTGTACTGATTTGGAGATGTTCAGTGGTTATGGAGCCCGATTCCTTCTCTAAATTGGAGATCTTGTTCACCATGGGAGGTCCCTCGACCTTTTTTTTTTAGAAAATTTTGAATTTTGAAAAAAATTATGGGTGTTATATATCAAAATTATTAATGTGATGAGCTGATCACAATGATCTATAACTCAAAAAAGTGATTTTCGGGTCAAAATTTGTATTTTTGGAATATTTGGCCAACTAGGGCTCATGGCAAAATGACCAATTTGGAGAATTTTGGAAAAATTCAGATCCAGGCCTCAAAAATGTTATGAGAGGTTCACAAGGGGCTAACTAATACAAAAAAATAAATTTGGCAATTTTGGGGGTTTTCTAGGGCTATTTATGACTGTTTTAGTGCAGTTTTTCTCTATTTTTGGCTTAAAAATCACTTAAAATAGAGTAATCATAAAACCAACATAACTTTTTCATTATAGCTCTAATTTGCATATTTTTTTTAGGGTTAGGGTTTGGTCCCCAATCAAGGATTTCAGGTTGATTACACAAACAATAAATAAACATACAAAGTAGACAAAATTATCATCTTGTTTAAATTTTCTTTGTGATTTCTAAAACTGTCTAGTGGGTTTTGATTTGTTGATAGTATACTTTAACTCTTATCGTGTTTTACAAAAGTTGATGTTATACTCAAATTTTCAAATTTTTTCACCTATATACTCACACACACCAGAATATGGGGATAAAATTCATACTTGAAAAGGTAGCATAGGGACTACCAACCCTCACCCAACAAACCACAATCTGTTATACACCCTCTGAAGAGGAGAGCATGTGATTTTCTATGGATATGATAGTTCTTGGGGTGGCCTTGGCCATGGACAAGTCCTGATGATACAATGTCAAACAAGTCAACCGAGTGGTAATAACTTCCACTGTTGGTCTTGATCAACGGATTGGATGTGAAACCTTAATGTCACTAATGTTTAATTTGGATTATGGTGTGTGTATTCCTTTTAATTTTTCATTAATGAAATATGCATCAAGAAGCATTCATGATTCTTCTTCTACATACCTAGAAAATAGCATTTTACTTTTAGAAATATGTAGGACTAAATGCTCTTTACTTTTAGAGAATGCAAATGCAAAATCAAAATGATATTGGCCTTTGAACAGACCCCAAACAAGCAAACCCTAAAACATAGTCTAAACCAAGGTCTCTACTATGTGCAGCAGACTATAGACTCAGTCGTTATACAGAGTAGCAGTAAAAAATTCTAGCCGCTAGAGACTAGGACAGCCAACAAAACTAGTCATTGTTCCTAGCAGTGACTAGCAACAAACATAGTATTTTCTAAATTTATCCTTAAATTTTGCTATGTTTGCTATTTAAAATATGTAATTTTCATTCAAACAGATAAAATACAGATAGAAAGCATAAAAATACAAAGAAATCCAACTAACCTAGAATCCTCATTCGATGATGAAACAGGTTGTTGACTATTTTTAATTGTGTTTTCTATTGTCTAATGTTGACCAGAGTGGCTGGGATGCTTGTTGTTGTATTGAAACATGGCTAGGACTGCTAGCCATTGTTGCTCAGAGTGGTGGATCCTGCAACAGGAAAAACATAAAAACACAAGTTAGCAATGCAAAAATAGGGTTGGTTCGGCCGTGATCATCACTTGTATAAAGGTAAAAACCATTCATATACACTATTGCGAGCATATAATAATTTGACAAAGGAAATCAAGTAATCATTTTCACAAATAAAAAAAATCAAGAAATAAGGGTGATATTTTATTAAAAATTATGAATCTCGATTACAATCTCTCCCTCTTAGGGAGTAACTCAAAATGATATAATTGTTACAATAGTTGAGGCCCCTCAACGAAGAAAGATGCACTTGAATGATATTCACTCTTACACCAATTTATTTGAGGGCTTACTAGGATGCCTCCTTCTCAAATATCAAAAGGAAAGGTCTTGAAAGATGCTTTGTCTTTGAGAGATCTGTTATCTACATGTAAAGAAACAACAAAGCACATTAGTAGCACAGGAAGCCTCTTATGATGAGGTTGATTTCCAATAAAGTTCATGGAATAGAGAAAATATGTACATAATGCATGAACATATACAAATATGCATAAGATTACCTAAAATATTAACAATAAAGCATGAAGCAAAGCTTGAAACATATAAAGGAACCTAAAGATGTATGTAATATAACAAATTAAGCATAAATAAACCTAATATATGAAATCATGTAAAGGAAAGCATGAAGTGCACAAATGTAAGCAAAGATGCCTATTAAACTGCAAATAAACCATGTAAATTCATAAAATGTGATTAATCTATGCTAAGTTAAGCTAAATACATGCTAAGAAATATAAATCTATGGCTAAATCATAGAACTAAGTATATCAAACCCTAGCCACTGATGCTCATAGCAGTTGGCACTGCTAGCCACTCTTGAGTCCAACAGCTAAGCTTATAGGTCATTGTTGACAACAAAAACCATAGGGAAGGTATTCTTCTCTTGAAATTAGGTCTGTGGATGCTCAATTTCTTCGTTGAATTGATGGTCAAGGATTATCGGTGTGTCCAAATACAGATTTATGGGTGAATTATTATAAATTTGCAATGGATTGGTATGAAATGGTAAGCTTGCTTCTCAAGCTCTTGGAAACTCTATTGCTTCAAATGCAGGTGTCATTTTCCAATTGGTCATTTTCCAATTGGACAACATCTTGGCACTCCTCAAGGGTTGCAAATGGCTCTCCAGTTCGACAGGGCTTCGCTACATTCAACTTGTCTCTCTCTTTACCTATTTGGGGGTCTATAAATAGACTCTCCAAATCCCAATATTGGCTTCTCAAGGAAGCCAAGATCAAGAATTAGTTGGCCTAAGCAGTTGGGAGGAAACCTCTAGAAGCTTCCCAACCCAAAACCACTCCAAAACCATTGCAATTTGGGTAGTTACAACTAATTTTTCTTAGCTCAAGAAGGTCAATTTTATTACAGGGCTAGCCACTCTTGCTCAATGTGGCTAGGGGCAGGTTTCCCTTAGCTACTCTGATCATCAGTGGTTAGGATCCTAGTCGTTGATGCTAACAATGACTAAGGTTGTATAGGCCTAGACTACCTAAAATGAGTGGTTAGAACCACTGCTTGGTCTTGGAAAGGTCCAAGCTCATTCATATGGTCTGTAAAGGTGCCCATATGAGTAGTCTTCTAAACATGATGTATTTTAGGTGTCTATAATAGCTATATAAATATTCTTAAACCACCAATTTTTAGTTTGTTTAATTACTGGATACCAATACATATGCATTTAAATAATTTCTTTGTTCATCTATCTAACAATATTTTTAGATCTTGTTATTGTTGTTAACTAGACCAAATTCTAAAATACGTTGTTTGAGTATTATTCACTAGTATTTAATGATAGAATTATATTTTTCAATAGCTTAAATCTAGAATGATGACAAGTGATTCTAACTGAGCACATACTCACAATATTTAAATAAACATTTCTCACAAAATTATAGAAAAATTATAAAAAGTCAATACAACTTATAGTATTGATCATATAGGCAAAAAACCCTTATACAAATCCCTTCTTCATATCAAAATTATACCAAGTTTATTTATCTTTTATATCCTTGCTTATACCCCTTGGAACCCTTTCCTATGGGTGAAACTACAAACAATTACGTATTCATGTTAACTAGCTAATTATGATGCATTCAAATATTTACATCACATTACTTGTTGATGATAATACAATTGATTAGAGCCTAACATGTTTATACAAAATAAGTATTATGTTAACGATACCAATGGCACGCTTTTATGACATATGGTTTGAATGTGAATTTGGATATCTTCTCTTACATTTTTTAATGGTTTTAGTAATAAGAGAATGATAATGTATAAAAATGCTTCATCAAGAGCATCAAGTTTCAATTATGAGCACATATCCATTTAATTAGTTTAAATGTATCTATATTTTCAACTTATAAACTCCTAAGTCCATCTCTAGAATTTATTCAAAATTTGATTATATTTCTAAATAGAAATAAATATTACATAAAATAACTAAGAATAGGGATTTAGCTTGTGAGGGATGGTATGATTATTTTATGAATAAAGTTGTTAAGAATTTACATGAATTCATCTCAAAATGAATGGCGTATGTTTCAAGAAGTATCTAAATATTGAAGTATAAATTTGTATATTTGCACATCCACCCACAACTTAAAATTAATCATGCCATACAAGTGTGAAGACGGTACATATTGACATCTTAAATAATTTTAAAATGTCTTCATAATATAATTTTTTTAGGATCGAATTAGGTCAATAATAGTTGTGCTTATTGCACAATATATATTAATTAATATTTGTGATTAGTTTATACCTATTTTAAAAATGAAATAAAATTCTAAATAGTTAAACATAATCAAACTAACATTATTACCAACTTTATAACCCACTTCATTGTTGCAAAGTGTATTCTTTATATATGCTCAAATGTAAACATTTATAGAAAATATCAAAGATGTATTTTCTATATGAGTGAATTATATTTATTTATCATATATGTTTAGAATTATATATTTACATCACATTACTTGTTGATGATAATACAATTGATTAGAGCCTAACATGTTTATACAAAATAAGTATTATGTTAACGATACCAATGGCATGCTTTTATGACATATGGTTTGAATGTGAATTTGGCTATCATATCTTACATTTTTTAATGGTTTTAGTAATAAGAGAATGATAATGTATAAAAATGCTTCATCAAGAGCATCAAGTTTCAATTATGAGCACATATCCATTTAATTAGTTTAAATGTATCTATAGTTTCAACTTATAAACTCCTAAGTCCATCTCTAGCATTTATTCAAAATTTGAATATATTTCTAAATAGAAATAAATATTACATATAATAACTAAGAATAAGGATTTAGCTTGTGAGGGATGGTATGATTATTTTATGAACAAAGTTGTTAATAATTTACATGAATTCATATCAAAATGAATGACGTATGTTTCAAGAAGTATCTAAAGATTGAAGTATAAATTTGTATATTTGCACATCCACCCACAACTTAAAATTAATCATGCCATACAAGTGTGAAGAAGGTACATATTGACATCTTAAATATTTTTAAAATGTCTTCATAATATAGTTTTTTTAGGATGGAATTAGGTCAATAATAGTTATGCTTATTGCACAATATATACTAATTAATATATGTAATTAGTTTATACCTATTTTAAAAATGAAATAAAATTCTAAATAGTTAAACATAATCAAAGTAACATTATTACCAACTTTATAACCCACTTCATTGTTGCAAAGCGTATTCTTTATATATGCTTAAATGTAAATATTTATAGAAAATATCAAAGATGTATTTTCTATATGAGTGAATTATATTTATTTATCATATAAATTTAGCATTATATATTTACATCACATTACTTGTTGATGATAATACAATTGATTAGAGCCTAACATGTTTATACAAAATAAGTATTATGTTAACGATATCAATGGCACGCTTTTATGACATATGGTTTGAATGTGAATTTGGCTATCATCTCTTACATTTTTTAATGGTTTTAGTAATAAGAGAATGATAATGTATAAAAATGCTTCATAAAGAGCATCATGTTTCAAGTTTTATGAGCACATATCCGTTTAATTAGTTTAAATGTATCTATATTTTCAACTTATAAAATCCTAAGTCCATCTCTAGGATTTATTCAAAATTTGAATATATTTCTAAATAGAAATAAATATTACATAGAATAACTAAGAATAAGGATTTAGCTTGTAAGAGATGGTATGATTATTTTATGAACAAAGTTGTTAAGAATTTACATGAATTCATCTCAAAATGAATGACGTATGTTTCAAGAAGTATCTAAAGATTGAAGTATAAATTTGTATATTTGCACATCCACTCACAACTTAAAATTAATCATGTCATACAAGTGTGAAGAAGGTACATATTGACATCTTAAATATTTTTAAAATGTCTTCATAATATAATTTTTTTAGGATGGAATTAGGTCAATAATAGTTGTGCTTATTGCACAATATATATTAATTAATATATGTGATTAGTTTATACCTATTTTAAAAATGAAATAAAATTCTAAATAGTTAAACATAATCAAACTAACATTATTACCTGCTTTATAACCCACTTCATTGTTGCAAAGTGTATTCTTTATATATGCTCAAATGTAAACATTTATAGAAAATATCAAAGATGTATTTTCTATATGAGTGAATTATATTTATTTATCATATATGTTTAGAATTATATATTTACATCACATTACTTGTTGATGATAATACAATTGATTAGAGCCTAACATGTTTATAAAAAATAAGTATTATGTTAACGATACCAATGGCATGCTTTTATGACATATGGTTTGAATGTGAATTTGGCTATCATCTCTTACATTTTTTAATGGTTTTAGTAATAAGAGAATGATAATGTATAAAAATGCTTCATCAAGAGCATCAAGTTTTAAGTTTTATGAGCACATATCCATTTAATTAGTTTAAATGTATCTATAGTTTCAACTTATAAACTCCTAAATCCATCTCTAGCATTTATTCAAAATTTGAATATATTTCTAAATAGAAATAAATATTACATAGAATAACTAAGAATAAGGATTTAGCTTGTGAGGGATGGTATGATTATTTTATGAACAAAGTTGTTAATAATTTACATGAATTCATATCAAAATGAATGACGTATGTTTCAAGAAGTATCTAAAGATTGAAGTATAAATTTGTATATTTGCACATCCACCCACAACTTAAAATTAATCATGCCATACAAGTGTGAAGAAGGTACATATTGACATCTTAAATATTTTTAAAATGTCTTCATAATATAATTTTTTTAGGATGGAATTAGGTCAATAATAGTTGTTCTTATTGCACAATATATATTAATTAATATATGTGATTATTTTATACCTATTTTAAAAATGAAATAAAATTCTAAATAGTTAAACATAATCAAACTAACATTATTACCAACTTTATAACCCACTTCATTGTTGCAAAGTGTATTCTTTATATATGCTCAAATGTAAACATTTATAGAAAATATCAAAGATGTATTTTCTATATGAGTGAATTTTATTTATTTATTATATAAATTTAGCATTATATATTTACATCACATTACTTTTTGATGATAATACAATTGATTAGAGCCTAACATGTTTATACAAAATAAGTATTATGTTAACGATACGGTATGCTTTTATGACATATGGTTTGAATGTAAATTTGGCTATCATCTCTTACATTTTTTAATGGTTTTAGCAATAAGAGAATGATAATGTATAAAAATGATTCATCAAGAGCATCAAGTTTCACGTTTTATGAGCACATATCCGTTTAATTAGTTTAAATGTATCTATATTTTCAATTTATAAACTCCTAAGTCCATCTCTAGCATTTATTCAAAATTTGAATATATTTCTAAATAGAAATAAATATTACATAGAATAACTAAGAATAAGGATTTAGCTTGTGAGGGATGGCATGATTATTTTATGAAAAAAGTTGTTAAGAATTTACATGAATTCATATCAAAATGAATGACGTATGTTTCAAGAAGTATCTAAAGATTGAAGTATAAATTTGTATATTTGCACATCCACTCACAACTTAAAATTAATCATGCCATACAAGTGTGAAGAAGGTACATATTGACATCTTAAATATTTTTAAAAATTTTTCATAATATAATTTTTTTAGGATGGAATCAGGTCAATAATATTTTTGATTATTGCACAATATATATTTTTTTTTGGTAAATAAAAGTCTTCATTAATTACCGGGTTTTGCAGGTTAACCCAAAACCTATTAAAATATCTAACCTTCTACTGAGATTATAGATCCTAGTCATCCTTGAAACTTTCTTACCAGAAATTGTGTTGAATCCCCTACAACACCTTACTAACAAAGCACACCCATACTTAAACATAATTGTAGACATTACTTACATTGACAGGAATTGAAGTTTGGAACTTTGCACTTGTGAAACCTGTTGCTTGCCCATTTCCTATTCTCTGTCGAAATCTTCCAAGGCTTACACCCCGTTACCTTCATTTTCAATTTGGTATGATTTAGAGGGAAACCCCATAGTTATTACTAGCTCCATGGGGAAAGAAGACCCATTCATATTTCTCCTTAATGGGTAGGTTTCTTTTCATGACTAATAATATTTTCCACTTCATGTGGCACACCTTGTGTCCATGTCATCAAATTATCAACATCAACACCTATGTTGGGTAATTTGTCAGTTGACCTGTTGGCCTCACGGTACACGTGACAAGCCCTCCTATTTTGTCTTGCCGCAAAAAGGATCCTCACTTCATGGATGACTCCATCAATTCTCCATGGAGGTTTTTTGCCATTGGTTAACATGTTTATGATGTTCATAGAATCACCTTCAATAATCAAGTTACCTTGAGTTGCTTGGGCAACTTGCAACCCTCTCCAAAGGGCTCTAACTTCTGCTTCATTATTAATTTTTATTCCTAATGGTTCAGCGAAGGCCTTGACCAGATTTCCTTCATGATACCTAATTATTCCTCCAGCTCTAGCTCTTCCCAGGTTCTCCTTTGGCTGCACCATCAAAATTTAGTTTAAACCAACCCTGGGGGGTGGCTCCCAAGAAATCCCATTTCTAGGATTAGGCAAAGTAATGGAAGGTTTATCCTTAATACCTAAGGCCCGAGCTAATTGTTTTTCTTGGGGAATAATTGAGTGGTTCTCATCCACTAAGGTACTAAGGTTTTCTTTCGAAAAGACAATAATCCTGTTGAGGATAGTTTTTGGGTTGTGACCGGTAACCTTAAAGGCTCTATGGTTCCTTTCTAGCAAAATCTGCCAGAGAAAATGATGCCAACAGATTTTCCATAAGTACTTAAGTTTTAGGCTAACAAATGGTCGAGGCCATTGATGGAACACTTTGGATATAAGAGAAGGCTTAACCCACGATATCCTAAAGACTTGGAAAAGTTCATCCAGGATGGACTCCGCAACTAGACACTCCAGAAACAAGTTTTGGGTTGTCTCCCATCTTGCCCTACACATGTAGCAATGGTTAGCAATAATCATACCTTTGGATAACATATTGTCCATAGTGAGTATTTTTCCTTGAATCACCAACAATGAAAAAAATGATATTTTAGGAATTAATCCCTTGATCCAAACCAAACTCGGTTGAAATTGTTGACCTTCCACATTGAGAAGAAAATTATAGGCAGACTTAACTGTGAAGTCACCACTTTCAGTCTCAACCCAAACAATGTGATCTTCATCCTCTCCAGAGGGAATAATTTGCTGAGTTAAAATGTTATAAAGCTCTTTAGACTCCGCTTCAAAACCCTGTACTCTAATGTGTTTCCACCTATTGATATTTATATCCTACCACATATAATTTGCAACCTTCTTCCCAATATGCTGCTCCATATGCTCTTGAATCCTAGCCAAACAAGGATTTTGGGATAACTCCTCAGCTCTCACCCACCGATCCTTCCAAAAGTCTATTGTTTACCCATTTCCTAGAATCCATCTAAGACCTTTCTTGACAAGATCCCTACTCGTGAGGATTGCCTTCCAAAAAGTAGACCCCCTACTTACTAAGTTATCATTAAGGAAGTTCACACCTTGGAGGTATTTCCTCCTAACTATGGCAGTCCATTCATTATCGACCTTAGTCAATAATCGCCACGCTTATTTGGCTAACATAGTTGTATTGAGATGAGCAACTCTCCTCAAACCTAACCCCCCATCAGCTTTAGGTTTGCAAACCTTATTCCAAACTACTAAATGGATCCTTTTATTATCCTTAGTCCCTGACCAGAGAAATTTTTTTTGAAGCTGCTCAATTTTGTGATACACCTTGCTGGGAGCTCTCAAGACTGATAGGAAATAAATGGGTATACTTTGAAGTGAAGCCATAGTTAAAACTGCTTTGCCTGCTTGAGATAATAGATGTCCTTTCCAACCTGCTAGATTTTTTGGATCCTCTCTAGAACTATGTTCCACATTGATCCTTTAGGTTTCCCCGTAAATAGGGGAAGACCTAAATAGGAGGTGGGAAGGGATGCAATCTAACATTCCATGATCCTTGCTATGTTGTTTTGCCTAGGAATGGGGGTATTGATGAAATAAAGTTTGCTCTTATCAAAATTCACTTTCTATCCAGTCGCTTCTTCATACATTATGATAATATTTTTAATCCTTCTTGCCTCAACCATAGAAGCCAAAGTCAGTAGCAATATATCATCAACAAATTGTTGATGTTTCACCAGGGTAGTTAGTGATGTGGCCTTGATACTTGATATGATTCCAGCTACCGCTGCTGCCTTAATGGTTCTTCCCAAGGCCTTAGCTACAATGATGAACAACATAGGACTTATGGGATCTCCTTGTCTTAGACCACATTTGCTTTAAAAAAAACCTGTAGTAGACCCATTAACAAAAACTGAAAAGCAAGGCTTAGAAATACACTCTCTTGTTAACTTGACCCATTTCATGTTGAAGCCAAATTTTAATAAAACTGCCTCTAGGAATTCCCAATTTATCTTGTCATAAGCTTTGTTCATGTCTAAATTTAAAGCCATGACTATTTTTTTGGTCTGAGCGGCTGTATGAAGAGCCTCATGAATAGTAATAACTCCATCTAATATTGATCTTCCTTGTATAGAACTTCATTGACTTGGATCAATGATAACCGGTAGAACTTTCTTCAAATGGTTGGCTAAAACTTTAGACAGAATTTTATAGGATATATTACACAGGCTAACCGGCCTAAATTCAGCCATAGTCTTGGGGTTGGGGTCTTTAGGGATCAAAGCAATGAAATTTGAATTGAAACCCCTTGGAATATGATTTGAACTTTGGAACTTCTTGATTGCAGCAATAACTTCTGCTCCAACAATAACAAACTTCGAAAAACTATTATGAAAACCCATCCGGCCCAGGAGCTTTGTCAGGATCCATGTTAAACAAAGCCTCCTTGATCTCTTCGTCTAAAAAATCTACTGTAAGAGACTCGTTAATCGTTTCATCAATGAGTTGTGGAATGAATTGAAGGAGAGAGTCCTTTGCTTAGGCATTATAGGCCCGTTCTTCACCCAATAATGAACTGAAAAAATTAACAGCCTCGTCCCTAATCTCCTAAATTTTTTGAGTTGAGGATCCATCCACCTTAGTTAAATTTCTAATATTATTTTTGCTTTTATTGCTCAATGTGGTAACATGGAAAAATTTTGAATTAGAGTCCCCTTCCTTTAGCCATAATGCCCTTGATTTCTGCCCCCAATACATCTCTTCACAGGCTAAAATATTATAAAACTCACAAAGGGTTTCCTTCTCTTCAGTCCTTGTCGCCTCATCATAGGTTACATTTTGGATTTTTCTTTCTATTATTCTCAGTTTTTCCCCCACTGCTCTCTTATTCTCAAAAATATTTTCAAATACTTCTTTATTCCATATTCTAAGGTTGTTTTTCACCATCTTAAGTTTTTGAGATAGTTTGAAGGAAGCACTTCCCTGGATAGGCTGCTGCCACCATTCCTCTATTCGTTTCTTGAAGTCCGGATGTTTAACCCACATTGACAGAAATTTGAATGGCTTTTTAAAGGAGTTAGCCTGAAATGCCTCCCATAGAATAATATTATGGTCGGAAGCGCATTTAGGAAGGGCTTGTATCGCTAAATCACCAAATATTGTTGTAGCTTCCTTGGATAAAAAAATTGTCCAACCTTTCTTGAATCAGCTGAATTCCTATCCTCTTGTTACTCCATGTAAATTTGGCTCCTTTTAGTCTTACATCCATCAATTCATTTGTGTTAATGAATTCATTGAAGTCCTCCATGCTCCTTGAGGGTAACCCAGATCCTCCCTTCTTATCATATGGGTAAAGAGGGGTATTGAAATCTCCCCCAATAACCCAAGGAATGTCTTTAAAATCTTGGCTCAAATGCCCCAAAAACTCCCATAGTTTAGACTGCCCTTGGATAGAGGTGGGGGCATAAAAATTTGACATAATCCAATTCTTATTAGTATCAAAATCATGAAATAATATGCTTAAGACTCTTTAATTTTCCTGAATAATACTTCATTCCATTTTAATAGGATCCCATAATATCATGAGGCCCCCAGACGCTCCTCTCGACTATTGAAAGGCCACTTCCCCTTGCTTCCAAATCCTTCTAGCTATAAGTGTTGATTGTGCCGCATCTATTTTGGTTTCTTGAAGAAAAATGATAGTAGGATTCCAATCCTTCCTTATAGACTTCACCATCCTTTGTTTTGGTGGGCCGTTTAGGCCTCTCACATTCCATGAGAGAACCTTCATTTAGATTGTTTGATATTTTTTCCCCGCCCCCTTCCCTAATCCAAAGGGGGTTTGTCAATTTTGCTATTATCCTGGCCAGGAATAGCTTGCTGTAATAATATTATTTGCTTTCTGTTTGCAATTTCTTCATTGATTCTCATTTTATAGTGCTCTACTGTAGATATTCTCCCTTTCTTTCTTTCACTTCCATAATCTATCAGGGGCTTGGTAGTGCTTCTAGTCTATTTTGGACTAAAATGAGGGGGCATATACTGTGATAGTCTAGGGCTTGAACCTTATTCCTCATTTTGGGGGTTTTCAATTCCCTCTTCATCCTTAGCCTTGTTTTGGTTCACCTCTCCTATCTGGTTCCTAAATAGGGGGTTTTCCTTCAAGGAACCTTTTACCGTTGGGCTTGTCTGATAAGGGATAATTTGCTCCACTACCAAATTATGAGCTACATACCTGGCTCTTTTTTCCACAACTTCGACTCTTGACTCTATTTTTTCCATATTTAAACTGAAATGACTGGCAATTTTTCTTCATTTTGAGCATAGATTTTGGGGCTTTTTGTCATAGTTGTGGATGGTCCCGATTTGGATGGGGATTCTAGGGTTTCAAGAAACTTGACACTGATGGTATCTTACTTACTGTTTTCTTTTTCAACTTCTAAATTTGCTAGGATATCAAACATGTTCAAGCTGGGATCTTTATTACATACCTTATGATTTTTGCCTCCCTCATTATGTTGCTTTCCTTTCTCCTGGATTTTTGTCAGTTTTGTGTTGGCTTGGT
Source organism: Wollemia nobilis (assembly GCA_028583015.1). Taxonomy (NCBI): domain Eukaryota; kingdom Viridiplantae; phylum Streptophyta; class Pinopsida; order Araucariales; family Araucariaceae; genus Wollemia; species Wollemia nobilis. The sequence continues at coordinate 2,608,492 of JAQPPZ010001560.1, read as the reverse complement.
CAGCTTGGTTATTCTTAACTTGTTTGTATCCTTCCAAGTTAATATGTGGTCCTTGAAACTTTGGGATCCCTCTCCCATTAGCTTTCCCCAGAAAACCTTCGCTCGTGGCTTCCTTGTTTGTAGTTATTGTCAAACATTGGGCTTGAAGGTGGCCCTGGGTTTTGCACACGCTACAAAATATCGGCTTGTTCTCATACTCCATAGGTTGAATCCTTAGAAACTCTCCATATGCTAGTTCCACCTGAGAAGGTAGATCAAAATCCAAGTTTACATTTACATAGATCCTGGCATGCGTCGATCTAGTTTGTGATTAGGTTATACCTATTTTAAAAATGAAATAAAATTCTAAATAGTTAAACATAATCAAACTAACATTATTACCAAATTTATAACCCACTTCATTGTTGCAAAGTGTATTCTTTATATATGCTCAAATGTAAACATTTATAGAAAATATTAAAGATATATTTTCTATATGAGTGAATTATATTTATTTATCATATAAATTTAGCATTATATATTTACATCACATTACTTGTTGATGATAATACAATTGATTAGAGCCTAACATGTTTATACAAAATAAGTATTATGTTAACGATATCAATGGCACGCTTTTATGACATATGGTTTGAATGTGAATTTGGCTATCATCTCTTACATTTTTTAATGGTTTTAGTAATAAGAGAATGATAATGTATAAAAATACTTCATCAAGAGCATCAAGTTTCAAGTTTTATGAGCACATATCCATTTAATTAGTTTAAATGTATCTATATTTTCAACTTATAAACTCCTAAGTTCATCTCTAGCATTTATTCAAAATTTGAATATATTTCTAAATAGAAATAAATATTACATAGAATAACTAAGAATAAGGATTTAGCTTGTGAGGGATGGTATGATTATTTTATGAACAAAGTTGTTAAGAATTTACATGAATTCATCTCAAAATGAATGACGTATGTTTCAAGAAGTATCTAAAGATTGGAGTATAAATTTGTATATTTGCACATCCACTCACAAATTAAAATTAATCATGCCATACAAGTGTGAAGAAGGTACATATTGACATCTTAAATATTTTTAAAATGTCTTCATAATATAATTTTTTTAGGATGGAATTAGGTCAATAATAGTTGTGCTTATTGCACAATATATATTAATTAATATATGTGATTAGTTTATACCTATTTTAAAAATGAAATAAAATTCTAAATAGTTAAACATAATCAAACTAACATTATTACCAACTTTATAACCCACTTCATTGTTGAAAAGTGTATTCTTTATATATGCTCAAATGTAAACATTTATAGAAAATATCAAAGATGTATTTTCCATATGAGTGAATTATATTTATTTATAATATAAATTTAGCATTATATTATTACCATTTATTATAATGAATTATTAGCATTCATAAATATATCTATTATTGTAAACAAACTTATACATGGGATAATATGTGTAATAGGCCATATCATGTGGCAGAAAAAACGGATAATATTTTGTTATTTAATAGTTAGTTGTAAACAAAGTGTGAAATCTCTTTAGATATTTTTTTGTGAGTATCAAACCATAAACCTGTTCTATTAATATATGATCTAATAAATGACTATCAATCAAATTCATTTTGTTTTCACTCTATGTGGCTTCAAGACCCCAGTTTCTTTAAAATAGCTATATTGTAGTAGGATGAACCAAAATTTGAAGTATAATTTATGTAAAGGTTTGTTCAAAAGGATAAATACTTAAAGGAAAATATGAAGATCTAAAATATTAGATTCTTCGATAACATTTTAAAATAAAGGAGAAAATTAAATTCAGGCTCAAGTATATACAAAAAGTAGTGGAAATAAATGAAATGGATCAACATACTAATATGCAAAAAAATAATTAGTTCTAATTAATAAAACATATTACAAAATAAAGATTCATATTTATCCCAAAAATTAAGGGATATATGGATTTAAAAACTTGATAAATATACTAATTATTCACATAACCTCCAAACTAAATTTATCCTCTTGGCATATCATAACCATGTCAACTTCAAATTGAGTAAGTGTTAAGAAAGAAGAAAGGATCATGAAGAAAGCAATAAATTATTTCAAATATATTATTTCCAAATATGGGTAGGATAAGGAGGATTTTGATGAACCTTTGAAAAGTATTTCATTAATTGTTATATAAAGATAATATTTAAAATTTGATTATAATATCTTGATGAAGGAGCTACAAGAGGAATTTTATCTTTCCACCCTAATAAGTTAGCTAGCCTTGATTGATTTCCTATAATTTTATTTCAAATATTTTTGGATATGGTTGAATAGGTGTAATAACCCCCCAGTTTGGCACTATTTTTTTTTACAAACTGAAAACTAATTTTTCATTCAAATAGTAACATAGCACTGTAATAACCCTAGTTTGGGACTATTTGTTTTTTTGTTTTCTTTTAAAATATGAAAACTAATTTTTCATTCACATAATAAACATAGCTTCAGATTGGGTGGCTTCTACCAAGCCCATTCAGATTACAATAAAATTGCAGATATATTAAACTCTTTATCAGTATTCAATTGACATCAAATACAATGATATTCAACAGGAATTACATATATCTCAGACCTGGAATTTAAACTGAGCGTTGATCAGTCAATGTCTGAAGGCATGAAATGACCATACAATGAGATATAGGCCTTCAGATTCACCGTTCAGTGCTGCTGTAGACAAACAGACCTAGCGCCTCAATTTTCAGACCTTATTCAACTTCAGATCTGCATCCTTTTGAATGGCACGATTTTTCAAACAGAGGTACAACCTCCCTGAACTGTACAACCCTCCTTGAAATTTACACAATCACCTAAAAATCTGCAAAATACCCTTAAAAGGGTCGCCCAACTAGTCCAAATCAGATGCCAAAATGCCCATAACGAATTTTGAACAGGATTAAGAGCAATGAGCCAATATAAGGTTCTCCAGTTATGCCTAGAATGGAACGGCCAGATCTAGAAATGCACACTTCACACCAAAAACTAAAAATCTAACTCCTACCCACTTGATTCAAGCCAAAAATAAGACAACCCAGATGATCATTTTCTGCACACCAAAAACTTCGAAATCTTCAAACCCTAACATCCTAAAAATTGAAGCCCAAATGAGTTTCCTGAGATGAAAACTCCACAACTAGCTAGGGTGGATCTCTCACCATCGAAACTAGTTAATCCTGCAAAGGGTTTTCGTCCTCAACAAGCCCTGTTCAAATCTCTTTGGAGGAAATTCGGCAGCATTCAGTTATGTTGTCAAACTTGGATGGTGAAAATGAGAGCAAGTAGCTGTATAAATAGACCCCACGTTGAGATTTCTCCTTCTGGGCGCCAATGTGGGATTAAACTTAAAACATGTTTGCCTTAATGAGTCCCACGTCCCCTTTTCTCTCCCTAGGCATGTTTTTTTGGGGGTCAACAACTTAACATAACAACATAAAGTCACTTTAAAATTATAAAGTAACTTAACATTATAAATATGAAAATATTTCCTTTATGTACTGAAAAATGCTCTCTTTCACCTGAAATGGCAAAAAGGACCCGAATCCAGTCACTGAGAGATGCCACTGCCACTACCAAAAATAGAAAGGCCAAAAATAGCAACTTACTAAAAATAGTAAACTGCCAAGAAACACCCTGAAACTGCAGAATTTGAGTCACTCAGGACTCTTGAGCTCCCTAACCATCACTGCCTAGCCTATGGGAACCCAGGAATAGGCTAAACCACAACACCTGACTGACATCTTAGAAAGGGGACATTACAGTCCACCCTTCCCAAAGATTGCTTGTCCCCAAGCAATACCAAATCAACCTCAATTCATCTGTCGGATCCTGGCTGCAGCCACAAATGATTCCAGGGTCCCATAACAGCCTCAGGAAAAACCCACCATGTTGACGCTGCACCACTCTGATTACAATAGAGCTACCAGCATGCCAAAACTGCACAAGTCTCATCTGCAACACCATGATGAAATCTCCCTCAAGTCTGGAGCTAAAATACCTGATAAGGCTGAAATGAAATATCTCCCGCCAAGTCATCTCAGAAAAAACATTATCAGATATCCCACTGCCCGTCACCGCCATGGGCAAAAGGAAAAGCAATTTACTCAATAGGAGAATGTAGTCCTCCACATCCCTCATCGTGAAGTCTCCATAGTAATGCAGAAAAGACCCTGCCAAAAAACTGACATTAAAGGTGACAGCAATACCAACCCTGGAAGTGCCTCCGTGGTCAAGAGCTAATATCCTCACATTGACACTAAACCTCCTAGTGTCAATTGGGCAGTCCCAAGTACACCAACCAACTGTAATCATCAAAGCTTCATCTGAGAAAATAAATGCCAGCACCATGGAAAGACTGCAGTAATCACCACTCAACCATGTGGGAATTAAAATTAACTGCACAACACCTAAAAAATTTCCCACATCCTGCTGCCCAAAAGCCAACAATGGATCAAAATCTATCTGCTCATAGCCTGATGTCACTATACTCAGCACCATAATGTAAGGGCAACAACTAACATATTGGACTACTCCCGTATACACAAGAGATGTGTGTGTGGAAAAAACTAGGAAGTTCTCTCCAAAAGCCAGATTACCTCTATCAACCAACTCCAATGACCAAGTACTGTGTTGCTGAGTACCTATCAAGATAATATTCTGGAAAAACTCTGTAATATGGGCACTCAAAATCTGCAAAAACTCAGGAAAGTCCACAAGAAGTTGTTCACCATGATCACTAACCCCTGGCACCAAAGGAGAAAAATCATGAGAGTCCATGTCAACTCCCTCATTCACTAGACCCATCACTCCAGCATGAAGGCTGACACTACCAAGTAACCTGCTGTCTCTATCATGAGTGCCAAAAATTAAGGACACATAATCATAATTTGGTGCATGCACACCCAACCAAAATTGGAACTGATAAGCTAACCCAGTCATCCTCTCAATTTGTGGTCCGACAACAACCTTGACAATGGACTGAATGAGCTGAAAATACATAGATATACAGCTGTCCAAGTCTGAACTCTCACCTCTAATCATCCCAAAAGAAGAGCCAATGCTGCCACAATGAGAATCTCTGATCAAAAAGAATGTTCTGATCTCATCCTTAGGTAGAAAGAACCCCTCGGAAGTCACCAACTCGGATATGTACCAAACTTTACTCAAAATTTCCCTCCAGTCCACTTGTATGTTCACAAATGGATTCATGAGGTGGTTGCTCACAAAGGGGACAACAGCGTACTTCTTGTTCATTTGTTCAACAACCTCCCATGGTTTGCCTCTCCTATCATCTTTGATGCCAAGAAACTCATACAAGTGATTCTGGGTGTAGGAACTTTCCTCCCAAGAAGCTCTGTCACACTGAAACTGCTCCATACCAATCAACATATGGATGTCATCATTAGTGGATTTAGGAAAGTGTGTAGATCCCACACAAGGCCTCTCCACCTCAATAGCCCCTGCATCAGGATAGAACTCCTCTCCTTGTGGTGAGTCCACAAGGTCCACCATCATGCCATAATGCTCTGAATCATCATGATCATCATAAGGAAGCAAACCAACATCGTGCATCTCAAAGAGTGGATTGTCCAAGGATGACTCAGTATCCATCTCAAACAATGGATTGTCAAACAACTGAAAAATACCAGTATCCTCTTGCTCAACCCAATCTACCTGCTGATCCAAAATTGCATTTCCGAAGTTCTTGGGACATTGAACTAAATCAAAGTCCTCCTGTATGTTGTCAAGTTCTTCTATCACTCGTCCAATCTCCTTAGCTCTTTCTTCATTTTCTTGTTCTCTAATTTGTATGACAGCAGCAAGTTTCCTTTCTGTTTCATACAATGTCACATGTGCATCTGACAGTGAGCCTCTAGTAGACTTAAGCTCAAGATTGAGCTTATCAACTTCGTCCTCTCTACCCTTAAATGCATCAAGGGTCTCTTCAGCAAGCTTGATGAAATGATCCCTGTCTGAAAGAATATTCATGAAATCTGATTTCATAGTTTCCAAGGCTACATTAACTATCTACAGATCAGCAATAGGGGTAATTCCTTCAACACCATTTTTCCTCCTCTCAACTTGAGCCTTCCAACAAAGTTCTTCAATGAATTTATGGGTGTTATCAAAATGGGTTAAGGCTGCAATAATTGAGTCTTCACTAACCCTCGGATAAAAATCAGATTTATGCATAAAAGTTTCTGATTTATTTACCTGATTATCCCCTTCAAAATCATCATCTGCTAAAGCTCCCTCTTCGCATATTATTTGCTCCAAAGATAGATCATCACTTTGGGTAAGAGAAATTTCATCCCAATGTGATCCTTTGCCATAATTTGGGGCTGCAACACCTGGATCCCAAGGGATTAAGTGCTGATCACTTAATTCTGACTCAACATGAAAATTATGCTCATCATGCAAGTCTGTCACTGTACATAAATCATCCTGCAATGAAGTGAAACCATCTTGAATACATACCTCCAAAGGTTCGGTTTGAAGACCAAACCCGAATCCACCTGTGCTAACCTCACTGGATACTGATAAAGAAATGTTACTATATGCAATTTTGAAAACTTCATTATCACTACCACCAACATGCACTAAATCTGAAATTGCATTTGTGTTCTCATCATTATGAACTGAATGCTTATCTGCATCATACTCAATATGCTTAACATATGAATAAGCATTGGCAAACTCATCGGGATAGAAGGCAACAACACTCTCATCATGCTCTTTTTCAACAAGAGTGTTAGTGATCTCAACCATATTAACATCACTAACATCAATTCCACTAGTCTCATCAAAGCAACTATCAATCTTAGGGTCTTCAATAACTTGTTTCACAGTCACATCCAATGTTGCTATTTTAATGTCTTCATCATGTGCAACTTCATCATTTGTAGGTGCATGCATGCCAATAGAATTAATTTGAGATTCAGCCATACATACCTCATGTGATGAAATCTTGTCTTCATGACAAACTTCTGTTTTGGGTTCTTCTTCTTCTGTGTGCTCATCATTGACCAAGAAAGATTGCAACTGCTCCTCGCACTGTTTGACCCATCCATGAGCAGTAGTAGAAGCAACCCATTCTTGCCTCCTTTGCTCAAATTTGTGTCCTCCATCCTTAATATCAATCCATATCTGTCTCAAGAACTCATCAAAAGACCATACTGCTTTTAGGCCCTCTGGAAAAGCTACATATTCTTGCCAATATTTTGTCATATTACGCTGGTCTTCCCAATACTCAAGCTGACTTTGCCAATACTCACGACGAAAACTAGTCCCATCATTGGGTGGCTCCATGAATGTGAAAAATAATCTATGTGTCCACGGGCTGGCAGTGTTGAACCTTGCTCTGATACCACTATAATAACCCCCTAGTTTGGCACTATTTTTTTTACAAACTGAAAACTAATTTTTCATTCAAATAGTAACATAGCACTGTAATAACCCTAGTTTGGGACTATTTGTTTTTTTGTTTTCTTTTAAAATCTGAAAACTAATTTTTTCATTCAAATAATAAACATAGCTTCAGATTGGGCGGCTTCTACCAAGCCCATTCAGATTACAATAAAATTGCAGATATATTAAACTCTTTATCAGTATTCAATTGACATCAAATACAATGATATTCAACAGGAATTACATATATCTCAGACCTGGAATTTAAACTGAGCGTTGATCAGTCAATGTCTGAAGGCATGAAATGACCATACAATGAGATATAGGCCTTCAGATTCACCGTTCAGTGCTGCTGTAGACAAACAGACCTAGTGCCTCAATTTTCAGACCTTATTCAACTTCAGATCTGCATCCTTTTGAATGGCACGATTTTTCAAACAGAGGTACAGCCTCCCTGAACTGTACAGCCCTCCTTGAAATTTACACAATCACCTAAAAATCTGCAAAATACCCTTAAAAGGGTCGCCCAGCTAGTCCAAATCAGATGCCAAAATGCCCATAACAAATTTTGAACAGGATTAAGAGCAATGAGCCAATATAAGGTTCTCCAGTTATGCCCAGAATGGAACGGCCAGATCTGGAAATGCACACTTCACACCAAAAACTAAAAATCTAACTCCTACCCACTTGATTCAAGCCAAAAATAAGACAACCCAGATGATCATTTTCTGCACACCAAAAACTTCAAAATCTTCAAACCCTAACATCCTAAAAATTGAAGCCCAAATGAGTTTCTTGAGATGAAAACTCCACAACTAGCTAGGGTGGATCTCTCACCATCGAAACTAGTTAATCTTGTAGAGGGTTTTCGTCCTCAACAAGCCCTGTTCAAATCTCCTGGAGGAAATTCGGCAACATTCAGTTATGTTGTCAAACTTGGATGGTGAAAATGAGAGCAAGTAGCTGTATAAATAGACCCCACGTTGAGATTTCTCCTTCTGGGCGCCAATGTGGGATTAAACTTAAAACATGTTTGCCTTAATGAGTCCCACGTCCCCTTTTCTCTCCCTAGGCATGCTTTTTTTTGGGGGTCAACAACTTAACATAACAACATAAAGTCACTTTAAAATTATAAAGTAACTTAACATTATAAATATGAAAATATTTCCTTTATGTACTGAAAAATGCTCTCTTTCACCTGAAATGGCAAAAAGGACCCGAATCCAGTCACTGAGAGATGCCACTGCCACTTCCAGAAATAGAAAGGCCAGAAATAGCAACTTACTAAAAATAGTAAACTACCAAGAAACACCCTGAAACTGTAGAATTCGAGTCACTCAGGACTCTTGAGCTCCCTAACCATCACTGCTTAGCCTACGGGAACCCAGGAATAGGCTAAACCACAACACCTGACTAACATCTTAGAAAGGGGACATTACAATAGGCTATTAAATAAAAGTATATGGTTGGATAAGGTTTGTAGAGGAAAGCATATTGAAGGGGTAAGCTTGTAAAATTATAAACTTATGAGTTTGGCATTAGGGAAAAATCTTAGTTGGAAACATTTAAAGTTCAAGAAAATATTTGGTAAAATTATTACTTCAAATACATATTTAATCTATTGTAATAAAATTTCTAATAATATGAGCATTACCTAAATGTTTTACAACATATAACTTGGTATCAGAGAGTTTGTAAATTGATCAAAAAATATATCAAGTGGTTGGTCAAGGATATGGTTACCCCAAAGTTCTGGTTCAATGATTGGTTGAAGTCATATCCTCTTAATTTTTAATTAAAATTATCATCATTGGTTTAATTTGTCAAATTTTATAATTGCTTCTAAAAAAAATCATAAACATAGAAATCGCTAAAATTTCCTCGAAAGAGATTCTTATTCCTTGATCAATTAGAATATGCAGTTTTAAGAGAAAAACATGCATAAGTTTTAGTGAAAAATAAATCAATAACACAATGGATCAAACTAATAATCCACTAACTAATAGTATAATGCTTTACCATTACACTACACATCATGGATAGATGAAAGTCATATTTTTATTAGAAACAAGTCTTATGCAAAGGGAAAGTTTTAGTTAATAAAATGGAAGAAATGCTAATAGATTTCATCATGGATCAGTCAACATACAAAATTATTTAAAATATTTTTCAGAACAATATATCACATGCCTTGGATGAAAATGAAGGTTTGGAGCTCCTTTGAAACATCAAGCCCTTTCTTACTCAAAAGGAAAACTTTTAAATGGTGTGAAGGAGATTCATCCCCTCAACCTCTTGAGAAACTATACCTTCAAAAATAAGTAACTTTTCATTGTGCTAGAGAGTCACATCAATATGAAGAAGCAAATAAAATCTTGTTTACCCTCTTTCTAGTAATAAAATTGCAAATACCCCCTTTGAAATTATTTTCATATGAGTATGCATTTATTTTGGACATACAAATTTGACACCAAAATTTGAATTTTTTAATTAAAAAAGTTAAATTTTCCCTCCAAAGTAAATAGGTGTATTTTTCCTTCAATTTTCTCCTTTAATACATGAAACAAAATGCGTTCGTTTGTATAATTAAGTAACATCACTTCATGCCCACTCTACTACCATGTCAAATTATAATGCTTTTCAAAAAAAATTAAAAGCATATAAATTGAAATAGATTAAATGCAAAATAATAAGAATATGAAATAAGATCTCAATAAATAAAAGAAGATATTGATAAACAAAATAGAAAATGAGGGTTCCCATAGGCACCCCACGATGTATCACTTTATATCACACATTAATGCAATGGATCAATGGTTAGGGTATATATATAGCATATACCTAATCCATAATAACTATGTCATATTAACCTCAAGATGAAATAATGGCTTAAAAAATGAATTATAATTTACATGGTTAACCATCCTAGTTGTTTAATCGATACTACCATTGTTGAATACAATAAATTGTACTCGTACGCTACATAAGTAACACATACATACCTTTAGACTTACATCATTATTGTTAGCCTTTGCTAACAATATCAAATTACTAATATCCTAATACAATTTTTTTTTGCTTATAAAGGTTCAAAAGTCAAAAAAATGATGTTAGCAACAATTCCAAATTTTAAATTTCTATTACCAATCTAGTTGAGGGAGAGAAACTCAAGGAAATAGTGGATGAGATCTATGAGACGATTCAAGAGGTATATTTTACATTTTTAATCAAGGGATGAGTTGGTTTAAAATATATTAAAAGATGTTAAAAATTTGATCAAGTTAGTATATAGGGATTTTGAATCATTAGAATGCCATGCTCTTAAATAGTCCCCTTGGAAGAATTTTTGGCCATTTGACTCCATCCATAAGGCCTCAAATCCTTAACTAGAATTCCAAGTCCAAATTCTTATAGGTGACAATATACAAATAAGATATAACGGACCTTTGAGTTGTGCTTTGTGTGAGGATATAGAAATAATAGATAATATATTTCTTCATTATCATTTTGCTTCCACATTTTAGGGTTACTGTCTAGAAAAACAAAATTTATTGGTTAATTCATCAATATTAGGTAAGGTGATGCAATGTTATTTTAATTCTTACAAAGCTAAATCATTTTATATGGAATATCATTTTTAGAATCTATGCCTTCAAAGAAATAATAGAATACTTAAAAAAAAATCTCATGATAATATTCAATTTTAGATTTGTATTATTTTCTTTCTTGTAGAATGTTTATAGTCATGGTAATCATCATGTGAAGTTTCATGCATGAAAAGGTTTTCTAGCCTCTTGGTTATGGGATTTGATTATAGGTGTAAGAATCATTTACAACAATGGACTTAACATAAAGGATCTACATTAGTCTATAGTAAAATAGAAATTTCTAAAATTTGGGTTTAAAAAAATATTTTAAAAGTAATTCCAAAGGAAACACTTAAAAATTTGAGATGCAAAAAAAATTAGGATTTCCAGCAACGGAGATGGAGCTAAAATCAGTGATAGCAACAACAATCACTACTTGAATGTGAGTGTGGTAGAGTGTGGATGGGCAAGGGAGGGAGTGAACAACATTGGGGAAACTAAGTTTAGCAGAACAACCTTTGAGGGTGAAAGTGGTTGTGTCAGAGAGATTCGTCGTTTCATTAGAGTTTACGGTGGAAATTTAAGGTTTCTTGTAACTTTATTTTTTGAATTTCAGGATGGAGAGTTTCAACAAAGATGCATGCATTGATCCAAAAATTAATTTTAAAGAAATAATCCATGGAGGACCGCCTCAAATAGGAGGGAAACACAATCAACGATTGCCAAGGAAACCACTAAGGATGCCAAAGGTTGATTCAAGGAAAACAAATATGGGTTACATGAAAGCAATTAATGGATCCCCACTAGTGAAGTTGGAAACAATGTATCTCTAGAAAGGAATAGATGAGATGGAGAGGTGAGGACTAACTTATCGATTTATGGAATTTTGATCAACTCTTGTTACCTTAAAGCAATGGTCTACCAAAAACTAAATCATGAAAGATGAGTTCCAAATTTCTACTTACCCTAATAGCAACTTTATATTTTTTTTTGCTAATGAAGAAGATAGGGAGGAAATTTTTCAAGGGGGGCCATGGTTTTTTGGTAGGGTAGTGATCTTCATGAATCCTTGGCATACCAAGTTCAAAACTGAGGAAGAAATTCCATCAACTGCCCTTGTTTAGATCGGTTTATTTGGTCTTCCAATAGAATGCTAGCATCTAAATATATTTGCAATAATTGGGAATTCTTTCAGAGTTCTCATGATGATTTCTAATAGAATCCAACACTTAGAGCATATGATTTATGCAAGGATTTGTGTCTTGATTGATTTTAACAAACCACTTCAAGAGAAGATTACTTTAAAATATGGAAGCATGTAGTAGATTATGAAAATATTCCATTTAGATGTAAAATATGTCATGAATATGGCCATCTAGCCAAGGATTGTCCACATAAGGTCCCTAACAAAGAGAAGGAGGATAGGGACTTGGAAGGGTTTCAAATCCCTAAACAAAAAACACAAAGAAAAAAATAGCAACAAAAGAGAAAATTGTAATTTCACCTAATACCTTTGAAATTTTCTCCACGTATGAGCAATCAAATAATGAGGATGGTCAAATGGAAACAATTATTATGGAGAGGTAGTTTTATGAAGAGAGGGAACAGGAAGGATTGCATGATGATAAATCTCTAAAAGAGCTTACCTTGATGCCAAGAAATAATAGTAAAGGAGATCCATCTCATCCAACTTTAAACTATAAAAAAGTACAATGTAGAAAACCAACCCAAGTGCAAAACCAAAGGGTAGATTCAAACTACAAACAAAATGGATCCTCAAAAAGACCATACAAATTCCAATAGTAGTGGCATGATTCTAAGTAACCAACCTTTAGTCCCAACTGGAATGAAACAATATACAAATAAAAGTATGAGGATACCATAATTCTAAGGGTTTATAGGATGGGTGTTATCCTTCATATCTTGATGGCAATGTTGAAAGCTTTGACTAATTTGCTAAGCAATTTCTAGTATTTTTGGTAATTTGTTAAGTTTTGGTTTATTTTTAGTGTTACCTTATATTGTTTTATTTTTCAATAGCTCCTTTAGCTTATTTTTTGCTGTATTTATTTTTTATATTTTTGTGTGTGGTGTATTTGTATCATTTTGTTGTTTCTATTTTTGTTCTGTTTTGTTATGTTGTTTTTGTGCTTTTTCTGTGTTTTGTGTTCTATGGTGTATTTGTATATTTTTTTTGTTTTTGTTATGATAGTGTTTTGTTATGCTATGTTTGTGGTTTTTTTATTTATTTCGTGTTTTGGTGTTGTTTATGTTTGTTTTTTTTATTTATTTATGTTGTTCTTATGTGTGTGTTTTATTTTTTTGTGTTTTGTGATGTTGTTTTTGTGTTTTTTGTGTGTGGTTCATGTAGTGTTTTTATATCTTATTGTGTGTGTTTGGTTGTGTTTTATCTTGTCGAAACACTCAAGGAGTGTGCTTTATTTTGTTTTATCTTATTGTGTATTTGTGTTTGTGTGTTCTTATCCTTGAGTGTGTCAAAGGTGGTAGGCCAGGTGCAAGCCCTAGGTATTTTTTGTGGAAGATATACCCTTGTCTCCTTGGGTCTTACCTAAAAGTAGCATCCATTCTGGGATGTTTTCCACCAAAAAAAAACACTTAAATAGCTGGTTAAGGTGATATTTTTTAAATAATGAAGGTAAAATTATCTTCGCATATTGATAATCATATGGAATTTTAACAAACACATATATAAATGCTAATAAAATTCTTGCAAGGATCAATATTTCTATTGAAAAAGGATGAAGATATATTTCAATTGAAGGGGATTTAAAAATTATTATAATTTGTTGAGAAAAAATGATATGGGGATTACATAAATAATAATATTATTTTTTATGTGCACCAATTATTTATGGAGAAAATATCATAGAAATACTATCATATATAGAGAAGAAAACAAGATGATAGATAGTTTAGCTAATTATGATGTTTATCTACATCTTGATAATATTCAACTTTTATAAGGTAATTGATTGATAAAGATTATATATGTTAATGAGAATAAAATCAATGATTCTATATTTTGAGGAAGATGATGAATATATTTGATAGAAAGGGAAGTTCTATATGGTCTTATTGACTTAATAATAAATGTAATGCTTTGATATTTTGATGGATTGGCCCTTAATAGAATTCATATATAGCTTATTAAAAGGAAAAGCTATTAAAAAAATATTTAAAGAATCCTTTTTATTTGTGCATCTATATTGTTTTCTCCCTATAAATGCCTATGTCTATAATTATTTTAAGCAAAAAAACACGTGAAACTAACCTAGTAAAGAAACTTATAAATAGATGATAAGATAAAACATTAATAAAATGCATATTTGATAAAATGTTTTATTTTGTATCAACTAACATGAGCTCAAATGGTTAAAAATATAGTATTTCAATATAGAAATCCATGTTTAAATCATGTTAGTGTTACCATTATGAGTTGTAATACCATTATGTGATTTATTGACATACCATGGTAATATGATCATGATGTAATATAGGTGTTGAGACTTTCAATCCCATATAACTAAAAAGGATTCACTTTGTACTTTTCTAAACCTAATGATTTAGAAGTTGAGTTGTATATTGTAAGTAAATATTTTAAAAAAATTGAGCATGTAGACCTCGTAATCCTCATTACTATGAAATATTCTAATGATAGAGAGGAGTTATATAAAATTAGTTTTTGACGAGCAAAAATACTTTTTCCCTTCAAAGTTGAAGAATAAAAGTACAGATGAATTTATTACGAAGAGTGACTTTATTTTAACCTTTTCTAAAGAGTAAATTAACATTCAAAGGGATGTAAAATTTTTAGTTTGGATAAAGGACTCACAAAAATATGATATTTCATTCTAATATCTAGTTTCAAATTAACAAAAATTTTGATGTATATAATATTTTATAAACCCCTCTTATTTTGCAATCATTACCAAGACAAGGCAATATAATCTATTCATCAATAAGTTTAACCCTTTCTATAGGATTAATATATTTCTTTATTTCTTTGCTTTTTGCTTTGTAATTTTTTTTTAGATTCCTATTAACTTGTTGTGGTATTAGTAAACAATAATATAAATTTCAGATTTAAAACTTTAAACATAAATATTTTTAACATTTTTAATTAAAATCTATAATTAAGTTATGTATGCATTTATATATGTGTGTAGCTTATATTGGAAATATTTCTATTGAGGCCACTTCCATTAAAATAATAATACTTTACATATATTGTTAGGTTAATTTAAACCATATCTAGCTTACCTATTCATAAAATATATTCTTAATGAGCAAATAAGATTCCAAAAATATGCTTAGTAGAGGTTCGTGGTCCTTTGAAAAGTGTGGTATTTTCCTTTAGAGGTGGATTCTAAACTTCTATTCTAATTCATAGAGGATAAACACAACCTCCCTATGGGTCATGTTACCTGGTCTTGCCTTTCTAGTATTGGCATGACGATGTGTTACGAGGTATATCCAAGTGAGTGGGTGAACTAATACTCATTGATGCACCAAAAAGAGCTAGTTCAAGATTGATATATGTCAGAATGTGTATTAATGCATATTTGGAAGGAGATCTACCAAACTATATTAATTTAATCTCGATTTTGGGTGCTTGAATACAATAAATTGTATATAAAAATCAACTAGGTTTATGTATTGAGTGTAAATATTTGGGCCATCTCTCATGTCAATGTTTGACAAATAAGCTAATGAGGAAATTTTGGACTAAGGTATATATGAAAGGTAAATCGATCCAAATTGAGCCCCAAAATCAAATGAGGGTATATTTTGAACAATGGTTGGAAACCAAAATATCTCAAACCTTAGATGGATCTATTCAGCACATGGGGACAACATCAAATCAAATTTTAAAATATGCATCAAAACCTCTAGTTGTAAGTTGGGAGGATCCCGAGCCAATCTTTGAATCTGGGATTCAGAAGCACATTGAGTAGGTAAGTTCTCTGTCTTCTTCAACCTCCCTTATTATTCATAATTATTTTAATTTTCCCAAAACCCATGGAGTGGAGGAATTTTTAGATTCTCTATCACCAAAAATACCTTCTCCTGATTTTCTAGTTCCTATTAATTTGGAGAAAGGGTCTTTTGGCCTAAAAACCAAAAGCCAAAAAAAAATGAATTTTAGATGTGGGGATTGAGATAAAAGTGGAGAAGACCATGAATAAAAAATCTCATAAAAAATATACAAATTCAAATATAGAAAATGAAACTTGACTAGTTTTAGGAGTGGATGAAGGATTGGTTCCAAAAGGGAAACAACTAAAGATAGTGCCATTCAGTAATATTTCTCCTCATAGGTTGAGGGGTGGGAATAAATTCTCTTTCAAACATGGTAAATGAAGTTCTTATCCTAGAATATTAGGGGTCTTAATGGTCACTCAAAATAGAGGTTAGTGGCTTCTCTTAGATTTAAGCTTAAGTCGGATATTATTCTTTTGCAAGAAACCAAGGTGGAAGAGAGTAAAATAGATTTAGTTAGATCAACTATTTGGAAGAATGTAAGTTTTTGCACTATTCCAGCCCATGGGGCATCAGGGGGTTTGTTGTGTTTATGGAATTTAAAAATATTGGTGGGTTTAATGTTTTCAACATATGATAGAATTAAAAATGTTCTATTTTATTGTAAAGAGACTAATAAGAGATGGATATTGACCAATATTTATGCCCCAAATTCATATTTTGACAGAGGTCTTCTTTGGGAATCTTTGTGTACTCTAAGAGAAGACCTGCTAAGTGAATCTTGTGTTTTGGTTGGATATTTTAATTCTCCTTTGTATCATGCTGATAAAAGAGGAGGTATTACCAACACTTTGAAAGGAATGGAGGATTTTTCCTCTTTTTTCAATACAAATGAGATAATGGACTTAGAACTTAAAGGCAAAAAGTTTACATACAGTAATAGAAGGATTGGTAATTACTTATCCATATAAGATTAGACAGAGTCCTTATGTTGAAATAAGTGTGATTTTTATTTGGAGACACCTCTTTATCTTCCCTCCTGAAAGTGGGTTTGGACCATAACCCTCTAGTTTTCAAATCTTCTCAAGGTAATTATAAATGTCCTAAAACATTTAGATTCAAAGCAATTTGGCAGTTGCCTTAGTGGTTAAGATGGTGGTTGTTTTTTAAGTAGTCTTGTGTTCAAAACCCCTTGAGGGTGGTTGTTGATGTAATTTGTAAAAATTCTCCTAAAAAAAAATTATGTCTTTTGACAAATGCAAATGCAGAATGGATTACTATAATCAGAAGAAAGTACTTGCAAGAAACTGAATTCTTAAGCTATTCCTTTCCTCCCAGGGGATCAATTTTTTGGAAATCAATCCTTCAAACTAAAAACCTGCTAAGCAAAGGGCTACGTTGGAAACTGGGAAATGGAAGAAACATTGATTTTTGGGACCACAAATGGTTAAAGGACTATCCCCTCTCTGCAGAACCCATCCTTTCAACACTTAGAGCTTGGACAATTAAATTTTTTGGTACCAAAGTTGCAGATTTTATTACTTTGTCAAACAATAGAAGGGTATGGAAGCCAATAATGAACAATGATCTACCAGGGGCATCAATAATACTGGAGAATGAATTAAGACAGTCTTTACTCCCTTATGGCATTCTTGAGGACTAGCTTATCTGGGAAGCTTCAGACAATGGGGAATTTTTTGTCAAGACTGCTTATCTGATGCTTATTGATAATGATGAACCTACTTTCCCTCACTTGGAAGTTTGGCCCAAAAGCATTGTTCCAAAGGTTGGGTTTTTTGCATGGCTGGCCATCCAAAATAAGATCCTCACCATGGATAACTTAATAAAAAGAGGTGTGATTGTTGTTAATAGGTGTTATCTCTGTATGTCTGAGTGGGAGTCTATTGATCATTTGTTTCTGTATTGTAATTTTTCTGTCTCAATCTTGTTAGGTCTATTACAAGTGTTTCATATTTATTGGGTCCATCCTCAGTCCATTTTTGACTTATTTATCCAGTGGCCTTCTCCCTTTTTGAATAGGCGTCTTAGGTATATGTGTAAGATCTGCCTTCATTACTACTTGTGGCAGATATGGTTGGAAAGGAATCGTCGGGCCTTCTTGGATAAGGTTTCTCAGTCATCCTCTGTCCTATCAAAAATTTTAGTATATGCTAATGAGAATGCTTGTTTAGTGCCTGCAGCATCCAAATCCTTTTGAAGCTTCATTAGGCCAGTCATTAAACTTACCTCTCATTGATGGCCTCAATCATCCTTAAGTTTGTCCTAGAACCATGATCACATGGACCCCACCCCCCCTAGGGTGGATTATGTTAAATTTTGATGGGGCATCTAGGGGCAACCCAGGTGAAGTAAGGGCTGGTGGCTTACTTAGAGACCACAAGGGTGAGGTGCTAATAGCTTTTGTTGAACATCTTGGAGCTCAAACTAACAATGTTGCTGAAGCGAGGGCGGTTTGGAGGAGCCTAAAGGTGGCGAGAAAATTATCCAGGGAAACTGTTGGTGGAAGGTGATTCTCTTATTATTATAAATCTTCTAAAGAACACTAAGAGAGCTCCTTGGAGATTTGATGACTACATCCACGAAGCAAGGGCTCTAATTCATGATCGACTCGAGGCCATAATTTTGCATACCTTTCGAGAAGCAAACATGGCAGCTGATAGGTCGGCAAATGAAGGCATTGTAGCAGCAAATTTGATCACGTGGACTGAAAATCTTCCTCATGCAGTCTCAATGGTGATAGATAATGAAAAAATTTAGATTGGAAGGCTCAAAGTGGATCAATGACAGAAAATGGGGGCATTTTTAAAAATATTTTTTTGAACCTTATAATGGCTTTTGTCATATTTGTTTTTTTTGTTCATGTAACTAGTGTTTTTTGCAGCTAGTGGGGCACTGATATAGGTTTTTTATCTACAAATTCATGCATGGGAAACATTTGCTTTGGCCTCAAGTATTTCCCAAGGTGTGTTTGGATTCGATGTCGCAAAAAGGCCCTAGCAAGAAATAACAAAGTGTTGGAGATCCCTGACAATGAGGTACCAGACCCCACCATAATAGTCTTGGAGAAGATGACAATTTCATCAGCCTCCAATAGTATCAACCAGTTGAAGAGTCTGTCTGGCCTCATCAGTGCAGCTGTTGATTTGTGTGATTCTCTAAATCTTCTATTTTATAGCCAACAGTTCCAGGGGAACAAGGAGTCGAAGGCAAAATCTAAAGATGATGGCAAGGAGGATGATAAGAAGTTAGATGAGGACTACAAGGAAGACTTCTTGGCCTCTTGGCTGTCCATTCTATGGGATGTTTTTTTTTACCATATTCTATTATTTTATATGGGCACAAGCTACTCTGCATGGTGCTTGCATGATTAGTTTTTGTCTTTGTTAGTTCTATTTTGCGTCTTTCTTTTCTGATGGCCATAATATTAGGCTTCCATAGTTTAGTTTGGTTGTATTCTTATGGAAGTGTAGGTCTTGGCCCTTTTTGTTGTCAGTTTAAACTTTTAGGGCTTGGCCTTTGTCCAGTTGGTCAGTGGACCCTATTTTGTAAAATGATTTTGGGTCAACCAGTTAAAACCCGGTGTTAATTATAATATTCTCTTACCCAAAAAAAAAAATTACTCAAGACTATAACCTAATATTAGTAAGTGGCAGTATCAAATTTTCTCTGGGTCATTAATCCCTCAAGTGGTTAAGAAATTAAGGTGGGTTAAATTTAATTTAAAGATCTGGAATAGAGAGATTTTTGGTCATGTGAATGTGAAAAAAGAGTCCTTAAAGGCCTAGCTTAAATATTTGGAGACTAAGATTGAAACTAGAGAGTTTTCAATGAAAGCCAAAGAGATATAGGACTCTATTGGTGGACCTGCATAACACTTTGTCATGTGAGAAAATGCTATGGAAACAAAAATCCAAAGCCTTATGGTTAGAATACAAAAATTTTCCATGTATCCACTCTAAGTCATAGGAGTATTAACAAGTTTAATGAAATTTTAAAAGCAAATGGCTAGAAATCTATAAATATTCATGAAATTAGAGCAAATGCAGTAAACTCCTTTGAGTCTTTATTGGGGGAGAAGTCAAATGGGGATGATCTGGTAGAAAGAAAGTTACTATATAGCATTCCATAGTTGGTTACAGAAGAGATGAACCCTATTTTGATTAGCCCTTTTGAATATGAGGAAATTAAAAATGTGGTCTTTTCCATGGGGGTTGAAAGCTCCAAGGTCAGATGAGTTCTCTCCTATCTTCTTTTAGAGATACTAGCACATTGTGGGGAGAGATATTGGAAATGCTTTGAAAGAGGTTCAGATAATGGGGCATATTTCAAGGGATTTTAATTCCACATTTTTTTTGCTCATTTCTAAGTCTCATCGAATCAAGGATTTCAATGATTTCAAACCTATTAGTCTATGAAACACTTTGTACAAAATTTTCTCCATGTTTTTGGCTAATAGACTAGAAATATTTCTCCCAGAGATCATTGATCCAGCTTAGGCAAGTTTTGTGGTTGGAATACAGATATTGGATAGGATTATTACTATGCACAAGATCATCTATTATATGGATAAAAGTGGAAGAGTGGGTCTTTTTATTAAATTAGATATGAACAAAGCTTATGACCATGTCTCCTAAGAATTTTTGATAAAAGTTATGCATAAATTTGGGTTCCATAAATAGTGGCTCAGTTTGATTAAAGAATGCATTTCAACATCTTGGTTTTTAGTCTTAGTGAATGGGTTAGCATTTGGGTACTTTAAGAGCCAAAGGGGGTTTTTCTAAGGTGATCCTCTCCCCCTTTATTTTCATTCTACTTTCTAAGGCACTTGGTAGAGCCATAAAATATGAGTTGGGTATCGAGGGTATTAGTCTAACTTTACACTTTGATCGCATATCTCATAACCTGTTTGTGTATGATACTCTCCTATCCACTGTTGCATCCATTTCCCAAGTCAAAAAGGTTAAAAATATTTTGACCTTTTATGAAAAGGTTGCAGGTTAGAAGATTAGTTTCAACAAGAGTAGAATTTGTTTCCTAAATACCCTCCTCAATAGGCAAAGGAATATTGCTAAAAGTTTGGGTTGTGGGATAGTAGATTTATCATATTTTATTTAGAGATACCCCTGTTTAGTGGTAGAATGAAAGACAACCTTTGGGGCCTAGTCTTAGATAGGATTCATAAAAATCTCACTAGTTGGAAAGAGGCTCTTATTAGCTAGGCTAGAAAGGCCTAGTTAGTTAAGGCAACCCTGTAGATCATTCCAATCTATTTTCTCTCTATTTTCAAGGCCCTAATGAAAGTAGTTCAAAATATTGAGCAGCTCCATAAGTTTTTCTTATGGTCTGGCTTAAAATAATAATAAAATAAATTTATCTTGTCTCATGGGAATAGGTTTGTAAAGAAATCAAATATGGGGTCTAGGTTTAATAAGGGTCAAGTGGATGAATGAAGCATTGATGGCCAAGTAGGCATGGAAGTTGTTTAAGAAGGAAAACATTGGTTGGGTGAATATTGTGTTGGCTAAATATGTTTCTACCAATTTTAATTTCTTGAATGACACCCCTTTGGCCTTAATATCAGCCTTTTGGCTTAGTATTTTGAGAATGAAAAGCATCATCTGTAGAGGGTATAGATGGATTATGGATAGTGGGAATGTTATTAATTTCTAGAAGAATATGTGGATCCAAGATAAGCCTCTAATATCCTCTTAAGAATTGATTGTAGCTGAACCCATAGCCACTATTGTATTTGGTCCTAAGATGGTTTATTATATGCAAATTTAATAGGGGTTAAAAGTTGGGAATTTCTTAGAATGTGTAATCTAAATATGTTATAATAAAGGATTTTTAGGCTCATTGAAGACTTATTAAGTCTTCAAGTCATAAATAACATAGAAGATGAAGGCAAATTAATTTGGAAGAATGAAAGTGATGGGTTATTTTTAGTTAAGTAGGCCTATAATATTGTTTCTCATGCCTCGAAGGAAGGTCCTATTTTTAGGAGAATCTAGGTTAAAGGTCTTACACACAAAGTGAATTTTTATTTTGGTTGGCATATCAATATAAAATCCTTATGGTGGAAAATCTACAAATAAGAGGTATGATAATTACAAATTGGTGTTCCCTTTGTAAAAATTATGATGAATCCACTAGTCATTTGTTTTTCCAATGCCCTTTTTTGAGGGAAGTGTTTTCTCTCTTGATGGATTTTTTGGGAGTTTTGTGGGTGTCTCCTAGTTCATTATAGGATGCCATTGAGTAGTGCGTCTCTCCATTTTTCAACCCTATCTTATGCTCCTTTTGGTCCTTCAACCTCCCACATCTCATTTGGGTGTTTGGAAGGAGATAAATAGAAAAATTTTCAAAAGCATGGAAATAAATATTGAATTAGCTTGTCTTAGAGCGTTAATGGTAATTATTGAAAATGTGGGGAATTCAGCTTTTGTTCCCAACCATGGAGGGGTAGTAGAGATTGCTTTATTAAAAAAATTAGTCTTTTCAATCAATGCTAGAACAACAGATCTTATAGATAATAGCAAAGCCTTCGTTAAATGGTAACCCTTGCCTCAGGATTATATTAAATTTAATTCTGATGAACATCAAAATGAAATCTAGGGCCTACGAGGGCAAGTGACCTCCTTAGAAATCACAATGGGGATATTCTCTTTATCTTTATGAAAAACCTAGGGCCTCAAAACTTATCATTTTGCAAAAGTAAGGGCATTGTATCAAGGCACTGCATTAATGGAATATTTGAATTGTAAAAAAATCATTATTGAAAGGGACTCCTTAAATGTGGTTAAGGTATTTTCTAGTGATCAAAATCCTAGTTGGAATATCTTAAACCTAATTAAGGAAGCTAAGATATTTGATCAAAATTTGGAGGGAATTCAAGTCAAGCACATATTTAGAGAAGGTAACAAGAGTGTTGACTTATTAGCTAATTTAGGGCTAAGCCAAGATAATCTCTCTATTTGGAGGGAGAATTTTTCCATAGAATTTGAACAATTTATTTGATGTTTCTCATTGATATTTTTTATCCTTTTTCTATTGGAGGTCTACACATTCTTCTAGCTAAATTCATGATTTATTTCTGGGTTGTTCTTAGTATGCCCTTGTGGGTTGGCTTCCCTTAATTCCCTGCATGGACTACTTTATTTTTTTACCCCTTTTGATAATATTGTAGGTCTGGCTCTATTATCATTGTAAAAGGTTTAGGTACCTTTCAACATGTAACAACCCAGGCCCCTACCACTTGGTTGTCCTACATATAGGGTCATCATGAGAAAAAATTTCAATCATTTCCCATTTATTTTCTAGTATGAGCATGCTAAAATTATCTTCATGAGTGCCATTCTGTTTCAGTCAAAATACTCATGATATCGAGATTGGCCAAATCCCATTATGGTTACCTCTATTGAACTTCTCTCTCCACCCAAGATTTCCAAGTTCAAGCAAGGGTTTCTCTCTCTAGGGCCATTTCACCTAGAGGTTGGATGCATATTTCCCCATATCTTATCATGAATTTAGGTCATGTAAGAACTAGCGTATGCATACTCGAGCTAGAGTAACAACCATCTTCCTTAGAGTTCATCTAGAGTTTACCAATACCTTGGTAACTACTCGATGTCTTGTCTTGTTTAACAATATAATGTCTCATATCATTATGTTGACTGGATTCATTCAGTGATTCAAGTACAAGATTGAACAGTCGTTACTATAAGGGTTAACCTAGAAGTGATGCCCATATCATCCCTTTGATACCTCCCATCCTGACCTTTCCTGTCATATGTATAGTTAGAGCCCTAGATTATGATTATTGCATTCCTACAAGTACCATTAATAGTTGACCCACAAGATTGTCCTACCCACAATCTTCAAAAGTAAGGTTGTCCTTCCCGTAACCTTGTGTTATCTTTGAAGACTCAATCAAGGGTTTTTGTTATATCCTATACTATGGGTTTTGCTAAGCTAAAGGGTTTTTGGAAAAAGAATCTATCGTTCCCTAAGGTGGAATGTAATTGAATTAATAATCCATAACTCTTTAAAAATTTTCTTAAGAGGATATAAATAATCATCCACTCAATTTCAAAGAGTTCAAATTATTTTATTATAAACCAAGTTATTAAGCCACATACCACCTCTACTCATTTATTAATTAAATTACTTGAAGCAATGATAAGCTACAATATCATATCATTTTTAATATTGATTACAATTAAACATATATTAAAATAATTCCCATATATTCCATGAGCATATTCAACATTCCATAAAAACACTCTTATTAATCAAAGGTGTCTATGGCTTGATATTTTTATTTTTAATTGCCCAACTTATTTATAAGTATTTAAAGAAAACATTCAATAGGTAAGCCAAAGTATTCGTATGCAAACCATTCTGAAAATCATACAAGAAACTTATCCAAATTTCATTATATATAAAATATAATTCACTGCTATCAAAAGAATACTTAAAAAATTAATTTCCTTGTTGAATGTAACAGCAGAAATATGTAAGAATAGGTTAACTGGAAAAATAACATACATAGTCTATCTACCGTGTCCATCCTAAAATAAACCATAGACCATGATCATATTAACAGGCTGGCGGTTTTGGTGAATATGCACAAGACTAAGCTATGGTTACTTAGCTACAACAGATTACTATGCTTATGTCTTGTGAGTACAAGAGTGAAATGTGCAAAGGTTATATTTCAAATAAGGAGTTTCAATAATACATTTATCATATAAACATCCACTATCTCCAAATATCTTCCACGTAGGACTTACAAATCTTGTCTTATATAGAAAAAATAATTTGACATGCTTCCAATGATGAATTTGACCTAACTTATTTTTGCCTAACATGAAACACTTAAGACTTTAAATGTTAGATACTGCCACACCTTTCGATATCATTACTTCATCATTAAACTAGAGGAACAATTTCTTGATTTCACTACTTAAATCAAGGATGGAATATGGTTTACCACGTCAATAATCCCTATGTGTAACCAAACATCAAGTCTCTTTCCATCCATTTAATTCCTCTACACAGAATTCTCCAGTCTTAAACACTATAAAACTTTAAACATGTGGGGAAAAACATATGGTTTTCTATCTCAAATTACTTAACCCTAATACCACTATGCACATTTCCTAGTTTTGAATGGCATTGTTAAATTTTAATAAAATGAAAACATACAAGAGAAATATATACTATTTAAAGAGCATTACTTACAATTATGAAGGTATTTATACTAGGCTTCATTTGAACTCATAATTTGAAAGAAAAATACAATATTAAATATATACCATGTGGTTTTAAAGTTTGTATACATCTATTATAAACAGTTTGAGCTCCATTCTAAAATCCCAATGCAACATTTAGATATATTTAAAACAACACAAATCTCTCATGTGTATACCCTGTACTCATTTTTCACAAACTATAATGGTGCAAATAAACATATTAAAACAACACAGCTCTCTCATGTGCATTGCACCTTGCACTCATTTTTCACAGACCATAATGGTGCAAATAGACATATTAAAACAACACAGCTCTCTCATGTGCATACTATGCACTCATTCTTCACAGACCATAATGGTGCAAATGCGGTATGGTATTTCTCTCTATTACAAAGGACCAGATGAACCTTGTGCCAAGCATGCACACTAAGTTTACTGCATTGTTTTTTCATTAGTGCCTCCAGAACTTTGTACCAAGCAGGGTCAACGATTCCAAGGTTAGAGTAAGATCGACGATTTCAAAGGTTAGAATGGCCAAGACTAATTTGCAATGCAACTACCTATCTTTACATGCATACAACCACATAGTATCCAGTTTCTATTTCATGTAGTCTACTAAAACCCAATGGAATTTAAAATGATGCATCCAGTCATTAAACCAACACAGTAGAAATTAGAACGATGCATCCAACCATTAAGCCAACATAGTAGAAATAAAAATGATGCATCCAACCATTAAGCCAACATTGATTACAACCTTCACACTATAATTCTAGTTATATTTCAATTTGAAATTAAGCATACACAACACACATAGTCCCAATTTCCATTCCCATTTAACACTGCAATATGATAATTACTCTATGTTATACACCATACCTAACACTTGTAATATTATGATGATTATCCCATATTATACACACATACCCAATTTTTCATTCTGAGTTCTTACACTACAACAGTATGAAATTTACCCTAAATTATACACACATACCCAATTTTTCCTTCTAAGTTTTTACATTGCAACTATATGAGGTTTACCCTACATTATACACATACTCAATTTTTCATTTTGATTTCTTACACTGCAATAGTATGAAATTTACCTTAAATTATACACACATACCCAATTTTTCCTTCTAATTTTTTACATTGCAACAGTATGAAATTTACCCTAAATTATACACACATACCCAATTTTTCCTTCTAAGTTTTCACACTGCAACAGTAGGGATTTTATCCTAAATTATACACACTTACCCAATTTTTCCTTTTAAGTTTTTACACTACAACCGTATGAGGTTTACTATAAATTATACACACATACCCAATTTTTCCTTCTAATTTTTTACACTGCAACAGGATGAAGTTTACCCTAAATTATACACACATACCCAATTTTTCCTTCTGAGTTTATACACTACAACAATATGAGGTTTACCCTAAATTATACACACATACCCAATTTCCATTCCAAATTCACTCACTACAATAGTATGAGGTTTACCCTATGTTATACAAACATACCTAATTTCCATTCCAAATTCACTCATTGCAGCAGTATGAGGTTTACCCTATGTTATACAAACATACCCAATTTTTCCTTCTGAGTTTTACACTGCAATAGTATGAAATTTACCCTAAATTATACACACATACCCAGTTTTTCCTTCTGAGTTTTTGCACTGCAACAATGTGAAATTTACCATAAATTATACACCCATGCCCAATTTTTCCTTGAGTTTTTACACTGCAATAGTAGATGGTTTACCCTAAATTATACATACATACCCAATTTTTCCTTCTAAGTTTTTACAATACAACAGTATGAGGTGTACCCTAAATTGTACACATATACCCAATTTCCTTTCCAAATTCACTCATTGCAGTAGTATGAGGTTTACCCTATGTTATACAAACATACCCAATTTTTCATTCCGAATTCTTACACTGCAATAGTATGGTATTTTTATGAGTTTTAAAGATAGGTATTCTTACTGAAACACACTTTTCCTCTCCACGTCTAGGTAGTAGCTTCTTCGCTTTCCACCCTCTTCTCCCTACCAAATGAAAGGTAAGGTGTCGATGCCCTTTGTTTTACCCCTTCTTTTAAATTTATAGAAAGACAAACTTTACCCATGTAAAACATCTCTGGGTCCTCGAATCTTGCCAAGTGGAATGTCATGAGCAACGACAAGGCATTTCTTCCTTTAGATTTAATTAATTTAATAAAGTAATTTCACTTCTTATTTATTTAATTTGTTTAATGTAATACCCCAATACTTATATATATATATATATGATTTTATATTATTGTTCATTTATAATTATTATTATTATTATTTATTTATTTAACCACACATATATATATATATATATATATATATATATATATATATAACATATATATGTATATAGTTGTTATATTTATATATTTAAAACAAATATCAAGACATATGAAAAAATCATATTTATGCAACTACATGAGATGCAGCTATATAGACCGTTGGTGGTTGTACTACCGATGAGGATTCTTTTGACCTTACTTTTGGTGAATACTCCATGGCTCATCATTTTCCTTGACTTACCTTCCACCGGTTACCTTTTCTAACCACTGGAGAAGACACATATGCCTTGGTTCGCTTTCACCAGTGATGACATATGTCCTTGTATCCACAGATGAATTAGTAGTACCTCATTCTTACTGAAAAATAGATAAAATAAAACTATATTTTGAAGGGTTGTTACACAATACCCCTTCTATAATTATCAAAAAAATAAAATATATTCTTAATCTTACTAAAATTATTATGTTCATGTAATCAACTCCTTGATATCATTATCATTAAAAGATAGCATTTACAAGATATTATCTTAAAAATAGTTGATGGACATTAAAAATAATATTAATTTTAGTTCAATCCACATACCCATTTTCTTAATAACATCAATAATAATATATTAATATCCATTAATTGAAATATATTTCCATCTTTTTTGAATGGTAATTTTAATCCCTATAAGTACCCTAGATTATCCTTCGCTATTAGTTTATGTTCCATATGATTTTAAGTGGGGATAATTTTATCTTTATTATTTTGAGAAACACCACCTGTTGGAATTTACATCTATTTTTAGAAATGAATAGAAGCATTCCATTCACTCAAATATTTTTTTTGATAATTGAAAATTTTATTAAAATTGGGTTTTGAAAGGGGCCCCAAAACCTTTTTACAATAGGTCAACAGACCAAATAAAAGGCCAAAGGAAATGCCAAAGGAAAGGCCAAAGGAAAGGCCAAAGGATAGGCCAAAGGATATGCCAAAGGATAGGCCAAAGGAAAAGCACAATAAAATCCCGCCCAAAGCAGGAAAAGAAAAAATCTTGCCCAAGCGGGAAAATTAAACCAAGGAAATTTTAAAAACTCCCGTCCAAAGTAGGAAAATTGAAAATCTCACCCATCAAGAAATTTGAAAATCCCGCCCAGCAAAAAATTTGAAAATTCTTGCTTATGCAGGAAGAATACAATTTTGAAAAATCCTGCTCAAGGGAAAAACTAGAAATAGGTATCCCACCAAGGAAAAACTAAAAAGTAAAACTGGCAAGCAAGAAAACCACCTCGAACATTAAAACGACCAAGCAAGAAAATCACCTCGAACATTCAGATGGAGTAGAGGAAATTTCATGAAGGATCATCCTACCCAGGGAGGGTCGGGATACATGCCAAGCAAGAAAACCACCCCAAATATCCAGATGGAGCAGAGGAACCATCATGAAGGATCATACCACCTAGGAAAGATCGGAATACACATCGAGACACAAAAAAATAGGACCAAAACAACATCCCACATAGGGCCTAGAAAATAGAGTAGCAAATCTAAGAATTTCCATAGGTCACAAAATCCCCTTGCATACGAGGTTGAGCTTCATGGAAACTAGAGGAAACTGAGAAAAATTAGGTAGAACAGCAAGCCACGAGAAGATAAGGAACCCAAACTGAAGGATCCACAACGTTAACAAGATATAGACAATAAGCATAGGTCCTCCCCAAGACCAAAAAATGTGGTAGAAAACCCTAGAAAACCTCCAAATCCATCACTGAATGACTTCTAAGAACCAAAAAAGGAAGACCAGTGGGATCTCAATAGTAAGCAAAGCAAAGGCTATACCCAAGACAAGAAAGATACACTAATAATACACCAAGTAGACCAAATCCAGGAACCCAAAGATCAAATCCATAAAAAAGAAGCATGTGGTCCCATAAAACTAAAAGGATGTTGTGAAAACCTACTCAAGAAGAGCCAATATGAATTCAAACCCTGCTCCCAAAGCTGTGATGCACCACATCTAGAGAACCACTGAAACTTGGTCCCAAGTAGAAACCTACAACAAACCTGGGATATAACTAAGAACACCAGGGAAAAGGATCCTTGAAGCAACACAAAAAACCCAGGAATATCCCATAAAAAATGCACATGAAAGAAACCCTCAATCAAGTTGGGAAAGGGATAAACAAAAGGAAAAGTGATCTCCCACCCCAAGGAGATCATCTGCAATACTAACCTGCCAAGGAAGGGCCAGGGAAGTTCCTAGTAACTAGGATAGAACTAGGGGAGGGAGAAGCAGGGAAGCAGATCGGGACATCCTACAGGATGTCCCCTACAGTTCCTTGAGATGGGAAAAAAGAGACACATATTAGTGGATTCCCTTGAGCACCATAAATAATCATTGTATTATCATAAATAAATATCACAACACTTTGATACAATGGATAGAGTTATGGGGGTATTTTTTTTTTGGTAGATAAAAGTAACTTTATTTACTTTACGGGTTGGAGGGTCCCACCCCTTTGTACATATGGATTATCCCTAATCGAGAAGACACTGCCCAATACCCAGGGGGTATGGATACACCAAAAAACAAAACCATACCAAAAACTAACACAAAAAACAACAGTGGGGTCTTTTCGACCACATACAGTATCATCCACATAAACAAAAGCTCAAAAACTAGGACAAGCAATCTCGTGCACATTATGAGCCAGACACCTTAGTTCCCAGTTGTTTGTGGAGCTAATATGGTGCTCAGGGCAAGGATTGATCCTCCTTGGTTGAGGAAATATCGTTGCTCACATAGCCAGGGCTACGGTTATATTTGACTTTTCCAGTGATCTCGCATGGGAAACTATTTTCCCAAACCATTAAGGAAGTTTTAAGGATGGCCTTATTGGCTAGAGCATCGACTACCTGGTTAGCCTCTCTATATACATGATTGATGCAGTTCTGCTTCTTATCGATGAAGTCTTTTTGACATTCCTGGACAATGTTCTGGATGTTTTTCCCACCCTTGGAGTTATTTTGAACCAATCCCACAATAACTTCTGAATCACCTTCGAAGATGATGGGGTTATTCATGGATTTGCATATGGTGATGCATCTCTAGAGAGCTCTAGCTTCGGCATAGTTGTTGGTCTGGGTACCCAGGTTTTTAGAAAAATCTTGAATGATGGTTCCGTTGTGATCCCTAACCACCCCTCCTGCTCTTGCCTTGCTTAGATTACCTTTGGAGGCATCGTCGAAGTTAGCCTTCAGCCATCCTTGGGGGGGAGGGATCCATTTGGCTACATTTCTATCACTATGGGGCTCTTTGACTTTGCAGTAGTCTTGGGGGATCTTGAGGACCCTAAACAGGTGGCCTTTTATTTCGTTTAGGGGGATTTCTAGGCAAGGAATGAGGTTGTTGTTTTCTATTGCAAAAATTAGGGCTCTTGATGCAACTACTTTGTGATCCCTATAGTCTTCACTGAAAATCCTCTTGTTGCATTCCATCCAAATTTTCCAGGTAGTGTGATGGACCATAGACTTCCACAAAAATTTTAGTCTCGGGTTCTTGAAGATATCAGGCCATTGGACAAACATATCCTTAACCGTTCGTGGCCTAATCCAACAAACCTACAATTTTTTGACCACCAGGGAAAACATGTTGCTTGTGAAAGGACAATCCATGAGAATGTGTTGGGTAGACTCCCAAGCTTGCTCACATAGGTAACACCTGTTAGGGACAATGACTCCCCTATGCATCATATTGTCCGTAGTAAGGAGCTTGTTATGGGTAGCCAGCCAGCAAAAGTGAGCGACCTTAGGGATTAGGGCTTTAAGCCATAAACTTCTTGCTAGAGTCTAACCATTGTTAAGGTTGACTTCCCTGGTACTACTCTCAATGAACTGGGCTATAGATTTGATAGAAAAATTACCCTCAACCATGCCTTTCCAGCAGTGCTGATATTTGATCTAGGATTGGGGGATAAAATTTGCCCTCATGATCGCTTGGATCTCTGTCACTGTGTTGATGATAGATTCGTTCCTGAGTCTGAACTGCACTTTCTTCCACAATTTGACACCCTGGTTAGAGGTGATGAAGTCTGCTACATGGATCCCATACTTGTTATCTATCAGGTGTTTAATTATAGCCAACCTCTGATCTTTTATGAGGGGGTCTTTTCTAGCCCAGGCATCTTCCCAAAAGTTGATATCTTTGCCATCTCCTAGCTGCCACCAGGAACCCTGATGCAAGAGATTTTGGGTGAGGGTTATGGACTTCCAAAAGTGAGAATAGTTGTGAGGAATGTCCATTTGGAGGAAATATTGTTGTTGGAGATATTTTCTCTTGACTATGTCCACCCATTCGAGATTAGCATTGGTGATGACCTTCCAAGATTGCTTAGCCAGAAGGGCTAAATTGGAGACATTGATGCACCTCATTCCTAGGCCGCCTTGGTCCTTGGGGGAGAAGACCTTGTCCCAAGCCACCAAATGGAACTTCTTCTAATTGTCACTCCCTGACCACAGAAACTGCTTCTAAATTTTTTCAATGGTTTCACCCACTGTCGCTGGGATTTTGAAGATAGACAGGAAAAATGTGGGAATGCTCTACAACACAACCTTGACTAGGGTTGCTTTCCTAGAACTGGAAAGGAGAGCACCTTTCCACCCTGAAATATTTTTATGAATCCTGTCGGTGACATTCCTCCACATGTCTTTGAGGGGTCTTCCTTTAAACATGGGTAATCCCAAATAGGTGGTCAGGAAATCTATGATGGAACAACCCAGAATGCAAGAGATCTTGTGTTGTCTCTTGGGGGGTATTGATGAAGAACAACTTGCTTTTTACATAGTTAACTTTCTTCCCAGTTGCCTCTTCATAGAGGTTGAGAATGGTTTTGATACCTTTGGCATCGGAAACTACTACTTTGGTGGCCAACAGGGTATCATCCACAAATTGTTGGTGGGTAGAAGGCATGAGACCAGTGGTAGCCTTGATGCCTGATATTAAGTTTTTGGAGCACGCCTTCTTGATAGCTCTGCCTAAACTCTCTACCAGAATGATGAAAATAATGGGGGACATCGGATAACCCTACCTGAGACCCCTAAGGCTGGGGAATTATCCAGCAGTAGACCCATTCACCATCATCGAAAACCAAGAGGATGAAATGCACTTATAAATAATATTTACCCAAGATTCATGGAAGCCAAACCTGAGAAGGATTTGGGTAAGAAATTCCCTGTTGACTCTATCAAAGGCTTTGTTCATGTCTAGCTTGAGGAAGAGGGTAGCAGATTTAGAGATGTGGGCGAAGTGAATCATCTCGTGGATGGTAATTACTCCATCAAGGATATTATGGCCTTTGACAGTGCTACCCTGGTAGGGATCGATGATAGAGGGGAGAATGCTAGTCAACCGGTTATCCAAGGCCTTAGAGAGGATTTTATAGGTGACATTACACAGGCTAATGGGACGGTAGTCTGAGAGGGAATGGGGATTCTCACCTTTAGGGATAAAAGCCAAGAAAGTGGAATTGACATCTCTGGGGATGGTTTTGGTGGCCTGCATTTCCCTGACATAATTGCATAGATCAGATCCAACAACGTCCTAGTAGGTTTGGAAAAATCTTGATGGGAAGCCGTCTAGCCTAGGGGCTTTATCTGGGTTCATGGAGAAGAGAGCTTGGTGGATTTCTTTATGGGACAGAGGGCTGAGGAGGAAAATGTTGGTTTCTTGGGAGATGATGGAGGGAATGTTGTCTAGAAGGGCCTCCATGGCATTTTGGGACTAGGTCGGGGAGGAGGCAAGGAGGTTTCTAAAGTGACACACTACTTCTTCCCTGATCTAAAGGATGTCTGAGGTGACAGACCCATCTTTCCTGGCCAAATTTTTTATCCTGCTTGAACCCCTATGCCTTAAAGTGGATATATGGAAGAACTTCGTATTGGATTCCCCCTCCTTGAGCCATAGTTGATGGGATTTTTGTCACCAAAATGTTTCCTCCTTGTTGAGGATGTTGTGATAGTCAGCCAACAATTGTTGTTCTTCAAGACGGAGTTGGTCATTGCCTGAACCTTTTTGGAAGTTGTCTTCAATCTGGATGATTCTAGACTTGACCTTATTCTTTTCTTCAAAAATATTCCCAAAAGTTGTCTTGTTCCAGATCCTCAGATTACTTTTGATAAATCTGAGTTTCTGCATGAATTGATTGGTGGTTGACCCTAGGAATTTCCTCTTCCACCAAAGTGTAATCTGATCATGGATAACGGGATGTTGGGTCCACATGGACTCAAATATGAAGGGGTATTTGAACTAGGATTTGGTGCCTATTTCCATCAACAAAGGGTTGTGATCAGACCCAATATTGGGGAGACCTATCAAGTTAGCATCCCCAAAAATGGGGAGGGCTTCCTGGGATAAAAATACATGGTCAAGGTGCTCTTGAATAAGACTACTTCCTTTCCTCCTGTTGCTCCAAGTGAAAAGAGAGCCTTGAAGCTGAACGTCCATGAGGGCATTAGAATCTATGAAATGATTGAGATCATTTGTGTCCCTATGGGAAACCATGGTTCCTCCCATTTTATCAAAACCATACAAGGGAGAGTTGAAATCCCCTACTAAAACCCATGGAATTCCATCAAAGGCTTGCCTCATCCGTGTGAGTAAGTTCCATAGAGCCACTCTACCCTGAGGGGAATTTGGGGCGTAGACATTAGTCATTACCCAGGAAACCTGGGAGCTAAGATCCTGAAAAAGAATATTACTTAGTATTTTCTACCCTAAAATGAAGTTGCCTTGCACTATAGTGGGGTTCCACATGCATAACAGGCCTCCAACTATACCGAACATCGGGGAATGAATACACTCACAGTTTTTCCAAATATTTTTTGCCACCCTGGGTGACCATTGATCGTTGAGTTTAGTTTCTTGGATGAAAAAAATAGTTGGGTTATGTTCTCTTCTCATGGTTGCAACCACTCTCTACTTGGCTTCCCCATTTAGTCCTCTTGCATTCCAAGAGAGGACTCTCATTTAGAACTTTTGGGGATTTTTTTTCCCCATTTTCCTTGCTTCGTAGGGGGTTTGGTTCTTCAGGCTTCTTCCTTGGTGCTCGTTTTGGTCTCCTGGAAAAGGGTTTTTAGAGTTTCATTAGCTATGTCTTCTGTAGTGTCCCTGGTTCTTCTATCTGCTTTTGATGGTCTACCTTTTTTCCTTTACCCACCAACATCCATTTGATATTTTTTAAAAGTGCGAGTTTGTTTGGGACTTCATTTCTCGAGGGAAGGCTTATCCAGGTCTTCGCTTTCAGAGTCCATAGGATCATAAAAAGTGGGCAATGCTAGAGATCTAGACTTTGATGGAGGAGAACCATGAGGGATGGGTACCTGGGTAGGTAATTTCAATGGTGAGCTATAGGGAGAGTAGGGGAGGGGGGAGCTGGGTGGTTGGATCGACTGGGAGACAGCCTTATGGGTCTGGGAAGACCCGGGTCTAGGGCATTGGGTATGATCAGGATTAGGGTCTAGGTTTGAATCAATAGGGATTTCACCCTCCTCAACATCTTTAGAAATGCCAAAATATTTAAGCGCATCAAATTTATTAGCAACAGTAATAGAATGACTTGCCTTTGGAGGAGGAGAGTTCACCCACGATGTGGCTTGATGTTCGATGCTTGAAACATGCTTTTTTAGGTCTTGTCTGTAAATCTGCTTTGGGTGGTCCTCGACCTAGATGTCCATGCTCTTAGTTTAGGTCTTGGGACACTGGGGTTGCAAATGTCCTTGGGTCTAGCATTCAGGGCAGAATGTTGGTTTGTTTTCGTAGATCAACGGTTGCTTTGGGAGATGACTTTCCAAGTTTACATTGATGCAGATTCATGCCTGAGTTAACCGTGTTCTCGCTCGGGTGGTTGGTTCGATGGCCATGAGATCCCTGATGGCTTTAGCTAACCCTTGCAAAGCGTCTTCATAGAAGAAATGGGCTGGGAGATTCGGGAGCTTCACCCAAAGCGGAGTGAAATTGATATTCTAGGAATTTGGGTCAAAATTTGGCTGCCATTTTTTTAAAAATAGACTTCTTCTATCAAAAAACCATGGTCCCCCGGATAAAATGCGTTCTGTGTCCTCTGTTGTATTGAGTTGGATCATGAAAAATCCTTGGGTCATGGCCGATAGTTCCATATTTTCCCTTATTTTCCATTTGGTCACTACCCATCTGTGAATCGAATCCATATCTGGCTGACCTCCTATGAACTTCCCTACCAGGGAGTAAGAATCATGTGATTCAAAATATTCCATGAGGCTTTTGGGGCATATGACATCGTAGCCCTAAGTGACGAACTCGAAGACAGGGTTAGGTTTCAATTTTTGCTTGTTCTGGAGTAGTTGTGCAAATGATATTTTTCCCCCATGGCCTCCACTTGAGGTTGAAACCCTGGTTCCATTGGTGCTCTCGAGATTATTGGTGATGTCATACAAAATACCCAAATCCTTGGTCAACAAAATAGGGCCCGTTACTGAAGGAGGACCGCTCACCTCTGTGCCACGCATAGACTTAGACCCGTCTGCCTCCTCACCCCGTATCATCATGGTTGTGCTCTTTAACACTCATCTGAATCACATGGTAGATACGCCTCTACTGGCCCTCAAATTTTTGTTTTCACCGCAACAAACCTTTCCTGGATGAAAATATTCGAAAGTCGCAGAGAAATTCACTGTCACTTCGAATCCTATTTCGATGACCTTCACCTTCAATTTTGAGTGATGGGGGTATTTATACCAATACCAAAAACTTAATTACATACATAATTAACCTAATCTAACATAATAAAACAACCTTAGATCAAGTTATAAGGTGGGTTTCACCATAACAAGGTTAACCAAGACCCATAGGGATTATATAAATAAATATTATACAATAAATTAAGTACATTTGTATAATTATTACCATAGGAATATACAATATTACATCATACAATGTTGATCGACCTTAGCTATAATTCTAATTACACCTTTGACACCCCCTCATAATATAAACTAATGGAGTAATATGATAAGACATTAGTGACAATAATATAATATATTCCCCCCATAATGGTATCTCTAATGGGACTTTGTACTTGATGAAACCTCAAGTGAACCCCCTCATCACTTGGAAATATGCTTATTAGAATATTATATTGCACAAGAGCCTCCTTAGGCTAAACCATTGTCACCACCACCAATATCAATTACTCCTACACAAAAATAAGAAACACCTCATCTATAACTCCACACGAGGAAGACAATCCAAGAATACCCCTCTTAAAAGTTGTTCAAATCTTCTATAGTTGCATAATACAAGACTTAGAAGCATAACTTTACCTTTTACACAACACTTCACCTTGTTTGGAAACTTTGACTTACCCTATGTCCACTTGATTTCCATCATCAAAATAGTCTTTACATGAATCATTTATTAGAAGATCCATTACAAAATTACAAGAGCATTTAGAGAAAAAATAGAAGAAAGAATAAATCATAAAGGTTTAGATATTTATATATAATATGAATCACTTTTCCAAGAATTTGATAGGAAAAGGAAGGATTGACGAGAGCATATTCTAAATTGTTTTTTTGTATACCTCCAAAGTACCTAGTAGTTACCTCAAATTTCACAAATCTAATTGTTTCTCCCATAAATATGAACTAAAAAATCCAATTGCATAACATATTATAATTTTACCCTTCTGAAATAGAGCAATAGGCTTTGAGGACTATATATAACCAATGTGAAGAGTTCAAATAATTATGTGATTTAGAAAAATGGGCTTAGACTTTTCTATATAAAAAATTATGGCCTCTAGAATATTTACTTTCATAGCCCTCAAAAATTGAAAAAACGACCAATCAAACCTTAGAGTTGTTGCATCCAACCTACAACTCTCACTTGGAATCCTTTAATTCACTAATAATTACTAGTAGTATTCTACCACATATTCACCATTAGACACTTATAGCCAATTAGGTTTTAGTATATGTTAAATTTTGATTGATTGATACAATATATGTAGAGGAAAACTAGGATGATATGGCATGGAAATCTTTCATATTGCATATCATGTTAGCCATGAGTCCATTTGTTTGCATAGGTAAAAAAATAAGGATTTAAACCTAGGTCTCCCATAATTCTAACACATTGCACTGGCCATTAAATCAATGTTATTGTTGAGAATTTGAAGCCTTATTTAAATGAACAGGGTAACCATTTGTGACATGACTATAGAAAAAATGATCACTAGTACCAAAGTAATAAAGTAGTTGTTACTTAAGAGAAATCAAACATGGGTTGTCATATTTGATAAAGTATCTTTCAACTTCACATAGTTTGTTGAATTATAAGCATGTGAAATAGTGATGGTGCCTTCATAGATAATGCCATGCAAGTCATCCATAGTAAATACATCTTATTAAAAAGTAAGTTTGTGTGGATAAAACCTAAAACCACCTATAGCATGCACTTGTCCTCTCACTTAGTTGGATGTACTACAATGCTTTTGCATTGATACAAAGTAATAATCCTTTCCATTCAATTTTTATAATGTACTTTTAAATAGTATAAAAAGGAGACATAAATTTGAACCTATGATCTGCTAATATTACTACCCTTGTCTCCCTCCTAGTCATATTGGAATTAATTTTACATGGTTGGAATTACACCTCTTATCCATAAAGAAGAGTGTCAAATATAAAGGTATACTTAAATACAACTACCAATAGGGCACATGCAAAATCTAGAGCAACAAACATTCAAATTTATATTTCAAAAATACTTCCCTTTTTCCTTTCAACCAATGCACCATAACACCTTTGTGAAAAACAAAATAAGAGCATCACTATGCCAAAGTAAATTTTATTCTATATATAGAAGATCAAAAATACCTCAACAACTATGAAGTAGAATTTGGAATAGACACGAATTCTCCAAGGTTTTTGAAAGAACAAATGAAGAATGGTAGAATAAAATCTCTCTTTTACCTCATGCTAAAAATGACTGTGAAACTTTGAAAAGTGATTCACCCTAGAATGTGGAAGACGGATGAAAGACTCTAAATAAAAAATTGATGTGACCAAGTGATACCACTATAGACCTACTCTAATACATACTGTAATACACAACTATTTCCAAAAAAAATAGAAGCAATCCATTCACTCAAATCTTATACATAAAATATAAAAGGATAAAAAGAAAATAAAGATACATAGAATGGTGGGTTCTTTTGAGCATCATAAATAATTATTGTATTATCCATAGATAAGGAGCACAACACTCCAAAACAATTGATGGAGTAGTGGGGGATATTAATACTAATACCAAAATCCCAATTATAAACAAGTTAACCTAAGTTGTGATAATAAGATGAATTTGGGTTAATTACAAGTTATAAGGTAGTTTTAACCATAAAAGGTTAACCATATCCTATATGGATTACATAATTAAATGAATTTATATAATAATTTCCCATAGGACTATATAGGATTATATCATAAAACATGAGCCTTGGGCATAAGTCAAATTACACTTTCAACAACACCTCCACCAACCTTTCCTATATTTCCTTTAAAAGTAGGATCAAAATTAATTTTGATGAACCCAACATTTTAAAAAAATTATTTTACTATAGATTGATATAAATCCTTTGTGTCAAATTCATTTTAACAAACATCGTCACAAGGTTCAAATTCAATTTAAAATCTGGTAAAGTTCAAATTCAAAAAATATTCAACAAGGGAGAAAATTTAAAATAAAATTTGATGTAAAATTCAATACATAAAAATACAAATAATTTCATCTATTGTTGGAAATATTTGACAAATTTCCCAATTTAAACTTGTATAATTTAAAATGTATATATGTTTAGGTGTGAAAGTTGTTAAATTATTTTTGAACGTAAACATTAAGGTTTCATGTGGGGTTTCGGATTGGGTGAATTTATATTCCAAAATTCAACACATTTATTTGAGTATCTATCAAAATTGATGATTTTTGAACTTCATACCTATAATTTAGTAAGTCATGTAACACGGGTCATAGATGACTCATGCATGTATATGCAAATCCTATAACCAAAATTTTAGCACTTCGTTTTCCATAGTTGGGGCTTCCCATGATGAGCACCATGCCTATAAAAATTCCATGAGAGAGGTAATAATACAATTCCAAAATTGGAATTGATTTTGAGATTTATTTTTAACATACTATTATTCCTTTCAATCCATAAATTCCAAAAAATAATGGTAGGAGCAATATTACATAAAATTCATAACACATCAATAGCTTTAAAACAACTAATACATTATTTCATAATCTTTTTCAATATTGATGGAGCTACCCAAAATATTCTCATATTTATAAAAAAAAAAGTATCTCTAAATTATGTAAGCAAAAGGATAATGAAGAAGTAAATGATATAATGTTTTTAGATCCTTATTATACAAGGAATTCCTAAAAGTTCCATGATATCCTCTTTAAAAACTCTCAGCAATAAGAATCTTTCTTTGAATTGCTAATCAAAATAATGTTGAGGCCTTAGGAAGGTTCTCAAGTAGCCAAACATTCTTCCAAGAAAAATATTTTGGAGTACAAAATTCTATTTATTCCAAATCCTTATTTTAGACACCAAAATCTAGCCACTTGTCATCCATCCATGTTTTCAAATCTCCACCATCCATTATTTATATATATACATATTTTTTAATATATATTTAAATATTAATATTTTATATATTATATTTATATATATTTAATATATATATATATATGAATTAATCCTAGCCCTCCACCATGTTTTAATATCAACCA
This sequence comes from Wollemia nobilis, assembly GCA_028583015.1. Classification (NCBI taxonomy): domain Eukaryota; kingdom Viridiplantae; phylum Streptophyta; class Pinopsida; order Araucariales; family Araucariaceae; genus Wollemia; species Wollemia nobilis. The sequence goes on along the minus strand of JAQPPZ010001560.1, from coordinate 2,568,007 downwards.
TCCATCCACCTTAATCCATGCCACTTGCCTAGATTTAATCTCCACCCTTCCTCATGTTTTAATCTCGACCACTCAAATTGTGTCGTCGAAACCCTAACATTTCTAAGGGAATATTATAAAAGAGGAGTCATTTTTATGACTCAACCCCCTGAATACCCCTGTAATCTTTAGGATCCTTTGCTCTAAGTATCTTAAGAGATTTTTGGAGTCCAAGCCCTAGCCCCTTTGCTTTCATCCTCGCCCTGTCGTCATTGTTCATAGCCCTCTATTTCTATCACCGCTCTTCTTGTGTGAACCATATCTGGTTTTGTGCCACTTCCATCAACCCCCAAACACCCACCAAAGCTATTTGAGCACCCACTAGAGCCATATGAGTGCCTTCCAGAGCCATCCAAGCACCCACCAAATCTATTTGATCACCCTTTAGATTCAACCGAGCACCTACTAGAGCCAATTGGATGCCCACTAGAGCCAACCGAGTACCTGTGGACATTTTTGGTTATCCTCACATGCTTACGGGAATTTCTTGTACCAGATATATAGCCCTACGACCCTCGAGCATCGTTAGGGCATCTTCACAACCATCACTGGCATCATTTACATAAGCATAAATATAAATAGAAGGTTTATTGACAAGGTAATAGTTATGTGCATTTATTTTCATATTCTTATGCTTTATTTATAGTTTTATTACAGCATCTAGGGTTAGTGATTTTATTCTAAGGGTCTCACACAATGGAGCCCTCACAAGTATTACTAGTATTTGTTAATTTTCACTGTGTGTAGGTATAGAAATCATATTGAAAATTGTTGAAGCTAGGGTGGCCCTATCTAGGATACACAAGCCCACTCTCAACCTCATTGGGATTAGACAAGCGTGAAGACACCAACCATTATTTTTAACTAGGGTTTTGAAGAACCCTAATAATTTATAATTTTGTATCAACATAAGCATTGTAAACCCTACATTTGGGGCATATTGATTGTAACATTTGAGATCTGCCCACAATAATTAAGAGTTTATCTATTTTTGTTGAATTATTGTATATTACTTTGCTTAGTGTTATATTTATTTTTATTATTGGTTTTGCTTGATTTTTGATTCACAAATGGTGATCACGGTGGGATCCACAAAGGGTTATCTATGCTAATTTATTTTTTCACTAACTTTTTATTTTTTATTTTTGTTCTACAGGTTTTCAAAAATTAGATTGTGTGAATTTTGTAGGGCTAGAGTTTCTAGAAAGTTGCAAAATTTAACTAGAAGTTGTGCAAATGCCCCACATCACTCGAGTGGCACCCTACAGTGCTCAATGAACACCTTGATATGTTCTAGTGGATTTGTGGTGTGTTTCACAAAGTGGGGAAGAGATACGTAGGCTTACTTGTAAGTTTGCTTCAAACCCTAACCCACTTTTACTTTATTTTTTTATGCTTTTTACAGATAAATTTATAAAAATAACATCATTAGTTTCTATTAAAATTAGTCATATTTCATTTGCATTTTAGGCTAGACTTGCATTCATATTCATATAGTTCACATTTCATATTTAAATTTTTTGTTGTTTTCTGGTGTGTTTTATTCAATATTTTGCATATTGTTTTCATGTAAAATGACAATTGCATAAAATAGTTGCATAATAGGGTTAAGAATTTCTATTTTTACTTGTCTAAGTAGGAAAAAAATCAGGATACTGAAGTATACTCCCTTATTTGGTGATTCAAGGTGGAATATTAGGTAAGCCCTCCACTGTTTAGAGTGGGTCTTAAGCGGTGTACTCTACATTCTTTTGAGGAACTCAGTATTTTTTTTTGTCTTCTAATTTAGGTCTATAAAATTGGTTATTTTTTACATTGTATGTACACTTTAGAAAAATAAAACTTTAAAATGAATCACACAATGCATATTTCACAATAAACAGTAATGAGTTGGATTTCATCACCAACCATTGCTTGATATTTGGTGATGGTGGGCTTCATATCCATTTGTCAATCTCTGCCCTTAGCCACCATAGATACCCATGAGCAAAATTTCTAGATTTCATCACCAGGAAGAATCTCATTTTCCATCCAAGCCATAGATTTCATCCTTCATAATTCAAATTAGAACATCCAAAACACACAAAACTCACAAAAAAAATTAAGCAAGATAAAAAAAAAGGTAAGAAAATCTATTGCAAAAACATAGGATTGATTTTTTTATTTGATTTTGTGAAATTTTTCATTTGCATTCTTTCTTGTACATTTCACAATTGATTCGCTATATTATGGTTTTAACTAGAAATCAAACAAAAGTATTGAATCAAACTTCCATCCACCAAGACACTTCATATATGGAGTGTTCATCATCCTTCCTTACCACTTATGTTATCAACCCCACTAGTGTGATATAGACAAGTTTTTCATATTTATCTATGCGTCCCTCACACGCTATGCAAACTTTAAATGTTGAGTTTTTACATAGAGCCATTCACACAGTCATTCCACAAATATAACTGTCTTCACCCACCATTGAACACAACATAACCTATATTGACATGGTCAAAGTGGAAGCTTTTCAAAGATCCACTAACTATATTCTATAATAGTTCCATAGTTCACCTAGGCATGATCCTTCTTTTCAATATGAACCTACCCTTTCCCAACCTTCCAGTATTTTCCAAGTGCATAACAACCCTATTTTTTAGGTGTTAATTGTACCTTCCTAGCATTGATCCATCCCACAATAGTCAAGTGCTCCAAGAACCTCCATCCCATCCTCATACACCACCACCTATGGTAATCCTTTGTATGAAGCACATGTTAATGTTGCTTCACAAATGCTAGCATCCACCTCATCTAATATCACCCATCTAGTTGTAATTCTTGTTGTAACTTATCCTCCACCTACCTCATCTATTCCATCCACATCCACACCATCTACCTCAGAGGTGGCCATATAGAAAGCATGGCAACATCTCAATTCATTGCTTATGGCTCAACAAGGTGCTCAATATTATTCCCAACATTCACAACCTCCACACATCATCTCCTTTTCAATATTCACCATCATTTCTTCATCAACCTCCACACCATCTCATTTTGAGCAATTGGTTGATCAATTTCTCAAAATATTTTCCCTTAATGTTAGAAAGAAGGTATATTTAAATGAATTATATGGTTTAAATTAATATTATGATGAGTTAATATATAATTTTGGCAACCGTTGGAGGGTTTTTATTACCAAATTGCCATTCTCCCTCCCAATGGAAGATCTCACTAGATTTTTTACTAAGATTTGCTTAAAACCTATCTCTTGGTTGTTACAATTACAACAATACCGATCATTTGAGGAAGCTCTTGCCCAGGATGACATAATCAAAAAGATCAAAATACAAGAGGGTGTATTTAAGCCTAAAAAAAATAATTATGGAATAAGGGCCATTACAAAAGTAATTATTTTGGCCAATCCAAACCAAACCAGGCCAAACAAGCTAATCAAGTCAATCAAGTGGTCATGAGCCAACCGATAATGGCTCAACAAAAACCTATGCAACAACAACCACAACAAATTGCATATCATATGGTTCTCTCACCATCATAATAAACCAAAAACATAGTACCAATTATAGAAAATCATCCACATCAACAATTTATTTGATAAAACCTCCAATACACCACCTTAGTCGAATCATATACCTCCATCTTCCATAGGTTGTATGACACTAACCAACTTGCCTTGTGTAAGGTTAAAGTAAATGACCCTACCAAGTATGGTAAACACTATAGAGAATATTATTTTTGTCCTTATCGTAGGTAAAATGGGCATGATATAAGCAATTGCTACAATATCAAAGACAGTGAAATATCTCATTAACTTAGGGGCCATCAAGCTTGATAGTCCCTTAGCCCAACATAACAAAAATCTTGGTATCTATCAAACATCATTTTCTCATCATGAGGAGGTTCAACCAACAATAGGAAGGTCTAACACCAAGACTCCCCCAAATCAAGTCAATCACGTGCAAAAATACCAAGGTTTTATGGGTGCTATCCATGTAGTCACTCGAGGTCAACAATGCACTAACCAGTAAAATGCACAACATCAACATGTTCAACTAGCCATAGCATCATAGGTAAGTATTTCCACATCAGCCACATCATAAACATCAACATAATCCACCATCACGCCTTCCACATCATCATCCATTCAATAACCACCTTAGCCAAATCCACCTCCATCCACATCAGTCGAAGTCTCACAAGTTACTTTAATGGATTGTGAGATGCCATCCCAGGCCACACCTCTACTATTTTTGGAATCCCAAGTGAATACCAAGCCATCCATATCCACATCCACATCCATTTCCACATCATACCAAGTTGAGGTCCACCTCACTAATCCTGGTATTAGTGAATATGTGGTCCAAGACATCACCGTCACACCGTTCAACATCCAAACTGCTAAGGATTATGGTCACCCACATGACCCACCCTTATCTATAGGAGTGGTGTACATCATGGGCTCAATTCCCAATAGCATTAATTTTATGTTTGGGGGGATTGATTCATCATCCAATTTATATTCCATAAATGAACTCAAGCAACCAACTCCTGCTAATGTACAACACATCAGGTTTTTCATCCTACTATTTTCACATAATTAATTGGTAAGGACATGGCCTAGGATGGCATGAATAGGTAATGCATGAGATCATTGATGTTTCATATTTAGAAGTGCATGATTGTTTATATTTAGGTTGTCATCCACTTTCTTCCACTTCTTCTCTTGAACAAGTTTTTCAATGCTTTCATTTAAATTCAAGAGAATATATCCATCACATTGATGACTCTAAAGAGGAAAATGATGAAAGTTTTTATGTTATTTTGATTGCTTCTAATGAATATTATGAGGAATTAGCATCCATCATTCCACACACTAAACAAGATGAGTTTTACCTCAGAATGATTCCCATATATCAGCCCATCCTTCACTTGCTTCTTCCACAAGAGCTAGTTGAACCAACCGATGAACCACCACCTCCACTTCATTGATACATCTCTCTGGCCATTTTTCTCATAATATATGTACATAATTCAAATTCAAAAATTCGAAACAAAAATAAAAAATTATTGTATTACATATACATGGATTTTTGCTAATTGCATTTATTTGTGTTGCCTACTATTTTTTAGGTTTCCAGAGCTCTAGCATTGGTTCTAGCTGAAAGGATCTATCCATCCATTCACATTACCCATAACCTTCCCATTTAATTCAACATGAATCATGTTGGCTTATTCATATCACTCTATAATCTATATGATTTGGCAAATACAATTCTAATTGGCATGAGCCTTATTGATATGGATCAGATTTCTTCACCTCCATCCTTTGTCAAATTTGTCCTTTCTAAGAAATTTTTAAGGGATTTCGTCAACTACATTCCTCTGTCACATCCACCTTCGCCTTCTTGAGGTTTTCCATGTAGACATAGAAGAGGTTGAGTCATAAGAGTTTGATAACATTATAGATGACATTCGTATGATCCCAATGCCCCATAAATTGAGGAAGGTTCTCACATGTCCATTGAATATACCATTTATGTGAACCTTAGTTCATATGTAGAAAATACCTATATTTTCAAACTTGGTAAAATTTTATCCATAGATGAACAAAAATAGTTAATTGCTCTCCTCAAGAAGAAGAAGGGCAATTTTCATGGTCCTACAAAGACATTTATGGTCTTCACCCTAACTTGGTTGTCCACAATCTCACCTTGCATTCTAATGCTAAGCCAGTCAAAAAAAAACTTAGAAGGATGCATCCTATTATTTCCCTCTTGGTCAAATAAGAGATTTAAAAGCTATTAGATGTGGGTTTCATTTTCCCCATTGACTATCTTGAGTGGCTTTCAAACATGGTACCCGTTTGTAAGCTTAACAGGGTGATATGCATTTGCACTAATTTTTGATACCTTAACAAAGCATGTCCTAAGGATGATTTTCTCCTTCCAAATATTGATACTCTTAGTTGGCCATGAAATGTTTTCTCTAATGGATGGGTTTTCAAGATACAATTAGATTCAAATCAATCTTGATGACCAATGTAAAACAACATTCACTACACCTTGGAGGAATGTTTGCTACAAGGTGATGCCCTTTGGCCTCAAAAATGTAGGTGCCACTTATCAACATGCCATGACATACATCTTCCATGATTACATGCATAAGATAATCGAATATTATGTGGATGATCTCTTGGCAAAATCTAAAACTTGATAAGAAAACATTGGTGTATTGGAAAAAGTCTTTTATCGACTTCTAGAGCATAATGTAAATTTGAACCCCAAGAAATGTGTCTTTGCTGTTACCTCAGGTAAACTTCTAACGTTCATTATTTTCAAAAGAGGCATTGATGTGGACCCAAATAAAGTCAAGTCCATCATGGATATGCCTCCCCCAAAAAAATTGAAGGAATTGCATAGCTTAAAAGGAAAGATTCAGTCAATCCATCATTTTACTGTGCAAATTTTTGACAAATGCAGACCATTCAATCACCTACTACAAAAGAGGGTGATATTTTCATGGATATATGAATGCCAAAAATCTTTTGATGACATTAAGCAATACTTATATTCTCCATCAGTCTTAACTCCTCGTTTGGGGGTTTCCTTCCATTTTTATGTTTTAGCAATGAACTTTACATTAGGGAGAATGCTTGCATAAAAGAACAAAAATAATCGAGAGCAAGTTGTATATTACATTAGTGGAACATTGGTAAGCTATGAAACTAGATATGCTTACGTGGAAAAATTATGCTTAGTAGTGGTTTTTGCCACTAAGAAACTTAGACATTACATGCTTAGTCACACCACATATATCATAGCTCATGAAAATCCTTTGTTTATATGATGTCTCACACTTACAACAACCACACTGGTAAATGGATAATGTTTCTTACTGAATTTGATCTTGAGTTTATCAATAAAAAATCCATTAAAGGTTAGGTCATAGTTGACCAACTTGCAAAAGTTCCACTACCTAGTGATCAACCATTGATTATTGAGATCCCAAATGATTCAATATTAACTATCACTAAACAAGAAGAAGATGTCATTTCAAAGGAAGATGTCAATATCACACTATTCTTTGATGGTTCTAAGTATGAAAAATATCAAGGTGCTAGAGTCATGTTTTATACACCTCAAGGGATTCCTATCCCCTTATCATTCAAACTAGACTTTCAATGCACAAACAATAATGTAGAGTATGAAGCCGTAATATAAGGTCTTCAAGCAGCCATAGCTATGGGCATAAAGCATATCAAGATATTTTATAATTTTCAACTTGTTGTTAGATAAATCAATAGAGAATACCAATGCAAAGAAACTACCATAAATCTTTACCATGAAATAGAAATAAAATTGCTCGCTAGATTTGATTGGTATGAAATTGATAGTTTACCATATTTGACAAATATATTTACACATGTGATGGCCTCTCTTGGATCATTGATTCCAAAGGACTCCTTAGGAGAGGTACAACCACTCATTATCACAATGATCTCTAAATCTGTAATTATTCGTGTTGAATCTAAGGATGAAAAATATGTTTGCTTTATCCATTCAAAGCCATATGATACTTGTTCAAACAAAATAATAGCCTTCCTCAAGTTTGGAACACTCCCATCAAACATGTCATGGACTACTAAACGCACTTTAAAGTAAAAGATAGCTCATTTTACTCTCTTGGAGGATGTGTTGTATAGACATGGTTATTATGGAATCCTCCTTTGTTTTCTAGAGCCTACAGAAGCACAAAGAGCCATATTTGAATCTCATGATGGTAGTTGTGGTGGTCATTTTAGTGGTATGGTCATTGCAAAGTGTATTCTACGCATGGGTTACTATTGTCCTACCATAGAATATGATTGTTACACTTATGTCAAGCATTGTAAGCAATGTCAAGAGAATTCTAATTTAACTCATGTACCATCACAAGCATTACAAACTATTCAAATCCATTGGCCCTTTTCACAATAGGATCTTGTTTTAATTGGCAAAATATCACCTCCTTCCTCAGGATAACATATATTCATCATCACAACCACTGAATACTTCACAAAATGGGTTGAGGTAATTCCTCTAACCAGTACGATAAGACCTAGAATTGTGAAGTTTATACTTCATCATATCATCTATCATTTTGGTATTCCCTCAAAAATCATCTTTGACAATGGCAAGTATTTCAATAACAAGGATGTTCGAGCACTTTATGAGAAATATAATATCCAACATAGTTTCTCAACTTCTTATTACCCACAAGAAAATGGATAAGTTGAAGCTACCAACAAGACCTTAATTACTATTCTTAAGAAACTAGTCAAATAAAATCATAGATATTGGCATACTCAAATCCCCTTGGAATTATGGGCTTATTGAACAAGCATTTGCATGTCTATTGGGGCAACACCATTTTCACTGGTCTATGGAGCCAAAGCAATCATACCTCTTGATCTTGAGATCCCCTCTTTATGAATTTCATTGTAGAAATTCATAGATGATGACACTGCTTAAAAAGCACATTTTGACCAACTCACACTCCTTGGTGAGAGGTGAGTCAATGCTTTAGATCATTTACTAGTTTATCAAGACTACCTAAAGCGTGCTTACAACGCCAAATTTCATCTACATGAATTCCAAGTAGGATATCTTATTCTTAACAAGAATCAACAAAATACCAATGCTTTTTTGCATCTTCATGATAAATTTGTGGCTAATTGGTTAGGTCCATATATTATTGCTCAAAAAGTGTATAAAGGAACTTATAGGATTTCCAGTCTAGAGGGAGTTTAAGAGCCTGAACCACTTAATGTTTTCCACTTGAGAGAATTCTATGTTTAATATTATTTATATATGTGTATATATACATGGCTAGTACACAAAAATAAAATTGCATTTTACATTTTGTATTTCATAAATTACATTGCACACATTTCATTTCATACAAATTGCATTTCATACATTGCAATCACAATCACATTTCATACTAGGATCATTTATGTAGATTAGATAATAATTGGTCCAATACAATCATGTTGCCTTAATCAATGACACCTTCAAAACATCATCCATTTCATTGCATAATTCCATAAATCCAAGTTGTCATTTCCAAACTACATTACCATAATTCCTAGGTTTTTCAGTCACTTAGCCATTCCTAGTGTTTTAAGCAACCTACAATACATGTCGAGATTTCTTTAGGACCAAGACACATTTTCACTAAGAAAATCTTGAGTTCTAGAAATTGACTCTAAATATTCTTGAACCAAACACAACTACACATATTAAAAATATCTTGTGTCAAAGAGGGATAATACCATATTTGGGTTGTACCTCAAAATGAAAAGGGTAATCTTGGCTTGTCCCATTATGCACATAGTCAACAAAAACAGTGATTTTCACTACTATCACAAATTCAAAATAAAATAAAGAGTAGGTAAAAATCCCAAAAACTCTAAATATTTTACACATCACACACCACAAATCCTCAAGTTGTAAGGATAGAACTACATTTCTAGTCATATGGTTAGGTAGTCCGAATCCCCAAAGATTAGAGATCAAATTCTTGGACTATGGAGTCAATCCCCACCGGGTCTATAGACATTTTACTGGCAGGAGTATGCTCATGCGTGGTGACACATCTCTTTTAAAGAGACCTTTGACCGTACATAAGGATAAGCTAGATTCTTGGTCTCATCAATAATAGGTTTCATCTCAATTTACTCAAGATGGGTTAATGAACTCACTTGCACACACATTGTTTCTTGATTGCCATGAGTCATTACAATACTCATGATTCGATAAATGAATTCACTGCACATACATTTGGTATTAGAGAAAATTAGTTAGTATTTAGTGAGTTTGTTTGATGCCACTAGTATGTTTGAGTCACTGCAAAATAGTTATTTTTCCATATCTTCTTCCATTTTAATATCCATTTATTCTTCCATGTCTTCTTGTCATGACCCGTTACCCTCCTACCTTAATTAAAGAATATTAATTGATCTTGGGGATCAATTAATGCTTGATAGAAGGGGCATGACCCTAAAGAATCCTACAAAAATTCTAATAAAAGAATTTTATGTAGGTTGGGAAAATATTAATTATATTTTAGAGAAGATAATTAATTATAAATTAATTATGAGGACTTGTGAAAGATAAAATTGAGGAATTATATTTTACAAAATTATAACAATAGGTAAACAACCTAGTGGACCCAATGTAGATGGGACTCAAAAGGACTATAGGACTTTTAAAATATTATATGAGTTACCCTATCTATTGGGAAAACCCATATGGCTACCCTATATTGGTGGAAATTAAAAGGGAGATCCCCTACCCTATCAATAATAGTTCTAATTTTGTATCCATTCTTTGGCTTAATAGTATTAGTTTTGTATCTGTTTCCATGAGAGGGACACAAAAAAAAAATAAGGACACTTACCTTATCCTCAGTAGGACCCTTCTCCTTACACTTCACATGACTTGATAAGTCTAATGGGCCCAAGGCATCTTTAAAAATAATAAAATAATAAGACCACTATTTGGCCATAAGTGGAGAAATTTCTCTATAAATTAGAGGTCAATTTGTGAAGAAATGTTATCTAGAAAGCTTGGGAAGGCCTAGGGAGTATGCTTTTCACCTTAGGTGAATCATAAACTAGAAGGTCTAGAAAGGCTACCTAATTGCGGAAAGGAGACAATCTTAAAAAGAATTATTGCAACTTGAAGAAGAGATTATTAGACGAGGTAAACTTCCAGAAGTAAATCAGGTCAAGTGCTTCCTTTTTATTTTACATTTCCCATTTTATTAGAGAAGGGAATGTTTCAATTATCAATTGGTGTCTTTATGTTTTCCTAGAAACTATATCTACTTTAATCTAGATTAAACACCCATTCGAATCTCGGATACTTGTGGAGTGATTTTTAATTTTCTAATTTTCGAATGCTCGTGAAGTAATTTCTAAGTTTCATATTCTTGCGAAGTAATTTCTAAGTTTTTGATGGCAAATAAAAAAAAAAATTATATCTGTAGAATAATTGGGCCAAGTATATGAGCTTATATGAAAACCTTAAGCTTTTATTTTGAAAAGTGGCCTGAGAGATGGCCTAATTAAGCCAAATATGATAACAACTATAAGTAATTATTAGTGCTCACAAGTAAGAAGATATTATTAAAATTACAAACTCTCTACAGTACATTAACTCTTTTGTCATTTCGATTTAAAAAAAAATTGGTGGCGACAGTACTCCTTTGCAGTATAGACCTTAGCTCGATTTCATTGGGTTGAAATCTCTGGTATAGAAATCGATACAGGTTTAGTCGCAAACCATGTCAGTTCACTCAAAATCAAGAGTTATGGAGAGCTAGGGGAAAACCTGTAGAAACTGTTCTTACCTCCTAGCTTGGGTATATACAAGATTAAAGCTTCTTGGTCAAATGTTTGTCACTGTGCATTCGATTAGCTTAGGGAAACCAATTAAAATATAGTCATGGCCACATAAAAAAAACTTATGGCTTGAGCTTTGTGTCGATTGGTATGGGGTCCAATGGGGTAGAAATAGTTGACTGAGTACTCGATATCATCACCCTGAATCTAAGCCTAGACCCCACTTGATGAATGCCTCTACAAGTTTGAAAAACCATAGATATATGTAGGGAATATTACGACTTGATGGTCCACAAACTCTCTGGAACTTTGTGAGAAAAATTAGTCATATCCAATAATTTCTTTTGAAAATAATGGTAAGACCATCCCCATAAGGTGGAAGGAAGAAGGTTATAGTCACTCTATTATTTACATTTGCTTCTACGAGTATGTCTGAACTGGAATATGAATGACCGATCAAATCAAGTATCAAGTCAATCAAAACCAGTACCAAATTAAATATATCCAACACCAAATTACTCAGATCCATGCTCGATGGTGGTTGGTTGGTCTTGGGAAAATAAAACCCTGAGAACTCTGCTTTGAATCTTTAAATTGGTTTAAAATCTTTGTCGAGCATCACATTATAATAAAGTATTCATTTGTCACCAAATTAACCCTATGCTAGTGCTACCAATTTTAGTTCTAGGCTGCTAATCAGAGCCATGTGAGTAAATTTTTATCACCTACTATTGAATGAGGCTAACCTGTATTCCACCCGATGGATTCCTCTATGAGCTCTCACCTCTGTTCGTTGTTAAAGCCCTCTAAAGTTATGATGTCACCCCACTAATCGTAAACACTTGGGCTTATCAAAATCCCCCATGTGTAAATGATTAGCTACCCTGCTCCTTATGGTTCCCCTAAAAAATATGAGACCGAATTAATAAGTAGATGCTCTCATTCATCGAAAAGGTCCTCTTGATCGAGCAGCGTGTTCCCTTTGTCTACTACATAGTAGGTGTCGTATGACATGGTCAGTTGGTACCCAAATGTCATAAAGGGTTAATAATTCTTATGAAGTATTTGTTGGTCCATCTTTGACATAAATGATAAGAAGAATAGTTTTTGGGTGACCTTAGTTGATTAGAAGGAATACATTTAGGAAGATGGTTAAAGGCAAATCTCATTTGGAAATATGACGTCGAATGGTCAAAAGGAATTGAATATAAACTTTAGATGGACGAGTGAACCAAACATTATATGGCTGAATAGTAAGGACTTGAAAAACATAAGACTAAGGCTTCCTTTTGTTAGAGATTGTGGTACCTCAAGGAGATTCTATTTGATTACATAATAGATAGTGATCTATTAAAAAAAATCCAATTATGATTATATTCGATACCAAGTAACCTCAATGGGCAATACTTTATACACGATTGGAATACATCAATATTATGGTATGCAACTCCATGAAAATTGAAGGGAATGTAAACATTAGAATAAGGAAGTATCTATACTAACTAAGCCCTGTAAGATATTTAAGAGGAATTGACACTATTGCATTATGAAAATATTATAATAATCTAAATATTACATGGGTTGATTGCATGGTTAGGAATATTAAACCAATTGTTGTGGTGTAGTTGAAATCTAAACCAAAATAATTAGAGAATTAAACTATGGAAAATTTGGCTAATAGACCATCAAGAATTCAAAAGGTTAATCAGTTTGGTTTATGTTAAAATAAGAAAGTGATGAAAGTTTATAGATATAAATATATATAATAAGGATATGAAACCTTTCTAGATAAGGAAATATCATATAAAGACAATAAAGTCAGACTATGTGGAGGATAAGAGAAAAATCTAATTGTGGTATATCATAAATAAATATGACTATATTATGATTAAATATCCTAGACTATACTGTATAGAAAATAAATTTAAATTGTTGATTATTAAATAAAGATGCTTCATGAATTAGGGGTATGGGACCTTAATTTGTGAAGTGAACATTGATTATATATCAATCTTAAATAATGGATAGGGAATTCACTTTTAAGGAAAATAGGGATTTTCTCTTAAAAGTGTTCTCCAAAATATAGTTCGGTGATTATCATAAATGCATGTGAGATATTATAGTTCATTTAGATGGCTTAGAGTAAGGTGCCAATAGATTCCTTAATGGCATAAAGATTATTTGAAGGAATAGATGGATTTCCCTATGGGTGTAAAAGTAACTTCAAGTTATCGCGATGGCTTAGAGAAAGGAATTGGTAAATTCCTCAATTGCATCATGAACCTTTAAAGGGATAGTTGTATCCCTTAATTTGTATTTTATTAAAAGGGATACGTAGATGCCCTTATTAATTTGTAACACTTTACATCTCAAGTTTATGAGGAAAGATAATATTTTAGAGGTTGGGTTTATTCCCCATGAGGGTTCCCAGGATAAATCTTTGTGTCACTCTATTTTGTGGTTTGCTTTATTATATCTTGTGGGTGTTGCATTTATTTCCAAAATGAAAGTGATATATGATGCTTGATGTAATGTTTATTTTCATGCACTATAATTGAGTATAACCAAGACATGATAGAATGTATGCTAAATTTTTAGTAGGTAATGATGTATGGATGCTAGAAATGCATGCTCAATTTCTAATATATTGATAATTTAATGTAATGCAATTGAGTCATTTACTCTTGGAATATGATGGGTAATGATGAATGATATAGTTAGGTAGAGTTGCTCAAATATTAATCTCATGTGAAGGATGTATGCTTACTTAAATGTGTTAATGAATCATTGGGATTTGTTTAACTTTCTATAACGTTGTGGGATAACTATTTATGAATGATGCACCTTCCCACATACAACACTGATTATATTCATGTTGAATTCTAAGAATTATTATGCAATAGAAGCCAATTCTTAAGGGGATAACTAAATTTATGCTGATCTAAATATTATACACTTATTCTTGAATGGAATTCTCATGTAATGCTTCAAACCTAAGGATATGATGTAAATAATTTTACCATAAAAGGGCCTCATGGAGTTAAAATCACCTCAAAAACACTCAAGATAGTTTAATATAGATCACTATGTGGAATGAAACTCTCAAGATGGCAAAATGATCTTGATCTACAAACCAAGAAAGACCCTACACTCTACTCTAAAGAATTAAGTTTACATGTGGAGGAAAACACCCGTATGGGACAAGTAATGTCCATTTGTGAACAATAAGAGGGTTGCCTAAACAAAGAGTGTACCAATATGCTCTAAGAGGTTTAAATATAGATAATCATGTTTAAGAGGACATTCCATGGATTCTTATCATGTTAGTGATATTGTTGTATTAGAACTCCCTTTTAGATGGAGTGGATCGGATCTAAGATCTATGAATAACCATTGATGTGGTTATTTTATCTATGATGGTTTACCATTGGTGTGGTTCTCCATATTCAAGGTATTCACTGGTCTTGATGGACCATTTGGTGATTTCTTCTTTTGTGGGGATGAAACCTAATGCTTGGCTAGTGTACTTATACCAAGTGGGGTATGAGGATTTCGTAGAAGCTGATCACTTCTACTTAAAGAGACTCTAATAAAGTCTCTATAGCTCTTGAAGCTATTTGCCTTGAAAGTTAGAATCCAAATGGAATATGTCTCTCCCTGGACATGATTAGATCTTTTGCCATATGAATATGAACATTTATATAGGTAAAAAAAATTATGGATAATAAGAGGAAATAATTGGGGTTGTTACACTTCTTCCATATAAGCATCAATATCATTACATGAGTCTTTCATTTCACATACCACCAATTTGGTGCCCTTGATTAAACAATAATGTTATACATGGTCAAGCAAAATATAAACTATGAATGATCATTAGAGCATTAATTTATTTGTATTCATAACACATTATCATTATATTAATCATCCATATACACATGCATCCACACAAAAGCATCCACATAAAATCATTCACGTAAAAACATAACACAAAATTAAAAGCCATGTATATATATGTATAAATATCACATGTACAATGAATGCCCAAAGGCTATATACAATGGAGCACCAAGTATCACATGCAAAAAGTGCATCTAAGCACTAGCTAATGCCTATAATAAGATCCCTATGATCTTGAAGGAGCCCTAGACCTAGATCTATGCCTAGACTCGCTATGCCTAACAGACGTATATATGGATGAGGAGGGTGGATATGGAAGCCCAATATGCTACTCCATAAATCAATCCTCTAACAACTGGATATATCCATATCGAGACCAAAGGTATAGTACATCATATCTCTAATGATGGTCCCTCTCAAGTAGCTCTACCTGGAGCTTCATGATCCTATTATTGCCTCCACCTATAGTCGATCATACCTCTATCTCTACCCACAACTGAGCTATGTCTACATCTTGAGCCACTATCTCCACATAATGAGTTTCTATCTCAACAACCCTAGCCATTATCACTACATCCCACTCTACCACCTGCTATTCTAGCCTAGCCCAATCGTCCTCACTTTGGCCTAGATGTCCCTCTGAAACCTCCTCCATATCATCTCCATTACCTCTAATCCCTCCAATATCTAGAGCCTATCTTGATTTATCCCTAGTTCGTCTCCCTTGACTGCTAGACCAAAGGTATATCTAACATCTAGGAGCCTCATCTGCATCCTCCATCTCAACCTTTACATCATCCTCATCCCCATATAATGCTAGACTCAATACCTATGGTGGTTGTACAGTGAACCATGCATTTTACTCTATAGTAGTCCTCACATCATCTACATCAATGATATTCATCTCATCATCATCATCACATGTCACCCTCCAAGCCTTAGCACAGGGTAGATCCATCTCATCATAATAATATGTGTATAGCATTGGCATCTTAGGAACCCCTTGCCATAGGCCAAACTATCATAACACCTACGAGAACTAGATGTACTCCACCTCACTCCTATGCCTCCCAACTACCCACATAGCTTGTCAAATATTATATAAATGCTTCCCATAACTATCCCAAGTGGCACCTCACCATGGCCTCCAACTCGTATCAATCCTACCCAAGATCCCTGTACTCTTGGTTAGTTTAAACAGGATGACTAGGTTGTACCTACTCTGCCATCGACCATATCCTAGCATAGGGCTACTCCCTATACCATGCCTCATTAGGTAGACCCATTGGTTGTGCCACACTTAAATACTCCCAATCCCAACACTACAATAGTACAATCCATCCCAACCCCTTATATCCTTGATGTCTCACCTCATACAACTCTTGGTATTTTTGCACCAATAAAGTAAGAGGTCATGCATATACCCAAGGCATATCAATCATATCATACACCAACCTAATCATATTCCAAGGGAACCAACAACTAGTGCTATTTAGGGCCACTATGTTGACCAACACAAACATGACTAAGGTGGGTAGAGCATCCAACTTCTTATCCACATGCATCGTCAAGTACCTTATCCCTCCACCCTTCACACTCTCAACTTCATATCGATCTCCAAAGATTTAGCTCATCTCATACTCCTTATCGTGTCCAACATCGATACATAACTCCTCCACTGGTAACTTGAGGATACGATATACATCCTCAAGTGTCACTATCATATCTCCAGTAGGGAGCTAAAAGGTCCCCTTATATAAATCCCATCTCTCTACCAAGGTAAAGAGATACCCCTCATCAACCCTAATCACATCAATCCTAGTTGCTCTAGCTATCCCCACATACTCAAGCCACTTCCACTAATAATCCTACAATACCTTTCTCACCCCTGGTATGAGAGACTATAACCGATTTCAAGCATCCAAAGTCAACTATAGCATAACACATACACATTACAAGCACATTAAAATCACATTCATGGCATAATTTCAAAAAAAATTGCACAAATTCAAAACAATAAATTCCAAGGGTGCTTACCTTAGCAACATGAACCTCTGATCCTACTTCCACATCCACACCCTCCATCGCTAAATATTTCACACCACCACACTCCACTCCACTTCACTCGCTCACTCCCTTAGACATAACTTTTGGAATTCGCAAATGCAATAATGAATATGATTCACCTCTACAAACCATTTATAACTATTTCTAGTACACTGGGATGCCCATGGGCATTCACAAGTGCACTGAGATATACACCATCATTTACATATCACCATATGCCCATGGGCATCTAAGTTTGCTGTAGATGCCCACCGATGTTCGGTGTCAAAATTTGTACAAACAAAAAAATGATTCAAAAATGTATTTTACCTCTACAAAACCACTCCAAATTGCATACACACAATCATTTCATCATTATATCATGTTTTGTGAAAACCAAAATTGATTTGGATGCATAATGTTTTTTTACGCCCAAAATGTGCAAAATTGCTTAATAAGCTTAAAAACACACCAAAATGGTCCAATTTTTCACAAAATGATCATAATCATCATTATCATCATCAAATCTTCATTTGAACACCATTTTCATTCATTAATTATTATATTTACATGTTTTCAAGTTCATATAAATTTCAAGTGAATCTTATATCTACTGGTCTATTCTATCTTCTTGGTGATTGCAACAATTAGTATCCATGCAATTCGGTAAGATGAGTAAATCACCATAAGGACACTTGGCCATATTCATCATCCAATATCTCATTGTTCTAAAGAAAAATCATTATTGGTACCTCACCTTTAGAGTGAGACTATGCTTAGACCAATTTGCTCAATAGTTGTCATTGATGGCCTTGTTCGTGGGGCTTGAAACACAGACAAAATCATAAATCATCATTTATTTTACATTGACAATCATCATGGAGATAGGATCTTCCTAGGTTGATTGGTTCCAATTGAGGTAATTATCCTAAAGTCACTAGTTGACCCTCCAAGGTTGATTATTTTTCTTTTATTGCATTTTCATCACTTTGCATTTCAATGACATCAAAAGGTACTTTCTTCAACAATATGGACTCACCCCAAACTTGGGGCAACCAAATTTGACTTTAATTTTTCCATAATGGGATACATCTTATATGATCAAGGTGTTTACACTTGGCAAAAATCCCTTCTCTATTGGGGCAAAAATAGATTCAATCACTTGCATTTTACAACCCCCTTTCTCTATTGGGGAAAAAATGGAATCCATTTACATCATTCATATCATCCTTTTACATCATTCATATCATCTACACTTACATCATACATCTACATTTACACCATTCACTTACATTTTCATTGCACAAATATACCAATTGGCTTGTGAGATTCATTCTTCACTCATTCGCCAATTGAGGGGGTAAGCTACAAATTCAAAATTTTGTTGTCTTCAAGATCATCTTCGCATTCCAATGAAATGAAGTTGCTTCTGCATAAGGCCAAACCAGGTGTCTTGTATTTTTGCACCGCATTGTATTTCAAGCAATGTGGTACAGAAAGGGGTATCTATAGACACCAAAACATAGCTACTTGTCATCCATCCATGTTTCCCAATATCCACCATCCATTATTTATATATATACATATTTTTTAATATATATTTAAATATTATCGTTTTATATAATATATTTATATATTTAATATGTATATTTATATGAATTAATCCTAGCCCTCCACCACGTTTTAATCTCAACCATCCATCCGCCTTAATCCATGTCACTTACCCAAATTTAATCTCCACCCTTCCTCATGTTTTAATCCTGGCTACTCAAATTGTATCGTCGAAACCCTAACATGTCTAATGGAAGATTCTAAAAGAGGAGTCAATTTGATGACTTAACCCCTTAAATACCCCTAGAATCCTAAGCACTCTAAGTTCTAATTTCTCCTAAGTACGCTTTTGAATTATTAAGATATTTTTGGAGACCAAGCCCTAGCCCCCCTAATTTCCATCCTTGCCTCCATCACCATCATTCGTAGCCCTCCACTTCTACCATCACCCTTCCTGCACAAACCATATATAGTTCTGCACCATTTCCATTAATCCCTGAACATATACCAAAGCAAACTGAGTGCCCACTAGAGCCAGTCAAGAACCCATCAGAGCTAGCCAAATACCTACCTGAGCTAGCCTAGCACCTCTAGGTATTTTTTGTTGTCTCCAAGTGCTCGTGAGCATATCCCACACTAGATCTGTAGCCCTACGGCCCTCAGGCATCGTTAGGGCATATTCGCAACCATCATTGGTATCATTTACATAAGGAGAAATAGAAATAGAAGGTTTATTGACAAGGCAATAGTTTTGTGCATTTATTTTCATATTTTTATGCTTTGTTTAAAATTTTATTGAAGTGTCTAGGGTTAATAATTTTATTTTGAGGGTCTCACATAGTGGACCCCTCATAGGTTTTACTAATATTTATTACTATTTATTGTGTGCAGGTATAGAAATCATACATATGGTAGTTGTTGAGGCAAGGGTGGTCCTATCTAGGATACACAAACCCACACACAACCTCATTGGGATCAGAAAAAGTTGCTTCTGCATAAGGCCAAACCAGGTGTCTTGTATTTTTGCACCGCATTGTATTTCAAGCAATGTGGTACAGAAAGGGGTATTTATAGACACTAAAACCTAGTCACTTATCATCCATCCATGTTTCCCAATATCCACCATCCATTATTTATATATATACATATTTTTTAATATATATTTAAATATTAATATTTTATATATTATATTTATATATTTAATATATATATTTATATGAATTAATCCTAGCCCTCCACCACGTTTTAATCTCAACCATCCATCCGCCTTAATCCATGTCACTTACCCGGATTTAATCTCCACCCTTCCTCATGTTTTAATCCTGGCCACTCAAATTGTATCGTTGAAACCCAAACATGTCTAATAGAATATTATAAAATAGGAGTTAATTTGATGACTCAACCCCTTAAATACCCCTAGAATCCTAAGAACTCTAAGTTCTAATTTCTTCTAAGTACTCTTTTGAATTATTAAGATATTTCTAGAGACCAAGCCCTAGCCCCCCTCATTTCCATCCTTGCCTCCATCACCGTCATTCGTAGCCCTCCACTTCTACCATCACCCTTACTGCACAAACCAGATCTGGTTCTCGACCATTTCCATTAATCCTTGAACATCTACCAAAGCCAACTGAGTGCCCACCAAAGCCAGTCGAGAACCCATCAGAGCTAGTCAAATACCTACTAGAGCTAGCCTAGCACCTCTAGGTATTTTTTGTTGTCTCCAAGTGCTCACGAGCATATCCCACACTAGATCTGTAGTCTTATGGATCTCAGGAATCATTAGGAAATATTCGCAACCATCATTGGTATCATTTACGTAAGGAGAAATAGAAATAGAAGGTTTATTGACAAGGTAATAGTTTTGTGCATTTATTTTCATATTCTTATGCTTTGTTTACAATTTTATTGTAGTATCTAGGGTTAGTGATTTTATTTTGAGGGTCTCACGTAGTGGAGCCCTCATAGGTGTTACTAATATTTGTTACTATTTACTATGTGCAGGTATAGAAATCATACATTTTGTAGTTGTTGAAGCTAGGGTGGTCCTATCTAGGATACACAAGCCCACCCACAACCTCATTGGGATCAGACAAGCATGAAGACACCAACCATTCTTTTCAACTAGGGTTTTGAAGAACCCTAGTAATCTATAATTTTTGTATCAACATAAGCATTGTAATACCCTACATTTGGGGTATACTAATTGTAACATTTGAGATCCACCCGTAGCAATAAAGAGTTTATCTATTTTTGTGCAATCATTGTGTCTTATGGTGCTTACTATTATTTTAATACTTTATATTGGTGTTGCTTGATTTCTAATTCACAGTTATATTCCAACTTAACATAGTATCCACCATATTTTGATAAATTCTAAAGTAACTCATCCTTTCACATAAAAATAGGAAAATAGAATTTTTGAAGCATCCTTTGAAGCTCATTTGCTCTTTGATTGAGGCCTTCTCCTTTAACCAAGTTGCCAATATAAATTCATGATATGGAGTTGTTGATAAAAGTAATGTAATTTTTTATCTTTGAACCTTTACAATCTAAACATGCTCAAGACAATGATTACCATTTTATATAATAAATAAGAGGATAAAAATTCAACCAATCATCAAACTATAAATTTTTAAAATCACCCTCATTGTCTAACCATCTAATTTATATTGATTGATCAATTAAAAATTATTTGATATCAAGTTATATGTTATCTAGCCCATGGGTAGAGTTCATTTCGTACATAATTTTATTGTATAAAGAGGTCTTATATAATTTTAAAGTAATAATGTCTTTGACTCTAAGCATGTGATATTTTTGAGGCATGGAATTATGCTCAAAAATACCCAAAAATCTATTTTTTATCCTAACCGAACTATTAGGGGCATAAATTTATGTTGGAGATTCCATTTTAATCCATTCAAGAAGAATTAGAAAAATTAAAGGTAAAATATTAATTTCAATTGGTATCCCTATCATAAACATTGTTGTTAGCAACTATATAGAAAAAATTCTCTATAGACCCTCAAAAATACAAAATAAAATATTCAGTAAAGAATTAATTTTTAACTTTTAGATTTTTCATAGCCAAAATGCATCTCTAACCATGTTGATATGTTTGTAGAAGATAAAACATGAAATGGAAAATCATATGAATTTTCATTTAATATGCACTTTGTAACTCATGGAAGGTGAATCACCATATTTTCATATGGATGATCTTCTAACTCATGGAAGGTGAACCACCATATTTCCATGTGGGTGACCTCACATATTCAATATGGCAGATTTCTAACATATTAAAAATGCTATATAAAGAGATATGCACCCTGTCACTCTAAAGAAAATGAGTAATGGATGCAATATGACATTCGTACATCTCTTCTCAAAGAGTAATTGTTTTTGTTCTCTATTTTTGAACAATATAATCATTATGCTAATTTGCTTGTATATTTTTGTGTTCAAGTTTATTATGATCTATTATTTTAGAATTTCAATATTTCTTGATCTTCATTAATTTAAAATTTTGAGTTTCAGATCAATTGTATCATAGTGATCTATCTTTTGAGTGTATGTCCATAAACACAAGATCAAGATAGAAAAGTTTTGGGTATTAAACTAAGATCACTTTAATTACCTCTCTTGTTGTTCCAATTGATTTTAGATGGGATCTAGAATGGACAAAACTAAGATAGTTGATCCTTTCAAGGAGATGTTGAACAAAGCCCTCATGAAATAGAGGAATGATATGATGGATCAATTTGCTCAATTTATTTAATGGATTCTTGTTACAAATTTTTCAACCTCCTCCACACAATATCTAATTTCTATAACACCATTCAATGCTCCCACACCTTTTAAGGTGTAGGTAAATTTTGAATTCATACTTTTAAAGGAAAAAATAATATTGATGCCCTAGAGTATTGGTCAGATTAGTTAATATTGATATCCTAGAAAATTGGTTAAATCAGTTATCTTCATACTTATTTGCAAATAAATTAACCAATAGTAAGAAAATTATGTTTGTACTTTTGAAAGCTTCATTGCCCATTCAAATTTTATGGGAAGCATATTGTAATAGAGTTACAAAGAACAATAAAGATGTAGTATTTACAAGGGATTAATTTATGGAGGTTGTCAAGGAAGAATATTATCCTATGGGATCTTATGAAGACCAATACATGCAATGACAACAACTACATCAAGGTAAAGATAAATTTGTTCAATATTATACTAATGCTAACCCATTCCTTGGCAATAAAACTAGGTAATTAAGATACTAAAATAAATAAAATTCTTAAGTACCACAGTGGATTCTAATGGTACACCTAACAGGAGATGGACCTCTTCAATTTCAATACATTGCAAGAGGCGTACATAAAAACCAAAATAGAAAAGGAGGTGTTGCAAATGTGAAAAGGGTTAATGCCTAGAAATATCTAGTTTTTCTAGGCTCAGTGTGAAAACAATGGTATTTTTTGGAAGGGTTTAATTATCGGTAAGCTTTTTTTATATACCTCTCCTCTCCCTATATTCTCTCCTCTCCCTATTCTCTCGCACTCCTCTTTCCTCTCTATTATCTTGCCCTTTATCTCACCCCTTATATCTACTCTCCTTTCCCTTATCCCTCCATGTCGCCGCCCTTCCTCCTTCTCTAACCACTTTCCTCCTTGCAATATAAATACAATGTATGTGAAGGCGTTGCATGAAAAATTATAATAAAGGAGACCATATTTTTTTGTCTTTTATTGACACCTGGTTCGAATACGATCATTGGTATCAGAGCTAGTGTGGGCAATGCTCGAGGAGATCAAGAACCGAGGTAGGGCTCATTTTTTAAGGTCGATCAGAGCATGGAATGACACAGCCAGTACATTTTTTAGAGCACAGTAGGAGACGACAGACTGGGCACGAATCTCAAAGCGACACATGGACAACACATGGACAACTGACGTGGAGGGTCCACAGCTCGAGCAGCTAATGTGGCACGGTGATGTGGAAAGGAATTTATGTGGATGCCACATGGCGAGTTGTGGTTGGACGACACAGTTTCATTGGAAAAATATTTTGAAGGTGATTTCTCGAAGGCAATCGAGAGTATATGTGCTCATAGGCGTATAAAAGGAGTTGGTTTGCCTCCCTTCCACTACATGTGGGATAATTCTTTTTTTTTTTAATTTTGTTTCCGTTTTGTTTAAATAAATATTGTCCTCTCTTTACTTCCACCCGAGCACGTAGTGCACATGGTCAAGTCAATTGGCTTACCGGTTGGAGGACCCAGGTTCAAAACCCGCCAGGTTCAAGCATTTAAAAGTTTTTTTTAATTATTTTTGTTGTTGAAAGGTTTAACAAGGAGGATCGTGTGTTTAGTTTCAAAGTCACCGCTTGGTGTAGCGGCCCACATCCTTTCTCATAACTAGACGGTCGAGGGTTCAATCCTCTCTATGCAAAAATTATAAAGGTTTTTTTTATTAATTTCTTTAAAGGCTTCATTAAAGTTTTTTTAAAGATTTTTGAGTATTAATTTAATAATTTAATAAATGCTTTTAATTATTTTAAAAAAAAAATTATAATATTTAAAAGCATATTTTCTTATTAAATTAAAAACTTTTAAAAAGCTTTATAAGATTTAATTGTAAACTTTAGAGAAATTGTGGCAAATTGTAAATCACCCAAGGGGCTTGAAAAGCTTGATTTTTTGAAAACTTTAAAAGGACAATCTTTGTAAAAATGGGGAACATATAAGTGACGGGAAGCCTTTCGAAGTGCCCGTTTAGCACTTCCAAAAAATTGTGGACTCCCCATTTAGCATGCTAGGGGCGCTGCCCTTTGGAACCCCGTTCAAGGCTAAAAATTTTATGTAATAGCCTCAGGGCCTATAAAAGAGCAAATATTGTAACCTCAGAAGCTCTAGCAAATTTTTTCTTTTTGCCTTGATGAGTAGATGATCAGATCTGTCGGATGTTACCATGCTTTGTGCTCTCTATTGAGGAGAGAATCTTTTGAGTATTTTGATGAGCAGGTCCAGTGAAACGAAATACATGTGGTATTCAGTAAACTATAGAATTTAGTGATATCTCACTAGGCGAAGCCTGATTCTGGATATGAGGCTAACTCAGAAGACAATATATTTGAACAATGAGTGGAGAAGTCCAATTCAATTGCATTTGAGCCTAGGGAACAATCCAGTGAGAGCTATACCCCTCGCTCACCAAAGCCAGAGCCTGAGCCTGAGTCAGCAGAACCTGATCCAGCATATGCCGAGCTAGTAGCAGCTCCTGAAATTGTTATCATCAATGACGACGAGGATTCCATTATAGATAATTTTGGGCCTCCAGTACTGGGCAATCCTTAAGAAGAATAATAAGAAATCAATGAGAGAGTTAAGAAATATATATTTGATTTGAACTTGTAATTGCTTTGTACTTCCTATTTTTTTAGTCAAATCAAAGTTTACTTTTAATTAGTAGAAATGGCTTCAAATTCAAATCTCCCAATTCCTAAATTTAATGGTAGTTATTATGAATTTTGGGTAATAAATATGAAAACTATGTTTATTGGTAAAGGTTTATGGGAAATAGTTGAAGAGGGTTACATAGAACCTTCTCCTACTGAATGGTCTACCTTAAGTGCTACCGATAGAAAATCCAAGAAAGAAGCCCAATAAAACAATTCCTTTGCCTTTTATCATTTACAAGCAGCCCTAGATAAAAGCATATTTCCTAGAATAGCATCTTGTATAACAGCTCAAGATGCATGGAAGGCTTTAAAGGAAAGTTTTCAAGGGAGTGATCAAGTGAAGCAGGTCAGGCTTCAAACTATGAAAAGAGATTTTAAAAATATCATAATGCAAGAGAATGAGAAATTAGGAGACTACTGCATGCGAGTCAAATTCATAGTAGATAAAATGGTTACTCTAGGTGAAGAGATTAAACTAGAGGTTGTAGTGAAGAAAGTGTTGCAAACACTTCTTCCTAAGTGGAATCATGTAGCAATCATTATTGAAGAGTCAAAATATTTGACTGCACTTTCCTTTGATGCTCTAATTGGCTCTCTTATTTCACATGAAGAGAGATTGTAGGAATCTTCTTCCACTAGCCATGGAGGCAATGATAAAGCCTTCACTTCACAAGAATGAAAAGGACAAGGCAGAGGTCAACATGGAGGTAGAGGTAGGAATAGTCCATAAGGTGGAACTCCTAATAGAGGAGGATATTCAAATAGAGGTGGAGGTCAGAATAGATGTGGACAACAGAATAGAGGGAAGCATCCAGGACGAGGAAAAGGAAGTGACAAGTCAAAACAAGCTTGCTACAATTATGGTAAACTTGGCCACTTCACTCGTGACTGCTGGTCAAAATATTCACAAGGGAGCAATAGCCAAAGCAGTTAGTATGGAAATTTTGGAGAAGAGTAAGGGACATCAAATCTCTTTCTCTCATATGGCAAGTCAGATAAGAACTTGAATGACACCTGGAACTTGGACACTGGATGTTCAAATCATATGAGTTGCAAAGAAGAACTTTTTGCTACTCTGGATTCTTCCCACAAATCCACCATCAAATTGGGAGATGACAAGTCATTGGTGGTTGAAGGCATTAGAGCCATGGAGGTTCCAACAAAAGAAGGCATGAAACAAGTAAGTGATATCTATTACACACCTCATCTCCAACACAGTATTTTAAGTGTTGGTCAAATGTTCGAGAAAAACTATAAGTTGTTATTTGATGAGGGTGAATGTACCATTTTTGATAAGAGTAATAGTGATAGAATCATTACTCAAGTGCCAATGACAAGGAACAAGTTATTTCCTTTAAAGTTTGGCTAACAATTAGGAGATCAATTAGTAAATGTTGCTATTGCAAATACAAGTGTGTTGTGGCACTTGAGATATGGTCATTTGAATTTAGACAGTTTGAAGATGTTAACTTCTCAAGCAATGGTGACCAGACTTCCTAAAGTTAAGGATAATAAGGAAGTCTATGAAGGTTGTGCCTTGGGCAAGCATGCTAGAACCAAATTTCCTCATGGACAAACATGGCAGGACAGTTATCAACTCTAGCTAGTGCACTCAAACATCTATGGTCCGGTGCAGACCAAGAGCATTGGTAACAACAATTACTTTATTCTTTTCATTGATGATTTTTCAAGAATGTGTTGGATATATTTTTTGAAAAATAAATATGAGGCATTTGATTGCTTCGTAGATTTTAAAGCAAGAGTTGAAAATGAGAGTGGATATTTTGTTAAGTGTCTCAGATTAGATAAAGGAGGAGAATACTCCTCTAATGAATTTTTGAATTTTTGTAAAGAACATGGCATAAAGAGGTAGTTCACTGCTGCCTATACTCCACAACAGAATGGTGTGGCTGAAAGGAAAAACCACACCATTGTAGATATGGCAAGATCTATGCTTCAGATGAAGCATTTGAGCAATATGTATTGGGCAAATGCAGTCAGGACCAGTGTGTATATTTTGAATAGGAGTCCTACTTCAAATTTTGAAATGGAAAACTCCTTACCAAGCATGGTATGGTAAGAAACCGAATGTCAAGCATTTCAAAGTGTTTGGTTCACTGACTTACTCACACATTCCTAATGAATAGAGGAAGAAGCTCGATCCTAAGATTCAAGCATGCATTTTTGTAGGGTACTGTGAGAACACAAAAGCTTACAGACTCTACAATCCTAGGACTCAAAAGATAATACTTTCCAAGGATGTGATTTTTGATGAAGGGGGAGAATGGGGAAATCCAAAAATTTATAGTGATGTTGAAATTCATGATGCAGGTTCTTCACAAATTCAACATGCACCATAGAAAGGCAAGAAGTCTCCTCCTCAAATCCCAAGCAGACATTCTACATCCAATTCATCATATTCTTCATCAAGTCCTTCTCCGCAAAGGTCAGTTAGTTCCTCACCAATGGATATTTATTCTCCATCTAGAGGTAAGAGAACTCTCCAACATCATCCATCTTATCAAATGTTGGATAAAAAATTTCAAATATATACTAGAATTCAAGCTAGTGAAATGAGTTTAGTTTTGCAAAGACTTGAAATATGCATTTGTATGGTGATGATGACTCCCAAGAACCTCAGGGAGACGCAGTTAACTATGCTTTGTTGACTAGTGCACAACTTGAACCTTCTATTTATGAGAAGGCTTGTACTCAGCAGATATGGTGGGATGCCATGAAAGAGGAGATGACCTCTATAAAAAACAATGACACTTAGGAGCTGGTAGAGCTTCCTAAAGGGAAAAAGTGTGTTGGATGTAAATGGGTCTTCAAGACCAAATTCAATTCTGATGGAAGCATTGAAAGACACAAAGCAAGATTAGTAGCAAAAGGCTTCACACAAAAGTATGGCATTGACTATGAGGAGACATTTTATCCTGTAGCTAGACAGGAGACCATCAGAATAGTTCTTGCTTTAGCTGCCCACAAAGGTTATAAAATCCAACACATGGATGTAAAAAGTGCCTTTCTCAACGGGTACTTTACAAAGGAGGTTTATGTTGAACAACCTCAAGGATTTCAAGATCAAGGTAAGGAGCACCTTGTTTATATATTGAAAAAAGCACTAATTGGCCTCCAGCAAGCACCATGAGCTTGGTACTCTCACATTGATGGCTATTTCAAAGAATTTGGGTTCACCAAAAGTAGAAATGAATCCACTCTCTACTACCTGAAGCAAGGTAAAGACATCCTCATAGTCTGTTTGTATGTGGATGATCTCATTTTTATGGATAGTAATGAAAAAGTTAATATGGATTTCAAGCACTCCATGATGAAGCAGTTTGAGATGAAGGATATCGGCTTAATGCACTACTTCCTTGGAATGGAAGTCCATCAATCAGATACAGGGATCTTCATATGTCAACTTAAATATGCTCGGTACATGATCAAGAAGTTTTCTATGGAGCAATGCAAACTAGTTGCAACTCCTATTGGACATGGGATCCAGTTAAGAAAATATGGTGAAGCACCAACAGTTGATGTGACCACTTTCAGGAGCATTGTTGGGATTTTGATGTTTCTCGCCAACACCAGACCCGATATTCAGTATGTTGTTTCTCTTTTCTCTCAATTTATGGTTAGACCATCTGAACTGCATTTGCAGGCAGCTAAAATAATTCTTAGATATGGGAAGGGTACATTGGATTTTGGAATCCAGTACCATAAATGTAACACTATCAAGCTTTTAGGATTCAGTGATAATGATTGGGCAGCAATATTGATGATAAAAAATCAACTTCTAGGAACTGTTTTAGTCTGGGATCAGGACTAATAACATGGAGTTCTAAAAATCAAATTGTGGCATCTTTTTCTTCTAAAGAAGCTGAGTATATAGCAATCACCTATGCTAGTACTCAAGCCTTGTGGCTAAGAAAAGTGTCAGAAGAGATTGGAGAGAAACAAAATGGTCCAACCATAATCTACTGTGACAACATCAGTACCATTAATTTGGCATACAATCCAATCCACCATAGCAGAACGAAACATTTTGATATGAAGTACCACTTCATTCGAGATATGGTGGAGCATGAAATTGTTGAGCTTAAATTTTGCCGCACTTTGGAGAACATTGCAGATATCTTTACCAAAGCGATGGCTAAAGCTCAATTTATAAAGCTAAGATACTGTGTTGTCAGTCCTCCCAACTTTAAGGGGGAGAATGTTGTAAATGTGAAGAGGTTTAAGGCCTAGAAATATCTGGTTTTTCTAGGCTCAGTGTGAAAACAATGGTGTTTGTCGGCATGGTTTAATTGTCGACAATATTTGTTTATATACCTCTCCTCTCCTTATATTCTCTCCTCCCTATTCTCTCACATTCCTCTTTTCTCTCTATTATCTTGGAATTTATCTCACCCCTTATCTCTCCTCTCCTTTCCCTTATCCCTCCATGCCACCTCCCTTCCTCCTTCTCTAACCACCTTCCTCCCCTCAATATAAATACAATGTATGTGAAGGCGTTGCATGAAAAATTATAATAAAGGAGACCATATTTTTTTGTCTTTTATTTCCACCTAGTTTGAATATGATCAGGAGGAGGAGAAAATAGCAAAAACTATAACACTAATTACTATATAAATAAAAGCAATAAATACTCTCTAAAGGATCAAGATGAAGGGGTTCAAACCAAATCATAATATAAAGCATGAAAAAGACTCCCAAGAAAACAATCCCTTGAAAATCAAGATTAGAAAATATAATATCCAACATAGTTTCTAAACTTCTTATTACCCACAAGAAAATGGATAAGTTGAAGCTACCAACAAGACCTTAATTACTATTCTTAAGAAACTAGTCAAATAAAATCATAGATATTGGCATACTCAAATCCCCTTGGCATTATGGGCTTATTGAACAAGCATTTGCATGCCTACTGGGGCAACACCATTTTCACTAGTCTATGGAGCCAAAGAAATCATACCTCTTGAGCTTGAGATCCCATATTTATGAATTTCATTGTAGGAATTCATAGATGATGACACTGCTTAACAAGCACATCTTGACCAACTCACACTCCTTGATGAGAGGTGATTCGCTTTAGATCATTTATGAGTTTATCAAGACCGCCTAAAGCGTGCTTACAATGCCAAAGTTCATCTACATGAATTCCAGGTAGGATATCTTATTCTTAACAAGAATCAACAAAATACCAATGCTTTTTTGCATCTTCATGAAATTTGTGGCTAATTGGTTAGGTCCATATATTATTGCTCAAAAAGTGGATAAAGGAATTTATAGGCTTTCCAATCTAGAGGGATTTTAAGAACCTGAACCACTTAATGTTATCCACTTGAGAGAATTCTATGTTTAATATTATTTATATATGTGTATATATACATGGCTAATACACAAAAATAAAATTGCATTTTACATTTTACATTTTGTATTTCACAAATTACATTGCACACATTTCATTTCATACATTGCAATCACAATCGCATTTCATACTAGGATCATTTATGTAGTTTAGATAATAATTGGCCCAATACAATCATGTTGCCTTAATCAATGACACCTTCAAAACATCATCCATTTCATTGCATAATTTTATAAATCCAAGTTGTCATTTCCAAACTACATTACCATAATTCCTAGGTTTTTTCAGTCACTCAGCCATTCCTAGTGTTTTAAGCAACCTACAATACATGTCGAGATTTCTTTAGGACCAAGACACATTTTCACTAAGAAAATCTTGAGTTCTAGAAATTGACTCTAAATATTCTTGAACCAAACACAACTACACATCTTAAAAATATCTTGTGTCAAAGAGGGATAATACCATATTTGGGTTGTATCTCAAAATTTAAAGGGTAATCTTGGCTTGTCCCATTATGCACATAGTCAACAAAAACAGTGATTTTCACTACTATTACAAATTCAAAATAAAATAAAGAGTAGGTAAAAATCCCAACATCTCTAAATATTTTATACATCACACACCACATATCCTCAAGTTGTAAGGATAGAACTACATTTCTAGTCAGATGGTTAGGTAGTCCGAATCCCCAAAGCTTAGGGATCAAATTCTTGGACTATGGATTCAATCTCCACCAGGTCTATAGGCACTTGACTGGCAGGAGTACGCTCATGCGTGGTGACACATCTCTTTTAAAAGGACCTTTGACCGTACATAAGGACAAGCTAGATTCTTGGTCTCATCCATAATAGGTTTCATCTCAATTTACTCAAGATGGGTTAATGAACTCACGTGCACAACATTGGTTCTTGATTGCCATGAGTCATTACAATACTCATGATTCGATAAATGAATTCACTGCACATACATTTGGTATTAGAGAAAATTAGGTAGTATTTAGTGAGTTTGTTTGATGCCACTAGTATGTATGAGTCTGCAAAATAGTTATTTTTCCATATCAACATCCATATCTTCTTCCATTTTAATATCCATTTATTCTTCCATGTCTTCTTGTCATGACCCGTTACACTCCTACCTCAATTAAATAATATTAATTGATATTGGGGATCAATTAATACCTAATAGAAGGGGCATGACCCTAAATAATCCTACAAAAATTCTAATTGAAGAATTTTATGTAGGTTGGGAAAATATTTATTATATTTTAGAGAAGATAATTAATTATAAATTAATTAGAAGGACTTGTGAAAGATAAAATTGAGGAATTGTTTTTTACAAATTTATAACAATAGGTAAACAATATAGTGGACCCAATGTAGATGGTACTCAAACTTTTAAATATTATATGAGTTATCCTATCTATTGGGAAAACCCATATGGCTAAAAGGGAGATCCCCTACCCTATCAATAATAGTTCTAATTTTGTATCCATTCTTTGGCTTAATAGTATTAGTTTTGTATTTGTTTCCATGAGAGGGACACAAAATAAAAATAAGGACACTTACCTTATCCTTAGTAGGACCCTTCTCCTTACACTCCACATGACTTGATAAGTCTAATGGGCCCAAGGCATCTTTAAAAATAATAAAATAATAAGACCACTATTTGGCCATAAGTGGAGAAATTTCTCTATAAATTGGAGGCCAATTTGTGAATAAATGCTATCTAGGAAGCCTGGGAAGGCCTAGGGAGTATGCTCTCCACCTTAGGTGGATCATAAACTACAAGGTCTAGAAAGGCTACCCAATTGTGGAAAGGAGACAATCTTAAAAGGAATTATTGCAACTTGAAGAAGGAAGATATTTTTAGATGAGGGAAACTTCCAGAAGTAAATCAGGTCAAGTGCTTCATTTTTATTTTACATTTCCCATTTTATTAGAGAAGGGAATGTTTCAATTATCAATTGGTGTCTTTATGTTTTCCTAGAAACTATATCTACTTTAATCTAGATTAAACACCCATTCGAATCTCGGATACTTGTGGAGTGATTTTTAATTTTATAATTTTTGAATGCTCATGATGTAATTTCTAAGTTTCGTATGCTTGCGAAGTAATTTCTAATTTTCGGATGGAAAATTAAAAAAAAAAATTATCTGTAGAATAATTGGGCCTAACTATATGAGCTTATATGAAAACCTTAAGGTTTTATTTTGAAAAGTTGCCTGAGATATGGCATAATTAAGCCAAAGATGATAACAACCATAAGTAATGTTTAGTGCTCACAAGTAAGAAGATATCATTAAAATTCCAAACTCTCCATAGTACATTAACTCTTTTTTCATTTTGATTTTTAAAATTTTTGTGGCGACAGTACTCCTTTGCAGTATAGACCTTAGCTCGATTTCATTGGGTTGAAATCTCTAGTATAGAAATCGATATAGGTTTAGTCGCAAACCATGCCAGTTCACTCGAAATCAAGAGTTATAGAGATCTAGGGGAAAACCTATAGAAACTTTTCTCACCTCCTAGCTTGGGTATATACATGATTAAAGCTTCTTGGTCGAATATTTGTCACTGTGCATTCGATTAGCTTAGGGTAACCAATTAAAATATAGTCATGGCCACATAAAAAAACTTATGGCTTGAGCTTTGTGTCGCTTGGTATGGGGTCCAATGAGGTAGAAATAGTTGACTGAGTACTCGATATCATCACCCTGCATCAAATCCTAGACCCCGCTTGATGAATGCCTCTACAAGTTTGAAAAACCATAGATATATGTATGGAATATTAAGGAAGTATCTATAGTAACTAAGCCTTGTAAGATATTTAAGAGGAATTGACCCTATTGGATTATGGAAATATTATAATAATATAAAGATAACATGGGTTGATTGCATGTTTAGGAATATTAAACCAATTGTTGTGGTGTATTTGAAATCTAAACCAAACTAATTAGATAATTAAACTATGGAAAATTTGGCTAATAGACCATCAAGAATTCAAAAGGTTAATCAGTTTGGTTTATGTTAAAAGAAGAAAGTGATGAAAGTGTATAGATATAAATATATATAATAAGGATATGAAACCTTTCTAGATACAGAAATATCAAATAAAGACAATAAAGTCAGACTATGTGGAGGATAAGAGAAAAATCTAATTGTGTTATATCATAAATAAATATGACTATATTATGATTAAATCTCCTAGACTATACTATATAGAAAATCAATTTAAATTGTTGATTATTAAAGAAATATGATTCATGAATTAGGGGTATGGGACCTTAATTTGTGTAGTGAACATTAATTATTTATCAATATTAAATAATGGATAGGGAATTCACTCTTAATGAAAATACGAATTTTCTCTGAAAAGTCTTCTCCAAAATATAGTCCGATGATTATCATAAACACATGTGAGATGTTATAGTTCATTTAGATGGCTTAGAATAAGGTGCCAATAGATTCTTCAATGGCATCAAGAATATTTGAAGGAATAGATGGATTTCCCTATGGGTATAAAAGTAACTTCATGTTATCACGATGGCTTAGAGAAAGGAATTGGTAAATTCTGTAATTGCATCATGACCCTTTAAAGGGATAGTTGTATCCCTTGATTTGTATTTGATTAAAAGGGATACGTAGATGCATATTCATAAACATCTCAAGTTTATGAATATGAGGAAAGAGAATATTTTAGTTGGGTTTATTCCCCATGAGGATTCCCAGGATAAATCTTTATGTCACTATTTTGTGGTTTGCTTTATTATATCTCGTGGGTGTTGCATTTATTTCCAAAATAAAAGTGATATATAATGCTTGATGTAATTTTTATTTTCATGCACTATAATTGAGTATAACCAAGACATGATAGAATGTATGCTAGATTTTTAGTAGGTAATGATGTATGGATGCTAGAAATGCATGCCCAATTTTGAATGTATTGATAATTTAATGTAATGCAATTGAGTAATTTACTCTTGGAATATGATGGGTAATGATGAATGAGGGTAATGATGAATGATATAGTTAGGTAGAGTAGCTCAAACATTAATCTCATGTGAAGGATGTATGCTTACTTAAATGTGTTAATGAATCATTGGGATTTGTTTAATTTTTTATAACATTGTGGGATAATTATTTATGAATGATGCACCTTCCCACATTCAACACTGATTATATTCATGATGAATTTTAAGAATTATTATACAATAGAAGCCAATTATTAAGGGGATAACTGGATTTATGCTTATCTAAACATTATAGACTTATTTTATAATGGAATTCTCATGTAATGCTTCAAACCTAAGGATATGATGTAAGAAATTTATCATAAAAGGGTCTCTTGGAGTTAAAATCACCTGAAAAACACTCAAGATAGTTTAATATAGATCACTATGTGGAATGAAACTTTCAAGATGGCAAAATGATCTTGATCTACAAACAAAGAAATACACTACACTCTAATATAAAGAATTAAGTTTACATGTGGAGGAAAACACCCGTATGGGACAAGTAATGTCCATTTGTGAACAATAAGAGGGTTGCCTAAACAAAGAGTGTACCAATATGCTCTAAGAGGTTTAAAGATAGATAATCATTTTTAAGAGGACATTCCATGGATTCTTATCATGTTAGTGATATTATTGTATTAGAACTCCCTTTTAGATGGAGTGGATCAGATCTAAGATCTATGAATAACCATTGGTGTGGTTATTTCATCTATGGTGGTTTACCATTGGTGTGGTTCTCCATCTTCAAGGCATTCACTTGGTTTTGGTGGACCATTTGGTGATTTCTCATTTTGTGGGGATGAAACCTAATGCTTGGCTAGCATACTCATACCAAGTGGGGTATGAGGGTTTCGTAGAAGCTTATCACTTCTACTTAAAGAGACTCTAATAAAGTCTCTATAGCTCTTGAAGTTGTTTTCCTTGAAAATTACAATCCAAATGGAATATGTCTCTCCCCGGACATGATTAGATCTTTTTCCATATGAAGATGAACATTTATATAGGTAAAAAAAAAAAATTGTGGATAAGAAGGGGTAATAATTGGGGTTGTTACACTTCTTCCATATAAGAATCCATATCATTACATGAGTCTTTCATTTCACATACCACCAGTTTGGTGCCCTTGATTAAACAACAATGTTATACATGGTCAAACAAAATATAAACTATGAATGATCATTAGAGCATTAATTCATTTGCATTCATAACACATTATCATTGCATTAATAATCAATATACACATGCATCCACACAAAAGCATCCACATAAAAACATAACACAAAATTAAAATCCATGTATATATGTATAAATATCACATGTACAATGAATGCCCAAATGCTATATATAATGCAACACCAAGGCTCACATGTAAAAAGTGCATCTAAGCACTAGCTAACACCTATAATAGGATCCCTATGATCCTGAAGGAGCCCTAGACCTATATCTATGCCTAGACTCGCTATGCCTAACAAACCTATATATGGATGAGGAGGGTGGATCTAGAAGCCCAATATGTTGCTGCATAAATCAATCCTCTAACAATTGGATACATCCATCTCAAGCCCAAAGGTGTAGTACATCATATCTCGGATGGTGGTCCCTCTCAAGAAGCTCTACCTAGAGCCTCATGATCCTATTATCACCTCCACTTACAATTGATCATACCTCTAGCTCTACCCACAACTGAACTATCTCTACATCTTGAGCCACTATCTCCACATCATGAGTTGCTATCTCAACAACCCTAGCCACTATCACTACGTCTTGATCTACCACCAACTACTCTAGCCTAGCCCAATCCTCCTCACTTTGGCCTAGATGTCCCTCTAAAACCTCCTCCATATCATCTTCATTACCTCCATTCCCTCCAATCTTTGGATCCTATCTTGATGTATCCCTAGTTCATCTCCCTTGACTTCTAGACCGAAGGTATATCTAACATCTAAGAGCCTCATCTGCATCCTCCATCTCAACATTTACCTCATCCTCATCCCCATATAATTCTAGACTCAATACCCATGGTGGTTGTACAGTGAACCATGCATCGTACTCTGCAGTAGTCATCGCATTATCTACATCAAGGATATCCATCTCCTCATCATAATCACATGTCACCCTCCAAGCCTCAACACAAGGTAGATCCATTTTATCCTAATGATGTGTGTATAGCATTGGTACCTTAGGAACCCCTTGCCATAGGGAAAACTATCATAGCACCTATAAGAACTAGATGTACTCCACCTCACTCCTATGCCTACCAACTACCCACCTAGCTTGTCAAATCTTATATAAATGCTTCCCGTAACTATCCCAAGTGGCACCTCACCATGGCCTCCAACTCGTATCAATCCTACCCAATATCCCTGTACTCTTAGTTAGTGTAAATAGGATGACTAGGTTGTACCTACTCTACCATCGACCATCTCCTAGCATAGGGTTACTCCCTATACCATGCCTCAATAGGTAGACCCATTGGTTGTGCCACACTAAATACTCCCAATACCAACACTACAATAGTACAATCCATCCCAACCCCTTCTATCCTTGCTACCTCACATCATACAACTCCTGGTATTTTTGTACCAATAAAGCAAGAGCTCATGCATATACCCAAGGCATATCAATCATATCATACACCAACCTAATCATATTCCAAGGTAACCAAAAACTAGTGCTATTTAAGGCCACTATGTTGACCAACACAAACATGACTAAGGTGGGTAGAGCATCCAACTTCTTATCCATATGCATCCTCAAGTACCTTATCCCTCCACCCTTCACACTCTTAGCTTCCTATCGATCTCAAAATATTCATCTCATCTCATACTCCTTATCGTGTCCAACATTGATACATAACTCCTCTATTGGTAACTTGAGGATATGATATACATCCTCAAGTGTCACTATCATATCTCCAGTAGGGAGCTAAAAGGTCTCTTTATCTAAATCCCATCTCTCTACCAAAGTAAAGAGATACCCCTCATCAACCCTAATCACATCAATCCTAGCTGCTCCAGCTAGCCCCACATACTCAAGCCACTTCCACTGATAATCCTACAATGCCTTTCTCACCCCTAGTATGAGAGACGATAACCGATGTCAAGCATCCAGAGTCAATTGTAGCATAACACATACACATTACAAGCACATTAAAGTCACATTCATGGCATAATTTCAAAAAAAATTTGCACAAATTCAAAACAATAAATTCCAAGGGTGCTTACCTTAGCAACATGAACCTTTGATCCTACTTCCACATCCACACCCTCCATCACTAAATATTTCACACCACCACACTCCACTCCACTTCACTCGCTCACTCCCTTAGACATAACTTTTGGAATTCACAAACACAGTAATGAATATGATTCACCTCTACAAGTTATTTATAGCTATTTCTAGTATACTGGAATGCCCATGGGCATTCATAGATGCATTGAGATATGCACCATAATTTACATATCACCAAATGCCCATGGGCATCTAAGTTTGATGCAGATGCCCACCAATGTTCGATGTCAAAATTTGTAGAAAGAAAAAAAATGATTCAAAAATGTAGTTTATCTTTACAAAACCACTCCAAATTGCATCCACACACTCATTTCATCATTATATCATGTTTTGTGAAAACCAAAATCGATTTGGATTCATAATTGTTTTTTACGCCCAAAAGGTGCAAAATTGCTTAACAAGCTTAAAAACACACCAAAACGGTTCAATTTTTCACAAAATGATCAAAATCATCATTCTCATCATCAAATCTTCATTTCAACATGATTTTCATTCATTAATAAGTATATTTGCATGTTTTCAAGTTCATATAAATTTTAAGTGAATCTTATATCTAGTGGTCTATTCTATCTCCCTGGTGATTGCAACAATTAGTATCCATGCAATTCGGTAAGATGAGTAAATCACCATAAGGACACTTGGCCATATTCATCATCCAATATCTCATTTTTCTAAAGCAAAATCATTATTGGTACCTCACATTTAGATTGAGACTATGCTTAGACCAATCTTCTCAATAGTTGGCATTGATGGCCTTGTTTGTGGGGCTTGAAACATGGACAAAATCACAACTCATCATTTATTTTACATTGACAATCATCATGGGGATAGGATCTTCCTAGGTTCATTGGTTCCAATTGAGGGAATTATCCTAAAGTCACTATTCGACCGTCCAAGGTTGATTCTTTTTCTTTTATTGCATTTTCATCACTTTGCATTTCAATGACGTCAAAAGGTCCTTTCTTCAACAATATGGACTCACCCCAAACTTTGGGCAACCAAATTTGACTTTAATTTTCCCATAATGGGATACATCTTACATGATCAATGCATTTACACTTGGCAAAAACCCCTTCTCTATTGGGGCAAAACAAATTCAATCACTTGCATTTTACAACAACCCCCTTTCTCTATTAGGGAAAAAAATGGAATCCATTTACATCATTCATATCATCTACATTTACATCATACATCTACATTTACACCATTCACTTACATTTTCATTGCATAAATATACCAATTGGCTTGTGAGATTCATTCTTCACTCATTCGCCAATTGATGGGGTAAGCTACAAATTCAAAATTCTTTTGTCTTCAAGATCATCTTCGCATTCCAATGAAAGAAAGTTGCTTCTGCATAAGGCCAAACCAGGTGTCTTGTATTTTTGCACCGCATTGTGTTTCATGCAATGTGGTACAAAAAGGGGTATCTATAGACACCAAAACCTAGCCACTTGTCATCCATCCATGTTTACCAATGTCCACCATCCATTATTTATATATATATACATATTTTTTAATATATATTTAAATATTAATATTTTATATATTATATTTATATCTTTAATATATATATATATATATATATATTTATATGAATTAATCCTAGCTCTCCACCATGTTTTCATCTCAACCATCCATCTGCCTTAATCCATGTCACTTACATAGATTTAATCTCCACCCTTCCTGATGTTTTAATCCTTGCCACTCAAATTGTATCATCGAAACCCTAACATGTCTAAGGGAAGATTCTAAAAGAGGATTCAATTTGATGACTCAACCCCTTAAATACCCCTATAATCCTAAGCACTCTAAGTTCTAATTTCTCCTAAGTACTCTTTTGAATTATTAAGATATTTTTGGAGACCAAGCCCTAGCCCCCCTCATTTCCATCCTTACCTCCATCACCGTCATTCGTAGCCCTCCACTTCTACCATCACCCTTCCTGCACAAACCAGATTTGGTTCTGCACCATTTCCATTAATCCCTGAACATCTACCAAATCCAACTGAGTGCCCACCAGAGCTAGTCAAGAACCCATCAGAGCTAGCCTAGCACCTCTAGGTATTTTTTTTGTCTCCAAGTGCTTGCGAGCATATCCCAAACTAAATCTATAGACCTACGACCATCAGGAACCGTTAGGGCATCTTCACAACCATAATTGGTATCATTTACATAAGGAGAAATAGAAATAGAAGTTTTATTGACAAGGTAATAGTTTTGTGCATTTATTTTCATATTTTTATGGATTGTTTAAAATTTTATTAAAGTATCTAGGGTTAATAATTTTATTCTGAGGGTCTCACGTAGTGGAGCCCTCATAGGTGTTACTAATATTTATTACTATTTATTGTGTGCATGTATAGGAATCATACATTTGGTAGTTGTTGAAGCTAGGGTGGTCTTATCTAGGATACACAAGCCCACACACAACCTTGTTGGGATCAGACAAGCGTGAAGACACCAACCATTATTTTCAACTAGGGTTTTGAAGAACCCTAGTAATATATAATTTTTGTATCAACATAAATATTGTAATACCCTACATTTGGGATATACTAATTGTAACATTTGAGATCCACCCACAGTAATAAATATTTTATCTATTTTTGTGCAATCATTGTGTCTTATGGTGCTTACTATTATTTTAATACTTTGTATTGGTGTTGCTTGATTTCTAATTCACACTTATATTCCAACTTATCATAGTATCCACCATATTTTGATAAATTCTAAACTAACTCATCCTTTCACATAAAAATAGGAAAATAGAATTTTTGAAGCATCCTTTGAAGCTCATTTGATCTTTGATTGAGGCCTTCTCCTTTAACCAAGTTGCCAATCTAAATTCATGATATGGAGTTGTTGATCAAATTAATGTAATTTTTTATCTTTGAAACTTTATAATCTAAACATGCTCAAGAGAGGTTTTACCCTTGTGAACAACATCCTTTTCTAAGAGATATAATCTCCCTAGGCTAGTTGCCTTCTAAAATCTGAGTTTCACGATATGATTAGATGTTTTTCGTAGGACTGCCCAAAATATCGAACTCATTTTGGCCATATCTCACTCATCCGGACTCGGATTGAGCTAAAATTTTGAGGGTAGATGCCTGAAAAACCCTAGAATGTCTCCACAAATTTTCATATCATTTGGAGCAACACAGATCCTAGCACATCCCTATGTGTGAACGAGATATTTGGCAAGCGGCTATGCGAGGGTTTCATCTGGGTTGAGTGCAAGCAGCTCCAGAGGTTGGTTTTTAGGGCCTTCGGGCCCTAGCGGCCAATATTTTTGTGGTTTATGCTCAATATTTTAGTAGGAAATGTTGCAGGGGATCCAATATGGGTTAGAAATTTGTCTTTCAATAGATCATACTATGAACTTGAGTGACAACGGCTTCCAATTTGTTGCACAAAAGAAAAGTGAAAACCATACCTTTCCACGGCGTCTAGGGCAAGGATTAAAGAGATCACGAAACAAGTTTCAAGTAGTTGATCAAAAAATGGCTCATATCTCAAGTGAATCTGGTGCTAAGGTGCACCCACAAAATAATTCTACTATGAAAACCCCTGTCAAGGGTAAGAATTTTGAAGACTCAGTCCCAAAAATGAATTTTAGGGATGCCCTTCATGGTGGACAGCCTCAGCCCAATGCTAATATCAATCTTAGGGCTTCCCATAAACCTCTAAGAATGCCTAATATTGATCCCAGGAAAACAGAGTCAGGATGTCTTAAAGCGGTGATGGAACTCCTATTGTTAAGCTTGATATGGGTAACATTCAGTTCGGCATTGAAGATTTGGAAAAAAGAGGACTAATTTGTCGGTTCATGGGTTTTCGTCCGAGTCTATCTACTTTCAAAGTCTGGGCTACAAAAAGCTGGAAAACTAAAGGTGAGTTACAAATCTCTATTTATCCAAATGGTTATTTTCTTGTTTTATTTTCTAATAATGAAGATAGAGAGAAAAATTTTCAAGGGGGTCCTTGGTTTTTTGGAAGGGCAGGGCTTTTCATGAAGCCCTGGCATACTAAATTTAAAGCCGAAGAAGAGATGCCTTCTATAGCTCCCGTGTGGGTT
This sequence comes from Wollemia nobilis, assembly GCA_028583015.1. NCBI lineage: Eukaryota > Viridiplantae > Streptophyta > Pinopsida > Araucariales > Araucariaceae > Wollemia > Wollemia nobilis. The sequence goes on along the minus strand of JAQPPZ010001560.1, from coordinate 2,525,858 downwards.
AGACTCTTTGGCCTCCCTATTGAATTTTGGAATCCTACTATTTTTTCTTCAATTGGAAACTCTTTAGGAACTTTTATGATGACATTTTATTGTACTCAAAATTTTGAACATATTATTTATGCTCGGATTTGTGTTTTAATGGATTTTGACAAACCCCTACCTAAAAAGATCACATTACAATTTGGGGAAGACACTTGGGAGCAAGTAGTGGACTATGAGAACATTCCTTTTCGTTGTAGAATTTGCCATGAATATGGTCATTTGGCCAGTGCTTGCCCAAATAAAATTCTTGATCAAAAGAAAGAAGATATAAACTCAGCAGGTTTCCAAATACCTAAGAAGAAGAACACTCAGAAAAAACGAGTTATGAAGGATCAATCAAAGTCATCTGCTAATATGTTTGAAATCCTTTCCACAAATGATGTCCCAAGTGAGGAAGAGGAAATAATGGAAACTGAAATCTTAGAAACACAATTTAAATATGAAGGGAAGAACTCGAGAGACAAACCAACAAATCAAAGGTTTTCAACAAAAAAAAAGGAGAAAATTTACACAAGAAAAACAATATTTCAAATGTCAAAACTTCAAATAATGCAGGTCCCAATATAGACTCCATTGAACCATCTAGTAAAATTTTGGTTGTGTACGAGCATTCTTCAAGGTTAGAAGCCATCTCGGATTCAATTGGAATAAGTCAAGAAACAGGGAAAAAAAATTGAAGATGGATTCTAATCAAAAAGCAGGTCGCAAGACCAATCAATATCATATGGTAAAAGAAGGTGAAAAGCTTGTAGAGGAAGGTAAGATTAATGCCCTTCCCAACTTTTTTAGCCCTGGTATTAATGAAGATCATCACTTGGAATATTAGAGGACTCAAAGGGAGTCTTTCAAAACAAAATGAAATTAGAAGAATGATTCAGATAAATCATCCACATCTTGTTTTCCTTCAAGAAACAAAGATGTCAATGGAGGATATGGACTCAATTGCCGATAAAATTTGGCCAGCTGGAAAAGTGGTTTCCCTCAGTTCCCAAGGGACTTCGGGTGGCATTGCTTGTCTTTGGGACCCAAAAGAGGTAGTTATTCACCATATGGTTGGCAGTTGGGGTTTGTTGGCTATAGCTATTCAAAGTAGACATTCCAACCAGATTATGCTCTGCATTACTTGTTTATGCTCCGACTTCTTTGGAGGAAAAAAGAAGACAGTGGAAGGATATTACTCATATTATCTCTCATTTTCCTAAAGCTTGGATCTTGATCGGAGGAGATTTCAATACCATCCTCTCTCTGGATGAGAAAATGGGGGGAAATAGAAATTTGGACAAAAGCACTGACCTCATGAGCGAATATATTGCAAACCTCCATCTTGTGGATATCCAACCGAGATAATGGCCTTATGACTTGGTCTAACAAAAGGCAAGGCTTAGCTTGTATAATGGAGAGATTGGATAGGTTTTTGCTCTCTGAAAATTTCTTAATCCATGGTCACATTCCTAAAGTGAAGACTCTTAATAATGTTGGTTCGGATCATTGGCCAGTCATGGTGGAAATGTGGAAAACCAATGTGAGTTTCTCTCCTTTTCATTTTCAATTAATGTGGCTTAGAGACATTTCCTTCAGACCTCATGTGCAACAATGGTGGAAGGAAGGTAAACCTAGGCATGGGACTAAGATGTTCTGTTTTTCCAAAATACTTGCAATACATTAAATCCAAAATCAAGACTTGGAATCGGAAAGAGTTTGGGGATGTTCATAAAAAAAACATGAAGTTATTGCTCATCTTGAAAATTTGAATAAGAAAATCCGTTTAGATGGCCTCACAGAGAAGAGAAGTGCAGATGAAATTAAACTCACAACTCGGTTAGAGGAATGGGAAAAAAGAGAAGAAATCTTATGGAAGCAAAAATCTAGAATTCAATGGCTCAAAGAAGGAGATCGAAACACAAATTTCTTCCACAAATCTCTTCTAGCTCGAAGATCTCACAACTTTATTTCTTCCTTAAAATCAGATTTTGGAGATGTTGTTTATACTTGGGATGGCATGAACTCTATTGTTGTTGATTACTTTTCCAATATTTTTGCTGCTACTCCTCTTGACTCAGCTTCACAACAAAATGTTCTTCAAGCAATCCCTTCTCTTATCACTTATGAGGAGAACTCTATTTTGACTGCTCATGTTACTATCAATGAGCTTCAACAAGTAGTTTTTAAAATGCAAAAATGGAAAACCCTAGGTCCTGATGGTTTTCCCATTGAGTTCTACCAAGAGTTCTGGGATATCCTTCATGTTGATTTATTAGAGGTGGTGGAAGAAGCCAGGAAAGCCAAAGAAATTTTGAAGGTTATCAATAAAACTTATATTACTCTTGTTCCAAAATCTCAAGAGGTTGATCATATCTCAGCTTTTAGACCTATTGCTTTATGTAATGTTCTTCTCAAAATCATTACTAAAATCATGGCGAGAAAGGTTGAAGCCTCTTTTGCATAAGATTATTTCCCCAGAGCAAGGGGGTTATGTGGAAGGACGTCAAATAGTAGATGAGATAGTTCTTGCTCAGGAAGCCATCCATTCCATGGATATGCAAAATTCTCCTTCCATGTTCATTCGGTTAGACTTATCCAAAGCTTATGACAGAGTGGATTGGCACTTCCTTATCAAAGTTTTGAGGCAATTTGGTTTCTCTAAGGATTGGATGGATTGGATTATGGGATGTATCTCTTCAGTTTCCTACTTAGTTCTTATCAATGGCGGGCCTTCTCAGTCATTCCCAGCTTCCAGAGGTATTAGGCAAGGTGACCCGCTATCCCCTTATTTATTCATCATTCTTGTTGAATGCTTGGGTAGGACTATAACCAAAAAGAGGGAAAACAAAACCCTTGAGGGAGTTACCATTGCTCATGGAGCTAGACCTATCTCTCATCTTCAATTTGTGGATGACTCTACTCTTTTAGGTAAAGCTACGGTTAAGGAAGCTTCTAATATTAAGCAAATCATTAGCTATTTTTCTAAGGCTACTAGGCGAGTTGATCAATGAAGACAAATCTAAAGTTATTTTCTTTCACTGCTCTGCTAGACAGGAATCCATGGTCTTGGATAAATTAAGATATAAGAAGACCTCTCTTCCAATCACTTATTTAGGTATTCCCATAAATATTCAAAGGCAGAAAAATAAATATTGGAATTGGTTGTTGGACAAAGTCAAGAAGAAAATTGGAAAGTGGACCAACAAGTGGCTTTCTTCTGGGGTTAGAATCACCTTGGTAAAATCAGTCCTTCAAGCTATTCCTATTTATGTTTCTTCCATTTTGAATATCCCAAAGGTTGTTCTTCGAGAATTGGATCAAATCAGTCATCGTTTCCTTTGGAGTGGTACTAAGGAGAAAATAAAATGGGCCTTGGTGAAATGGGATACTTTATGTCTTCCTAAGAGTGAAGGGGGGTTAGGATTTCGGTCTTCTATTAATAACAACAAAGCTTTAGCTACTAAATTATATTGGAGGATGTTGCATAACCCCAATGCTCTTTGGGCCAATAATCTCCATGCTAAATATGCTTGAGAACAAAAGTCCTGAAGACCTTGTTCGCTATCAACTTCCTACCAAAGGTTCTCCCATTTTAGCAGTTCTTAATACTGGTGAGGATTTGATAAAGAAAAAATTATTTTGGATCATTCATAATGGTCAACATGCAAATTTTTGGATAGATTCTTGGGATGGTCACAAGCCTTTGATAACTCAGTTTCCCGATTGGAGGCCTTGGATGGAGGAGCTTCACCGAGCTAATTGGATAAAGGTGGCTAATTACTGTCGGTACCATACTGGTAATTCAAAGGTTGGTAGATATTGGATCCCTATTGAGGACTGGCCTATTCAAATCCTAGAAAGGCAAAGACAAGATACCCAAGGCATCCTTCATATGAGATCCCTCTCTTGGTCCCATGAAAAATATTGTTTTGGATGGAACAACACTACTAAGGGTGAGTATTCAGTTGCTCAAGGTTATTTGACCTTATGCCATAATAATCCCAACCATTCTTCTGACATATTTTCTTGATTGTGGGCTCAAAAGCTCTGGCCTAAGGTGAGGTTCTTTAATTGGCTTTTATTGCATCGTAGGGTGCTTACTGGTGAGCAACTTATGAAGCGTGGTTTTCATGGCCCTTTTAGATGTGAAATGTGTGAAGAGAATGTAGAAAATCTCAACCATATTTTTATTGAGTGTACTTTAGCCTCTGAGCTATGGAGGAGAATGGCCACTTTACTTGGCTTACAGTGGTCCAATTTTTTTTACTTTTGAACAACTTTGGAGGGATTGGCCTAATCAAGAGGGTGTTGATCATTTTATTAGGCAGTTAGTTTGGATGGGTTCTACCATTCTTCTTTGGAATATTTGGAATGAAAGGAACAACCAAATTTTTAATCAAGATAGGAAGGATATTCACTATATTTGGCAAAAGACCATAGCCAACTTAGTTGAATCAGTCCATCAACTCCTTAATCACCCCCAAAACTCCCACCAAATATGGGATCAAGTGATGCAAATATTGAAGATTAAATCTTCTAAGGGCAACCAACTTAAAGGGAATGTGAGTATTAGTAAGATGGATAGGACTAGAAATTGGCAACCTCCTCCTAAGGATTTTGGAAAATTCAATACTGATGGAGCCTCTAGAGGGAACCCTGGAAAAGCCAGTGTGGGAGGAATTGGTAGACTTTCAGATGGCTCCCTGGTTTTTACTTTTGCTTAGAATTTGGGTATTCTTTCCAATAACCTTGCTGAGGGGTATGGTATCCTCAGAGGCCTTCAGGAGGCTACTAAGGTTGGATGGGAAAAGGTGTTAGTTGAGTCTGACTCTCAACTTATGATTAATCTCTTGAAGACTCCTTCTAAGAATCATAAGGTGGATTGGAGAATAAAAAGAATTATTGAGAAGATTCAATTAATCCGGATGGGATTTTTGAAAGTTGATTACAATCATGTGGTCAGAGATCAAAACAAGAGTGTTGATGCTTTAGCTAATTGGGCTTTGGACAAAGGTGATCTTACTTGTTATGGCCACCCTCCTATATGGTGGGCTTCTCAAATTAGGGAAGCTCTTCTTTCTATCATTTCTTTGGATGGCTCCAGCTTCGAAGGTACCTAGTTTCTTCTTGCTTTTTTTTTTTTTTTGCTTCTCTTTGGTTCATTCAGTTTTTTTTAGTTCCCTAGCTCATTCTATTCTTTATTTTGTTTCCTCTGTTGATTCTTGCCTTAATAGTCTTCCGGTCTAGATAGGTCATTGTTATGTTCAATTTTTTTTCTTTTTTCTTTTTTGTTTTTTTTGTTTAGTTTTTTAAGGTGGGTGGGTTCTTTTGTTTTGTTTTGTTTTTGTGTTCTTTGTGTTGTTTTTTGTTGTTCATGTGTTTTTGTTGTTTTGTTTTGTTTTTTTTTAATGTTTTTTGTTATTGTTCTTGTGTTTTTTTCGTTCTTGTTCTTGGGTTTCTCTTTGTTTGTGTTATTTCGTGTTTTTATGTGTGAGTGTTTTCTATGTTTTTTGTTTTTGTTTATTGTCTATTGTTGGTTGTTTTTTATTTTTATTTTTATTTTATATTTTTTAATTTTTTAGGTTTTGGTTGTGTTTATTTTTCATGTTTTTTTTGGGTTATGTCTTTGTAGTGTTCTGTTGTTTTTGTCTTGTTTGTGTTTTGTTATGTGGTTCTTGTGTTTTTCTATGTGGTTTGTGTTGTGGTTTCTTTTATCTTATTGTGCGTGTTTGGTTGTGCTTTTGTTTTTGACACACTCAAGGAGCATGTTTTTTATTTTATTTTATTATTTTTGTTGTTATTTACTTATTTTTAAATTGGTTTTGTGTGTTTGTTTGCTCCTTGAGTATGTCAAAGGTGGTAGGCCAGGTCCGAGTCCTGGGCATTTTTGGTGGAATGGATACCCCTGCCTCCTTGGGTCTTACCCGAAAGTGGCATCCCTTTTGGGATGTTTTCCACAAATAATAATAAAAAAAAAAACATGTTCAAGACAATGGTTACCATTTTATATAATAAATAAGAGGATAAAAATTCAACCAATCATCAAACTATAAATTTTTAAAATCACCCTCATTGTCTAACCATTTAATTTATATTGATTGATCAATTGAAAATTATTTGATATCAAGTTATATGTTATCTAGCCCATGGGTAGAGTTCATTTCGTACATAATTTTATTGTATAAAGAGGTCTTATATAATTTTAAAGTAATAATGTCTTTGACTCTAAGCATGTGATCCTTTTGAGGCATGGAATTATGCTCAAAAATACCCAAAATATATTTTTTATCCTAACCGAACTATTAGGGGCATAAATTTATGTTGGGAATTCCATTTTAATCCATTCAAGAAGCATTAGAAAAATTAAAGGTAAAATATTAATTTCAATAGGTATTCCTATCATAAACATTGTTGTTAGCAACTATATAGAAAAAATTCTCTAGAGACCCTTAAAAATACAAAATAAAATATTCAGTAAAGAATTAATTTTTAACTTTTAGATTTTTCATAGCCAAAATGCATCTCTAACCATGTTGATATGTTTGTAGAATATAAAACATGAAATGGAAAATCATATGAATTTTCATTTAATATGCACTTTGTAACTCATGGAATGTGAATCACCATATTTTCATATGGATGATCTTCTAACTTATGGAAGGTGAACCACCATATTTCCATGTGGGTGACCTTACATATTCAATATGGTGGATTTCTAACATATTAAAAATACTATATAAAGAGATATGCACCTTGTCACTCTAAAGAAAATGAGTAATGGATGCAATATGACATCCATACATCTCTTCTCAAAGAGTAATTGTATTGTTATCTATTTTTGAATAATATAATCAATATGCTAGTTTGCTTGTATATTTTTGTGTTCAAGTTTATTATGATCTATTATTTTAGAATTTCAATCTTTCTTGATCTTCATTAATTTAAAATTTTGATTTTCAGATCAATTGTATCATAGTGATCTATCTTTTGAGTGTATGTCCATAAACACAAGATCAAGATAGCAAATTTTTAGGTATAAAACTAAGATCACTTTAATTACCTCTCTTGTTGTTCCAATTGATTTTAGATGGGATCTAGAATGGACAAAACTAAGATAGTTGATCCTTTCAAGGATATGTTGAACAAAGCCCTCATGAAATAGAGGAATGATATGATCGATCAATTTTCTCAATTTATTTAATGGATTCTTGTTACAAACTTTTCAACCTCCTCCACACAATATCTAATTTCCATGGCACCATTAAATGCTCCCACACCTTTTAAGGTGTAGGTAAATTTTGAATTCATACTTTTAAATGGAAAAAGAATGTTGATGCCTTAGAATATTGGTCAGATTAGTTAATATTGATATCCTAGAAAATTGGTTAGATCATTTATCTTTATACTTCTTTGCAAATAAATTAACCAATAGTAAGAAAATTATGTTTGTACTCTTGAAAGCTTCATTACCTATTCAAATTTTGTGGGAATCATATTGTAATAGAGTTACAAAGAACAATAAATATGTAGTATTTACAAGGGATTAATTTATGGAGGTTGTCAAGGAAGAATTTTATCCTATGGGATCTTATGAATACCAATACATGCAATGACAACAACTACATCAAGGTAAAGATAAATTTGTTCAATATTATACTAATGCTTTCCATTCCATGGCAATAAAACTAGGTATTTAAGATACTAAAATAAATAAAATTCTTAAGTACCATAGGGGGTTCTAATGGTACACTTAAGAGGAGATGGACCTCTTCAATTTCAATACATTGCAAGAGGCGTACATAAAAACCAAAATAGAAAAGGAGGAGGAGCAAATAATAAAAACTATAACACTAATTACCATATAAATAAAAGCAATAAATACTCTCTAAAGGATCAAGATGAAAGGGTTCAAACCAAATCATAATATAAAGCACAAAAAAGACTCCCAATAAAACAATCCCTTGAAAATCAAGACTAGAAAATGGTGTGATTATCATAAGAGCAACCAATATTTGAAGGAGTGTCAAGCAAGTCAATTATTTTTTGTTGACTCACAACCCTCTATATCTACTACACCACTACCTCCACATCCATAGGTTGAGGATATAGAAAATAAAATCATGAACCACACATGCTTCACTAGAGGAGTCACATTAGGAGTAACACTTGTTTCACTCACAAATATGGGTTAATGGTAATCCATTACATTTTATTATTGACAGTGGAAGCCAAAATAATATGATTTCTACTTAGATTGTAAAGGATTTAAATTTATTTATTACATCATACCCATAATTGTATGGATACATATTGATTATATTATTCAGTATCACATTTGTGTCACTTAATAATATCTCCTCTTTATGCTATCAAACCATTCAAATATGAAGTTTTATATATTGTTATTCACATGGAATTGTATAATGTTATTTTGGGCCAACAATTTATGTGAAATAGGTATGGTGTCTATGATTCTAGGTACTAAAATATCATCATCATTATCATAGACCAATGTTTAGGATACCAAAGGTATATCCTCCCACCTTTGTATTCTTAATCAGTGTCAAATAATGTAGAAATATGTTAGACAACACAAGGAAATTTATTTTTTTGATGATCAAGACATCAAGTAGGAGGACTGTTGCTACATTTATTATAGGCTCTACATAGCAAAAGTATATGGACCATATTATAGTGGAATATGATGTATTTTTTAAGTCACCAATGAGGATTCCATTTCATTTTATGGTAAATCATCTTATTGATTTAGCCCCTAGCTATCCTTTTCATTGTACACTTGTTTATCACAAATCAATCCTTAAAAAAGATGAAATTAGGAGGAAGATATAAGAATTGATTTAGAAGTGGTGCATAAAACCAAGTGCTTCATCATGTAGTAGTCTATTTGTCTTGAATCTAAATAAAGACAAAATGTGGATACTTTATATCGACTATATTTTTGAAAAAAAATAATTATGCAGAATAGCTATCCATTCCATCAAATATATGACTTGTTAGACCAACTCTATGGCACAACTTTCTTCACCAAAATTGATCTTAAATATGGCTATCATCAAATCCTAATTCATCCCATTGATGTATGGAAGACTAAATTCAAATATAAACATGGTTTCTTTGAGCAATTGGTTATGTCTTTTGGATTGACCAATGTACCTATCACATTCATCTAGATGATTGATGACATCTTGTATCCCTACACTAGCTCATTTATGACAACCTACTTAGATGGCATTCTCATCTATAGTAAGACAAGGAAAAAAATTGTAATATTTTTTATGTGTACTTTATATCTTCATAGACATTATCTATATGCTAAGTTCAAGAAGTGTTCATTTGGCATGACCAAGAGTTATTACCTTACGTATATTATTGACAAAGATGAAACCCATGTTTATCTTGAGAAGATTCAGATAATTAGAGATTATCCTATCCTAAAAGCTCTAATAGATATTTGTAATATTTCAGATCTTTTAAAGTTCTATTAAATTTGTATATTGGGTTCTTATACATTGCATTAACACTACACCAAGTGATCAAATGAGGTTCAAAATCCAATTTCCATTAGGGAGATACATTATAAAGGTATTTGAGAGGTTGAAGAACAAATTGTATTTAGCTCCTTCACTTTCTCAACCTGGTCTACATCAACCTTTTGATGTAATGATTGATGCCTCAAAGTACACATTGGAAGCTATCCTCATAGTAAAATATTCAATGAAGCAATTAAAAAATAACCACATATGACAAAGATTTGAATGTCATTGTTCAAGCATGTAAAAAATGGAAGCACTATATCATGAGTAAGGAAACTATCATCCATACAAATCATAAATATCTAGAATTAATTTAGATGTAAAATAAGCTAAGGAATGAAAGATATAAAAAATGGGCTACATATCTATTGTAACTCCATTTTATTATAAAGTAAAAGAAATCAGTTGTCAATTCAATAATCGATTGTTTGAGCTAGCCTTCAATCATAGCACTCACCACTAGCTCTATGGGGTTCAAATCTCACTCAGTATGAGAGGATTGAGACCCCTCATAAAAACGTATCTTGATTCTTGTGGGTATGATACTTGTAATTGGTATATCTTGTATAAATAATATTATGATTTTGTGGATATATACCAAGCTCTTTGTATGGAAAAAATATTTTTAATTTTATTTGTAATATAACCTCATTTTTCCTATAGGAAATATTTATGTACTAGTTAGTGATAACTCAAACATGATTTAGGAATTCCACTCCAGTAAAGTAGTAAGTCACTTTGGGATGGAAAAAATATTGGTAGTTCTTCAAAAGTACTTTTATTGGCCCAAAATGAGAAATGATATCAAGAGGTACATGAAGCTATGTGCCCCTACATTATTGCTAAACCAACTAACAATAATAAAGCAATGTATAAACCATTATCAAGTCATCCAATCCTTGGAAATATATCTCCATGGATTTCCTTTCAAGTTTGGTCATGTGTAAACATGGTAATGATTATCTTTTGTAGTAGTTGATTTTTTTTCAAAAAAGGTTATTATGATTTATTGTAAGAAATTTGTTTCAGCTTGGGATATTGTTAAGCTAAAATTTAGTCATATGTGGCATAGATTTAGATTATTGTATTTGAGAAAAATAATAGATTTTTGAGAATTTTTTGCTCATCCTATGGATTACGATGAGCATCAAACTAGCCATATTCAACCTTCCATCATAAACTAAAGGACAAAAAAAAGTTGTGATCAATATATTGTACATCTTCTTCAAATTTACAATTCCAAGAACCCACACACATAGGATGAGAGCCTCATCTACATTCAACATGGGTGCAATCAAAATATACATAACTCTACCAAACACAACCTATTTCATGTCTATTTTAGGTTCCAACTCTTGGCATCCATTGATGTAGTTATTCCTATGAAAGCCATGGGGTGATTACCTCATGGATAGAAAGAAGCCAAAAGGTAGCATGATTTATGTAACATAATAAAAATTTCCAACAATAGGTCCATGACCTCTTGGAGAAGGTAAATTAGAAATACAAGCAATGCCCATGACCAACAATAGGTCCCACATCAATTCAAGATTAGAGATAAGGTATGGTCAATTTTTAGAAAGATAGGCTTGTGGGACTCCATAAGAAGATCATACCTCTTTTATATGGACCATATAAAATCACCAAAAAGGTGAAATATAATGCCTTTGAATTCAATATTCCATTTTATCTTGGTTTGCGTCCAATATTTAAAGTTAAACTTCTCAAGTTGTATCATCCACCTATAATGGACACTTACTTAGTAGTAGAATAGTTGGATATTGAAGAACTCAATCCATACAATTTAGCACCAATGGATGAGGATCAAATTATTGACACATGGACTAGGACCACTAGAACATAGTCCATTCATGTGTACAAAGTGTTCAAGGCAAGACAACTTGGTCACCAAGGGTAATGGCACACAAAACATAGATAGAGAAACAATTTTTGCACTTAATATCAAAATTTGACACAATGGAAACTACTACTTTTCAAAGAGGATGAATAATCTAGGCATGTTGCCTTTTTTGGGCATGGCTTTATGCCCAAGAATGCCTAAAAGTTTATTTTTATTTTAACCATACTTTTAGCGGTATAATTTTGGGCTTGAGACTCTATTTTGACACATCCATAAGTGTTGGGAAGATCAAAGGGAGAACAATAATTTTAATAGGTAATTGTTTTATAGACATAGTTGCTAGAAACTATGTGAAAAAATGATCCAAAGGTCCTCAAAAATACAAAATAAATTATTAACTAAAGGTAGTAATTATCTAGTTTTTAAATTTTTGCATCCAAAGTGCATATCTAGCCATTGACACAGTAGTAGAAGAAAAACACAAAAGGATAAATCATATGTATATAATTTTTATTTTAACATGCATTTTTCAGTCATGGAAATCAAATCACCACATGTTTATATGAATGACCTTCTAACTCATGGAAGGTGAACCATAACATTTCCATGTGAATTACCTTCCATATTCAATATGGTGGATATTCAACATGCCAAAAATATTGTATACATAATACCCCTGACTATAAATAAAATGAGTAATAGATGTAGTGTGATAGCCTCACATATGTTCTCAAATATTGCTTGCATTGTACTCTATTTTCTTAGCAATGTTATTTTGCTTATATATTTTTGTACTCTAGATTGTTATACTCTATTACTTTTAAATTGCACTCTTTCTTGATCCTCCTTAACTCAAAATTCTAAGTTTTGAATCATTGTTAAACTCTTTCCTTGATTAGTGACTAATCTCCGTATATTTTTTAGCCCTAAATCCAAACTCATAAGCCTATAATTTCATAGACCTATCCCTTCAATATTCTTTCCTTGCAAACACTCTCCAACATACAAAGAGAAAACCTAGATTTTTTCACATCCCTTCCAAATAAAATCTCTTGGAATTTTATGAAATTAGGTGATATACCCATTGACAATATTGAAATTGGCATCATAAATATAGAAGTAGATTACAATGTAGCCTTTATGAATGGTATACTTCCATCCATGATTAAGAACTTATATTTCTAACCTATAAATAAGATTTCATACTATAAAAAATTAAGTACTAGATCTCTTTCTTATTTATTTTATCAAATAAAGAAATACCTAGATATGTCAATGGTAACTTTCAAACTTTATACCCTATAATATCCATAATAATTTATTATAGATCTAAGACAATGTTAATTTATTATAATTTATAAAATCTGTTGCACCGTCAAACTCTCGCGTCTTCTACTGCGCTATAATTTCCTTGCCACCGTGTGTTCTGATCCTTCTCCATGTTCTCCACAATGCACACTTATATTGAAGGTATATTTTTTAATCGAGAGTCCTTTTCACAATGAACTTTTGCTTTATTTATATATCAAACCATTCATTTCCTTTTGGCACCCAAGGAGGTCAGCCATTCACAATAATATTTGAAACATAACTTTACCTTCTTAATATTTAAATTTAAATATTTAAATATTGAGATATTTAAATATTTAATTTAAATATTTCAATTTTATAATATTTAAATATTCAAACCTCTACTCAAAATGTATTTTCCTTGATTACTTTGCCCAAGCTCTACTCAACATACCTTTGACATCAATGATAACTTCAATAATTCTAACAGATGTTACACCAGAAGTGAGTATCAAGGATGACAGATTGAGCATGATATAATGGTTCTTAAAAGTAAAGGGTTAATATGTAAGTTACATAGATCATTGTTAGGATTTTTGGAGATTCAAAATTGAATCAAGTGGAAGTGGGAATTAAATTTAAATTACTCTATGACTTTTCTTCCTAAAGGTTTTTTCCTCATCATCTTTTTCAGTTCAAAAATTAGGGATAAAATAATGGTTGGTGGTCCATGGTTTAGGGGAATATATTCACTTTATTTGAGACCATGGAATGAAATTTTTTATGTTGAGATAGAAACTATTAAGAAGCTTCCAATATGGGTTAGGCTTTTTGCACTTCCATATTAGTTTATAAATAAGAATTTTCTAAAGAATATTGAACATGTCTTAGGGGAATTCATCAAGGAAGGACTAACTTTTAAGGAGCACAAGCATGCTATTTATACTTGAATATGTGTTACTATGAATATTTTAAAACCTTTACTAGATCCATTAAGATAAAATATGAATTAAGAGAATGGGATCAACAAGTAGATTATGAAAATATCACATTTTTTTGCCACAATTGTTATGATATTGGACACATGGCAAGAGTTTGTAAAGTGAAAACTATGAAGAAAGAGATAAAAAAATCTAGTCATGAGATAAAATTCAAGATGAAGCAAGGAAATCTTATAGTAATAGAAGCTAGATCAGATCAAGGATATTCTACTCCAAAAGAAGAGATAAAGAAAGCATATATGAAATATCATTTTGCAAGTTTGAGAGGAATTAAAGATGTAAAATAAGATGTGGAGAGAAATTCTAAAACAAATACATCAAAGGAGGTCAAGTTTATTCCAGGTAAATCATCTTCATTTTCCTCAAGTAGTATAGAATCCTCTCCAAGTAATAAGAGTGAAAGAGATGAAGATGTTATCCCTTGCACTTCAAGGTTTCAAGAGTAGCATAATAAAGAAATAAGGATGGAGGAAACCCATAACAATTTAGGTTTTTTAGAGTAGAATAAGAAAGTAATTGTTATAAAAGAGTACCCTTGCACTTTAGGGTTTCTAGGGCAACATAAATAAGATTATGCTTCTGAGGTTATTCCTTACACTTCAAATCCTTCAAAACAAGGCAAATAAGGCAAACCTAAAGATGATAAGTCTTAATTGAGTAGTGTGAGAAGATTGAAGAGATTGATGAAGATGAAAATATTTTTGGAAATTAAAAACAGAGAGGAAGGCCCAAGAAGCAAAAAAAAAGAAAAAAAAATCCAAATGGATATTGATATGGGAAAACAAAATCAAATATTACAAGTGCTAACAAGAAATAGGGCTAAACCCACAAATAAAATCAAAAAATAACAATGAAAATAATATCTTGGTATATTAGGGGAATGGATAAGAATCTTTAAAAAAGGTATTAAGAAATTATGAGTTTGTTATAAACAAGATATTTATATATATAGAAGTTGGGAAAAAAATATTTTAGCCATTAGTGATGTTGAATTTCATCTTGGTAGAATTTAAATTTCAAAAGGAAAATAAATAAAAAAATAACAATGACAATAATATCTTGGTATATTAGGGGAATGGATAAGAACCCTGAAAATAGGTATTAAGAAATTGTGAGTTTGTTATAAACAAGATATTTATAGATATAGAAGTTGGGCAACAACTATTTTAGCCATTAGTGGTGTTGAATTTCATCTTGGAATAATTTAAATTTTAGAAATCATCTTATATAAAAGGAGTTGATTGTAGAAACTTAGCATTTTAAGGAAGATAGAGATTGATAGAAATGCAAATGAAGAATATTTTTTATTGAAATGCAAAGTTGGATATGCTTTAATTAACTTGTTAGAAATGTAATGAGAGCAATGTAATATTTTGTTTTTGTAATGGGAGTGGTCCCCAATAGAAGCCACACATAATTTATTCAAAAATAATAATCCACACAATAAAATAGTTATTGATAATACCCTTGAGGTAGGGTAACATCGTACAATGCTCTTTATTGGAAGGAAGCCACTCCACAAGATCTTCAACTCCATAAGCCAATACTTCTACAATAATACTTCATATATGACTTACTTTTTATAATGGGGGTACATATCTCTTTATACAAGAATATGATGGTTCACCTTCCATGAGTTACAAGGTCACCAATGTGGTGGTTAACATACCATGAGTTACAAAGTGCATAATATTATAATATGACATTATGCTAAATATTATTATAATTTTATGTGTGACCCATTCCATAATACAATATTATATTATATCCCCACATGCATATACTTAGGTACCTAACATTCCATCTCCCTTACAAAAATATTTTATCCTCAAAACATAGGAAGAAACTAAATAATATGATATTCTAAGTGAAGATAAGAATTGGTACTGATATTGATCATCCATCCATCCTAATGAAACTTTGATTGGTGTTGTTCTTTGGTGATGCCAAGCTACCCTTGTGCCATTTGAATACCCATAGTTTTTGTTTTTTTTTTCCAAGTATATCCATGTTTCCATGATTGTTGCCTCTCATGGTGATGTGGATGACAATATGCTCCAATATTTTGTGCCTCTATTTTATGCTCTTCTCTCATACTCCTCTCTTTTGGATCTTTTTTGGACTTTGGTTTAACTTCATATTTGATCTTTGCCACTACTTCCTCAAATTCTACTACAAGTTCCTTCATGTATTCTTCAATTTGTTCTCTTGTAATGGTTTCTTGGTTTTCCCTTGATCCTTGCTCTCTAAGCTAAGAAATATCATGCAAAGTTATCTTCTTTCTTCTATACCATACTTTCATAAATTTCTTTTACACATTTATGTTAATAGTGCCCAAAGAATGCAACCAAGGATAATATCTATATCACCTATCTCAATAGCATAAAAATCTAAGTGTAAAATATATTTATCCATGGTGATATTCAAATTTTCAAAAATATTAAAACATTTAAAGATTTTCAACCATTTCCTTGCATCAATATCAATATTTTTAGATAATTCTGGCAGCTCCATGACCTCTTTTTTCAAAGCAACTAGGGTTTTAAATAACCAAAAATTCTCAAAAATTAAAATTTCTCAAATCTTATCTATTCCTTGCTTTAGACAATGAAATCTGCAAATTTTCTTCAAAACAAGTCAAACGACAACTGATTTGCTTATCCAGATTGAGAGATGCATTTTTTTCTTTTTGCATGAATTTTTTGTGTAGCCCAAAAACAGCACCAAAAGCCCAACTTGTAATAGTTTTAACTCCCTCAATACTTATTAGAATTTATTGAGCAATCATTTTTGTAGTACTTAAAATAACCTATATGTTGATGCAAAAGGATTCTAAAAATGATTGCTATAAAATTTAATACGATTTTTTTCTTTTGAAAAAAATCACGCAACCAAAAAGCAGCACAAATATCTCAACTTCAAACAACTGTAACTCTCTCAATACTTATCATAAATTATATGGGTAGTCAATTTTTGTAGTACTCAAAATTATATACATGTTAGCACCAAAATATTCTGAAAATGACTAATAAAATATTTAATATAATTTTTTTTTTTTTTCAAAAAAAATTGTGACCAAAATACAACACAAATAACCCAACTTCAAACAGCCATAAATTTCTCAATAATTATCAAAATTTAACATGTGAGTAGTCATTTTTGTAGAACTCAAAAAGATCTACATAATGGTGTAAAAACATTCTGAAAATGATTTCTAAAAAATGACTCCCACAAAATGTGAATTTTTTGTAAAAACATGTCCTAACTCTACAAAAACAACCCCACTTTACTAAAATTATTGCTTTGATACCAAATTTTAAGAACCTATCTTCTGATCAACAATAAATCATTCACCAATATGCAAAAATATTCAACATGCATCCACAAATAAATTTCACAATAATAATCCACACAATAAAATAGAGATTTATAATACCCTTGAGGTAGGGCAACACCGTGCAATGTACCTTATTGGAAAGAATCCACTCCACAAGCCAAGACTTCTAATAATAATCCAAATGTTAAGAACCTCTCTTCTCATTACCATAAATCATTCACCAATATGCAAAAATATTCAACATGCATCCACAAATAAATTGCACAATAATAATCCACATAATAAAATAGAGATTGATAATACCCTTGAGGTAAGGCAACACCGTATAATGCTTATTATTGGAAGGAAGCCACTCCACAAGATCTCCAACTCCATGAGCCAAGACTTCTACAAGAATACTTCATATATGACTTACTTTTTACAATAGGGTACATCTCTCTTTATACAAGAATGTGATGGTTCACCTTCCATGAGTTACAAGGTCACCCATATGGTGGTTCACCTTCAATGAGTTACAAAGTGCATAATATTATAATATGACATTATGTTAAATATTATTATAATTTTATGTGTGACCCATGCCATAATACAATATTATATTATATCCCCACATGCATATACTTAGGTACCTAACACAATGTTTAAGATGTAGAAGTATTGCTATCACATTAAGTATATATATTGGGGGTATAATAGGTAATTTTGTTGGTGTAAATAAAATTCTTTATAATTTCAAGGTGAAAAGGTCCACTATTATTGAGGGTAATCTGGCAATTTAAACTTAAAATTGTCAAATTATTATAAAATTGGGGCAATCCAACCCAAAAAAATTTTGCACCTAGAAATTTTAGGCTAATGGGTCCCGATCAAGGGTCCCCATATTAGCCAATTTCAAATTTTAAAAATCCAAATATTTTTTAATTCACGATGATTAGTTGCTATGCATAATTATGCCTTCTCTTTTACAATACTTACAAGTATTTGATTTTTTTGAAATATTAGACTTTCCTTTGGGAAACTAATCCCTAGATTCCACTAATTTGAAGTCCTTTGCATGAGTCATTCTCCAAAATAACCCTAGAAAATTCCCATGAATGAGACATTACAACATTATCTTGGTGGCATAGGAGTCACATATAGCCAAAAGTGTTACAGAAAGATATATGTTGAAGCAGAAACATCTCTTGGATAGCACACAAAGAGAGAGTGAATAAAAATATCTCAAGTGAAGGTGAAACTTGTCACAAGCATTGAGATAAGATTGGTGTCTCCAAAAAACACCTGAAGCATTATTGGAGCATTTGAAAAATGGTTGTGACACTTATCACTCTATTGAACACCTATTAAACATGACTTGTATGCATCAATGGTAGCAAGCAATTCGAAAGTGACTCGGAAATCAACTCGGTAGTAACTTGGCAGCAACTCAAAGAGCAATTTGAGAGCAATTTGAGAGTATTCAGAAGAAACAAAGAATATTACTCTCAATCAAATGGGTCAAGGAAGCATTCAAGAGTATTGGAGCGAATAGCAATTGGGATAATCTGTCATTACTCACAAAACCTAAGAAGGATAGACTATCGGTGATTTCATAAAGGTGCAAAGCCTTATTAAGGTAAAATTTCCCCATCTAATTTGCTTTCTTTAAAAAGGGAGTTATAAGGTTATATTATAAGGTTGAAGTATTAAAAGAAATCAATATTTATTTGAAAGCAAAACTTAGGGAAATTAAATATCAAAGTTGACTAATATTTGCAAAACACAACCTAGGAGAAATAAGGAATACTACTTGGAATTAATCCATTTAATGTTTGCAAATATTAATGTGTTCTAATTTTCCAAATTTGGGAGTTATAAGGGCTACAACATCAAACTAGGTTATTGGAAATTAGAAACACTTAAATAAAATCCTAAGGGATATAAAAAGAGGTTATTAATATTTTTTCTAAATTTGGAAATTTATAATATTCTTGTCTCAAAAAATTTCCAAAAGGGACAAAAGAAATCCAACATTAAAACATCTTCAAAATTGAAAAGTGCTTAGTTAAATAGGAGTAATAAGGTGTTAATTAATTTTTGATATTTACAAAAATAGTACAAAATCAACCAAAATTAAACTATATTTTACAAAAGCACTATATCATATTCGAAAAATCATTGGGGAGACATAAAGAAGTCCACAAAATCTAAGAATTGGTATTAGGGAGATTTAAATGGCATCAAATAAATTTTTCCTAGCAGAATCTCAACTACTCAAGGGTCCTAATTATTTATCTTGGAAAAATAAAGTGAAAGCAATCTTAGTATATGAAAAAAATTGGGATGTTGTCAAAGGGAAAACATAGAGACCTACCACAGGTGAAACTGAAATCCTAAATTTTGAGGAAAATGATTCAAAGGCTCTAATGATAATAACTTTTGCTATCACTTATGAGATTAAACCATATATCAGTTCAGAAAAAACATCTTCAAATGTATGGACAAGCCTAGAGAAAATATTTTAAGGAAAAAATAAGGCAACTATCCTTCATCTCCAAAATGAACTTCACTCATTAAAAATGAATAGTGGAGAAAGTATAGAACTGTTCGCAAGGAAGGTAGCAAATATTAGAGGGAAATTATTCACCTTAGGAGAAATAATTAAAGGATGAACTTATTACTCAAGTAACCATGAGAGCACTTCCAGACAACTATAAGCATTTGGTCACATCTTTACAGGTTTTAAGTAAAGATACTTCTTTTGATGACCTAGTCAATATACTTCAAGAATATGAAGTAGAAAATACTGTGAAATATGAGATGACTAAAACTTCATTGGAATCAAAATATAACCCACAAGAAAATATTATTTCATCAGCAAAATGATGGAAAACATGGTATTTTCATATATGTAGAAAGAAAAGTCATAGTACCAGCTATTGTAGATACAATCCCAAAAATCAAAAGCAATAAAATCATATAAATAATGGGAATCGATTTTAATCTTGAAAATATCAAAGGAACCCTCATTAGTAGAAATCTCAGTGACCAACCAATTATCCTCAACTATAATATCAGAAGAGAAATCGGAAAGGAAACTTGGTTCAAAGGATAGAAGAAATTGAAGAACTAGAAGAACCCACAGATGACTATGAGGTGAAATCTTTGTCAGCAAATGTTACATATTACAAGGACACTAACTATTTGCTTGAATAGGTTACAAAGAATACAGAGGAAAAGTACAAAATTCAATATGAAGAAGAAGATCCATATTGAAGACTAAAAGTCTTCAATATCCAAATAATGAAATACATGGGGGTGTTAAAAATAGAGTATATTCCATCATTTGGGTCATGTAAATGTATCTTCCAAGGTGCATACTTAGGATATTAGATTACTTTAGGGGGAATTTATTTAGTTACTTCATGTTGTAGACACCAAAATCCAACACCTTCTAAACCACATTTACCACCCCACCATCAAATCCTGCATAATAAAAATATATGCCTAAGTTCTAACTTAGGGATATAAAATCCTGCACATTATCCTATTTTCCTAATTTATTAAATCTGGAAAATCACCCTAGGATACCCTACCTACCCATTGGACATGTGTCCTGGACACTTCATCCAACACCCTTGCCACATCTTACCCACTCCTGTCCCCCTTGTCCTTGCACATGGGGCAGATTCCCAACACCCATGCCACATCTCACCCATTTTTGTCCCCCTTGTCCCTTCACATAAAATAGGATCCCTCATCCCACTCCACTTGCAGCCACATCACCTCAGTTAAGTGAGGCACACTGAATGACTCACTATAACTGCCCCTTCCACCTGGAAGTCCAGATTTACCACTTGGCAAGTTGGGCTTGCCACCTCCCATTTCCCTCCAAAACCCTAAGAAGCCTATAAAGGCACCATCATTCCAACAAAGAAAGGGAGCTGAATTTGCATACCGATAGGCTACCAAAATCAATCTAGACCTAGCGAGAAATTGCGAGCATGAGCTTTATTTTGTATCGTTGGTTTGAATCTCGAGGTAATCTATTTTTAGCCAAAACCGCCTGTCCATGGTTTCATAGTCAAAAATATGCATCTATGGTTTCACAACCGTAGGTCCATGGTTTCTAGTCCACTATCGTGCATCCACGGTTCCATAGTCCCGAGAAAAAAATCATCACTGATAGAGATCAGTAATATTTTTGTGTTAGCAAGGCTTTATTTATTAATTATTTTATGTTATCTGCTTTTCATTCGCATCAGTGTAGGGTTTATGTGTAGCATTGGATTTATTGCTTGATTGTGATAGGTGCTACTGATCCCTTTGTTGGTTTGAATGTGTGCAGGTGATAGGTACCTTGGATAAGTTGCTAAAGCTGGAGTGGTCCCTTGCTGGATACCAAAGCCCACTCACCCTTTGAAGTTGTAATAGAGGAACGAAGAACACCATATATTGTTGAGGAGTTGGAAGATCTCATCTCTTCTATCAAAACATTGTATCTCAGAAAGAGAAAGAAGCATTGTAACATTGTCCCAAACACATTTGGGGCAATCCAAAATCTTTGTAAAATTGTATCATTATCAATATAAAAAGATCATTTTGGCAATCTTCTCTTTCTTACATTATTTTATTGTTCAGTTATTTTGGTTACATAAATGGTGATCATGGTGGGACCCCCTAAAGGTTCCATTTTGTTTTGCCTTGCTTTTTAATTTTATTTTTTGATCTTTGTTTGTATCTATAGGTTTTGGGAGTTTGAGGTGCGCGTAGATTCGACCTTGGGTCGATAAATCTGAAAACCTTATTATTGTGAAAATGTAGAATAGTGTTTTTTCTGAGAAAATGTTGTATGGTTTTTTTTGAGGAAACGTAGAGGCAGTTGAATATTAGAAGTGTTTTAGAAATAAGGCGGTTGTTGTCTATGGAAATGCGGGTCGATGGTTGATAGTTGGAAGGAGCAACGATAGGATCATAGGTCTGTACCTTCTGATTTTTTTTTTCTTTTTTATTTGAATTGTTATTAGCATTGCATTTAGGGTAAATTAGAAGGTCTAAGTCTTGTTTGCCATTTGTTTGCATATAGGTCTTAGGATAGAGTTGCATAAATAGAAAATAGATCATCTTTACATCTGTCGGGTTAGAAATAACTTGGTTGTTTTCGGGTTCGGGTCTGTAAAAATTTTTTTCTTTTGTAGAAAGGACCCATGCATCCATGGTTGGGATATCCCAAATGTAGATGTGTGGTTGGCAAACCGTGCATTCATGGTTTACTAGAACTAACGCGCACCCGCAGTTAGCCCTGTTAAATAGAATCCGATTGGATTGGAACTGAAGTTGGCACTTTTACCCCTGATTTGTTGTCTACCATTTTTTGTTTTCTATTTTTTGCATTTAGGCATTGAAATAAAATTGCATAATAGTTTTGCATATCACAATAATTAAACAAACCATCACACACTCACATAAACGTTGGAAAATGGTTGGATTTCATCACCATTGGGTTTGGATTTCATCATCGAACCACCAACATTATACCTTAATTTTTGCCAAGGTCGGCTCCAAGAACCGTCGTAGCTTGGAAAATTTGCATATATTTCTCTTCGGAGAGTATGACGCTGACCAAGTGAGACTGGGTGAGGACTGGTAGGACCTATGCTCCTTGTCCGGGTGTGGACTTTCACTACCACACTTTGGGGGGTTTACGTGACCTGGAGTTCATAGCCAGGTTGTCGAGCTACGAGTATACAGGTGAAATCCTAGATTCATTTAGGGCAAAACATTGAGCACACGTCTTTTCATTTTTAAAAAAATAAAAAAACTAGCAAAAATCTAGGACCAAAAACTTTGTGTGTTTGTTTGCTTTGCATGTTGTATTGCATTGTATTATCATTTTATTTACATAAGACACATAGGTGCACTTGGCAGTTTGTTACATAGTAGCGTATGGTAGTGACTCGTAGTCAAGCTAAGAAATTAGTGCCAAGTCAAAGTCAGTGGTCTTCCCCCATGGCATCTCAGTCTAGCAACATCCCTAACACTTCGGTGGTAGGACAAGTAAGCATGCCCCTTTCTATGTCCCAAAGCCTTAATGTAGGGCCCTCTAGTAGTGCCCCTAATATGGACATAGACATTATGCATAGGGCCACTCACACAGCCATACCTGAGACACCTAGGAGTGAACCTCCTACAGTGATAGATAGTCGTGTCACCATGTTGGACATGGATACTATTAGAATGTACTTGAATGCAGCTGGAATGGTCTTCCCATCATTACCACCACTCTCCATCCCATCCCATGTCATACCACCATTACAACAAGAATCTACATTCACTTACCCACAATAGTCAGAACAAGTCTTCACAAATCCTCTATTTGAGTTGGTTGTTGTAGCACTAGCTAACCAACCATTATCATCCAACCAACCACCCCTCACATTACCTCAACAAATAACCATTTCCACCAATCCCTTGTATGAAACAATTCCTGTTGTTTCACAAGCCCCAACATCCACTCCACCCACTACCCTCATAGGTTCTACATCTCATACCATACCACATTCAGTGGCAATACCCTTTGCTACTTACCCCCACTCACTTCCACTACCATGGTTGCTTCACAACCAACCCAACCTACCACATCACATGTGGCGGTCCCTACTTCAAATGCAATTGCTATGCAACAAGCTTTCTTACAACTACAACAAATGATTTTAGATAATGCTAACCGTAGCGTAAATCCTGACCCCAACCAGCATTTGCAAGGGATTGAGCACAACTTTCCACCTACATCTCACCAAACTAATACCTTTATCCAAGATCCATCTTGGGTAATGCACCCTCCATCTACCACTATGGTTCATAATCAACCTCCACATCCATATGCTAATATAGTAGGTCAACATACCATCATACCTCCATCACCCCATCCATATCATAACCTCCATCAACATCCTTACCATAACACATTTCAGCCAACCATACCTTATCACCCATAACCTACATACAATCCACCCCATTACCAGTAGCATCAAGTACATTCAAGTGTTAGTCCTATGGATGACCCTAGATACCAGTTCTTACAGAGTCATATTGATAGTCTTGCCATGCAAACTCCAGGTTTGCAATACCAAAAGCCAACTTTAAGGCAACTACTCAATCATCCTATTCATGCTTCGGTGCTTGAGCCACCATATCCAATGGATTTTTAGATACCCAAGCTTGAATTTAAGGGGGAAGAGGACCCTCGTGAACATGTAACTAGATTTGTAAATGCATGCTTCAGAATCAAGAGCAATGATGCACTCATGTTACACACATTTCCTCAAACATTAGGGGGAGAAGCCCAAGACTGGTACAACCACCTGCCACATCAAAGTGTATTTACCTTTGAACAACTAGCGGACCAGTTCTTGGAAAGATTCACCCTAAATGTCAGAAAGCAAACCACATTGACTGATTTAATTTATTTAAAACAATATGATGATGAATCAATCCATGACTTTGGCAATCGATGGAGGGGAATCATGATAAAGTTACCATTTTCTCTCCCTATGTCAGAGATAACATGAATGTTTATAAAGAGTTGTGCTAGGCCCATCTCTTCATTACTACAACTACAATAGTATAGAACATTCGATGAGGCACTTGCCCAAGCAAAGGTAATAGAAGAGATAAAAATTTATGAAGGTGAGATAAAGCCTAAGAAGAAAGAGTGGCACAATAAGAATCAAAATGGGAATAACCACGGTCCGTCCAAGACCACACAGGTTAACTAGATAGTCTTGGGCCAACCATAGTTAAATCAACCAACCCAAGCACAAATCCAACAACCCCAACAACAACAACAACCACAACAATTGAATTATCAAGCGGTTCCACCCCCACAGTAAGCACAAAATCAGACACAACCTGTAGAAAGGCAACAACATCATTTTAAGCCAAAAAGAAATTACACACCAGTACAAGAGCCATATTCATTAGTTTTCCAAAATTTGTATGCGGTAAAACTCTTTACATTGCCAGAGATGAAACCTGAGGATCCTAACAAACCAAAGACAAAAGGTTATAAAGAACACCTATTTTGTATCTATCATAGACAAAGAGGACATGACATCAAAGGTTGTCATGGTTTCAAAGGTATTGTGCAAGATTTATTGGAAGCAGGTACAATCAAAGTTGACAACCCATTAGCCCAAAATAATCAAAACCTCGGCATCTATCAGACACCTTTGCCACATCATGAGGCAAATCAACAACCGATGGGAGCATCAACTTCTACAGTTCCTCCCAATCAGGTTAATTATGTGTCTCAACTACCACAAGGTTTTGTAGGAGCTATCAGTATAGTTACCCATGGACAGAGATAAGCTAATCGCACAACTCAAGCTCCAACAACACAACCCACAAATGTGCCCATACAACTTGGACCAAACATTCCACCACCACCTTTGCATAATCACCCAGTTGTCACCTTAAATAGTCGGTTAACACAAAGTTTAAAAATGGCTTCAACAAAATTATCAATTTATGAGCTAATACAACAATCAACACCCCATAGGGAAGCATTGATGGAAATATTAAAGTCTATCCAAGTACAATCAGAAGACCCCAATGCATTCAATTCCTTTGTGGGGAGTGTGCAAAAGTGCATGGAACCCTCGATAGCATTTTATGACTTTGAGGAAAAGCAAATTTTGATAGATTCACCCGATCCACCATTGCACATAGTAGCTCACATTGATAGGAAGCCATTCAAGAGAGTTCTCATTGATATCGGTTCCTCCATCAACCTCATCACCACACCTACAATGAAAAAACTCAACATCCCATCATCACACATCACAACATCCACCTTCACCCTTAGGGCTTTTAATGACGCTTTATGCTCAACTATAGGAAATGTTGTTCTTCCTGTCACCGTGGGGGTGAAAACAATACATGTTCTCTTCCACATCTTGGAAGGAGAAATGCAATATAATATACTTCTTGGATGCCCTTGGATTAGGGAAATGAAGTGTGTACCTTCAACATTGCATCAATGCTTAAAGTATGTACATGAAGGTAAAGTACATTGTATACCAGTTGACACAGAACCTTTCAAGTACTGCAACTTAATTTCAAACCCGTATGAGCCCTTGCTTCCATCAACACACCTAACTATCCAACCACTCACCATCAGGACCATTCCACCTAGTAACACCTCATCAAAAGCCCCCATCCAAGAAGAATTGCCCATAGTTGACCCAACTTTTGCATTAAAAAGTGTCAGCTCAATTCAACCTTCAAACACTACATATCATTTTCCAATCACACTTGATCATCCTACCAACCAACCACCAACTCCATCTACCACACTTCCAGATCCACAAAAACCATTCATATTCACAGCACAACCCACTCCATCCATTAGCAAACCACAAACATCACAACCCGTAGTCTCACAAATAGGGCCACCTATTAGAGAAAATCCACCACCACCATTAGAGCCACAACCTAGCTCAGAAGAACCCTCTTCATCCATCGAGCCATCAACCTCCCAACCTTCTCGAGTTGTAGTACATCTTGCCAGTCCTAGTATTGGCGAGTATATTATTGAAAGTGTCACAGTTACACCACCTATTGAGTCAATCAGAGATTATGGTCACCCTCGTGACCCACCTTTAGCCATAGGTGAGATATACAGAATGGGTTCTCAATAAAATGCAATAAATTTCATATATGGGGGAGTAGATTCTTCATCTGATCCATCTCCTCCGGAGGAGGACCCTTTAAAAGAGTTTAATGAAGACATTGATTATTTATCTAACCCAACATTCCCAATGAGATATTTTCAAAGGGTTAATTGGCAAGGATATGGACTTGGACGACATGAACAAGGTCCTCACCACATTATTGAGCTAGAATATAGAGAGCCAAATGACCGCTCCGGTCTAGGCTACAGACCTTCCATCGCAAGCTCTTCTCTCAATCATGCATTCCAAGAACTTGACATTGAGTGCGAAGAAGAAGAAGAAGAAAGTGACCAAGAGGATGAACCTAATGATGAGGATGATGATATAGATGGTGAATACCTAATCTACAATTTTTACCCTCATGAAATTGGAGCTTTCCCAGAGCAAGCCTTACAACAAGGACCAAAATACGAAGATCCAATAGAGATGGCCTACCTTAGGCCAGATTACACACCACTCATTCTGGGACCTCATACTAATGCTAATGGCTTCTGGATAAGCGATGATGATTATGAAGATGAGACTGAAATGATATATCTTAATCATAAGCACGAAATGCAAGCTAGGAGAATTCTCCAAGGAGAGGCACATCATGAACAACTTAATCAGGAGGCAGAAGAACCTCAAGAGGAGTTAATATATGCAGAATCTATTCGAAGAGATGATTGGTACCAAAAGAAGTTCCCAATAGACCACACTCTCTTTTAGCTAAGCAAAGAGCATGAGAGTCCTGAACTAGAACCTCCTCCATCACATTGGCATCTCCTGCAACACCGCCAATCACACACATTAGGTCAGTTGCAACCTAGAGAGGATGAGTCATCACCTCTCGAATCGTAGCCACCCCATTTCCATCAAGTCAACATGATTTCTGTTGATTTTCTCACCCCACTCCGCAATCCATATGATGAGGCAAAGCCGATCCATATCGACACTAGCCTCATTGCCATGGATAGGATCTCATCCCCACCATCCATTGCCGAATTTATCCTATCTGAAGAGTTGTTGCATGCTTCAAATGCATATATTTCACAACAACCTTCATCATCAAATAACTCAGTTTTTCAAACTGAAATAGAGGGGGAAGCCCCTGAGACATTTGAAAATGTGGTGGATGATATCCACCTCATCCCAACTCCACATCAACTAGAAGAAGGTTCTCACATGCTAATTGAATAATCTATAGATGTGAACCTTAGTCAAGATGCGGATAATCCCCAAATTGTCAAAATCACAAAATATTTATCCATAGAAGAGAAAGAATGCATGATCAATGTGCTGATGAGAAAGAAAGAAGTGTTCGCATGGTCATATAAAGACATGCCTGGTTTAGACCTAGACTTGGTAGTCCACAACCTTACTTTAGCATCAGATGCAAAACCTTTCAAGCAAAAGCTTAGGAAAGTCCATCCAATAGTTGCATTAATTGTGAAAGAAGAGCTACAAAAGTTATTGGATGTATACTTCATAGTACCAATTGATTACCCATAATGGCTCTCAAATATGGTACCCGTTCACAAACCGAATGGAGGGATACGTGTATGCACTGATTTTTGAGATTTAAACAAAGCATGTCCCAAGGATGATTTTCCTTTGCCCAATATCGATCAACTAGTAGACTCCTGTGCTGGCCATGAAATGCTTTCCTTAATGGATGGTTTCTCGGGATACAACCAAATTCGAATTAATCTCGAAGATCAACATAAGACAACATTTACAACACCCTGGGGCACATTCTGTTACAGAGTGATGCCTTTTGGACTTAAGAATGCAGGAGCTACATATCAACGTGCTATGACGTACATATTTCATGACTATATGCATAAGATCATCGAGGATTATGTAGATGACTTGATTGCTAAATCAAAAACACGTCTTGAGCACATTGAAGTCCTGGAAAAAGCGTTCGATCGATTGCTAGAACATAAAGTAAGGTTAAATCCTAAGAAGTGTGTATTTGGTATCACATCAGGAAAGCTTCTAGGATTCATTGTCTCCAAGCGAGGCATTGAAGTAGACCCAGGTAAGGTAAAAGCTATACTAGAGATGCCACCTCCAAAGAACTTGAAAGAGTTGCGTAGCTTACAAGGAAAGATCCAATCTATCCGATGATTCATTGCACAACTCTCAGATAAATGCAGGCCTTTCAACCGCTTGCTACAAAAGGGGGTGATATTCTCTTGGACAACTGAATGTCAAGAGGTATTTGATGACATAAAGAAGTATCTGGCTTCACCACCAGTTCTTACGCCACCTCGAATAGGAGTCCCTTTTTACCTATACATTTTTGCAACAGATTTTGCACTAGGGACAATGCTTGCACAAAAGAATGAAAATCATAAGGAGCAAGCAATTTACTATATTAGTCGAACATTGGTAAGTTACGAAACAAGATATGCTTATGTCGAAAAGTTGTGTTTAGCAGTGGTTTTTGCCACTAAGAAACTTAGACATTATATGCTAAGCAACACTACTTATGTCATAGCTAGAGAAAATCCTCTGCGATACATGATGACTCGCACTTACAATAACACCCGTACAGCTAAATGGATAATGCTTTTAACAAAATTTGATCTTGAATTCATAAGTCAAAAATCCATAAAAGGTCAAGTGATAGTTGATCAACTAGTTGAAGCTCCCTTACATAATGATAAACCACTAATCATTGAGCTCCCAGATGATTCAGTATTCTCTATCACAGAACAAGAAGAGTTAGTCCCTCCTGAGGATGAAGCAGACATGACAATGTTCTTTGATGGATCTAAGTGCAAAAAAGGACAAGGTGCGGGAGTCATGTTTTATACACCTAAAGGAATACCAATTCCTTTATCATTCAAACTTGACTTCACATGCACTAACAATAATGCAGAGTATGAAGCCTTAATATTAGGTCTTCAATCAGCTATAGCAATGGGCATAAAAAGACTAAGCATTTTTGGTGATTCTCAACTAGTTGTTTACCAAGTAAAAGGAGAATATCAATGTAAAGAACCAGTTTTAAAGCAATATCATGAAGTAGCAACAAAGTTGCTAGAAAAGTTTGACTGGTATGAAATTAGTAACCTACCCCGTTCGACAAATAGATTTGTGGATGCAATGGCTTCTTTGGGATCTCTCATCCCTAAGAATGAGCATGGAGAAGTACAACCGCTAATCATAACAACAGTGTCAAAACCATCAATTCAAAGAGCAGAATCTACAGGTGAGAAGAATGTTTGTTTGATACATGTTGAACCTTACAATTCTTACCTTGATGAAATAAGAGACTTTCTCAAGTCTGGAACACTCCCAATAGAAATGACACGAACTGCAAAAAGAACGTTCAAACAAAAAGCAATTCGTTTCACTCTCTTGGGGGACATGTTGTATAAACGTGGGTATGATGGAATATTATTACGATGTCTAGATCCGATTGAGGTAGAACGAGCTATAGCAGAAGCCCATGATGGTACTTGTGGTGGTCATTTCAGTGGAATGGCCATCGCAAAGAGAATATTGCGCATGGGATACTATTGGCCAACAATGGAAAATGACTATTGTCAATATGTCAAAAAGTGCCAAAAGTGCCAACATCATGCCAATTTGACTCATGTACCATCACACACTCTACAACCCATTCAAAGTATTTGGCCATTTTCACAATGGGGCCTCGATTTGATTGGTAAAATATCACCTGCCTCATCAGGACAACATAAATTCATCATAACCACTATGGAATACTTCACAAAATGGGTGGAAGCAATTCCAATGACCACTATGATTGGACCTCGAATAGCGGAGTTTATACTTCAACATATTATCTATCATTTTGGAATACCCTCAAAGATCATTTTTGATAATGGGAAGTCATTTAAGAATAAGGATGTTAGAGCCTTATGCAACAAATTCAATATCCAACATAGTTTCTCAACACCTTATTACCCACAAGCAAATGGGCAAGCTGAAGCAACCAACAAAACAATGGTATCCATTCTCAAGAAACTGGTCAAAGAAAATCATCGAGATTGGCATACTCAACTTCCTTTGGCACTATGGGCTTACAGAACAAGCATCAGAATGCCAACGGGAGCAACACCATTTTCATTAGTTTATGGTGTTGAAGCTATATTACCTTTTGAGCTCGAGATACCCTCCTTGAGAATCACATTACAGGAATTCATGGATGATGACACCGCTAGACAAGCACGTCTTGACCAATTGACACTTATTGATGAAAAATGCATCAACGCTCTAGAGCATTTGCGAGTATATCAAGATAAAATCAAATGTGCTTACAATGCAAAAGTCCATCCTCATGAATTTCAAGTAGGGGACCTAGTGCTCAAAGAAAATCAACAAAATACCAATGCATTGCCGCACTTGAGAGATAAATTTATGGCTAATTGGTTAGGCCCATATATTGTAAAGCATAAGTTGGGACCAGGAACGTATAGACTTGCCAACTTAGAAGGAAAGTTGGAACCAGAGCCATTAAACATAATGCACCTAAAGGCATTTTATGCATAAATTGACTTACAATATATGTATATATATACGTTAAAAAAAAAAAAAATTGCATACATTTTACATTGTATATAAACATTTTTACATGCATTTTCACATTGCATTCGCATATCACATAGATAATATTCATATCACAAAATTTTAATTTTGTACATTACATTCGCATATCACATAGAATTTCAATAAATTTGCATTAAAATAAACATATCATACGCAATTAGCTGCATAAAAAAAAAAAATAAAATTGCATCCATCCCATCCCATGTTCAGTGATCTTTTGTAGTGGTGATGATATGACCAAAGAAAAACAAGTTCCAAGAATTGAGGGTACCCAACTAAGGCATTTACGCAATTCACCAAACACTACACCCATATATGATGTCAAAAAAATAAAATCAAATTTTCAGTCACTCAACCATGTCTAGTGTAAAACCAACTTTCATAAAATGTCCAATTTTCTTTAGGACCAAAGCACTTTTCTCACATTAAAAGAGGTCTTGAGTATCGTCGACTGACCCCAAACAATCTTGCACCAAACACACTTCTTCACATCTTAAAACATTTTGAGTAAGAAAAGGATAACGCCAAACTTGGGTAACACCTTGAAGTGAAAAGATAACATTCTATGCTTGTCCTATCATGCAACATAGTCCAAAATAAAAAATAGTGGTTTTTACCACTATCACAATTACTCTCCAAATATAAACAAAAATATAGAGTAGTAAGGATAGGATCACGTTCTCATCACACTTCGGTTGAGAATCTGATTCCCCAAAAC
Organism: Wollemia nobilis; assembly: GCA_028583015.1. Classification (NCBI taxonomy): domain Eukaryota; kingdom Viridiplantae; phylum Streptophyta; class Pinopsida; order Araucariales; family Araucariaceae; genus Wollemia; species Wollemia nobilis. The sequence goes on along the minus strand of JAQPPZ010001560.1, from coordinate 2,493,797 downwards.
TCTATACAAAATTAATTTCAATTTATCACACACCACAGATCCCTAAAGTTGTAAGGATCGTACTACATTTCCCTCAAAAAGATATGTAGTCATCCCCAAAACCTAAATATCAGATCATTGGACTATGGAGTGAGCCTCCACCGGGGCTATAGACGCTTGACTGGCAGTGGAGTAAACTCATGCAGGGCGACATGTCTCTCTCCCAAAAGGGAGACCTCTGACCGCACATACGGACAAGCTAGCTACTTGGTAAATCCCATAAAAGGTCAAATCCAATTTACTCATAATGGGTTAATGAACTTCACATTCACATACACTGGTTCTTGATTGCTTAGGGTCATTACCATGCTCAAGATTTAGTAAATAAACTTCACTTGCACACACCTTGGTCCTAAAGAGAGTTAGACAATAGTCAAGTAAGTTTGTTGATATCACTAGACTGTTTGAGTCTTTGAAAATATTCCACTGTTAAAAATCAAAATAAAAACATCTTCCATATCAACATCCATATATTCTTCCACAATCACATACATATCTACATCATACATCACCCGCATGAAGTCATCAAGTTGGATACCCCCAATTGCAACAATGAACAAGTAATGGTCAATGATATTCTGAGCTATAAAAATATCACATGAACACCATGCATTCCATCATATAGTATACATAAACATTTAATTAACTGCATATTCCATATTAGTTTGCATTAATATTTTTCACAATAAATACAAAACAACAAATGAAAAGAAATAAATCACATAGAACAAACACATGCATAATTAAATTGAATTACATCAATAAACAATAATGAACATTCAAATGAAACATAAAATAAAACATCATTAACACAAGAGATAGCCAATATAAAAGCCATGTATATATATAAATATGGAGGTCTCAAAGTACAAAATGCCCGTAGGTTGTATACATCAGAGCACCAAGGCTCATAACAAAATAGATACACCACAAAATACAAAAAGAATGATAATAAGGCACACTAGTTGGTGCCAGTAGGATCCCTCCGAGAACCCTGAGTTGATGAAGCAACATGTGAGCTAGACCATCGATGACTCCTGTGGCTCGTCTCGGTCCTTCGACTAGTAGTAGCCACTAACGATGAAGGAGGAACAGGAAGCGGGATCTGCCGCTCATGCAAGATGTTCTCCAACATCTCAATATAAGTAGCCTACTTATGCAGGGTCCTCAAATCTGCACCCTCACGAGCAACCCTCTGAGATATCTCCGCATAAAGAGCAACAATAGTAGCTACGGTGTCCCCTCCACCAGAACCTGACTGTAAGCGAGTAAGCTCACCCTCAAGTCGAGATACCTCACCCCCAAGCCTAGTAATCTCTGCATCCCTAGTAGTGATAGCATCGTCACTAGGCCCACCCTATAATCCATCCACCTCAGCCTGTAAGCGAGTCACCTCACTCTGACATAAGGCCAACTCACCCTTCAGGCGAGCCACCTCCAACTCCAAGCTATCCCGCTCACCCTAGAGAATACCCCAATCCTCCTCTATCCATCGAGGAGGGGCATCCCCCTCTCCATCCCCATCACCACCAACCTCCTCTGGCTGTTGCACATCCATAGCCATCTCCACCCTCGAAGAACTACCTCATCGATGCTTCATCGACCAAGGAACCCATCCTCCTACCTCCACCTCATCACCACTCCCCTCATCATCAACAACTACACTCGACATCCAAGGAGGCTGAGAGGTAAACCATACCTCATACTCAAGAGTGGTACCCACATCATCCAGGTCAGGAAGCTCAATATCAATATCATCAGAAGGGTCATCAACCCTCCAAAAATTAGGAATGAACGGTAACCCCAACTCATCTCCCCATCACCTATAGGTCATAGGTGCATCAGGCACACCCTGGATCAAACCAAACTGGCATTGCACCCGACTAAACTAAACAAACTCCATCTCCCTGAGATGGGCACCAACAACCCATCGACCCCACCTGATCTAGTGAAGATCAACAACATCAGTCACCCAATCAATGCCCCTCCAAGGCCACCAACTCATAAACTCTCTAGTGAGTGAGCTAAGAATATCTCCACCACTACCCTTTCCAGTCTCCATCTCACTCATCACTCTCAGCAAATCAACAGATGACAAATGGCAATAAAATGAAAATGATAGGACACTGGCCTATTTATAACTACATTTCATTGCTAAAAATGCGCATCTACATTTTTTGGAGCACACAAAAATACAAACCTGTGGTTTGTGGCCTAAACCACAAACACACAGTTAGCATGGCAAAACTACGAGCCCACAGTTTCAGGTATACAGAACCGCGCAACCACGTTTACAAAAAAAAAAAACACATCAACAAAATACAAACATAACCAAATCAAGAAAAAATAAATAAAATAAAATAAAGCAAGGAAATCAAAGGTTAAACGATGCCTACTCCATGGGGTTGCAAAACACTATAAGTTCAAATCAACCAAATGCACAATGGAATTTCTAACAGTCACTAGTACAAGCGACTAGGATGATTGGTTCCTTTTACTTCATTTCTTGCATGTCAACAAACCAAACGATATTCTTAAAAAAAAGGTTAACTTGCAGCAACATAAAATAACACATTCAATTGGCCATTGGGTCTCAATTTTTACCCACTTGCCAATCGAGGGGGTAAACATACAAATTAAAATTTCATTAACAACAATCATTCACTTTGCCACACCAAAGAGAGTTGAGTCCATTCATCAAATAAAGGTCGAGTGTCATTAGTTTTTGCACCGCATTGTGTTGTACACAATGCAGTACAAAAAGGGGCAACTATAGACACCAAAATCTGACACCTTCTAAAATACATTTACCACCCCACCATCAAATCCTGCATAATAAAAATATATGCCTAAGTTCTAACTTAGGGATATAAAATCCTGCACATTATCCTATTTTCCTAATTTATTAAATCTGGAAAGTCAACTTAGGATACCCTGCCTACCCATTGGACATGTGTCCCAGACACTTCATCCAACACCCTTGCCACATATTACCCACTCATGTCCCCCTTGTCTTTGCACATGGGACAGATTCCCAACACCCATGCCACATCTCACCCACTTTTGTCCCCCTTGTCCCTTCACATAAAACAGGATCCCTCATCCCACTCCACTTGCAGCCACATCACCCCAGTTAAGTGAGGCACACTGAATGACTCACTGTAACTACCCCTTCCACCTAGTAGTTCAGATTTACCACTTTGCAATTCAGGCTTGCCACCTCCCATTTTCCTCCAAAGCCCTAGGAAGCTTATAAAAATGCCATCTTGTCAACAAAGAAAGGGAGCTGAATTTGCATACCGATAGGCTATCGAAATCATTCTAGACCCAACAAGAAATTATGAGCGTGAGCTTTATTCTGACCATTGGTTTGAATCCCGAGGCAACCTATTTTTAGCCAAAATTGCTCGTCCATGGTTTCACAGTCGAAAATGCACATCCACGGTTTCACAACCGTAGATCCATGGTTTCCAGTTCACTACCGCGCATCCATGGTTCCACAGTCTTGAGAACAAAAATTACACAGAGCAAAGATTAGTATATTAGTTGTTAGCAAGGCATTAGTTATTGATTATTTTCTGCTATCTGCTTTTCATTTGCATCAGCTTAGGGTTTATGTGTAGCATTGGATATACTGATCTATTTGTTGGTTTGAATGTGTGTAGGTGACAAGTACCTTGGATAAGTTGTTGAAGTTGGAGTGGTCCCTTGCTGGATACCAAAGCCCACTCACCCTTTGAAGCTGTAATAGAGGAACGAAGAACACCATATATTGTTGAGGAGTTGGAAGATCTCATCTCTTCTATCAAAACATTGTATCTCAGAAAGAGAAAGAAGCATTGTAACATTACCCCCAATACATTTGGGGCAATCCAAAACTATTGTAACATTGTATCAAATTTAATACAAAAGGATCATTTTGGCAATCTTAACTCTTTCTTACATTCATTTTATTCGTGTTCAGTTCTTTTGTTATATTTCAGTTCTTTAGTCCATTCATCAAATAAAGGTTGAGTGTCATTAGTTTTTGCACCGCATTATGTTGTACACAACGCAATACAAAAAGGGTCAACTGTAGACACCAAAATCTAACACCTTCTAAAATACATTTACCACCCCACCATCAAATCCTGCATAATAAAAATATATGTCTAAGTTCTAACTTAGGGATATAAAATATATGTCATAGTTTTTGCACCACATTATGTTGGAAACTTAGCTCTTTCTTACATTCATTTTATTTGTGTTCGGTTCTTTTGTTACACATGCAATGTAATAAATGCACAAGTGTCAATGTGTACGTTATATATGTGCAAGTTGTCCCTTGGACAACTAGGTAGAGTGTTGACCAAGGAACCTATCTTCCTATATAATAAAGGTCTCATTGTTAGATAAACATGACAAGAAGACATAGATAGATAGAGTTGCTTAGAGCATATTCGTAGGTAGTAGTACAGTTTTGTGTAGATCACCATATATTTGTGATGGGTGTAATGTAGTTCAGTAGCTTCATTAACAGGATGTTCATTTCCTCCATAGCTATATTGTATTCATTTATGTTATTTCTATATATAGCATACTTTAGTAATCTTGCAGATTTACTTTCTTTTATATTATTTTGCATCTTGTGATTGTTATCTCCCATTGCACGTTACATCAAAAGCTAACAAATACATTACGATAAGTATAAAGTAATTGTTTTTCTTCCACGTAAGTATCTTGTTCCATTATATTGATTTCTATTATAGCTTATAAAATATTGAGTTTAGATTTAATTTTTTCTTTTATTTTAAATGTCTTACAAAAATATTTGATATTTCAAATATTCATTTGTCCACTTAGATATTCAAATTTTGAAAAAACCTATATATACATGTTCCTTCAAACCTTGATTCATCCTACCATAACAAAATTATTTTCTAAAATTGAAATGGCCTTGGATTGTTGGAATATGTGGTGTTAAGATTCACTTGAATCCATGACTAAATTCTATATTATATTATTTGTATAAGCCCTTTGGACCCTTGTACATCTTGTATAGGTGAATTTATTGTAATATTTTATTATTTAACCTAAAGGTCGGTTCTTTAACCTTGACCTAAAGGTCTCTTATAAATGGGTATTTATACCCCTTTCTACCAACCATTTTATTATCGGTTGGAGTGTAATTTTATTTGCTTTAGTGATATATTTTGGTATCTACAAACACTCTTTATTTCATGTGTTTCTTTTATATGATTTATTTTTGTTTATTTGGGTAATGTATTGATTCCATTAATTTTTTAAAAGTATTGTGAAATCTAACATAGTATTAAAATGGGTGTGAATAGTCATTAGCTAATTGCTTCCCTTTGGTAATTTAACTTCTATAACAACTTCAAATGGAAATATTGTTTGCAAGCAATTAGAAGAAGCTTTGTATATTGTCATCATCTTTTTAAAGATTTTTTGATAAAATATTGGAAGGACATGGATTTCAAGGATATCACTAGTTTCTAGCATATTTGTTCTAGGAGAAATATTCACCAATAGGTTCCATTTTCCTCTCTTTGCACTTAACCCAATTTTCTTATTTTTTGTTTGACCATATGGATGCCCATCTATTGAATTGATATTTTTATGGTTTTAAAAAATATCATTTATATTTTATGTATTTTTAAAACAAATCCCTTTTTTCTTTTATTTTTTTCTCTAGATGCAACATATATGAAAGGATGGCTTGTATAATTGGAAAGAAAGAAAAGAAGAGATTGAATATTATTTTTTTTGCAACCCCTATATGCGAAATAAGTCATGCGAAGACTTATATGGATGGAAAAAATATACAAGTTACTTGTCAAATTTGTCTAAATTGTCCAATTTTTATATTACATTGGTGTGAGATGATGGTTTGATTTTCTTATGTTCAAGAAAATGGTTGTGCAAGGAAAACAATGCTAGATATAAATGAACTATTAGTGTTTTTTTATTCTTTGTAAAGGGGGGTCCTAGGTTAGTACTTTTTATCGTTTTTCCTTCAAGGACCAATTTTATTACATTAAAAATTATTTCTTTATCCCTTATAAGAATTTAAAATTCAAAAAAGTGAAATATTTCATGAGAAGGAACAAGCACAATGCAAGGGGGTTTGTACATTTAGAGGTTCAAAATATTTTCATGTTTATTTATACATGACATGGTATTTAACCTTTATTAAAAGGTATAAGGGTCTCATTCAAAGGTATAAGGTTCAAAACCCATGCTCATATTTTACATCCAATGATGTTAGCATTACATCCAGTTATATCAACATTGTGCTTGATGATGTCATCCCTATTGACATGGCATTTTAACTAGTTCACCAATGAATGATATAGTAGGTGATTTGGTAGATGATAGCATCACCCTTGATGATGTGGTAGGTGACGTGGCAAATGATGACATTACCCTTACTAATGTGGTAGATGATTTGGATGGTGATGTCAACCTTGATTATATGGAAGGTGATGTGGTAGATGACGATGTCACTTTTATTGACATGGAAGATGAAGTGGTGGGTGATATAGCATATGATGAAGTCATACTTGATGATATTTTAAGTGATGACATGGAAAATTATGTCATACCTGATGACATAGAAGATATAATGAGTGATGATATCACACATGGTGATGTGGTGCATGATAACATCATGCCTAATGACATGTCAGCTAATGATATTATGCTTGATATCAAACCTAATGACATGGAAATCACTAATTTTATAGCTAATAATATGGAAAATCCCAACATGGTAGAGTATTACATGAAAAAATGGATGAGAAAAAATAAATGTAAATGGGCTCAACCAATCATATTCTACCAATTCAACCAACCACCTAACCAATCAATTATACAGACATTAAAAAACCTAGAAAATTATAGATTCTAAAGGGCACCAAAACACTATATGTGGTATTATCTAGTTTGTTTATATCCTATATTTTGTCTTGCATTGATAGCATCCTGGTGGCACCCTCTTGCATAGAACAATGATGCATGATGGCAGGATATTCATTGTTTCTTTGTGTAGTCAATGCATAGTTGGAACCCCCTCTATTACTTAGCCAATAACATGTGGAAGTCTCTCATTCACTATAGATACTAAAATAATCAAATATTTTAAAGGCATTTTATGTGATTTTAGGGTCAAACTTTTGGTGCTGCACATTTTACATACAAAATTTTTTAATCCTATTTTTCTCAAATCACATGGTTTTTAAATCTCTTTGCATCGACATGGTTTTTTTTGTCATAAATACATGTAAAAAGTTATTTTTTGTAAATAAAGTTATGGATCAACATATGCCCTTACTAAATAGTCCAATATATTCCACTTAGAAGATAAAGATTGAAGCTTTTCTCTAGAGTAATGTATTTCTCAAATAAGTGAATGAGACCCCTCAAAGTACTAATTCTAAATGGAGGAAGCAATTGTTCAAGGATAAGAAGGATGAGGAACTTGGTGTTATAGCTCTCCATGTTGATAAGATTTATGACAGTCATATTGATTCTACATAAATTAGTAGATTGGAGTTAGTGCTTGCTACCTTAACTATGGATTCCTTTGATGTTATTGATGAGCATATCAATAAATTCAAGAAATTAAAATATGACATTTACACTAGTAGAGGATTTCCCAAGGATATGGAGTTTTATGACAATGGAAAAAATATAAAGTTTCTCAACATTAAGTTCAATAATATATTTGAGCCATATAAGCGTTAGAAACACAAGATATTGATAATTGTAATCAAACTTGGCATTGATCTGGTTTTGAATAAATACATGAATAATCAAGAATTTAAAATATTATGAGTTACAACTACCCATATTCCTCGTAACCATAATGTGATTCATATCAATGACATATTATTCACAACATTTAGCCTTAATTACATCAAGTTTCAAATAAGAAAATTTCTAACTTTTTTTATTTTACATGTGCAAGAGACTTTGTTAAAATATCTACACATTGCTTATCTATGGGATAAAACTAGAATTGTATATTGTGTTCTTGAAAAAATGGCATTGAACCTCAAAGTATTTCATGTTATAAAATAGGATTATGGACAAGCTTTAGAACTCATTGATTATCACAACTCAGGATCATTAGTTTCTTTTGTGGAATACCTATTTTTGACAAGATGTGATATAACCATATTTCCTTATATAAAGATCCTCCTACAACATGAAATTTAGCCTCCATAGAAGAACAATTAGAAACATGTTGCTTTTTACTTCCCCAAGAGATCAAACTAGATTCCAAAATAATAAATAGATAGAAGTAGATCTCCTATCATCAATGGATCTTACATACTCTACATTTATAAATCCTATCAAGAAGAATTGTTCATTATTCTTGTGCTCTTGACCATACTCAATAGTACCATGATGTAGCACCCTAAAATTGGTGCAGTAAAACTTAGAAATAATTAAAATTACCTTAGTAATAATTCAAATTCAAATTTTTAACCCCGAACCACCCGTTAACTGCCTGTTTAACTGCTTTCCTCGTTTTTTGTGCCATTTTTAGGATTTGTTGTGACCGTTGGATGATATCATCGCCGATCAGATGATATTGCCTTAGATCGAACGATTTCGTCTAGACTAGGACGTCTAGATGATTTCATCCCAAAACTAATTTTTCATAATTAGCTTCTGTTTCAATGGCATCTCTAACCTGGGCAAAAGCATGTCTGCGCGGTTAGAGACCTCCCTCATTGGAGATCTCCAAAATTGGGATGATCTCCAACCTCCCAACCTCCTTCCTATGCTTATTTAATCTTAGGCCCTCCCCTTGACACTCCCTTGGCTGAATTTTTTTGTACTTCGAGTTTTACATGCATTAGAATGTCTTAGACTACCATTTGCCTTTGTATTTTTCCAAGTTTGTTTGTAGGAACTTTGTTATTCTTCAGCCAAAGCAAGCTCAGATCGTCGTAGATGATCTTGTACAATCTCAAATGATCTCGCACCAATTCGAGACGATTTCGACTACAGTCAACATTGGGGGCAATCAATGCCCTGAGTTTGCATTCTTTCTCCATTATCTATCGTTTTGCTTTGCATTAGTCAGATTTATTATTATTTTGCATCCTGGAGTTCACCCATGTAGCTTAAATACATAATAAAGTCACGATTAGCTATTAAAGCATGATAATTTACTTGCATTTCTATTTGGGATTATCTTATTAACATCATTATTATCATTTCACATCATTTTCCTTTATCAGCATAGCTATGCTTTCTGTATTTTGTATCTATTTCTCTGATTGCAAGTCTCTGACGAATTCATCAGATCTCAGATGATCCTGTCCGATCGCAGATGATCCTGTCATATCAGAGGCAATCCTGACTGCTTCAAAAATTAGAACCTCCATCAGACATCTGGATCAGGTATGACTTTTTAATATGGCTTATTCTCTGTGTTTTCTATTCAAATTTGTTTTTTGTATTCATTTTAAATCTACATTTCATATAGAATAGTTTAGATTCATTTGGCCAAACCTAGGAGTTGAATGATTAAAGATAAAATTGGACACATCAAACACATTCCCAACCTAGGCGTGGAGACTGCCACTAAACGTTTCCTGGTGAACCCCACCATCCGTTGAAAAATCACCTTAATACACCTCCCCCGAGAGGCGAGACCTTCCAAAGGCCTCTTAGTCCGAGGTATTATCCCATCCTTCCCGCATCCCCCTTCCGGGCACGGATCATTTAGCCTGAAGGTAAGGGTGTGGAAAATTTGGAACGATACATTTTGGTGAACCCAACGTGAAACTAAAACCTTTTGAAAACAAAAACAAAAAAAAACATAGATGCATTTAAAATCATTAGAAAACTACTAAGTTGCATATCATGTTTATATGGTAGCTCCTAAGAAAAGATAAGCAGTTGCTATAAATGTTAAAAATCAATTAATAGCCATAGAGGTTGATTCTTTGTCTAGAACATCTCAAACATACAGAGTCCCGCCTTTGTGGGACGAACTTAATAGGAGACTAGGTATCATTTCATCTAGGTCAACAGAGCTTAAACAAATCAAGAGGCTTTCCCTAGATAGAATCTTGGATCCTCATCAAATCATTTTTTATCATGAACTTCAGATAGCTTGCCATATGTGGTTAGCTTATAGGAGAGCTCTTGTGTCTTCAGAATTGTTCACCTTCGAGGAATACCTCGAGAATGCAACCACTATACACCAATTCCTAGGTCGTGTAGAAGATCAAGAAGTCATTCTTATGGATAGGGAAATATGGAGGAGAGTTTCTAGAGCTGTGTTATATCGAGAGTATTGCCACGAGCTTTACTTCTACAAAACAGAATCTGAAATAGATAATATCACTATAGCACTTTTTGTCAAATTCTTGAAAGAAAATTTTCAATTTGAAGAAGAACATTTCATGACTCCTGAAGAACTCGAGCCCATTAATGATATTTATAAATTGTTTATAGAAAACTAGATCATTGCTTTCATTATTATTATTTCTTGCATTTTGTGTGTTGTTTGTTATCTTTATAATATTGTTATTAAAAACAAGAAAAACCAAAAAACATAACAAAAATCAAAACATTTTATTTTAAATACTATAGTAGGTATATAATTAAAATATATACCTCTTAAGCCTGTTGCATATATATATATATATATATTTGTTGAAATCTAAGTTTAAGCACAATGACTAAACTTAGGAATTGTAAACAAACTGAAGAAGAAGAAGAAGAAGATTGGTTAGGCAAGAAAAACAAAAAATTAAATGCCCTTCCTGAGGATCCAATTCCAGAAGAAGAAATTCTAGAACATCCAGAAGATGAGTTGGCTGAAGAAAATGAACAACAAGAAAATGTTAGAGAGGAAGGATCCTCATCCCCTAGAATGGCTCCAGATGAAACTGTTACTTTTGATAACATAGATCATTTTTGGAAATTCTTCAACAATAATATTGGTGCTCTTAATATGGCAGTTCGTATTGATAGAGGACAAATTAGTGACACTCAAGTAGCCATGGAACATATGTTTAACATACACACTAATCCTTTGTCCTTCGTTGATCAAGAAAGTGATAAAGCTGGACCATCCAATATGGATATGGCCGCTATAATTCAGAACATGCAAAAACAATAGGTTACCCAACCTCCTAAGGAACCTGTTATTGAGTCTAAAATCATGCCCACACAAAATAGACCTTCATTCACTGCTTTATTTTGCCAAACTATTGATCAATATGCTTCAAATCGACAAAAACCTAAAAACAAGCCAAACACCAATTTTCAACAATCTGGGATACAACATAATACAACTTCAAAAATTCTTCATAACACCCTTCCTACCAACAATTTACACAATAACAATATAGCATCTAATCTTCATGTCCCTCCATCATATTCTCACCAATCCCATATTCATGCTCCACCAAATCAATATGGTGGGCAAACCAGTAATCTAGAAGCCATGGTGAAACAGTTAGCTTCCCGCATGGACCAGATGGATCCCTACCATCCCTCGTACAATTATCGAGAAATGTGTAGTCAACCTTTAGATCCTATAGTTGTAGCACAACCGTACCCTAAACACTTTCCCATGCCCGTCCTGCCTATATATAAAGGAACTGAAGATCCCATAGAACATCTTCGCATGTTTAGGATAGCATGTCATGATATATCACATGATGACTTGTTATTACTAAAAATGTTCCCAAAAAGTTTAGGAGGAATGGCATTAGAGTGGTACTATCAATTTCCCACTCATTCTTTGAGAAATTTTGAAGAGACCGCTGAATATTTTGTGCATCAATTTAGTGCCTATATCGAAAGGCATGTAACCATTAAATATTTGTACAACTTAAAACAAGACAAAGATGAATGTTTTGCTGATTTCTTAGCTAGATGGAGGCAGTTGACAGGAAAACTACACTTTGTGCTACCTTATAGGGAAATGTTGGACATTTTTATTAATAATTTGCAAGAACAAATATCTTATGAGTTATCAATTGCTACCTTAACTACCTTCGATCAGGCTATAGACTTAGCTCGAAGAGTAGAAGATGCCCTCATTAGGAGAGGCCAGCTTAGGAAGAAATATGATGAGAAAACATCCAGAAATCAATATAAAAACAAACAAGTCTGACAGCAAAAATGTTGCTAGTATCAATACAACGAAGACAACAGAAAAATTTATATTAAAACCTCCTGATAAACCTCCTCGAGAGTTTACTAGATTGAATCAACCATTATCAACTATTCTACCCCAATTACTCGAAAGAGGTTTGATTCAATTACCGGCTATCCGGGAACCCGATCCAACCATACCCGGATACGAGCCGATTTACACCTGTGATTTCCATAGAGGGCTCTGGACATTCTACCAACTCTTGTAAAAGGTTAAAACATAAAATACAAGATCTGATTGATAATAATGAGATGGAGGTGCAAGCCTTCCAACCTAAACAAAATGCTCCTAATAATGCTCAAAAGAACATTCCCCAAAATCAAAATCAAAATACTAATCAATCATTAGATATATTTCAACATCCTTTACCAAAACATGGTAAAGAGGTGGCCAATCAAATTGAGCATCATAATGTCCCTCCTCCTACCCGATATGTAGGAACTATTAGCGGACATTTACCTAATCATGATTTACAAAAATTTTACACAACTTTATCCATGGTCACGACCAGGCCCCTCCATAATATTCAAACACCGGATCTCAGTGATGTAGAATCGAATACTGAAAGTGATATAGAAATCACTTCAAATCAATCAAATAGTTCTGAAGACGAATTAGATCCTATTCAACCTATCACAGATTCTATGGTTCCAGAAGAACCATTTCCTAGAAGAGTTACTACTCGACCCTCTTCTAATTAGTTCCTTTCTAATGAACAGACCATAAATGCTAGACCAAGACCTATTCAGCATCCTCAATATAACATTGTAGGTACCATCGAAGCCATTTCCAGACAACAAGCTCAAAATTTTCAACAAGATCAAATTCAAAATGATGGATCAGCCCCATTTGTTTTGAAAAATCCCAATAAAGGGAATCATGCTCCTAATGTTCAACCTAAACCTCCTTATAATATTAATGAGAAATTATCCAATACTACAGCCAGAATTTCCCTTTTGGACTTATTAAGATCTTCTCCTATCCATAGAGATGAATTGATGCTCACATTAAGCCAAATGATGGTACCACAAAACATTCAACCTGAAGCCATGGCCAATACTATCATCACTAGAGAAGTTGATTGTATTGATTTTCGAGATAAATATATCCCGCAACATAGTTTACATAAGGATAACCCCTTATATATTACTGCCCTAATAGGAGATGTAGCAGTCAAAAGGGTTTTTATTGATAATGGTTCATCTCTAAATATTTGCACTTTTGACTTCTACCAAATATTTGGGTTTAGAAGTGATGAAATGAAGAAAACTGACATGATCATAAAAGCTTTCAATGACGAAACACAAGAAACATGTGGCGTTATCACCATCCCATTGCAAGTTGGTCTGAGAACCCTAGATACGATCGTGTTTATTGTACATTGCCCCGCATAATACAATATACTCTTGGGTCGTCCTTGGATCAATGCAATGCGGGTTGTCCCATCAACTTTACACCAATGTGTTAAATTCGAATTTAAAAATCAGTTGGTCACTATCCATGGTGATCCTAGACCCTTTGATATGTGTGCTTTGGCAGAACCTGTTGGAATTCAATTTTGCCCTACTCTGTCATCCACACATCCTAATTCTTATTTTTCATCTAAACAATCTTCTAAACAAACCACTCTAGAACCTCAAAAAGATCTTAAATCCACAACCAATCCTTCATGTTCTATCCCTATCATTTCAAAACCTATAGACCCATCTATTAACACCTCTACATTATCTACATCTATCATACCTTCCACATCTACAAATATAGGGAATGATCCTTCTACATCTTATGCTCTTTCTGATGAACTCTTACCTGATTTATCTAAAATTCTTATATCAGAAAACACAAATGCTTCTATGCAAAATTCCATTATTTTAAGTAATTTGCCTCCATCTCCTCATACTTTGGGCCTCCCACAAACTATGGGAAGTACTTACCAAGTTGGGAGTTGTGCCTTCATTTATAAGGGATATGACTGGGGAAGAATACCCAGGAACATCAAAACTCGTCATGAGGGATATGCTCGATGTTATTTTACTAATGAGTATATTAAAGCTAAACTTATAATGCTTAAAATGGGATATAAAGGGAAAGGCTTGGGACCTTTCCAAGATGGTATGAAAGAACCCTTTGAGGTAGAACCATGGCCTGCCCAATGTGGTGTGGGCCTATTTCCTAGTAAGGGTCAACCCTTCCCTTTTGAAGATGATGATCAACTCATATGTTATCAAGATTATTTGGATGGGCGTGATGATTTGCCTCTAAAAAATCAGCCATTTACATGCAATATGCTATCCATAGCTTATCCTGAAATGATTGTTGAATCCGATGATGAGTTGGAAGGAGATATTTTCCATGATGTCTCCGTGGAAGAGATGTTACACAATGGTTTTTATTTTGATGGTTCTATACCTACTATAGCCCAACTTGAGGCCACGACTCCTCAAGATGAATTATCTACGTTAACCTTAAAATAATTACAAGAATTGGGCGTTTCACCCACCCCACCTAATTTTGAAAGATATCTACACATGGAAGTAGAAAACGTCATTAAAATTAACATTGGAAATGGGGATAATTCCCACATAATCAATATTGGATCAGAATTAAGTCAAAAAAAACAAGAGCAATACATTGCATTCCTTAAAGAATATGAAGATGTCTTCGCTTGGACATATGAAGATATGCCAGGTTTAGACCTGATGCAGGAGCATCCGGTGAAAGTATGAGCAATCTTGCATCTTTTAATTTTTCTTTAAAGTTCTTGTATTTTTGAAGCAATTTGGTTCTTTTTCGGGGAAGGAGATGTCGTAAGACAGAAAGGGAAGTTGTTAAAGGAACTAAGGCAAAAGTTGGTGTGAGGTCGCGAAATCGCGACCTCATTTGCTATAGCAAAGGCGGAGCAAGTTTCGTCGCGATATCGCGACGGTTGGGTTGGCCGAGTCTTAAGTTGCGAAGGGGTCGCGATATCGCGACGTCGCGATATCGCGACCATGTTGAAGCTGTTGCAAGGAGTGGGGGTTGGAGTCGCGAAATCGCGACGCGTCGCGATTTCGCGACGTCAAAGGCAGAGACAAGTGCAGGACGTACTTTTGTCGCGATATCACGACTTTGTTTCAAAGCTGAGGGCGGACGTCAGTTGGGTCGCGATATCGCGACATGTCGCGATATCGCGGCCCAAGAAAAGGTCAAACTGAAGTGAACACGCGGACGGTCGGACAGGGTGAAATAGACACGTGGTTGCCACGTGTCTTAAAGGCAACACGACCAGTGGGGGATAGAGTTAAATTTGACACGTGGAGACACACTTGTAACAGATCAAAAGGATGAGGGCCACGTAATCGGAGGAGAGAGATATAGATGTCGACCAAGTTTAAGTATCTTGGAATGTTGTTTCTGGAGAAACCGTAGTTACAGGTGAAAGACTTAATGGCGGAGACAACGGTACTTAAAGACAGTCAGATTAAAACGGCGGGTGCAGGGTATGGGAAGCCATGAATGCAGGCTCTGGACGGATCGGACAGTTGCCATTTATGGCAGAAAAAAAAAGGAAAGGAAAATCTTGAAATTTCAACGGAGGGAAGATGAAATTCGAATTGGTCTTTGGGCGGGAGCATTAATTGCAGGGAAGGCCGAGACCACATTAAAACGGGGAAAATTTGTATGGGAAAGGGATGGTGAAGTTCGGGATTGGGGAAGTGAAGTAGTGTGCCTGGAAAGGTGTATGTAACAAACCGTATTAAGAAATTTAATGAAAATTCTATGAATTTACTGTGAAACTGTTGGTGTGAATCCCGACCTTGCCATCAAGTGGTATCAGAGCGGGAGCTCCTGAGTGTGTAGCAGATCGCCGGAGAGAGGCAGTTACACCAGGATCTGTGGGAGGAAAGATTTGATATAAAAAAAATAAGATAAAATACAATGCCTCCACGAAGAAACCGTGGCGGAGTCGGGAATGTAGTACCGGCCGAAGACTTCCGGGCCTTGCAGAGGCAAGTTCAAGCCCTGCAAGCAGAATTACGCAGAAGGCACGAGCCCGGAAGGGATGAGGAAAGTGAGGACGAAGTTGAAGAGGAAGACCAATCTGAGGAGGAGGAAGAGGCTATGGACCCTGCACAAGCTCGGTTATACAAGGCCATCTCTCAGATTGGAAAGCAACCAAAAATGGAGGTTTCCACGTACTCGGGCAACTTGAATCCGGAAGAAGTAATTGACTGGATAAATGATTTAGAGGAGTATTTCGAGTACGAGGAGGTTGAGGACCCTAATCGGGTCAGATTTGCTAAGACCAAGTTGAAGGGTCATGCCAGCATTTGGTGGAGGGGAATACAGTTGGAGAGGAACAGGACGAGGGAAGGAGAGAATAACCAGATGGGACAGAATGGTGGAGAAGCTGAAAAGACAGTTCATCCCGACAGACTACGAGTTGGATCTGTTAAGAAAGATGCAGAGTTTGAGACAGACGAACAGAACTGTCCAAGAGTACACCGAAGAGTTTTACAAGATTTCTATTAGAACAGGGCATTTGGAGGCAAACAAGGAAAAGGTAGCCCGTTATATCAATGGGTTGAGACTCGGCATCCAGGAAGAGCTGAGCCTAGTTCGGGTAAGCACCATTGAGGATGCTTACCAGTTTGCCTTAAAGGTAGAAGAAAAACTGAATAGGCGGTTTGAAGGCAAACAAAGAGGAAGGGGCCGTGGTGGAAGAACTGGTGGGAGGACCAGTGGAGAAAAGTATAAGGACCCGAAGAAGACTGGTGAAGCCAGTGGTAACCAGGATCAAAGGGAAGAAGATGTTTATTAGCCCCGAGACCAGAACGGCTACCCAAGAGGACGGGGTGGATCTGGACGGGGATTTGGAAGGGGAGTATTCCGTGGAACATGTTTCCACTGTGGTGAAGAAGGGCATCGTGCATTCGAGTGTCCACAACACCGGGAAAGAACGAACAAGAGGCCTGAGGGTCCAGCCAGAGCTGCTGTGGCAGAGGAAGATGCTGAGTCTGAGCATTCCGAAGAAGCGGAGAGGGGAGAAACAATGATTGTAAGAAGAGTCCTGTTGAATGAGGAGAAGGACACAGACCAGAGAAGAAGTTTATTCCGCACCAGATGTAAATGTGCGGGCAAGGTTTGCAATATCATTATTGATAATGGTAGCACGGATAACCTGGTTTCTGAGGAAATGGTTACAAAGCTACAGTTAGAAAGGAAGAAGCACCCACACCCATACCGGGTCGCATGGTTACAGAAGGACCACGGAGCTTTGGTCAATGAGCAGTGTTCCGTTAAATTTAACATTGGAAATTATTGTGATGAGGTCCTGTGTGACATCCTGCCCATGGATGCTTGCCACATGTTGCTGGGGAGGCCCTGGCAGTTTGACCGGAGTGCGGTGCATGATGGCCGTGCCAACACCTACTCATTGACAAAGAATGGTGTACGCCATAAACTAAAGCCCTTGAAGGATGCGGATGAAAAGGTATGTAACAATTCCAGAGTCTGTTTAGTTGAGGGGAGAGAGTTCCTGAACGGGTTGAAGCATGAACATTTATGTTATGCAATAATCCCTAGAGTTAGGGAGAAGGAATGCCAGGATACCCCAGCAGAAGTCCTAAATCTACTGGAGGAATTTCCAGATATTGTGTCTGACAATGTGCCTGAGGGTTTACCCCCAGTGAGGAAAATTAGCCATCATATAGACTTAGTACCGGGATCAAGCTTGCCAAATAAAGCTGCACACAGGATGACACCTGTAGAGACTGAGGAGTTAAATAGACAGGTCCAGGAATTGTTAGAAAAGGGATTGATTCGGGAAAGTTTGAGTCCATGCGCAGTACCTGCAGTGCTGGCGCCAAAGAAGGATGGGGAATGGAGGATGTGTACAGATTCACGGGCCATCAACAAAATCACTATTAAGTATAGATTCCCGTTGCCAAGAATGGATGATATCATGGACTGTTTAAGTGGAGCTGAATACTTCACAAAGATTGACTTAAAAAGTGGTTATCATCAGATCCGTATTCGGGAGGGAGATGAGTGGAAGACAACCTTCAAGACAAGAGAGGGCTTGTATGAGTGGTTGGTCATGCCATTTGGGCTGTCCAATGCACCAAGTACTTTCATGCGGCTGATGAATGAAGTACTGAAGGAATTCTTGGGAAAGTTTGTTATTGTTTATTTAGATGATATATTGATATTCAGCAGGACCCTGGAGGAACACCTGATGCACATCAGGAGAGTTTTTGAGAAGCTGCGAGAAGAGCAGTTATTAATAAATCTAAAAAAATGTAATTTTGTCAAGAAAGAATTGGTTTACCTGGGGTTTGTAATCTCAGCAGAAGGACTGAAAATGGACCCCGAAAAGGTAAGAGCCATCATTGAATGGCCTACCCCAAGAAGCACAATAGAAGTAAGATCTTTTCATGGTTTGGCCAGCTTCTACAGGAAGTTCATAAAGAATTTCAGCAGTATTTGTGCACCTCTCACAGAGACAATGAGGGGAGATAAAAAGGAGTTCAAATGGACATCAGGGGCTGAAAGGAGCTTTGATACATTAAAGAGAAAAGTTACAGAACAGCCTGTTTTGGCACTTCCAGACTTTAACAAGGTATTTCAGGTGGACTGTGATGCCAGTGGCAGTGCAATAGGGGCTGTACTGAGTCAAGGAGGCAAGCCAGTTGCTTATTTCAGTGAGAAGTTAAATGATGCTCGAAAAAAGTATTCAGTCTATGACCAAGAATTTTATGCTATAGTTCAGGCTCTGAAGAAGTGGAGACACTATTTATTGCCAAAGGAGTTTGTACTGTTTATCGACCATCGGGGCTTTGCAATACATTAACAATCAGACAAAACCGAATCAAAGGCACATGAAATGGGTGGAGTTCCTCCAAAGTTATACCTTTGTGCTAAAGCACAGAAGTGGGAAGTCGAACAGAGTTGCAGATGCCTTGAGCAGAAGGCAGACTTTACTGATTAGATTGACAGTGGAAGTAGTGGGGTTTGAAGAACTGAAGGGTTTGTACCCTGCAGATCCGGATTTTGCAGAAGCCTGGAAGGCTTGCTTAACACCTGTTACGGTGGACCGAACAAAATGGTTGGATTTCCTAATCCAAGATGGAATGTTGTTCAAGGGAAGCAAATTATGCATTCCAAGGAGCTCTATGCGGGAGAACTTGATCAAAGAAAAGCACAGCGGAGGACTGGTTGGGCATTTTGGTCGGGATAAGACCATTGCACTGGTGGAGGAAAATTACTACTGGCCACAACTTCAGCAAGATGTGCGAAAGTTTGTGCAGAGTTGCAGAATATGCCAGATGGCAAAGGGTGCAAGGCAAAACACAGGACTGTACCAGCCATTACCTGTACCGGAGAGGCCATGGGAAGACATAAGCATGGATTTCATCCTTGGATTACCGAGGACACAAAGAGGAAATGACTCTGTATTTGTGGTGGTTGATCGATTCTCCAAAATGGCACATTTTATCCCCTGCCAAAAGACCAGTGATGCAGTTCACATTGCAGGGTTGTTCTTCAAGGAAGTGGTTAGACTTCACGGTCTGCCAAGAAGCATAGTTTCTGATAGAGATACCAAGTTTGTTGGATACTTTTGGAGAACTCTGTGGAAGAAGATGAAAACAGACCTGAAATTCAGTTCGCATACCACCCACAGACTGACGGACAGACAGAGGTGGTGAACAAAGCCTGGGTAATCTATTGAGGTGTTTGATAGCAGATCAGCCCAAGGGATGGGATTTAGTTTTACCGCAGGCAAAATTTGCGTATAACAGTTCAGTTAATAAAAGCACAGATAAATCTCCGTTCCAGATAATATATGGACACAGCCCGAGGAATGTGTCTGAACTGAGAAAGTTGGACAGGAAAGAAAAGTGTAGTGCCGAGGCAGAAGAATTTGCAGAACATATGAAAAGTCTGCATGAAGAAGTAAGGAAACAAATTGTGAAGATGAATACTCAATATAAGGAGAGGGCGGACCAGAAGCGGCGGTTCAAGGAGTTCAAGGTAGGAGATGAGGTCATGGTGCATCTCAGGAAGGAGAGATTTCCTGCCAAGACTTATAATAAATTGAAAATGAAAAGGTTTGGACCATGCAGAATATTGGGAAAGCGAGAGTCAGGAAATGCGTATGAAGTGGAATTGCCAAGTTGGCTTGATATTTCACCAATTTTTAATATCTCAGATTTAGTGGAATATCATGAGGGAGAAGGTACAGAAATGCAAAGTCCAAAATTATGGCAAATTCCAGCATCTACTCCAAGCACGGATGAGGCCGAGGAAGTATTGGATACTCGTGAAGGCGAAGCACCGAGGAATAAACAGTATACTGAGTATTTGATCAAGTGGAAAGGCAGGCCTATTGAAGATGCAACTTGGGTATCGGAGGCGGAGGTTGACCGATTGGGTCTTCCCCCAACAAAACAGAAGTGAGGGTCACTTCTAATCTACCCCGGGTGTCTGATGCAGGAGCATCCGGTGAAAGTATGAGCAATCTTGCATCTTTTAATTTTTCTTTAAAGTTCTTGTATTTTTGAAGCAATTTGGTTCTTTTTCGGGGAAGGAGATGTCGTAAGACAGAAAGGGAAGTTGTTAAAGGAACTAAGGCAAAATTTGGTGTGAGGTCACGAAATCGCGACCTCATTTGCTATAGCAAAGGCGGAGCAAGTTTCGTCACGATATCGCGACGGTTGGGTTGGCCGAGTCTTAAGTTGCGAAGGGGTCGCGATATCGCGACGTCGCGATATCGCGACCATGTTGAAGCTGTTGCAAGGAGTGGGGGTTGGAGTCGCGAAATCGCGACGCGTCGCGATTTCGCGACACGTCACGATTTCGCGACGTCAAAGGCAGAGACAAGTGCAGGACGTACTTTTGTCGCGATATCGCGACGTCGCGATATCGCGACTTTGTTTCAAAGCTGAGGGCGGACGTCAGTTGGGTCGCGATATCGCGACATGTCGCGATATCGCGGCCCAAGAAAAGGTCAAACGGAAGTGAACACGCGGACGGTCGGACAGGGTGAAATAGACACGTGGTTGCCACGTGTCTTAAAGCCCCGCCCGCTGGGGGATAGAGTTAAATTTGACACGTGGAGACACACTTGTAACAGATCAAAAGGATGAGGGCCACGTAATCGGAGGAGAGAGATATAGATGTCGACCAAGTTTAAGTATCTTGGAATGTTGTTTCTGGAGAAACCGTAGTTACAGGTGAAAGACTTAATGGCGGAGACAACGGTACTTAAAGACAGTCAGATTAAAACGGCGGGTGCAGGGTATGGGAAGCCATGAATGCAGGCTCTGGACGGATCGGACAGTTGCCATTTATGGCAGAAAACAAAAGGAAAGGAAAATCTTGAAATTTCAACGGAGGGAAGATGAAATTCGAATTGGTCTTTGGGCGGGAGCATTAATTGCAGGGAAGGCCGAGACCACATTAAAACGGGGAAAATTTGTATGGGAAAGGGATGGTGAAGTTCGGGATTGGGGAAGTGAAGTTGTATGCCTGGAATGGCTGCTGTAAACTGTATTAAGCAAATTAATGAAAATTTTATGAAATTACTGTGAATGTGTTCGTGTGAATCCCGGCTTGCCATCAAGACCCATCTGTAGTCATGCATCACCTAGTAGTCCATCCGGATGCTAAACCTGTTAAACAGAAACTTAGAAAAATGCATCCCAAAGTGGCCTTGCTAGTCAAAGGGGAGTTAGAAAAAATCCTAAATGTTGCTTTTATACAAGCTATTAATTATGCTAAATGGATCTCAAATGTAGTTTCGGTCACCAAGAAAGAAGCTACCAAAGTTAGGGTTTGCACAGACTTTAGAGATATTAATGTTGCATGCCCTAAAGATGATTTTCCTCTTCCCAACATGGATCAAATCATTGACTTTACTGCTGGGAGTGGAATGATGTCCTTAATGGATGGATTTTCCGGTTATAATCAGATCAGGATAGCTCCTGAAGATCAGGCTAAAACAACCTTTATTACCCCTTGGGGAACCTTTTGTTGGAAAGTGATGCCATTTGGCTTAAAGAATGTAGGTGCAACCTATCAACGAGCTATGACTTATATTTTTCATGACATGATGCATGATATCCTACATGATTACGTAGATGATATCATAGCTCGTTCCATCAAAGAAGATGATCACTTAAAAGATTTAAGGACAGTGTTTGATCGGTTAAGGGAATATCTTATCCGACTAAATCTTGCTAAATGCATATTCGAAGTTAAGTCCGGTAAACTATTAGGGGTTATAGTTTCTTTACGTGGCATTGAAATTGACCCTCTTAAGATTATGGCTATCACTGATATGCACGCACCTACCAATATATCTGAGTTACAAAGTTTACAAGGTAAGCTTCAAGCTATATGTCGCTTCATCGATAAGCTGGCAGACAAAACCGGTCCCTTTCTTAAGCTCCTTAAGAAGGATGTCCCTTTTAATTGGGACGACGAATGTAAGGAAGCTTTTGAACTTCTCAAACAATACCTCCTTAACCCACCTATGCTTTCACCGCCTAGACCTGATCGCCCATTTATCCTATATATTTTAGCTTTAGATTTTTCTTTAGGAGCTATGTTAGCTCAACTTGATGATGAGAAAAGAGAACGTGCTAATTATTATATTAGCCAAACTTTAATTAGTTATGAAACCCGCTACACAACATTAGAAAAACTATGTCTAGCAATCGTATTTTCTACGCAAAAATTATGCCATTATATGCTCAGTCAGAAAACTTATGTCATTGCTAAATATGATCCCTTGCGGTATCTCATGAGTCGACCTTATTTATCGGGTCGCATAGCTAAGTGGGTTCTTTCTTTGAGCGAGTTTGAACTCATGTTTATAGGAAAAAATTTTGTTAAGGGTCAAATCATAGCAGATCAATTAGCTGATGCACCCTTAGAGTCTACCCATCCCCTCATCATTGAGTTTCCTGATGAATGCCTTCAAGTAGAGGCAGACCATGTTGAACAATGGTCCTTATACTTTGATGGAGCTCGATGCATGAGTGGGGCTGGTGCAGGTATTATTTTAATATCTCCACAAAAACACATTATACCTTTGTCCTTTAAATTAACATTTGCTTGCACCAATAATACTGCTGAATATGAAGCTCTAATCCTTGGATTACAAGCTGCCTTGGCGCTAAAAATTAAACATCTGCTAGTTTTTGGTGATTCTCAACTTGTTATAAACCAAATTAATGAATTTTATCAGACCAGATATGATAAATTGCACCCATATAAAGCATATGTTTTACAATTAATATCTCTATTTTATCAAGTTACCTTGGAAGCTATTCCTCGAACTAGCAACCGTGCGGCTGACGCTATGGCCGTAGCTGCATCTCTTCTGCCCTTGGAGTTAGATGATGAATATGCCACCATCATTATTTGTCGACTCTAGGAACCCGCTTCAAATAAATCATGCTTAGAACCTTTGGATGTGTTTCTAATCAATGAAACTACTCCTGAACCTTGGTATACGGATATATTTGATTTTCTTCACAATGGGACTTTTCCTGCTAGTTCTAATAGAAACCAGCGTCGGTTATTACGTAGACAAGCAAGTCGATTTGTAATAATTGGCAAAACTTTATATAGGAGATCTTTTGAAGGTATCCTATTGAGATGTTTGAATTTAGAAGAATCTAGATCAGCTTTGAGTGAAGCCCACGATGGATCTTGTGGAGGACACTTCAGTGGTAGTGTCATTGCTAAAAATCTCCTTAGGATAGGATACTTTTGGCCTACCATGGAGAATGATGCACATGATTATGTGCGCCATTGCAACAAGTGCCAGAAACATGCTGACCTTGTCCATGCCCCTACACAAGAACTGTAGGCTATTTCATCTCCTTGGCCCTTTTCAAAATGGGGCTTAGACATTATTGGCAAAATTAATCCTGTGTCATCTAATGGACACAAATTCATCATAACCGCCACTGAGTATTTCATGAAGTGGGTTGAAGCTATGCCTTTAGCTTCCTGCACTGGAACACAAGTCTCTAAATTTATTTTTAATCAAATCATTTGTAGGTTTGGAATTCCTGCAAATCTCATCTCAGACAATGGAACTTGTTTCAAAAATAAATATTTTAAGAAAATATGTCAAAAATATAAGATTCAACATCGTTGGTCCACTCCCTATTATCCTTAGGGTAATGGCCAAGCAGAAGCATCCAACAAAACCTTAATCAAAATTCTCATAAAATTGGTTTATGGTGCTGAAGCCATTTTTCCCTTTGAATTAGAAGTTCCTTCTTTGGCTCTACTACTTCAAGATACCGAAGTAGGAGAATAATATCGAGATGGTAGACTCAGTCAGCTGGAGCTCCTAGATGAAAAGCGCATCAATGCTTTGGAGCATCTTCGTGCCTACCAAAACAAGCTTAAAAGATCATATGCTAAGAAAGTTCGTCATCGATCCTTTGAGGTCGACGATCTTGTTTTAAAAGAAAATCAAAAAAATACTAATGCAACTAAAGACCTTAAAGGTAAATTTGAGCCCAACTAGCTTGAACCATATATTATCACTACTAAATTTGAATCGGGAGCATACAAATTAACTACCTTAGATGGTAAAGAATTTAAAGAACCTATGAATATTATGCATCTTAAACGTTACTATGCATAAAATTGGTCATTTCATCCTTGTATATATTTGTTTAAAATATTTCAAAAAACCACTATCTTGTATTTCTTTCAATTTATAAACTTAAAAACATAAAAACACCAAAAACATTCAAAATCATCAAAATCTTCAAAAACATCTTTTATTTTTGTACTTCTCAAAATTGTGACATATTGCAGTTATATTTTCAAATTATTTTGGATAAATTAGCATTTATTTGGAATCCCACACCTTTCACATTCACATGAATAAATATCTTGATTTATTTGGCATGATTACTAATCTCTTTTATATCAAAGTCCACAAAATTCAATTAAATAAAGTTTGAGCACAGAGAATTGATCTTGTTATTTACTTAAACCAAACATATCTTTCCACAATAAAATGATTATATTTGTAATGTCCATGCTATGCTACATAATAGAAGTGATTTCTTGAGCGAAAAGTTTCCGCTGCTATCCTATCATGCACATGGTCTAGAATCTTTGAGAATTGACAAAAGGACAAGCTCACCCTTACCCAAAATAAAAATCCCTTGCTCTACAGCTAATTTGAGCACGTATCCCTAGAATAGGAGGAAAATAAAAGTTCAAGAAAAAGAGAAAAAGAAAAAGGTTATTTTTCATCACAGCAATATTTCAGCATTATCTCAAATATCAAAGCAAAAGATACAAAAAAAAAAAAAAAAAAAGAAGAAAGCAAAATGAGCAAAAGCAAATGCAATAAAATCCTTTCCCTACCCCTTGAAAAGAAAAGAAGGGTTGATGAGCTTGAATCCCTGGAATTCTCAATTATTCGAAAACTGTGAGGTAAGCCCCATAACAGGTGGTTTGTGCCCAACCCGCTTGGCCTTGGGTAACTCCTAGCATGGTGATATGTCTGTCACATTAGCGACCTTCTTTTGTACAAACCTATGTATGCTTATGGATTAGCTAGCTTTGGATAACCCGACTTACATAGTAGTCGGTACAGTTATATGCATCTAAATCATGGTTAACGAACACTTATTTGGTTAATTCAAATCACTTGTATCAAATTATCTTGCTCAAAACTGGTAAATGAACCATACAATTGCACACACATTTGTATTTGAGAATAATTATGATAAATCAAGATCGAAAATGAACTCACATACGCACATGGGATTCCTTATAAATCTAACTTTTATCTTTAAGATACCTTGAAATATTTTTGCAAATTGTCTGGAATAATTTCATTTTCTTCTCTGAGAACAATTGTTTAGTATAAATACAACCACATGCATTACCAAAAAAATCAAAATCATTTGTGAAAAATATGCAATAAAGTTACATTTATATATAACTTTTGACTTTCGTGACGATGGTATAATTCCAAAACCAAAATTGGAATTTTATGCCTAGCGCAAGTCCTCATCTTCATATTTTCTGTTTATTTTCAAAAATTAAAAATCAACCATGCAATAAAACTATTCTTTTCTTCTTTCTAATTTCGCGATGATGGTATAAGCCTATACCTAAATATTCTATGCCTAGCGCAAACCATTGTTCTAATTTTATGTTCCATTTATTTTAAAATAAATTCATCAAAAACATATGACTTGCATCATTATGTTACACAATTATGCTTTACAAACAAACGAACACTTATTCTATTTCATGACATTATGTTCAAGTTCAATATTGCAACCATGGTATAAATTCTAAGGAATTGTTCAAAATTTTATCACACTTAGGAATTTATGCCTAGCAAAATCATATTTTCATATCTCATGCATACTATTTTTAATGAAAATCTAAAAACAAATCATCAAACCATCATCATTTCTATCATTACAACACAAATTCTTAAGACAGTCTCTTAAGCATTCTTTTACTTTTAACAATATTTCTATACTGGGATTAGCTTGACGACCGAGTGAGTGACGACTCCATGAAATGGTCTATAACAGCGACAATGTCCTTTGAAATTATTGTTAGAAGTCCCTTTTATTTATTTTATCAAATCACACCACCACAACCAATTGTTTACATCAGAGTATTTCATTTAAAATCTTACAGCATGACATCAAATTATAATATTTCAAACGACATAATTACATGAATCATCAATCCAATCAGCAAACAATTCAAACATTAAAGCATCATAAAAACATATGAACAAGTCATATCCAAAAAGATCATATATACATCTCAAAAATATCTGTACATCATATCACAAATGAATTAGGGTTTTACCCTAGTTTTTTAATTTTATTTAAAAATCAACATTTTAATTTTGCTTTTTCGCGTTTTTACCTCAAACGTTCGATTTGGGTAAAAACACGGAGGGGGCACCATAGTAAGTTGTCATACGATTCGACCTAAAATCGTCGCCTTGTAACTCCAAGCTATACAATCCACATATTCCTTTAGTGCATGAGTGATATATTATTTTTCTTGACTTGTACATGCCTTGGCAATGAATACCTCTTAGGGATTTTATGCACTCCCTAAGTTGATTACATCACATGCTTCTTTAGGGAGTGGTACTTTTTTACCTCTTTTTGCTTGATATCCAATATCAAATAATTTTTCTAGTGAAATAATCTCTTTCATAATCTTATTAATTTTCTAAGCTATTTTACTATCCTGATCTATATCTTCTTGCCACCTCTGGTCTTCATCTATCACTTGATTTTCAAAAATACCAGAGCTAGTAACAAAATAAAAATTGTGTCTCACTCTCAAATACTTGCAGATTTAAAATATTATCTGGTATTGAAGGACAGGAAACTAGTTCAGTCAAAAAAAAATTGCATTTTTATTGTTAACCGGTTTGAGCATACCTGCTACAATAGCTAAAGAATCGACCATTTTATTACCTTTTCTAGAGATAAGGGAAATGTTAAAAGCATCAATTTCGTCTATAAAATCCTTAACTCTAGTCCTATAATGGATCAATATTTTGTCATGACACACATATTGCTCTTTGACTTGTTTAACAACTAACTCAAAGTCTCCTAAGACCTTGAGACTCTTGACTTTCTTACTCAAAGCTAGTTGTAGTCCAAAAATAAGTGCTTCATATTATGCCACATTATTGGTGCATGGAAACTGTAATCTATAAGCAACAAGTAAAGGCTTGCTTCCCGGATATGTAAGTTCGATATCATCTCTAGCACCTTGTCTTGATTTGGATCCATCAAATCTGAGAATCCAAACCAGATTATCCTTTCCAAGAGGGCTACAAGAAAGGGTTTCATTTTTAGGTTCTTAAGTAGCCTCCTCTATCCAAGTTATAGATCCCTAAATCAGATTTAGCAAATTGGATTTCATTGGGCCTATTATACTCGGTAATCATTTCCATAAGTATTGGCTTGCTATCCATCCAAATTTGGTTTGATAATCCCCTCCAAGGCAACCACATGTGGGAAGAATCAGTAACAATGTAATCATTCAAGTTCTTAATCCAATCCCTACCCAACACCATGCCATACTTGGCGAGAATATTGACCACAATAATATCAACATTATGTTGAATCCTGGGTTCTGAATTAATTTGAATAAGGACATCATAAATTGTTCCTATCACATCTACTACAGTTCTATTAAATGTATCAACTTGCTCTTTGAAGTAATTGGCTTTAAACCTAGCCTTTCGCAAATATCAAGGGGCATGATATTGCCCGAGGCACCTGATTCCACTAAACAATTATGTAAGTTTTTTCTTGCAATCCTAATTGTCAAAATAAAAGGAGGCACTTATCATTTCTCCTTTCATAAAACCAAGTGAGACTCAACACCTTTGACCTCATGGGTTTGGCTTGGTGGATATAATATCTTTATCAAGACTTCCTTCTAACCTGGCAATCTAGCAACCTCGAAGAAAGAGACATTAGCTTTAGTCCTTTTTAGGTCTTCCACTATGTCATAGGTAGGCTTCTAAGAATTCTGCACCTTCTACGTAGGTTTGGATGACTCAATAGCAGGTGGGGGAGGAGGATTATTATCAACTTTGGTATCAAGAGGAAGAAGGGGATTGTTTTATGGAGTGGAGGAAGTTTTGGGGGTCTTGGATTTACTTCTTGTGTAATAACCATGGTTCCCTTTCCTAAACTACCTAACATCTTGGACTTCCTCTTCTATGATTTCATCATCATATTCTCCTAAGATTTCATTATCCTCTTCTTCTTCCTCACTTTCTTGATAGTGAACTATTTCAGCTACTAAAGCAACTTCCTTCCCCTTAGAAAGATAAGGTGGACCCTCGGTTGGCACTAACTCTTCGACTTGAGTTTGCAAGCAGTTTGTGTATCTGGAAATTTTTGGACACTCCTTCTCACTATGGTCCTTGGTGTTATGCAACCTACATCCATTTTCCAAGCTAAATCTGAAAGATTGATAATGAAATCAGATCTACTAGGGCTTGAAAAAGCCTTAGCTTGGTTGGCTACGGGGTTAGGTACACCCCAATTGTTAGGCTTAGTATTCCATGACCTCCTCTTAATATTGAAATTTTGATTAGAATGAGGATTTTGGAAATTGTGCTTTTGCATGTGGACCATGTCATTACTCAACTTGAGACACATTTTCTTTAATTCCTCAACTTTAGAATTAGATTATTTTGGTTGAGGCGTTATGGTACTAGGTCCAAAAGGATTTCCAATACTAGAAATATTTTGACTTGGCATCAAGGTTTGATTCTGAATGTTTTGGCTCAAAAAGGAATTCACACTCTGAAGTGGTGTGGGCATAGGAAATGTTGCCAAAGCCTGAGCATTGGTTGCATTGACTCCTTGTGTAACCATATGATTATCTAAGAGTAATGATGTGGTAGACGAAATGAATGTATTTGGATAGGTGGGAATGGATGGATGAGTGAGAATTAATGGATAATATTGATAGTATGGTAGGGCATTCATCATTGGTATTTGAGGTGCCATGACTTGATTCATCATAGCAAACTGACTGTAAGGACCAAAATGTTCTACCATAGGCAGTTGGGGCATCCTAACACCTTGGGGTGTCATTTGTTGTTCTATGACCATGGCTTTCGTGTAGGCTTGGGCTAAAGTAGTAACTTGAAGATTTCTCTTAGCGAACATGGCATTCATGGGATCTAACATCCCAAAGTATATTTGCAAAGCAAAGGTAGCATCTATGTTAAAATGGTAAGTCAATCTAGAATAAAGTTTCTAAAATCTCTGATTAAAAATTCTAATCGGCTCATTAGGTGCCTTTTTGGAAGTCACAAATTGATGGTAAATGATTGTGGGATCCAAAGGCGACCTAAACTGATTAACAAAAGTATTTTCAAGTTGAACCATAAAGTAATGGATCCAATGGGTAAACTGATATACCATTCATAAGACATTTGATCCAGACTCATAGGAAAGAGTCTACAAGCAACATCTTCATGATCTACTTGTAGTCTAATTAAAACATCCTTGTAAGCCTAAATATGCTCTTCGGTTGTACTAAGACCATCATGTTTAAACTTGGGTAAGGATTTCTTGACGTTTTTGGGTATCTCATGAACATCCCCAACTATGTTCAAGGGAATATTACGTACTCCATACCAGGGAGCTGGTGGTGGTTGGATTAATAGGTTCGTCTTCTTTTTTAGTTTTTATTATGGGTAATTTTGCTTTGATTGATTTCAGTATTTAGAACCTAATTAATTCGAATTTTAAAGTAATTAAACTCAATTTAATAATAAAGAAGATTTTAATAAAAGAAAATAAAAAATAAAAATAAATTTATATCTATATATAAGTTTTATAAATATATATTGAAATAATAAATATATATATATATATATATATATATATAAAATAAAAATAAAAAGAATGACATAAAATAAAAGTGAACTATTTCGATTTTATTGTAGTTTGGTTACATATATATGTCTATGAAAAACAAGGAGGCCATCGGGGTCATTTCTTTTTGTCATAATATTTAAGTTAGTGTTTTATTAATGGTTTGAGATAAATATATTTAAATTTTTATTAATAAGAAATCTAACTGGTGATTCGGTTTATTGATAGGTTAGACCCATATGTCGAACATGGATGCACGAAATCAAACGATGCGATGCTTGGTAGAAGTATGACATGGACGGCCATGTGGAAGATAATTGTGCAAAACCGACGTGTCGAGACGACAGGCTATGTGTCGACGTGAATAAACTTAGTTTGATTTGTCTTCAGCAATTAGTTTCACGACGTCAAGTAGAGGACTATTGTCGGACGATGGTGTGGACAGCCAAACAAGAAGGCCGAGTAGATTAGACCTCAATAATCCAGACCCGGATGTGGCTCTAACAAACAACCATGATGGACGTAGCAGGCGCTGATGACGCGGGCAAAGCGGTTACAAACAGTGGTGATTGTCATGGCGACATCAAGGAGAATGCGTGATTTTTTTAGCATGAGAGGCAAGAAGGGGCTACGAAGTGTTCGTGGACGTAACAGACCTAGATTAACACGGTGATGTGGATACACAAAATAAAAGGATGTTAAAACGGGTCATTTGTACCAAGTATACATTGTAAAATACATGTCTTCAATGAAGGGAAGCCTGTGTGATAAATATGGTAAGTGTAGATTGAGAGTGGCACTAAAATATTATTTACGGTGGGATTAAATGGGTCCATACATGTATCACTCTCAAACGCTATTCACCCAACACTATTCATCCAGTGCGCATAATAGCTAGCTATGGAAAACAAAGTTAGATACCAAACAAGTTTGAGGGATAGAACAATTGACGGATTGCCGCAGTAGGATTTCATTTCTTCGATAGATGATGAAGTCGAGCCAACTATAGTCGACTGTAATGCATGATGATAGACAGCGCAACAGGTTGACGTGGACATTGAACTGATTACAAGACTCTACGATAGGATCAAACAATCCCGGGTGGTGGCATCTGTTACATGTGGATATAACGCTAACATTATGGGAAATTAATGAAAGGAATATTCCATTATGCATAAGAAAAATGACCAAGACATCTTAGGTGGAAGGTGTTACCAAAGAGAAGACAGAGAATAGTGCGTTGGGCATGTATGGCGAGGGGAAATCGCTGTGGTTAAAATGTATGGAGTGTATTTCTGCCTAAAATGAAAAAGAGAAATAAATATAGACATAATTAATTAAGCCATTATAAATCATGTGGTAAAAGGGTGAAAGAATAAAAAGATTAGGAGATCAAAAAGGGAATTTTGTTCACTTTCCAGGGGAGTGAAACGCTTCGAAGTGAAACGTTGGAAAACCAATCGAAGGAGAAGGAAACGAAAAGACAAAATATTTTTAAATATGCAATTCCAACGTAGAAATATGACGGGACCTTTTTGGAGGCCAAGGGCTGGAAGTTTTGGAACAGGATTAAGGGAAAATGGTTGGAAGGATTTTAGTTGTTGTCCTCATCTTGTATGCAGGAAATAGATTTTGAAGGCAATAAAAAAGCTTTAATGAATATTTTTCACCACATGCATTGGAATTATGTGATGATGTTTTATGCGTGAATACGGTTGCATTGTTTACATATTTTGATGCATGCTTTACTCCTTAGACTCTCGCCTTGACCAGTCTTAGATTGTGTGTATGCAGGTCTAACCTGGTTCTTGTTTTTGCGTTCGGGATCTAATATTTTTTGCAGGATTGGGGAACCATTTACAGTAGCTCTCTTTGGTCATTTTCTGCATTCTGTTTCATGTTTTCAGATTTTTATTTTTATTTCTCTAACCCTGTTTTCTCATTTTTTTTTTAACTTTGGCAATTAAAATAAAGATCGAAAAAAATAAAATTCCAAAAATAAAAGCATGGGTGTGAAGAACAAGCTTTAATGCTCCATTTAGAACAATTTTGATTTTATTTTGAAGCCATTTTGAAATTATAAAAATTAAAAGTTGTTATTTTTGCAGGCATTTTATAATTTCGAATTTTACATAATTTCGCATTTCGAAGGCAAATAAAAATTTTAAGCTTTGCATGTTCATTTTGCAAGCAATAAATTAATTTTTTTTTATAAAAATTACAATTTCATTAAAGGGGAGTAATTTATATGGCATTTCAAAAGGCCATTATTTTTAAAGCAATAAATTGACTTCTCTTTATGAAAATTTTAATTTCATTAAAGAGGGATAATTTATTTATTATATCAAAGGCTATCTTTATTTTCATGCTCAAAGTAACATTAAATGAATCCAATTATCATTTAAGGTTCACATTTTAGAGATATATTTTAGTCTTCATGCTCATAGTAGGGTTTAATGCAAGATAAAACTTGTCTAAATCTGCTTAATCAAATGAAGATAAAATCTACCTAAAATAATTCAAGATAAAATGAACTAAGGCTTTACATCGTGGTCATATGAAGGCCAATCACATTTTCCTTTTCTTTTAAGTTTCATGAACAATCAATAACATAGCAATAAAATAATACCAACACAGGCCCCTTGTTAACAGTTACTTGCAAATCACTAAGGTATTCCTAGCACTTACTTGACACATCTTCACAAGATTACAAGCACACATTAAGTAAAAGGAACCTTGGAAGAAATTTCTATTTCTTTGCAAGAGAGGATTTTCTAATAAAAATCTTGACTGTGATGGTGATTCTACAATTGGGCAAAATTCCCACTCAATAAGTATGAACAACATTTTCCTAAAATGATGGCTCCAAATTGGCATCACTTAGCATGTATCACACCATATCTTGAACAATATAATTTTTGCTCTCCACATATTTATTTTATAGAGATTTTTAGTCATTCATTCGTTATCATTTGATCCTATGTTACTTCATGAAAGCAAAAAAATTGCTATTGTTGTACTTCCCCCTCAATCTAAGTGGAGGATATGAATGGAATGATCAACAATATTCCCCACATGAGGTTTGAACTCCTATAAATAGTAGGAAGTTTCATCATTTATATTTAGGAAATACACCCACATCCTTTATGTATACCCATTAATGAATAATTGAAAATATCTACAACCACTAAAACTAATATCTATGGGTCTACATAGATCGGTATGCACTAGATCGAGTGGACTAGTTGCTCTATGAATGCTATATCTAAATGGGGCTTGATGCTACTTTTTGATCAAATAACTCATACAAAGATCACGAGGCTTTGTCAAAGATAAAATTGCATGTACTATATCATAATGTAGGAGTGACTTTAGATGGTTGAAGTTGAGATATCCAAATCACATGTGTCATAGTGAGGAAGCTTTGTAAACTTTTGTTTGCAATGCTTTATCTCACATTACATCCCAAGATAAAATATCTTGTCTATACCAATAGCATAAGCAATTATTGTTATACCTCTATATTTCTCTTGAATAAGTAGTTTCTTTGCACCCATTTTTAAAAATTCTCCATACAAATTGCAATCAAGTAATTGATTCACAAAAAATAAGTTCTTCATGAGTCTAGACACAAATAAATTGAGTCAAGTGATAGGTATGCGCTCGAAGACACAAACGAAAATTGTTGATTCTAACAATGGTATACATCAAATTATAACCAAGTGTAACTTGACCATAATAAGATGAATGACCAATACCAACAAACCATTCATTTTGGTCTATCATGTTTCATTTAGCTTCTAAATTAACATACCAAACTAGGCTTGATTTCAAAACAACATTAGGAGATTGAACATAATAAACATAGTCTTGTCCTTCTCCATAAAAATTAGAATCCTCGATTATATTGCCATGTTGGCAATGAGACCCATTCTTCTTTTGCCAATGAGAACTCTTATGCTTACCTTTTGATGAATTCTTCAGTTAGTTCCTAGATGATCCTTATAAGAATTTATTGTACCAACACTCCTAAAGGATGTGTCTTTGTTTTCTATATATCAAATATTTAACATTCTCTTTCCTTAATATCGTTATTATTTTTTCCTTTACCTTTTTGTTGGTTCTAGTTCATGTCGGAGGATTGGCCACCTTTATTTGACTACATCGGCTTCTTATTTAAAATTTACAAGAGTCTTAAAAATGCAACTCTGATTAGTCATGTTTAAAGTTTTTACCAAAATATTGAATGTTGGTTGTAGTGCATGCAACACTATTGGAACAAGCACATCATCATTTATGATTTCCCCTAGTGCTTGTAGCGAGGCTCAAATTTAGAAATCTGTCATAGAAATCCTTCCAACTTCTCATCACTCTTCATCTTCAAGTAATGCAATTGAATCTATAATTATAGAATTTTTTTCTACTTCTTGGACTTGAACACCATATTTATTTTCTCCTATGCATCCTTTATGATTACAACATCATGAATGTAAAACTAGATCTCATTAGTCATGTTGAATATTATGATCAATTTGGATTTTTTAAACTTTGTCAAACTTTCTTTGTTCATCAGGGTCATAAACATGTCTTTGTATAGCTCCAAATACCACTCCTCATAAGTCTTCAAACTCTAGGTGAATCTTCAACTTTATCTTCCAATTAGAATAGTTATCAACTTTCGGCAACTAGAAATCAATTGATAGCATTTATGGGGCATTAATATCCATTTCAAATCTTCAAAAAATACCAAAAGAATGCTTCCCTCACAAATAAAATAGCACAATGATCAATACTTCCAAATACAGATCTTGTTGGATAAAAAAATTAGGTGTACAAGATTGATGATTTTCCCTCTGCACAAAGTCTTCAAGGAATATTCAAGTGTAGGGATTGATGTTTTTTCCTTCACACAAAGTCTATGCAATTGATTATTTAACCTCCACACAAATTCTATGCAGTTGATGTTTTTCCCTCCATACAAATGGTCAATAGAGGACAAATGTTAAACTTCACATGCATGCACACAGTGCAAAACTTCTCATCACGCACATTTTGAAGTGTCTTTGATAGCAAAGGCTCTTAAAAGTTGAAAATGTCCTTTCCCACAACAAATGTGGGCTAAAAGATAAGATTTAACCCCTTCAAACATACATTTTGCTACCTCTCTTTTCTACTAGGATGTGCAACCTTCATATAAAAACTTGAATGTTCTATTTGAATGGACAACAATAGGTAGGCAATGTGAAACATGTATGGTAGGAATGACAAGATATGTTCTAAGGTTTTCTATTAATGTCTCAACCTTCTAGGTTTTTCGATAATGTCTCAACCAATGTTAATGCCTCCTTTATACTTCTAATTGGTGCAGTAGCAACACTACTCCTCCCTATTAAAATCCAATACCTTCATTCACCTTCGTCATGTTGCTGCCACCTCAAAAAATGTTTGAAATGTTTAATTAATTTTTTTTTACACCTCCTTATCATTGGATGTCATAAAACATTTTCCTTCACACAACATATTTTATTTTTGGACGGCACAACACATCCATGCAAAGTTATAATTTTTTTAATTAATATTTTTTAACCTTATTTGGTGCGTCTCTCGTTCATTTCTAGATGATGCTTTTAATTCACAAGCATGTAGAGAATGAAATCTAAACAAACAGTGCTAGATTTTCTTTGATTAAAATCAATTAGATATTGTTGTAGGATGAAATGGCAACATGCAATAGTTACATATAATTAGACATAAAGGAAACACATTGACACAATAGGAAACTACATCTTGTGCTTTCTTATATCATCAGCATAAACTTTTCACCTTTATGTGTAGTAAAACTTCACTTTCATCAGAAACAAATGTCTCCATAACTATGCATCCAATGCTTCTTTTTTGCACGTGCTTTGTATTTTCTCATAATATTTTGGAGAATATTCTCAATATGAACTAATACTTCTATGTCTCCAGCAAGAGCATGTTCCTTGCAGAAATGCAAACATAAACAAAAATTGGAGGTGTCTCCATTTAGACAACCCTAGATTAGATAGCTTCTTTCTTAGGGATGGCATGGTCAATATATGACCCAATCAACTTTACTTTAAATGGCATAGTTGGCACATCTCTTAGATGACTACCTATATACGACAAGATCTTTAGGCAAATTTTCTCTAGACAATAGCTCTATGTGACAAGTTATGTAATGGCATCAATGTCTTCATGTCATCCATATACTTGATTGTTTTTACTCTACTTCAATGTAACTTTAGTGTGAACAACAAGATACAATAAGGATGATTTCCAACTCGTTCTCTAATGCAATGCTTCTTGGATGGCCCGTTCTTTTCTTCAAACGTGATGTTCCTCCTTACATCAAACAACGGTAATTTCTATGACAACTCTTTCAGCATGAACAATAAGCTTCTTGGATGACTCTTCAACTCTTTCAAGTTTAACAAAATATCTACAACACCTGCAAATATAAACAAGAGTAACAAAGAAGAAATAATCTTCTTCTTCAATTGGCAAGGTTTCTTCCTCACTGAAACTTGCATCTGCTCCTTTTTGGATTTGTTAGTGGTAGACTACTATCATGAACTCCAAGAGGTATATCATGCTTCTTAATAAATGGATAATCTTCACAATTTGAAGCTTCATTATGATATTAGCATTGCTCTGATACCAGATGTTAGAAACATAGAAAATATATGATAATTATCATTTAACTTGGCATTGATGTGACATCAAAATAAATACATGAAAAATCAAGAATGTATGACATTGGGAGTTACAACTACCTCCTCAATTACCTAAAATCCTTGTAACCATAATTTGAGGTCATGAATGATTATTTTTAATAGCAATGAGATAGTTATTATTGCATTTGAGTTACTAGATGTTTAATTCCTAAGTTCTCCTCCTCCTTCCTTTGATGGCATGTTCAAATACCTTCTTCATAATCAAGCTCAAAGACAACAATGTAAAAAAAATTCTCTCTCCACTTAGGCTCATGCAAAAGTAATCAAGATTGAGGTTGATAAAACCTCATAGGATGATGTAATTGCTCATTCAGCACATTGAGCATCCACTTATTCTAATGAGTGGAGTACAAATTTAGGGATGACTTGACACATGACAAAGCATTATCATCTCCTACATGGCTATAGTATACAACATTCTTGAGAGTGTGTTGTCATTGGGGATGATTCTTCCTTGTGGGTGGTTGGGTATGGTGAGGTAAGAATTGGTTCTTCATAACTTAATGAAGTTCTTCATGTTCCTAGAGTGGGACCCAACTTGTTTTATTACATCACCCATACAAAGAAGGTGGTGCAATTTTGGCTAAATCAATGGGTGACTAAGAAAATTGAAGATGACTTTAAGAAAGTTTCCTTAGGGTATTGTGATGAGTTGAATCATATGTACAAGATGGACAAGTAACTGAATTTTTCTTTTTCTCCTTCTTAGAAGAAAGACTTTATAGATATGGTGGTACAAGCAGATGACATTAGTCAATGATGACATCACAAAATTGGGCATCTTGGCTATGGGTCATTAAGGTACTTGAGTCATCATCAATTGTCTGTTGAGCTTCCTCCTACTTATCCCCTAGAGGTGTTTGTGAGGGGTGTATTTTTGGGAAGCACCATCAAGAGTTCTTTCCAAAATGGACTTCTACATGTGTTAGACAACCCTTAGACCTCATTCACAGTGATTTTTGTGGATCCATGAATACAACATATCTCTAAGAATACGTACTTTCTAATAGTTATATATTCTAATAGTTATATATGATTTCTCCCAACATGTATGGTTCTACACAATTCATAATAATGATGATACATTTTTCAAGTTCAATGACTTCAAATCACTAGTGAGAATCAATTTGAAAAAAAGATCAAGTGTCATAGGACAAATAGAGGAGGTGAGTATGTGAGTAATGTATTTTCATAATTCTTGACTCTTGCGATATTATTAACTTTTAGAGTATTTTTGTTATACTCCAAAGCAAAATGGGGTATCTAAAAGGAAGAATAAAGTAATTATGGAGATGGATTGACGCATGTTGCATGCTAAATGGATGAAACCCATGTTTTGGGGTGAAACAATCATTTGTGCAACACATATCATCAAATAGATCTTACCATGAGTTATTTAGGGTATGAATTCTCTTGAGAGGTTGATAGGATACAAGCATGATGTGTCTCAATTCTATATCGTTATATCCACAATATGGGTCCATATACCTAAATATATCTAAACGAAAAAGTCACCAAAGAGTCATTAATGCATATTTGTGTGGTACTCAGATGCCTCCAACACCTATCATCTCTATGATTCTAAGAGATGAGAGGTTCTTATTTGATGAGATGTGGTTTTTAATGAGGTTCTTCGAACAACCCCTTCAAGCCCTCTTTCTACTCTTTTGATTGAAGATCTTGTAATATCTTCAATTGTTCTAGAGGCTTTCTTAGAGATTCTAATTGGCACCTTTCTAGTTATTCTTGAGTCTTCATAGCTAGTCCTATTAATTTAAATCTTCCTTAGATAAAACCATCTCCAACACGTTTAGTTTTAAATTCTAAGGACGATGAGTTTGATCTTCCTAAGCCTTATGTAACAATGATGGACATTGAGTTAGATGGTGAGATTTGTTTGGATGCTTTAGTTTTAGTTTATAATGTTGCTCCCCTTTAGAATGTGCTACAATATTCCATAGTTTATCTAACACCCAAATGGTTTCAAATCCACCTTTAGGATGCTCAATCGATTCTCTCTATGGAGTGGCATTGGAAGGATCCTTTTTGGTCCTTGCTCTTAGAGGTTGAATATTTTGGAGATCCTCTCACCTATTCCTAGGCCAAGGGATGACCATAATGAGAAGATACCAAGCTTACTAATAATCTCTTATTAATAATCGAATATGGGAGCTTGTTCTTCTTTTAGAAGGGAACAATGTTGTGTGTAAATGGGTTTATAAAAGCAATTATACTTTTGATGGCTAGGTGGAGAAGCAGATGTTATGCATTGTTACTAAAGGTTTCTATCAAAAGGAGGGAATTGACTACACAAAGACATTTGCTCCAATTGCTTAGATGGATTCAATTGAAATGATGTTGCCCATAGTTGCTTCCTATGTTTGGAAGGTACATCAAATGGATGTGAAAAATGCCTTCATAATAAGCTTCAAGATGAGATCGACATGCAACAACTTGGTTTGGAGCTTGATGGACCTACCCCTTGTTATGTTGTTTGACTGTCTTTGTATAGACTTAATCAGGCACCCCATGCTTGGCATGAGAAGATCCATTCATAATTTCTTACTTGCAATTTGTGACAATGTGAGACAAAGCATGATGTCTACATCAAATATCTAGATGGTCGAACATTAATAATTGTGTTATATGTTGATGACTTGCACTCTATGTTTTAGAAGATGAAGTCACAACTATATGATACTTTTGAGATGAGAGACTTGGGGCTTCTACATTATTTCTTGGAAATCTAGTTGGATCATACCTCTTTCAAGATCACTATATCTCATCCTAAGTATGCCTTGGATCTTCTCCAATATTTTAGGATGGAGGATTATAAATCTTCTTGGATTCCCTTTGCTTCTAGCATGAAGCTCCACTATGATTACACTACTCCCTTGGTGGATGCTACTCTCTACCTCACTCATACTCATCTATTTGTTGCAATTAACATCATCTTATATTATTCTAAGTAGATGAAAGGACCTTAAGATAGCTACTAGACAGTAGCTAAGAAAATCCTTTGATACATCAAAGATACATATCAGATGGATATTCACTACTTTGTGCACCTCCAAAATTTGATAGGTTTTTTAGATGCATATTGGCTAGTGATTTGGATTAACAACATTTCACTATCAAACTTGTTTTCTATCATGGTTCTAGCCTGATCTCATAGTATTGTAGATGACAACACACTATTTTTCAAACTTCTACAAAAGTTGAATACTATGATGTCAATGAGGCTTCCAAGCACCTTCAGTGGATGCTCATGATTTTGGAGTAGGTGGGCATTCCTCAATCGTTCCCAACCATTCTTCATTGTGACAACTAGAGCATCATTTAACTTATTTGTAATCTAGTGTTTTGTTAGCAAAACAAACATATTGAGATTTGGATGCATTATGTCTTATGGCTTTATTCCCATGGGATGCTTGATCCAATTTTTTAGTTGTTAGTAAAGTAAATTATGGATAATCTAGCCAAGGTCATGCTTGAGGTACCATTATGGATATCTTAGCGTAGGAGAGCGTTCCTTAAGGGAGATGGTTAATAAGGGTATTTCTTCGAGTTCCCCATTCAACTTAAGGAGGAATGTTGGAATATTTGGTGTTAAGCTTCACTTAAGGCCACAATTGACTTTTGTATTAAATTCTTTGAATAAGCCCTCTAAGCCCTTGTACACCTTGTATAGGTAACCTAAAGGCTAGTTCTTACACCTTGACCTAAAGGTATCTTATTGATGGGTATTTATACCCATTCCTACCAACCACTTCATTATTGATTGGAGTGTAATTTCATTTCCTTTAGTGAGATTTTTTAGTGTCTATGAACACCCTTTATATCATTTGTTTTCTTTATGAATTGTTTCTATTTGTTTGGGCAAGTGTTGATTCCATTTATTTTTGGAATGTATTGTGAAATCTAACATGGATAACCATTATTGAGTAGGTCATATCTCAAGAGACTATGTTTGTGATATAATCCTATTCACAGTAAAATGTTTGAAAAGATTGTATACTCTATTTGCAACTATGTATCAAGTATGGTAATTTCTAAAGTATCGAGGTTGATCCCATTTCTATTGAAACTTGTGCCAATTTCAAGAATTTTAAGGAATTATAATTTTAAAAAATAACAATGTTCAATCTTTCTACTATATGAATTTTTCCATTGTACCTATTATCCCATGTATATAGAAAGGTTGAAGGTATAACATCTCAATGATCATTTGAATTGACAAATGAATGAAAATCCTCCATTGATTTAGACCACCCAGGAGTACCACCCTTCTTTTTTAAAGGAAATGTATTGAAGTCCCCCTGCAAAAATCCATATATCATAATTATGAAACTTCATTGAATTTGATATAAATAAATTGTCTTTCTAACATCTACTATGAAGAGTAATTATAATTGAAACATATACATTTATAACCCCAACTTTGATATTTTCTCTTTCCTACAAAAAAGACTAGCAATCCAATATCGTTTTACTTCTAACAATTGTCCATCCCATTTGCATTTGTTCCAAAATGTTGCAATACCTCTTAAAGCTCCTATAGTAGAAACTATTAGACAAAATCCCTCAC
Source organism: Wollemia nobilis (assembly GCA_028583015.1). NCBI lineage: Eukaryota > Viridiplantae > Streptophyta > Pinopsida > Araucariales > Araucariaceae > Wollemia > Wollemia nobilis. The sequence goes on along the minus strand of JAQPPZ010001560.1, from coordinate 2,451,791 downwards.
CTTACAAATATTTTTGAATGCATCCTCATGTTTCTCACTACTTATTTGTATTTCTTGTGTTAATGTAAACCCAAAACCATAACAACATAACACCACTTCATGTTAACATTTGTAATATTTGTTTATGGGGTTGTTCTCTTGATTCGCTAATTGTTCTTGGTTATGTTGTGCCGCTTGTTGTAAAATATTAGGGATCCTTTCAAAATCCCATGTTTTCCTGCCTACTAAGTAGGAAAACACTTGTAATATTTGTTTATGGTTTTCCAAATCGATATCCCTATGAGTGTCTTCCTCTCTTTTTTCTATTCCCAATACTTTCACCCTCATTAATCTCTTTGATTTTTCTAGTCTATTCATAATAAGACTTGTTATTTATTAATTTATGCTATCTTGGAGAACTTTAAGTGCAAGGAATAGCCTAAAAGCACTTTTATACTACCATAAAAACCCAAAAATGAAGGACCATCCTTCATAGTACTTGCTTTCTTATATTTTCCTAAAAAACCTTAATCATATGGATATCCTTAATATTCCTTCATTTATTATGTTGCTCTTAAAACCCTAAAGTCTAAGGCATAAAATTCATACTACTTAAGGAAACCAAAGATTCACTTGGATTACACTCTACCTCTTATGCCTTTTTTATTTGTAAAATTGCCTCCACATCTTCCTCCATACCTTTAATTCCTTCTTCATTTGAACTTGGACAATATAATTTCTCATGCCTTGTATCCTTCTTTGTTTCTTTAAATAGTTTATTCAAGTGAAGTGTGATAGCCTTTGCCATCTAATAATACAAAGAGAATTTCTTTGCCACTTTTTTTGGAGTGGAAAATCTTTGATCTAATCCAACTTCTATAATATGATCTCTTTGTTTCATCTTGAAGTTTGTCTCATGATAACAAAAAATTATCTTCATCACTTTACAATCTCTTATCATGTGTCCAATTTCATAACACATGTAGCATCAAAATGTAATATTTTCATAATCCATCTTGATCCCATTCTCTTGATTTAGATTTAATCTTAATAGATTTTGACAAAAGTTTCAAATATCTATGACAATACATATCGAACACCATGCTTTTACTCTTTTGTAGTTAGACCCTCCCAATTAACTTCCCTAGAGAATTACCAATTTTCTTTGAAAAACCTCCTTGGCTATAAAATCATTTTAATAATTTTTCTCTATAAAAAATTCTCACCTATGATTTTAAATATAGGTCATCTCTCCTAAACCATGGGCTACCATTAATTGTTTTATCTCCAATTTTCAAAGCAAAGAAAAAGAGAAAAAGTTGAAAAAAAATCCATAGTAATTTAAATTCTATCCCCACTTCTATTTGATTACTTTTCAATCTCTAAAAACTTGACTAGTATCCATGGAACTTACATGACATAGTTTTAAAAACCATTATAATCCGTTATAATCCGATCACCTCATCGTTGAAAAATCACTTTTACACCATAAAAATTACTATACATTTTCTTTTTTCTCTTGTTCTCAAATTAGATCATCCATATTTCCAACTAAGATATCCTTGTACTTCCATTTAGATTTAGACTTTCCATCAATAACTTTTCTTCCATATTACCTAGCTTTAGCTCATTAAAAATTCTTTAATTTTTTTTTATTTCTAATAAAATGAAATGCCACCATCAACACCCGGACGGACCCAACTACATCCACTTATACTTACTCTTACTAAATTAAATATCATATTTTTCTTTTATTTGTTACATTGGAGAGTACTAAATTAAATATCATATTTTTTTTTTTATATGTTACATAGGAGAGTTGGTTACAACCACACTATTTTTAACAACTGACAAGCACACAATTCAAACCACATGGGCTCCTTTCACCAAACCTATTTCACTTTATTATTGTTGACTCGACGTGAAGGGGACCACTAATCACGTTGAATTCGTACCATCATTGTCGGTTTGACTCACTCAAAAGATTCAAATTAGACTACTACCTTTGCAAACAAGCTGCCCCTTTAATTTAAAGACTACTACCTTTGCAAACAAACTGCTGCCCCTAAAAGTTTAAACGTGATATCTTCTTCTTGATAAGTGCCTGACCACACAAACACTTACTAATCCACCACCATGAAAAGCTAAATGAAATATCATATTATTATAAATTTTATTTAAAATAAAATATTTTCTAATAAGATGTTTCTAATTAAGTAGGTTGACAATATGTAAAAGCAGACGTTAAATAAGGAGTGCTTTGGGGCAAACCCTTGATGTTTTTTTAATAGTTGGAAATTTTTTCCCTTAGTAAGTGTAGCGTCCTAGGTGCTCATTTCGCATCCGAATACAGAGGCGACCACGCATATTTAATTTTAAACAATAAAGACGTTTCACAATGTTTTTTAATATTTTATAAAGAGTGGTCATTGGCATTGTAAATTCCACTAAATTCAGCCTAAATTTTGTTCAACCTCACCATATTTCACTCTTTTTGCTTTTGCTCCTTAGTTTGGAAAGAAAAATCAATCATCTAACGTCGTAATCATATGTGGGTGTCGAGTCCTTAAAACCCAATGATACCTGAGAAGATTGGCCGCACAAATATCTCTAGAGAGCTGGCTGCCTTTCGCCTCAGAATCGGTGCAATTATACATCACCAGGACTTCAAGTTGATTTAGCCGAAGTCATTATAGGAACAATGAAGGCCTTCCAAATTCAAAAAATTGTCAAATTGTCTCTAGGCTTCCTAGTAAGTGTTTAGTAAGTGTTTTTATAATCTCTTGGATTGTGAAAGTTAAATTATTGTTAATTGCATGACAGATTGTAATCTTGTAAACAACTTATGGTCTGTCTATGGTATCCTCAGAGGTATATGGTATGGTAATGTTTAAAAAGTTTGCTCTATGTTATCGAACTCTTTTTAGTTTAAATTTGAAAATGAATTTAATTTCAGACACGTCAACGTATATTTAACTCATAACAATTACACTTCTGTCCAAATCTTAAAGGGAAAAATGTTCCGTCATTAATGTAGGATTTATCTCACAAGACATACGTTTTTTTTCAAGAGGATTGAAACATATCCTACCTACATTATATTATCATCACATAACATAACGGCATTATAATAAAATTTAAATATTATTCATGTATAGTTTGGCAAGTTTTGAATCTGGGTCTCCTTTTTGAAATGTTGAAGAATCTAACCGGTTGAGCTAATGTCACTTGATTTTAAATTAGTTTACACAGGTTATTATGAGGGATCCTGGTTCCCTCATACTGAATAGGTTATTATGAGGGATCCTGGTTCCCTCATGCTGAATGGGGTTTGAACCTTGAACCTCTCAAAAAGGCCAAAGCCCTTACCACTTGAACCTCTCAAAAAAGGGCAAAGCCCTTATCACTACAACAACTCTCACAAGAAACAAGTTATCTGCTCTAGTTATCTGCTCTAGTTATACACTCTTTTTTTATGCAATGACTCTTGTGTCATTTTGTATGGAAAAAGTATACTGTCTTATGAAAACTATTTTCCAGATTTCTATTTGGATATATTTTTACAGCTAACAGTGAATAATAAAAATAGCTGACGAAAATATTTTTTGGTTTTGAAAGTAATGAGCCTGCACAAGTGAGCTGACTGCATAATCCTCTCAGAACAAATGAATAATTTTAGCCGTTGTATGACAGCTTGTTTTTCATTAATATTGTCATTGAATCTTACCCATTTTTTTTTGCTTATTATAAAATTCCATATAAAAGGCTATCTGCAATAATCAAGAATCCTCTCTGTTAGTGTCCCTGATTAAGCCATTACATTTATCTCTGTGGATGATGTAGACCGGATAACGGATGTGTTCGCTCATAATTGTAAACTATTTAATGGCAAGCTGCCAATACTTCTTGGTGTTGTGAAGACTCTGAGAATCCTTTAATGATTTTTCCTCTCCTTTAATAAATATGTCACAGTCAGCAGTCTTGAATTTTAGAAAAATATATCTAAGGGTTTATTAAAATAGGTTCCTCTTCTTCATTAGTGTTCGTGCAAAGCTATATCAATTCCCCTGTCCCTTCCGAGCATATCTTTCAGCAGTAAAATGGCCATCATACTCTTTCATCAGCGTCCTCATATACTCACTACCTGATTAAATTATAATATTAATCTAACATGTAATCAAATCCCATGCAAAGAGAGCACATCTAATTAAAAAAATAAAAACATCTTCAGACAATCATGTGCACCCTGCTATACAGCTTTGGTTATCATCAGTAATGGGTGTGAATCTCTTCAACATTTGAACAACCAGTTTCCACCATATAAGGCCAGGAAGGTAAGATTGGCTTACAATTTCATTCGGTAAGCTGAGAAGTTGCTGCAGTTCAAGAGAAATATACTCATCCCAAATTCATCTTGATTGCTTTTGATGCACCAGTAGTCCTGGTTTCAACCTTAGAACTCTCTCCCATGTATGCTCTTTACAAAATGGCTGTTTTCAGAATTTTATTGACCCAAGGGTTCAACTGCAGTTTTGAAGAGAAGAATTGATACCTTGTCGACAGAAAAATACAAAAAGCCTCCCAGAGAATGTGTGACAAATGATCCAAAGCTTGTTCCAACAATACAGTGCCAGGCGTGGCCATATGATGTATCAAATTCCTGCAGTCACACAAAATATCTGTTTTAGTCACAAAACTTGACAATGTAGTCTACTCTCTGAATCTAAGACGGATACATTGATAAACGCTACTCTAGATTTGAGGCAGTTAAAAATGAATCCCAATGGAACTCTGTATTCTAGGTCAATCCAGGATTTTTTTCATTGCAATGTCAGGTAAATAACAGCATTATTTCATCAAGAAGTAACCAAAAAAATATTTATTTCTCAAAATCAAAACATGATTCAATAAGGAAGACAAAGAAAGATATAGACATCAATACAAAATGCACAAAGCAATACTAAGGGCAACGCTTATCAAGATGTTTCGAATCCAATACATACAATGACACAAACAGGGGGTTCCCTGCTGTAACAGTCACTTAGATGGTTATGTATACAAGTATTATTGAAGCATAGGGAATGTGTACGAGGGAATTGACGGATTGTATTGTACAGTAGATTTAAGAAGGCACTGGGACCCTTTATTAATTGTGCTCAGACTCCGAGGCTGTATGGGTGCACAGGTGCAGGGTATGCAGGGTATGGGGGTATGCAGTGTGCTGTACAGAGTACCAAGTGTGGGTTTGTAAAGTTGAGGTACATACGTACAAGGGTGCCAAGGTATGGAAGGTTGAATAATGAACAAGTATGGGGATGTTGGGGTGCACCTCAAAAGCAACTGTGTTTGCCAAAATATACTCTAGACACAGTTGATGCACACAGTGTCATAGGGTGGACCATTATGGTGTAGTACATGGACCAAAGCACTCCGTACAGGAACGCATCCTCAGGTGAGACCAAAACAATGGGTATTCACACCCAGACAACTCTTCCAGACTCCTTCCTTTTCGAGATCTACAGATTCAATTTATTTGGCCTTGGATATGCTTTAATGTTTCCTTTATGCTTTGTATTATGAAGGTTATTAGCGATGTCAAGAGCATCCTATTGTGTCAACACTCGCTTAACACATTTCAAGTTGGTTTGTTTGTGCTGAATTTAAAATACAAGAAATATTGCATCTTTTGTCCTACCAATGATAAAACAGGGTAGAACTTTAAGTACTTTCTCCGGTGCCTACTTTCCACATATACAAGGCTGTGCAAAATAGAAAATATTTTTGGCATGTCTTAGAGTAAATTACATTATTGATGGACTATGCAGTATTACAGTGACCATAAAATTGGGGCACAGGAGGAAGTTCATATTTTCAGCATGTGATTTAAAAACTGTGATGCTAAAAAATATTATAAGCCATGCTAAAAATATTACTACTCTATATTATAAGTCATGTGAAATTTGTTGGGTTTTCAAAACGTTTCCACATGAAATGAACTAGCTTGAACAAAAACAATCTTTGGTGTGAATACTCTGAGGATGCTCAAATGTGCAAGAACCAACTCCATAGCATTTCTCCGATTTCATTATTGAGCAATGACTTTTATATATATATAAGTTCCTTTGTGAACCTCTTTGGTTTCCTATCGTTTAACCAAACTTTTGATAAATTAACTCTCACGTCTAATGCTTCCACAAAGCGGACCTCATATGCCCAGGAGGCATGTTGGCTTTGGGTATGACCTTAGAAATCAGCTTTAATTTTGCTATGTGGTCTTCTACTTTGATTGCTTCTGTCTATGGTCATAATGTAGTCCAATACAAGTAAGTACGCACCCGAAGCTCCATCCTCTTGACAGTGTTTTAGGTATCCGCCAGCAATGTAGCTTTCCATTAAGTAGTTATTGTGCTCTCACATCTGGAAATGTTTTTTATGCAAGTAATGACATCATAAGCACATAGTAGGCAAGATACAAAAAAGACTTTCAAGAAGATTTGGCTGCTAAAAAGAGATTGCCAAAAATGGCACCCAAGTTTAGCCCTCAAGTCTATTACGACGATTTGGATTACTGATCAAAACAGATTGCTCAAGAAGATTTTGCTAAGAACAGAACCTAAGTCTTAGCCGTCAAATCTATTTCGACTATTTGGATTACTGTTCAAAACAAGCTGCTCAAGAAGATTACCTAAGCGATGGCCCTAAGTCCTTTGCCCGTCAGGGTTTCTTCAGATAGAGATAATGCCCAAATAAAATTAGAAGGCCAGAATCATTTTAGAAAATGTCCAACGTTTTGCTCAATGTCAAAAACTCAATGGCAACGGTGCTATTTTAGGATTGATAACCCTAACCAGATCCACAACGCATATCCTAATCCTGAAACCCCTATTAGCCATAGTCCTAGTACACCTAGCTTCAAGGCATGAAAGTTTGATACAGAGAGAACATTGCCCTGCAAAATGGACGTCAATCCATTTAGATGTTTAAAGTTGGTCTGCACCATTCGTTCTTAATACATGATCGGCTGCGCACGCAGCAAATATATTCTACTGCGTAGCAAGGTGAACATACAGAACTCCATAGATTCCCATGTTTTAAACCCACGAGCAGAGCACCCATTGATTCACACGGTCATCTCTTTAGAGTCCACATATCTGACAGTGTCAGGTCTTTAATTTGACCGTGTTCCGGTTAGCATAACCTCAACATCAATGAAGTTCGACATGCAGCGTTCACCGTTAATTCTGGCCAGGTTACGAACCGACGAAACCCTCCAGACTTTGGCAAATAAGACAAATCAACTTATTGTAGACCAAACTACTCAATAAAGACATAGAATGTATACCTATTCTTCTAATGCATGGAATAGATTAAAGCACAAAGTTTCCGTTGAAAGATAACGTCGTGTGCACAGGATGTAAAGATTTATCTCGAGTTAAGAATAAGTTTCACATAGTAGGACGAAAAGGCCACCCGAAACCCCTAATCGGACAGACGCCTCTGTTTCTGGTGTTGTTGGAAGGGCATTGGCGTCGGTCGGATAAGGGTCCTGCACGGTACACGGCTAGGAAAGCGTCAAAACATATTAATGACGATTATTTCCCGAAAAGCAACGTAGACATACCTTCTTTAAGACCAAGGCAACTCGCTTGCTGTTAAGTTTGTCCATGGAATCCAAGCACTGACGAGCGCATCTAAAGGCGCGTTCTTGCAGCACAGCAGGCATATCCGCCGCCTTCACTCTCACCTTCAGCGCAGCCGCCACCGCCGCCAAGTGCGCCTCCGAAACCGCAAGCGACAAGACAGCTTTAGGAGCGGTGGGAACGGCGGCAACCATCTTATCTCGCCTCGGAACGCCGTCGTTCGCCGAGGACGACCTGACGAGCAGCGTCATCGCCTTCGCGTCGCGCCGCCCCTGCGGCGGCGCCTCCGCTGCTACTCCATGCCTGGGGCCGCACGGAGCTTTTCTCTCGCATTTGTCGCTCCTCTTCTTGGGCGTCGCAGGGCTGGGCTCTTGCTGCCTCTTTGCGATCTGCTCCACTTCGGCCCGCAGGCTCTGCAGGTGTTTCAGGTCTTCTTCGTACTCGCGGGTCGGCGCGAGGCGCGGACTGGCTCTGTAGAATAACGAGGTCTCGGATTCGAATCCGGTGGGCGAAGAGAAGTTTCTTTCTGTGCCCGCTTGCCGGTCCTGCTTGGCCAGTGCGCGGCTTCTTTCGATCAGCCTACTGAGAATGTGGCTCCTCCTCGCAAGTTCTCTCTCGGCTGCCGTGGCGACGCAGGCGGCGGCGTCTTCCATCCTGCTCATTTCAATTCATGACTAGCTAATAATAATAATACTATTATTCACATTCAGGGTTAGCTCTCGGCGATCGCAGGCTCCGCTTAATTTGATCTAGCCGATGAATACCGCTTTCTCCGGTTAAATTGGGGGAACATTTACGTTCGGGCACCGCGTATGTCATACGGATCTGTAACTGCCTTGCAGTTCGTGTCGACGGGGAATTTAAATTTGACCGGAAAAAATCATCTGCCGCGACTGTCGGGACAGGGAATTGTTCCGTGCGTTTCGGATGCGTGTAAAGAATTCCGTTGCACGTGAACTTTTACGGGGAAAAGCGAAGGGGTCGGTCCGGTTAGGAAGCCGGAGGGGGGCCCACGGCCCCGTATTGCTGACCTGGTCTACCTGTCGACGGCAGACATAAACGAGGGGAAGAAACTGTTACGTCATAATCGTAGCCCGTGTATTTCTTTGTCTCCACTGCAAACTGAAAAGTCTACTACAGTTTCGTATACGAAAGGCTATACATTGATTGCCAGGTGTGGACCCACCTAATAAAGAATGTTTTTTTTTACGTATGAATGCAGGTTTTCATTTTGTAATGTGACCCTCATTCTCATTGAATAAGACCTTTTTGTCTTCAATGTGGACACTATTTCTTGCTTTGGGTATTATTTAAGGGGACACTATTTCTTTCATGTGGACCTAGAAGTCTTTTAACACCAAGAACACGCTTTTGATAAAAGGTGGTCTTGTCTTCGCACAAGACTGTGGTGTGTTTTTTTATGTAAGGTGGTCCCATGTCCAATAATTGTATTTAACCGTTGCGATTCGGACATCAAACAAGCAGAGGATTATAGTGCTTTCATTTTAAAGTGATGGCAAACACATATGCCATGAAAATTATATGGCCCGACCCCACGACCCTAACATCGAGCAACATATCATGGCTTCGGTCCAACTTTGAATAAATAATTATATTGACCATGTTGACCTTTTTTAATCATGTTCCCATTAAACATTTTATTTAAAACGAGGATTAATAATTTTTTTTTATATCAGCCAATCTCTAACATCTTTAGAGGGAGTAGGTATTCTCTCAAAGGTTTGTGTCCAGGTTAAATCATTGAAGCTGTCTTTATAATCCATGCCTCTCCACAGTAAATGGTACCGGGAGCTAAGGAGACTGCCAGTAGTTAAGGGGTGGTACCAGCTTGTTAAATTGGCACGCACCCAACAGATTCAAGTCATACTACTTAATTTTTGAGAAACTATAAGTATTAAATAAGTCTATATGCATGGCCTAATTAATTTTTATAAGAAAAAAAAATCCAATGGCTTTATACTATGTTATGGACGTGGATTTAAGCCGAGTCTAGAAAAAACTATAAAGTTATTGGGATGTGGGAGGGGCTACATATTCCAAGGAAATTGTCTTTGATTCCTCGTACGGTCAAAAAGAATAAATGCGAAGAACGAAACTTATAATTAAAATATGACTTGTATCCCTCCCACTAAAGTTGTTGTCCGTCCTTAGAAAGAAGGCATCCAATGCTTCTTAAGTGACATAATAGTCGTGTTTGTCTAGGAAAAGCCTTCAACGTCATGATCTATTATTTAAATTAAAACTTATTTAACTTAACACGCAAATTAAAAATTTAAATCAGCATGTGGCTTCCTTTGGAGAGTCTCAAATTAAAAAAATACTAATTAACGAAAATACCTATGTAAAAAAAAATGCAAACGGAAGTAATTTTTTAAAGAATGGCTCTGTTAGTTTTAGAGCTAATATAATTTGAAAAAGAAAATGCATTGAGCTTTATATGTTATAGAATAGTAAATAATAAAAAAAATGCAAACGGAAGTAATTTTTTAAAGAATGGCTCTATTAGTTTTAGAGTTAATATAATTTGAAAAAGAAAATGCGTTGAGCTTTATATGTTATAGAATAGTAAATAATAACAAAAGTTGTCCGTGGTGGATTGGTAAGTTGGGGCCCTTATCCAGAGGAGACCTAGGTTCCAATTCCACTGGTTTTCCCATGCATAGACAGTAGCCCAGATCCGATTCCTTGTGCTGGTAGTTACTAAAAATCGTGATTGTAACCATTGCTTCTATATACCAAACAAAAATAATAACAAAAGTTAAAAATAATATGGTTGCGACAACTTTTTATATAGAGGGAAAAAACCAAAGTTATTTTATTAATATTTTATTTTTAATTAAGTCTTTATATGATATTTTTATATTATGATTAAATTTAAAGTTAATTATTTTTTAAAAAATAATAATTAAAAATATTAAAATATTTAATAAAATATAAAGTTTAATATGATATTTATTATTAAAATTATGTAAAATTTGTGAAGGGTGGGTGTGTATGAGTGTGTTTGGTCTCTATTGATAAGTTGAGCTCTCATCCTTATCAGGAGTCATGGTTGGGATGAGGATGCCCAGAGCGTGGGTCTTAAGAGTTTCTCGCAATAACCTCAATTAAAAAAATATATATGTAAAAGTATATTTTATAATAAATATTAAAAAAATTTAGGTGTGTCTTATGCAAGAAGGAGGAAGGATCTAGAAACATTATATGTTTTACTTGTTTATTTTGTCTTTGCTTACATAATTAATAATATGGTTGTGACAACTTTTTATATAGAGGGAAAAAACCAAAGTTATTTTATTAATATTTTATTTTTAATTAAGTCTTTATATGATATTTTTATATTATGATTAAATTTAAAGTTAATTATTTTTTAAAAAATAATAATTAAAAATATTAAAATATTTAATAAAATATAAAGTTTAATATGATATTTATTATTAAAATTATGTAAAATTTGTGAAGGGTGGGTGTGTATGAGTGTGTTTGGTCTCTATTGATAAGTTGAGCTCTCATCCTTATCGAGAGTCATGGTTGGGATGAGGATGCCCAGAGCGTGGGTCTTAAGAGTTTCTCGCAATAACCTCAATTAAAAATATATATATGTAAAAGTATATTTTATAATAAATATTAAAAAAATTTAGGTGTGTCTTATGTAAGAAGGAGGAAGGATCTAGAAACATTATATGTTTTACTTGTTTATTTTGTCTTTGCTTACATCATTTAGGGTTACTTTATATGGATAGAGGATAGCTTATTTTAAAAAAAATGTTAGATTAATTATTTCAAAGGTAAAGCATTATACATTCTATGAATGAGGACATTCTTATCATTATTTGTTAAAATTTGATTAGTTAAAAGAAATAATAATTTTTTTTTAAACAAATCTCAAGACCATGCCCAAGTTTGAGAATTATATTATTGTCTCTTGCATAACAGTTTATAAGTATGACATTTATCATGGGAAGTATCAATTGAAGAAAAATAGGTGTTTTCTAAGAGAGTTGAATATAACATGGAAGGGTCATTTGGGATAGTCCGGTTTGATTTGCCTGGGTTTACTATAAAATAAAAATGTTTATAAGTCAAGTTTATCAAAATTAATTTTGATGGTGCTTATAATGAAATTCTGAAAAAGGTTAGAGGAGCTAGTGTTCTTCAAAACAACGAAGACAAAATTCTCCTAATTTTACCTAAAATTATATGAAATTTCAAGTATCAACTATGTATAGGTAGAACACTTCTTATAAAAATCAAAATTTCCATTGAAGAAGCATGAAAATATATTTTAATTAAGAAATATTTACAAGTTAGTATTTTTTATTACATAAGAGAGTTGGTTACAACCACTATTTTTATTAACTCGCAAGCACATAGACTGCTCCCAACAAATCTATCCGTCTCGTTTTTATTGAGCCAGGGTGAAATGAGAACCACCGATCACTCGGGGTTCAAGGTTCATATTGTTCTGGTGAGTTTGACGCACACCCAAAGGATTTAGAGTAGACTACTAAGTCTCTTCTTGGTAAGTGCCCAGCCACACCTCCACTTACCAATCCACCTAACCCTTGAGGGTAGATTTAAAGTTAATATTACTACTATCAAGAAAAATAGATATGAGAATTAGATCAACATAGCATTATTTTTAACGTCCATCAATTATTATCTATTAAAATATCAAAATATTTATAAGAAAAGGAAACCACATAATAAATAATTTAAAGAAATTCAATATTAATCTTTATTTTATTTTATTTGTTTGTTTATACATAGAATCGACAACATCTCCATCATTTTATCTTCGTGCACACATTTTCAAATTGTGTAATCTATTACTATACCCTATCCTACCTCGGTAAATTTTTACTCCAAGCGATGAGAACCCCAAAGACGCTCACTTAAGAGACCGATTGATCTACTACCTTCATCATTCAATATTAATCACTAAAATCTATTTAAAAATAATTAAATGAATAATTTTTTAATAAGAAATTCAAATAACTATTATAAAGCCATAACAATTTCAAGAAAATTAATCTATATCTTATTATTTAAATAAAAAAATTTAATTAAATACTAATAATTTAAAATATATTCATAATCGATCACTTTATATTAAATACAAGTTTTGTTTTTAATATTTTATATAAAAACCTTTCACTTTACATTAAATACAAGTTTTTTTTAATATTTTATATAAAAACCTTTCACTTATATAATGTGACGGCTTAAAATTCTATTGCAAGGTATCAAAATTGAATTTAAGGAAAATAATATAAAAAAAAAAACCAATTTTTTTTTAAGATATGAGAGTTGGCACTAGCCACTATTTTCAGTAATTGGATAGTGTAAGGTTTAGACCGTAGGGATTACACTAACAGACACATTGTCTCGTTTTTTGGGTAACCTGGCATGAGATAGGACCATCGATCGCTTAGGGTTTATACCGTCGTTGGTGGTCTGCCACACTCAAAGGATCCGAGCAGACTACTACTTTTGCAAGGGTTGGCTTCTCCAAATGTTTGAACCTAAGTCTCTTCTTGATAAATGTCCAACCATACTTGTACTTACCAATCCACCTAACCCTTGGAAGTAAAAAAACTCGACTTATACCAATCTATGTAACCTTTGGAATAAAAAACTCAACTTATACCATCATGGTAAAATCATGCTATATTAGTAAAACCACAGTGTTTTTTTATGAATGAACCTTAACAAATAATTGAAATATTAAGATATCCATAAAATTATTGTTTTCGTAGAAAATTAAATTGTATGCGTTGTCAACCAAATATAAAATATGTTTAGTTATGAAGAGCTAGTGGATTAGTAGTTGTTTGTTTGGTAAGGTATTTTGGGAGTGTCAATTTGTAAAGGTAGTAGTATGTTTTAAATCTTTTGAGTGTGTCAAATCGACGACAATATGATGAATCTCGATGAAATAGATTTGTTGAAAGCAACCCATGTGTTTTGAACCCTACTCTTAACGAGTACTAAAAATAGTACGGTTGTAACTAACTCCTATATATATATATAAAATATAAAAGATATTTATGAAAAATATAATAATGATTTGAATTTTTTTTTTTTTTTAATTAAGTTCAAATTAGAGTAAATATATTTAATGTGTGAGCTTGATTTAAAAAATATATATAATACAAAATAATAATAATTTTATAAAGCAACATGACCGTGAAGGTGGAGCATTCTATTTATGTATGTGAAATAGTTTTTAAAATGGGCATAACAAAAACAGAAGATATAATCGTTTTGTAAATTTTAATATTTTATAATTAAAAATAAATAAAATATTTTAAATATATATATTAAATAAAATAAAATAATAATATGTTTTTTTATATATAATAAAAATAAAATATCCATTATTGGTATTTGGAAAAGTAGATATAGATAGGGCGTTGAGGAGTAGTCTGAAAAGGACAAGTGTTGGGGAATAGTAGATTATTGAACTGTACCCGGCATTCACATGCAGGTACATTTTCCAACAACATTACTAAGGCATTAGATACACTTTCCAACAATATTACTAATCCCAACAACATTACTAAGGCATTAGATACACTTTCCAACAATATTACTAATAGACATGGGAGTTTGTGAAGAGCGAGGGCCATTTTAGTGATAGAGGCAAAATGGCAACGAACACGGCATGCGAGAGAGGATGAGAGAATGGAAGTGAAAATGCATAGGATGAGAGAAGCTTACTACCTATTAGGAGAAGGCAGATCGCAGAACGCAAACCCAACGCGTACGTTGATCACGGTTTTGACATTTGAGAGAAAAGCAAACTTGTATTCTTTCCCTTCTTTAAGCGGTGTGGATAGAAAATGTTTTGATGACAGTCAATTAAAAATTGAAAAGTATGTTAGGAAGATACCACGAAAATGCGGAGTTGCTTGGTTATTATCATTTATGTGGTTATGAGATCGATTCCTCCTGTATTTGCTCGAAAAGAAACGATGATGTTTATAAAAATGTTCAATAAAAAAAAATACAACTAAAACATAAAAATATTTTAAATTTATCTATAGCATATTAGGCATTGCATATTGCATTATGAGTAGAAAAGTGAGTAGTGTTTATAAAGTATCTTAGGCATTGCATATTGCATAATGAGTAGTGATTATAAAATTATTTATAGCATCTTAGGCATTGCATATTGCATAATGGGTAGTGTTTATAAAGTATCTGTTTTTTTATATTAGAGAATCGTTCACTTTTTTTTCATCTTCAATAATTGGTTATAAATTTAGATTTTTTTGTTTCTGTTTTTGAATATAAATTAAATTATTGAAGTTGCCTCTATAACCTTTGTTTCTTCTTGGTAAATGGTAAACACGACTTAGAGTGAGGGAGACCCTAGTGGATCAAGGTTGATAGACCATTGAGCTGACATGCATTCAACGTACTTAAGCTACTACTACTTTTGTCCATATCGAACATGCCCCCAAGGTTTGAACCTAGGTTTTTTCTTAATAAATACCTAAAGTCTTACCAATCTACTTAACCCTTGGGGACAATAGGGTAACTTTTTTGTGTGGACGATAGGGTACCTGGTTTGACATAGAATTTTTTGTGTGGGTCATTGGGGTTGGAAAATGGTGTGACATATTTTATGATGCATGTCATAATGATTGTGATTTGACTTTGAGGATAATATTAATTTTTAAAGCTTGACTTAACTATTTAATGATTTATAACTTAAAATTTTAGAAGAAGTTTCAGTTTAATTTTTTTTAATGTTTTACATATTTTTATGTTTTTTTTAATATATATAGGTTTTTTCTAACCACCACAATTTTATATGTTATGGAATAGTAAATAATAACAAAGTTATTTTATTAATTTTTACATGGTGGAATTGATAGCCGTCATAATGATCTTAATATGTTGTCTGTCTTTTATGGTTGTCATAGTATTTTGCGTTGTCCGCCCGCCTCGGAAATGGTTACACAGTGCGCATTGTTTGTCCTTATAACCACCATGTTGCAGTCATTTTAAATATTTTACAGCTCTAAAAGTACTAGAAAATGGACAAGCATTCAGTCCAACAAGGCCTGGGATTTGAACCTTGGACCTCTGCCCCCCTTACGGGATATAGAAGAACCAATTGGTCTACATTTCGAAACTTAATTTTTTATTTTTTAAATTAAATATTTATATGATATTTAATATTATGATTAAATTTAGTGTTAATATCCGCTCATGTAGAGGAGTTGGAGAGCAAGTGAGTAGTTAAAACTCTCTAGTCCTGGAGAGGCCCAGGTTCAAATCTCTCCCCTCAATGTTGCGGATATGTTGTATATAAAAGGTTCCTCATCAAAAAAAAAAAATAGTGTTAATAGTTTAAAAATAATAATACTTAAAAATATTAAATTATAATTAAATATTTAACAAAATATTTTTTTCCATGAAAAAATGCATAATTTCTATTTTATTTGTAAAAAAAATATTACAAAGTATAGTTGCCCAAGGCTTACACATAGAATCAAAGACAGTCCAAGTGTCTCATTATATTATATTATATTATATTATATTATATTATATATATATATATATATATATATATATATATATATATATATATATATATATATATATATATATAACACTATCAACATAAGAGAACCCTACAATAAAAAGTGTCCAATTTATGGGCCAAACAACAACTATCATAAGGCAAAAAAACACAGCATAAAGAACATACACCAATTTTTTTATTTTTTTATTTGTTTATTTTTTTATACATCATAAAATGAAATCATTGCCTCACGAACAACTATATCATCCTTTAATTCACTCCACTTCCAACTCCCCTGAGCCAACAACAATTATTTGTTTGAGATAGCATCCACAAGAGAGTTGTGTTCTATATTTACATGTTAGTAAGTGATGAGGTTGAAAACACCCGTTATGAGATTCACCTGGTCTAATATAGGTTGCAAGGTTATATTCTCCATTTTGAACTGATCCTTCATCCAATTGATGACCACCAAAGAATCTCCCAAAACTTAGAGTTGAATATTTTGATCTAGTGCAGTTTTCAACATCAACTTCAAAGCAATCATTTCAACATAGTTATTAGCGCCCACACCCAAGCATGCCTTGAACTTCATGAAATGAGAATCTTGAAAATAGAGGATTCCCCTTGCCCCATACAAAGGGGGAATACTTTGACAAGTTCCATCAAAATATCCCCAAGGAACTATTTTGTTAACACTAGCATCTTTGATCACTCTTGGGCATTTAGGTAATATTGGTTTCATAAGGCCAACAATCAACGAATGAATCCGGATAGCAACTTGAAATGCTGACAACAATGTATCTTGGAATATATTTGAATTCCTAGCTAACCACACTCTGCATACTACGACAAAAGGAAGAGCTCTAAAAGACTTCAGTTCACTCTTGTCAAACCACTCCTTCAAACACTCTTCCAACGTGTCCCCTTGCCAAGTACCTAAACTTCCAATAATTACCTCTAATTCCTTCCACACAGTCTTAGTAAAGGCACAGCCAACCATTAAATGGTTGATTATTTTAGGCTCCACATGCCAAAGAGTACACCTCCTAGGTCCTTGAAACCCCCTCTTCATTAGTACATCCCAAGTTAAGACTCTATAATTAAGGGCCAGCCACATAAAGGTTTTAGCTTTTAAAGGTATCCTTACCTTCCAGATAGGTTTCCAACACCAACTAGGTTCTCCCTACATGTCTTGAGCAATCATATCTTTATAACCCATCTTTTTTGAATAAACACCATTCATAGGATTTTTAGTCCATACTAATTCATCCTCCTCATCCATTATGATCCTAACGTGACTGGTTATGAGTACTCTTATAAAGGCATTCCATAACTCCCCATTCCTTCCTTCTAGACCAAGTTGATGGGTACTCTTCCAACCATGTTGCCATAATGAAGTAGCCTCATGGTCCACTACCTGAGAGAGAGTACAAAAACTAACATATTGCATAGATAGTATAAGATCCTCTAGAAGGCTATCCTCATTATCCAACCCATGGGTCTACTTCAATTCTCACCTTAGTACCATTACCATCTTTCCAAGCAAGCCAACTACCTATAAGTGGATAGGCTTGAACTATAGCTTTCCAAAATATGGATGCCTTGTTGATAGACTTGTCTGGTTTTCGTATCCACTCCTCCATTAAAAGAGGTTCAATATATCTAGTATTAAAGACTTTGCTCCATATATTTTCTTGTGTTATCAATTTCCATAAACTCCTAGCAGCTAATGCTTTATCGAAATGGTGAAAATTCTTTAAATCCCAGCCTACCTCTTTCTTAGGTTTTGCTATAAGCTTCCATTTTTCTAAGACTATGCCAGCTTTGTCTCTTTTCCTGATCCATAGGAATTTAAAACACCTTTTTCTAATTTTTTCCAACACCCCTACTGGTATGAAATTCATCCCATGCAATTAGATAGGAATAGCCTCCAATACTGATTTTACAAGAGTTAGTCCACCCCCAATTGACAACCACTTGTTTCACCATAACACTACATCAAAAATTGCTTTAACAACAATTGAATTAAGGTGATTTTTTATGATGGTAAAAAACCACCCTAATAGACCCTAAGAGAGTGGTTATAAACCACCCTCTTAGGACTAATATGGTGGTTATAAATCGTTATCTTCGGGTTCCCCTAAGAAGGTGGTTATAAACTGCCTTCTTATCCCTACGATGGTGGTTATAAACGATTACAACCCTAACATAGTCAACTATGTTAGGTCTCCAATAGAATAATTGATTGCACTATTTAATAGATTAGATTTTGATTTAAATGGATATTTTATCATCGAATCATTAATTTGCAATTGTGCAAGAGGACTAAACCCTCCTAGTGGTGAGGACCAGCCCTCCTAAAGTGGCTTGCTTTAAATATGAATCCATTCCATCTCTACTTATGTTATTCCATTAATTTGTACTCTCTGAAATCTGCACATGAAGGATAATTGTTTTATATTTTCTGAAGGAGATCAATTCATTAGAGAGAAGGGTAATGATACCCTTCCAAGGGGTATCAAGAGGTTCAGGCGAGTGGGTAGTGCACGGGTCTTCCATCAGACTGCAAAACTGCACAACCACCAGATGCATTCATAATGAGCGAGAACAAACTACAACCTGGCATTTTTGTAGCACTCAACAAATGGAGATGCTTACCAAGCAGGGAGAATCCACAGAGAGCAGCTGATACTATTTCTTCAAACACAGTCTATTGGGCAGCAACATTCATTTGTGCTAAGTGTTCATCTAGAGGACCTATGCAGAAGACAATTTGATAGCTTTCGATTTATTTGAATTCACCCACATACATTCACCCAACGTGCTGTATAATGAACACACTTAGTGGGAGATATAAGGTGCAAAGCATGGTTTCTACACGTTCGGATCCTAACCGACATTCACCCAAGAATTCTTTGCAGCTAAAGGTGTTACCCCTTCGATCGAAAGCCAAAGAAGCAAGATGAATAATGGTAGAATAGAGCGCACATAGTCGTTCTTTCACACATCATCCACCGGTCAATCAAAGCGCATGAAAGGAATTATTAAACTGCATAAACTAAGGTACCAAAACTTTTTATAATTATTCTTCGAGACAAATATCCCACATTAAGCGTGTTATGGGTAAGATATCATTTATAATTTGGGGGTCATAATTGGTAAGGTGTGACTTCGGTCACATGGCCAGAGTTCCCTCACGCGCGTGTTAGCCCTAGGTTTCATTGTTCTCATGTCCTCTTTTTGTTGGCTCAGGTTGTCCTTATTTTCATCCTTGTGTCCTCTTTCCATTGGCTTCAATTGTTCCTCGTTGTCATACCTGGGTCCTTTTGTGTCGAGTGTCCTCAGTGTCTAGTGTCATGTTTTGCTATCGTATCATGTGTCCTTTGGGTCCATTTTTACTGTCATGACAAGTGTTGTCCTTTGTGTCCAATACCAATTGTGTCAGTCTTCGTGTCTTGGTCATCCATCCTTCCATTCGATGTCTAGTCGAGTGTGCATCATGTGTTGTCAAGTCAGTCTTGGTTCAGTCTCAATTGTGGTCTGTCGCTTAGTCGATCCCTCTCACGTTAGTCTTAGGTCGTGTGCTATCGAGTCGGTCTTAGTTGTGTCAATCTCGATTCAATCTTAGTGCATTAGTGTGAGTCGTGTTGGTGTTATGCTTGGTCAGTGTTAATATTTGTGGTAGCACAATCATGGTTGCATGTTGTGAAGTGTCATTGGATTCCCAAAACTAGCCATTGGTCGTCATGTTGTGAAGTGTTGTCGGGAAGAAGTAGTCTGTTATGTCGCCTAAACCGTTGAATCTATCTGTTGAGGAACTAGTCATTGAAATACAAAATTTTGAATTCAAAATTCTGTCACAGTGGGAGCGAAAATTGGTGCAAAAAACCAAATAAATTTTGGCCCAAATTACCAATTTTTTACAGAAATCGAAGGCAAAAATTGTTAAGTTGAACTTATTAACAAGTGCATGAGTGAAAGGTGGATCAAAGGACCAAATGGACGATTATCAAGTTTAGAGAATCCAAACAAAGGGTTCCTAAAGTGACAAAGAAGACCTCCACGAAACAAAGGTACACATTTTACTTCCCCTTTACATATTAATAGTTTTGATCCTGACCATCCACTGCTTAACACCATGGCTTCCAATCCTTCTCCTACTTCTTCCCACGAGAACCTCACACATGAGAAAATAGGAAACCCTAATACCAACACCTCAACTATGCAAAAATTAGTAGATAACATGAACAAATTGACCACATTGGTGAACCAACTAATGGAAAAACAAAGCCAACCGACCCCTCCTAACCCAAATCGCTTCCATAGACATTGGAACAATGAGGATCAGGATGGAGAAGAAGTTTATGAACAACAAAGAGGTCATAATGGTAGTCCCCAAAATCACTTCCATAGACATAGGAATAATGAGGACCAAGATAGAGATGAAGTTTACCAACAACCAAGAGGTCCTAATGGTGTCAATTTTCCATGCATTGATATACCCACCTTTGAGGGTCATGATCCACATGGGTGGATAGCTAAAATGGAAGGCATTTTAGAATTATACCGAATTTGCGATTCAGAAAAAGTTCCTTTTGCTACCTCCAAACTCGGTACTGAAGCTTATCAATGGTTTGCATGGCTCAAATGTGAGAATGAAAATACCATCTACTGGGATGATTTCATCACATTTTTCCTTAAAATATTTGATGAAGGATCCTCATATTCATACATGGTGCAGTTGTTATCACTTAAGAAAACACGATCTGTAATGGAGTATATTTCAGAATTCACTAGTCTACTTTCCTATGCAAGAAACTTACCATTCGATGTGGTGGTATCTGCTTTTAGAAATGGGTTGAAAGAGAATATTGAAGTTGAAGTTGACCTACAAGATCCACCCTCTTTAGATACATGTATAAGGATTTCCAAGTTTGCTGAGAAGAAGGTGCAAATTGGGACATCTATACGACGAGATTACTATGGTCGACATCAATACCGCAACACCTCTCTTCAAATAAATGACCAACCATCAAGATATTTTTGCTATAAATGTCACAGTCACCATTCAAAATATCATGCATCTGTACCACAACAAAACTTTCAAATCGAATATGATGACAAGGATGATAAAGAGGAAATAGAGGATACCAACTCACTTGATTTTTCCATAAACGAAGACCAAATTGAAACCAGGGAGGCCATAGTTGAAGAGGATACTATGGCACTTTCTGTACATGCTCTTATGGGGTTATCATCTCACTATACAATCAAGGTATCAGGATTCATTCGAAAAATAAAGGTAACTATATTGATTTATTCTAGAAGTACTCATAACTTTATTGACACAAAGATTGCCAGGGCATTAAACTTGCACATTAACTCCTCCAATCAAGATAAATTTCAAGTTATAATTGAAAATGAGGGAAGTGCTCAATGTATAGGTAGAACATCTCCAATTTCATTGCAAATGGGAAGTTATACTTGGAAGGGTCCTCTTTTTGTTATGAGTTTAGGGAATTCAAAAGTTATCTTGGGAGTCGAATGGTTAGAACAAATGGATACCACGATTGGTTTTTATTACAAGCAATGCTTTGTTGAATGGAAGGAAGATGAGAAGACCATTCGCCTCCAAGGAATTTCAACATCACCATCAAAGATAGTAAGTTCTCACAGCATGGAAAAAATATTAAGAAAATGTAGTTACAGATTCATTGCCCAAGTTAATTGTATGGAAATGCAAGCACAAGATATTCTAGACATCCAATCAAAATATCTACGAAACATTGTGGCTACCTATGATGAGGTTTTCCAAGAACCAAAGGGACTACCCCCCAAAATATCCCATGACCATGCCATACACCTTGTTCCAGGAAGTCTTCCTCCTAATGACCATCCTTATCGATATCCCCAACCTCAAAAAACAAAAATTGAGAAAATTATCCAAGAACTATTAGAACATGGCGTCATCTGTCATAACACTAGTCGCTATTCTTCACAAGTAGTTGTGGACCGTCGCAAAGACAATTCTTGGCGTATGTGTCCGGATTTTCATCCCCTGAACAAAATCACCATAAATTCCCTATACATGTCATTGATGATTTACTAGATGAACTACATGGTGCAAATGTTTTTACAAAATTGGATTTACGTTATGGATTTCACCAAATTAGAGTTAGGGAAGAGGATATTCCCAAAATAGCTTTTCGTACTCATGAAGGTCACTATGAATTCCTAGTCATGCATTTTGGTCTCACTAATGCCCCATCTACATTCCAAAGTCTTACGAACCATGTGTTTCATCCATTCCTTCACAAGTTTGTCCTAGTATTCTTTGATGACATACTCATATATAGTAAATCATGGAATGATCATTTGTTGCATGTGGGAAGGGTTCTTCATATACTATACAAGAAAAAGTTGTTTATAAAATGCTCTAAATGCTATTTTGGTGTTCAATAAGTTGAGTACCTAGGTCATATAGTTTCTCAAGAAGATGTTAAAGTGGATCCCAATAAGATAAACGTAATTCAGGATTGGCCCTTACCTAAAACCATCAAGAAACTTCATGGTTTTTTGGGTCTCACTAGCTACTATCACAAGTTTGTGTATAACTATGGTAAAATTGTAGCTCCTCTCATAGCTCTTACAAAAAAGGATGCTTTTCATTGGTTGAAAGCAGCCACTCAAGCCTTCGAGGCTCTCAAAGAAGCAATGTGTAATACTCCAATATTGGCAACTCCAAATTTTCACAAACCATTCATAATCAAATGTGATGCTTCAGGAACAGGTATTGGGGCAATATTAAAGCAAGAAGGTCATCCCTTGGCATTCGAAAGTAAACAAATTTTGAGAATTTTTTTGGGAAGATCCACATATGAGAAAGAAATGTTGGCTATTCTACATGCAGTGGAGAAATGGAGACACTACTTAATCAGTAGTCGCTTCATTATTAAAACCGATCATAGTAGTCTTAAGCACTTTCTAGAACAACAATTTTCTTATCTAGAATAAAACAAGTGGTTAACAAAAAAATTGGGATATGATTTCGTTATCAAGTGTAAGAAAGAGAAAGAAAACATGGCAAAAGATGCATTATCACGAAAATATGAAGATAAAGTTGTTATTAATGCTATTTTAGGACCTTGTTCCCAATGGGTATCTCAGCTATAGGAAGAATGGTTGTCCATTACAAAAACTTCTCAAATAATCCAAGATTTATTGTTGGGTTCATCCAAGTATCCTATTTTTTCCTATGAGGACAAAGTGTTAAGAAGAAAGAATCACATCTTTATTCCACATGATTCTATAATCAAATCAAGGATTCTTGATGAATCACATGCTTCTCCATCAGCAGGACATTCAGGTTTTTTGAAAATCTATATGAGGATAAAACAATCTTTTTTTTAGAAAGGGTTAAAAGCAAAGGTCAAACAATGGATGGTTGAATGTGAAGTATGCCAACGTAATAAGGGCAAAACAGTCAAATCACTAGGACTGCTTCAACCCTTACCTATTCCATTTTGTCAATGGGAACATATTTCAATGAATTTTATTAAAGGTCTACCTAATTCAGAAGGCAAAACAATAATATTCGTGGTAGTAGATTGCCTATCCAAATATGCTCATTTCCAAGCTTTACAACATCCATTTTCAATAAGCAAGGTGGCTAAGGTATTTATGGACTCAATTTTCAAATTGCATGGAATGCCAAAAAATATTGTAAGTGATCGTGATCCCATCTTTACTAGAAATTTTTGGAAATAATTATTTCGACTTAGTGGTACCAAATTAAATATGTCCTCTGCATACCATTCACAAACATATGGCCAAACGAAGGTAGTTAACAATTTTTTGGGTACCTATCTAAGATGTTTTGTTCAGGATAAACAATGTCAATGGAATCATTGGTTGTCCTTGGTAGAATGGTGGTACAACACTTCGTACCATTATTCCATTAATATATCTTCATTTGAAGCATAATATGGAATTAAACTACCAATAATAGCATATTATGTACTAGGTTCTTTCAAAGTGGCCCAAGTAGATGAATGGTTCCAACATCGATAGTCAATGCTCAACATTCTCAAAGACAACTTGGTCCAAGCACAAAATTATATGAAGTAGTAGCAAGACTCACACCGCTCGAAAAAATAATTTACTACAGGTGATATGGTGTTCCTACGTTTGTAGCCCTACAAAAAATTGTCATTGAATATCAAGACCAGTCAAAAGTTGACTCCACGATTTTATGGCCCTTACAAAATTGTGCGTCCAATTGGAGAAGTGACATACCAACTAGAGCTTCCTCCCTCATCTCGTATACATCTAGTATTCCATATTTCTTGTCTCAAGAAGGTGATCGGCCAAAAAGTACAATCTCAATCAAAACTACCAGTACTCGATGAAGAAGGACGCATTTATCTCCAACCTAAAGCAATCTTACAAAGTAGAACACGTATGCTGAGATCTCGTCACATCCAAGAATTTCTCATCAAATGGCAGGACCTACCTGAAGAAGATGCTACATGGGAACCTGAAAGTATTTTCCAGACATTTCCAACTTTGAGGACAAAGCTTTTCAAGGAGGGGAGCCATGTTACAACCCTAACATAGCTGACTATGTTAGGTCTCCAATAGAATAATTGATTTCACTATTTAATAGATTAGGTTTTGATTTAAATAGATATATTATCATCTAATCATTCATTTACAATTGTGCAAGAGGACTGAGACCTCCTAGTGGTGAAGACCAACCCTCCTAAAGTGGCTTGCTTTAAATATAAATCCATTCCATCTCTATTTTTCTTATTCCATTAATTTGTACTCTCTAAAATCTGTGCATGAAGGATAATTGTTTTATATTTTATGAAGGAGATCAATTCATTAGAGAGAAGGGTAGTGATACCCTTCCATAAACCGCCCTCTTAGGTCACCCTAAGACAATGGTTATAAACCGTCATCTTAGGGTGACCTAAGAGGGTGGTTTATAACCATTATCCTAGGGATAAGATGGCGGTTTATAATTTTTCTCTTCCTGAATATAATTTTTCTCCTCCTGGAATATAATTTTTCTCCTATCCCTATGGCTCATTTGATGTACACGCTTTAACTTTTTATTTGATGTATTTACATCTATATGAGTTTGTATGGCATAAATATGGAAGGGTGATTTACCTCTAACAAGTTGCCAATGTTGACTACTAGAGAATGAAGAATTGGTTGGACAACCACCCATTTGTTGTCCTTCTAGATGTGCAATCCTTCAACTTCATTGTCCTATAGCAATACTGTAATGA
Organism: Wollemia nobilis; assembly: GCA_028583015.1. Classification (NCBI taxonomy): domain Eukaryota; kingdom Viridiplantae; phylum Streptophyta; class Pinopsida; order Araucariales; family Araucariaceae; genus Wollemia; species Wollemia nobilis. The sequence continues at coordinate 2,426,310 of JAQPPZ010001560.1, read as the reverse complement.
CAGATCCATCTGCATGTGGGTTGAGGCTTAGAATAAGATCATGCCTCGAACATGGTGGATAGTAATTTATTCGTATATTTTGATAGGTATTTCCAAAATAATGCTCAAAATAGTTAGTCTTCAAGCGTAGAGTCTCAACAATTAAATTCAATAGCTTCAGAGCAAGATTCTTAATTTTTTAATTGTATTTACCCATAATTTTCCTACAAAGTTCACAAAGAGGATTAATAATATGGTATTGATACGAATGTTTTAAAATTAAAATATCATATCATATATTAGTCACTGAATATATTTTATAATGAAACAATCAAGTAGCTATGAGGAATATTATTATATATGAATAGTGATAGATGTTATTGCTTGATAGCCAAATTTAACATGAACTTTGTCAAAGGGTTGGAATTTGAGGTGCAAATTTTGAACAAGATATCTAAGATAAAGTATAATCCCGTATGCCCACTAGTTTTGATGGGTAGGTTGGGATGTAAAATACCCACCTTTACCTTTACCTTTTAGTAAGACCTATATTGTCAAAAACTGCTGAGAGAGTATCCTCTTCATCTCCTCAAGCCTTATTTCTCCCAGAATAGTGACGAAAGCAATAGGGAGTCCCGAGTGTCGTCCCCTTCCCCTTTGTTAAAACATACAACCAAGGAATTTTTGGTTCTTTGGAAATCTAAGGATGAGAGGATCCTTTCTTGGAATATCTAAAACCCTCAATAGATTCAAAGTAAGATATAATTTATATCTAGACCTTTTTTATACTGAATGAAAATATTTGTATTGTAGCTATTGATGGAACTTTGTGTTTTCAGCTTTTAAATGAGAAACTTGAAAAAAATAGAGATGAATGTAATGGACTCATTAGGTCTGTTAAGTAAACATCTATTGCATATCATGTGTGAAAAATTTGATAAAAGTACAAGATACATGATAATCAATGTTATTGATTTGGTGTTAATTTCTTGTTCTCTAATGACACTCTAGATTGAATGGATGTGTGATGAAACATAAATTCTCTCTCATATTTAATATTATAATATACTTGCTTAAGGATATGTCAAATTTCCTTCCCTATTGAAAAATGATTTACCTCCAAAGCATTGATGAAAACCATTGTGTTGTTGACTCATTTGCTTCTATGTCATACTTTTTTGGCCTCATTGTTACGGTAAGAACAACGTGTATGCTAAAAATTTTATTAAACATGTTTGTTTGAGATTCAATTAATTATTAACAATTGTTTTTTGATATGCTTGAGTACCGATGCCAATTTCTACTTAAATTTAATACGCAAAATGTAGTTACCTCTTATATTTTTTTGGAGAAATTGAACCGCAATATTTCTTGGATACTTGTGATAATTATTTAGGATGATGTTATGAAAAATTTAATCAATATGATAGACTACAAGTAAAATTACATCTATATTTTGTGTTTCCTTCTTAATACCATCAACTTCAACTTTTATAGAATTGGGTTATTATCTACTTCCCAACACATAATCAATCTGATTCCCAGTAATAATCACTTTGTTGTGTCTCTCTCAAATATTGTTTAAATTGGATAGTTTTCAAATCCTTAGATATAGTTGATGCTTTCAGATTTTAACCATATTGCAGGTGATTATACAATTTTGATTTTAATATTTGGTGCTATCATTGACATTGACTATTACATTTTTAGATTTATGATTTATGCTTGACATAGGTTCAATGCTCAAATTCAACTTACTTGTAGGAATATATTCTTTTGAAAATATCATTTTGAATATAATATATTGAATATGAAGGTTGAATATTTAACCTTTGAATACACTTATATTAAAATTTTATTTTATAGAATCTCACTTTTTATATTTTTGCTTTATCTTCCTTTGTATGGATTTGCCTTGTTAATAGGCAATTGAATGACATCTATAAACTCTTATCACTTGAGTATACTTCACCCTAGGTCTTATCTGCACTATGATCTTCTAGTTGCTTGACATCCTTTAATGTTCTAATATAATTAATTGAAATGAACTAAATACAACCTACACACTAGCCACAAAAGTAATTCAAGTGAAAGACACCAAAATAATGACCATAAGATAAGAATTTATTGCAAGGCAATAAAAACAAGTAATTGCATTTAAAATTAAGAGATGTACATGAAATATACTCACTCAGTTACTAGTGAATGAATTTGGCCTTCTTATTGATTAGTACTACCTCTTATGAACTTAAATCAATGGCCTTATCCTCTAGATAAATTTTCTTAAAGCATGGTCATTTTATTCTAGCAATGAAATTAAACTAGCTGTCATATTATTCTTTCAAAGTTTTTATTTTTTTATCCTAGAGGCCTAGATGGTGGTTTTTGGCCACCATATTAGACACCTAAGACGATAATTTTTAACCACCGTCTTAGACCCCTAAGACGATGGTGTGTAACCATCGTATTAGGGGCCTAAAATGATGATTTTTAGACATTATCTTAGACCTCTAAGATTGCAACAAAAACCACCATTTTAGGTCCCTAAGATGAGGACTACTAACCATCGATATGATGATTAAAAACTGCCATCTTAGAACCTGAGAGGGCAGTTTTTGATGTAGTGTTTAACCACCATTGTATAACATAGAATTTTTACAATGCCCTCAAAGACGATGGTTTGAAAATGACCCTTAAAGTTCTTTAAGGGCAGTTAATAACCATCGTTAAAGACATTTTTTGGTGTAGTGTAAAGAGATCCTTTTGTCTATATTATCTACTAGCCAATCCTAGTCTCTAATGCCATAGTCATTTGGATTTAAATAAAATCCTAAATACTTAATACCTACTTGAAGATATATCTTGGAGAATGAAAGTATCCTCTAAAAATGCCTTTCCTCTTTGACTATGAGACCAAAACAAGACATGACAAACTTCTCCAAATTAACTTCCATACCGATGGCAATACAATAGCTTCTTAAGATTTCTTGGAACTTATTAGCATCCCTGAGAGTACCATCATAGAACAAAAACACATCATCCATAAATAAGAGGTGAGTTAAAAAGAGTGTTGTACCCATTTTGATCCCTTTAATCAAACCCAATCTTCTAGCTTCCCTGATAGCCCTACTCAAGCCTTCTACCACCAGAAGAAACAAAATAGGAGATAAAGGACAATCTTATCTGAGACCATGCTTTGCAAAAAAGAAGCTAGAAGCCAATCCATTAATAAGTACAACAAAGGACACAAAGGTCACACATCCCATAATCCAATTAACTACTTGGATATTGAACCCTATGTGAAGAAGCATGATCCTCAAATACAACCTGTTAAATCTAACATAAGCTTTAGAGAGGTCTAATTTAACCATGACTATAGGAAGTCTCCTTGTATTATCGTATGCATACCTTCTTGAGCCACTCCCACAACATCATGGATCTGCCTTCCATTAAGAAAATCAAATTGCTCACTAGAAATAGAGTCCAAAAAAAGCTATTTTAATCCTTGAAGCAATGAGTTTGGTGATAATTTTTTACAGGAAGTTGCACTAAGAAATAGGTCTAAAATCATCATAATATTCAGGAGTATCCTTCTTGGGAATCAAAACAATAAAGTTCAAATTGATATATGCTAGAATCTTCCCTGTTGCTTTAGTTTCTTCTACCACTCTTAGTATATCTTCCCAATCAGCTCAAAGAAACCCAAGAAAAACTTAACCCTCTAACCATCTGGTCAAGGAATTTTGTTCTTTTAAAAAGTGGTAAGCACTTTTTTTAATTCATCTATGGAAACTCCCTCAAGAAGCATCTCATTTATAGTGTCATCAAAAAATCTAGGGAAGAAAGTGGTGAATTTTAGAATCTCAACCAAGTTTAACCTCTCAGGTTCTTTAAACAAAATTTTAAAGTGCTTAATTCCAAGAGCTACGAGGTCTATGAAAGACCTAGATTTTAACCTATCACCTTTGGGCATTTCCCACGTAGTGTTTATATTCCTCCTATGATTGGCATAAATGTGAAATAATTTAGTATTTTCATCCCCTAAATACATCCAGATGGCTTTACTCTTAAGCCTTCATTTTGCCTCTTGATCTAACAACATATTACACATTTTCTCTTCCAATACTATTATGACTTCTTTGGATTCCTCTGATAAACCATCCTCATTCACTACCTTATAAAGATTAGCAATTTGCCTCTCTAAAAGAGTAAGTTCTTACCTTTGCTATCTAGAATTATTGAAAGCCCACTTTGAAGTAACTTTTTTTACTTTTCTCAGACTTCTTGAGAACTAAAAGCATGTCGAGCTTTCTAGATTTGCATCAAAGGGACTCCATTCTTCTTTAACAAATGACTAAAAATCCTTATCCTTCAACCAAGTTGAATTAAACTTGAAAGGGTTGGGAGGTTTTATTTTTGTATTTCCAACTTGAATAAGGATAGGACAATGATATAAGATACCTCCTATTTCCACCCAAGATCTAATTCTCTCACCAGCCATCAAAAGAGAACCAGAGGTATAAAATCTATCCAACCTTTTTACCATGTAATCCTCTCCCAATCTATTATTATATCAAGTAGGGACAATTTTGATAGGCTCCACATCCACCAGCTCTGCCTCTTCAAATTTATGTTTAAAAAACTAGCTTGAGGGTCACATCTAGATGCAATCCCCCAAACCTCAGCTCTATTCAAAGTAAAATTTAAATCACCCCCCTACTATAGAAAATAATTTACTAAGAGTTCATCCCAATACTACCTTTTTTTCTCATAAAGCCCATAGATGTTGGCTACCACTAAGAATTTCCCTAGCTCCAGCAAGAAAAGTTCAACACTTAATCCAAAGATAATATTTACTGAATTGATGAGCCAAAAAACCATCTTTTTCTAGCCCAATACCAATCCTCCAGATCTACCCTATGAATACAAAGAGAGAAGATCTCACTCTTTTATAAAGGAATGAAGTAAACCTTCAATTTTTGAACCTACACCCATAGTCTCTTGAAGTAGAAGAATGTCAGGTTGATGTAACTGCATTAACCTATGAAGGGCAATATTTTTAGAGTTACTACCCAAACCCCAGATATTATGAGAAAGGATTAATATTAATTTACCAAATCTAGGGTATGGCATGCTCTAAGTGCCCCTACAATAGACTTTTATTTTCCACTCTTTACCTCCCTTAGATATTTGTCCTTAGCCCGTTGGATATTTGATTTCCTCCCTAGAACTAGAATGGAGCCAACATCTAGGCTAAGCCCTCTTGCTATTCCAGCCTCTTTAGGAAATAATATTGATTTTTGAGATCTATGGAAGTATCTATTAGGTCCCTTACAACTCACTCCACTAACAAGGGAGCATGGTTATGCATAATAGTGAATTATTGTAAATTAACAAATATTAGGATTTTTGAAATTTAAAATTGGCTAATATTAGGACCCTAGATGTCAACCCATTCACTAATATTTTTGGGGGGTAAAATTTTTTAGGGTTGGTTCGCCTCAAAATTATAATACTTTTACAATTTAAATTTTAAATTTCCAGCCTTCTGGCCTAGATTTTGAACCATTTTGCCTTAAAATTATATATAATTTTATTAAAATAAAAAAAATTACCTATTATACCCCCAATATATATACCTAATGTGATAGTGATAATAATACAGGTTAAACATTGGTTCTCCTCGACCAACAATAGAGACAAAAAAATGAGTGATAGTAGATAATAGAATAAACAAAGAACAAAATACAAACAAACGATTCCTGATTGTATAGAAAAGACTGCAAATGAAAGACACCTGACCGCATAGAAAAGACTACAAATAAAATATTCTCGATCACATAGAAAATACTACAAATAAATAATGCCCGATCATAGATGAAAGGTGATATGACAACAATAGAATAATCGAAGACAATGAGAGGTATATCAAAGATTACTGGTGGTATAACAAAGACGATTGGTGGCATCACAAAGATGATTGATGGTATAACGATGATTATCGATGGTAGATGAAAGGTGACACAACAACAGTAGCATAGCCAAAGAGAATCGATGACATAATGAAGAAAATTTATGGTATAACAAATATGATCAATGGCTTAATGAAGATGATGATCAATGACAGGTAGACCACGATGTCCCTTATAGTTGTAGAATTGTCAAAATTTTGTTCAATCTTGCATTATTTTTCTAATATTTTTCTTTACATGTACAATGGATCCAACTACCAATGGAAACATGGGAGATAAATATTTTGGAAATAAGAGTATCCTAAAATATTTTACTCAAAATCCAATGAGGCATCAAAATCTAGTGAGATGTTGAAATCCAATGAGGCACCATTCAAGGTACACATTGTTAGCGTTTGATGCTAGATACTTAATGAGGAATCAAACACAAGATAAAAATGAGCATGCATTATTAAATATATGAGAATGACAATATACTAAGCATGTAAAAATCATAAGAAAATTTTGTAACTACTCATAAAACTACCATTAATGAAGGCTCATAAAAATAGTACAATGATATAAAATGGAGGTCTCATACACTCCATATTTCTTATATGCTCTACATTGTATCTAGCATATCTACCTTCACTATTCTCTCTATATCTCTCTATCACACTCTATAAAAGGCCTATATATAATGAGATATGACTCTTGGCCTTCCATATTCCTATGACACTTCATCTTTCTATTCTAAGGACTCATGTACACATGGACAACATGCACATTTACATCATTGCACATTCTAATAATACTTGTGCATTTATTATATTGCATAAAGTAAATACTCAAACCCTAATCTAAGAAACTATCTTAATCTAAAGATGTACCCAAGATGGTACATTAGCATGTACCAAATACCCCCTTGTAATACATTATTTGGTTATAGTCTTCATCCTAGTTTTGGAACTTGAGCTCTTATTTTCTACTTTCTTCATTTTGCTCCCTATCTATATCTTGATCAAGTAAATAATTAGTATCTTCATAAAGTACAATTTTTTTTGAAAGAGCTTTAACTTCATGTTCATTTATAGGTTCTTCCAGTTCCTGAATTTTATGAATTTCTTGAACTAAATATCCTTTTTGTTTTCCTTCTCTATATTGTAGTTGAGGATGATTGTATTGATTCTGAGAAGTATATGGATGCTGAAATTGTTGTTGATGTGAATTATATTAATTTTGATATTGTCTTGGTTGGAATGGTCTATTTAATTGATCTCCAAAATTTGTTTGATTTTCTTGATACTGATTTCTTGATTAAATATATAATAATTGGTACTATGTTCTTTCTTTCTGAATACTTGACAATATCTATTATTCCATCTTGATCTACCTTTTGAAAATGAAGCAACATTTACTTGTGAATTATCTTTTGAGACTAATGCATTGTTAGTCATTTCATCTTTCACTAAATTTTCTACCTCATATTCTTGTAGTATATTGACTAACTCATAAAATGATGTATCTTTACTTAGAATTTGTAAATATGTGACTAAATTCTTGTAGCTTTCTGGAATTGCTATTAGGATCACTTGGACAAGAAACTTATCTTCTACCTTTTCTCCTAAGATTAACAATTTTTCTTTTATTTCTGCTACTTTCCTTAGAAATAATTCTATACTTTCACCACTATTAAATTTTGGAGAATGTAATTGATTTTGGAGATTCAAGATAGTGGTTTTGTTCCTTCCTTTAAATATCTTGGCTAAAGTTTTCCAAGATTCTGTAGAAGTTGTTGTTAAACTGATGTATGGTTGTATTTCATTTGTAATTGCAAATGTTATTATCATAAATGCTTTTGCTTCATCTTATTCAACTTTTAAATCTCTCTATCATCTGTAGTAGGTTTATTTTTTTCTCCTTTAACTATATCCCAAAGCTTTTCAATTATCAATATTGACCTCACTTTGTTTTTCCATGAAGTGTAATTAGTTCCTTTAAGAAGTTGGAATTCTGAGAGTATGAATTTATTTATTGTCATGAAGATACTTGTAGACTACCTTATATCTCCCTAATGCTTCAATATAATATGTTCTTGATAAAATATTTATCTTTCTTAATTTCCTTTCAACTCTTATATTTCAAGACAAGCATTATATAAATGGAAAGCTAAAGATAATTTTGATGCAATTTCAATTTTTGATAAGGTTCTATTTTTAATACCTTTAAGTTGGATTCCTTATGTCCCTTTAATTTGAATAAGAGACTAATATCAAAAGTAATTTTCCAACTTTTCAACCACTTTATGTTGTGCTTCAATTTTCAATTCTCAATAGTATGGTTTCTAAATTTCAAGCACTTAAATTGGTGTTGAATTCCTTATAACTCCCTAATTGGAAATTTAGAAAACAAAGGTATTTGCAAATTTAATGTTTCAAGTTTTGTGTAGAAATCCTTATACCTCCAAGTTAATATATTTGCAAATATTTCAATGAAATATGAATTTTAAAATTGAATAAAGTAATTTTAATGCTTCTTACTTCAAAAATATTCGAAGGCATTCAATACATCTTCTAAGGTTATAATTTATCACCTTATTTCTCCTATTATTCAAATAACCTTAAGTATAAAAGCTTAATTAATTTTATCCTCTATGATATGCCTTATACCTCCTTTAATATTTACAAAGATTTAGATTATATTATATATTTCTTACCTCCTTGGATATAACATTCTAATCTTCGAATTACTTCAACTTTGAAACCTGCACTTTACAATAGTCTTCACTCTCTATAATTAAGGTTCCTCCTTGTTCATTAAATTCGGTCTTGTGGAGTTTGAATACCCTCTACATTCTTCTAAGCTTCTCCAAGGTGCTCAATTCATAATCTAATGGACTTGATCTATTGTGCTCAGACTATTCTTGGCCCATGCATTACTAGGTGCTCTTTAGATGTTGCACCTTGCTCCAATTATTATTGGCATTCTAAGTTTCAAGTTCCAAGTGGTACCAAATATCTCTTGCACTCCTTTGATCATTTCTTGTAGTGCTCTATCCAACTGTACCTTTCTTAACGCTTGGTAAAAGAATTATATTTCATGGGATTGAATATATTATGACTACTTGAATGTTGTAAATAGAATGTTCCTCTCCTCCAATGAAAAATATAACATCCTCCATGTGGCAGATGGCTTCTTCAATGCTTGATGTGTCATGAACCTCCCTTGGAAACTTATTATGTGTATTATTTCAAGCTTTTGTTGTGTTGCATTGGTGATAATACAATTAATTAATTCATGACTAGAGATGCAAAATATACATTTTAGAAATACTTTACGTATTTTGTTAATGGAATGGATATCTATTTATTGGCAATTTTTACAAAACATATATTTCTTTTTGGAATGAGATGCTACTAATGAGAAGTGCTTATGTTACAGAAGTGAGTTTTCTCATGGATAGAGGAAATATTTACCCATCGAGAATGATATATATATATATATATATATATATTATGAAGAAAAGAAGAGACCAGAAATATGTATGATGATTATTTGTCAGATAGAATTCTTGTTCAAACCATAAACTATGGTTACCACTCTTTTAAATTATGAAGGTCACAAGGAATATACTTCTTTTTATTATCATCACTATTTGGATAGAATCGGTATGTTGGTTCATTTTCCATATGATTGTGATATTTTTATGTGTTGCCTTCTTAAATGACTAGATATATACATGATAGAAGTAAAATTTACCTCATCTTATGTTAATTCAGTTATTATCATTAGTTTAGTTTTCAAATGAAGGAAAACCAAAGTAATAATAATGAAGGTATAATAGAATTACGTGTCAAGGAATTCGAAGAAGGCAGTGTAAGTTGTTATTTGGTTTACCATCAGGATTTGATTGAAAGTAGCTTGGTGGCGATCATGCAAATTAATTTTTCAAAAGACAACCATAACTTAAGAAATATGACCTTTGATTTTGGAGGAATGAGAGTTACACTCCGATGGATGGAAAGGGAGTGGGAGTTTTTTGGGTGTCAAGGAACATTGGAGACGATGAAAGGAGGATAAAATAGGGAAAAACTAGTGGAATCAAGGAGAACAAAAGTGATACTAATCAAAAGGAATCAAAGAGGACTCTGGTAGGTTTTGAATGATTTTCAATGGTTTTTAAGCTAGAATCAATGAGTAACTTAACTCTGATGAGACCTATTTATTGAGGATATTTATAGTTTATGTTGTTATTTAAGTGTTGTGAGACACTGTTGTTGGAACTCACTTTCATAATCGAGAGTTTTACACTCTAATATTATCCTAATGTGAATACGTCAATTTATTCAATTAAACTTTGTGGAAGGATGTTTTCTTAGTGAGTTATGGTTTCGTTTGCATGAATATAGATTGTTGGGTCACTAATACCTCTTTGGTTTTAGCATGATTTTGACCATCACCTTAGATGCTAGAAGGACTAGAGAAGTTGGTATTATAGCACCTTGATTGTTGTAGCTTTCTGAGATATAGGTATGTTAGTTAGTTAGCTTTTAATACCATAGATTGTTTAGGTTAATTATGTCAGGAATCACCTTGTTGTGCTTGTAGTAGTTTAGATGTGATGATTTTATTCTAAAATTTGCTATGTGATTTTGGAATTTTATTTGATTAAGGCTCTTGAGGTCATCAATGAAAAGGATAAAATATTTTATTTGTGACTCTAATGTCTTATTGTTGTATTGGGTTATTGTGAAACAAGGACTCCGGGTCACCGCACGATGACCTATTAGACCTCGAAAATTTTAGCTATTGTTTTGATATTATAAGTTGTTCCAGGGGTTTTATGAATGATATTTTATTATGGTCTTGTGTGAGTTATAGAATAATGATCTCACGATGTGTATGAGAATGATAGAATCTGTGGTGATGGTTAGACATTGATATGTTTCTAAAGAAGAGGAAATAAGTACTATAGATTATAGGATTATGTGAATCAAAATTATAGATTGTTACTATCTCTCCATTAATGTAGGGAGTGATTTATTGTTGAAAAACTATCACTTCTTAAGTTTTGGAATGAAGGACTACATTACTACCTTCTGAAACATGATTCTTTTCCATAAAGCTATGTAAGAGGTCAATTTGTGTTTCTAGAACATCATCGATCATGTTTGATGGTCGAGTGAAGGAGTATGGTTTGGTCCAACTGAATTTTAAAAGTTTTATGCTATGTCAAAGTGTGTAGTGCTAATATAAAACTTCATGCTCCGTTTGAATGCTGTGTTAACCTATGTTTATGTCAGCAAATCTGAAATGGGAAATTTTTGTATCATAATATGAGACCAAATTGGGAGCTGTTGTATTGTTCAAAAGAATTGATTCATTAAGAAAGGGTTAGATAAACATGGATTATCTTGATTCGATTTTTGGAATCCTTGATGTATGGATTTAAGGATGGAATCCAGATGTAACATTTGAGAGAAATGACACTCTCATTTGGAAATGAAGGCATAAAGATACCAGGTCCTTGTGTAGGAGATTTGGATTTTATAATGAAATGTACCTTTCTTTGACTAAGATTTCCCTTCGAGGTTTTATCCTAAGGTAAATAATGATGTTGTGGAAATGTGTTGTGCGATTTCCTTAATGAATTGAATTATAGAATGATAATGAATGGTATGTATTATGTTTTACTTAAATTCTAAGAAAGAATGGATAAAAAGGTTATGAGCCTTGGCAGCTTTATTTATTTAAATCTAAATGAATAATCAATGGTGTAATTATCAACTTTTAGTAGCTCTTGTATAGACTATTCTTGTTATGCATCTGGTTTGGACTACTAAAGTAAATGCTGAATTTAATTGATGGAGTTTAATCATTTCATATTATAAAGTACGATGGATTTTATATTATTTTGAGATGGATATGTAATAATATTAAAAGCACTTAATTTCTATATGTATTATGAAGAGTGTGGGTAGTGGAATAAGGGAAGAGCTTGATATTTTACTAGAATTCTTTGTAATTTATACTTGATATAGTCTTTTTTTTGGTAAGTTAATTTTTTTTATTAAATATGGCATTTGAAATGTGCCATAATGCCATTAGGAGAGAAAAAGGATGTGTAAACCACAAAAAGAGCATCCTTGAGGACCAAATTGAATAGAGGATAACAAAAATAATCAAAAAATAGATAAAGAAGAAACCCCAAAGGGACAAAGACAACAATACAGAAGCCACTCAGGTAGTAACAGGTTCATCAACATCCTCCTTCTTAGATTCCTTGACCTCATACTTAGAGAAATCCTTGAAATTTCCTTAGCAGTATCCACAACTTCATCCTCCTTAGCTTTAGGTTTAGTATCATTAGTGGATTTTGCAAGGGTATCTTCTTCAAAGTTGTCATAATAGAACAAAAGGCTAAGAGCATTTCTATGCTCTTTCAACTATGATATGGCTCCTCCAATAGCAGCCCAAGTGGTTTCTAAGTGAGCAATAGTATATGAAGTACTCTTAATTACATACTTATGTAGAAACTTCTCCACTAAATTGTTAGAATCATCCTTGTCATCTTCCTTCGGCTTCCCTGGACTCTAAAGTTCTTTATTTTTGAGATGTTGGGAACTCCTCATGGCAGTCACATCCACTTTGACCCTCTTTTTTGCTAGATCAAGACCTTTACGCTTGTCCTCCATCCTCTTCCTTTTGGATCCTCAAACCCTAGAAGCCAGAGTGGAAGAAATGTCATCCTCAGTGTTGTCTACCTGCGTATCCTGGGTTACAATGTTTCCCTTAGAAAAATTTTCTAATAGAAATGCATACAACACCTTAAAGAGGACTTGATGAGAAGGCCAAGCTTCTTCCTTCTTGGAACGAGTTGAGGTGATGGTGTAGTCCATTGATAAAAAGAGGAACTCGAGAATATTGAGGAGCTTAAATTCCCTAAAATGATTGACAAATGAGATGTAAAAATTATGGAGCTGAGAGTTGGTGTTGTCCACCATTATGTACTCCATAATAGGTTTCATGACTTCCTTCCATGGAGTAGGAAGATCTCTACGAGACATCCCTTGCTTTATGATTCTCCTCAATGGTGAATTTGGTTAGAACTGGCTCAACTCAACCTCCCAATTATGTTTATCCCTTCTCACAATGCGTTCAACAACCAGTTGCCCAGTGAGTTTTGCTAAGATGCCAACATCCACTTAAAAGTTGACACCATGGATTATAACTATCCCCTTCTCCCAAGTAGAAGCGAAGACCATGTTTATACTTGATATAGTCTTACTTAAGTATTCGATATGCTATTTCTATTAAAGAAGAGATATTCAATATTTTAGTAGTAGCACAGATAGGTTAAATATTTGGATTTAGAACCCAAAGAAATCCTAGTAGAAGTGGGGTTAAACTTATAATGGAGGCTTGAGTTAGGCAACCAATATTTAAGAAAAATACCTAGCTTTATAAAGGAATCAAATAAATAGCTTGATACACGTCTAGTGCACTTACATTAGCAGATTTATCTAAGTGTAGAGATTGGTGTACCTCTTAGAAAGAATGAAGAGGAATTTTGTGTTAGATTCCTTTCATGGAATGAGGAGAATCATGCTAGCTCATCCAAGAAGGATGAGAAGGGATAGTTGAGCATGCATTTTACCTAATGCACTTACATTAAAAGATAGATGTAAGTTGTAGGGATGGGTAACTCATGTGATATTTCCAAAAGGAAATTGAAATGAATGCACTTAGGATAAAGCTACTAAGACTAAGATACAAGATCTTCAATTAACTCCATGCCATGATTGGGTTCATACTTCAAAAAAAACTTAGGTTGAGTTGGGTTAAATGTTGGGATGTGACATCTTGTATAAGAGCATGGTTCATAGTGGAATAGGTTCACTGCATAATACTAGCTGTAATATGTGATAGAAGTCATATTTAAATAATGTCAAAAAGAGAATTTAGTAGAAGTAAATCTATCTGGTTATTTGAGTTGATTGAGTAAATAAGTAATAGTAGGAGGAGAAATTTGAAAGAAATAATTTCTAATAAAATTCCTATTGGCTCTTATGTGTGTGGGCTAGGGATAATGCCACTAAAGAAGAGAATAGGGATTGTTGCCCCATCGAAAAGGAAAACATGATATAATAATGTAGAGAACAGAATCCCAGATGTAGGTTCAGATAACCCTAGTAATGAAAGGGAAAATATTACTAAGACAATGGATCTACTTTGGGAATAAGTAGAAATACAAAAATATTTGTTGGATGCCATGTTGAATCAGGAAATATAGGCTAGGAAATCTATTAGGAGATAGGAAAATGAACCCTTTATTGAGGCACAACTGGCCAAGATTCGACTTGAGGTCGAGTTGGGCAAAGAGATGAAACATTTAAAATCTTCCAAGTTTAATGGAGAGGAAGATGGTGATAAGGCTGAGGTATGGTTGAAGGAAATATAAACCTATTACAATATGAAGAATTTTTCCTCGGATACTCCGACATCCTATGCCACATTGCATTTGCAAGGAGATGGTTTGGATTGGTGGAAAACTCTTAGTGCAAATCGAAAACTAGCAGCAACAATCGATCTAAAATGGGATGAATTTATAAAAGCCTTCAAAGATAGATTTCTCATGAAACATTTCTATTCCTAGAAGTTTGAGGAGTTCACTAAAATTCTACAGGGAACTAGAACAGTGGAAAAATACTATCAAATATTTGTCAAGTTGCTGAAATATGTGCTTGCTTATAATGAGAAAATAAAGATTCACAAGTTTATACTAGGAGCAGATCCTAGAATAGGGTAAGAAGTAGATATGAGGGAACCTCCTACTCTACAAAAGGCCTATGATTTGGCCAGGAAAGTTGAAACATATCTCAAACCCTATTTTAATTATGAAGGGTTATACGAGCAAGGTAGAGAAGCATTAAGGAAAAGGAATAGCACATGTTTTGTTAAGTGGAAAAAAGAATAGGTAAACAAATATTTCTCTAAGCATGATAGAAGGAATGATCAAAAATAGAGGAAGTTTCGGAGAAGGTCCCAAGGAAAAAATTATACTTCCAACAACCGTGACAAAGTAAATAATATATCATCATAGGGATAGGTTAATTATCCACATGCAAATAAATCATAAGAGGGATAGAAAAAAATAACATCCAAGGCTGAAAGAAGGATATTATCTTTGTAGAGGACTACATTATACCAGCAATTGCCCACAAAGAGCAAGAATGAGTTTAAAAGGAAAAGAACCAATGTATAAAGAAACTGCACCTAAAGAGCTCGCGCACAAGATTTATACAACTACAAGAAAATAGAATGTTGATGGTCAAGCCATGCCACTATTGATTAAAGGTAAGATTTTTGGCAGGAATGTTAAAATTTTGATCAATAGCAGTGCTAAAAATAGTTTTATTTCCTCTAGTTTAGCTAAAGATATTTTAGAATGACTAAGAATCTTGGCTCATGGGTGGAAGGTCGAGTATGGTTCAGGACAAACCTACTCCATTAATTAATGTTACCCTATGGTAGAAATTTGCTTACCTAGTGGAAAAATAATAGGATGTTTGTATGTAGATCCTCTACATGCTTTTGATATAATCCTAGGAATGGATTGGTTGCAAGCGCATAAGGCAGTACTAAAATTCCAAGATAGATGGATTGAATACACAGAAGATAGGGATGTTGTGCGGAGGGTGTATATCCTACAAAGGGCTTTTCAATTTTCAAATCCTGTCGGTAATGCAACTTAAGAAGGCCATAAAAAAATGAGGAATGATCTATGTAGTTAAGATAAACAAAATTTATAGAAGAAGGAAGAGGTGTTTGAGAAACACCCAATTATTTAAGAATTTAGAGATATCTTTCTAGAGGATCTACCTGGATTACCCCCTAAGTGGGAATTTGAATTTACTATTAAGATTCAACCTAGAATATAACCCATCCATAGAGCTCCTTAAAGAACGAATCCTACTGAAATGCAAGAGTTAAGATGCAATTGCAAGGGTTAATAGAGAAAGGATTGATCAAACCAAGTGTATCACCTTGGGGTGAACCAATACTATTTGTAAAGAAGAAGGATGGTTCCTTGAGATTATGCGTAGATTATAGAATTTTGAACAAGGCGACTATCAAGAAAATATCCTCTATCAAGAATTGAAGATCTCTTTGATCAACTCAAAGATGCCACCATATTTTTAAAGATTGATTTAATATTAGGATATCACCAATTGAGAATATGTGAGGAGGATACTCATAAGATAGCCTTTAAAACTCATTATGGCTATTATGAGTCTATTGTATTACCTTTTGGTTTAACAAATTTTCCATTGTCATTTATGAATTTTATGAATAACATCTTCAATAAGTACTTGGATAGATTTGTTCTGGTATTTTTGAATGATATTTTGATATATTCTAGAAAAAGATAGCACAATGAGCACCTTAGGGTTGTGCTAGAGCTATTAAGGAGAAATTAGTTGTATGGGAATTTATCCAAGTGTGAATTTTATGTGTCAAAAGTGCAATATTTAGAACACATTTTTTTGGTTGAAGGGATCACAGTATATCATAAGAAAACAGAGGCTATTTTGAATTGGCCACCACCAAAAAATGTGATAGAAGTTTGAAATTTCATGGGCTTGAATGGTTATTATAGGTGATATGTTAAATATTACGCCAAGATAACCTCTCCAATAACCAACCTTTAAAGGAAAGGAAAATAATTTAGATAAATAGATAAATGTGAGACAACCTTTGATATGTTGATGCAAAAGCTTACTAATTCGCCTATACTAAGGATACCTAACCCTCAGGGGAGTTTTTCCATTTATACAAATTCTTCATTGGAAGGTTTAGGAGGATTGCTCTCATATGAAGAAGCATTGGTAGCCTATGAATCTAGAAAACTAAAAATACATGAGGTTAATTATGCAACCCATGACTTAGAGTTGGTAGTTGTAGTGCTTGCTCTCAAGAGTTGGTGATATTATCTAGTCGGAAGATCCTTTGAGCCAAGGACAGACTATCAGAGTCTACAATACATATTCACTCAACCTTTACTCAATGCTAGGAAAAGAAGGTGGATGTTATTCCTCATAGAATATGAGTTTGATATTGAGTATATAAAGGGAAAAGACAATAAAGTCACTGATGCACTGAGTAGGAGGAGACATATAGTAGTTTTTTCTAGCATCCATGTCAACTTTATGGAACAAGTCAAGGAAATTCAAAATTGGATGCTTACTACAACCAAATTCGGGAAAGGATGTTGAGGAAACCTGATGAAAACAAAGAATTTTACATCATTGATGGTTTCTTATGCTTTAAGAATAGGGTAGTAATTCATAAGACCAAAAATTTGAGAAATATGATTATGAATGAGGCACATAGATCTTCATATTTTATTCATCGAAGAGGAGAAAATATGAGAAAGAATATGAAAAAGACATTCTTTTGTCCAGGAATGAAGAGAGACATAACTGAGTTTATCACTCAATACCTTGAGTTTCAAAAGGTAAAATCATAACACAAACATCCTACTTGATTATTTTATCCGCATGATGTGTCTATACAAAAATGGCAAGTGATTTCAATGGATTTCATTACAGGGCTGCCTAAGAACAGGTTTTAACATGATGTAATTATATTAGTGCTCAACAGACTAATCAAGGTTACATACTTTATACCTGGGAACACCAATGATAACATCGTGATTATGGCTAACATATTTTCTAAATAAATATTTCATCTTCATATTTTTTCAGAGGTAATCATATCAGATAGGTACCCAAAATTTACATCTGAGTTTTAAAAATCCTTGCATCGTACCATTGGTACTAGATTGAACATCAATTTTTCTTATCATCCAAAAATTGATGGGAAAAATGAAAGAGTGAATCAGGTGCTAGAATATATGCTTTGCATGTATTGTATGGATCAGAAAACTCATTGGGAGGATTACTTGCATCAGGTAGAATTTACCTACAATATTGGTCATCATTCAACCATGGGCATGGCTCCATTCAAAGATTTATATGGCAAAAAGTGCTGAACACAATTGTCATGGGATAATATAGAAGACCAGATTGTGCTTGGACTAGATATGGTCAAAGAAATAGAGCAACAGTTGAGGGTGATTAGAGAGAGATTAAAGGAAGTTGTAGACCATTAAAAAAGTTATGTCAATCTTAAGAGATCACCAAAAGAGTTTGATGTGGGTGATAGAGTGTTTTTGAGGGTTAAGCCAAGAAAGAGTGCAATCAAGTCCACAAATCTAGATCCTCACTTTGTTGGACCATTTGAAATCATAGAGAAGATTAGTCCTGTGGCATATCGACTTTTCTTACCACCCAATTTGTCCAAGATTCACAACACTTTTCATATTTCTTTTATTTAAAAGTATGTTGCTAATATAGAACATGTGTGGAACTTTTTTAATTTGTAGATGATGAACCTATAGGTTATAGAGGTTCAAATAGTAAGAATCCTTGAGTTTTGATCTTAAATCGATGAGGAAAGAAAATTTGGAGCAGTACAAATTTTAGTGTAAACATTACTCGGAAAGGAACGCTACTTGGGAAAAGTAGAAAAAATGCAAAAGCACTTTCCAATTATATTTGAAAATGTTGTATAAAGACTATTTTATGTTTATAATGTTTTAAACATAGAGGACTGTGTTAAGCCTAAGGGGGGTAGGATGTCATGACCCTCCCTTGGAAAACTTGTTATGTGTATGGATTCAAGTTTTTGTTGTGTTGCATTGGTTATGGTACAATCAATTACTTCATGACTAGAGATGCAAAATATACATTATGGAAATGCTTTATGTATTTTTTTAATGGAATGGATATCTATTTAGTGACAATTTTTACAAAACATATATTTTATTTTGGAATGAGATGCTACTAATGAGAAGTGCTTATGTTGCAGGAATGATTTTCCTCATGGATGGAAGATTTATCCATCAAGAATAATATATATATATATATATATATATATATATATATATCGTGAAAAAAAAGAAGAGACCTGAAAGATGTATGATGATTCTTCATCACATAGAATCCTTATTCAAACCATAAGCTATGGTTACCACTCTTTTAAATTATGAAGGTCACAAGGAATATACTTCTTTTTATTATCATCACTATTTGGATAGAATCGGTATGCTGGTTCATTTTTCATATGATTGTGATATTTTTATGTGTTTCCTTCTTAAATGACTATATATATACATGATAGAAGTAAGTTTTGCCTTATCTTATGTTAATTTGGTTATTATCATTAGTTTAGTTTTCAAATGAAAATCCCAAGTAATAATAATGAAGGTATAATAGTCTTATGTGTCAAGGAATTCGAAGAAGGCAGTGTAAGTTGTTATTTGGTTCTTCATCAATATTTGATTAAGAGAAGCTTGGTGGTGATCGTGTGAATTAATTTTTTAGAAGACAACCATAACCCAGGAAAGATGACCTTTGATTTCGAAGGAATGGGAGTTACACTCTGGAAAATGGAAAGGGAGTGGGAGTTTTTTGGGTGTTAAGGAACGTTGGAGATGGTGGAAGGAGGAGAAAAGAGGGAGAAAACCAATGGAATTAAGGAGAACAAAAGTTAGACTAATCAAAAGGAATCATAGAGGAATTAAGTAGGTTTTGGAATACTTTTCAATGGATTTTAAGCTAAAATAAATGAGTAACTTAACTCTTATGATACCTTTTTATCGAGGATATTTAAAGTTTACGTTGTTCCAGTTGTTATTTAAGTATTGTGAGACGTTGTTGTTGGAACTCACTTTCATAATTGAGAGTTTTACACTTTAATATTATCATAATGTGAATACATCAATTGCTTTATTTAAACGTTGTGGAAGGATGTTTTATTAGTGATTTTTGGTTTCATTTGCATGAATATAGATTATTGGGTCACTAATACCTCTTTGGTTTTAGCATCATTTTGATCGTTACCTTAGATGATAGAAGGATTGGAGAAGTTGATATTATAGCACCTAGATTATTGTCGCTTTTTGAGCTATAGGAATGTCTGTTAGCTAGCTTTTAATATCATATATGGTTCAAGTTGATTACAGTAGGAATCACCTTGTTGTGCTTGTAGTAGTTTAGTTGCGTTGATTTTATCTTGAATTTTGCTATGTGATTTTAGAATTTTATTTGATCAAGGCTCTTGAGGTCATCAATGAAAAGGATAAACTATTTTATTTGTGATTCTGATGTCTCATTGTTGTATTGGGTTACTATGAAACAAGGACTCTAGGTCACAGCATGATGACCTATTAGAACTTGAAACTTTTAGCTATTGTTTTGATATTAGAAGTTGTTTATGGGATTTATGACCAATATTTGATTATGGTCTTGTGTGAGTTGTAGAATAATGATCTTACAGTGTGTATGAGAATGATAGAATCTATGGTGATAGTTAGACACTGATATATTTTTGAAGAAGAGGAAAGAAGCACTATAGATTATAGGATTATGTGAATCGAAATTACAAATTGTTACTATCTCTCCATTAATGCAGGGAATGACTTATTGCTAAAAAACTTTCACTTATTAAGTTTTAGAATAAAGGACTACACGACTACCTTCTCAAACACAATTCTTTTCCATAAAGCTGTGTGAGAGGTCAATCAGTGTTGCTGGAATGTTGCTGGTCTTGTTTGATGGTTGAGTGCAGGAGTATAGTTTGGTCAAACTAAATTTTAAAAGTGTTATGCTATATCGAAGTGTGTAGTTTTAATGTCGAAATTCGTGCTCCGTTTAGGTGTTGTGTTAACCTATGTTTATGTCAAAAAATCTAAAAGGGAATTTTTTGTACCGTAATATGAGACCAAATTGGGAGGTTTTGTATTGTTCAAAATAACTGGTTCATTAATAAAGTGTAAGATAAACAAGGATTATCTTGAACTAATTTTTGAAATCCTTGATGTATGGATTTAAGGATGGAATCCAGATGTAACATTTGAGAGAAATGGCACTCTCGTATGGAAATGAAGGCATAAAGATGCCAGGTCCTTATGTAGGAGATTTGGATTTTATAATGAAATATACCTTTCTTCGGCTAAGTTTTTCCTTCGAGATTTTATCCCAAGGTATGCATTATGTTTTACTTAAATTCATAGAAATAATGGATAAAAATATGATGAGCCTTGACAACTTTATCTATTTTAAATCTAAATGAATAATTATGGTGTAGTTATCAGCTTTTAGTAGCTCTTGTATAGACTATTCTTGTTATGCATCTGGTTTGGACTACCAAAGTAAATGCTAAATTTATTTGATGGAATTTAATCATTTCAGATTATAGAGTATGATGGATTTTATATTAGTCCTATATGGTTATGTAATAATCTTAAAAGCACTCAATTTTTGTATGAATTATGAGGAGTGTGGGTAGTGGAATAAGGGAAGAGCTGGATATTTTACTAGAATGCTTTGTAATACATACTTGATATAGTCTTACTTAAGTATTGGATATGCTATTTCTATTAAAGAAGAGATATTCGAATATTTTAGTAGTAGCACAGATAGATTAAACCTCTGGATTTAGAACCCAAATAACTCCTAGTAGAAGTGGGGTTAAACTTATAATGGAGATCTGAGTTAGGAAAGAAGGATTTAATGAAAATATCTAGCTTGATAAAGTAATGAACTAAATAGCTTGATACACGTCTAGTGTGCTTACATTAATAGATTTATGTAAGTGTAGATATTAGTGTACCTATTTGAAAGACTAAAGAGGAATTTTGTGTTAGATTTCTTTGATGGACTGAGGATAATCATGCTAGGTCATCCAAGAAGGATGAGAAAAGATAGTCGAGCATGCATTTTACCTAATGCACTTACATTAAAATATAGATGTAAGTTGTAGGGATGGGTAACTCATGCGACATTTCCAAAAGGAAAGTGAAATGAATGCACTTAGGGTCAAGATACTCAGACTAAGATACAAGGTCTTCAATTAACTCCATGCCATGATTGGGTTCATACTAAAAAAAAAACTTAGGTTAGTTGGATGAAATAGTTGGGATGTGACATGAAGC
The DNA here is from genome assembly GCA_028583015.1 of Wollemia nobilis. Lineage (NCBI taxonomy): Eukaryota > Viridiplantae > Streptophyta > Pinopsida > Araucariales > Araucariaceae > Wollemia > Wollemia nobilis. Next base: position 2,404,320 of record JAQPPZ010001560.1, on the reverse strand, counting down.
TCCTAATTTGCCCTAATTTGATTCTCTTGTTGCTTGGCTTTAAAAAATTCAAAACTCCTTTGTGTTGTTTAGCTTTCCAATGTTTATCCAAGTTCTTCTTCTCCTCCAATGCTCTCCTCTTGTGGTGGTTAGATATTGGGGATTCTTCTCACCTCTTTTGTTGTAGTTTCAATGTCCTTTGTAATGGTGCTCAATTTCAGATTCGATGGCTCTTCAGCTTTTGATTCTCAAGCTTTTCAACATCTCAACTTCCCTTAGTAATGCAAACTTCTATAACGCTTTCCTTCTTTTTTAATGTTACTTTATTTTTCTAACATTGTGGCTTTTCTTTACTATGATGGCTCTTCCTTTATATTGTGGCTTAACTTTACTATGGTGGCTCCTCCTTCTATATGGTGGTGCTTCTTTACTATGGCAATTCTCTACACCTTTAATGACTTGTCTTCACCTAAGTTTTGCAATTATTGACCCACCTTTTTGGTGTCTTTAGGCACCTCAGATCTGTCTTGCATTTGTTCTCTATTGAATCTCTTCTTTTTACTCAATAGAACTTAGAAAAAATGCATTTCAAATATAAAAATATCATATACTATTTCTACTTATCTCCCTTCAAGCAAGTTTTTAACTTCAATCTTTGCTGTTATGTTTTCGCAGATTTTAAGATAACAATGTCTCCTTCGTTGGCTTGGAGATACTCAACTTAAACTAGCTTTTGCTCCTTAAATAGTTCTTAAAAGGTGCTTTTAAAAACCTTAAAATGAACTAGTTTTAATACTTAAAGAATGAAATTTCATAGCACCACTTTTACACACCTTTTGACCTCCTTTTGTAGCTAGTCTTCTTGGTGATTTGGTTCACCTATTTTTTGCCTCGAATTTGTGAAATTTGCAGCTCTCCTTTCTACTCAATTTTACCTTAAAATTATTAATCTTGTAGCTTCAATTCCTTGTGCTTTGCTACCCTTAACTTTTAAATCATGTAGATTTTATTGCTACCTTCTTGCTGTAGATACCTAAAATATGTCATGTTGAGGGCGACTACTCACATGGACATGGTACAAAACCATATGGAGGATCTTGGACAGACTCCAAGATAGAGCAGTGGTTCTAACCACTCAATTTAGGGATTTTGGCCTAAGCAGTTTGAACTGCAGCCCAGATCGGCGATCTCCAGTATAAACCACGGTTGACACCTGTGGTCTATAGTTTGGACTGCAACTGTGACCTGTGGTCTTAACTGAAGTTTAGTTAGGCCTTCCATCCTAGACAAATCATTTGGAACGACCGAAATATCTAGGAGGCAGTTGAAGGACTAAAGATTCTAGAGGCTTCCATCCCAACTGTCCTAACCACCCTTCTTGGTATTGGCTTCTCCATGAAGCCACCCCTAGCCCTAGGGGGCATGCTATAAATACCCCCCTCCAAATGGAGAGGAGATATAGATGATTTGTATAGCGAAGTGCTGGCGAATTATCGAAAGAAAATTAATTGATCAAAAGAGCAGCGAAGCCCTGTTAAATTGCATACTGAATCTGTGCATTTGAGATCCCCTTTGCTATTCACCTAAATACCAATTAGCCATGGATGCCCTAGGTTCCTAGGAGATTCAAGAAACACAAATTCAGGTAAACGAAGGCCCTTCATAGCGATTTGATTGCAAAATCTATCAAATGACAACAAAGGTGACCCTTGAACATCGATTTGGATAAGGAGGTCAAGCCCATTGCCCCTAAGTCTGAGGGCAAACCTATCAGAGGTCAAACCATGATTGTCAGCCGTGGTTCACAATGCAAACTACCCATCATAGCTATGGTTTGCAATAGGTGAATGATCACTTTACTTGCTTTGCTTTTTATCGCATAGATTAGTTATATTAGTATTTTCATAGGTTTAATTGCATTTTAGAGAAAATATGACCGTAGGAATTAGTTGTTTCATGCATTGTATTAAGTAGGATTCTATTAGATATTTTATGCACTTTATTATTCCTAACTTGATATTTAATCCATGCATCATTTGCTTATTCATGTCCTTCATGTTGAAGTATAATTCTTGATCAAATTAGAATAGTTTAAATTCCTTCTCTATGTTTTCTTGTTTTACTAGTTTAATGGAATTTGCATACATATTTCCTTACAGGGCTTCATCAAGAGAGGCTATCAATATTTTTAATCATGTGCTGTTGTTTCTTGTTCGCAGGGAGACAGGTGCAAGAGGATCTTATGTCATAATCCTTCCACATCACGAAGAAGGGGGTTAGCTCCACCCCAAGGCAGTTTGTGACTAATCAATAGAGCACTATAAGTATGCCTACCCTATTGAAGGTATTGGCAATTATAATATCAGTATCATCGCTCAAGTGACCCTAAGAGGACATTTTTGTAATCAAAGCTCATTCAAATATTAATACAAGAAACCTTATGTTATTTTTGTTCAATTTATGTACTTGTGTGATTCTTTATGCTTTTATGATGGTATAGATCAATACAATATCTAGGTGCACGCTCAATGGTTACATCAGATGGCGATAACGGTGGAACATCGCATTTCTAACCCTTGAGTATTGACATCTTTGTTTTTTTTATCTCAGGTGCTAACCGTAGCTAAAAACTGCAGTTATTTTTTGGCCCGCGGTTGTAACCTACGGTCACCACTGCAGCCCGTGGATCGGACCTGCGGTTAATAGAGGAAAATGCAAAAAACAAGAAACTCAGTGGGCAGTAGAGTAGGAGCTAAGGTAGTCCCCAATTTCACTATCTATTTTGCAATTTTTTCTCTATGATTTTATAGAAAGCATTGAACTGTCGTAAACTAGGAACTTAAGTAAAAAATAGTCAATGAACAAGTCTTAGTTTATTTCTATTTTCCTTTCATTAGAGAGGTGTTGTTGGTAATAGTGGACCTCTGAGTGTAGTACGCCCCTAAATACAACGACCTTGATAGATATTGTGTTGTTTGCATGCTTGAGGCCCAATTAGTGGCCATGTCATTATAATTGCATCGTCAAAATATCATATACGACATTAGCATGCATTTTTTTATGAATTTGAAACGTTCCTTTCTTTTCATGCATATCATGTAGGAATGATCATTATGCTATTCTACACATTGGTCATTTTTGCAAAGTAAAAGGAACCACACACACCACCTGACACTTAAACGCTAGTGAATTGGGCTTCATCTCCAACCACTAGTAGGGTTCAATGATGGTGGATGTAATTTCCATCCGCTAGCCCAAATCCCACATGCCTTGTGATACTAGACCATACCGGGTCCAAGATCCTTTTGTACCCTAAAAAATTTGCATATACTCCTCTTCAGAGGGTATGACGCTGATTGGGGGAAAATGGGTGAGAAACTAGGAGGACCTGTGAAACCTGACCATGTGTGGGCTTCACTTCCACACATTATAGGTTGGTTTACGTGACTTGGGTTTCATCACCAAGTTGTCGAGTTGCGGGTATACAGGTGAAATCCAATTTAATTGAGTATAAAATCCAACAATCTTTCAAAACACACGAGAGTTTCTAACACCGATACAACACATCTAAAAACAACATCAAACAATTTAGGGCTCATAATAAAAATTTAAAAGGAGATAATCATCATTTGTATACCTTGTTTGCATAATAAAATACATCTAGACGTTAGGTACACAAATGGTGAACACATGGGGTGATTGGCAAAGGTCTAGGACCGATGCCCATGATCAACCCCCAACTAGTTCATAGCAGCATGTGTCGAGTCCTCATACACATGAGCAAATCAAACGACGTTCGACGAGCATTAGAGGTGACAACTCGACATGGGGAGATCCCATTGAGTGGACCCCCAATAGAGGAGCTTCATTACACTCCTCTAGGAATAGGACTGAGCACAAATATTCTCAGCATGAGGATGCTCTACTCCAAAGCCATTATCGAGAACCGCACTGCACACGCATCCATGAGATTAGGGGAGGAATATGTTGTGTAGGGGACCAAGTTGGTTCCCATACGTACTAGGTCCATAGGAGGTTCTAACCCTCCATAGTCAGAGTATAGACGAACCAGAGATCTACCCATTTAGGTGCAAGAGGATAGGCTCACTTTTGAGCATAGGTCCACCCATACTCCCGCACGTGGCCCACCATGCAAGATCACCATTGATATATCAAATGTGGGAGCTAATGGAACACCACCGCATGAGCGGTGGAGGTCTAGACAATTAGATGGTCTAGGTAGTGTTCTTGAGTAGCTATGATGCAAGCCTATAGCATCGCCCACTCGTGCTCTGAGTGAGCATAGCGACAGTTGTATCAAGATCACTAGAGAGCATGGAGAGTCTTCTAAGTGCCCTCATGTCATATGTCTGCCATCAACACATTTGTTCGATGGGTACAAAACCCATAAGGTAGCTCGCATAGAGCGTACACACCAGAGGCTTCCAACGGCTAACCAAATCGATAGATCACATAGACTGGTGTATGAGAAAAGATGCCAAATCCTCTAAGATCAATTGGAGGATGCTCGCTTAGAGAGGCAACATATTGAAGATGAAAATATTCAAGCACAAAGGCTCCTACGATACAGATTATATGAGCAACGCATGCATGAGGAATGTATTCTAGCTTAGAAGGAGCACATAGAGTAGGAGGATCGGCTAGTTAGGGTTGGCCTATACCCTCCCGAGGAGTATAGAGAACATGTGCATAGGAGGGCTATGTCTCTGGCCGATATGCATGAGGATCGTAGAGATGCTCATACTCATGTTAGTGCCCAATAGGGGGAGCGACTACCGTCACTCAATAATATTAGACAGAGGCAACATGAACATGTGGATGTAGACGGATACGATCAAGAGTATCCTAAGAGTTATCGAGTTGAGGAGGAAGAAGATCCAAATCCTAACCACCCTTCTTGGTATTGGCTTCTCCATGAAGCCACCCCTAGACCTAGGGGGCATGCTATAAATACCCCCCTCCAAATGGAGAGGAGATATAGACGATTTGTATAGCGAAGTGCTGGCGAATTATCGAAAGAAAATTAATTGATCAAAAGAGCAGCGAAGCCCTGTTAAATTGCATACTGAATCTGTGCATTTGAGATCCCCTTTGCTATTCACCTAAATACCAATTAGCCATAGATGCCCTAGGTTCCTAGGAGATTCAAGAAACACAAATTCAGGTAAACAAAGACACTTCATAGCGATTTGACTGCAAAATCTATCAAATGACAACAAAGGTGACCCTTGAACATCAATTTGGATAAGGAGGTCAAGCCCATTGCCCCTAAGTCTGAGGGCAAACCTATCAGAGGTCAAACCATGATTGTCAGCCGTGGTTCACAATGCAAACTACCCATCATAGCTATGGTTTGCAATAGGTGAATGATCACTTTACTTGCTTTGCTTTTTATCGCATAGATTAGTTATATTAGTATTTTCATAGGTTTAATTGCATTTTAGAGAAACTCTGACCGTAGGAATTAGTTGTTTCATGCATTGTATTAAGTAGGATTCTATTAGATATTTTATGCAATTTATTATTCCTAACTTGATATTTAATCCATGCATCATTTGCTTATTCATGTCCTTCATGTTGAAGTATAATTCTTGATCAAATTAGAATAGTTTAAATTCCTTCTCTATGTTTTCTTGTTTTACTAGTTTAATGGCATTTGCATACATATTTCCTTACAGGGCTTCATCAAGAGAGGCTATCAATATTTTTAATCATGTGCTATTGTTTCTTGTTCGCAGGGAGACAGGTGCAAGAGGATCTTATGTCATAATCCTTCCACATCACGAAGAAGGGGGTTAGCTCCACCCCAAGGCAGTTTGTGACTAATCAATAGAGCACTATAAGTACGCCTACCCTATTGAGGGCATTGGCAATTGTAATATCGATATCATCGCTCAAGTGACCCTAAGAGGACATTTTTGTAATCAAAGCTCATTCAAATATTAATACAAGAAACCTTATGTTATTTTTGTTCAATTTATGTACTTGTGTGATTCTTTATGCTTTTATGATGGTATAGATCAATACAGTATCTAGGTGCATGCTCAATGGTTACGTCAGATGGCGATAATGATGGAACATCGCATTTCTAACCCTTGAGTATTGACATCTTTGTTTTTTTTATCTCAGGTGCTAACCGTAGCTAAAAACTGTAGTTATTTTTTGGCCCGCGGTTGTAACCTACGGTCACCACTGCAGCCCGTGGATCGGACCTGCGGTTAACAGAGGAAAATGCAAAAAACAAGAAACTCAGTGGGCAGTAGAGTAGGAGCTAAGGTAGTCCCCAATTTCACTATCTATTTTGCATTTTTTTCTCTGTGATTTTATAGAAAGCATTGAACTGTCGTAAACTAGGAACTTAAGTAAAAAATAGTCAATGAACAAGTCTTAGTTTATTTCTATTTTCCTTTCATTAGAGAGGTGTTGTTGGTAATAGTGGACCTCTGAGTGTAGTACGCCCCTAAATACAATGACCTTGATAGATATTGTGTTGTTTGCATGCTTGAGGCCTAATTAGTGGCCATGTCATTATAATTGCATCATCAAAATATCATATACGACATTAGCATGCATTTTTTTATGAATTTGAAACGTTCCTTTCTTTTCATGCATATCATGTAGGAATGATCATTATGCTATTCTACACATTGGTCATTTTTACAAAGTAAAAGGAACCACACACACCACCTGACACTTAAACGCTAGTGAATTGGGCTTCATCTCCAACTACTAGTAGGGTTCAATGATGGTGGATGTAATTTCCATCTGCTAGCCCAAATCCCACATGCCTTGTGATACTAGACCATACCGGGTCCAAGATCCTTTTGTACCCTAAAAAATTTGCATATACTCCTTTTCGGAGGGTATGACACTGATTGGGGGAAAATGTGTGAGAAACTAGGAGGACCTGTGAAACCTGACCATGTGTGGGCTTCACTTCCACACATTATAGGTTGGTTTACGTGACTTGGGTTTCATCACCAAGTTGTCAGGCTGTGGGTATACAGGTGAAATCCAATTTAATTGAGTATAAAATCCAACAATCTTTCAAAACACACGAGAGTTTCTAACACCGATACAACACATTTGAAAACAACATCAAACAATTTAGGGCTCATAATAAAAATTTAAAAGGAGATAATCATCATTTGTATATCTTGTTTGCATAATAAAACACATCTAGACGTTATGTACACAAATGGTGAACACATGGGGTTATTGGCAAAGGTCTAGGACCGATGCCCATGATCAACCCTCAACTAGTTCATAGCAGCATGTGTCGAGTCCTCATACACGAGCAAATAAAACGACGTTCGACGAGCATTAGAGGTGACAACTCGACATGGGGAGATCCCATTGAGTGGACCCCCAATAGAGGAGCTTCATTACACTCCTCTAGGAATAGGACTGAGCACAAATCTTCTCAGCATGAGGATGCTCTACTCCAAAGCCATTATCGAGAACCGCACTGCACACGCATCCATGAGATTAGGGGAGGAATATGTTGTGTAGCGGACCAAGTTGGTTCCCATATGTACTAGGTCCATAGGAGGTTATAACCCTCCATAGTCAGAATATAGACGAACCAGAGATCTACCCATTTAGGTGCAAGAGGATAGGCTCATTTCTGAGCATAGGTCCACCCATACTACCGCATGTGGCCCACCATGCAAGATCACCATTGATATATCAAAGGTGGGAGATAATGGAACACCACCGCATGAGCGGTGGAGGTCTAGAAAATTAGATGGTCTAGGTAGTGTTCTTGAGCAGCTATGCTGCAAGCCTATAGCATCGCCCACTCGTGCTCTGAGTGAGCATAGCGATAGTTGTATCAAGATCACTAGAGAGCATGGAGAGTCTTCTAAGTGCCCTCATGTCATATGTCTACCATTAACACATTTGTTCGATGGGTACAAAACCCATAAGGTAGCTCGCATAGAGCGTACACACCAGAGGCTTCCCACGGCTGACCAAATCGATAGATCACATAGACTGGTGTCTGAGAAAAGATGTCAAATCCTCTAAGATCAATTGGAGGATGCTCGCTTAGAGAGGCAACATATTGAAGATGAAAATCTTCAAGCGCAAATGCTCCTACGATAGAGATTATATGAGCAACGCATGCATGAGGAATGTATTCTAGCTTAGAAGGAGCACATAGAGTAGGAGGATCGGCTAGTCAGGGCTGGCCTATACCCTCCCGAGGAGTATAGAGAACATGTGCATAGGAGGGCTATGTCTCTGGCCGATATGCACGAGGATCATAGAGACGCTCATACTCATGTTAGTGCCCAATAGGGGGAGCGACTACCGTCACTCAATAATCTTAGACAGAGGCAACATGAACATGTGGATGTAGACGGATACGATCAAGAGTATCCTAAGAGTTATCGAGTTGAGGAGGAGGAAGATCCAAATCCTCCACCTCTATCAAAGAAGACCGTACCTCCTATACTGCCTCCATGACAGCTTAGGGAGGAGGAATTTTTATCTTCTGAGGCGTACAAGGCTTTGGACGATAAGGCCAAAGCAATAGAGAGGAAAGGCACGACTATGCAAAAGCCAACACTGAGGAAGATACACAATGAACCTTTAGACCTCTTAGTGCCCATGCCTCCATATGCCAAGCATTTTGATATGCCTAGGTTAGAAAAATTCAAGGGTGATGAGGATGCCCAAGAGCATGTTACAAGTTTTTTGGATGCTTGTTTCCAGATAAAGAGTCATGATGCATTGTTGTTACGCACCTTCATTACGACACTCTCTGACCCAGCCCGAGAGTGGTTAAACCAGCTAAAGAAACACAATATTACTAGTTTTGAGCAGTTAGCCGATGCATTTCTTGAACGCTATTTATTTTGCGTCAAGAAATAGGCCAACCTTTCTGATTTGGCTATGCTAGCTCAGCATGACGATGAGCCCATCGAGTAATACAGAAAGAAATGGCATAGAATAATGGTAAAGCTACCATTCCCCATTCTTATAGCCTAATTGACCTGAATATTTACAAAGATTTGTGCTAAGCACATCTCGCTACTATTGCAATTGCAACAATACGCTACATTCGAGGAAGCTATGGTGCAAGCTAAGGTGATCGAGGACATCAAGTTGCAAGAAGGCAACTTGAATGTTAAGATCAAGAAAGAAGGGTTTAAAAAGAGTACTACAAAGCAACAGGGCAAGCAGGCTCACATGAATCGAGTAGTACTAAATCTTGGAGGAGAGGACAAGGGACAACAAAAGCCTAATTATCAGGCCCAACCTCCTCTTGTGCATTATGAGACATGCAAAAACAACTATAAGAGCAAAAACAAAGAAGAGCGCCCACATCGCCAGTTCACACCTCTGACGAAATCGATGACTTTGATTTTCCATCAACTATGCGAGGCCAAGGCCATATAATTTCCCGAGGTCAAATTAGTAGATCCGAATGTACCAAAGTCGAAGTGGCATCAAGACGATATGTTCTAGATATTCCATAGAACGAAAGGCCACGACATCGAGACATGTTGGTCCTTCATACACATTGTGCAAAACATGATAGAAAAAGGAGAGCTTGTAGTACCAAGTAATCCACTGGCCCTCGACAATAGAAACATGGGGATTTTCAAGAATCCACTACCTAATCATGAGGTGCCTCATAACAACATCGTCCAAGTCAATCAAGTGAGAATCAAACCACCTACCCAGGGGTTCATAGGTATGGTCAATGTTGTTACTAGACACGGGAGGTACGATCAACCGAATCAACATTGTTCTCCCATTAGAATACAAGCTATGCCGAATCAATGACCAGCTTAGAATATTCTAGTCCCACCAACTAGACTGGTGGTGACCATAAGGAGCAGGTTAGTTCAGAACCTGCAGATAACTCCTACGAAGTTGTCAATATATGAGCTTATTCAGCAGTCCCCTAGACACAAGGAGACTCTTATGGACATTCTGAGGTCCATTGAGGTACAGTCCTAAGATGCACACACATTTACAAATTTTGTGGGACGTGTACAACAGTGTCAGGAACCCATGATACAATTTTATGACCATGAAGTGAAGATGGTTCCTACTATTACAGCTAACCCGCCGCTGCATATTATTGTATGTGTTAACCACATGCCTTTCAAAAGGGTCTTGATCGACACTGATTGCTCGATCAATATAATTACGACCAAGGCACTGAGCCATCTCAAGTTACCCAAATCACACATTATGCCTACCACCTTTATGTTGAGAGCGTTTAACGATGCACTATGCTTGATGGTTGGTACAATTGTCCTACCTATTCAGGTGGGACTCAAGACCATCTCTATGATGTGTCACATGATAGAGGGCACCATGCAGTATAACATTCTGCTCGAAAGGCCTTATATTCATGAAATGTGTTGCATCCCCTCTATCTTGCATCAATATGTGAAGTACATTCATGAGGGACAGGTTCACATAGTGTCCTTAGATGAAGAACCATTTAAGTTTGTGAATCTAGCAAATTTGCCTAGGGGTTTTGTACTCTCATTGATGCACTTGGATATCTTATCTGCTTTGTCGGTTAAGATTCCAAGAGGTAAACTAGCAGCCCATGCTAAACCATCAACATTTGTGTCACACAGATATGAGCATACGACTGCAACTTCTCTAAAAATGACTGCATCGGTAAGGCAAGAAGCTAAAGGTGAAATTGGACGAGAAAGTAGGAGATCATATGCCCAGAAAAATCACCAATGAGACTCCCACTCACATGGATGTGGAAGAACCCCAAGACAAAGCCGAGGAGGCACCTTAGCCTGCTTTACCCACATCTTCAGCAGGGTCATCTGCACCGTAGGTGACTGTTCATCTGGCTAGCACAGGGTTGGACGAGTATCTTGTGCAAAATGTTACTTTTAGACCTATCCTAAAAATTGCACAAGAGATGGGCCGACTGCACGCTCATAAATTTCTAATTGGATCTATAGTGTCGTTGGGTGAGCCACCCAAAAAAAAAAACTTTGTTTACGCAAGGCTAGATCAGGCACCCACTAGAATGTTCATAGACGAGGATGATGATGAGCCATTCACTGTAAATGTGTACTATTTGTCCAACCCGAAATACGCCATGCGTATTTTTAAGTCGTGTTGTGGCTGCCCCAAAACGTACCCCAAAATTGGGGACCCACCCTTTTTGCATGTTTTCCAAGAAGACCGAAGTGGCCCATATGCTAAAGCTTAAAGAAAAAGAAAAACACCGCAAGGAGAAAAAGTGTCGCGATATCACGACATTTTGCTTTTTCGCGGCCAAACAGGAAAAAGTGTCGCGATATTGCGACATGTTGCGTTTTTGCGGCCAAAGGAGGAAAAAGTGTCGCGATATCGCGACATGTTGCACTTTCGGGACCAAACGAGAAAAGAAAGAACAAGAAAGAAAAATGTCATGATATCGCGACATGTTGCATCATCGCGGCCAAAAGAGAAAAAGTGTGACGATATCGCGACATGTTGCATCATTGTGGCAAAAATATAAAAAGTGTCATGATATCGCGACATGTTGCATCGTCACGGCCAAAAGAGAAAAAGTGTCCCGATATCACGACATGTTGCATTTTCGTGGCCAAAAGAGAAAAAGTGTCGCGATATCGCGACATGTTGCATTGTCGCGGCCAAAAGGGAAAAGTGTCGCGATATCGCGACATGTTGCATTTTCGTGGCCAAATGAGAAGAGAAAGAACTAAAAAGAAAAGTGTCACAATATCGCGACATGTTACATTTTTGCGGCTAAAAGCAACAAAAGAGAGCAAGGAGGCAAAAGTGTCGCGATATCGTGACATGTTCCATTTTCGCCAAGGTAACGGACCTGCATAGTGACGTGGACATAAGGACAAAATCTAATGAATAAGACAAAGCGTTACATAAGGAATATTTAATGATTTGAAATCATTTAAGATGGTCATTACACACGGAGGGAAACAGACGCAAGCCCATGTGGAGAAAATGAAACGAAGGGCCACAAAGTAGAAACGAAAAGTCTCTTGGTAATCAGAACACATGCATACAAGGGAAGGTGAAACGAACAACCAATGGAAGATGAAACGAACAGTCAGGGAAGGTGAAACGAACAACCATCAGAAAATGAAACGAACCATCATGGAAGGAGAAAATAATTTTTTTAGAAGTTTAAATACGCCATTCAAAGAGGCCAGAAGGGGTTGGAAATTACTGCGAGCAGAGTTGTAGATTTGAAGGCAAGAGGGCCATTCTGGACCTGTTTGAGTCGTTTTTCTTCCATCGACTGGTTTGGGAAAACCAAAAATTTTGCTATTATAAAATGACACATTTTTAATGCAAAAGTTTTCAGAAATTTGCATCTTGTGGGCAAGAAAGAAGGATATTCTCTTTGCATGCTATGGATTTAATGTCTATTTATTTTCTATTTTTCAGATTTTGAGTTTGTAGATGGAGTTAATGCAAGTTTGCTTGGTTGCTTCATGTGAATGTTTGAATCTGAAATTTATTTTAAACCCTAGGAACCATCACTTAGTCTATGGGGATTGTGCTTGTTTTGCAATTCCAATAGGTTAGGTTGCATGCATGGAGACCTCATATCTTCGATTTTGTCGAAATAGGATAACATCATACTGTATGCATTTTATTTTCAGTTCTCTCCATTTCATTTTCATTTTCTGCATTTTATTTTTTTTAGAAATTTTAACTTATTTTCAGGCATTAAAATAAACATTTAAAAAATTTCAAAATCCAAAAAAAAACAATGAAAAATCACTAAAGTTTCATGGTGAAATAAACCAACATTGCCCCTTGTTTATAGTTACTTGCAATCACTAAGGTGTTCCAAGCATTCAAATTGAATATCTTTATTTGAGATTACTGATACACATATGCAAATGCTAATACAACGGAGACCTTGGAGAAGTTGTTTGTTTAACTTCTTTGCAAGAGGGGATTTGGAACCCAAATCCTAAAGGAGAGTGTACTTTCACAACTGGGTGAAAATACCACTCAATAGATTGGTGCTAGAAGGAGGGCCTGAATTGTTTTGTTTCAGAGTGATTTAAATGCTATAGGGATTTAAATTTTGAATATTTCATGCCCTATTGATTATTATCTTTAGCTCTCTTTTAACAACACAACCTTGTAGTGTTAAAAGGAGGACATGAATCACTATGCATTGTTCTAATGCTTTTTGATTGTTCATACAAGAATAATGTGTTTTGATTTGATTTTGAAAAATGTTGGTCTTGACTAACGAGGTTGTCTCCATGAAATTACTTTCATTTGATTTTAAGGGATACATATCTTGGTTGATGCTAACATGATTATTAATAGGTTACATGTTTAATATTTGCTAGTCAATTTCATGCTTATTTGTAAGGAATTATTTTTTTTCTAAAATGTATTTGTTGTCGGTATTGTGCTCTTCACTTGCGTGTAATGCGATCTTGTGAATCAAAAAGCCTACAACACTAGGAGTATGCTCTTCACTTGCGCATATGCGATATGGTGAATTAGAAACTTACATTTTTAGAATACTGCTTTGTCAAGGTTCCTTCTTTCATTCAAGACTAACAAATTGATTTTTCTTTGAATTTCATTAATTGCAGGAATTTTTTGTGTGTCGCAGGTTTTCTTTGAGGTATTGAGAGTTTTGTCAGGTTTTGTAGGGTAGTTTCATTTACAAGATGGACCCACCACATCGCATCGCAACTAGGTAAAAAAAAACCGAGGAAACCATATTTCAAAGCCTCTCACTCACTCATAGGAATCCGAGGAATAAAACCGAGCAAATTGTGGTCCCACTAGATATTCTTGTTATAGAAGATCCTTCTGTTTCAGGTGCATCTAGCGAGCTTGCACCGGTGGTGTCATTTGCCACTAGTGTACCAATTATCAGTACCATTTCCATGGTTCTTGTAGGGTTATCATCATCGATTTTGAATCAAATGGCCCAACCTCCACCAGCTCCTTGGTACGGAGCCCATAACATTCCTTTGAATATTGCAAGGGATATTCACGAGATCCCTAAGAATATAGATAGATTTTTACCCGAATACAAACCGGATGGCCCAAGGACCACAAAAGAACATATTCATGCCTATAGGGATGTTTTGATAAGATTGCAAGTTCAACATGAAGATGTGGCTTGTAGACTCTTCCCCATGAGCCTAGACCAAGTGGCTTACGAATGGTATATTTGCTTACCTACTGGTTCCATTACGTCATGGACGCAAATGGAGGATGCTTTTGTCAACCAATTCAGGTCACCATTAGATCCCAAAATCATCTATAATAAGTTAATTACATGCAAAAGAGGCCAGGGTGAGCCAATCTAAACTTTTAATCAGAGATTTCAGAAGTGCTATAATAGAGCAATTCAAAATTTTGCCATTGATCCCGCAGTAGATTTGCAAATATATTTTGGGGCATTGGATCCTATGACGACAATGTTTGCAGGGCAAAATCTTCAAGTTACCACGCTTGCTCTAGCCTACAATGAAGCTATGACCATTGAATAACAAATGACACCCCAGGGTTATGGGTTTTCCCAGATGCCTATGGTAGGACAATATGGTCCAGATGGTCAAGCTCATATGATGAATCAGATCATGGTACCACAAATATTAGGCATAAATGCTTTGCCTTATCAACAACCATATTCATCAACACCCGCTTACACACCCAATCCAATTTCGATTCAAAGTGTGAATCCCTACGCAAATCAAGTGGCTCAAAATCCAACTCAAATGTTAATTCAAGATCTCACCAATTACGCAAACCCTACTGGAACTAGCAATAACATAGCTCAACCAAAAGAAATTTATTCAGAGGTTGAAGAGCTCAAAAATATGGTTCACAAATTGAGTAATGATTTGGTTCAAAAACAAAAGTATGAATCCCATGCCCCTCACCCAAATCAAAACTCCAACAATAGAGGGAGACAATGGAATACGAATCCAAACAATGGGGGTGTGTCTTCCCCTATTGCTAATCAGATAGATACTTCTGCAGGACCAAGTCACTCTAGTTCCATTCTTAATCTTTCTAATTTTGCATGGGAAAAGGGGTGTAGATTGCATAATACAAAGGAGCATAATGAAAGGAATTGTCCCAAAATTGCTAGGTATACCCATTGTCTCCAAGCTCAAGTGGATGATTTGGAACTTGTGCCAAATAAGGGTCCACCCCAACATCAACAAGGAGAGGACAACATTTTGGTGGTGGAAACTCTATATCGTCAAGAGAGTGAGAATGAGGAAGGTGAAGATGAATGGGGTGAGAAACATGTTGATGAATCGAGAAGATGAAGAAGAAGTACTTGAGCGTCACAACTTGAACTTGGATTACTATGATTCGTGGAAGAAATGGGAAGAATATTATCAATCTAAATCTTCTAATAAACTTGTTGTGTCAATTAATATGCAGGATAACTCAATTGCTTCCTCACATGAGGATACTATAAATCCTGTACAATTTGAGAAAGTTTTGGAAGAGGAATTAAAATCTCATCAAATTTTGGAACATGATAAGGATTCTACAACCATGAATCAAGAAAGAGATTCATTTGCTTTAGATTCCTTTGGAGGAAAAGAAATTAAAAATCTTGATCCACTTACTTGTGCTACAATGATTATGCCATTTCAAAATGAGAAAATTACAAAACCTAAATCATTTGGGTTTGATATCATTGATGATCCAATTGAAAATCTCACGTTACCCAAAACAACCCAAGTGATTGATAATGGAAATGTGTTAGTTAACCCACCCCTAGATAGACAAGACTTATGGTTTGAAAGGGATGGACATATTTTCAATTGGGTACCTAAGTTTGGTGCCTTTGATAAATGAGTCATGGAGAAAGAACAAGTGCTACATGATGATGAATGTCATGAGAGAAAAGAGGAATTTTCAAATCCTCTTCAAGTAAGGTCAAATGAAAACATGCCAAAGGTAAAATCTCACCTTTTTGGTTTCACCATGCAAAATTCAAATGAAGGTTTGCCTAATGAATGGTTTGATTCAAATATTATTAATGTTATGGCTTTATTGAATGAAAATGAAAGCTTATTTCTACACCATGAATCAAAGTGCGGAATGGACATCTTAAAGAATAGACATAAAGGAATTGAATATCAATCATTGTCTAATCAATTTGAAAACTTGAAACTCTAGCATAGGATTATTAATGAAACTAAATCAAATTGGTATGGTGAGAGGGGCAAGTGGAAGTTTGTTTCTTTGTTTGGTTTGATCTTGTTTTTGTTGGATTCCTACAAAACTTGGTATGCGTATCACGTCATATGTCTTTTAAAGAATTCCAATCAGGTTTGGGATCCGAGAAAATGATAATCCAAACTTTTGCACCATCTTGCATTATATTGTACATTTGTATATATTTTTGGTTTTCATGTTTTGGTTTTGGATTGGATCTCACTTTGGTTTCAAGTTGTGTGTTGGTCCTTTGGACACTTTTGGTTTGTTTTAAAAAAAAAAAAAGAAAAAAAAGAAGCAAGATGTCAACTTAGGTCCTTATGAATGTTGACTAAGACTAGGAGAATATGAAACATCGAATTGTATTGCAGAAAGCTCCACGAGTATCGCAAACACATTAAAGAATATCGTTTGGAACTTGTGATGCATGCAGTTGTCAGTTTTACACATTATGGTAAAGTAGGTGATATACTCCATCCGCATTTCAAAAAGAGCAATGCATTCATCCATATCTCATGTTACATTCGATATTGTATATACATTTCATCTCAGTTGCATCTACATTTCAAATACAATCATTGAAAAGGTGTCAAATCATCTTAGGGTTATTACATAACATATATTAAAAGGATCCTAAGGTTGGGAACCGATGCCCGAACTATCTTGAAACAAGCACGTTCTACGCATATTAAAGAGGATCTTGAGAAAAATGGTCAAAACCATACTTGGAAGAAAAGGTGAGGTGAAAAGAGTATTTTGTGTCTATCCTATCATGCAACATAATTCTTAAATAGTGGTTTTTACCACTCCCATAGAGCTTAAAGCCTAAAATCAGAGTAGTAAGTATAGGGTTAAATCCCCATCGAACTTAGGTTGAGGATCCAACTCCCCAAAGCTCTGATTTGACCTTCATGGAGTAGTAAGGATAGGGTCTAATTCTCATCTCTCTTAGGTTGAGAATCCGATTCCCAAAAGCTTCTATTTTTCCCATTCAAGAACTTGAAATTCCAAAGCAAATATTTTCATTTCTTTATTAATATTAGATTGGAAGGATCATACTACATGTCCCTTGCAAGGATGGGTAGTCATCCCCAAGGTCCAAGAAATCAAAAGTAGAACCAAATCCTGGATTATGGGGTTGATATCCACTGGGGCTATAGATGTCTGGCTGGTAGTGGAGTATGCTCATGCGTGGCAACATGTATTGTCTAAAAGCAATACCACTGACTGCTCAAAAATATAGGATAGCCTGACAGTTTCATCCATAATAGGTTAAATCATTTTGTTCAATATGAGGTAATAAACTCCAGATCAGAGTAGTAAGGATAGGGTTAAATCCCCATCTCACTTAGGTTGGGAATCCTATTACCCAAAGCTATGATTTCACTTACACTTGCACATGGGTTCAAGATGGTAGTGACACAACCAACTTTGGGATCTAGTAAATTAATTCAGTATACATATATTTGGTCCTAAGAGGGTTTGACAGTTTTAATATGTTTGTTCATGATACTAGAAGGTTTGAGCCTTTGCAAAGCAGGTTGTTATATCTCTAGCATAGTTGTCATACATAAAATCCTACACAAATAATTCATAGCCTTGCATACAAATCATAAGTGAAACTGACAATGGAAATTTGAACGAGTTTCAAACGATAGGGAATGAAGCACATTGCACACACCGAGCTGATGCTTAATAATTCTAATGCTTCATGTATTTCTCGTCTAGTTTTATTCTTGGGATATTTGCTGACGCTTGTATTTGAGTCTATGTGTTTTTAGGTTGAGTTCTCACCGAAATGCTCGGGAGCATTTCCTAGCAGAGTCACCATTTGTTGTGGCTGCCCCACAACGTACCCCAAAATTGGGGACCCACATTTTTTTTATGTTTTCCAAGAAGACCGAAGTGGCCCATATGCTAAAGCTCAAAGAAAAAGAGAAACACCGCAAGGAGAAAAAGTGTCACAATATTGCGACATGTTACGTTTTCACAGCCAAACAAGAAAAAGTGTCGCCATATCGCGACATGTTGCGTTTTCGCGGCCAAAGGAGGAAAAAGTGTCGCGATATCGTGACATGTTGCATTTTCATGACCAAACGAGAAAAGAAAGAATAAGAAATAAAAGTATCGCGATATCACGACATGTTGCATTTTCATGGCCAAACAGGAAAAAGTGTCGTGATATCACGACATGTTGCATCATCGCGGCCAAAAGAGAAAAAGTGTCATGATATCGCGACATGTTGCATCATCGCGGCCAAAAGAGAAAAAGTGTCGCGATATCGCGACATGTTGCATCGTCGCGGCCAAAAGAGACAAAGTGTCGCGATATCGCGACATGTTGCATCGTCGCGGCCAAAAGAGAAAAAGTGTCGCGATATCGCGACATGTTGCATCGTCACGGCCAAAAGAGAAAAAGTGTCGCGATATCACGACATGTTGCATTGTCGCGGACAAAAGGGAAAAAGTGTCGCGATATCACGACATGTTGCATTGTCACGACAAAATGAGAAGAGAAAGAACTAGAAAGAAAAGTGTCGTGATATCACGACATGTTACATTTTCGCGGCTAAAAGCAAAAAAAGAGAGCAAGGAGGCAAAAGTGTCACGATATCGTGACATGTTCCATTTTTGCCAAGGTAACGGACCTACATAGTGACGTGGACATAAGGACAAAATCCAATGAATAAGACAAAGCGTTACATAAGGAATCTTTAATGATTTGAAATAATTTAAGATGGTCGTTACACACGGAGGGAAATGGACACAAGCCCATGTGGAGAAAATGAAACAAAGGGCCACAAAGTAGAAACAAAAAGTCTCTTGGGAATCAGAACACATGCATACAAGGTAAGGTGAAACGAACAACCAATGGAAGATGAAACGAATAGTCAGGGAAGGTGAAACGAACAACCATTAGAAAATGAAATGAACCGTCATGGAAGGAGAAAACAATTTTTTCAAAAGTTTAAATACGCCATTCAAAGAGGCTAGAAGGGGTTGGAAATTGTTGCAAGTAGAGTTGCAGATTTGAAGGCAAGAGGGCCATTCTGGACCTGTTTGAGTCATTTTTCTTCCATCGACTGGTTTGGGAAAACTAGAAATTCTACTGTTGTAAAATGACACATTTTTAATGCAGAAGTTTTCAGAAATTTGCATCTTGTGGGCAAGAAAGAATGAGATTCTCTTTGCATGCTATGGATTTAATGTCTATTTATTTTCTCTTTTTCAGATTTTGAGTTTGTAGATGGAGTTAATGCAAGTTTGCTTGGTTGCTTCATGTGAATGCTTGAATCTGAAATTTATTTTAAACCCTAGGAACCAACACTTAGTCTATGGGGATTGTGCTTGTTTTGCAAGTCCAATAGGTTAGGTTGCATGCGTGGAGACCTCATATCTTCATTTTTGTCGAAATAGGATAGCATCATACTGAATGCATTTTATTTTCAGTTCTCTGCATTTCATTTTCATTTTCTGCATTTTATTTTTTTCAGAAATTTTAACTTATTTTCAGGCATTAAAATAAACATTTAAAAAATTTCAAAATCCAAAAAAAACAATGAACAATCACTAAAGTTTCATGGTGAAATAAACCAACATTGCCCCTTGTTTACAGTTACTTGCAATCACTAAGGTGTTCCAAGCATTTAAATTGAATATCTTTATTTGATATTACTAATACACATATGCAAATACTAATACAGCGGATACATTGGAACGGTTGTTTGTTTAACTTCTTTGCAAGAGGGGATTTGGAACCCAAATCCTAAAGGAGAGTGTACTTTCACAACCGGGTGAAAATACCACTCAACAAGTTGTATCATTGGCATGGACACGACCTTGGTCTTTTTGAATAAGGACGTAGGACTTTGCTCGAACCTCATTATCAGTTAGCTATTGATAGGTTCGGGTTAGGGTTACAGGTACAAGATCATGACGATTTGCTTATCACATCCTTAGATCGCATGTACCTGAGTCTAGAGGTAGATGTGGATTTTAATCCATGTCATCCTAATCCTTCCAACTATTGGAGGACTCGCTAGACGATATCATTCGTTACCATAGGGCCACCCGATTCATATCATGATGGGCCCTTAGAGGACAACCCCAGAGAAAACTTGGGTAACCAAATTCGTAATGCTATCAATGACACTGGTATGCAGGGGAATAACCACTACTGTAGGCGATATCGAGTTAGGATATATTTATGATGATGATGGAGAGGAGTCCACCTCCAAAATAATTGGACCTCGTTATGATGCAGATGATGAGTCCTCGAATGATGATCAATCTGAAGAGAAAATTGAGCCGACCTTTCTAGGTCCGACGTTCATATGCCATCTGCTGCCTATGGAACAAGTGGAAGAGACGAATGAGCGCTTCATAATCGATAGTGATTATAAAGATGAAATAGAGGAGGCCTAATTAAAGCCTCACCCTGCTAATATCCCACTGTACATAGACACAATAGAGTGGTCCATCCATGGTAGTGACCACAATGATGTAGATGAGAGGACCGATTCTAGGCTTGTGTATCCACAATTTTGATTGCCTATGGAATAAGAGCATGTTACAACACTCTGAGGAAGAAGCAGTGCTAGTTTATGTGGTAGTATCATATATATGATCGTTCTATCGAATTTATCCGGATAGTGATGATAGTGACCATAGAATCAGATACATGGGGCCACATATGGCAGATCACCCCTTAGAAGAGGGGGCAAATGACGAATTTTATTTGTACAATGATGATGAGGATTTTTTGGAGATGGCCTATTTGGGACCTCATCACCTACGTAATAGGCCTCCACCTCGAGGTCCCCGACCTATTACAGCTACAGGTTGGTGTCAGGAGATCAATCTCCATCGTATCCTGAGGGAAATAAGAGAGCTCGAAGATAGGTATCAGGAACTCTTTTCCCATCTGCCTACATACGTGGAGCTCCTTGAGCTGAGAGATCCCATTTTGTAGCTAGTGCACTGGGAGGATCTAGTTATACGAGCATCCCATAAAGAGGATTTGTTTGTTCCCGTACCATCCAAACCAGATCTTAGGTATAGAAGCTACGCTTCATATATAGAGTTTTGTCCGTGTGGTTTCGAATATCAATTCCATTCCATCAATATGATCTCCGTTGATTTGACCACTCCACTCTGCAATCCAACAGATCCGTCCAAACCACTGCATCTGAACATGGATGCTATCAATTGGGATCGTACTGACTCACCGGTCTAGCCTAAATATTTCTTCCCTAATGAAGAAATGCTTCAACCGTTTCATTTTGTGCCAAGTTGTGTTTATGATGTTTGTCATGCTGAGGGTGCTTTCCATGAGGAACAAGTGAACTCGATTGATGACATCCATCTGATTCCTATGCCTCACCAGCTTGAGGAGGGATCACATATGTCAGTAGAGAAAACCTTCGATGTGGATATCAGTAAATATCTCACCAATCCAAGGAAGGTTAGATTTGGAGAGAGTCTCACTCCGGATGAGCGTGATAGCATCATCCCTCTATTGAGAGAGAGACCTGATATCTTTGATTGGAATTACAAAGACATGTCGAGTCTAGATCTAAAATTGGTTACTCATAACCTTTCACTAGATCTGTCAAAGAAGCCAGTCAAGCAAAAACACAAAAAAATGCATCCAACAATAGCCTTAATGGTGAAAGACGAGTTTCAAAAGTTGTTGGACGTAGAGTTCGTCATCTCAATCGACTATCCAAAATGGGCGTCCAATATGGTGCTCGTAGGAAAGCCAGATGGAAGGGTCTGTATTTGTATGGATTTTAAAGATCTCAATAAGCCAACACCTAAAGATTCATTTCTATTGCCAAATATCGATGCTCTGGTAGATGCTACTGCAGGTCACAAAATGCTCTCCCTTATGGATGGTTTTTTTGGATATAATCAGATTCGGATTAAACCCGAAGATCAGCATAAAACCGTGTTTATAATGCCATGGGGGACATTTTGCTACAAAGTTATGCCATTCAGTCTTAAAAATGCTGGTGCCACATATCATCGGGCAATGACATATATCTTTCATGACTACATTCATAAAATATTAGAAAATTATAATGACTTACTAGCTAAGTCATTGCTGCGAGTAGAGCATGCAAAGGTCTTAAGGAAGGTCTTTGATCGCCTGATAGAGCATAATGTCAGGTTGAATCCTAAGAAGTATGTATTTGGAATAACTTTAGGTAAACTCTTGGGATTCATCGTTTCTAAATGAGGCTTCGAAGTAGACCCAACAAAGGTCAAGGCTATTCTAGAGATGCGTCCTCCCACTAATATCAAAGAACTAAGAAGCCTTTACGACAAAGTAGCATCCATAAAGCGATTCATTGCTTAATTATCAGATAAATGTTGACCCATGAATAGAATGCTACACAAGGGGGTCCCATTTGATTAGGATGAGGACTACAAAGCAGCCTTTGTTGAGATTAAGCAATACCTGGCAATGCCACCAGTACTAGATCCACCAAGGCCAGATGTGCCTTTTCTGCTATATATATCAACAACCAACTTTGCATTAGGGACCATGTTAGCCCAAAAGAACGTGCAAGGCAAAGAGCAAGCCGTATATTACATCAGTCGCACCTTGGTGAGTTATGAGGCAGGATATGCATATGTTGAGAAGCTTTGTTTAACAGTGGTGTTCACTACCAATAAATTGCGGCATTACATGCTAAGTCATACAACATATGTTATATCGAAATAGAATCCTTTGCAGTATATGATGAGCAAGACATTTCATAACACGTACTGCAAAGTGGATCATGCTATTTATAGAATTTTATTTGCAATTTATCAGCCAAAATTCCATCAAGGGACAAGTCATAGCTGATCAACTAGCTGAGGCACCACTGTCCAACAGTAGGCCTCTAACCATTGAGCTTCCAGATGATGTGGTCTTCATAATATATGAAGCTCCCGAACCTGAAGAACTAAAAAATAATGCTGATATGACATTGTTCTTCGACGGTTCGAAGTGTGAGCAAGGGGGTGGTGCAAGAATAGTGTTTTTCACACCACAAGGAGCTCCAATGCCCTTGTTGTTCAAGTTAGACTTTTTGTGCACCAACAATAATGCTGAGTACGAAGCCCTAATTTTGGGCTTCCACGTGGCCATCGCCATGAGTATTAAAAGATTGAATTTTTTTTGTGATTCTATGCTCATAGTTAACCAAGTTAAGGGGCTCTTTCAGTGTCGATGTCTCGTACTAAAATCCTAAAAAGATCTTGTTGCCACTTATCTGGCTAAATTTGAATGGTATGAAATCAAGGCAATCCCTCATTTGTCAAATAGGTTCATAGACACCATGGCATATTTGGGGTCCTTGATCCCTCAGAATATGTTCGTCAATTTTACTACCATCCATGTTAGAACGCTCTCGCACCCAGCAGCGGAGCATGCAACCTTTGATAACAAAGAGTCAGTCAACATGATTATCATGGAACCAACAACTGATTGGTTTCGTAGATTGGAATATTTTCTTAAGAAGGAACCTTGGGAGTCATTGACTTCTCAGAGCCCTATGGGGAGTGGTACTACCATTCACCATAAGGTTATTCCCAGTCTGTATTTAAAAATTTAAATACGCAGGGGGAGCAAGTCATCTTAGCAGTCAAAGCTGAGGCTTGTCAAAGCTGGATGTTGCAAATCCAAGACTTACTAAAACTTGGTATGATCCCAGAGGGATTATTGTGTGCTGCAAGACACACATTCAAACAAAAAGCAACTAAGTATGTCTTGATAGGAGACATTTTGTACTGACATAGCCACAAAGGAGTTCTCCTTTGATGTCTTGAGCCCTAAGAGTCATATTGGGAAATTTTAAAAGCTCATGATGGTACGTGTGGTGGCCATTTCAGAGGCGTGGCTATCATCAAATGCATCCTTTGTATGGGTTATTATTGGCCCACTATGGAGAAGGATTACAATGTGTATGTCAAGAAATGCATTAAATTTTAGCATCATGCTAATCTTATGCACTTGCCATCACAGGCCTTATAGCCCATTTAGGCAGCTTGGCCATTTACTCAGTGGGGACTAGATCTTATTTCTCCTCCATCATCAGATTGACATACATTCATTATCATGACTACTGAGTATTTTAAAAAGGGGGTGGAAGCCATTCCCATTACAACGACCACTGGAGCTCGCATCGTAGAATTTATTCTCGAGCATATCATATGTCGTTTTGGGATACCATCCAAAATAATTTTGGATAATGGAACTTCTTTTAAGAACAAAACTGTGTGGGATTTAAAGTCTAAATACCACATTAAACACAGTTTTGCAACTCCATACTATCCGTAAGCAAACGGGCAAGCTGAGGCCTCAAACAAGAATGTGGTAGCCATCTTGAAAAAGACAATGCAAGAACAACATAAAGATTGGCATATACAACTGCCCCTTGCATTGTGGGCTTACAGGACTATCATTCGGATGCCTATTAGGGAAACAACATTTTCACTAGTATATGGCACTGAGGCCATTATGCCCTTAGAGTTGGAAATTCCAACGCTGCTCATTGCATTGATAGAGT
Source organism: Wollemia nobilis (assembly GCA_028583015.1). Lineage (NCBI taxonomy): Eukaryota > Viridiplantae > Streptophyta > Pinopsida > Araucariales > Araucariaceae > Wollemia > Wollemia nobilis. The sequence goes on along the minus strand of JAQPPZ010001560.1, from coordinate 2,379,565 downwards.
TCATCGATGATGACACCATGCGACAAGATCACCTTGATCAATTGATGTTGCTTGATGAACGTCACGTGAATGCCCTCGAGCATCTTTGTGTTTATTAGGAGTGATTAAAATGAGCTTACAATATCAAAGTCCACCAGAGAGACTTTGAAGTTGGGGATCTTGTGCTGAAAGAGAACCAACAAAACTCAAATTTGCTGCCTAAAATGCGAGACAAATTTGTGGCTAATTGGCTAGGGCCTTACATCATATCTAAAAAGATTGGTCCATGTACCTATTTCCTAACATCACTAGAGGGTTTGGAAGAGCTTGAGCCTCTCAATATCATCCATATTAAGGCGTTCTATGCTTAAGAGTGTAGTAAAGACACCAAAGGCATCTGTAAGCCCTTTGGTCAACCCAAAAGCTCCAAGGGTTTGTCCACAACCGCTCGGTCATCCCAAAAGGCTTTGAGTTCTCGAATAGAGAAGCTTGGTCAAGTAAATGCACCAAAGGCATCTGTAAGCCCTTTGGTCAACCCAAAACCTCCAAGGGTTTTGTCCCAACCACTAGGTCATCCTAAAATACCCCAAGCCCTCTGTTGAGTAGCTTGGTCAAGTAAAAGCCCCAAAGGTAGTTCCTTGCCGTTTGGTCATCCTTAAAAGCTCCAAGGACATGTACTCATCGTTTGGTCAAATATAAAAGCTCAAAAATGTATAAAAATTTGAAAATATATAAAAACCCATAATTTTTTTTAAAATCAATAAAATCCAAAAAAAATTGGCAAAGCATAAAATCCAAAAACATTTGCTTTTGTAGTTTGCATTTTCATACATGCATTCACATCATCATATTGCATTTAGAAATTTTTCATCCATTGCATTCCATAGTAGAGCATAATGTGTATAGCAAAATCTTAAAAACGATCACACATTTGTGTTTCAATCATGCACCCTTGCATTTATCATAATCCATTACATTCATACACAATACTTGTTGCAGAGAAATATGTATGTATATTAAGTTTTTGAGTCACTCAACCATACCTAGTGGGTTCTTCAAGTATTGTAGAAAGATTACTTTGTTGTTATAGAAAAGGTCATTAGTTGGGATAGTGCTTCAACATATTAGAATCCCGTCACTAAGCAAAACAATATAAAATCCTGCTAAGACGAGAGAGGATGAAAGCTACGAAAGCAGTTTTAGGTATTTAGAGAGATGGGTTTCACGACCTGCTTATCTTGCAAATAGTTGGTCTAGAAAGGTGTACTTTGGAAAAAGGACAAGAATTTCCCCTATAAATCCCAATGTCAAAAAATTTTAAATCCCAAGTTACAAAGTACAAAAGTACAAATTTCAAGTTCAAAATGTAAAGTGACATAGTGAATCAAAAGCACTATAAAAATCCCCTGCTCATAGAAAATAGTAAGACGTGGACTAGTAGTGATTTTTATCACTACATATGAGCAAGTAAGAAGGGTGAGAAATTGAATCCTTAGATTTTCCATATTTTGAAAACCATAGAGTGATCCTCGATCGCAGCAATGGATTGGAAGAGTCTCATTTGAAATCGGAGGGGTAGTTCTATTGGGTGATACCCAAACATAGAAATGGGTTGAAAGAGTCTCGCCTACATTTGGAGGGGTAGCCCTGATCAATTTGTAAGATGAGCTAGCTCTAGGTACCTAGGATTGTCTAGCTGTATAAGTCTAATAAAAGCTGAAACAAAGATGGTACGATCGTATGAGGAACCCTATCTCACATATGGGTTGAAAGAGTCCCAACTGACATACGGGGTATGCTTATGATCTATCTGAAAATACTCACATGCACACATAGGGATAATTAATAGTTGGGTTTGTCATGGAAAAATCCTTGTACAATTAGTATGAGATTTTTGGAGAAGTCTAATAGGGTGTTTAAGTCTCAAGGAAAACCCCAAAAAATGCTCCAATAGCAACAATATACCAAATATCATTAGACTTCAAAAATGAGTCATTCATTCATCAGAATGCATTTTACAAAGCACAATCAAACTTATAGGATTTTTTAGACCACCACTGACACAATCATTCATTACCATTATACCAATCCATTTCATTGCACTTCATATATGGGTGATTAATTGATTAAGTTCTCGTAATGAGAATTATCAATTATTTTGCATGATTGGTTATACATTATGTGGTGTCATATTTTAAAAATTGCTATACACAATTTACATTCATTCCTTATGTTTTAAGTGATTAAATCATACAGGTTCATTTCCATTAGATTATGATTATGTACATAATGCATTACCATACATTGCATAGCATACCATAACAACATAAAATAAATGCATGCCCACAAATAAATGTGTTTAAAAATAAACATTTATCACTGCATCCACATACATACATCATATATCGCACATCTAATCATATAGATCACTGTATATCATCATCATAAAGTGGAATAGATATCTAGTGCATGTCATCCATACATCGCATCATATAAACATAGCATTGACATAAGCTTTGCATCCATGTGCATCAAATAAACATAAAATCAAAATACTAAATAAACATGTACACATAATGAGCCATAAAAGATCATATCATATATATGTGTCCAAAAGAGTACATAGGGAGTACAAAATACCCGCAGGCTACAACTATGTAGGTCCTCAACATTACACACAAAATAATATAGCAAAACTATAGTCGATAGCTGCAATAACTCAGATCTAGGTTGCTCTCCCTGTACTGGAGCTCTCGCCACATCCCTTAGTGCTGTGCTCTAGAGCCTTCTCTCTTGGTTGACCTGGCACCTATGGTGGATCTTGCCTACCTCCAAAGCCTAAAGAACCCAACACATGAGAAAATGGTAACTATAGAAGGCTAGTTCTTTGACTGGAGGTCCCTGATGTCTGCCCTGGATCTCTAGTCCTAGCTTGCGATCTCATTGTGTGTGTGCTAGAGGACCTGTGTGTCCTCTCAGTATTATGAGTTATGTAACTCGAGCTCACTATCGACTACCCTGAGGTCCTAGACCTGGTATGCTACAACTCTAATGAGAAAGGATCCTCTAGAACTTGTAGCCCATGCATCTCTATGTACCCGACTAGTTGATCGATACAAGCAAGTCAGGCTATGTGCATCTCATTGGTTCTCATGACCATACCACACAGTCGCTCTACCTCAGTAATAAAATCCTGTGCAGCTACTGTACCTACTGCTAGTGCTATAAGAGGCCCCATAGTAGCCTAAGGAGGTGGCATAGCCCCCCTTGATACTCAAGCAAGATCTCACTCTACCTCTACTATAGTCTCCTGCACCTATGCTAACTCTAGGGGAGTCTATAGTCTCTACACCCGGGTCTCTATATTTATAGCCTGAGTCATGAGCTCTTATACCTGGCCCTGTGCCTCAGTCAGGCACCGCTCCCTATCAGCCACCTTTGCCTCTAGAGTGGAGATGGTAGTGTCTCTCTCGAGTTGTTGTGTGTAAAACCACCCGATTTGACTCTACAAGTCAAACACCTGAGACAACAGCTGTCCCTCTGCATTTTCAAAAGGGACCTCACCCTCCTCTGGAGCATCCTCCTAAGGGTTGATCTCTAGAATATCCTCAATGGTTGCCTCTATGTCCCAATCACCCTCTATACACCGGCACACCCTATGCCCGTTAGGATCTACCTCTGCCTCTACCTCAGCTGGCTCTCAACCTAGAGGTCCTTTTCCATGCCATCTGAATAAGGACCACCACCCATCATAGTATGGCATGGTCCCAGCTATCTCAACCCTCAACTCTTGGAAGTAGTTGGGTGCATCTCCTAGTGGTGAAGGAACTATCAACGTGAGATATCTCCCTAGAGCCAAGTTTCTGTACCTCAGTGGCATCTATGGTATGTCCTACACCATGCCAAACTATCATACGACATAAGAGAAGAACTGATACTACCTAACCTTTGGCTTACACTAGATAAACCATTTGTCTTGGTGGGCCCATCGTAGTCACTCATTTGCCTCAGGCCATGTAGGGCAATCCATGTAGGAGTTCTAGACAATGTCCCCCAGCCCAAGTGATGCAAACTAAATAATATAGTGCTCAGTGTTCCTAGCATGAGCCCTGCTATGGATACCCTCCTCAGCATGAGGCCAACATGCAACATAACACTGATGCTCACCATCTATGGTAGTAATGCATAGTGGTAGCTTCGTATGACGCTTGATTTAGATGTGCTGCCACACCCAGATCTATAGCAAAAGACTACAACTGATGCCCTTACGGCTATGCTCTATGATCTGGTACAACTCCTTATAGAGCTAGCATAATAGGGTGCTCCCCCAAGCTAATAGTAGTGGCTCCTCTATCGAGCTCTGAAGCACCCGCCAAGACTTTTCATAATTAGATGCATGAAGAGGGCCTCTTGAATAGAGAAGACATCATCGTGGTACCAATAAACGATGTGCACCCCTCTATGGTCAGAATCATCCTGTGCATCGATGATCTGGTCATCGAAGATGGTGTCGAAGATAACATCCTTTTTTGTGGAGGCAGAGGAGACGATAGCCCCACCATCGATGGGGATCCTAAAGATCCTATAGACATCCTCTAGAGTGATAGTCATCTCACTAGGAGGAATGTTGAAGGTGTTGGTCCATGAATTCCAACGTTAGGCCAATGCATTCAGATAGGCTTGATCTACCCTAATGGTGGGTAGATCCATGATGTAACTGAACCCGACGACTCGGAACCACTCTCGATCGTTATCCGATAAGGCCTCATAGAGAGTCTTCATAAGGTCAGGCTCCCATTCTCTAGAAGTTAACTTTTGAAAAGCAAAAAGCATAATGTAAGCTAAATATAGCTAAGCAGAGCTAAATAAAATTAAAAATTTCCTAATTAGACAACCTAGAGTAAAAATAAAAATAAAAAACAATAATCGCAAACCACAACTGAAATCTACGGTCCCCAATTTGTAAATTGGGAATCGCAGCTAAAACCTACGGTTCCTAATTTGCCAACTAGGAACCACAACTACCAGCTGCAGTTTAGGAGCGGCACCCATTTCGGGTACCCTCCTAGACCACTAAGGCATAAAAATTAAACACTAAGCTAACCTAGACTAGTGGGGTTCATTACCAACAGTTTAGTGAGGTTAATTTTCCATATTTCTTAGTGTGGTTCATTTTACTGGTATTGAGTGTGTGGTCTCAGTTTCGAGTTACCTTACCCGCACCCTACCCCTGGCTAATAGATTGCTGATCATGATTCACCATTGAGGTAGAGGAGTGTAATTGTGGTAGATTTTGGCAGCGTTTCGAATCAAGGAATGTTCTCTCTCTCTTAGAGTTCCTAAATTGCTAGTATTTGCAAGAAAAATAATGAAAATTTCAAATGGGAATTCAATTTATAGGTCCTCCTAGTCTCTATAGACTGCAGATGACACCTGTGGTTTCGAAATTAGGGTTTTACGCCCGCAGGTCTGACCCGTGGTTCCCAAAATTTTGAAATGTAAACCATAGACCGTACCCACGGTCCACAGCTAGCAATAAATGCACTCAAAACCCACCGTGGGAAGGTCTAAAAAGACAAATTACTGAATTCCAATGGACAAAAAATCAAAATAAATGATCAAAATTGTAAATTTTGTGATGTTAAAAGCACCAGGATCAATCAAATAAATACAAAAAAAAAAAAAAATACAAAATGAAAAACCAAATGCACCTCGTATTCAGTAATTTATGACATCTTTCAGCAAATCATCGACAATATGATTCAACACAAGTCTAATTACATTTGTATTATTTTGATTCCCTAAGACGACTATCGTAACTTGATTGCTCCATGGGATAGAGATGTGCAAGTACTACTAAGAGTTGCAATCATAAGCTGAACCAGGCCTAGCCAAGGCATTAAAAGGCTCGAATCTAAAGTTGTTCAGGATCATTCATTATGGTCAAGCGATTTTGTCACTTCATACATTGTCATTACCCTCATCGACTCGTCGCTTGAGGGGGTAGTCATAATTTCATGTCATAATCAAAATCAACAAAAGATCCCAGAGATCGTAGATCCCTTGATCTTGTCAAAATTACGCTTGTTCTTGTGAATCATTGCTAACAACTATCATAAGCTTCCCCATTTGCTTGGGGAAAATAACAAATATGAAATTTTATTTTTAAGCTCTCATTCTTCGGTTATATAGGACTAACTCCTATTGTAGAACCAAAGCTACCCGAATGTCTGATGGTGAGTGCAAAATTTTCAAATGTAAGCCTTTCCAAGTTGGAAGCAATGATTCCAAGATGCACATACTTTTGCTAGACCTGGGGCATCTAATGTTGATCAGAATAATGATCAACATAGAACCTTCGACATCATCTTAGGATGTATATTTTTGCTCAGCATTGTTCGATCTCACAACACATCTCAAAAGGGGCATATATAGACACCTAAAATACGTCATGTCGAGGGCGACTACTCATATGGATATGCTACAAAACCATATGGAGGATCTTGGATAGACTCCAAGATAGAGCAGTGGTTCTAACCACTCAATTTAGGCATTTTGGCCTAAGAAGTCTGAACCACATCCTAGACCTGCGGTCTACAGTATAAACCATGGTTGACTTTGTAGTCTGGACCGCAACTATGACCTGTAGTCTTAACTAAAGTTTAGTTAGGCCTTCCATCCGAGCCAAATCGGTTGGAACGATTGAAAGATCTAGAAGGAGGCAATTGAAGGACAAAATATTCCAGAGGCTTCCATCCCAACTGTCCTAACCACCCTTCTTGGTCTTGGCTTCTCCATGAAGCCACCCCTAGCCCTAGGGGGCATGCTATAAATACCCCCCTCCAAATGGGGAGGAGATATAGATGATTTGTATAGCGAAGTGTTGGAAAATTATCGAGAGAGAGTTAATTGATCAAAAGAGCAGTGAAGCCCTATCAAATTGCATACTAAATCTGTGCATTTGAGAGCCCCTTTGCTATTCACCTAAAGACCAATTAGCCATGGATGCCCTAGGTGCCTAGGATATTCAAGAAACACAAATTAGGGTAAACGAAGGCCCTTCACAATGATTTGACCGCCAAATCTATTAGAGGACAACAAAGGTGACCCTTGAACATCAATTTGGATAAGGAGGTCAAGCCCACTACCCCTAATTCTAAGGGTAAACCTATTAGAGGTTAAACCACGACTGTCAGTCGTGGTTCACAATGCAAACCACCCATCATAGCTACGGTTTGCAATAGGTGACTGATCACTTTACTTGCTTTACTTTTTATTGCATAGATTAGTTATATTAGTCTTTTCATAGATTTAATTGCATTTTAGTGAAAATATGACTGTAGGAATTAGTCATTTCATGCATTGTATTAAGTAGGATTCTATTGGATCTTTTATGCACTTTATTGTTCCTAACTTGATATTTGATCCATGCATCATTTGCTTATTCATGTCCTTCATGTTGAAGTATAATTCTTGATCAAATTAGAATAGTTTAAAGTATTTCTTTATGTTTTATTGTTTTACTAGTTTAATGGCATTTACATACATATTTCCTTAAAGGGCCTCATCAAGAGAGGATATCAATCTTTTTAATCGTGTGATGTTTCTTGTTCGTAGGGAGTCAGGTGCAAGAGGAGATTATGTCATAATCATTCCACATCGTGAAGAAGGGGGTCAGCTCCACCCCAAGGCAGTTTGTGACTAATCAATAGAGCACTATAAGTGTGCCTACCCTATTGAGGGCATTGGCAATTGTAATATCAGTATCATTGCTCAAGTGACCCTAAGAGGGCATTTTTGTAATCAAAGCTCATTCAAAGATTAATACAAGAAACCTTACATTGTTTTTGTTCAATTTATGTACTTGTGTGAATATTTATGCTTTTATGATGGTATAGATCAATACAGTAGCTAGGTGCATGCTCCGTGGTTACGTCACTTGCTATCTAAAAAATCTTCCAAATCAGCTCCATACCTCCTCCAAATCATGGTTTTATGACTCCTCAAATTTGTTGCTCAATCTTGCTTTCCATAAAACTTTACTTTATAGCTTTCAATGTTGTTCAAGAATTAGCTTCTATGTTGTCCAAACGTTTTTATAATTTGCAACAATTATCCTTCTTCAAATGCTACCAAAATATCCTTCGCTTTGCTCTCCAAATATCTCTCAAATATGCCTTGAATTTCTCTAAAACATAGCTATCTTTTTGCCTTCTAATGCTACCCAATATTGTAGTCCAAGTATCTTGATTTACTGCTCTCAAAATTTTGATTTCTCATTATTTATCTTGTTGTCCAAAAATAATATTAAATCTCTCCAAATTATTATCTTCTTTTGTTATCAAGCCTTCCTTCAATTGGTTGTTCAAGGTCACTTCAAAAACTACCCAAATCTTCTTCTATTTGCATCTATATGTCATCTTCATCTTCTGATACAAAACCACCATTATTCTTCTTCGTTAATAAGCCTTTATATCCTTTATGACTATCTTCAACTCTTTCAAATCTTGTGGCCTCTTCTATCTTCTTTCTCCTCCTTAGCTCTTATCGAATTCTGACTTCAAATTTGGCCTATTTACTGGCCTCTTCCTCAAGAATTTGAATGTCTTGAGGTCTCCAAAAATCCTTTCCAAAGTTTGGTAAAATTCTTGCCAAATCCTTCTTCCTTTTGGTATTATTGTCATATGACGATAATTTTCCTAAATTTTTATTTTTAGGATCTACTCCTTGAAATTTTCTTCCTTGAGCTTTAAATCTTCTCCAATGCCACATTTTCAAATTTCTTCAATAGGGATTTTCTAGCCTTCTCCTTCTTTCTCCTTATAACTTTGTTTGAGATCTCTTTTCTTGGATCTTATAATTCTATAACTTCTCAAATATTCAATTAGACTTTTCCTAGTCCTCTTCTATATTCAATTTTCAATCTTCTATCTTCCAAATATGGAATTTATTCAATGAGACCTCTTTCTTGGGTCTCCTCCTTCTAGATCTAATTTATTCAATCTGCAATCTGTAATATTCAATATTTTATGAGAACCTCCTTCTTGAGTCTCCTTAATCTCCAATATCTAATCTTCTATGGGGATCTCTTTCTTGAGTCTTCTCTTTCTTCAATCTTCAACAAGGCTCATTTGACCTCTTCTCTCTTCTCAATCTTCAATATTCAAGATTCTATGGAGATTTTCTTATTGGTTCTCCTCAATCTTCAATGTCTATTTTTTTTTGTAGAAAATAACTAATCCTTCCACAAGGAAAGCACATAGAATTTCAGGCAATCGAAGATGAAATTCTTCTCTATCCATTGTAGGAAGCTTATCAAATTATGAGAACTAATTTTTTGCAACAAAAAAAACTTAGATAATAGCAAGTAAATACATGCAAATATCTAGATCTCTTAAAATAAATAAACTTCACTAGTTATCCTTTAATCTTTGTTGAGTCTTAGTCTTCAGGAGTTTTCCTACAACCCTGTGGAAAGACTCTAGCCAGAAAATAACTTTAAATATTTTGAAAATGAAATCTCCCTGTCTCTTCTCAATCTCTCTTGTGGCTCTTCCTCTCAATCTCTCTTGTGGCTCTTCCAATCTCCTATCAATCTACCTTGTGCTATGATACCACTGTTAGCTTTTGATGCTAGATATTTAATGAGAAATAAATCACAAGATATAAAATGAGCATGCAATATTAAATGTATGATAATGGAAATACTATGTAAAACTCATAAAAATATTTTGTAACTACTCATAAAACTACCATTAATGAAGGCTCATGAAAATAGTACAATGACATAAAATAGAGGTCTTATACACTCCATATTTCTTACATGCTCTACATTGTATCTAACATATCTACATTCACTATGCTCTCTAATTCTCTCTATCACACTCTATAAAATACCTATATATAATGAGATATGACTCTTGGTCTTCCATATTCCTATGACACTTCATCTTTCTATTCTAAGGACTCATGTACACATGGACAACATGCACATTTACATAATTGTACATTCTAATAATACTTGTGCATTTATTACATTGCATAAAGTAAATACTCAAACACTAATCTAAGAAACTCTCTTAATATAAATATTTACCCAAGATGGTACATTAGCATGCACCAAATAATGTAATATATTCCAACACACACTCATTTTACCTACTTAATAGTAGTTTTCTTAAGTAATTGAAAATATGATATAGAACATATTTGAATGCAAAATACACAATTGATCCTATTATGCATCCACTTGAAGCTATTCCCAAGGATGAAATAAATCATGAAAACTTGATCAACAATGACATGTAATAAATTGAACAAAAATCTAAAACTAGCACACAAATAAAAAATAAAAATGGTCATTCTAACCAAATGCACACTTTGGGGAAATATTCTACTGAGAAATCCAAACGTAGAAATGTGACAAGGTGGACTATTGGAAGGTCATTTCAACTTGAATTGTCATCAAAACATTCATTTATTGAACTAGTGCATCCAAAAAATAATAATGATATGCCAACATAATTTAGATGCATTATTTGTAGTTGGAAACTAGGAAAATATCACAAGATGCAACTTAAGTTGGACACAATAGAAAAATATTTTTGTTAAGTTTATGTGATAGTAAAATAAAGTGTTGGAACAACTAAGAAAAAAATTAGGTGGAAGAATGCATCAGAATACGTACATGTCAGATATACAAAAAATTATGACAAAGAGATGAAACAACAAAAAAAACTAGCTTGGAATTATGGAACGATTCTAACATAGTTTCAAAAAATTCATAAAACCACTTTAATTTCAAAAATCTTGCATTTTTGCTGTCGTTTTTACTATTCTTAAAAAGTGTAGACCTATATCAAACTTAATTTATTTTAAGGATCTCTTTCAACTAGCTTATGTACATAATCTCCCTAGTGCCCATTGGTTAGATCGAAGTGGTTGGGAAATGGTAAAATGTATCTCTTTGGTTGAGAAGGACATGAAAGAGAAAGTTAAAATTTTGAAATTCATTTCACTCTCTATTGATGAGGTAACTATTATTGACAACACATATTGGATTTGCATCCATGTTTACACCTTTCAAAATCATGTAAGGCAACCTCATTTGCTAGCATTACATAAGATGATGGAAAATTGTAATGTGGAAAATCTTTCAATGTTATTATTACTAGCTTAAAAGATATTGCTGGAATGGATGATGCAAAAATATCAAGTAAATTAATGTGTTGGAGTTGATGGTGTTGTTGTAATGCAAGGTAACATAAATGATCTTTGTGTTCAACTTCAAACATCATTTGCCCCATATTTGATCCCAATTCACTACATGGCACATAGAATGAATCTTACATACAAAATTGTGAGCACATTTGAAAATGTTACAAGAGTTGAAGAACTCATTCGTGAAGTACATGCTTATTTTTTGTGCAACATAGAAAGGTTTGCAGAGTTTCAATTGTTTGCACTAGGAGTTACATAAGGTAAAAAATTGTTGAAAGATGTAAATACTAGATGGATTTCATTGTTTCAACCTGCAACAAGAGTTTTCAAAGAATATAAACCTTAGTCGATTTTATTGAGGGTAGTTGATAGACCTAGATACACTACTCACTTTATGTGGTATTATACCAATGTTGCTTGAAATGAATACTTTGATTAAAATTGTGCAACAAATATATTTTTTTTTGTTGATTTCATCAGGATTAGAAAATAAATTTGTATGCATATTGATATGCTATACTTGTCAAGTGAAAATTCTATGGATCCTTTGTTTGATGATTGGAGAAATTTAACTAATGTCAATGAACAAAATAGTTTGTTGAAGTTCAACATCAATAATAATCTTTGTATTAATGTTCACGGAAAAGAGATACCTTTATATTATTTTGATAAGCGATTGGATATAGTTACTAATTATGTTGAAAATATGCCAATCACATATAGTAGATTTGATAAATTTTTACTCAATACAAGGATTAAAATTGAGAAAAATAGTGTAAACATTGACAAAAGAAATTAGAGACCATTTTAAAATAGATGAGTTGGTTGAATTGATGAGTGTGGTTAACCCCATGTTTTAGGATTCAAGAATAAACTATTAGAGTAAAAATGATTTGTTTATAAAAAAATGATCCCGCGTGTTGTGGTCTACTGGCAAGGACACCACTTGCATTATCAATGATGTGACCCGGGTTCAACCCTCACAACGAATATGTATACGTATAAGAAGTATTTACCTAATAAAATATATGGATACACTTATCCAACATTTTGCTAAACATGTGGAAGTCAATGGTATTGAGATCAATGGTATTCTAAATAAAGAAATTTTGACCAATCAATCCTCATATTTTGGAATGACAATGGTTGATTAAATTCACATTTGACTAATCTTAGTGAGCTAGGTTCTATTATACGCTTGCATAAAATGTTGTACTGTAGTAGTTTTTTACAAGAAACAATGAGAGAATATTTTCACTTATATGAATTGTGTCAAACAATGGTTTTGGGATCATTGGAAGATGAGAAAGTTTTTAGTGTATTATCTTTTGTGAAATCTAAAGTTTGTAATAGACTGGATAAAAATTTAGAAAATTGTTTGAGAATATATGTCTCATCTTATGAGGTAGACAAGTTTCCTTATGAGAGAGCTTTGCCATATTGGAAATCTATAGCAGACATAAGAGGTATCACTAATATTGATGATAATGAGGAAAATGATAACTACAGTGATCATATTATTGATATACAAAGATCAACTATGCATACAAGTGATTTAGGACAAGATGGGAAGTGTTTGTTTCAACTTCCACCAATGTAATATTTGCATTATTTTTACATGTCTTGAGGATTATGATTTTTTTGGATAGATGAATTTTAAGCATATTGCATAATATTATTAATTTTTAATTTTTATAATCTTGATGAATCAATATTATTAATTTTTATAATCCTGATGTTGGGAATCAGGATTATGAAATTTTCTTTGGATTGATGAGTTTCTCAAATAATATCATAAATGTACATTGTTCAGGATTATGAATTGTGCTTTGGATTGATGAGTTTTTAAATAATATTCTATACTTGTTAATGAATTTTTTATTTTATATCATACCCTTTGTTCATAAAATTATATGTTTTATATGATAGGCTTGCTTTGCTTTGAGTATTTTAAACATTGGATGGCTTATTGATAATAAAATAAAACAACAAGCAAATGAATGATTTAAATCTCAACACCTATTTCCATAGTTGCAATAGCAAACAAATGTGAATCTCTACAAAGAATTAATAAAAAAATGATACAAAAATATCACACATATTTAGAAAATGTTTTTTATTTATTTGGAATAACTTTTCATTACAAAACTAGTGAACTAAGAGTCCACTTTGATACTATTGTTTTACGATTTTACAAAACTAGTGAACTGTGCATCCACTTTGATACTATTTGGTTCCAGGATCCAAATCAGGTGTTTTCTCAATTGTAGGATCTGATTTCTTTTTCTCATACCATTTTGTAGATGTTTCCTGTAATGTATGTTAAGAAAAATGTTCTTCATACCCCTCTGTTCCAAAATTTTGTCCTTGTAGGTTGTCAGCTCTCCTTAGGTTCTCCTCAATAGTCATCAAACTATCTATCAATGCGCTCTCCTCTATAGCTGGATCTTCTTTCACAGGTATTTCTTTCTCATGTTCCTTGAGTAAAATGTTTGGATCCATATTATGTTTAATGATTATTCTTCTGAGGGCATATAGTTATTATTTGAATTTGATAGCATTTTGTAGACTCTACTTTAGCATGGTCAAAAACACCTTTAGGATTTCCACTTGATTCTTCACATTGTCAAAATTGGACTACATAGAAAAAAATTAAAATATGTTAGTCAATAAAGGTCTAAATGTGTTAACAAAATCAATTAATTAAAAAAATGGATGACTTACCTTTGCAACTACTTTGGAAGCCTTTGCCACTTTTACTTTTTTCTTATCAATTGCCCATTTATTGGAATACGTCTGGGCTTTAGCATTCAAATTATCGATCCTATTCAAAATAATATCTAATATTTCATCATTGTAAACATTAGTGGTATTTACTTTTTTTGATGTTGCTTGATGTAATAAAGCATCCAGATTTTCAGGGTATTGTTGAACCAATGAAAACATATTCTCTCTTCTTGAAATTTTTTGTATCGGGCACTAATTTCTTTGAGTAGAATTTTTACCCGATACTCCCACTCTTTCAGTTTTGCAATATCCAAAAGCACACTATCTTTTATTGTGGCTTCTAAATTATTTTCTAATAAAACAAATGGAAAGTTTAATTTTTCATCCTCGCTAAGAGGAGCAGGTTGACCAATTTGATAGGGGGAGAGGAGTTGTGAGTAATGGTTGCTCTTCCTCTAGTTTGTAATGCTTTAGTTTGAAGCACATAAAAATCTTTAAAACTCTTTGGAAACTACCTTGTAAAAGATAATCCTCATCCATATTATCTAGCTCAGAGAAATCACACATAATGGTGGAAATATTTTTGATGAAAAAAGTTAAATTTTTTGAAAGGGTTTGTGTATGGCTACCTCATGAAATCCTTGCAACAAATAATTGATTTACACACATATGTTATTGACCCCTCATCAACTATTATAATGGTGGAGGTGGTGGTGGTATTGTTTGATGTACCGACCGTTGTGATAGATCTAAGGCCCGATAAAAAATAGAATAAATATTTTATGAAAATATTGTAATAAAAGAATGAAAAATAGAGATATTTCATTACGCATACCGTATGTCGATGAAATATCTTTTTTTAATTCAGTCGATTATTCAAATGGTTATGTAAATTGTTGTCGATGTTGAGGTGATAGTGGAGGTGGCATAATTCACTTTCTTTTATGATATCATTGAGTTAACCCTAGAAAAATTAGGAATTTTTTTTAGAAAATATTTGATGATGTCGTCAAGGACTTTAGTGACTAATTAACTAGATTGCCCATCCTAGATATCGTTGTGGCTTGATCTTCTGATTGGAATGCTTTTGAAGTATGTTTGAGATGTTTCCCTGAATACATTTAAAAACACTAGATAAAGGAAACTAAAATTAAGTAAAAATAAATAAATTACACAACTGTGAAAAGGGTAACATTACCTCTAATGGGTTGGCTAACTTCCTAAACATCGTTGAGCTCTTGATATGCAACTAAAGAGGAAGCTATATGAACAAGAGGAGATGTAGAAGATCTAATTAATTTTGCAAATTTGGTTAGTAGAGGTTGTGAATCTATCTTAGAATATCCATTAGCCTTTGAGAGCATTCCTCTAATTGCAACCTCTCTTTTGCTAGAAGATGAGGTGGCTCTTTTCTACATTCAAGTGTAAATTTAAAAATTAAAAATAAACACTCTAATATAACAAAAATAAATTTATTGCAAATTTGAAATTAAATAATGAATTTTACCTGCACCTCTTCAATGGATAAGCCAACTATATTCAATTTTGGGTGGAGTGAGGTGGGGACTAGGGTATTTTTTACATTAAAAAATGCTTCATAAAAAATTAATCAAATCATTTATAGTAGAAACAATGATAGTAGTGGCAATAGTATTTGTGTGCACGCGTTGAAGATCATTTGTGATTCTACTAAAAACATATGAGGACCAGTAGAATCTATTCTTTCCAAGATAAAACATAATATATGCTAAAGCCTAGAAAGAAATGCCTATTGTTCTCCCTTGTAAAACAATAGTGCCTGGAAGAACTCGATTATTGCATGAAGGAAGTTGTAGGTAATAGATGAAAAATTGAGGTCCCTTATGGATGGATTTGTTTGCCCTGCAAAAAAATATAACATAATTAATAATTACATTTGGAAATTATGCAAGGAAGAGGAAACTTTCAATTTCAAAGAATTACCTTGTAACAAACTCGATGAGAGATTATAGTGAGTCTCTAGATATATATTTTTATCTTCAGTCGAGTGAATTTTGATGAGACAGGTTCAAAATTTTTAAATGGAAGAGCTATCAATTGATGGACGTTAGATGGTTTAATAGAGAAGAATAGGATTTTATTATCGACCATCATTGTGATGAGTGAACCATCATTGTCGAAGCATTGAACAATCCTATTCAATAAAAAAATATTAGTGTCATGTTATGGCATTTGTGCTAAGCCCAGAAGCCCAAATTTCTTCATCAATGTTGAATCACAATCTACAGTATTTAGAATTTTGAAGATTAGCGGGTAAACATAGTTTTTGAAATATATTCTTGCTTGAATGGATGATGTTTCAGCCATTGCTAATGATTTTAAAAGGCTTGGAAGGGTTTCAAAAAGGTTTAGAAGGATTTTTGAATGTTTCGTAAGGTTTTTTGCTATGCAAAAATGAGAGAAATGAATGTTCATACCCTTTTATAGGTATTTGCATGCGTAGCATTAAATGAGATGTTAAAATATGGTAGCATTAACTAAGGAGCCAACACATGGAATCTAGTGCATGACACACCATTGGTAGGTTATATTTAGTCATCACTGGCATGAAACCGAGCATCCTGCTTAATGTTATCGATAGGTTCTTGTTAGTTATATTGATGGATGGTGTTGATAGTCTCTCACCAAGCATCTCAAAGTATGTTATCGATAGGCTCTTACCAAGCATCTCGAAGCATGGCACCCATCGATTCTCACCTGTCATCACTCATTTATAGGCTCTAACTAGGCATCCTACATGGTTTCAATAGGCTCTCATCAGACATCTCAAAATATGGTCCTAGTAGTTTCTTTCCTTGTATCATATATTGATAGGCTCTCGATGGATGTCATGCATAGATGAGAATCTCAAAGTATGGTGTCAGTAGGCTCTTACCAGGCATCTCAAATTTTGGTGTTGGTCAACTCTCACCTATTTTCACTTATCAATAGGCTATAGTTAGGCATCCCACATGGTATAGGCTCTCGTTAGACATATCGAAACATGGTGCTGGTAGTCTCTCATCTTGCATCACATGTCAATAGGCTCTTGATGGGTATATCAAAGCATGGTGTTGATAGGATCTTTTTTGGTGTCACTTGTCAATAGGTTCTCTTCAGGCATCATAATTTGGTAGGCTCACTTCAAGCATCTCGAAGCATGGTGTCGATAGGTATTTTCCAGATGTTTTAAAACATGATATCGATAGGCTCTCACTAGGTGTCACACGTTGGTAGGCTCACTTTAGCATCTTGAAATATGGTTTCAGTAGTCACTCACCTATAATCATGGTTCTGTAGTCTCTCGACAATTGTCATGCTTTAGTAGGCTATACTTTGGCATCATACATCAACAAACTCCTATCGATAGTATTTTATTGTACATTTAATTTTTTTGATAAATTTACCAATTTTTTATATTTTTCATTAAAAAAAGGCAATTCACCATATCTTCTACATGACTTTGAACCCTATTCACCTTGGTTTTGAAACTGATTCACCCCATTATTATAAATACATTTTTGGATCTACCCCTTATGCATAACCCTACAAGGGAGGATGACAAAAGAGAAGTAGTCCTTGAAAGTGGAGCTATTTTAGACCTTGTAGGTAACTTAGGTAAGTCATACTAAACTATGCATATTCCCTTTGAGAGGTACTTTTAACTTCCTTCTTCTAGAGATAAGGTATTAGAGGTGGTGATTGTCACCTCCCTAGAGTCTACTTTAGGTTAGAAGAGTGGTTCAAAGAACCAAGAAATATGATGTGTGGTAGAGGAAAATTCTTCGGCCTATGAGTGGGTCCCTCCTCCCTTATGTGTGCTGATTCAAATAGACCTTCATCTTGTCCACTGTTCAAACCCTTACCAAATGTCCCAATCCTTTGATAGACATATATCTCCTAATATAATGTTATGACCTTCCTCCAAACTAGCATTACCTTACAAGGAGTTTCTTGATCCATAATCCTATTTTATTTTGTCTCCCTCCATATTACTAGTTTGTCCATCCACTCTCACCTTATAAGTGTGATTTTCATCCCGCTTTCTTCTCCACTCTCTTCCTAAGAATTTTATACTATAGTCTTCCATCAAATGGCTATATACATGACATCGTAAACATCGAAAGGGTATTGTTACATAGTGCAAAGTCTAAACATAATACCATTTTCCTAATTATATCTCTATAGAATCTGGGAGACCCTCTTGTAGATCCATATCCACCAGGATTATAGCAATGTACCGTGAAGAACCACTCAAGCAAGCTTGGTCCAAATCCATCCATGTCCTTAAACAATTATCGATTTCAATAAAAATATTAGAAGACCAAAACTCCAAAGGTAATATTGATAGCTTGATTCAAATGGGTTGTTTCTATTTTGACTCCCTTATAAGGTCAAAATATGGAGACCATTTTTTCCAGGATAGAGCATAAGAACCCCAGTACCACCTAGTATGTAGTATTTTATATATATCCTCATTTGATCTAAAGGATAATGCTAACCTTCCTCTAACCAATGCTTGAAAAGTAGGAGAATATACCAATACCAAACTCAACACCCTCTTCAACCACTAAGTAAGTAATTTATTTGAGAATAATATACCATAGAACCTCCCAGTTAGTATTTTATCTTCCATTTTCAAAACTCTATCTTGTAGAATATCTTCACCTCAGACCAAATTTACTTGTCCCTCTCTGATCTTAATACACTTTTTTTTCCTTTTCTTTGTGGAGATTATGTTATTAGAAGTTAAAATATTCATCTCCTTACTAAAACACAACATCTCCCCTCTTTCCATATTCCTTTCATAGAATCCTATACCAACTAAATATCCAAACTCTCCTCCAACATGCTCCTAGGATCTTCTATTTGAATAAATATCCTAGGACCTCACTTCCATAAAGCCTAAATCACTATCATCAAAGCAACAATCCATAGGTTGTGGTATTGAATCTATATGCATGTTGTTAGAGTATAAATTTAAAAATGAATAGCAAAGCGTCTGACTAGTTACTCTCCCCATCTGAGGACTATCTACTAATGCATATGAACTAATTGGATGGTCTACATTATAGTTTTTAATGAATAATCAATTGTAGAAAAATCCTTCTATGAAGTGGTCCTTGGAAATAAAAGTGTCTCTATAGTCTTCCTCTCTACGTTATGATTAGAGAGGTTTTCAAGTAAAATAAAAGACTCTCTCTCTAACTTCCACTTGTTTTTCAAAAATTATTCCAAAGGGAAAATATAGATACCTACCACTGGATCTGAAAAGTAGCCAAGCTAATCAATCATATCCTCCCCTTGTCTCTTCACCACTATTAATTTAGCTACGTATGGTTATTTAGTACCAATGGGATTATTGAGATCTGTAATTATTTTCTACAACTAGTTATCTCCATCATGCTTTAACACTATTGATTATTGTATAACTAATTATAAAATATCTTTTCCCTTGTGCCTAAGATTTTCATTAATTTTTGGACTTCATCCTCTAAATGTTAAATCCCAAAGTATAATGATCATAATATTTATTGTTACAACACATTGTCGTCTACCCTTTATAAATAAAAACTAGAGCCCAAAGTGATTTGTGAAGCAAGCCTCTGCTTATTACACGAGATTTAATCTTACACTAGTTGGATAGGACCACCTAATTTTTGAGAAGTTAAAAATTATTCTCTCTAATAGATCTTGATTTAAAGGATTTCCCTAGCAAGAGAGCTCTCAAAATAAAGAGTAGGTATGAAGTTATAATAAAAATACCAAGTTTGGAAGAATCACTAACCATACATGGATGTGGGAACCCAAATTTCTAGTTCCTAGTGGGACCATAATTCACAAATTTTCTTAGACTTTAACACACTCTGTTGAATATCCTTAATTTCAACTAGGTCAATACATGACTGTCACTCCTGCTTGTTGTCCATATATCATTCATCAAATATTAACCTATTGTGATACCTAGACTCATAGTTTTTCCTTTATACTCATTCAAGTCCTTATTTCCTCTTTCATCCACAACTTGTTTCGATGTTTCCAGTTGACCATGCTAATGTTGGTGCTATTGATGTAAAGAACTCTGATATATCAAATTTAAATTATTTGTGTCATCGTTATGTGAAGTGAAGGTGCCTGCTTGTTATTACTATTGAGGGAGCAATTGCCAATGGGATGTTTCTTAGAAACCTCTCTTAGGAAGGTGTTATGGGCACCCTTATAAAATAACAATCTACTTATGAAATATCTCACAACTTTGTTCTTGAATTCCATAGATTGTAATGTTTGATCTCCTATATCCACAGTTAATAATCAAAGATCAAATAAAATTCTATTGATTGAGGCTATAGGGGATTAAAGCCACAAATACACTGATAATAAGATGAGCTTTGTGTTGTTAGTATAACAATTGACCTATTGTTCCTCCTAAAATGTAATCCTTTTATTTGATTCGACCATAGGAAATATTTATTGTTTTGAATGTATTTTTGGTGACCAAAGCTTCTACCATGGTTTTACCTCTCGTTGATTCTACCAAAATTTGCACTTTATAGCCCAATGTTCTTGAAATGAGACTTATTCACCTTGACTATAACCCGTTTTCAGCAAATTTGAGGAATCTATAAAGAATTTGATAACAAAACTGTAAATGGATGTGCACCACAACCTCCAAAGCTTCTATGATAATAATCTAGATTTTTTTGATTTAATCCCTCGATGTTGTGATTCCTCAATTTCGAGTCCCAAGAGTTGTAAACAAAGCCAACAACTTCAAAATGATCCTAAACCACAAAACTTTTAGATATCCTCACTCAATAGTGTGCCTACCAGAACATCAGCTTGAATCTGATTTCATAGTCCATGAAAACCACCCCAAACACCAAATCGAACCTCCTAAAACCAAAATATAACATCCAGGGCCGAAGACCTTCAAAAAACCTTCTCAAATTGACAAAAAAAAATCTTGATCTCCCAAAAAAATTTCAATGCTTAGCCTTCAAAAAGTTCAATGATATTTTGTTGTTTATTGTTGGTATTGATTGCCTAGAAAAATAACAAATCATACCATCACCCTAGGGTTTTTATTGTTGTTGTTTGGTGGGATTAAGGAAACCAGGGTTTAAATATTATTTTGATCCCTAAGGTTCAAGTTTTATTTTCACCACCAAGGTTTAAGCTTTATTTCACAAGGAGCATTACCATCATCCTAGGGTTTAAATTTTTAAATCTCTAGCATAAACACAATTTTATAAATTGTAAAATCCAAACCCTAAAAGAATTAGGTTTGAAAAATTTGTAGTAAATACAAAAAATAATTCAAAACTCACTGAACCTAACTAATCTCGTCTCTTCAAAAATAACTATTCGTCTTCAAGCCCTAATATGTGGCTACAACTTTAGCTCAAAAAACTCTGTACTATGTAAACTTTCACTGAAAATCAAAGCTTACAGATGGCTTCCATGGCACTTTCTTCGAAGTTTTCTCAACTTCAAGCATGATGCCCTTTAATAAAATATAAAGTTTAATACGATATTTATTATTAAAATTATGTTAAAATATATTCTTTAATAAATATAAGAAAATTTTTGGGGTGTCTAATGTAAGAAGGATGAAGGATTTAGAAACATTATATCATCTACTTGTTTATTTTCTCTTTTCTTACATCCTTTATATGGAGAGAAGATGGTTTCATTAAAAAATATTAAAATATTAGACTAGTTATTTCATAGCTAAAGCATTATGCATTCTAATGAGAACATTATTATCATTATTTGTTAAAATTTATTGGCTAAAAGGAATAATGGATTTTTAAAAATAAATCTCAAAAACATGCCCAAGTTTGTAATCATATTATTGTCTCTTATATAAAAATTTATATAAAAGACACTCATCATGGGAAGTATCAATTAAAGAAAAAGAGGTGCCTTACAAAAGTTGAATATAATATGGAAGAGTCATTTGGGATAGTACTATTTGATTTGCATTGGTTTATTATAAAACAAAAGTATCTAAGAATTAAATTTATGAAAATTAATTTTGATGGTGCTTTTAATAGAGATCTAGAAAAGCCTAGAGGAGGTAGTGTTATTCAAAAAAATAAAGGTAAAATTCTCCTAGTTTAGGTTTACCTAAAATTATATGAAATTTCAAGTTTCAACTATATATAGGTAGGACAATCCCATGAGGGAAGTGTAGTGGTAAGTCCCATGAGGGGATCGCAACCCCTCATAAAAACTTACACTTTACCCTAAAAATTTAAGCATCAAGAGGTATTATGCAAGGGGATCCCATCTCCCCATACTTATTAATTATTCTAGTTGAATGCATGGGGAGAACATTGGCTAAGAAAAGAGATACTAAGATATTGGAGGGAGTTTCAATTGCTAACGAAGCTAGCCCAATCACCCATTTATAATTTTTTGATGATTCCACATTGTTAGGAAAGGCATCAGTTAAATAAGCAGTTAGAATAAATTAAATCCTCACCTCGATAGGAGATCCTAGTCCTGCACAAACTTGATTTTTAGAAAACCTCACTCCTAGTTATCTACTTGAGGGTCCTAATCAAAATTGGTAGACAAAATGAGGACTAGGAATGGCTTATTGATAAAATCAAGGGTAAAATTGGAAAATGGACAAACAGGTGACTATCATCAAGAGGGCATATTACCTCAATCAAGTCAGTGTTACAATCTATTTTTATCTATGTGTCATTGGTTCTGGATATCTTGAAGGAAGTGATTTAAATGCTTGATCATATAAATCATAGATTCCTCTAGACAACTTCTAGGGAGATAAGAAAATAGACCTTGGTAAAGCGAGAAACTTTGTATTTTTTGAATCAGGAAGGGGGATTGGATTTTAGATTTGCAGTTAAAAATAACAAGGTATTGGCTGTAAAATTGTACTAGAGAATGATTAATAGTCCCAATGCATTATGGACCAAAAATCTATGAGATATGTAGAGAACAAGACCCTAACAAATATTGTTTGATATCAGTTGTCTAACAAAGGTTCTCCTATTTTAGCGGTACTCAAAATAAAAGAGGAAATGATCAAAGAAAGGTTGTTTTAGATAGTTAATAATGGAAAATACATATATTTTTAGTTAGACTTATGGTATGGACAACCATCTTTGACAAATAAATATCTAGAGTGGACCTTAGTGATGGAGGATTTGCATAGAAAGCAAAGGATAAAAGTAGGAAAATACTCTAGGGACCAAACACAAGCACTAACAATTGGAAGATACTAGATTCCATTGAAAGAATGACCAATTCAACTTCTAGAGAGACTAGCAAAGGAGATTGATCGAATCATACAAATGATATCATTACTATGGTACTATGAGGATGATCAATTTGGATGGAATAGTAGGACTAAGGGGATGTATAAAATAGAACAAGGATACAAAGAATTATGCCCTAGGACCACTCATGTAAACTGAGATATTTTTACATAACTTTCAATGTGGAAGTTATGGCCAAAGGTTAGGTTCTTCAACTGGTTACTCCTCCATAAAAGGGTTCTCACAACTTATTGAAGAGAGGAGTCTATGGACCTTTCAAATGTACATTGTGTACAGAGGAGAATAAATTTTTCAATCACATTTTTATAAAATGCCCCATTATAATGAAGTTGTAGAAAATGTTGACATATTTGCTAGGTCTACACTAGACCAACAATCCGTCTATAGAAGAGATCTAGAGATGATGGAAGAATCAACAAGGAGTAGATGGTTATGTGGGGAAGAAAGTGTCGACGGGGATGATGATCCTACCTTGGAACATCTGGAATGATAAAATAGAAGGATCTTCAAACAAGAGACGAGATATTCATTGTATGTGGGTGAATACCATATCCAATATAACAGAGACTATCCAATTTATGCTAAATCAACCACAAAAGTCACATCAATGATGGGATCAAATAGTGGAATGACTCAAGATCAACCCCTAGACTAATAAAGTTGTAAGAGTCAAACCATGGGATAAAATTATGGATAGAACTCAAAAATTATGACCACCACTAGGATTTGGAAAAGGTAAATACAAATGGGACATCGAGGGGTATCCCATATAGGGCTAATGCAAGGGAAATAGGTAGACTACCAAACGATACCCTGAAATTCATATTTGTAGTAAACTTATGTATATTTTCCAAAAATATTATTGAGGGATATGGTATTTTCATAAGGATGCAGAAGGCTCTCAAGACTGGGTGGAATAGAGTGATAGAGGAGTTAGACTCTTAGTTATTGATCATCTACCTTAAATCCTCATTGATAATCAAGAATGCTAGTTGGAGAATTCAAAGTATTGTAGAGAAAATCATATGAATACAAAGGAATTTTATATATGGGATATACACCCATATACCAAGAGAACAAAATAAGGCAACTAATGGTATAACAAACCGGGCGTTGGACAAGAGAGACCTCATTTGATGTGGGCACCCTCCTAAGTGGTGGGCATTGAAAATAAGGGAAGACCTTATGAATATTAAATATTGATGATAAAATTCCTGGTAATATGCAGAGTTTTAGTTTTTGTGACACCTTTTTAATGGTAGAGATTTTGGTTCTTAGTATAATGGTTAAGATAGATAAATTTGATATATCCAATATCAAAACATGGGTGAAAATCCTAATGGCTTGGAAAGGCCAAATATGTAATATGATTTGATGATCAATATAATGTAGTCATTCTTTTTACCAAAACAAAACTATATATAGGTAGGACACTTCTTATAAAGATCAAAATTACCATTGAATAAGGATGCACATATATTTTAATTAAGGGAGATTTAGAAGTTATTATTACTACTAATAAGAAAAACAAACATGGATATTGGATAAAATATAGTATTATTTTTAATATCCATCAATTATTATTATTATTTGGGTAGTGTGATAAACCCCTATGTCCAACGCATAGGGCTGAGCAGTCCCCTTCCAGACATGACCCCTCCTAATGCCTGAGAGCTACACTTATCAATAGGATATTAACACACAACCCCACCCCCCCCACCCGACACACACACACACACATGCCATGGTTTGAGCCTTTGACCTCCTAAAGAAGAGCAAACCCCAAACCTTTGCACCATTCCCCATGACAATGTCCATCAATTATTGTTGGAGATAATATATTTAAAATATCAAAATATTTATAAAAAACTACATAATAAATAATTTAAAAAATCTCAATATTATTTTTTTAATAAGCTATGTGTGGATTCTATTGGGGGCCACTCCCATTACAAAAACAAAATATTACATTGCTTTCATTACATTTCTAATAGTTAATTAAAGTATACCCATATTTGCCTTAAACTACTAAGTTTCCTTAATCAACTCTTTTTTTTAAGGAACTAACAACAAGAACCCTTACATGACACATAACTCCAACAAATAGAAGAAAAACAAACATAACAACTATCCATCAAAGAGGAAATCAATTTGATTATTTTTCTTTTGTAACAGAGGTTCTTCTTTCTTTAGAGTGGCAAGATCTGAGAATGCATTTTTGCACTTCAAACTCCTAAGGTAATATCTAGTTGTAACATATTTTGTAGGATCTTCATTTTTAAAAAACTAACCATTAGTGATTGTTTCATAATTAGCTTCAAGAATAGCATTTGAGGTGCTAATATTTTCCATTGAACCATCTGGATGATATTTAGTAACCATTTGGTTTTTATCAATGATCTAATTCAAATTATTCTTTTGGGGTTGAGTGTTTTATTGCTCGCATGATTCTTGTTGGATAATTGGCACATCTGGAGGATGAGCTTATTTCTTTTGAAGTAGGACATTTGAAGGTTTCGAATTATTCACATGCAGGACCTTCTCCTCCATAAAGGAGAAATCAAAGCATGATCTAATGATCAAGCATCTCTTCTTTAGGTGGTCGTATTGCTGACAACCATAACATCTTAGGGAGAAGTGTTCATATTCAATATTTAGGATCCATTCCCCTTTGATTGAGGATATAATAATTGATTGAGGTCCAGGAACTAAAACATCCACATAAAAAACTAATCTTGCTTTACTCATATTAATTTTACTAGAAAAATTTTCCTTTGCTTGGGCATCTATATACTAGAATGCACCAATGTCATTATTTATTTTGGTTAATTTCTTCTCTCCCATAAATTCCACAAGGAGAGCATAAATATTTACCTAGACTAGGAAGCCATTATCTTCTTTTGTAAAGGAGTTTAAACTAGGAGTGCAAGGTTTTATATAGACACTCCTTTGTCTAAAAAACCAATTATATCTATAATCCATTACCTTATCTCTATCCGCTAAATTAGAAAAGGAAACATAAAATAAATTTTTGGTTTGAAGAGTTACTTGGAATTTTGTACTGGTCCACCAATATTTAATATACCCTTTGAGGTCCTCCAAGTCTTGTATTTTTCCCTTGAGTTTGAAAATAATTGTTTGAGCTTCATGATCAAGCAGATCCAACCCAAAGTCATCCTTTGAAATCCTGATAGAGGGTATAGATTCATCCACCCACGAGCCCAAAAATCCCTAAGAGATATTTATTCTGACTGAAGAGGCTTTCTCAAAGACTAAAGAGATGGTCTGTGAACAATCCTCTTCCTTCAATGCTTGAATACACCTAGGGTTTGCATCCCTTTCACAAAGACTATAGCCAAATTTATTTCTTTGTTTCATCGCTTGATTGTACCTAGGGTTTACACCACACTCACGAAGATTAGCCAATTTTCTCAATAGTGATCTTTACCTTGGTGAAATCCAATTATTTAAAAACAACTGGATGAACATATATTTTTTTAACAAGAAAGTCAAATAACTATTATAAACTAAAATTACCAATAATGAGGCTTGTCAATCTCAACATATTCATACCCCAAGGGTTTCAATAGTGGTTGCTTCATAGTTTGTCCAATCGACTAGTCCTCGAGTACATTCCCACTAACTAGCGCAAAGTGCTCCTATAACCCAAGAAGGGGATCTACAAGAAGATGCCACTCTAGAGAATCAAATTCATATTCCTATAACAGGTATAATGTGTTGGATTATCTTAGTGATGAGGATATATTTTGGATGTAGAGCCATCATCGATGGAATTGGTGATTCCTACGAAGAAAGAAAAATCTAAATATCCTTGTCCTTCTATGTATTTTGTAGTCCTCAACAAGGAAAATAAGATGGGGATAGTCTACCCAAAAAATGGTTTCACCCATCCAAACCTTGGTGGGTGAGTGCCAAACCCAACACTTTCAATGGTGTTGTCATTGCTTGAACAAAAGCAGGATGGCAGAGTCTTAGCAAAGCAACCAATATTTAATTATACTTGGAAATATTTACTTACACAAAATTTTGTACGTTAGATCTCTCCAAAGTTATAGCTTTATAGTTTAAGATTTTTAGTTTTGCAATATAAAAAATAGATATCATAGTGATATGTTCCTGGTTTAGTTTCTTGCATAGGCTTTGGGGTATGCTTCCATACCACCCATTTTTTTTTTGTAAATTTGTACTCTTATTACTTTTTTTAATAAGATTAAGTCACTCAAAAAAATATTATAAAACAATAACAATTTCAAGAAGATAAATACATATCTTGTTATTTTAATAAGGAAAAGAATTAATTAAATAGAAGTATTTTTAAAATATGTTCATAATCAATCACTTTAAATTAAATACAAGGTTACCTATTGCTTTTTTTAATATTCTATATAAAAACTTTTTATTTTATATAATGTGAGGGATCAAAACTCTATTAGAAGTTATCCAAATTGAATTTATATTATGCAGATTGAATTTAAAAAAAAAGGATATATAGATGAGTATTAACCTTGAATGAAATTTTAATAATGGAATATGCTATTAGACTTGCATCATCGTATTAATTAGTTAAAAAGCAAGACGACCACCTAAATCTCACTTTCATCATAAAATCATGCTTGGTTAGTAATTATTTTTATGAAAGGACTTAACAAATAATTGAAATATTAACATATCCATAAAACTATTGTTTTCATAGAAAATTAAATTGTATGGACTATCAATGAGACATTAATATAAAAGATGATTTGATTTGAATTTTGGGTTAAAAATACAATAAATATATTTAATATGCAAGCTGGTTTATATATAATAAAAACCAAAATATATAATAAAAACCAAACAACAACATGGGGTTTGGCTTTCCGAGAGGTCCAATATTGATGTGGTAGTGTTTTAATCCTCTATTGGTAAGTTTTAGCTCTCGACCTTAGAAGGTCGAGGTTGGGATAAGAATGTTTGACCCTAGGCATTGGTGGCAAGAGTTTCTCACACTAACCAAATGAAAAAAACATATAAAAATAAATAAATAATACTAATTTTATAATGCAACATCAATGTTATGGTGGAGAATTTTATTTATGTATGTGAAATAGGTAAAAAATGGGTATAACAAAATGAGAATACAGAGTTGTTCTAAGTTTTTTTTTTTTTTTTTGTTAAATTAAAAGTGGGTTTTTATCAAGGATCCCAAAACCTGATTACAACAAACTTCCAGAGGAACAGTCCAAGGATGGACAACAGGAAAGGCTTAAGGAAAGCCTTGAGGAACACCTTCAGGAAAGGCTTGAGAAAAGCCTTGAGGAACACCTTCAGGAAAGGCTTGAGGAAATAATTCAGGAAAGCAGTGAGGAAATTCGTGCGGAGAAAATTTTGAAAATCCCGCTAGGCGAGAAAGGAGAAGGTGGCATAAAAGAACGAAAAATCTCGCCTAAAACCAAATTTGAAACTTCCTCTAGGTGGGAAAAATAAACAGGTGCCTAACTTGAAAATTAAAACATCCCAAGGGCGAGAAAAGGAGAAATGTGCCAAACCACCCATGGGAAACCAGGAGCCAAGAGAAAAACCACTTCCCACGCAGGGGAAAACCAACTAAATGCAGAAAAACCACCCTAAGCCAAGGGTGGAGTAGAAAAATAGAGATCCACTTCCCATGCAGGGGAAAACCAACTGAATGCAGAAAAAACCACCCTATGCCAAGGGTGGAGCAGAAAAATAGAGATTACAGTAAAACCTGTCAGAATGAGGACAAGTAGCAGGAAACAAAACCCTTGTGATCCTGAAGGGATGAACAACATATTTTTTTATTAATGGTGAAAAATAGGGTTTTGAAAGGTCCTAGAACCTTTTTGCATTAGAGGAGGTAGAGAAATATAAGCCCAATTAAGCACATTCTACCTCCAAGGCCAAAAGAAACAAAAATTAAACCAAAATAGTCATCCAAAAGCAAAGACCAGCCCACCACCCAATAAGGAATAAAGGAGAATTTTTATTCAACTTTCTTTTAGAGACACCAATAATCCTGCTCAATTTTTACATAAGACTGGAAGGGCAATAAATACATCAAGATGCAAATAACAAAACTCTAAACTCAGAGAGCAAGAGTGAAGGCAAAATACCAAGCATATTCCTTGAGAATGGTAACCACCAAGGTGCAAAATGGATAGCCCCCCAAAAAAGATCCCAAAATATAAGATCACTACAACACAAATGAGATATCATCCAAGTAAAAAGACAATAAAAAGGTCTATTGGATAGGTAGACCCAATGCTTCCAAAGCAACAATTATCATTAACCGTGAAGGGAAATTATCTTCCCAAATTTTGAATTGGCCACTATCCACCTCCAAATTGGCCATAACATCAACAACCTAGTTACCTTCCCTATAAATATGCTCAATTTTAACTTCTAACATACCTTCTAGAATCTTCGAGGTATCCTTAATAATATTTGATATGAAACAATTATCAGTATTTCCAACATGTAGATCCTGAATGATGTTCTGAAGCTCCTCTCAAAAACCTGATGAACACCCAAGAAAAGTACCTTAGCTTTAGCTAGGTGGTTGGTTTGAATACCATAATATTTTGTGTAAGCCCAAATGACCTCACCATTATCATTTTTGACAACACCCCCTCCACCAACCCTCCTGGGGTTACCTTTGGCAGCCCCATCAAAGTTTAGAATGACCCACCCTTTAGTTGGTTTATGCCATCTAGTAGCAAATATTTTTTGAATAGTGGATATAGAAGCAGAATTCCTAGATTCAAATTCCAACTAACAACAACCCATTTCTCCACAACTTCCTCCCTACCATTTCCAATAGCAAAGACAACCAAGTTATTATCAACAATAGCTTTAATCCTTCTAAAGACAATGGATTCATCCCTAGCAATATCCTTGAAAATTATTTTATTCCTCTCCCACTAGATATCTTATAAAAAATGAGGAAGAACCAGATCCCACACCCTAGTGAGGCTATGACTAATGAAGGGATATTTCCACTAAGTGTAAAAGTTCCTCAAAAGTTCAAGGTAACACTCATTTGATAGAAAAATAATATAAAACAACATTGAGCACCTTATTTGAGAAATCACAATGGATGAAAAGATGATCCACAAATTCAATTTCCGTAGAACACAATAAGCTTTTAGGTTAGAAAGAAACCTTGAGAGTCGCTCTTAGATGGCCGATAATGTCATCCCATCCGGATATACCACTATCTATAGGAAAGCCACAAGAGATTTTTTGCATCGTAAAGGTTCGAACCGTGGACCTCCCATTCAACGAGGCTAGGCTCACCTTATCCACTTGTGCTACAAATATAGACAAAAAGGGTTTATGGTAAACCAATGTGATTTGAACCAGATTTGCATGGATCCACACTGTATAGATCATGTTCCTCAACTGGTCGCCTCACACCAACTCGACTATGCACTCACCCTTAAAAGGGTTTATGGTAAACTAATGTGATTTGATTCGGAGTTGCATGGATCTGCACAGTACACGTCACATTCCTCAAATGGTTGCTTCACACTAACTTGACTATGCACTCACTCTTAAACTTTTTAGGTTAGAAAGAAACCTCAAGAGTTGCTGGTAATTTCATCCCATCTAGGTATACCACTATCTAGAGGGAAGCCACCAAATATTTTTTTGTGTCTTCCTTCGCATTGCAGAGGTTCGAGCCATGGACCTCCTATTCAACAGGGTCATACTAGCCTTCTCCACTTGCACTACTTATAATTTAATTAAAATAAAATATAAATAAAATATTTTAAATATTTATATTAAATAAAATTTTAATATAATTTCTTATATATAATAAAAAATAAAATAAATATTATTGGGATTTGGAAACATAAATATAGATGGAGCATTTAGGGGTAATATTCATAGGATTGGTACACGAAAATAAGTAGACTATGAGATGATACTCCGTCATTCATATTTACAGTAAACTTAGTTACACTTTCAAACAAAATTGTTGAGGGATATAACATTTTGAGACGGATGTAGGAGGCTCTCAAGACCAAATAGAATAGAGTGGATAGTGGAGTTAGGATCTTATGTGTGCTAATGCATTATCTACATGGTTTTGATATGATGTAAATGAATGTGTATGCTTAAATTACTTAAAACATAAGGAATGAATATGATATGAGTTTAACAATCCAATGGGCGACACCACAGAAAGTAAAAAATCATGAATTTAAATAATCACTCTTATCATAAGAATTGATTAAGTACTCATATGTGAGATGTAATGGCATGAAATGTATGTATTTTCTAGATAAGTTTCTGTAAATTAAAATATACAAAATAGTCAGTGGTCGTCTATATATTATTTCTAATATATATGCGATATCTAGCCTACTCTATTGATACCCCCTAATTTATAGAATATTATAAAGAAAATGGATGATGTGATGGATGATATGATTGTTGCTATATAATAATTTTTGAGGTTTGTTCTTGAGATTCAACCACTCTAGTTACCCTATCAAAAATTACGTATTGACCAATCAAGGCTTTTGAACAGTAAGGTTTTCATCATGGACCTAGATAATCATTATCCCTGTGTTTACAAATGAATATATTTAAATAGAACTCAAATATTTCCTCTGATATTAGGCAGGATTATTTCAACCCATTTCTAATATTGGGGATCTTCAAGTGTTCATCTGATTCTTGTGTTGGACTTAGTTGGACTATACCACTAGGCAGTATTGGGTTACCTAA
The DNA here is from genome assembly GCA_028583015.1 of Wollemia nobilis. Taxonomy (NCBI): domain Eukaryota; kingdom Viridiplantae; phylum Streptophyta; class Pinopsida; order Araucariales; family Araucariaceae; genus Wollemia; species Wollemia nobilis. The sequence continues at coordinate 2,347,553 of JAQPPZ010001560.1, read as the reverse complement.
AGCTAGCTCATCCACATTCAAAATTTGGTCTACACAAATGCATAGCTATTGTGTTATACATATTCTCATGCGTAAGGATTTATCCTTCTAGTTTTGTACAATGCTGAGAATTCCAGGGATTCAAGCTCCATTCCCTTCTTTTCTTCATTTTGACTTGGGATACTTGCTCGTGTTTAGTGATAAAAATCACTGTTTATTTTTGACTGATTTTTTGTTTGTTTTTTTTTTGTTTTTGAGCAAGGAATTCTTTTAGTGATGATAATCACTATTTATTTTGTTTTTTTTTCCTTTTGATACTTTGAACTATGACTTTGGATATCGATGTATGACTTTTGAGGATTTTGAACTTTGCTTTGACTCTGGTATTTTTGCTTTTTCTGATTAAAGCAAGGGATTTATGGGTAGGGCATAACTTGTACTTTTGTCAATTCTCAGCACTTTTGAACCAGTTGCATAGGGGTATAATAAAGGAAGACCCTTTTCACTTTAGGTAAACTAACCACTTTTACAGCTTTCATATTTCCCTTGTACCAACTAGAATTTAATGTTTGTAATTAGTGATGGGATCCTGAAATATGCTAAGCTTTGTCACCACTAGAACTTACTCTCTACTACCCAATATGGATTTCCACAAAAGTTGATAGGATCACTAGGTATGGTTTAATAACTGAAAAACCATAGTATATTATGTATAGCAACAAGTAATGGCTGTGTTGAAAAAAATAATTACACACATGTATGAGTGGATGTAGATGGATTTGAGTATTTGTGATACAAACTGTGGCATCGTTTGCTATATTGTTATCATAACATATGAAAATGTAATGGATATGAATGTTTAATTCAATGCAACTATGTGGATGCAAATGTGAGATGCAAATGTTTTTGTATTTTTGGATGCTTTCAATTTTTTGATCTTTTGATTATTTTGAATGTTTTGAACTTTTGATTTTAAATTGTTTTAATGCTTTTATGTTTTGCTTTTGACCAAAGGAATTTAAGATGCATTTGGAGCATTTTGTGATTTGATTTGACCAAAGGGCTATAAGATGCCTTTGGGGCCTTTCATGATTTAATTTGACCAAAGGGCTTTAAGATGCCTTTGGGGCATTTTGTGATTTTTTGATTTTCTATTGTTTTTGCGATTTTGAAATTTAATGAATGTTTTTGAACTTATTTTGATGTCTTGACCAAAGGGCTTATTGTGCCTTTGGGTATTTTTGTGGGTTGACCAAGCGGCATGAATATGTCCTTGGAGCATTTTGATTAATTTGACCAAGTGGGATAAAGATACCCTTGAAGCATTTTGATTAATTTTTATTTGACCAAGCATCATAAATATACCCTTGGAGCATTTTGGTTAATTTGACCAAGCGGTATAAAGATACCCTTGGAGCATTTTGATTAATTTGAATTTGACCAAGTGGCATAAAGATACCCTTGGAGCATTTTTGATTAATTTGAATTTGACCAAGTGACATAAAGATACCCTTGGAGCATTTTGATTAATTTGACCAAGCGACATAAAGATACCCTTGGAGCATTTTGATTAATTTGAATTTGACCAAGTAGCATAAAGATACCCTTGGAGCATTTTTGATTAATTTGAATTTGACCAAGCGGCATAAAGATACCCTTGGAGCATTTTTTTTGATGAGATTTGACCAAGTAGCTTAGAGATGCCCCTGGTGCCTTTTGTTTTTGATTTTTTTATGTTTTATGATTTGTTTGTATTTTTGATATATTTGAATGTTTTTGAATTTTTGATATATTACGGGGGGGAAGGTGTGACACCTTAAATACACCCAATGTGTGCACCACTTAATGAAAGTGAGAAAGGTGTGATACCTTCATAACCCTCACTTTGTCTCATTGAACTTGATGTGGATGATGGGGAAGGTATTTGGCCTTTAAGATCCCTAGTGCACATGTTGTCCACTGCAATGTAATCAACCTTCTTAGGAAGAGTGATGAAAATCAACTCCCTTATTGGGGCACAGATCCTTGTGAGGTGCCCCTATCTGGGCAGGGAGGAATAAGTGAACCATATGGACGGAGCTCATTTCATTCTAATAGGTATTGGAACACATTATTGAATCCATGACAATCACAAATGTCATGGCCCTTTATTCGGTGGTAGATACAATAATGGTCCTCCCTATAACCCTTGGGTTTAGCTCTATTTGGGTATAGAGGCTTTATGTCAGGTAAGTTGATGATCATAGCTTCCTGTATCTTTTGAAAAATATTTGACATAGACTCATTTAAAGGAGTCCAAATGCGTTGCCAGTGCTTTGATTGTTTAGCATGCTTTGGCATGGTATGAGGACCAGGTTGAGCCCTAGGTATATCACTTGCTAGCCGAGGGGGATCTTGTTGAGGCTTCTCTTATGGCTGTCCAGGAGACACTTTGACCTTAGATAAAGGGTGCTTCTATCTCTCAAGCTGGTTCATGATAAAATGCAATGCCTCATTTTTCTTATCCATTTGGACCTCTATATTGTAGAGGTGATTTTGCATATGCTCCAATATTGATAAGGCTCCCCTATGTATTTCTAGTGATTGGTTCAAAATAACACTATCTATTGAAGGAGATGCTAAAGATCCACCAGGTAACTATAACTCACCCATTTCCTTCCTTTGAGTTGATGTGGAGGCTTCATGATGATCCACTTTGTTAGTGGTATCCACATGCTCATGTTTATGACTTAGTTCATGTTTCTGTTTCACTTTGTAGTGTTGCATTGTACTAGCTTTGATACCCCCTATCTGATGTGGGGAGAACAATTGTTCGTTTTCTTGAGGAGGCACCATGAGAAGTGAGTTAGGGGTGACTAATGCTAATGGTTTTGATCCCTTCAATGGGAAAGCAACATCCGATTGCACCACATATTGTTTTATCTGCTTTAGAGTCACTTGGTCCTCTATCTCGCTATTGAAAATTGCCACAAATTCTTGAGAAGGCACTTTTTATTGTGTCTCACCAACCTTCTTGTAATACTTGAATGACTCAGGGTCGTAGGGGACCACATACACTTGTCCTTGGTGTATGAATTTTATGTTTTGGTGCACTTTGGAAGGTATGCATTCCATATCTCTCATCCATGATCTGCCTAGCAATATGTTGTACTGCTTCTCACCCTCCAAGATATGGCACAATATAGATATCATATTTATCCCAACCTGTATAGCTAGGATTATTATGCAAATTTTTGGGTAAGAAGCATCATTAAAGGCCCTTAATGTAAATGTTGTGTCCTTAATGTGTGAAGGTGGTAGATTTAAATACTTCAAAGCTATAGTTGTGATGATGTTGATGGATGACCCAATGTCAATCAAGACTCTCTTGTACATAATTTGATTGATTCTTACTATGATGTGGAGCGGAGGATCAGGTTCATCCTGAGAGATTTTCTTAATATCCTACCTATGAAAGGCAATCACAGGGTCTTTTTGTAAGTGCATTGAACTTATTGTTGGTATGGATTGTGGTAGATTATCAGCTTTAGTTGACTATTTTGATATGTTAGGCTGATCAAGGCATATTTTTATTCTTATTGTAGTATTGATAATACCTATAAAACCCTCCTCAGGTGGGGCTATGTGCATCTCATTGACATGCTCAACTTGATTTTTTTTGGCCCCATGATTAGGGAGAAGATTTTTTAATATGTTGATGTCTTGCAATTCATTCTTATCTAACATATCCTGGACTATATTATTAAATGCAACACAATCCTGGATATCATGGCCATTTTGTCGATGGTAAACATAATAGAGATCTTCCCTATACCCATTAGGTTTGGGGTAATTAGGATCCAGGATGTGCTCCTTAGGCAAGTTTAAAACCTTGGCCTCACAAAGGCAATTGAAAATTGATGCCAAGGGTTTAGGAAATGGTGTATAATTGTGAGGGGGTTGTTTATGTTTGCCCCTGCCTTGATTCTTGTTGCACTGGTTGTAATACATAGTAGGAGGCTGAGCCTGGTAGTTTTCTTGTTGTTGGCTCTGTGCTATTTTTGGAACACTTAACATGATTTGGTTGACATATGTATGCTAGGCCTATTGTGATTGATGTTGTGTACTCTTGTTCCATTATTTCTTGCTATAGAGCTTTAGGTTTCCTTCTTCGAGATTTATATCTTCAATAAGCTTGGATTGAGCCAAGGCTTCTTCGAATGTATCATACTTCTATAGTTGCAATAGTAACGAGATATGCTTGGCATAACTTTTTGTAAACATTCGGATTAACTCTTCGATCGGGATGAAAAATGACAACTTTGCCATGATTTTTCTCCATCTATCCCCATAATCCATGATTGGATCATCATCATACCTACTTTAGGTTGGACAGGTCTGAGAGGTTCACATTCTTCTTAGCACCAAAAGAGAAACATTTTAAGAATGCATTCACTAGTTGTTCAAAACTGGATATGCTGTGCTTGGGAAGCTGGTCGAACCATTGGGTGGCAGCCCCCAAAAATGTCATAATGAATGTTATAAGCATAAGGGCATCACTATATTCTAGATGAAAGCATACATTGATAAATTTGGTGACATGTTCTTGTACATCCTCTTCATCCTTAAATTTATCTAACCTAGGTATCTCAAAATGCTTAGGATATGCAAGGTTTGGAACTGATGGGCACAATGGCTGGTTGTGTATTTTACTCAGTGTTGGTTGGTTCCCAGTTGTCTCTTGTTTCTCAAAGGACTTCATATTTTCAGCAAGTTCTTGGAATACCTTTGAGGTGAGGAGTTCCTCTTATTGCAGACCCACTCGTGGTGGTAATGGAGGTAGCCCTCTATCCATTTATCTTGTTATATGCTCCTACCTCCTACGAGGGGATTCATGATGGGTTTGATCTTGATCTATCATGTTTGCCCTTTCACCACCAAGTTGATTTTGTTCATGGTTTAAGTGGTGGTTTCATTGTGGGATTTTTTCTCTAGTGTGTCTCTCCTTAGGTGAGTCAGTGCGTCTAGTTCTTTGGTGGTCACCACCATTTATCTGTAAATTGCTAAGAGCTAGCCGATCAACTTGCTCTCTTAAGCACTGCTCATATTGGTGCAAGAGTATTTCTCTTTGTTTATCTTGTTTGAGAGCTTCCACTAGCTCTCGCTCCTTACGTAATGCATTTTCCAACCACCGCATGCGGATAATTTGTGCTATCATAGAAGACTCATGTTTTGACTTTTTTCTTGTGGTTTTGATTCGTAGATTCCTCAAAGAGGTTTTCATTGTCTCTTTTCTCTTACTAGCTAATATAACTTGTTCAGTGTGCTCTATATAGTGATAAGTGTCTTTGTGGTCAGACTTTGTATGAGATTTATGGGGTCGCTTTGAAGCATCTCCAGATTGAGTGTTGCGTTTAGCAGCAACGCTTTGTGAGCTTCTAGATGCAGAATATTTTGTGGCTATGGTTATGGAAGTCGGTCTTGAATAAATTAGATCCCACTCATCTAATTGATCTTGGAGCCTTTGTTCTCTCTAAATTTCATGTGATCCATGTGATTGATTTGATCGGTTTGTTATGCTAGGTCTATGCCTCTACAACTCCATGCAAGGGTTCTTGTATACTTCAAATTGTGCAACAAGGTCGGCAAGTCTCTTTCCTCTATCTTACCCCTCATTGGGATGATTTGAACTCTCAGTGTAATGATATGTGGTGGGTATGGAACCTGATTCCCTATCTAGATCGAAGGTCTTGCTCACCATGGGAGGTCTCCCAACCATAATTTTTGTTATAATTATTTTTGACTTTCGAAAAAGGTTGTGGATGTCATATATTTCTTTGAAAAATTAGGGTTAGGTTGATTACCCCAGTAATGAAGAAACAAACCCAACAAACAATATGATTATCTCTTTTAAGGATTAAATGTTTGTCCTAAGAACTTGTTTTAGTGTGTTTCAGATATGTTGTTGCTTTTTATTTATTGCTCTTGATTTGGATTTAGAATAAGGGGACTCATCCATAGTGGGAACCAAGAAAACCCATGCCAAACATGATTTTCTCAAAAAGAGACTAGGGTACATCGCTTAAATCCCAGTGGGGGGTTCGCCTAGCTCTTTGGCTCTGAACCAATGATTGTTCCAATAGTGGGAGATAGTTTGAACATAACTAACTAGTACCACTATGAGTAAGTGCCTTAATCCATTCTAAGATATCTAGGGGGTAAGCCGGTGGAAGGAGGTGAATTCCAATGTCATCGTACTGAATTGGGGGTTGGTGATGAAATCCAACTCCCCAATGTTTAAAATGATACGTGTGAATGTATGTGATTATTTTTAGATTTTGAAATAGAAAGCGATGCATCAACTAGCATTCATGACTATTTTTCTACAATGCCTAAAAAGAACGTTTCATTTTCAGACAAATGCATCTATAACTAGTCTATATGATTTTAATGCACTCTCCTATTTTATGATGAAAATAGCCACTAATTGGGCCACATGCAAGCAAACCAAAACACAATGTCCTAGAACGCTGGAGACTAGGGTGGCCCTTACAGGAAGAGGTCCGCTATTCCTAGCAGCACCTAGAGGAAATCTAAAAGAAACCTAGGAAATACAAAATGTAGTTTTTATTTCTCTTTTCTTTCATTTTCCTTAGTTAATCTATGTTTATGCTTGTTGTTTCTGGAAATAAAATGCATAAATAAAATCAAATAAATATCGAGGAGGGGTACCAACCTTGAATCCTGCTCAGATGACAAAAATTCTTCCCTCTACTGCACTTCTCTACTGGTCGTTGTTGATCAGAGCGACTGGTTTCTGGCCGCTGTAGATCAGAGCGGTTGCTGTTTAGCCGCTGTCAGTAGGAGCAGTTGATTTTTGGCCGCTATATCTCAGAGTGGCAAAACCTACACATAAAAATAAGTTAGTATTCATGAAAAAAATATAAAATCAGTGGAGGTCCCATCGTAATCGCCATATGTAGTGACCCCGCGATGCATGCACCGCTTTACTCTACTTGCAATATTATACCAAAATGAAAATAAAAGACCATGAAATGCATATAACACAAAAATAACAAAGAGAGATCCTTTTATTTATATTGAAACTCGGTTACATGTCGGTCCCTCTAAGGGATACCCATTTTGATACAATGAATTGCAAGTGGGTAAGATGTCCCCTCACAAGGGGTGGTGTGCTTTTAAAGGATTCCCGGTTCCACACACAAAAATGTATGAGGGCTTACAAATGCCTCCTTCTCCAAGTCTGATACCTGGAGGGATCTTTGTGCTTTTGAATGTTGCTAATATATCTGATGAACCTATAGTCCTACAAGAAATGAAACAACAACGCACATTTAGGTGTCCGAGATTGCCTCCCTGGATGAGGTTGTTAGTAATCAAAGAGTGTAATGGAAATATGATAAAACTATGCCATAAAATCATGTAAATCTATGCTAATGACGTGAAAAAATAAAGAAATAGAATAAAATAAGCTATGTCTATCCTAAGCTAAGCCTACGGGCCATTGTCCAAGATAGCAACCGCTAAAGTAAACCTTACCCTCTTTGCCCCAAAGCTATGGGTCAAAGACTATAATCTGATGTTGAAATAGTAGGTGCTATGCTCTTCAATTCGTCAGAGCTTCATCGTATATTTGATCTCAAAGAGAACTCTCAAAGTCTTGAGAGCTCCCCTAAAAAATATCTCTCTCTGATATGATCTCTTGTATCTCTTGTCCTCTTGTGATAAAGGATAAAAGGTCTCTGGATCTCTTGGTGCTCTCAGGCTTACACCTTTTATAGTGTGAAACCCTAGGTCTATGTCCAAGCCCTAGGAATGAATTTCTCATGCGTAGTGAGAGTTAGCATGAGAATATTTTTGTCTTTTGTCTATGTTTGAAGGCCAATTAACTAAAATATAACTACCAAATTGAGTCCCCTATGCAAACTGGTTGTTAGCATGAGAAGCTTTTGTCCTTTGTCTATGTTTGGAGGCCAGTTAACTAAAGTATAACTGCCCACTTGAGTCTCCTATGCAAACTGGTTGTTAGCATGAGAAGCTTTTGTCCTTTGTCTATGTTTGGAGGCCAGTTAACTGAAGTCTAACTGCCCACTTGAGTCTCCTATGTAAATTGGTTGTTAGCATGAGAAGCTTTTATCATTTGTCTGTGTTTGGAGGCCAGTTAACTGAAGTCTAACTTCCCACTTGATTCTCCTATGCAAACTGGTTGTTAACATGAGAAGCTTTTGTCATTTGTATATGTTTGGAGGCTAGTTAACTGAATTCTAACTGCCCACTTGAGTCTCCTATGCAAACTGGTTGTTAGCATGAGAAGCTTTTGTCCTTTGTCTATGTTTGAAGGCCAGTTAACTAAAGTCTAACTTTGGACTTGAGTCTCCCATGTAAATTGGTTGTGAGGGGGAATGCAAAGTTATCCTCGCTCACTTTATTGTATGCAAACTAACACTTCTACCCCTAATTAGGCTTATTTATTGGCAAAATGATTTTTATGACTTAGCCACTGTCGTATGCAGTAACTAAGATTTGGTCACAATCGTCTGTAGTGGCTAAGGTCTGGATGCTCTCATCTTGAGCGGCCAGGATCCAACCTATCTAGTTTACAGTGGCTAAGCTTGGACGGGTTAAAACTACCATTTTGAGTGGTTAGGACCACTGATTGCTCTTGTAAAGGTCCAAAATTGGACATATGATCTTCAAATGTGCTCATATGAGTGGTTTCCTAACCATGACACGTTTTAGGTGTCTACACCAGTATCTCACATTCTTGCAAGATTTTAAACTAAGCCATTATATGAAAATCCTCCCAAGAAGTATGTTCATGGCACAGGTATATTTAAACTCCAATTTTATCATAAGTTTCAGTTTTATAAATTTGTTGTCACTAATTTGATTCTAGGGGTTGCTATAGATAGTGGGCATAGTTATTGCAATGATACTGTACTTAGGAAAAACCTGGTGGATAATATATACCATTTTCCATATATGTGACACAAGTGTCTTTCTTCCAAACAACCCCTAGAATTGTTCGATGGATCAAGTTTTCTATGATGCCTCTGTAATATGGGGATTAATAGGATCCAAAAGAATCTTTGGCAACCTAGGTATACATGATGCTATTAACTAGTTTTTTTTTGTTGGGACAATTGCTCTCCTTGTGGTATGGCTCTTTCACAAGGCATACCCACACAAATAATGGATCATATTGATCAATATGCCAGTGCTGATTGGGACCACTGGGATGATGCCTCCTACAACAGTAGTCAATTATACTAGTTGGATACTTTTGGGATTCATTTTTAGCTTTGTTATATACAGATATAAGAAAGATTGGTGGCAGAGGTATAATTATGTTCTTTCAGGTGGTTTGGATGCAGGACTGGCATTCATGGGTGTTCTTTTGTATGTATGCTTGGGATTTGAGAATATATCATTGGGTTGTGAAGAACACAAGCTTATACTAAGAGGGATGGTGAAAAATATAAGATACAACTTTTACTTTTCTTTCCAAAGTAGTAACTTCAATTATTATCAATTGCAATAATGAAACAATGCCTAAATCACCAAACACATAAGAGACACAAATTTAATTGGTTCACCCAATGTGGGCTACATCCACAGAGAAATATTTTTTATAAATTTTCTCAAAAAATTTCATGGGAACCAATTCCCTCATACAATGTTTGTGGAACTCTATCAATATGAGACACCTGTCTCCTCTCATAAGTTTGTGGGCCCCAATCCATAGGAGACACCAATCCCATTTCCTCTTGTTTTTGGACCTCAATACACTCTGCTCTAGTTTATGGACCCTAATCCACAGGAGATACCAATAACCTCTACTCTGGTCTACTCCAAATCCTACTCACAGCTTTACTCAAATCTTCTCTAAAACTGATCACAATTTTGCTCAAATCTACTTCACAAAAAACTAGTCAAATCTACTCACAAAACCTGCTCAAATATGCTCACAAAAACCTATTCAAATTTTCTCAAAAAACATGGTCAAATCTACTCACAAATCCTACTCAAATAATCTTATAAAAACCTGCTCAAATCTACTCACAAATCCTGCTTAAAAGACCTACTTAAATCTACTCCAAAACTTGCTCAAATCTGCTCACACAACCTGCTCACAACTTGATCAATCCTGCTCACAAATTTTGTCAATCTTGCTCAAATATTGCATAAAAAAAATGCTCATATCTTTCCAAATATCGTAAACACACAATGCTCATATCTTTCCCAAATATCGCATACAAACAATTCTCATATCTTTCCCAAATCTTGCATACAAACAATGCTCATATATTTCCCAAATATCGCATACAAACAATGCTCATATCTTTCCCAAATATCGCATACAAAAAATGCTCATATCTTTCCCAAATCTTGCATACAAACAATTCTCATGTCTTTCCCAAATCTCACATATAAATAATGCTCATAACTTTTCAAATATGGTTTCTAGAAATTCAGACCTATTCTACCTATAATTATTTTTCTTCATGAACATATTGAAAATGATATGCATTACAAATACCCAATATGTTCTTTCACATTCATTAAGTTTGTCGCTTTCTCATGTCTCACATTCATTACATTGAAGGATAGCTTTTAAACTTAGCACTTGACAACTAACCTTGTAATGTCATTTTCTTCAATGAATCCTTTCATACTATCTTTGTACTTTTTAACACTTTGGTTTTCTTTACAACACACTTTCTATTTATGTGAGACTATTCTATTTTGCTTACTTCCACATTCTATTCAAAATAAATCATGAAAAATGCACAAATTTGCTTCGAAAATTTGATCTATAGCCCTTGCACATTTACTCCCAATATCAATCAAAACCAATACACATATTTGCTTCACACATTTGATCTTTAACCCTTGCAAATTTTCTCCCAATTTCAATCAACTCTAATGCACATGAAATAAATCCTTATACCTCCAACAATATGACATCAAATATATTTTCCTTAAAAAAAACCACCTTTGATAAAGAAATTAAATCACCATACCTCTAAATCTGCCTCAATGATTATGATGAGCTTTCCAAACCTGTCTTTACAAAAATAGTTCCTTTTTTGTTCCTTCAAAAATCTGGTTAGTAATTTCATCTTTCTTGCATAGATATTAAACCCTATTTTTACTATTCAAAATAAAATTTAATATCAATCACAATTACACCTTATATATCTTTTTTCTAACATGCACAAGTACAAACAAATTTAACCATAATACACCTTATATCTCCTTTACTATTGCAAAAAAAAATTTAAGTTTATAACTCAATCACATAATAGGCAAAATAAAAATTTCAATTAATCACAATATACCTTATGACTTCCTCGCACAATATGCAACATATAATTTTAAATTATTCCCAGTACACCTTATAACTCCCTAACACAATAATACACTATGCAAACCTTATATCTCTCTAAAATAAAATTGCATAGTAAAATAAATTCAAAAACTTATGTCTCCCTAAATTTAATTTAATCAAATATTCTTTTGCTCTTACCACACACAGCTGTCACAAATTGACCCTGTAACCTCTTGCTCACCCATGACCTAGTGTAAACTAGGTTTCCATTCGAGCTAACCATCCATATGAAAACCAAGGTGCACGATTTGTCTTTTAAAGTCTTTTTCAAAATTTTCTCTAATCAAAATCTCAGCAAAATAGTACCATCATGAATCGTCCCCATGACCTCTTGTTCCACAATGCTCTAACGTAGGCTAGGCTGCAATCTGGGTTAGCCACCCAGATGGAATCACGAACACACTATCTTCTTCTTATTTTTGTTTTTGATTCTACCTCCAAAGACTGTGCACTTCCCTTTCTTATCTTTTGCTCTCCATAAATTTTAGTTTAAGGAATTTTTGATTTGCGTTACTTAAAAACCATGCTCAAATGAATTATTATTCCCCATTTATATATGCATTTTTTTCACTATGGAATGCTGGCGCTATATTTTGCTTATAGATTTTTGACTTTATGCTTGCTATTTGGTGCCTTTTAAGCTTACACTTGTTTATGTTATAATATTTTACTTTTTAAACCTTTGTCCAAAGCCTTCTATAATTTCAAAACTTTTATCCCAAGATTTTAAACTTTTGTCCTTCTTTTAATCCTTTGTCCCAAGAACTTTTAAACCTTTATCCATCTCTTTTATAATATTTAAATTCGATATTTAAATATTATAATCCTTAAAAATAATTGCGTTGCTTTGTAATAATATTTCCTTGTAATATATATTTGCCCTAGATGATTTTCCACTAGTTTCTATTTATCAAACCCATCTTTGAACTCAATGATATATTGTCCATACTTATAAAATTTTCACCCTTGAAGAATATTTCATGCTCCTTTGACATTAATGACAACTCAATTTCCAACAATTTCCCCCTTTGTCATTGATGGCAACCCTACACAAATTTTCTTTTATTTCAACTGGATTTCCAATATGCTCCCCCTGACAAGCTGCTCCCCCTCACTAAATTCTCTCTCCCTTTGAAATTAATGGCAAAGGGCTCCTTGGGGCTAAGAATAAGACACTTAGCACAACCCCGTCACCACATCCTTTACTTGAGGTGATCAATTTTGGGATGGGAGTAAAGCTATTCCCAACTTACAATGCTCTTCTTCTTTTTCAAATTTCTTTTTCCAAACTTTGAAGGTCATACCCTTTTGAACATCTTGACCATTCTCCTTTTTGCTTGAATTTGGAAATTCAGGGAACACTGTTCTACACCATTTAGCTTTATGCCAAAAATTATTGCAATTGAAACACATGATATTGTAGTCTTTGAAAGGTGCAAATGACTTGAAATTTCTCTTGGGGAAGCCATAATCATTCTTACCATGAACCCTGCAATGTTTAGCTTTATGACCAAAAATATTACATGAGTAGAAATAACCATGAAAGAAATATTGAAACCTGTATGATTGCCTTGGAGGATATTGCTGCATGGTTCTCTCATTGCTTTTTTTTTATGGTCCATGTCCCTTGATGGTGCTTTGTTTTATTCCTCATTGATGCTTATGTTTCTCAATACATCAGCATAGGTCTTAGGTTCCTCTTTAATCATTTTATTTGATGCCTCTGTTTCTTTTGATTTTGAATCCTCTTTGTTTTTCTCTTGACCTTCTTAAAAACCAAATCTAGTCTTTATAAATGGAGATCTTTGTACTTTGATAATATCATCCAAGGTTTTTGAGCTTTTCTTAAACTGAGATATCTTATCATTAAAAATTTCAAGTCCCTTCCTTAGAGAGATAACTTCATTTTCTAGTCTTTCACATTCTAGCTCTTTTGCCTTTAACTACTCAACCATACCTTCTTCATTTTTCCTTACCTCTTCAACTTTAATTTTTTAATCGATGAGATCTTGTAGAAGATTTACCTTTGTTTTCTCATCATCTTGTACTTGAGCCTTCAATCTTAAGTTCTCCATTTTTAACTCTTCAAGATCAATATCAAGTTCCTCTTCCATATCATTTGTGGATTCCTCTTCCTTTTATAAATATTTCTCTTTTTTTTTTTTTAATAAGTAACATTTATATACAAAAGTGGGTTTTTCTAGAGGATCCCAAAAACCTTATTACAAAAACGGGGTGAACCCATTACAGCCACGAGGTTGAGGTCTCAAAGCGAGCCTCAGACCTGAACAGAAAGACAGAAAAAAGAAACTGTTATAGCATAGAAAAGAGAAGCTGCCTTAGCTCAAAAACCCAACCGACCAAGAAGCGTCAGCACCCTTAATTGGCAGTAGGATTCTCCGGGATCCCAGAGGGTCCTTCAAAATGCGCCTTGAGATTGCGGAGGCAGAGGATTGCCGAATCAGCAGCCCTGGAGATGTTTCCCATAGCGTCGATGGCCAGATCGATGAGCATGCTGAGGGGAATTTTCTGCTGCTCCTTCTTCTGCACCGACTCAGAGTCCGAGCTCAGGTGGAGAGGGGGCTCGTTCTCAACTTTGGCCTTGGCTTTCTTGAGCCGCCTGGAGGATCTGCCACTCGGAGGAGTGGCCTTGGCCCGCCTGCGACAGCGACTGCGACTGGGGGTAGCCTGGTCAGGAGGAGTGGGAGACTCGGCCTTGGGAGCGTCTGCGTCCGGGGAAGCAGGCGGGTTGGAAGAGAGGGGAGGGACAATCTGGGGGGGGCCCTGTTAGAGATACAATGGCGGAAAATAACGCCCATAAGCCCCTGGTGCCGCGGCATGGCCTTGTTCTTCCGAGCGGCCTCAATGGAACACCCGAGGGAGTAGTTGAGGAAGTCCGGGAAGCACAGCTTCTTGGACGCCCGCAAGTGGTTCACGAGAGTGATGTGGTAGCTGCGAAGAGGCTTATCTGGATCATCATAGCAAATGAACTGCATCAACGGCTTTAAAGCCCAGCTCCACGGTTCTTCCAGCTCCTCTCTGAAGAGGGAGGACTTGTCCCAGCCCAAGCTTTTCCCTTTGTCCGAAAACTGGTCCAATTCCTCCTGCCAGTTGTGCTTGTCCCGCCGGATGAAACGCCCAGTGGCCGGCATTCCAGTAATCTCGACCAAGAGATCGAAGGTGACCTTCAGGTGGACACCTTTCACCCGGACCTCCCCATCTTGCCAAGTCTTCATGAAATCGGACGTGATTTCATCATCCGGGCCCTGAAACTTGTTGAGGAAAGGGATTAGCCCAAGGGCTTTCATGAAGATTTTCTCCTCCTCAGACAGGGAGGAGAGTTCTGGCTCAATGTAAGGAACAGCCGTGGGAGGAGCCATGGGAGGAGCAGGGGATCTGCAGAAGAGGGCCTGAAGGCAAGAGAACGCAGTGGAGAAAACACCCGTATCACCACCCTGGAATAAAAATATAGGGAGCTTGCGTCGGAAGGACGACGGATCGCGTAAGTCGCATGCATGGGAAACAGGCGAAAAGAGGGGAGCCATCGGATAGGAAGAAGATAGGCTCGCGCGGTCCCGAAGACGAACGAAAGTCATGCCTAGCAATGCGTTAGGAGCAGAAAAAGAGCTGATAGCCAGCTTGGGACTGCCGCCCACGTCAGGGGTGCTGACGGGTAAGCCGGGGAATGACTCACCGCAGGCAGTAATTGGATGCCGCAAGAAACCCAACCGCCAAGTAATGTCCCCCTTTCCAAGAACGCTTGACGTGTCCCACCTCGCTGATCTGGCGAGACTCATTGACCTTTTTGGAATTCTGACGCAGCCACGTCAGCAACATCTTGAGGGATTTCAAGATCCCACGTGGTGAGTCTGTCGGAGGAAGATCCTCTGTTGGCTAGGAGGTCAGCCAAAGAATTTCCTTCCCTGAAGATGTGCTGGCATCTGTAGGTCTTGCTGCGGAGAATCCTTCGAATTTCTCCGATGGTGTTATGGACCCTCCAGGCAGGGGTCTTATCCTTGTTCAAGTAGTTTATGATGTTCATGGAGTCACCTTCAATGATGATAGCTCTGGGGTCCTCCGAAATGAGGACTAAACCTCTCCAAAGGGCTCTGGCTTCCGCGACATGGTTGGTCTGAACCCCAAGATCTTCAGAGAAAGCGAGGATAACCATGCCCCGATGGTCCCTGACCGCGCCACCAGCCCCCGCTGCTCCTGGGTTCCCTTTGGAAGCCCCGTCAAAGTTTAGCTTGATCCATCCCGAAGGGGGAGGGCTCCACTTGGCAAGGATACGGGGATGAGGCAGAGGGTTCCCCAGGGGGGGACAAACAGAAATATTGAGAGAAGAGAGGATACGCCCTTCCCGGGACAGAGGAGAGGGGCTGGAACAGTGAATGAGATTAGCATTTTCGAAAGCGAAAGCCATAGCCCTGATGGCCACCGAATGAGGATCTCGGGAAGAGGTCCCAAAGATCCTACAGTTTCTCTCAAGCCAGACTTGCCAGATCAGGTGGTGAAGGCAGATGTCCCAGAGAAAACGAAGCTTAAGATTAGCAAAGGGTTGGGGCCACTGGTAGAAGGCACCACACAAAGACTTGGGAGGAGCCCATTGGATCTGGAAGGTAGACAGGGTGAACCCAAACACAGCCGAGGTGAACTCACAGTGGAGGAACAAGTGATCGGTGGATTCCCAGCTGGACAGGCACAGGTAACATCTGTTGGGAAGGGGAATGCCTCTTTTGATGAGGTTCTCAGTGGTGAGGGGTTTGTTTTGGAAGGCAATCCACGAGAAGAAGGCCACTTTCGGAATGAGGTTCTTCTTCCAAACAATATGGGAAGGGGAGACAGGGTGGTCCTTCAGGAGGGAGAAGGCAGACTTAACAGTGTACAGCCCTTTGTCAGAACCAGCCCAGGCAGGCTTGTCAACTTTCTGCTCAGTGGGAATGGTAGTTGCTTGGAGTAAAAGGTTGAGAGCAACAACCTCAGGAGAGGAGCCCGCGAGGAGCCTCCAACAGGGATGACCATCCTCCCAAACTATGAAGTCAGAAACTTTCATTCCCAACCGAGAGTCCGGGACCGTTTGAAGCATGGCGAGGTCCGCTCTGCCGCTTAGGGGTTCATCCAACAACCATCTGTCGCTCCAGAAATCAATGCTCCGACCGTCCCCTGTAACCCATCTGAGGCCTTTCTGGATGAGCGCTTTGGCCTGAGTCACAGCCTTCCAGAAGGCAGATCCATTGGGGTGGTTGCCAGAATCAAGGAAGGAATGGTTTCCCATATATTTCTTACACACCAGCATGGTCCACTCCGCAGGGTCTTTCGAGATAATCCTCCAAGCCTGCTTGCCTAGCAAGGCTGTGTTCATGTCTGACAGTTTTCTGAAGCCCAGCCCTCCTTGCTTCTTACTTCTGCAGACAGTGTCCCAAGCCACCAGGGGAATCTTAGCTTTGTCTTCGGATCCTGACCATAGAAACTTTTTCTGGATGCGTTCAATGAGCTTGCACACTGACTTGGGAAGAGGGAACACTGACATGAAGTAGATGGGGATGCTCTGGAGGGTTGAACTTGATAGGGTTGCTTTTGCCGCTTGGGAAAGAAGTTTACCTTTCCAGGCTGCCAGCTTTCGTTGGAATCTTTCAACAACATTGTTCCACATACTCTCTTTAGGTCTTCCCCAGAAAAAGGGGAGCCCCAGATAGGAGGAAGGGAGGGCTCCAGCAGAGCACCCAAGGATCCGCCCAATCCTGCCCTGACGGTCCAGGGGGGTGTGAACAAAAAATAGCTTGCTTTTGGAGAAGTTCACCTGCTGCCCAGCCGCTTTCTCATAGAGGGAGAGGATATGCTTGATGTTCCTAGCCTGGAAGACAGATGCCTGCGTAGAAAGGATGGTGTCATCAACAAATTGCTGGTGAGTAGTGGGAGTGGAGTTGGACGTCACTGGGATGCCAGAGATCTTCCCCGCCACTCTGGCCGCAGAAAGGGTTCTGCCAAGGGATTCCGCCAGAATGATGAACAAAAGAGGGGATAGAGGGTCTCCTTGATGGAGTCCTCTAACGCTGGGAAAAAACCCAGCAGGGGAGCCATTGACCAGCACCGAGAACCAGGCCGAGGAGAAGCAATTATGGATTAGCTGAACCCAACTGGGGTGGAAGCCGAACTTCAAGAGGACGTCCCGAAGAAACTCCCAACTAACCCGATCAAAAGCTTTGGTCATATCAAGCTTGAGAAAGAGACCTGCTTTTTTGTTCCGGACCGCAGAATGGAGGGTTTCATGAATGGAAATGACTCCGTCCATAATGTTTCTACCTTTGACCGAGCTTCCTTGGCGGGGGTCAATAATGATGGGGAGGATGGGCTTCATCCTGGATGCCATGGCTTTGGAGAGGATCTTGAAGAGAACGTTGCAGAGACTAATGGGGCGGAAATCAGCCATAGACCGGCAATCAGGGGACTTGGGGATCAAAGCAATGAAGGTGGAGTTAACAGCCCGGGGGATGGGGTGAGATTGGAGATCACGAATGGCAGCGCAGACGTCCGGTCCTACCAGGTCCCAGCAAGCTTGGTAGAACCGGGGAGGAAAACCGTCCGGCCCGGGGGCTTTATCGGGTTGCATGGAGAAGACCACCTCCTTAATTTCTGAGTCGGAGAAGGGCTTGAGGAGGGAAGAATTGAAGTCGCCAGAAACCAGACTGGGGATGTTCTCCAGAAGGGCGGCCTTGGCAGAGGCAGAGCTTTCTGGGGAGGTTCCTAGGAGGTTTTGAAAGAAAGAGACAGCCTCAGATCTGATCTCGTTGATATCTTCAGTGCTGGAACCATCGCTGCATTGAATTTTACTAATCTTATTGGAGCCTCTGTGTCTCATGGTTGTAGCATGGAAGAATCTGGTATTGGAGTCTCCCGCTTTGATCCATAGTTCTCTGGATTTCTGCCTCCAGAAGGATTCCTCACTGGCAAGAATGGAGTGGAATTCAGCAAGAAGTTTCCCTTCCTCCTTCCTCACGGCATCCCCGGATTCCCCTTCTTCGATCCTTCTCTCAATGGCTCGGAGTTGGTCAGAAATAAGCTTCTTCTGGCTGAAAATGTTGCCAAACACCTCTCTGTTCCACCTCCGCAAGTTATCCTTGGTGAACTTGAGCTTCTGAGTTATCCTGAAGATGGGAGATCCATGGACATGCTGGCTCCACCACTGACTCATCATCTCACGGAAGTCCTTGTGTTTGAGCCACATAGCCTGAAACCGAAAGGGGGTTTGAAACACAGGAGACTTGCCCACCTGGAGGATAATGGGATTATGGTCCGAACCAATCTTGGGGAGGGCCGAAAGGGAAGCAGCACCAAAGAGAGAAATAGCTTCCTGGGAGATCAGGAACCTATCCAATTTGACCTGAATCAGGCTACCTCCAATTCTCCTGTTGCTCCACGTATAGCGAGTCCCTTTGAGAGGAATGTCAATGAGCTCGTTTGAGTCCACAAAATCCTTTAGATCCTCGGTAGAATGGTGAGTGGCAGCCAACCCTCCCTTTTTCTCCGTCGGATACAGGGGGCTGTTGAAATCCCCTGCAGCCACCCAAGGGATATTGCTGAAAGAGTCCCTCATCCGTGAGATGGACTTCCAAAATTCCGTTCTCTCGAGAGGGGAATTAGGAGCGTACAGGTTGGACAGGATCCAAGACTGATTACTGGAGATGCAATGAAAGAGAATATTAATGACTCTGCTGGAGGATGATAGGAGCCTACCTTCCACTTGGGACGGGTCCCAGAAGCAAATAAGTCCACCGCAGGAACCATGAGCGGGGCTGTGAAGAGCTTCACCTTGAGACCAGATGGACCTGGCAGCTTTCCTGGAGGACTTCTCGTCACATTTGGTTTCTTGCATAATAAATATGGAGGGTTTGATATCCTTACGCATATTAGCAGCCAGTCTAAGCTTGGCTGCACTGTTGAGCCCTCTCGCATTCCAGGAGAGGATTTTCATCTAGAAGATCTGAGAGGTTTCTTGCCTCCCTTCGCCTGCTGGAAGGGGGGTTTAGATACTTTAGGATCATCGGATATGGATGCGTCAGAGTTTAGGAACAGGGTCCGCTGGGAGCCGTTAGCTAGGTCATCCTCCGTTGCCCTGATACGCTGTTCAGCTGTAGAAGGTCGACCTCTTTTTCTCTCGGCTCCAGAGTCCATGGTTTGCCCTTTGCTTCTGGTGTTGATTGGACTGAACTTCCCAGACGAAGACTGGTGGGGTAGGAAGTTCTCAATTTCCTGGAGGATGGGGTTTAAGGATTCTGAATTGGAAGCAGAGGCTTTGAGGGCTTCTGGGGATGGTTCGAGGTTGGCGCTAGGGTTTGAAGCAGAATCCAGAGATTTGCCTGTGAGAAGCCCCTCCTGGCTCAGACCTTGGACTTCTGAAGGGACGATGGGGGTTTCCCCCTCCGGGACTGGGACTTCCCTGCCACGACTAGGAACATTGAACTCGCCTTTACCAAGAGGGCCCTACGAAGGAGGCTTCAGAACTCGAGCTTGGGGACATTGGTTGATGAGATGCCCTTGGGTATTGCATGCAGAGCAAAAAGCGGGTTTGTTTTCATAAACAATGGGCTGCTTTTTGATGAGAATGGAATCCTTGAACAGGTTAACAAAGGAAGGAAGGGCGGTTTCCAAATTGGCATTGACACACAGGCGAGCGTGGATCATGCGGGAGCGTACCTTAGTAGACGAATCTACAGCAACGAGATCTCCAATAGTGCGGGCAATTCCTCTCAGGACTTCTTCTTGCCAGCAGTGGAAGGGTAGGTTTGGAAGCCGAATCCAAATAGGCGCCACATTGATATTCTGCGTGTCTGGGTTGAAGTCCTCTCCCCACCTACGGAGGAAAAGGCTTCGCCTACCTAGGAACCAGGGCCCCCCAGCAAGGATATTGCATGAATCTTCTGCATTATTTAATCTGATCGAAAAAAACCCCTGGACAGGGCTATAAGCTGCAAGCTCCCACTAGTGCGCCATTTGCTGCTCGCCCATTTACGAATTGTTTCCATATCTGGTCTGCCTCCGATGAACTTGCCGATGAGGGTGAATTTGTCCTGAGCTGCAAAGCTATCCAGAAATGCCCCTGGGATCACCAGGTCAGAGCCGTTGGGGAAGCTGTGGTTTGAGAGGGAAGAGGGATTGGGGTCCCTTTAGAAACTGCATGCGCATACGATCCCTGGGATGGTGAAGAGGGATCGGGGGGTTTCCGAGGGGGAATCTCCCCTTCCTCAGGTGGATCAGGCTCTGGACCGCCGGGTCCAGAAACCAGGGAGGTGGATCCCGGAGGGCTCCCAGAGTGCCTCCCGCTTGCGGTCCCGCTTGCGATTCCACTCTCTGCCATTTTCCTTTTAATTGTATCAGATTTTTCTAACTTGCTTCCCTTTAACTATAGTATGTGACTTTGATTATCCTTCAAGGTGTAGCCTAGAAATATGAATTTCCATAACTAGTAATTTTATCCTAATTGTTGCCCTTTCACAGTAAATTTTTGCACTGAAAATGTATTTCTCTTTTTCTTGATCTTCAACTACAAGATCATATTCTTTCTCTTCTTCTTGGTCTTTGAAAACAAGAGCATATTCATTCTCTTCTATGGAAAAAATTAGGATTTCTTCTTTTTCACTATTTGAGAGGCTTTCATCACTGCTACTGGAAGCACTGCTTTCTTCTTCAACATAAAAGCTCTTCTTGTGTTTTTAAAATATCTTCTTCTCATGCTTGCCTTGACCATGTTTATTTTTATTTTCATGATAGAATTTTCTTTCCTTATTTTTTTGTATTCATTTTCTTCTTCACTGCTACTATTTTTAGCTTGTGGACAATTAGCTGCATAGTGACCAATGTTACCACAACTAAAAAATTTATGTTTTCTTGGATCCTTCTTATTTCTTCTCACAAAGTTAGCCTCTTCTTCACTACTACTATTTTTAGCTTGTGGACAATTAGCTACATAGTGACCAATGTTACCACAACTAAAACATTTGTGTTTTCTTGGATCCTTCTTATTTATTTTCTCAAAGTTAGTCTCTTCTCCACTGCTTGATTATTTACTTGATTTTGGTTCTTTATTCTCTGCCATTTGTGTTCCTGTAAGATATTTCTTCTAGTTGTTAGGATTTCACGAAGGAACCCGCTCTGATACCAATTGAAGAATATAATCTTATACTAAGAGGGAGGTGGTGAAAATTAAAAAATAAAACTTTTACTTTTTTTTTTTAAATTAGTAACTTCAATTATTATCAATTGCAATAATGAAACAATGCACAAATCACCACACACATAAGAGATATAGCTTTAATGTGGTTCACCCAATGTGGGCTCCATCTACGGAGAAATATTTCTTATAATTTTCTCAAAAACTTTCATGGAAACCAATTCCCTATTACACTATTTGTAGAACTCTATCCATAGGAGACACCTATCCCCTCTCACAAGTTTGTGGACACCAATCCATAGGAGACACCAATTCTCTTTTCTTTAGTTCATGGATCTCAATCCACTCTGATCTAGTTGTGGATCCAAATCCACAAGAGACACCAATCCCCTTGTATCAACCCAAATTTTTTGCGTCCTTACCTTCAGGCTAAAGGATCCATGCCCGGAAGGGGGATGCAAGAAGGATGGAACAATACCTCAGACTGAGAGGCCCTTTGAAGGTCGCGCCTCTCGGGGGAGGGGGTATAAGGGTGAATTTTTGACGGATGGTAGGGTTCACCAGGGAAACTTTGAGTGGCAGTTTCCATGCCTAGGTTGAGAATGGGTTTGATGTGTTCATTTTGTACTTTAATCATTCATATACCTAGGTTGGCCAGAATGAATCTAAGCTATTCTATATGAAATGCCAATTTATATAAATATAGAAAGCATGAATGAATCCTAAATACCAGGAATATACTGAATAAGAAATAATGCACCTAATTATGGATGTCTGATGAAGATTCTGAATCTTGTAAGAGTCCAGATCATCCTGAATATGACAGGATCATCTGCAATTGTATAGAACCGTCTCAGATCATAGGTGATCGTATGAAATTAGACAAGATCATTGTCGATCTGATGAATTCGTTAGAGGAATCCGTAAAAATCCTACAATCATAGAAATATACACCAAAAACCGAAAATGCTACTGTAAGAATAATGTAAAATAATAGAAATGACAATATGAATGCTTAATTAATAAATCTAGATAGCAGATTAAAGGAAATGCATTTTTTTAATAACTTATTTTAACTTTATCATGCATTTATGCTAAATGAGGTGAACTCCAGGATGTAGAATAAAAATAAATCAAGCTAATGCATAGTAAAATAAAGAAGAAAGATGAGAAATGCAAACTCAAGGCTCTGGCTGCCCCCAATATGAACTGCAGTCGAGATCACCTCCAATTGTACGAGATCATCGTCAATCTACGACATGATCGTTTGAAATCATCTGGAATCGCCTGAGACGATCCGAGCTTCCTCTAGCTGAAGAAAAATGAAAAACTACAATGAAACACTTGAAAATACAAATGCAAATGATGGGGCCAAGGATGTTCTAACACAACAAAACTAGAGTTGCAGGGAAATGATCAGCCAGGGGTATAAACTGGGAAATCCCAAGTTTATATAGGATTAGGGGGAGGTTAGAAGGTTGGGGATCATCCCAATCTAGGAGATCCTCAACGGAGGAATCTCCAACTACGCAGACACGCTTCTACCCAAGTTGGAGAGGCTGTTGAAATAGAATCTAATTATGAAAATTTAGTTTTGGGATGAAATCATCTGGATGTTCTGTTCCAGATGAATTCATCCGATCTGGGACGATTTCGTTTGATCGGCGATGATATTGTCCAATAGTCAAAATAACTCCTAAAAATGGTGCAAAAAATGGGGAGAGCGGTTAACAGGCGGTTTCGGGGTTAAAATTTAAATTTTTATCTTTTTACTAAAGGTTTACTGCGCCAATTTTAGGGTGCTACATTTTGCCCCCTCTTTATTGAATTTTCCAAAGAAAATGCGTTAAAGAAAATTTCTTCCCATTTTACAAGAAAGCAAAAATTTATTCCATTTTTTAGACGACCGGTCGAATCATACAACTGCTTACTATGGTGCCCCCTCCGTGTTTTTACCCAAATTGAACATTTGAGGTAAAAGCGCAAATTTTTTTTTTTTTTTTTAAGTTATTGTTTTTAAATAAAATTAAAAAAAAAATAGGGTAAAACCCTAATTCATTTTTACTATTCACTTTGGCTGTTTTAGAGCTCTGCAGGAAAAATGGTAGAAACAACTCATAGATCGACAGAGGTCTGACACGGGTTGCAAGTAAGGATCTAAACTTGATGAATTATATTTTTAATTTGATTTGTGTGGTTTGTAATTTAAATTTTGACTATTTTTGGGACATCGCGGCCATTTTTAGGCCGTTAACAACGTCAAGATGAAATCATCCCAATTTTGGTGAAATCATCCTCAGATCGTCAATTTCGTCTAAGGGTGAAATCGACGAAATAGGGGTGATCCTGTCCAACAAGGGGCGATCCTCAAGTTGAGAAATCGAAGATGATTTCGTCCTACAAAGGAATATTTGACTCAATTTAGTACGATATCGTACAATAGTGGACAATATCATCATTTATTTATAAGATGAAATTAATTTAACTAATTTTAATGGTTATCTATTGATGATTTTTGTTGTTTTATTGTTTATTTTGTAGAGAGGATTACTAAAAAGTTGGGACTAGAAATACGGGGGGCTAAGAGATGATGTAGCCGCACACGACCAGGCGGAGCGAGACCGACTAGCAGAGGTCGGACTACAACATGTGGTAGAGATGCCATAAATATCGACAGACATGGGGGCTACTGACAGCCCTAGTAGAGAGGTGGTATCTAGGGTCATCCTGATTTTGGTTACCGATAGGGGAGATGGCTCCCACTCTAGAGGATGTATGGAGGATCTTGAGGATCCCCATATAGGGATGATTGATGACTCCTACGGCCAATCAGGGCCATGCCATGATGCGACTGTGTGGAGATCCTAGCTTCACCCTGGAGAAGGGCAAGATGAACATCGAGACATTGAGGCAGATGCCTAGGGTGTCTTGATTGAATCAGGTTTTGGTAGGGGTAGTGGGTGGCTTATTGATATGCCACCAGAGCGAATGCAGGTTACCTTGACTACACTCAGATGTGGTCTACGATATGAGAGACCACGACTATAGATTTTCTTGGGGCTGCTTTGTGCTATGCCGCTTGTATAGGATCCTATACGAGGTCGTATACAAGGGAGATCGATGTCTAGTTTTGACATTGCAACTACAAGTTTGGTGCTGGGAGAACATTGCGATGCAGAGGCCAGTAGGGCTTCCACTAACAGGGGTTGACAAGGAGAGACCCCAGGTTTTCTATTGATGGCTCCAGAGAGGGTCATAGTGATAGATAGATCTGTCGATGTCCCAGAGGTTGCTAGACAACCTCATCCCTGACCAGATAACATAGAGGTCATGGAAAGAGCACCTAGGGTGGGGAGAGGACAGACACGAGTTGGGTCGCATCAAGTGAGTATTTTGGTTGAGGATGGAGCGAGGAGAGGTAGAGCTCCATCGCTATGACCGAGTTTTGAGGTAATTCGGTCTACAATAGGGAATCCCTTCTCTCAGGGATTACGAGTATTCCAAAACTATTTGGGATAGTACTACACTCAGCGAGGCTCCAGATATGCAGTGATTTTGGAGTCAGGACACGAATTATGCCCCCATTCAGCCAGTGGATGGGGACGACGTAGGGGTGATAGATGGATATGATGCCCGGTACGTAGGCATACACCCTACTTGGATGACAAGGGCACAGGGTCCGATGCACACCGTGGTGTGGAAGATGGGGAGGCGATGCCAGGTTGCTATCAATGCAGTGAGGGGTTGCAAAAGGAGGGAGCAGCAATGATCTCCTCAGGAGAGACGCCAAAGAGTGCCACAAGCTTTGGAGAGACCGGAGTAGCCAAAGAGGAGAGAGGAGGGGCTCCCTTCTCAGTAGAGGGAGATGCCACCATCGCCCAATAAGGTCAAGGGTATCGATGTGGGGGAGAGCAGCGAGATGGTGACTCTCCAAGCTGAGAATGCCTACCTCTGGGCTTAGGTGCAAACACTACAGGATGAGGCTACACGACTCCTGGATCG
Organism: Wollemia nobilis; assembly: GCA_028583015.1. NCBI lineage: Eukaryota > Viridiplantae > Streptophyta > Pinopsida > Araucariales > Araucariaceae > Wollemia > Wollemia nobilis. The sequence continues at coordinate 2,322,012 of JAQPPZ010001560.1, read as the reverse complement.
GAGCGAAGGGGTGAGCACTCAGGATCTGGCATGGTTTATTACTTAGATTGCATTCTATCAGGGATTGTACTATCATGTGGTTCTGGAGAACTAGAGGATACCGTTGCCAGCCCCTATTGCGGAGCTAGTCATGATGGGATCATCGAGGAAATCCTCATGATCGATGACGAGGATCCGCGATACAGAATAGACCTCGATGGGACCACCTCCTCCATGCCAAGGTAGGAGAGGAGATGAGGCTGAGAGCTCGAGGGCTTCTCGAGACTAGCTGCTCTTTGGCTGGACTATATATTTTTGAGAGGATTGAGTATGCTAGGGTATAGATTGTGGCATACCAATCCAGTTGTGATATGATGTACATATATTTTTGATATATATATATATATATATATGATTTTTTTTGTGATATGACTTCTCCATATGTTTTATGATGCTTTAATTTGTTGAATTGTTGATTTTATTATTCATGTAATTATGTCGTTGGAAATAGTATAAGTTTAGGTCATGCTGTAAAATTTAAATGAAATAATATGATGTAAACAAATTGGTTGTTGTGGTATGATTTGATGAAAATATAAAGGGACTTCTAACAATAATTTAAAAGGACATTGTCACTGTTATAGACCATTTCATGGAGTCACCGCTCGCTAGGTTGTCAAGCTAATCCCAGTATAGAAATATTGTTAAAAGTAAAAGAGTGCTTAAGAGACTGTCTTAAGACTTTGTGTTTGTGTTGATGAAAATGATGATGGTGATGATTTGCTTTCAGATTTTCATGAAAATATTATGCATGCAATATATAAAAAAATATGAATTTTTCTAGGCATAAAATTCCTAAGTGTGATAATATTTTGAACAATTCCTCAGGAATTATACCATTGTTGCAAAATTGAATGTTGACATAATGAAATGAAATAAAAGAAGTGTCGTTCTTTTTAAAGCAAAATTGTGTAACATAATGATGTAAGCCATATGTTTTTATGAATTAAAATGAATGAGAAATGAAAAGTGGAACAATGGTTTGCGCTAGACATAGAATTACAGGTATAGACTTATACCATCGTCACAAAATCCAAAAATATTTTTATTGCATAATTGGTTTTTGATTTGGAGATAAATAGAAAATATATAATATGAGGACTTGCGCTAGGCATAAAATTCCAATTTAGGTTTTAGGAACTATACCATCATTGCGGAAGTTGAAAGTATATATAAATGTGACTTTATTTGCTAGATTTTTGAAGATGTTTTAAAAGAAAACTTTAGATTTTGAAAAGAAATGTATTTAATTGTTTTTATGCTAAGCAAATGTTCTCAAATAAGAAGATGAAATTATTCCAAAATATTTGCATAAATATTTTAAATTATCTCAAGACAAAATGTAGATTTATAAGGAACCCTCATGTACAAATGTGAGTTCATTGCCAATCTCGATTTATCATAATGATACAAAATCTCTCAAATACAAATGTGTATGCAATTGTATTGTTCATTTACCAATTTTGAGCAAGATAATTTGATACAAGTAATTTGAATTAACCAAATAAGTGTTCGTTGACTATTATTTATATGCATGTAATCGTAATAGACTACTATGTAAGTCGGGTCATCAAGAGCTAGCTGATCCATAAGAATACATAGGTCTATACAAAATAAGGTCGCTAATGTGACAGACATATCACCACGCTAGGAGTTACCCAAGGCCAAGCGGGTTGGGCACAAACCACCTGTTATGGGGCTTACCTCATAGTTTTCAAATAATTGATAATTCTAGGGATTCAAGCTCATTCACCCTTCTTTTCTTTTCAAGGGGTAGGGAAAGGGATTTATTGCATTTTGCTTTTGCTTTTCTTTTTCTCTCTCTATTTTTTTTTTTGTATTAATGCTGAAATATTGTTGCGATGGTACAAAATGATATTTTTCTTTTTCTCATTTTCTTTGACTTTTCTTTGTCTTCTTATATTGGGGATACTTGCTCGGATTAGCTGTAGAGCAAGGGATTTTTATTCTGGGTAGGGGTGAGCTTGTCCTTTTGTCAATTCTCAAATATTCTAGACCATGTGCATGATAGGATAGCAAGGGAAACTTTTTGCTCAAGAAACCACTACTATGTAGCATCATATTCAATTTGCAATGAAATCATTTTAATGTGAAGAGATATACTTGGTTCAAGTAAATAACAAGATCAATTCTCTATGCTCAAAAATTTATTTAATTCAACTTTGGACTTTTATATAAGAGAGATTACTAATCATACCAAATAAAATAAAGATATTTATTCATGTGAGTGTGAAAGTGTGGTATTCCAAATAAATGCTAATTTATCCAAAATAACTAAAAATATAACTGCAATACTTCAAGAATTGACAGGTGCAAAAATAAAAGATGTTTTTTGAAGATTTTGATGATTTTGATGTTTTTATATTTTGATTTTGATTGATGAATTGAGAAGATACACAATGTGATTGTTTTTTGAAATTTTTATATGAATTTACTAAAATGAAACAATATGCAAAATAACAATATATACAATGATGAAATGACCAGAATTATGCATAATAGCGCTTAAGATGTATAATGTTCATAGGTTCTTTAAGGTCTTTACCATCTAAGGTAGCTAATCGGTATGCTCCCGATCCAAATTTAGCAGTGATGATATATGGCCCAAGCCATTTAGGTTCAAATTTACCTTTAAGGTCTTTAGTTGCATTAGTATTTTTTTTATTTTCTTTCAAGACAAGGTCACCGATCTCAAAGGATCGATGATGAAATTTCTTGAGGTATGCTCATTTAAGCTTGTTCTGGTAGGCTCGAAGATGTTCCAAAGCATTGATGCACTTCTCATCTAGGAGTTCCAACTGACTAAATCTGCCAGCACGATATTCATATCCTACTTCAGTATCTTGAAGTAGCAGAGCCAAAGAAGGAACTTCTAATTCAAAGGGAAAAACTGCTTCAACGCCATAAACCAAAACAAAAGGTGAAGTGCTTGTGGGGGTACGAACGCTAGTTTGATAAGCCCACAAAGAAGGATATAGTTGAATGTGCCAATCTCGACTAGATTTATTTACCAGTATTTTGAGGATTTTAATTAATGTTTTATTAGATGCTTTTGCTTGGCCATTACCCTGAGGATAATAGGGAGTGGACCAACGATGTTGAATTTTATATTTTTGACATAATTTCTTGACATATTTATTTTTGAAACAAGTTCCATTATCTAAGATGAGATCTGTAGGAATTCCGAACCTACAAATAATTTGATTAAAAATAAATTTGGAAACTTAGGCTCTAGTGCAAGAAGCTAAGGGCATAGCTTCAACCCACTTCATAAAATACTCGATGGTGGTTATGATGAATTTGTGTCCATCAAATGACACAAGATTGATTTTTGCAATGATGTCTAAACCCCATTTTGAAAAGGGCCAAGGAGATGAAATAGCCTGTAGCTCTTGTGCAGGCAGATGGACAAGGTCAGCATGTTTCTGGCACTTGTCGCAATAGTGCACATAATCATGTGCATCATTCTCCATGGTAGCCAAAAAATATCCTATCCTAAGGAGTTTCTTAGCAATGGCGCTACCACTAAAGTGTCCCCCACAAGATCCATCATGGGCTTCACTCAAAGATGATCTAGCTTCTTCTAGATTCAAACATCTCAGTAGGATACCTTCAAAAAATATCCTATATAAGGTATTGCCAATTATTATGAAGTGACTTGCTCATCTACGCAATAACTGGTGTTGGTTTCTGTTAAAATCTTCAGGGAAGGTCCCATTTTGAAGAAAATTGAATATATCAATGTACCAAAGTTCAGGAGTAGTTTCGTTGATTAGAAACACATCCAAAGGTTCTAAGCATGATTTATTTGAAGCGGGTTCCTAGAGTCGACGAATAATGATGGTAGCATATTCGTCATCTAACTCCAAGGGTAAAAGAGATGCATCTGTAGCCATAGCATCAACCGCACAATTGCTAGTTCAAGGAATAGCTTCCAAGGTAACTTGATCAAATAAAGATAATAATTGTAATGCATATGCTTTATATGGGCACAATTTATCATCTCTGGTCTGATAAACATCATTAATTTGATTTATGACAAGTTGAGAATCATCGAAAACTAATAGATTTTTAATTTTTAGTGCCAAGGTAGCTCGTAATCCAAGGATTAGAGCCTCATATTCAGCAATGTTATTAGTACATGCAAACGTTAATTTAAAGGATAAAGGTATAAGATGTTTCTGTGGAGATACTAAAATAATACCTGCACCAACCCCACTCATGCATCGGGCTCCATCAAAGTATAAGGACCATTGCTCTGGATGGTCTGCCTCTAGTTTAAGGCATTCATCAGGAAACTCAATGATGAGGCGATGGGTAGACTCTAAGGGTGCAGCAGCTAATTGATCTGCTATGATTTGACCCTTAATAGACTTTTGTCCTATAAACGTGAGTTCAAACTCGCTTAGGGCAAGAACCCACTTTGCTATGCGATCGAATAAATAAGGTCGACTCATGAGGTATTGCAAAGGATCAAATTTATCAATAACATACGTTTTCTGACTGAGCATATAGTGGCATAATTTTTGTGTAGAAAATACGACTACTAGACATAAATTCTCTAATGATGTGTAGTGGGTTTCATAACTTATTAATGTTCTACTGATATAATAATTAGCACGTTCTCTTTTCTCATCATCAAGTTGAGCTAGCATAGCTCCTAAAGAATTTGAGGTAATTGGTGTTCGGTTTTATTTTGGGTTTTTGCTGATTTGAGGTATATTTCTCAATAGTTTGGCGAAAAAGAGCAGTAAATGAGGTTTTCTTTTGTGCGGGAATGACCCTAGGCTTGCTAATAGGCACTTTAGATGGTTGGGTAACCTGTTGTTGTTGCATGTTCTGGATTATAGCTGCCATATCCAAATTGGATGGTCTAGATTGATCACTCTCTTGTTCAATAAAGGACAAGGGATTAGTGCATGTGTGAAATACATTTTCTAGAGTTGCTTGATTGTCACTAATTCGATCTTTGTCCATGTGGACTGCTCTATTAAGAACACCAAGATTAGTATTAATGAATTTCTAGAAGTGATCCATATTTTCATATGTGACAGCTCCTCCTGGAGACATTTTAGGCGATGAGGATCCTTCCTCTCTATTAGTTTCTTCTTGTTCATTTCCTACAATGAGATCTTCTTCTTGCTGGTCTAGGGTTTCTTCTTCTAAAATTTGAACTTCAGGAAGGACATCTGGGTTATTTAATGGTTTTCCTAACCAATATTCTTCTTCTTCAGTCTGTTTTCCATTCCTAAGTCTAGGCATTGTGCTTAAACTTAGATTTTAGAAAATATATATACTTATATATATATGCAATAGGTTTGAGAGGTATATATTTTAATTATATACCTACTATAATACTTAAAAGGGAAATGTTTTGATTTTTTTGTTTATGTTTTTTTTTTGTGTTTTATAATATTATTATAAAGATAACAAATAGCATTCTAGTCACAAGAAATAACAATAATAAAAGAATGAATTAGTTTTTTATAAATAGTTTATGGATATCGTTGATGGGATCAAGTTCATCAGGAGTCATGAAATACTCTTCAAATTGAAAATGGTTTTTCAAAAATTTGACAAAGTGTGCTATAGTAATATGATCTATCTCGGATTCTGACCTGTAGAAATAAATTTCATGGCAATATTCTCGATATAACACAACTCTAGGAACTCTATTCCATATTTTTCTATTCATAAGAACGACTTCTTGATCCTCTATACGAGATAGAAACTTATTTACTACAACTGCATTCTCAAGGTATTCTTCAAAGGTATACAATTCAGAAGACACAAGTGCTCTTTTATAGGCTAACCACCTATGGCAAAATCTTTGAAGTTCATGGTACAAAGTTACCTGATCAAGATCCAGGATTCTATCTAGGACAAACCTCTTGATTTTCCTAATTTCGGTTGATCTAGATGAAATAATATCCAATCTCCTATCAAGTTCATCCCATAAAGGTTGGACTCTATTCGTTTGAGGTACTCTAAGCACAGATGTAATCTCTATGGATGTTAATTGATTTCAAAATTTATGGTGACAACTCGTCTTTTATTATAATCTACCATCTAAACATGATATGCAATTTTAATTGTTTGTCTAATGATTCTAGATGTTTTTTAATAATGCATTTATTTATTTATTTATTTTTTATTTTATTGTTATTATTTTTTTATTTTTTTGTTTGTTTTCAAAAGGCTTTTAGTTTCACGTTGGGTTCACCAAAATGTATCGACCCAAATTTTCCGCTTCCTTACCTTCAGGCTAAAGGATCCGTGTCCGGAAGGGGGATGCGAGAAGGATGGAACAATACCTCAGACTGAGAGGCCCTTTGAAGGTCGCGCCTCTCGGGGGAGGGGTATAAGGGTGAATTTTCGACGGATGGTAGGGTTCACCAGTTTCCACGCCTAGGTTGAGAATGGGTTTGATGTGTTCATTTTGTACTTTAATCATTCATATCCCTAGGTTGGCTAGAATGAATCTAAGATATTCTATATGAAATACCGATTTATATGAATACAAAAAGCATGAATGAATCCTAAATACTAGGAATATACTGAATAAGAAAGAATGCACCTAATTTCGGATGTCTAATGAAGATTCTGAAGCTTGTAAGAGTCCAGATCATTCTGAATATGACAGGATCATCTGCAATTGTACAAAATCATCTCAGATCACAGGTGATCATCTGAAATCAGACAAGATCATCGTCGATCTGACGAATTCATCAGAATCTTGCAATCATAGAAACAGACACCAAAAACCAAAAATGCTACTATAAGAATAATACAAAATAATAGAAATGACAGTATGAATGCTTAATTGATAAATCTAGATAGCAGATTAAAGGAAATGCATTGTTCTAGTAACTTATTTTAACTTTATCATGCATTTAAGCTAAATGAGGTGAAATCTAGGATGTAGAATAAAAATAAATAAAGCTATTGCATAGTAAAATAAAGAAGAAATATGAGAAATACAAACTCAGGGCTCTGGCTACCCCAAATCTGAACTACAGTTGAGATCACCTCCAATCGTACGAGATCGTCGTCGATCTATGATAGGATCATCTAAAATCGTCTAGAATTGCCTGCGACGATCTGATCTTCCTCCAGCTGAAGCACAATGAAAACCTGTAATGAAAAACTTGAAAATACAAATGCAAATGATGGGGGCAAGGATGTTCTAATATAGCAAAACTAGAGTTGCAGGGAAATGATCAGCCAAGGGTATAAACTGGGAAAATCCTAAGTTTATATAGGATTAGGGGGAGGTTAGGAGGTTTAGGATCATCCCAATATGGGAGATCCTCAACGGAGGAATCTCCAACTGCGCAAACATGCTTCTGCCCAAGTTGGAGAGGCTATTGAAATATAATCTAATTATGAAAATTTGGTTTTGGTACGAAATCGTCTGGACGTTCTGTTCCATACGAATTCATACGATTTGGGATGATTTCATCTGATCGGCAACGATATCGTCCAACGATCAAAACAAATCCTAAAAAGAGGGTGAAAAATTGGGAGAGCGGTTAACGGGCGATTTCGAGGTTAAAATTCAAATTTTTATCTTTTTACTAAAGGTTTACTGTGCCAATTTTAGGGTGCTACACCACTCAACTATGGTTTTATCCAAAGCCTACTCATAAATCTACTCAAATCTGCTCTAAACCTACTCACAACTCTGCTCAAATATGCTTCACAAAAACCTACTCAAATATGCTCACAAAAACCTACTAAAATTTACTCACAAAACCTGCTCAAATTAGCTCACAAAAACCTGCTAAAATTAGCTCACAAAAACCTGCTAAAATTTTCTCACAAAAATTGCTCACAAAGCCTGCTCAAATTTGCTTACAAATCCTACTCAAAAGGTCTACTCAAATCTGCTCCAAAATTTGATCAAATCTGCTCACACAACCTGCTCAATCCTTCTCACAAAGTCTGCTCATTCTTACTCAAATCTTGCATACCAAAAATGCTCATATATTTCCAAATATTGCATAAAAACAATGCTCATATCTTTCCCAAATATTGCATACAAACAATGCTCATAAGTTTTCAAATATTCTTTCCTCTACTATAGCAATTCAGATATATTCTACCCATAATTATTTTTCTTCATGAACATATAGAAAATAATATGCATTACAAATACCCAATATGTTCTTTCCAATTCATTAAGTCTATCGCTTTCTCATGTCTCACATTCATTACATGGAAGGATAGATTTTAAACTTAGCACTTGAAAAATGACCTTATAATATCCTTTTCTTCAATGAACCCTTTCATACTATCTTTGTACTTTTTGACACTTTGGTTTGCTTTACAACACTATTTCTATTTATATGAGAAAATTCTAATTTGCTTACTTCCACATTCTCTTCAAAATCAATCATGAACAATGTACAAATTTGCTTCACAAATCTGATCTATAGCCCTTGCACATTAACTCCCAATATCAATTGAAACCAATGCATAGATTTACTTCACGCATTTGATCTTTAACCCTTGCAAATTTTCTCCCAATTTCAATCAACAGTAATGAACATCAATTCAATCCTTATACCTCCAACCATATGACATCAAATATATTTTACTTAAATAAAACCACCTTTGAGAAAGGAATCAAATCACCATACCTCTAAATCTACCTCAATGATTATGATGAGTTTTCAAAATTTGTCTTTACAAAAATAGTCCCCTTTTTGTTCCTTTCAAAAATATGGTTAGTGATTTTCTCTTTCTTGCACAAATATTAAATCCCCTTTTTACTATTCAAAACACAATTTAAAATCAATCACAATTACACCTTATATCTCCTTTTTCTAACATGCACAAGTACAAATAAATTTAACCATAATACACCTTATATCTCCTTCACTAATGAACAAATAAATTTAACTTTATAACTCCCTCACACAATATGCAAAATACAATTTTCAATTAATCACAATATACCTTATGAATTCCTCACACAATATGCAACATATAATTTTCAATTAATCCAAATACACCTTATAACTCCCTAACACAATAACACACAATGCAAACCTTATATCTCTCTAAAATAAAATTGCATAGTAAAACCAATTCAAAACCTTATGTATCCTTAAATTTAATTTAATAAAATTATTTTTCTCTTACCACATATAGCTGTTGCAAATCGATCATGTAACATCCTGCTCGTCCACACCCTAGCATAAACTAGGCTGTTGTTCGAGCTAGATGACCACATGAAAAACAAGGTGCATGATTTATCTTTTAAAGTATTTTTCAAATTTCTCTCTAACAAAAATCTCAATAAAATTGTGCCTCCGCAAATCGATCCCGTGACCTCCTATTCCACAATGCTCTAGCGCAAGCTAGGCTACCGTCTGGGCTAGCCACCTAGATGGAATCACGAATGCACTATCTTCTTCTTATTTTCATTTTTGATTCTACCTCCAAAGACGTGCATGCTTCCCTTTATTATCTTCTGCTCTCCACAAATTTCACACGAAGGACTTTTCGATTTGTTCAACTTAAAAATCTTTCTCAAATGAATTATTACTCCTCATTTATATATGTATTTCATTTTCACCATGGAATTTCGGTTCTATATTTTTATTATAGATTTTTGACTTTATGTTTGCTCTTAATGACATTGGTGCCTCTTAAACTTACACTTGTTTATATTATAATATTTTACTTTTTAAACCTTTGTCCAAAGCCTTCTATAATTTCAAAAAATTTATCCCAATATTTTAAACTTTTGTCCTTCTTTTAAACCTTTTGTCCCAAGCACTTTTAAACCTTTGTCCATATCTTTTATAATATTTAAATTTGATATTTAAATATTATAATCCTTAAAAATAATTTCCTTGCTTTGCAATAAACTTTCCTTGTAATATATATTTGCCCTAGATGATTTTCCACTATTTTCTATTTATCAAACTCATATTTGACTTCAATGATATATTGTACATCCTTATAAACTTTTCACCCTTTAAGAATATTTCATGCTCCTTTGACATCAATGACAACTCAATATTTCCAACAGGTTGGTGGGGAGAGAATTTGGATGGATGCCCCTTGGATTCATGCCCCACTATGAAAGGCATCATTGTTGAAGGTTGCCTTGTGTTCTTTTGATCAAACAAACAAGTAAAGAATAGTATTGGGAACCAGGGATTCTATTATAGTTCTATTATAGTGATTCATGCTTTAGAAAATTATTGTAATTTATTAAAATCATCCCTAGGGAGTTGTTTAACAAATGGAAATATGTTCCATATGGAGCAAATTTCAGGTTTTAGTTTATGTGTTCTTGTATTGACTAATTATTGTGTCATTTCATTTATAGGGTCGATATTTTATTTTCTTACATTCACTCCACCATGGCGAAAAATTACGGTTCTCTCGGAAGAGTGTGAAATATTTTATCATAGCATGTTGTTTAAAAAATGGAAATATGTGCTATATTGAATTTTCTTATGATCATCCATTAGTAATTTTAATTTTTTTAACCAACCTCTTCTATGAGGGTGGTTTAAAATTTCCCTCATACGACTATGAAGGTGGTTTTAAACCACCATATTAGGGTCTAAGAGGGTGGTTCAAAATCATCCTCTTAGGGCTAAGAGGGAAGTTAGAAGAGTGAGATAAGCATTGAAAGTGATATAGGAATTGAAAGTCAGTGAATGAAGTATCTTCTGCTTATAGATAGAGAGTGTTTTATAAGTTCCTTTGGATCGAAAGGCGTTAGAAAATGTGGATTTATCTTTAGAACCAGATGATATGGAGACAACGCACCCAAATATGATAATAAGGAGAAGAAGACAGACTCTCCAACCAACTCCATCATTTAAAGCAACTTTTTCTTTCTTAAAATGACACATTAGATGGAATATGATGAGGAATCTTGAATGACCAGTGAATCGAGAATGGTGAATGACCTTTATATTACCCTAAGACCACTCACCTTTTCAAATATTTTAAGGAACTAAAGCACATGGTTTTAATTTTATTAAATTGCCTTCTTATCCCTAAGAGGGCAATTTTAAATTGCCCTCTTAGACCCTAAGAGGGTGGTTTTTTAAGGCAGTTTTTAGCCACCATTGTATGATGTGGACTTTTTACGATACCTTCATATATGGAGGCAAATAACCACTCTTAAAGGCCTTTAAGGAAATTAAAATTTGCCCTTATAGACCCATTTTGGTGTAGTGTTTTCACATATTTCAATGGTAGACTTTTGGGACTTATCTAGAGTTTGCCATCAACTTGATTTTTTGACAGGTGTTGCACTTAGCAATTTTTTTCTCTTTCTGCTATCCTTCACTTGATTTACCATGTGATGCCTTCATAGTTCCTTCTTAGTATGATTTTGGGGCTCATTAGAAACTTGATAACTACCTATTACTTCACCAAGTTTGTTCATGGTGGGCTTTGGGCCTTGTCCAACATCTACGATATTCCATTTTTTTGACAAGCCTAGCACTTAACCATTTTCTTATAGCTTTTCACCCTCTTGCTTGCTTGGATGCAGAATTGGAAAGTTTTTATGATTTCTCATATACTGATTCCCATGCATGGCCTCCTAGGAATTACTTTTTCTATCTATCAATCATCTTGTTTACTCAAAAAGGTTCATGTGGGTGGATACAACCAAAAATTCACCCACACCTTTGGTGAATCATAGGGGATTTTCACTTTGTGGAAATAATGAACCTAGGTGGTCATATTTTGATTAAAGCACTTTCTAACGGAAGAGAAAGGGAAGAAGGGTACATAAAGGAAGTTGGAGGAAGAGACAACCAAAACTATTGCAAGACAAAGGAGGGTGGCAGGTGACAGGGTGGGAACTATATGCATAATAAGGAAAGACAACATGGATAAAAGGAAAGGAAGAGTGACACAAGAGTAGACAAAGGATAAAATGAGAGAGATAGAGGAAGGAAATAGAAACAAAATCTGATAGGAAGGAAAAGGAAGAAAAGAGGCAGTAGGAGGAAGACTAAAAGTGCCATCAACTCAAGGAATTTGTGGTCCAATTAACCAATGAACAAAAGAAAAAATAGAAAAACAAAACAAAACAAAGGAACAAAAGGAGAATAGTGCCAAAAATACCTCATAAAAAAGGGAAATAGAACTATTGGATCCATGGGAAATTCCCACAGAGTAGTGGATTGAATCACCTGGTTCCTGAGATATCTTCAAGCACTATATTCCTATAAGCATACTTTATTATAGCCCAAAGACATTTCAAGGACAGACAGAATACCAAAGACACTTGTTTGCCTTACACCATATTGTATTTCTCACATAATTTAGCGAGAACTTCCTCTATGGATCCAAATGCACCATAAGAACCTTTAGATGCACCCTTGGACTCATCCTCCTATCTGAATAATTGCTTATATACTGCACCTAAAGCGTTATATATAGGGGAATTTTGTAAACTGATAATAGGGTGTGCACTTTCCTCAAAATATTTGGTTTGATGTGAATCACCAACCAATAACTTTATTAGGCAAGTCCAGATCCTACCTTTTGGGTGTGTTTTAATCTCATGATTTCATGTCCTCATTTGGAATGATGTTTTGTCCTACGCACATAGGGTTTCACAGTTCCACCTCATGCGGTTGCAGATCTTTAGATCTATAGCTTTTGTACTTGTTTTGCTCTTATCCATTGGGCTACATAGTTACAATAATAAAAGCAAAAAGAACAAACAAAAAACAAAAAACAAAAAATAAAAACAAAAAGAAAAGAAAAGGAAGACAATAAGGGGACGAGAAGAAATTTCTCCTATGAAAACTATTGATGATACTTGGAATTCCTTTTTGTATTGCTTATTCCACAAATCCTAGAATTTTGGTGGGCTTGCAATAAATTACTAGAATAATTCCTCTTGCAAACTTTATACAAGATGATGTCACCTACTGAGCGGCTATGTGCATACTGCATTTGCTTATTTACTTTACCAACTATTTACACAAAATTACGGTGTGCTTAACATGCCTGAGCAAGGAGGTTTTCTACAAATTATTTCATGAAATTACAATGGCCAAACCATATAGTACCAAAATCTAGTTGTTCTCCATGTTTAGCTTGGAATCATCACTAGTAATCATCAACTCCTATGAAACTCCATCCAGGTTCTGTGCTTTACCTTAGAGTCTCTATAATATGGCCAAAAGTGTTAACCCTTATAGAGTTGGATACCAACATTGTCTCTTCCTAAAATACATCTATTTTTCCATCCATACTTCATTTTTCTTTGCCACTACCATGCTCTAAGTCATCATCCAACGACCATAATTGCAATCCCCTAAATCCCATTAGACTTGGAATCTGACTGTTACGTTTTTAGAGAATATCTAGTTGGAGGAAAAACAATGCAATCTAGGCTAGGTTGACCATGCTATTGGTATATCATCTGAGTTTACCCTTGGTTTGCACATGGTGTCTTGGGTAGGTCTCATATTTTTCTTATCATACCTTTTGATGCAAAAAGGGTGTAATCCTTGATTCAATAGTGTGATAAATTTCTTGACCAATGGAATCAACATCTAAACCCGATCTTGGTTTATGCATTCGCCCATATACTTGAGAAATTCCTAGGATAAACATATGCCAAACAGGGGAGGGGCTTTTTCCACTTCTATATCTTGGATGATAGCCAAGTCAAGATGCCCACATATTAGCATTGGAACCTTGTGTAATCTTCATATCCTTTTAAACTACTCTCCCCTACAATGTAACACTTCTAGCCCTTGTGTATTTGGGTTGAGTTCCAAAATTTTATAAATTTATATCAGCATGATCGAGACTAGGGCCTCTGGATCCACCATGTAATTATGCAATATGTGCTTTTCCAAAGAAATCAATAGATAGAAGGGAGGAGAATGGTCTTCTGGAGGGTTTAGACAGGAACTATTCATGAATCCACAAGGATCATTAGCTACCAATGTATTTATGAGGGAAATATTAATCAGGTTGATCTTTTTAGATGCCAATAAGTCTTCCCTCAATCATGTTGGCATAGGGACAAAGTGTTTAAATAATCTATTAAATTGTTCCATCCTTTCTACTCTTTTCCCAAAATTTATAGCTAGGAAGTACAACTTATTATATGCCTCTAATATTCGTTGGCTCAAAGTTAGGTTTTGTAAAAGGGAAGATTGTGAGGGAATTTGATCTCTTACATTTATGCTCTATATTGGTGGGGTAACGTATTGACATCCATATGTTATCCAAAATGAAAGATTACTAGACCTTCATATTTCCATTTTTCATATCCATATAGTGAACTACAAGAAATGATGTTATCTATTGAAGGGAGTCTACTACCCTGCTTAGAATGATCATTTTTTCCTTCAATCAGAAGCTCATTATGGTATAGAGTTATGGCTAGGCTTGGAATCTTATTACCCTTCCATTTTTTGTCCACATACTACTACATTTATTTTGAAGAGATTCTCAAATACATTATTAGTTGTAATTGAATCTACTGCATAGCTGACCCACAACTACTAAGCTCTTGGCATTTTCTTATTGAATGTTCTCTTTCCATATTTTTAACTTCCTCTATCCGCTTTGAAGAACACAAGCTTATACTAATATGGGGGTGAACAGTATAGTTCCCACTTTTTACTTTCTTTCCAAACCAATATCAATTAGTGTCCTTAATTGTAATAACTAAATATAGTGGTGTGCATTAATGACATAGATAGCAATAGTAAGCAAGTGCACAAATCACCACACACAATTGAGACACAATATTTAACATGGTTCCCCCAATGTGGGATAGTCCACAAGATAATCTCCTTTTAATATTTCACAAAGAAATAGGGATCCTTATCCCAATACAAATGATTACTTTGATCTGCTCAAAGCTAGGATATCTTGATCTGCTCAGGTGGGCTCCACTGATTTGCTCAACTAAGCTATACACTGATCTACTCAGCTAGGCTATCCATTGATCTGCATAGCTAGGCAATCCACTGATCTACTCAGCTAGGCTATCCGTTGATCTGCTAAACTAGGCAATCCACTAATCTGCTCATCTAGGCAAACCTAATCTGCCCAGGTGGGCTCTTCACTGATATTCTTAGCTAGGCAACTAGTGTTGGTATATTTTTTTTATTTTTTGTTCTATCTCTTTTACTACTCACAAATCTGCCTCAATGCCGTCTCACAAGGCTCAAACAATCTTGCTCAAATGCTATCCCAAATTTGTACTCAAGGCCTTCAAAAAAAGGCTCAAACAATCCTACTCAAATTATGTCCCAAATCTGTACTCAAATCCTTCACAAAAGGCTCAAACAATCCTACTCAAATGTTATCCCAAATATGTCCAAAAGGCCTTCAAAAAAGGCTCAAACAATACTGCTCAAATTTTGTCCCAAATATATCCACAAATCTATCCCAAAATGCCTTCTCAAAGGATCACTCAATCATACAAAAAAGCTGCCTCAAATCTGTCTAGAAATTCTATCCCAAAAGCCTTCTCAAAGGCTAAATCAATTATGCTCAAGTAGCACTTAAATCTCATCCACAGATCAACGAAGGTAAGTATCAATGATGAACTCAACAATGAATGGAAATGTAATCTTCAATGGATGACAACAATGATCCACAATGATCTCAACAATGTATGAAAAATACTCTCTCAAATGAATGATAACAATTCTCAATAATGAAATCAACCATGTATGACAAATACTCTCTCAAATGGATGATAACAATGCTCAACAATGAACTCAACCATGTATGACATTTTTCTATTCCTTTCTAGCCATATAGTCCAAAGTATCGTATCTTTGATATATCCCATATTTTATGTAAAGCCTCACTTTTATAAGTTCTTTACCATTGCTTTAACCAATCTTCAATTCTACTATTCATCACCATGCATTTACCAAACATATTAAGAATCCATTGCCATAGATTCTAAACTATTGAGCAATGTCCCAAGAGATGGTCAATACTCTCCTCCTCCTTATTATAGAAAACACATTGAGAGGGGCCATGAAACCCCCTTTTCATAAGGTTATCCCAAGATAAAATTCTTCTATGACCTACTAGCCAAACAAACATTTTAACTTTAGGAATGCTTGGGCTATCCCAAAAATCTCTCCATATTATAGTGACATTATTATTATGTTGGTGTTATATATTATATCCTCTTCTTGTTGTGTATTCTCCTGAGCTATTCAAATCCTAAATCAATTTATCCTTGGCACCCCTCGAAATAATCAAAGTTGCTATCTTTCTACTTAATTACCTCCTAGCATCAATATGTTGTATACTTATAAAAAAAGCTTCTTTCCATTTGTATCTTCCTTCTTGATCCTTGTACCAAAATATTTGAAACCCTATCGCCATATTTGTCTTGAAGAAATCTCATCCAAGGTTTTAAAACTAGATCTAAATTGAGTGGTTTTTTATCACACCAAGTATCCATCCAAATAGGATTTTTTTTCTCCTGTTCCCACCACCCATATTAAACTTTTAATCATAAAATTAATAGTTTTTTTTTAACCATTCCAAAGAGCAGAAGCATTTGGGATAGATAATGTAGTAAATATTAAATTTGGGTAATTGGGATCAACATACTTAGAAGAATTCTTGCCCATTGTCTTTGACTCTCTTTATATAATCTCTAGATAACTTTTACCCTAAGAGCTAAGTTTATATCTATAAGAGCTCTTAAACCAAGACCTCCCCTAGTTTTTTCATCACACAACTTGCTCCATTTTATCAAAGGAAATTTCCTTTTATCATGTAAACTCGGCCATAAAAAGGATCATATAATAAATATTAAACTATTTTCAACTGATTTTGGCATAGAAAACAATGACATATAATATGTTGGAATGGCTTGTAAGACTAAATTAATTAACTGTAGTCTTCCTGCTAACGATAACCATCTACCTTTCTGAGTTGGAAGTTTATTTTGAACCTTACTAATAACTAGATTCCATAAATCTATCATCATTCTCCCCTCAAATAAAGGCATCCCTAGATAAGTTTTTGGAAAATTTGCCTCCTCCATTTGAAGCAACCTCAAAATTCTTTCTTTGATATTAGAAGTGTTAAGGAAGAAAATTTTAGATTTAGTCCTATTATTATTTTTCCCTAAAGCTCTTTTGCACTCTTTTAAAAAGTTATTCAAAGATATAGCCTCATTTATCCTTACCTTTCCAAAAAGGTTTGTATCATCTACAAAATGTTGATGGGTGATGTTATGAATGTTCTTACTAACCTTAAGTTCATTTATAAACCCATATTTGTAAGCCTTCTTTAAGTTCCTACTCAAAAATTTTATCATAATAATGAACAAATAAGGAGATAGAGGATATCCTTGTCTAAGGTCTCTCTTGGATTTAAAAGATTCTGTTACAAACCCATTTACCAACACTAAATAAGAGACTGTAGAGACAAGCTTTAATCCATCTAACCCATTTCTTCCTAAAACTAAACTTATCTAAAATTGCAAAAAGAAAATCCCATTTAACCCTATCATAGGCTTTATTCATATCAAGTTTTAAGATCATAGCTTTCACTTTTCTTGAAGTTACTAAATTTATAACTTCATGAGCTACTATGATCCCATCTATAATTTGTCTCCCTTTCACAAATCCTCCTTGCTCTTCTTAAATGATTTTGTCTAAAAATAGCCTTAATCTATTCACTATCACTTTGGAAATAATCTTATGTGTCATATTACATAAACTTATGGGTCTAAAAGAATCAAAGAATTAAGCATCTTTCTTTTTTGGAATTAGGGCAAGATAAGTTGCATTTATTTTATAAGGAATGTATTGTTTTACCCTAGACTGTTCCACAACCACCAATAAATAATCCTTCACTATATCCCAATTATGTTGGTAAAAATTTGCACAGAGCCCATCTCGGCCTAGGGATTTATCCTTATTAAAAGAGAAAAGAGCTAAATGAACTTATTCTAGATTAATAGGCTCCATCAGTTTCCTATTGTTTTCATTTGTTATAACTAAAAGGAATATCTTATAGAAGTTTATGATTAAGAACATCAGTCTCCTCTGAACCAAGAATATTTTTACAAAACAACTTTACCTCTTTTCTAATTTTACTTCGATCTTCAATCCAAACCCCTTCTATTGATTTAATTCTATTAATTCTAGAAGATGTTCTCTATACTATAGCCATCCTATGAAAACAAATTGTATTCTTATCTCCTTTTAACCAAGTGTGTATTTATTTTAATCTCTAGAATATCTCTTCCTTACTCAAAATATTATGATATTCACTAAGCAACTCCCTTTCCTTCAAGCTTGTATCATTTTCATCACCTTTTTAGAATTTTGAAAGTTTATCTTTTAGTTCTTCTTTCTTCTCAAAAATGTTTCCAAAGGTGTTCTTGTTCCACTCCTTTAATATAGATGTCATAGCTTTAATTTGGTTTGGAAGAGCATACAACCCACCATTACCTAAATAATTCCAGGTTTGAGCTATCATATCAATAAATTGAGGATGGTCTTCCCACATTTGCTCATATTTAAAATATGATATTTTTTTGAATTCACTTACCACCATTTTAACTCTTATTGGCCAATGATATGAACCAATCCTTGTTAAGGTATTAATTTTAGCACAAGTTCCTTCATCAAGCCAATGATCTGAGAGAATGCATCTATCTATTTTTTTTTCTATTAGGTTCTGGTATTTCTTGTTGTTGGACAAAGTATAAGTGTCTTATTCAAGCTCAACTTCCCATAGATTGTTTTTTTGAATAAAAACTCATACTTTGGGTCAATTTCCTAACTTCCCAAATTTTTCATTCAGCTTGGTTATGCCATTAGAATCTCCAATGATCATGAATCGGGTTACTTGGTATTTACTTCTCATAAAGGGTTTCGTCCCACTCCAAACTTCTAATCTACCTGATTGAGTTGTAGGTCCATAGACATTGATAAGGATGAAGCAAATATTTATAAAGTAGCAAGTGACTAAAGAAGCTATCCAATGCCTAGTTTTATGAATGGTTACACAAGAGGTTCTAGAAGGATTCCAACAAGTTAGAATTCATCTTGCCACTCCTTCAAAATCCATAGCATCCCATTCACATCTTTCCCAAACTACTTTCATAGTTTTTGAAACTTCTTCTTTTGTCATTTTAGTTTCCTAGATACAGAGAATAAGAGGTTTATTACTTAAACATAGGTACCTATACACCTATGCTTGAAGGGGGCATTAGCACCCCTTATATTCCAGAAGATGATAATCATGTCTCATTAAGGGATTTTTGCCCCTCTTGCATATTACCAATATCATTTTGTTATTGGTAAAGAGAAGTTCAACCAAATTAGTTTGCATTCCTTTCTCTATGTTAGATCTTGCTTCCCTGGAACTTGCTTGATAATTTGAAAGTTTTTCTCTATTTACCTTGCTTATATCAGGAGTAGATCTTATTATTCTATTCCTCAATATTCTTTCACAATTTTGTTTTTCAACATATCTATCCTCTCTTGCCTCTATTATAGAAGCTTTTGACTTGTCTTGCTCATTTTTTGGTATATCCTTATTAATGGCAAAGGTATTAACTTCTAAAACTAATTTTTTTTTCACCAATTATTTTCTTTTGAATGGTGCATGGTACTTCAAGAGAGTATTCAAAATCTAATGAGACACATTCCTTAGATTCATCGATAATGTTCTTCCTTAAATTAGGATAATATCGAATAGACAATTCCTTGCTAATATGTTGAAATTGTTGTACTATGTCCTCTAAGTTTTGATCTACATTTTGTTCATTGGCTAAAGCCTCAAAATAATTGGAATTTCTTCCAATATCCTTCCTTATTGGTCTCCATTATTAATTTTTTTTTCTAGATCTATTTTTTGGAAGTTGAAAACCATATTTATCCATAACCATTTGTAAATTTCTCTTACAATTTTCTACAAATGATTTTGTTGGGATCTTCTTAGGGCATTATCTCTCAATATGCTCCACCTTATGATATATTCTACATATAAAATATATATTTTCATGATATATAGTTTGGATCCACATCTTATCCCCGTACTTAAGAATGATTAATTCTGGTTAAGGTTTACTTATATAAATAATTACCATAATTCGAGCATAAATAGCCAAAAAACCATCTTTTGCTGTATCTGAAATCTCAAAATATTATCATAGAGTGTTTCATATTACCTTAAAGGTATGTATTTCCCGAAATTCAATGGGTAACCTAAACATCCTAACCCAGACTAGTACCAGGGATAGATTAACATTTTCAGGTGAGAAGCCTTCATACCAGTGGGTAAGGAAGAGCCCTGCTCTTCCCATAAACCAATGGCCCCATTTTAGGATTCTTTATCTTTATTCCCTAGAACAAAAATGGCTAGGAAGAGACCTTTGGGAAGAAATTATAGAATCACTCTACGAGACTTCCAACTCCTATCAATCCATTTTCTCAAGGTTGAAGCCCCTGGCAAATACCCATTAAATTTACCAAAAAGTACCCTATCTTGGAGCAATGAGGATCTCTTTCAGGTGCATTCACTAACCTCTATAAATAGGTACGAATATGATGGTTTAAATATAAATCTATCCATGGAAAGGAAACTCAAAATCTAATAAAATTTATCTGAAAGTCTTATAGCAAATATAATATTTGAAAAAACTTTGTAAATTTTTCATACACAATTTCTAAGATAAAGAAAGGGAAAAAGAAATTAGCTGAAATATTATTTTTCCAGATAGAATATCTTGCCTTGCTGAAGTCCTAGCCCTTCATTTCTCTTCCCATCATTCGAACCCTAGTTGGCAAATATTTGCAATTTTATTTTTCGTGACTTGAAAAATTGTCACTACCCTTGTTCCAAATGGTTGACTTCATAGGATCGTATCTCCCTCAATATTGCTTCGATTTTTGCATATGACCACTCATTTTAAAACTATTCAAATTATACACAAGTTGGTCCAAGAATAAGTTGAATTGGATAACTCTTTGCGAAGATATGGCTCCTAAAATATGAGATATTTTTAAGGAAAAAACCCTAATTCTTCCCACTTTGAAAATTTATTTTTTATGACTTGAAAAATCATCACTACCCTTTTTTCGAATGGTTGACTTCACAGGGTCGTATCTCCCTCAATATTTCTTGGGTTTTTGCATATGACCACTCATTTTAAAGCTATTCAAATTTTGCACAAGTTGGTCCAAGAATCAGCTGAATTAGATAACTCTTTGCGAAGATATGGCTCTTAAAAGATGAGACAATTTTTAGGAAAAAATCTAATCCTTTGCACTTTGCAAATTTATTTTTCATGACTTGAAAAACCATCACTGCCCTTGTTACCGCATCCACATTTTTTACTCTTTGCTTGCTTTGAATGTTTTAAAAATGATTGAGATTCAATTGCACTTTAAATGCATGTTTTGAACAATTCATTTATGGCCTTTAATTATGAGGCTAATTTCATTCACCAATATTCTAAAATGATATAACACCTAGTATATATTCTAATTAGATGTTAGATTTATGTCAAACAATATTTTTAATAATATTATACAAAGCTTACTTTTAGATTATTTGATTGTTCAATTTATTATCATATTGAAATGATTTAATATCTTAATATTTATTGAAAACAATTTAGAGTAAACCAGAGCATATTAGTTTGGTAAGCTAGACATATGTGCATAACATTGAATAAGAAATATGTGAAAATTTTAAATAAAAAAATTTATATTAAATAATATATATTTCAAAAAATATTAAATTTTATTAAACAAAAACTAGATTATATAATTCTGAGACTTTTTATACATGGGTTGTAGCTTGGAAGTTCTTCAAGATATACATGCCTATAATCCCATGAAAGCTAAATGCCCAATTATAGAATAGATAAAAATTGCACAAAAAAGCATTGCTACACCTAATCACCGAATGACATATCAAAGGAGGAGAACTCCTTAGGACTATAATAAGATAAAAAAATCAATTTATTTTTCTTATATACTGCATATCCTATCGAAACTGCATTCAAGAGGTCTTCATTTCCAGTGGTGATTGCAAATTTCTACAGCTTCGTCAGCTCATCCTGCTAATCTCCATTGTTCTCCGTCTGTCCTATCTCCACATTCCCATGTACACAAATTTTTGAACAATTCCTAATCATGAAACATTGAGGCCTTCAATATCCTTGTGTACAAATCCCCCCTTCTCCCAAGAGTTATCATGTTGGTACTTCTTCTTTCCCCATCATTGGGATAATCATATCGAAGCAAAACTTGCAAGTCCATATAATTGTCCCCCAAGTTTTTCCCCTACCATAATCCCATCAATGATGACCTCTCTCTATTCCCCAATTAGCCAACCTATTTGCAACTTAGTTTTCCCTCACCACACCAAGAAATTTTATCCATGCTCTATTTTTTAAACTGTAATATTGTCCAAGACCCATTGGACCCTCTATTCCATTTCCACCCCCTCCTCTTTCTTGTTCAACCTATGTATTAAGACCTAAGAGTTAGACTCCACCTAAATTATCGAGTATCTTTATTTAAGAGCCATGACTAAGCCTTCATAGGTGATCATGACCTCTACCAGCATGTTTTTGTTCCTCCTAATGCCCTAATAAAAGCCAAAAACCATCGCCCCTTTGTGCATAGGACCCACCCCTCCAATACTCACCTCTCCCATATTACTATGAGCAACACCATTGATGTTAATATTAACCCAACTTATCTAGCTTTCTAGAAGGAGGAACCTTCCTTATTCCTGAGCTCCAATTCCATAAATATTGGGACTGAAACCACCTAGGGATCACAATCCTAATAAGATCCAATAACTCCTCATCTTTAGGCATAAGTTGAGAACCTTTGATTACTCTTATAAAATCTCTAATATTGAGAAAATTTCTCAAGAGAATTGACTCCATAGATAAGTGCTCATCATGAAAAATATACCTATTGCACTTCACACACACCTACCATAAATTTAAGGCCTTAAAATAATGAACTAGAAGGATAGACTATCCACTCACTCCCATAGAGCCCCATCGATCAAAGAACTGCTCCAACAAGACATCACTAAGCTAAGGCAAATTAAGCATCCTTTCACCTTACTCCTAGATTCAATTAGTAAAGGGACATAAAACTAGGAGGTGGTCACAAAATTATCTCACCCCATAATGGAGCACACACCATTTTGGTCTCACCAATCCCCTCTTACGAAGATTATCCTAAGTTAAAATCCTATTATGTAGACAAGGATTTTTGACTCAAGTCAAAGTCCTTTCCTTCCCCTAAAGCACGTAATCCATTCACCCATCAACCTACCTTTTTTCTCGCGTCATTCAAACCACTTGCCAAATTTCCTTTTGTTTTTTAGCCCATTTTTAACAAATTCACGACCTCTAATTTTAAGCCATAAATTAACTAAAACAGGAATCCGCCTAACCACTTGAATGACCAAATGGATTTTTTCTAAACTAGCCTATTAATCCACATTTTGCAAATTCACGACCTTTAATTTTAGGTTGTGAATTCACTAAGATTTGGAATTTTTACAAACCGCCTACCACCTCGAACCGCCATCTCAAATCTCATGATTTTATGGTTTAAATTGTTAATCAAAGTTATACAATGAGAATCTCACCTCCCAAAGAGGCTAATGATTGATAGATGAATGAATGCATGAAGGAGTATTGCTGCTACTAGATCTTGTTGCCACCATTGCTACTATGAATTGAGTTATCCAATTTATGACATCTTTGCTGTAAGGAGGTCATTTTGCATTATTTCTATATTTTAATTTTATTTTTTCTTTGCACATCATATTTTTTGCATTTTCACGAATTCATAAGCCATTCCATGAATTCAATTACAAGCCATAAATTTACCTTACAGAACACGAATTCATTGTCCTAGGGACTTGGGGGTAAATCTTTGTCTCCAAAAGTATTTAATTTCTTAGCATACTATATTTAGATTATTTTGCTTCTGATAGCATTCTACTTTTTGCACTATTTACATAATTTCACCTTAGCTTTTGAATTTTGTTCCTAAAGGATCAATGATTTTCATTGTTTATGAACGATTTGCTAAAATAAGCAAGGAGACTTGACTACTGCGTCTTCGAGACCAGTCATAGAGTGGCCTACGTAGGTCCTCAAACTCTAATTAAAATTTATAGTATTTTTTTATTGGTATAGTGGTTTTGAAAGGGTCTCGTAACCTTGTACATTATGGACTCAAAAAAGAGAAAAAATAGGACTCACAATACGTAGGCCTCGTGAGACCAAAAAAGGAAGTCTTCTCTTGGAAGTGGGGATCATATAGGATGCCCATGCAGGGGCCATAGAAACACCAAGAAAGACCACACCAAATGTGTTCTCCACAGTACTACGAAGGAGCAACATAAAATATAGCCAAATACCCATGCAAGGGTAGCAAACACGTGTAATTGTTTTACAAGTTTTTGTTGGAATTGTTGTACAAGCCATGAATTCACAATAAAAAATGTAAATTCACTTTTACATGCCATAAATCCACTTACAGGTCGTGATTCCACTTAAAAACCATGAAATCATGCTGGAAAAACATTTAGATCAAGTAGGTATTTTTGTTAGACTTGTTTTAGTTCCATACTTCTGTCTTCAATGCTATATTTTCTCTGTTCTTAAATCTCTGTGAGAAAAGGACTTAAAATACAAAAAATGAGAATGAAATCAAAATTAATATAGTTTAGAAATTATTTGGTGTGCCTTTGTCTTCAAGGAAAGTTAAAAGTGCATATAGTTCAAAGTTGCATCTGGCCCAAACTTCAGTGTTTATAATTTGAAAGAGGATATTTAAACAAACATCCTTGGCTAGACTTAGAAGTAGTCTTTAAATACTTCTTGGTGAACCTAGATCTATTCAACCATCACCAAAGGAGGTATGCCACCAAGTACCCCTCACATTGAGGTGTAGGTGTGAGAATATTCCCACCCCTTCTAGGCACAAATCCACTCTAGCCATAGGAAAAGGGGTGCAAATTTTATCACCTACATTCTTTGGTGCACCCGACGTAAATTCATGCGCTAAAGGTTCAAAGCATTAATAATATTTCTTTTCAAACTTATTTTCCTTTCATTTTCCAATACACTCTGATTATATTTCCAATATAGTTCCTCTAATTCTAGTTATATCCCATCCTTGGCATTAGGTGGTGTCAAGTTTTGGTGAGAGTTTGGTGTCAAACCCTCCAACTTTCTAAAGTTGGGTATTAAGTGGTGTACACCTCTTACTCTTGGTACAACTAGACGACTAAGATTAGATGTCTTTGGAACAACATTGAGAGAGGATTTTGGTTGGAAGAGCATCCTTCTTTTCATCATCTATTCTTCATTTCCACTAAAAAATACTATATTAATAAATTTAACCACATAAACAAGATTACTCAAAAACAAAGGAATCCTAAAGAGTAAACTAAGGAAAAATATTTTTGCATGCATTATTTCTTTAAAGCAATTCTTATTCATTCTTTTCCAAAATATGACCATGACTCTTAGAAATGGTAAGAAATTATCCATGCTTTTTAGTTTATCTATAATACCCTTTTTGCTTTCAAAAATATTGCTGAAAACATCCTTGTTCCAGGTTTTGAATTTTTCCTTGACAACCTTGAGTTTATGGGAAAATTGAGTAATTAAAGACCCAAAAAATCCTACTACCACCAATCAGAGATTTGGTTATGAATATCAAGGTGATGCATCCACATGGCTTTGAATCTAAAAGGAATCCTAAAATTTGGGCCTTTGTCAGCTTCAGACAAAAGCAGACAATTATCAGAGCTAACTCTCGAAAGACAAATGAGATTAGCATCACCCATAACAGGATTAAGCTCTTGAGAAAGAAAAAAAATTTAAGCTTAACTTGGATATGTTGATCCCCAACTCTCCTGTTGCTCCATGTGTATTTTACTCCTTTAATTTAAATGTCCATTAATTCACTTTCAGTTACAAAATTATGAAAATATTCAATAATCCATGTCTAAGAGTTTTTTGAGGTCTTCTTTAACCATAAGGGTGACCTTAGGGTGCATCTTCCTAAGATTTTTTTTGATAGGCTTAGCATCAATTCAAAGTACTAAATGATGTAGGATGAGGATGGGTCGATTTCAGGCATATCCACATATGTCCAAGAAAAGACATTAGGATACTCTATCAAAATATTTGTGAGCTTGGTTTGATTCTCTTCATCCAAGGTAGTTCATATCTTGAGGATACATGGATTGGTATCATAGTCGATGTTGAACTTCAAAGTATCTTTGATTAAAATGTGAGACTCTCTTTCAAAATATGGAGGAGCCAGTGAGACACCCATTTTTTTGAGGTCTTCTAGAGATAGATCAACACATTCATCCTGTGAAATAGATGCTTGGATGTGTGTTATACATGGGATAGATCCATCAAAAAAGAAACCATTTTGTATGATCTCATTGTGTGTTATGTTGCAAAATACATCCCCTTCCACACACTCATCAGGAGTCATGATTAACTTAGGATGCATCAAGGAAAACATGTTGCAATGAATTTTAGAGGGATAAGGGGATCCCTCATATTCTTCAATCCACTCTAAGTTTTGATGACTTTCTAGATATTTAGCATATGTTATTAGATGGTCATCATCAACAAAAGGTAAAGGTTGGTTCTTTGTAGGGATGTAGCCCATGCCACATTGTCGAGGCCAAGAATTAGATTCAAGTGGATCTTGTATGCCATTTTTTGTAGGTGATCTATATCCTTACCTATATAGCCCATGCTACACAAGATTTGTTATTGGAGTGGATATTTATTAGACAAGTAGCAATGGGAAAAAAATATTCTCTTAAATAATCATATTTTTGCCAACGGTGACCCTATATGTGGTAAATTCAGTAAAGACAAAAGTAAAACTATAAAAATAGATGGTGTCTCCTTTCTTATAAGGTAGTCACATAGTGTGTGGAGATGATGATAGTCAAGAAATAATTAGAGAATATTGGATGGAAAATTTCTCATGGTTAGGTTATGGTGAAGTGATGGTCAATTTGGCGAGTGATTGGTCCATGAGAGAATAAGAGGTGGAAGGCAATGGGTCAATTGTATGAGAAGAATGAAGTGTATTAGAAGAATGTGAATGATGGTTAGAAGTAGACAAATAGAATGAAGAAGGTTTCTTAGGTGTATATGAAGAGGGGCGATGGACAAAAGGTGCCAATAATGACAAGGAAGGACAAAATGAAGACCTTGATGGCTCAACCATTGCACAATACTCAAATGGTCTTGGGTCACCACGGATGGTGACAAGTTGATTTTTAAATTTGAATTTAATGCATTGGTTCAATATGGATAGGACTACCTTCATACCATGAATCCACAAATGCCCTAAAAGGATATTGTATGATGTGGTACAAGGTGCAACATAAACACACATGTCAAGGATTCAAGGGCCAACTTGAAGTGGAATAGATATCATGCCATAGGCTTCTTGGGGTTCATCATTAAAGGCTTTAATGATCAAATCCAACTTTCTTAGGTCCTCATATTTAAAACCAAACTTTTGAAAAAAGTCATATGTGCAAATGTTGAGAGAGGATCCATTGTCTATTAACACTCATTTGATAAGAACATCCCCAATCATCATTGTGATGTACAAAGGGTTGTCACTCTATAAACTATGAGGAGGAATATCCTCATCATAAAAATCTATGTGGTCAACTCTATGGGAAGCCACAACATTAATTACAGATATCAGGTGAATGTCTTGTGGTACCATTATTTGACTCAAAGAGTTCATCAATTCTTCCCTATGGATGGGAGAAGATCTAAGAAGCTCTAAGAGAGAGATCTTGGTAGGTGTGTGAGCAAGTTGATGTTTGATATCAAATGGTGGATTATGTTGTGGTTTTTTTACACTGTTTATTTTTTGTGATACCCTTAAAATCAAAGGAGGACTAAATGTATCATTTAGTTGTGGTGAAGGTGACTGAGATGGGTTTTTTGGTTTCTAAGACTGTTGTGATGGTTGGGCTTGAGCCTGTTATGGGGTTGTAGCTCCAATAATAACAACTATGTCATAGGGCGATAGAAGAAGCTAGATAATGATGGGGGGAGAATGTGATATGGGTTTAATGGGGTGGTTTCTACGAGGTGTCAGTTCCAATGGAAGCAAGTGATGCATGGGAGGGTGGATTGGTAGGAGATTGACATATGGACCATCTGGAATAAAAATATATGTGATCAACATCATAGGCACTGAATCCTCCTTCAAAATATTTGAGGTGATTGAAACAATGTTGTATTGGTGTCTACATCACCTTCATAATGATCGAAAGACAAAGGTTGATGAGCCTCTTCTTGGTATTCCTAGATGGTAACAATAGAATGTGAAGGCACAAGTGCATTTGATGGATATTGTTGTTTTAGGACACTACTAATCATACCTATATAACATTATAGAGGGGTACATTTTAATATTTTACCTGATGTACCACTTGTTTTCCATGATTAGGTAGTGGGTGTTAAAAAATCTCTAGGTCTTGATTTATAGTTTGTGCCTGTAATGCAAGAGGTTGACTAGCTGTTGAAGGGTAAATATTACCCTTTATAACTAACTAACCATTATCGATTAGAACTTGTACTAAATGTTTCAAACTCTTGCATGAATTTATCTAATTTCCATCAACCCTATGGAAATCATAGTGCTATCTCATTTTATACCAATTAGTCATGGTATCAGGTTGCCTGATTTTAGGTAACTCTATCATGCATGTCTCCAACAATTATTTTAGGACCATGGACAATGTTTTATTAAGTTTGGTGAAATTGCATCATGGGGGTTCCTGAGGAGCCTTTAATATCATTTTCTTTAAAATATTGGAAGTATTAACATTTGGAGCAGCTCTAGTATCTGTTATTCCATCTCCCACTACATGTTTGTTTTTATATTGATTTTGGATGTTCTTTCTTCTTTATTTTTTAGCTAAACTCTTCTAATAAGAGCCTGCTCCACTCTTATTTCTAGGTCAATGGCTTGATCAAAAGAGATCATAATGGTAGTCTCTACTTCATAGGATAGTTGTTCTTGCAAATTTCCAATGAATATTTTCAACATCTCCCAGGAGGTAATTTGAAAGTTAATTTCGCCACTGTCTTTCTCCATTATGCTAATAAATCTAAGAAGCTTTCTTATTTTCCTTGTTTTAGATTATACAAATCTTTTATGGTTACATGCCTCTCAATGTAAGCCCCAAATTAATATACAAATAGCTCAAAGTTTCCTTGAAATTTCTCAAAGAATGAGTGTGCAATTGATAATACCATTCCAGGGCCATACCCCTAAGGTTCTTTGGAAACATCTTTAAGAATAGCATATCATTGTAGGCAATGTCATGATATGCTATCCTGAATATTCTTAGATGTTCTATAATATCCTT
Organism: Wollemia nobilis; assembly: GCA_028583015.1. NCBI lineage: Eukaryota > Viridiplantae > Streptophyta > Pinopsida > Araucariales > Araucariaceae > Wollemia > Wollemia nobilis. The sequence goes on along the minus strand of JAQPPZ010001560.1, from coordinate 2,292,504 downwards.
GGTCCCCTTGTACATGGGAAAAATAGGCATGAGGAAGTGCTTAAGGTAAGGCCTTGTAGCAATGATGGGATCCAATGGACAATTGCACATCTCTTTGTAGCTATAAGTGGGATGATAGGGATCAATATGATCTAGTTGTGTAGCAATATCTTTTACTATTGCCTCTAGATGTTGTTTTTGAGGATTATGGATATTTGGTATTACTACATTCTCTAAAGAGGGATAATAGTTGGGCTATGAGGTATGATATGTTTGCATGTTGAGAATGGTGACACTATTATATAAAGTATTTCCAAAAGAAGCACTAGCTTTTTGAAGTGGATATGTCATGTTGAAAGAAGAATATTGAAGTGGTTGTGATGACACTAGTGATGAGAAAGAATATGGAAGGGATAATTGTGGAGGAATTGGTTGTGATGAAAAGGATGAAAGAGGGAGAGGTTGTGACGAGGAGGAAGCTAATGGAAAATGAAATTGTGGGGTGTTGATTATAATCATCCAAATAAACTTGTGGAATTCCACGAGCACTGACGGTTGTGGAAGTAACATACATGGTTTGGTGTTGGATAGGTGGGGTGGTGTTATACAATGGATTGATATATGTGGTGTGGTATGGTGAAGATAGTCTATATGAAGCTTGAACCAAGGGTGCATTCGAGTGATGATGAATAATGAAAATAATGAATAAGAATTGCTTTAAAGAAATAATGCACACAAAAAGAATTGAGTGACCAAATTAGAGTTAAGGAGAATTTTTTTTAGCAAAGTATCATAACATTTTGGGCAAAGAAGAGATGTTCTAGAGGTAGAAATACAAAGCCATTTGGCTCAAGGAGGGCGATTCCAATACAAAAGTTTTTCATGCTTCCACCCTTAGGCACAAAAGTTTAAACAAAATTAAGGAATTAACCAGAGGTGATGACTCCATTACCAAGGATATTTTTGAAATTCAAGATGAAGCCTCTTCTTTTTTTGAAGATATCTTGGGTACCCAACCCCAAAATTCTGATCAGGCCAAGAATTAGTTACTCAATCACATTCCTGCCCTAGTCACTCCAGAAATGAATTCCTCACTCTTTCTTTAGATGAGATCAAGAAAGCTTTATTCATTATGCACCTTGATAAAGCCCTTGGGCCTAATGGTTTCTTCCCTCAATTTTTCATAAAATTTGGAAGATTATTGGACAAGATGTATGCAAGGCAATCAATGAACTCCAACATGCAAAAACCATCCCCAGAGGTATTAATTCTACCTTCATAGCTTTTGTTCCTACAGGGTCTGCGTGCAAATCTATAGAAAATTTTAGACCCATTAGTTTTTGTAGTGTTATTTATAAAATCCTAACCACATTTATGGCATCTAGAGTGAAATAATTTCTTCTCCAAATCATAGATCTCTACCAAGGTAGTTTGGTAAAATAAATATCTATATCTAATGGTATCATAACTTTACATGAATTCCTCCATTCTATCTCCAACAACAAAAAATCTACCCTGGTCCTTAAAATTGATATGAATAAATCTATTGATAGGGTCAATCAAGAGTTCCTACTTTTTGTCCTTCTCAAGTTTGGTTTCCATAGAGAGTGGGTCAAACTTATTCAAGGCTGCATTTATAGCCCCTGGTTCTCAATGTTAGTCAATTGGTTTGTAGTAGGTTACTTCCCAAGCAATAGAGGTTTTAGGCAAGGGGATCCCTTGTCACTTATTATCTTCATTATTCTTGATGAATCCTTTGGAATATATCTCAAACCTGCTTGCTTAGGTGGCACGATATCTGGTATTCAAGCTGCTTCCAACATAGTACCCCTTTCTTATCAATATTTCATAGATGACACTATCTTAGCCACCCATGACTTAGTTTGGAAATCAAAGTTAATTAAAGGTATTTTAGATCTCTATGAAGAGGCTGCAGGGCAAAATATAAACTATGCCAAGAGTAAAGTTTTCTTTCTCAATACCCCCTTGTCTAGACAGGTCAATATTACTTGTATTCTTTAGTGTGTCATATTTGAGCTTCCCACTATCTATTTAGGGATTCCCCTATTCACTAGTTGCCCCAAAGAGTCTATGTGGAGCAATGTTATTGAAAGAATCAATAAAAAGCTTACAGGTTGGAAAGGGGCCCTCATATCCCAAGTAGCCAAAGCCACTCTCACTAAGGCATGTATTCAAAGAATTCCTATTTATTTTATGTCAATCTTCAAAGCCTCAATTTTTGTCTATAACAAAATTGAGAAGATTCAAAAGAGATTACTTTGGGTAGGTTTAGAGGATAGAAAAAGTTTCATTTGGTCAGCTGGGAAAATTTTTGCTTACCCAAAAGTTAGGTTGGGTTGGGTCTTAGAAGAATTAGCAATATAAACATGGAATTGTTGGCCAAGAAGGCTTGGAAGTTGTTTACCAATTACAATATTGAATGGGTTTCCATCATCAATAAAAAATACAGTCACATCTAGAATTTTATGGATGAAAATATTTCTAAAGTTGGGTCCATATTCTGAAAATCAATCCTCCAAACTAGATCTCTTATTCAAAGTAGAACCAGATGGCAGATTGGAACAGGAAAAAAATAATTTTTTTGTCAGATAGGTGGATAACCAATCAAACACTTAGTGAGAACAACAAAGTCTCATTGGTGTATCCTTTGCTAGATACTCTCATAGGTAGAAAGGTGGTTGATTTTATAAACTCTTTAGTCCAACCCAAAAGATGGAAAGAGCTCCACATTGCAAATTTTGATGCCCAAATTTCAAATTCTATCATAGAATTATCAAAATTACTAAGGACAACTATAATTCCATCTAGTATGTCTCATGATACCCATTTCTAGAAAGAAATTGACTCTGGTATTTTTTCTATAAAATATGCTCATCTGTTGACTTTCACTCTCCAAACATCTCTCATTCATTTCAATTTGGTTTGGCTTAAAAACCTCATACTAAAAGTTGTTTTCTTTTCTTGGTTGGCCATCCAAAACAAGATCCTCACTAATAATAATCTCATGAAGAGAGGGATGGTTGTTACTAATAGATGTCATATTTGCTTGGCGGCCTAGGAATCTATTAACCATATAATTACAAAATGTACTTTCTTCCACTCTGCAATGATCATCTCATGTCCACCTTTCACATCTCCTGGGCCCATCCCAATTCCCTGGATTTTTTTTCTCCAAGTGGCCCATGCCTTTCAAAAATTATAGATTGTCTTATTTGTGGAAAGTTTATCTCCATCATCTACTATGGTGGATTTGGATTGAAATAAATAGTAGAATCTTTTCAAACGCCCTCACGAATCTATATCTATTACCAATAAAGCCATCACCTTTTTTGTTGAAAATATAAAGCTTTTCCCTTGCACCAAACCACCTAAGTCTGCCCTTGAGTCCACTCTTTTTCTTCCCTCAGTATTTCCCACAGTCCCAACTCTACTCCTTTTAATCCCCATCCTAGAGTTGGTGCTCATTAAACTCCTCCTCCTATAGTATGGCTTAAACTTAGCTATGATGGTGCTTCTAAAGGAAATTTGGATGCAACATGTACCGAAGGTCTGGTCATGGATCACAATGGATGAATCATTGTGGTCTATGCTAAGTTTTTGGGCATCTAAACTAACCACTATGGTGAAGATCATGCATCATGGAGAGGGCTAGAAGTTCTTAGATATTACATGGGAAATTTACAAATTGAAGGTGATTCCATGAATGTTACAAACTCTATCATTAGCGATAGAATTCCTTAATGGAACATGTGCACTATTATTCCTTGATTCAAAATTTTTGCAACACTACAATCTGCCATGTGTATCGAGAAGCTAAAAAGTCTTCTTATTTTATTACCTATGTTGGGATTAATTACAGGAATCTATCCATATGGCACCAAAATTTCCCTCAAAATGTTCTTAATGCTACTTTGTCAACTTGGAAATGCACAACCGACCCTAAGAGGTATGCTCACCTCAAAAATTTTGATGATGGGAGTGACAGAACTTCTTCTTTGATGACCATTTTCAACTAGATTCACAACACCATCATTAGTACCATCATCAGTGGCATGGATAGCATTAGTGCATCCCTGAAACTGCTCATCAAGAAACATGGCTAAAAGAGCTTTGTAGTTGAAAAGATTATCGATGATTAGAGTTGGTTTGTTTTGTCTTTCAAACTTTGTTCCCCTACATGGGAATTTTGGTACTAATATTTTTACCCCTACGTGGGAACTGGTTTGATTTTACTTATGTTCTCCTTAGCCCTGTGTGGGATCTCTCTTTTGATGTTTGTTTTTCTATTAAAAAACCCCTGTGTGGGTCTGTTTTTTCTCTAGTCTAGTTCATGGAGTGGCTAGGGTGTAGACACCCTATTTTGTGCTTCTCTATGTGCTTTTCATCATATTCTTATGTTTCTGGTTTTGGGAACTAGTTAAAATCCATATAATATAATTTCTACCACCTACAAAAAAAAAAATCACTTTCATCTTTCCATAAAAGTTGATGTACCATGACTTGATCATTTTCAAGATAAAACTCTGAAGATGTTTCTATCAAAATTGTCTCATCTTCAAAAAATATTCACTTTAGAAACTTAAATTTCTCAATGTGTTCTTTTATGTTGATGGTTGCAAGGGATGATATTTTCTCTTTGTCTTACTCGTATGTCCATGGGTGACAAGAAAAGGTCATTGAGGGTTGATCTAGTGGGTATAATAATATTCTCTTGGTATCTACCTTATTAGAGACATTTATATCAATCAATCTATAGTCAATGAATGCTATTTTCATTATAATTAAAGGTCTTCCTAGAATCAATGGATACCCTCTAATTATGTACAAGGTTGTAACACCAAGAATTATATAGGGTATTTCCATGAATGAATTATTATGAGAATGTCTTCTATTATTCCTTTAGATCTTGTGATAGATCAATCTACCATATCTAATATAATTGTAGTTAGTCTAAGATTGATCAGATGTAAGACATACATCATATCTTTCATAATTATATTAATGGCCACTCCAAGGTCTATTAACACATTTGTTAATCTAGTGGCACCAATAAATATAGTAATGATAGGACTACTGGGATCACTATATTTTAGTGGTTACAACTTCTCAACTAAAATATTAAATAGTTTGTCATCCACATGGATATTTTGAGGGTCTAATTTTTCCTTCCAACCTATCTTCTTAATATATAAATCCTTGATGGTGTGTTTAAATAATGGTATCTACTTAACAACTTGTAGTAGAGGGATTGATACATTGTTGAGCAAGGTGCAGCAGGAGTATTGTCATTGTTGTCAACACAGTCAGTTAGATCTAATGATGCAGTGGACAGGCAGTTCAAAAGCCATTCAGATGCGAGAGGACAGGAGTTCAAAGGTTACTTAGAGTATGTACGGTGATTTTCCAAGAAGACCGAAGTGGCCCATATGCAAAATATCAAAGAAAAAGACAAGTAAGAAAAGTGTCGTGATATCGTGACATATACAACAGGCAAGAAAAACTTTCGCGATATCGCGACATGTTAGAGGAGAGAGAAAAAGTGGAAAAATTGTCGCGATTTCGCGACATGTTAGAAGAGAGAGAAGAAGCAGGAAAAACTATCACGATTTCGTGACATGTTGGAAGAGAGAGAAGACAAGTGGAAAAACTATCGCGATTTCGTGACATGTTGGAAGAGAAAGAGAAAGCAAGAAAAACTGTCACGATTTTGCGACATGTTGGAAGAGAAAGAACAAGCAAGGAAAAAGTGTCGTGATTTCGCGACATGTTGGAAGAGAGAGAAGAAGCAAGAAAAACTATCACGATTTCGTGACATGTTGGAAGAGAAAAAGGCAAGTGGAAAAAGCTGTCGCGATTTCACGACATGTTGGAAGAAAAAGAGAAACGTGGAAGAAGTGTCACGATTTCATGACAAATTCGAAGATAGAGAGTAAGTTGGAAAAGTGTCACGATTTCGTGACATGTCACATTTTCACGACAAATGAAAGAGAGGAAGCGTACGGAAGCATAACTGTCACGATTTTGTCACATATTGCAAAGAAGGTTGTACGGACGAAAAAGTGTCACGATTTCACGACATATTGCAAAGAAGGTTGTACGAACGAAAAAGTGTCACGATTTCACGACATATTGCAAGGAAGGTTGTACGAAAAAAAAAGTGTCACGATTTCGCGACATATTGCAAGGAAGGTTGTACGGACGAAAAAGTGTCACGATTTCGTGACATATTGCAGGAGAGAGAGTCGAGAGAAAAAGTGTCACGATTTCACGACATATTGCGAAGAGAGAGTCGAAAGAAAAAGTGTCACGATTTCATGACATATTGCAAGAGAGATATCCGAGAGAAAAAGTGTCACGATTTCGTGACATGTTGCAGAGAGATGTCCGAGAGAAAAAGTGTCACGATTTCGCGACATGTTCGGAGAGAAAGTGCTAGAGAAAAAGTGTCACGATATCGCGACATAAAGGCAAGAGAAAGCGCTAAGGAGAAAAAGTGTCACGATATCGTGACATGTCGCATTTTCACGATCTAAAGGCAAGTTAAAGCGCTAAGAGAGAAAAAGTGTTGCGATATCGCGACATGTCGCATTTTCGTGACTAAAGGAGGAGAGAGAAAGTAAGAAGAAAAGTGTCACGATATCGTGACATTGTGTTTTGCGAGCCAAAGCTAAGAGATAGAGCTAAGGAGAAAAAGTGTAGCGATATCGCGACATGTTGTATTCTCGCGGGCCAAAGCTAAGAGAAAGCGTATAGAGAGAAAATAGTGTCGCGATATCGCTACATGTTGTATTCTCGTGGGCCAAAGCTAAGAGAAAGCGTAAGGAGGCGAAAGTGTCGCGATATCGCGACATGTTGTTTTTTTGGGGTTAAGTTGAAGCCGATGAAGACCGATGAACAGAAGATTAGGGATTAGGGTTTGTAGCCGACTAAGATTAGGGTTTACAGCCGACTAAGATTAGGTTTTCATCATGAAAATGTTGTTATAAAAGGAGGGTTGTTTGGAGAATTGATGTGATAAGTCGTCGAATGCGTGTCGAAGTGTGAGATGTGGTCGTAAGAGCGTAGATAGCGCAGAAGCGGTGAGATGATGGCGAAGTGCGCAAAGTGAGCAAGTCATGTCGAATCGAGCTAAGTGCAGAATTCGCTAATAGAGCAGAGTGCACGAAAGGAAGAAGATGATCGTGAAGGTTGACTGTAGATCGCAGAAGTGTGCGAAGTGTCGGCTGTAGATCGCAGAAGTGTGTGAAGTGTCTGTTCTGTGAACAGTGAAAGAGATTGGATAAGCTATAGACCAGTCAGGGTCTTGTAAAAGCAAAGGTATTTTTTTGGTAAACTTCTAGATTCATTTGAAGTCCAAGTTGCAGCTTGGCATCAGGGGTTGGTGCTCCTTCCAGTTGGTGCTGGTAAATCAGGGGTTGGTGCTCCTTCCAGTTGGTGCTGGTAAATCAGGGGATGGTGCTCCTTTCTGTTGGTGCAGATAAATCAAGGGTTGGTGCTCCTTCCAGTTGGTGTTGGTAAATTGATTGTAAAGTTGTTGCTTTGCAAAGGCTGGATTTGGATGGTAGTCCAAGCAGTCATTCTTGAGGAGTAGCCAAATTGGTGAACCTCGTTAAAATCTTGTGTTGTGTGATGTTCTCTTGTGATACTTGCTTTATCTATTTTTAAGGTTTCATTATTTCAGTTTTAAGAGCTATAAAATCAAGTTTAAAGAACTACACTGATTCACCCCCCCTCTCAGTGCCATTGTAAGACTAACAATTGGTATCAGAGCCAAGTTCCCTTATCAGGCTAAATCAGCTAGGGTTGATCTTGGATTAGTATGCAATGGGTAAGAAGAATAGATCTTCCTCCAAAAGGGCATCTCAGTCAGTTTCGGTTCCTGTGGAAGAGAAAATTGAACCGAGAAGAGGTTGAAGGCTTCTCATCAAACAAAGCACCTTTGTTTGATGGAACTAATTACGCGATCTGGAGATTCAGGATGCAGGCATATCTTTGTGCTTTGGGATACTATGTCTGGGATTCAATAATCAATGAATACACAATACCCATCACTCCTCCAACCGATGCTGTCGATAAGAATCTATTTGAAAATGACTCAAAAGCAAGGAATGCTATCAGGTGCGGATTAGTAGACAGTGAACTGGTAAAAATCAAGAGTTGTAAAATGGCAAAAGAAATATGGGACAAACTGAGGAGTATTCATGAAGGAGATGATGAGATCAAGGAGGTCAAGTTACAAACACATCAAGCTGAGGTCGAAGCTTTAAAGTTGAATAACGATGAGAACATAGAGGTATATATGCTGAAAGTTAATGAAGTCCTAGAGGATGATTCTAAAAGAGAAACAAAAAAAGAACAGAAATGTGATGAAGAAGAAATTGATGCAGAAATAAATTTGAAAGAGGAACTAATTGCAGCTCTGGATGAATTGAAGATAGAAAGAAAAAGGAATAAGGAAATCTCAAGAAAGCTTGATGATGCAAATGAAATAATAACCAGGTTGAAAGTACAGGTAGAAGAATTCAAAAGGATTGAAGAAACTCTCAGGTCATAGATCAATGAGAAAGAGATTGGTTAATGCAAACAAGAGGAAGAGACTGTTTTATTGAAGAAACAACTAGAAGAGGCCAATACAAATCTCAAATTCGAGAAGAGCACAGAGTTGCTAGATAAAATGATAAGCCAACAAAGAAGCTCCACGGATAAGCGTGGTCTTGGATATGAAGTTGAACAACCTTCATCTTCCAACTCTACAGAGAAGAAGAAGTTCATTGTTGAAGGATCGAAGCAAGAAAAGTTTGAAGCTGAATCTTCAAAAGGAAGAAAATATCAAAGGAGATCTACAACAAAGCAGCCACAACAAAAGAGGTTCTATCACTCTCACTCTATTCATACTAATACTTTTAATGGCTATTGTTTCAGATGCAACCAGTATGGTCACAAGGCAACTTATTGTGGATTGAATAATAAATCAAAGAGTTATGTTGGTAGAAATACATCTGCGTTTCTGAGTGAACACTATGTACAATGTTTTCAATGCAATGGTCATGGGCACATAGCAAGGTTTTGTCCAAGCACTTTTGTATCTAATCTAAGGCAAAACAGTAGATTTCATCAGACGCAAAGAACGCAACACAGACAGGGAATAAATCATGTACATAAAAGAAAGGAAAATAATCATTCATCAAGGATGCACAAGAGACAACCACACAAGAGAAATGTTCGAGTTCACGAAAAGGTGCAAAACAGGGATGCGGTTGAAAAATCCAAGCCCGAGTTCAAGAAAGTTTGGAGAAAGATAGAAGAAAGGAAATCGTGTCTCCTTGGACTGAAGGAGACTACTCCTCTATTGCACTAAGCAACTCCAGGTAGCACATCCTCAAGGGGAGCAATCTTAAAGTTTTATTTTAATGCTCCTATGTATTTGTTTGGGTTTCTGAGGATGAAAGGCAAGTAGTTAGGGGGAGTTGTCGTATAGTTGTCAAAGTATGTTTTCAGTTCATGTAGTTGTTTGTGGAAGTGCCGTAAAGGGTGGTGATTAAATTGAGAGTTCTCATTATTGGTAGTATTGCTATATGTCATTGTTGTACTGGTGATGGTTCTTACTGCCACTATCCAAAGTTAAGGATTATAACAGTTTAGATAATTTGGTTAGTGAAAGATTGTTGCTCTAGCCGTATATATGTGTTTCGATAAAAGTAGTGGGTATTTGAACTACACATTGATGTGAAGATTGTTAGATCTATTTTGATGTTGTGGTGAAAAATATTGAAGTTTGATCATTGATTCATGTTTAGCTCATCAAGATGAGCAACTTTGCTTTGTGAATCATACCTATCCAAGGTCCGAAGTATGAGTTTTAGTAAGGTGCACTACAGTTGGCCGTGAAGTGGTTAAACAAAATATTGTTTTCTAATTCGAACAGTTGAAAAGTAAGGTGTGACCAGCGGTGACTGTAGAAAACATAGACCAAGTTGAAAATGTAAAAAGGGATTTGGTTGGTGTTGTGGTACTGTGTTTGATACTTGCACAGAGTTGACAGTAAAATTGCAGTGTCGGTACAGTATTGGACAAAAGTTGGTACAAGTGTGAGTCACTTGACAATTTTTTTGATAGATGTGAAATTAGCATTTTTGAATGGGAAGCTTGAAGAAGAGGTTTTTATTGAGCAGCCAGATGGTTCCTAGCTTGATGATGATCCCAACTTTGGTTTGTAAGTTGAAGATATATGGCTTGAAATAGGCACCCCGAGCATAGTATGCATGGTAGCACGATTTCAGGCTAATCCCAAGGAGACTCATGTGACAGGAGTAAAAAGGATTGATTGTGGTTTCTTTTTTGAAAGTGATTGGTTTAATGCTTCAAGGTTTTCTGGTTTTAGAGTTGTTATTAAACCTTATTTTTATAAGCATTGTTGTTGAAGCCCATTGGTTGTGCAAAGAACTTGAACTTGAGTTAGAGAAAAACATTTTGAGTTGGTTGATACATGCTTCGACTAGGGTTTGTGATAAAGAGTTGTTCATTGAGGTGATTGGTTGAGTAGAGTTGATTGAGCCTAGTCAAGTGATTGGATGCATGTGGTTGTTCAAGTTCCATAAAATAAACTTTCCTTGATTTGAGTTGAGATTGAGATTTGAGAATAGAAGATATTAAGTCTCTAACAATTCTCTTTATGCTTCTATGAAGTGGATATGATTTGAGACTGTCATTCTTTGTTGAGTTCATTTTGAGTACTACTTGAGCATGATTGATTGAGCCTTTGAAGAAGGCCTTTGGGAAATATTTGAGGACAATGCTGGGACAGATTTGAGGACAGTGTTGGGACAGGTTTCTAGAGCAGATTTGGGCAAGTTCTTGGTGAGATTGCTAGAGAAGATTTGGGCAAGTTCTTTGTGAGCTTGTTAGACCAGTTTTGGACAGGTTCTGTGTGAGCCTATTGAGCAGGTTCTTAGTGAGCCCATTAATAGAGCTTTGGAGGTGATAGAGTACAGAGGATAGAGTCTCAATGGATAGAGATTCAATAGCCAACATAGTTGAAGATAGATCTGAGTGAGGATTCTTCAAGTGGAGAGAGGTCCACCAGTCAGTGCAGCAGAGAGACAGAGTCTTCTATAATATCAAGGGTACTATGGAGTATGGGTTATGGTATCCGAAAGGTAAAGACTTCACCCTTATTTCGTATTCAGATGCAGATTGGGCAGGATGTGTCGATGACAGAAAGAGTACCAGTGGAGGTGCATTCTATCTTGGAGACAGATTGGTCGAGTGGTCAAACTTCCCAAGAATTGACTAGCCATAGGGAACACATTTTCAGGGGGAGCATCTAAGTATTTGATTATCTTTTTGCTCATGATCATGATTTTTGCTAAGTGTAATCAATTTTTCCTGAGAATGTTGTGCATGGACTCAGGGGGAGTCTGCAGTAGCCCTTTGGTATTATTGTCAAAGGGGAGAAGAGTTACAAGAAATTGCACATGTGTTGCCAACAATTCCAAAGGGGGAGATTGTTGAGCAAGGTGCAGCAAGAGTATTGTCATTGTTGTCAACACGGTCAGTTAGATCTATTGATGCGGTGGACAGGAAGTTCAAAAGATATTCAGATGCAGAAGACAGGAGTTCAAAGGGTACTCAGAGTATGTACAGTGATTTTCCAAGAAGACCATAGTGGCCCATTTGCAAAAGATCAAAGAAAAAGACAAGTAAGAAAAGTGTCGCGATATCGCGACATATACGACGAGCAAGAAAAACTATCATGATATCGTGACATGTTGAGAGAGAGAAAAGGGAAAAACTATCACGATTTCGTGACATGTTGGAAGAGAGAGAAGAAGGAAAAATCACCGATTTCGTGACATGTTGGAAGAGAGAGAAGAAGAGGAAAAACTGTCATGATTTCCATGACATGTTCGAAGAGAGAGACGCAAGGAGAAAAGATCGCGATTTCGTGACATGTTGGAAGAGAAAGAAGCAGGAAAAACTATCGCGATTTCGCGACATGTTGGAAGAGAGAGAAGAAGCAAGGAAAACTGTCATGATTTCGTGACATGTTGGAAGAGAAAAGCAAGTGGAAAACTGTCATGATTTCCCGACATGTTGGAAGAAAAGAGAAAGAGAAAAAGTGTCACGATTTTGCGACATGTTGCAAAGAAAGAGAGAAGTGGAAAAGTGTCGCGATTTCGCGACATGTGAAAGAGAGGAAGTTGAAAAGTGTCACGATTTCGTGACATATTGCAAGGAAGGTTGTACGGATGAAAAAGTGTCACGATTTTGTGACATATTGCAAAGAAGGTTGTACGGATGAAAAAGTGTCACGATTTCGCGACATATTGCAAGGAAGGTTGTACGGACAAAAAAGTGTCACGATTTCGTGACATATTGCAAGGAAGGTTGTACGAACGAAAAAGTGTCACGATTTCGTGACATATTGCAGGAGAGAGTAGGATAAAAAGTGTCACGATTTCGTGACATGTTGCAGGAGAGAGTCTAGGAGAAAAAGTGTCATGATTTCGCGACATGTTGCAGGAGAGAGAGTAGAAAAAGTGTCACGATTTGATGACATGTTGAGAGAGAGTCCGAGAGAAAAAGTGTCACGATTTGACGACATGTGGAGAAAGAGAAAAGTGCTAAGAAGAGAAAAGTGTGACGATATCGTGACATGTCACATTTTGACCCAAAGGCAAGTTAAAGCGCTAAGGAGAAAAAGTGTCACGATATCGCACATGTCGCATTTTCGCGACTAAAGGAGGAGAGAGAAAGTAAGAAGGAAAAGTGTCACGATATCATGACATTTGTTTTTGGGGCAAAGCTAAGAGAAAGAGCAAAAAGAAAAAGTGTAGCGATATCGCTACATGTTGTATTCTCATGGGCCAAAGCTAAGAGAAAGAGTATAGAGGAAAAAGTGTCGCGATATCACTACATGTTGTATTCTCGGCCAAAGCTAAGAGAAAGCATACGAAGGAGAAAGTGTCGTGATATCGCGACATGTTGTTTTCATGGCAAAAGAAGAGTTAGGAGGGCATTTTGAAGGCGACGAAGACCGATGAGCAAAGATTAGGGTTTGGCCGACTAAGATTAGGGTTTGCGACAGGAGAATAGGGTTTGTTACCCGACTAAGATTAGGGTTTTCATCTTGAAAATATTGTTATAAAAGGAGGGTTGTTTGGAGAATTGAAAATGTTGTATAAGTTGTCGAATGCATGTCAAAGTGTGAGATGTGGCCGTAAGAGCGTAGATAGCACAGAAGCGGCGAGATGATGGCGAAGTGCGCAAAGTGAGCAAGTCGTGTCGAATCGAGCTAAGTGCAAAATTCGCTAATAGAGCAGAGTGCGCGAAAGGAAGAAGACGATCATGAAGGTTGACTGTAGATCGTAGAAGTGTGCGAAGTGATTGCACAGAGAAAGCAGAAGGCACAGTGCGGCTGTAGATCGTAGAAGTGTGCGAAGTGTCTATTCTATGAACAGTGAAAGAGATTGGATAAGCTATAGACCAGTCAGGGTCTTGTAAAAGCAAAGGTATTTTTTTGGTAAACTTCTAGATTCATTTGAAGTCCAAGTTGCAGCTTGGCATCAGGGGTTGGTGCTCCTTCCAGTTGGTGCTAGTAAATCAGGGGTTGGTGCTCCTTCCAGTTGGTCTTGGGTAAATCGAGGGATGGTGCTCCTTTCTGTTGGTGCGAGATAAATCATGGGTTGGTGCTCCTTCCGGTTGGTGTTGGTAAATTGATTGTAAAGTTGTTGCTTTGCAAAGGCTGGATTTGGATGGTAGTCCAAGCAGTCATTCTTGAGGAGTAGCCAAATTGGTGAACCTCATTAAAATCTTGTGTTGTGTGATGTTCTCTTGTGATACTTGCTTTATCTATTTTTAAGGTTTCATTATTTCAGTTTTAAGAGCTGTAAAATCAAGTTTAAAGAACTACACTGATTCACCCCCCCTCTCAGTGCCATTGTAAGACTAACATACATTGAGTTGTTTAAGTCCCTTTATATGATCATGTTCTATTATTTTGTCTTCTTTGGGCATCAAGAATTTTGGATATGGTGGTCCAAAATATTCTTGAGAATATCATTGAGGACTTGATTTTTCATGATGATGTTGTTCTTATAATGGTTTTTCTTCATCATCTAGTTCCAAAATAATTGGTTCAAAGAGATCAGAAAGTGTTTTCCTAATCATAATATTATATTGTCACAATCAATAGCATTGAGTGCAATTGTATATTTTGTCTCATTAGTATAGATAGGGGTAGCCTATCTATTATTATTTGGGTTGGATACAAGTTGCATAGGAAGAAGAGGCTTCTTAACATGTTATGACTGATTTTCTTTTGAAGGATGTGTTAGACCAGGTAACAAGGCTTATTGTTGACTAGTATGGTTGATTTTGTCATGGGTAGGGTCCCCCTTATTGTTGTGGTGGTTAATATCCCCATGTTGAGTTTGAACATTCTTATGTTTATGGCCAAGAATGTTGGGCCCAAGGAAAAAGATATGGTATTGTCTAAGGTGAATTCCAAGGGTTATTCATCCAATTCATATGGGATCATGGGTAGAATTGCTAGGGGTTGTAATTTTTTTTTCCCTACAAATTTAATCTCTTATGTAGGTTGTTCAATCATGGAGATAGTGTTCTCAAATTTTTGAAAAACGTGACATTGATCAGTAGAATGCTCTTTTTTGCAAATGTTGTATATAACATTTTTATTCAGGGGGTATTCATGGATGGCATGTTTTGTACACTACTAAGGGTATGTTAGATTTATTCCTAGATTTAATTCCATCCAGTATAGTGTTAAGATGCACTAAGATATTGCTTATGAGATTTACTAATTCCTTCATTGTTTATCCTATGTCCTTGCCAATTTTTTACTTCCCTTTATAAGAATATTTGCTAACCCTATTACAGGAGTAATTTTTGCAAAGATCATTAATTTCTAAAAATTCAAGCTTACTTATGTCACCTCTCCCCATGAGGTTCAAATTATCATGGGATTTATTTTGTAATTCCCTTAAGAATATGGTTTTACTTAATTCTTGGTCTATCCCTTATCCACATTACCTTTGGATGAAGATGAATCTATCAATATAATCTTCTAAGTTTTCCTCATCCTATTATTTCATTTAAAATAATTCTTCCCTTCGATCCTTGACCCTACAATATTATTAGTACCTATATAGAAATACTTTTTCCATTCTAGCCCACATATGTATCAAGTCTAGGTTTAATCCCATAAACCACCTTATGGATGAATTATTTAATATAGATAGAAATAGTTTAATTTTCTAGTTATATCACCCATAATCATATGTTTTCCATAATAACTTAATTCAAATAGGAATTGATCATAATACTTAGATGCTATCCCCCTAAATATTGGTAGTAATAATGGTGAAATATTTTTTATGGGGGCTTCATCAAATGGATTGATTCTAATGAGATATGTGAAGTTATATTTGCATTTCTTCCATTAGTATTATGGTTTTAATTTGCAATACTTTACCTATTCACCATATTAGAATCTCTCTGACCAATGTTCTAGATATCCTTAAATGTACTTGGGATTGTAAATAAATCTAGGTTAGATGAAAGACTATTAGATTTGTAGAACCTTCAAAGTATCTTGGCAATTTTTTTGTTGATAGAGATGGTCCACCAAAATTTCCTTCCCCTTCACTTAGATGGTCAATCACACTTATTACAGATAATTCATTAGTTGGCTAAACCTTTGGATATGATGGTCTCCAACCTATGGTTTATCAAGGGGTTTTAATTATGAACATACCCATTGAGTTTCTAGGTCTATGCATTCAAAGAAAGGGGTGTTTTTAAGTGAAATGCAAATATTCGAAAAATAAAACATTTAAATGAAAATGTGAACTACTAAACTTAGAAATCCTTATAGCTTCATTTTAATGTCATGTTGTAAACTAGTCTGAGAAAAAACCTCACTAGGTCCTTAGCAATGCCGATATTCTTGACAATGGTGCAAAAAAGTGATATATGTTTTTAATCCTCTTCACCTTAGTTTATCAATCCAAGATGGCATCCTATGACTATATGTGCTAATTACTATAAGAGGTATTCTAGGAAAAATTTTAATAAGCTTCTAATGAAAACATAAAGCATTATAGAATTGAAATAACAACATGAAATAAGAAAACCTTGTAGTAAATAATAGAAAGTAACACAACATTGAAATGAAATCACATTATTTAATTTACCCAATTTCTAACTACTATGGAAATGCATAGGAAATTTCATAAATACAATAGTATTATAATAGAACACAAAAAATAGTAACATGCTAATCTAAGTAAAATATGAAAGATCTATTTATTAGCATGAGAGATATGGCCTTTGTCCCTCTATAACAACCCTCCTTTGGTAGAACTCTTTATGGACAATAAAAATATGTTTTAATGTGATTATGCAATGGCATAGTTTCTTTCTTGTTGTCTATATGGTGGAATGAATACATTATTTTGAGCATGGAATATGGTATTGTTGATGTAATTTTGGGTGCAGGACTAGGTAACTTTCCTCTCTCTGGTGGAAACCATGGAAAAACCACCTACAATGAGAGATATTATAGGAAATGATAATGTTGATTTGTTCATCGACAACTCAAGGTAACATGGATAAATACCTTTCATATAGTTGCATTTGCATTATTTCTTGCTTTTATGTTCACCACAACTGGGTCAATAATTTGCTTGTGCAATGAGTCTCCTTAATAAGTGGGTGAACTATCTTTAAAGAGTCCACCTATTTAGGATAAAAAATGGTGTAAAACATCTTTGGATTTAAGCTTTGGTTGCTTTTATTATGCTTTGATTGGATTTGTGAAGTATTAATTATATTATGACATTAATGCTTCTAATAATTATATTGGTCATAATACTTTGGAATTGTAAAGTAATTAGATTATGACATTAATACTTGAAAACTAAAGCTAGCCTTTGAAGGTGGACAAATGAATTAATATAATTCTTGAATGTAATATTTGGGTAAATCTATTTGAATTTCTCCTTTATGGTCATGCTTGATTGGCACCTTTATGGAAGGGTGGCGAAGGTTTTTTGTAATACTTTCTTGTGTGAATCGCCACTCCATCCATACCAAGCACCTCTTCTAAGATTGAAAGGAGATGAACACTTGGAGTGACAAGGAATAAAGGAGGAATGAATGTAGAAGAATTTCTTGAAGGAGGAGAGAAACATAGTGTAACAACGTTAAACGGTGATCTTTTAGAGATCAATATTTTAGGTTTTTTCTATGTAGATGATGCTCTAGTTTAGCACTCTTTTGGATGGTAATATTTTAAGTTTTGGATGTTCTTTGTTTGTTATCCTTACTTTTCTGATTTTCTCATGGTTGTTTCCTTGTTTAGTAATTTTCCTTGTGCTTCTTGAGAGTTGAGGGTTCTCTTAGAATGTATGTAAGCCATGTTGTATTGTTGTCTAGTAATGTGGTTAGTCTTTCTCTCCTTGGTTTATTTTATGTCATTTCAATTTTAATGTTTTATTGAGCATAGTTATAGCTTACTTATTTTGTATATAATCTTGAGTAGAGAAGGCTATTTCATGTGTTGCTTTTGTCTCAACCTTGGTAGTTGCATTTTGGTGTTGAGCAATTACATTGCCACATCTTTGCTTATGCTTATTTTATTCAATGTCACCCTATTCATGTTGGTGTCCTATGTGTAGTGTGTGCTTGTTGAGGGTTGGTAACTATTCTTGTCTTTTCCCTCTCGAGCAGTGTTGGTTTTATTTTGGTACATTGATTATATTTTGGCATTTGTTTTGGAGGGAATAGGGTTTTAATTTGGATTTAAATATTAAAGTGCTAAATTTTATGAAGTATGGAGTAATAAGGGATATTTAGAATAATGATTATTTGAGTACTTTAATATTTGGAATATTTGGGAGCTATAAGGAGTTTAAGGTTATTAAGATTTTTTATTTTTGAATATTTAAGCTATTTAAAAGTTTTTAAAGTTATTTGAAATTTTGAAAACTTTACAAACTTAGGGTTTTTGAAATTTGAGTCTTTCGGATTTTAAATTTTTTTATATTTTGAAAAACAAATTAGGAAGTTAAAATATTTTCAACATCAAAGGATTAGAAAATTTTAAAATTTGTAATTTTCGTAATTGAGTTATTTTTTTACTAGGGAGATATAAGGTTTTCTACTTTGAAGGAAATAAATCATTGAATTTATTATGGAAGAAATAATTAGAAATGCATTCAATGAAGATAGTGAAGAAATGTTGAACCTGATAGATAATATTAATAAAATAATAAGATGACAATATCACTTAATACACTTGATAGCTCAAAATTAGATCTTGTTGCTACTAAATCTCAACCTGATAGTTAATAAAAAATAGATTCTATCACATCTATAACTACTCAGAGAGCCATTTATTATAAAAATATGCAACTTATTTATAAGGAAAATAAAGAGTAGCCTTAGTTGTGTATAAATGGCTATGTTCTTTCCTTAATAAAATATAATAACTTGAAGTATTAACAAGGAAGCATACATTGAAGAAAGGACATAGTTGAAGGACAATTATTGTAGTAGAATTGGTCATGAAAAAGCTAATTGTTGGAATATTTATCCATGTAAATTTTGTGGAACAAAAACTCATTCTCCAACATTTTTTTTGTACAAATAAAAATATTGTGGAAGATTTGAAAGGATGTTATTATTTAGATTATACAATATATTTCAAAAACGTATTTTTGAGGCAATTTCTAACAATAGGACAAAGTGTTCTATTTCTTAAATGCAAGAACAATTTGGAAGTAAAACATGTAATGATAAAATGTTTGGACAACAAGAAAAAGGGAAGT
Source organism: Wollemia nobilis (assembly GCA_028583015.1). Lineage (NCBI taxonomy): Eukaryota > Viridiplantae > Streptophyta > Pinopsida > Araucariales > Araucariaceae > Wollemia > Wollemia nobilis. The sequence goes on along the minus strand of JAQPPZ010001560.1, from coordinate 2,273,653 downwards.
GGATCAAATATAGTACAAATTTATCTTGAAAAGTAGTCAAGAATGAACCATATATATTATAATTCAAAGAAGAAGTTTGAGCAATTCATGATATAGATTATGAAAATACAAAGACTAAGAAAGAATAAAGATGAAGAAGAACTCAAAGCAAGACTCAAGAATGAAGATGAACCTGATGGATCTCAAGAAGAAGATCAAGAATAATGCAAGGTCACTTGAATATTTAAGACAAATATGAAGATCAATATTGAAGACTAAAGTCTTCAATAACCAAATAATGTAATACATGAGGGTGTCGAGGAATATTACATTATTTGGTACATGTTAATGTACCCTTATGGTACCTTTATAGTACAATTGTAAATATGTAATAGATTAGGGTTGATTCTATAGTTTAGATTGTGATTTATATTTTCCCTTTTATATAAGTGTTAATGTGTAGGAAATGCACAAGTGTCATGTAAGCATCCAATATGCAAGAAATGCAAAAGTTTCATGTAAATTAGAGTGCAAGTATAGAATGAGAGAATGTGCACAAGTGTCTTAGTTTAGGAGTGCATGTAGAAGTGCAAGAGTCTTGTAGGTGTGTGAAAGTTTCTTAGAGTCTAAGGTCCATGAAGAGTCTTGTATACAAGTGGTAAGATGATAGACCAAGAGTCATAGTACTTGTCATATGGAGAGAAATATTCAAGTACTTGAAGAGTCATATTACTATGGCTATATTATGGAGATAATACTACATAAGAAAGAAATTAAATGTAACACCAACATCATATTAAAAAGTTGTAATAGGAAGGAAAGCAATAAAGCTTGTATATATTTTTGAGCAATTAATATTATAAGTTTTATTCATGCATAGTTCATGAATGACATAGGCCATTTACATTCATATTTCAGTATATAAATGAATTTTATTTGCTTTATTATATAGTCCTTGATATACATATTCTCGTATATTATTCTACTCTTATATTATTTTGACTTTTAATATTATGGCTATTTTATATTGGAATTTGTGATATTTTTTTGGTAGTAAGGCTTAAAATCCAACACTCTACACACTTCATAGTCCACTTCCTCATATTATTTCCTCCCTTCTAGCCATACCACCTCATTATTTTAGGACACTAGCCTCAATGATCTATTTAATGTGTTCATGTATGGGATAAAACAACCCTTTTATCCCAATAATCAATGAATCTAAATATTTTGTCATATAACATGTAGGGGATCACCTTATCTAAGCAAATATTTTATGTTTGTAGGGTTCCTAGAGAGTATAAAATCAATGTTGTCTTGCTCTATGAAGTGAAGGTTTCTAGAATTACCTTTGATTCCTTGTTTTACCATATTTAGTCATCTAATAGGTTTTTTTGCATTGAAAATGAGGCTAGGAGTAGGTTGCTCTAGTTTTACTCCAATATCTAGGCTTAGTAGTGATTAGCTAAATCCATAATACCAATAATAGTTTCCTTTACATTATACTTAGGATTCATAGTCAACTAATGGATTTTTGATCCATTTATGCTCATAATGGTTAGGATGGTCACATACCTTTATGGGAATGCATGGCTAGATCTCTACTTTCTACAGAATGGATTTTAACAAGAGATTCAATATGGCCAAGAATTTTTTTAAAAGGATCTAGTAATTCAAAAACCTCTTACTAATAAATAATTTTACAACTAATTATACTATAAAAATTCACATTTTATTTTTTAGTCCCTTGTTTAACTAGTTACCTTTAAACCCTATTAATTAGTTCACATGGTGTAGTGTTTGGTCTAGTATTGAGATAAAATTAGATAGACTTGATAGGGTATACATGAGCGGATTATTTTCATCTAAATTATCCCCAAAGTCATTAGTTTTAAACATTCCATATTTTTCTTGCTTGATCATCTACCTATTACTTTTGAGTTAAGGAATCACTCTTAGTTTTTAATAGTTTCTAATATCCTCTTCAAACTTAGTATATCCCTTTTATAATTATGAATTTACATGGAAATATTACAACAAGTGTGGAAGTCCTTCTGTGTTCCAAAAAAATGGATAAATAGCTAGCCTAGCAGTAAGGTGCTTTCCAAAGGTCTATTACATTTTTTAGATCTTATGGCTAATCTATAACATTCCAAAGATGTGTGAAAGGAAAAAATATTCAAAAAATATAGATCTTCAAAATACCAACTTTGGTTTTACCCCTCTAGAGTTGCACCATTAATTGGTGCATGTTATTGTAAGTCATATAAGGTTAATTGTGCTAGGTTTCTCTCAAGGTTGAAATGGCTTGTGCATGGTGTCAAGGGGACTAAATTCTTTTTCAACAATTTATGCTATAAATTTCTCTTGAAAGGATTTCTAGGTTAAATTTGAGTGATGGTTTCATTCTAATAGAATCTTAGCAAATAGCCAAGGCATTTTATATATTTTTTGCTAAATTTTGTACTAAGCATAAAAAAAATGACAAATATTCATTATTCATGATAAATGTATCCCTTATAATTTACCAACCAACTTGTCTAAGCCCTTAGACAAAATTTTATCTTTGGGTGAAATGAAATAAGCTCTCTAGGATATGAAGAAAGATAAAGCCCCTAGAATATATGGGTCCCTATTGAATTTTACCAGAATATGTGGCCCAAAATTGAATATATATATTATAAATATAAGATCTTGATAAGGTTCGATATGATACTTCTTCAATAAAGAAATAATAAAATTAATCACAAAGAATGTAAATAAATAGACCATTACAAGACAATGTCCTATCACTCCTCATTGTTGCCTAAAAAACTATCGGTAAGGCCTTAGCCATCTGAATTAGACCCATATCCAAAAAATAGTCAATCTTGAATGAGTTAGTTTCACGAAATAAAAATAGATTCTTAACAACTTCACGTTGGCTAGGAAAAATCAAATGTTATCTCAAAAATATAATAAGGATTTAGTCCTAGTGAAATATTGGAACTCAAAATACTTTTTGAAAACATTTTGAAGCATACACTCATCATAATCATATATAGAAAAAAGCAAGAGTGAATTACATATAACATTGATAAATGAAATAGAGAGATAAATAGATAAATAATATGATTTACAAGAAGGATTAATGGGTGGGTTCCTATAAGCACCCTCTAATGTCTTCACTTATCATAAACTTATTGTAATGGATCAATCATTAGGGTTTTTTCTAGTGAAACTAAAATCCCAATTAGTAGTTAACCTCAAGATAACATTAGCTTGAATTTGAGATTAAGTTACAATTATATAAAATTAAATTACACCCTTTAGTTAAGGTTATCCATAAAAGGTTGATTAAAAAATATCACTAATGGTGAAATGTGAAGGGTTCCTTTAGGTTTACATGAGTACACATTTACATTTATCCAAACCATGTTCAAAGGTTGTACATTAGGAAAACCAATAGGTTTACATACACACATGCCCATAGGTTAAATTAATAGTAATCATATGCACCCTTCCACACTTTCGATCTTTCCCTAAGAAGATTATATTACACATATTTTGTTAGGATCCTATCCTGACACCATTTTGTAATTCTTATTTACTTATGTAATGACCCACTTCCAACATGGAGGATCCCATTATGATATTATTTTGTAATACTTTGTAATGTATGTGGCAAGTAGGATTTCTAGCCAAGTGGCGTCATCTCATATAACCATTTTTATCAATATTGTAACCGATGGTAGGTAGGAGATTCTAGCTCAAGTGGCATTTTGTATGTAAGCAAACTCTTGAGCCTTTAGGTAAGGTTGCATGAATTTTTTCTTTAAAATATATGAAGCCATGTATGAATTCATCCTTTTGCAAGCTAATGAAATATTGGATGTTGCCCCCTCGAGGCCTACAATTTCGTGTTATTGTGAGATTGTTCCATTTTTGCATTTGATTTCTGCATAGTGTTATTGAGTTATTTGATGTATTTGAGTTATTTTTCAATATTTTATGTGAGTGTGCTTATTTTTAATAGTGATATCCTAATAAGTGGTATCAAAGTGCTTTTCAAGACTGAGTTCTACTGCAACTAAGATGATTTTTTCCAGCCATTCCGATTGTTAGGTATAAATTTCTATATTTTTTCATTTCTATTTTTCCTTTCAAAAAAATCCAAAAAATACAGTTTGTTTTTCGACCAAAAATCTAGAAACACAAAAAAAATACAGTCTCTATTTTAGTAGTTGTGTAGGTTAGAAACCTTGTGTTGGGGGTTTTAAAATATCGTGAAGGAGCTATCATTATTGGCTAAGCTAGACAGCCCATAAACCATATAGTGAAGTGAGGGGTGATCAGGCTCCAATACCCAAGCCTTATATAGCATTCACGCATGGACTTGCTCCCATGCATATTAAGGTGTATCGGGAGACAATCTAGGTTTAAACAAAATTTTATCCATTAGAAAGTTTTTTGACCTTGTATTATCCATAGTCGACGGGACATAGCATCCCAGATGATCACCCTCCCATACTATCAAAGAGGCAAATAGTATGCTCAAAGGTATGTGTGGAATACTCCTTGGGTAGTGGCCTAAAATATTGGTCCGAGCACTATTGTTCATCACTACGGTATAATAGAGGGCCTATGGGTATTACATACTCCCTTACTTAGCATACCCTGGTTTTGTAAAACATAACTTCCACCTGCAAATCAACACCATCCTTGTTCTGCTAACTTGCATTCACAACCCCAAAAGTGAGCATACGAAGAAGGCATTCCTTATTACAGAAAACAAAATTTCATCCACCAACAATCAGGATAGATTTTGCAAGTGTCTACAATATATTATGGTCAGAAACAGAATAGTGAGAACAGTGATAGAAACAGTCAGGTCAGTAACAGAGATAGTCAGGTTGACAGTAACAACCCTCTGTAATAGTCCAAAATTATAGATTTCTAGTGTCAGAAATAGTACTATCAATCTCAGAGAATCCCCAGGATTAGTGACAGGAACAATGTCAATAACCGAAATACAGGTGATAGAGGAAGGAATAGGATAGTGACAAGGTGGTTAGGGTGCAGACTACAGGTTAGAGACAGTTGATCCTAGACCCCAAATTTTGAACCGTAATTCCAATTCAGAAACCGACAACACCAGCAACATAGCAAAAAAAAATTGAAATTTTATTAAAATAGAGTTATCTCTTCAAAAAAATCTCAGATTGACTCAAAAAATTAGAAAATAATTCTACACTCTATTCCAGACAAAATTGTCCTTGGCAACCCCTAGTCAAATTTTGCATCAATTTTCCAAAAATGGCAATTTTTTATTTTTCTTACCAAGGCCATAACTTTTCAACGGTCAATCAAATTGATCCAAATTTTTGGGAATATAAGCTACTTGTTATTATGCACCAAAGACCCTCAAGGAATCACTGGTGAAATTTTAAGTCCAAGTGGAAGAAATTACCTTGACATCGACTTACAACCAATAGGAGATCACAAAAAGTCAAGAAATTCAGTATATCTCCTCATTGAGTGCTCAGATCAAACAACCACCTAAGTGGACCCTATTCTAAAATCAGTGTTGCAATCCATCTACCAAATTAAATTTTGGGCCCTTAATAAAAATAGTAACTCCTGAAATCCCACATATTTTTTTAGTAACTGAGTAAAAGAGGGCTCATAATGACAAGCAACACCCATGGACAAAAGGAGCTAGAAATTACCACAAGTTTGGTCAATATGCAAAAATCCCTTGACTACTTGACCACTACAAACCACACCATAAGAGAAGATATTCAAGAGCTTTGAACGGATCAGGATACCACTAGAATCCTCTTAGAAAAATAACTTACAGCGGTGGAGACACAATTGCAAGGTACTCTCACATCTGAACACCAAGCTGAAAACTCTGAACAAGGTCGAAGAAGGGAAATAGAAGACCAAATAAGGGGAACTGAAGACACTCTCTATGACTGTAATTCAACCTTAAAAATTCCTAAATTAGATTTTACTAAGTTCATTGGAAAGGATGTCGATGGATGGTTATGTCGGGTTGATAAATTCTTTAGACTCCACAATGTCCCTATATATCATCAGGTTCAGAGGGCTTCCTTCAACTTAGAATCTGAAGCCTTACATTGGTTCCAATGGCTACAAGCCACTACCCCTGATCTATCTTGGGAGGACTTTGAGTTCCAAATACTCACCCTATTTGGACCTAATGACTATGAAGACTTTACAGGAGCATTAAAAAAGCTAAAAAAAACTACCACAGTTTGTGATTACTAGACACAATTCGAGAAATTGGTAAATAAAATAAGGGGCTTGAATGAGGTATTTTTATGAGTTGTTTCATGATTGGGTTGAAATATGATCTCCAGGATGAATTCAAGATGTTTAAACCACAAACCATGATGGAGGCTATCAGTTTAGCCCGATTGGTCGAATCTAAACTCTTAGCTCAATGGTGGACACCATGATTTTCTCAAGCTCGACCTCCCTTTCATCTTCGACTCCAAAATAATACTTATAATAAACCTCCTACCCCTAAGCGACTGAATACAACTGATATGGATGTGTGTTGCACCCAAGGGTTATGTTATAATTATGATGAAAAAATTATGAGGGGGAATAGATGTGCAAATAAGAGATTGTTCTTAATAGATGCAGAGGAACCCGATAGCAGTGACCATAGTGATGAGAGTGATACAATTAAAGATACAACTAAAGCACAAACTCAACAGGAAGAGGAAACCCAAGACCCTCAAGCAAAAATTTTCATCCATGCTCTTGCCGATGTTACCACTCCACAAACCATGAGAGTTGTGGGTTTTTCAAATGCCAACGCCTTAATATTCTTATTGATTTAGGTAGTACACACAACTTTATTTATCCTTGAGTTGCTAAGCAGGCCAATTGCTATATACACACATGCAATTCCTTTGAAGTCATGGTGGTAAATAGAGGCACTTTACCTTGTAAATGTAAATATCACAATGTTAAAATAAATATGGGGGATTATGAACTCAAACAAGATATGTTTGCCCTTAAATTGAGAGTATGTGACATTGTTTTGGGGTCCCAATGGTTGAGCACCTTGGGCACTATCAATTGGAACTTTGCAAAACTATGGATGCAATTTTCACATGGACAAACACACACCCTCTATGGTGCCAAAATAGGCCCTTCCCAAATTGTCAATTCCAATCGTATGGAGAAATTGTTGAAAAAGTCATCCTATGGGGTCATTGCACAAATATTCTCAATTCAACCAAGCACTTCCATAGTGGATCAAATTCTAATAGATTTACAACTTTTTTTGAACAAGCACGATGGCATTTTTTTAGAACCTACTACCCTTCCACCTCGTTGCTCACATGACCATGCTATTCCACTACTACCAGGTCATGCACCAGCCAACATCAAACTGTATCATTATCCTCATGCACTCAAGTATAAAATCGAGTAGATGGTATAGGAATTGCTCAAATATGGTGTCATTCGACCAAGTACCAGCCCTTACTCTTCTCCAATTTTACTAGTTCGCAAGAAGGATGGCTCATGGCGATTGTGTATAGACTACCATGAGCTCAAAAAAATTACCATCAAGGATAAATTTTCCATTCCGATAGTGGATGAATTACATGGAACTATGTACTTCTCCAAGTTAGACCTTCGTTTTGGCTACCATAAAATTAGGTTCAAGGATGAGGATATCCCCAAAATGATATTTTGTATTCATGAAGGTCACTATGAGTTCTTGGTAATGCCATTTGGTCTAACAAATTCTCCTTCTATATTTTAGAGCCTGATGAACACCATCTTTCACCCTCTCCTACGAAAGTTCATCCTGGTTTTTTTTATGAAATCTTGGTTTATAGCCGCTCATGGGAAGAACAACTTATCCATGTGGATCAGACATTACAACTATTGGCACAACACCAACTTTTTACTAAGCGGTCCAAGTGTTCCTTTTATCTAAATGAAGTTGAGTATCTAGGACACATTGTCTCCAAATATATAGTCGATCCCAAGAATATTCAGTCAGTTTAGGACTGGCCAGAACCTCGCACTCTCAAGGGGCTTTGAGGATTCTTAGGGCTTACAGGTTACTACCATAAATTTATTCATAATTATGGTAAAATAGCATCCCCCCTCACATCCATGTTAAATAAGGACTCTATTAGTTGGATGAGGCCCGCTGACCAAGTCTTCCTCGAATTGAAGTATGATATGACCACAACACTAGTTTTAGCCATGCCAAAAATTTTAGAACATTTTTTCATTGAAAGTGATGCTTTTGGTCATGGCATCGGGGTCGTGTTGATGCAAGAAGGGAGACCCTTGGCTTTCAATAGTAAGGCACTCTCTGATCATAACTTGGGAAAATCTACATATGCCAAGGATATGTTGGTCATTTTACATGCTATAACTCATTTGCGACCATATCTCATTGGGCACCATTTCTCCATTAAAATAGATCATCAAAGTCTCAAATACTTCTTGGAACAACGGGTTGCTACCCTAGAACAATAAAAATGGGTTTCTAAACTCATGGGATAAGATTATGATATCACCTATAAAAATGTCAAAGAGAATCTTGTGGCTGATGATCTCTCTCACCAATTTTAGGCCCTTAGTATGTTATGTGCCATTTCCTCACCTATTCCTTAATGGATAGATTCCTTACAACAAGAGGTACTTTAGGATGTAGATTTGAAAGCTTTGGTGGCATCACTTTATGATGATCCTACTTTATTTATAGGATACAATTGGGATGGCCATGACCTACGTTATCTCCAACACCTTGTTCTTCCTCGCACATCCCCACTTTGTGATCTTTTCATGAAGAAACTACATACTGCTTCCTCTACAGACCATTCATGATTTCTTAAAACATATGAACACCTCAAGCACACATTCTTCTGGAAAGGTATCAAACAATATATCCATGATTTTGTAGCAGCTTGTGATACCTGCCAATGGATGAAAGGTGAAACGGTACGTTCTCTAGATACTCTTCAACCCTTGCCCATTCCATATCAAGTTTGGACTAATATTTCCATGGATTTTATAGAAGGGTTACCTAAATCTGGAGATAAGTCTATTATTCTTGTGGTGGTGGATCGCCTTTTGAAGTACGCTCATTTTTGTTCCATTGGCCATCCTTACACAACCTCCACTATTGCCCAAAAATTTTGGGATTCTATATTTTGCCTTCATGCTATGCCCACCTCCATTATGTTTTATCAAGACCCAACCTTCACTAGTCATTTCTGGCAAGAATTGTTTAAATTGCAGGGAACTCAGCTCAAAATGAATTCAATCTATCATCCATAAATGGATGGTCAAACTGATATTTTCAACAAATGTTTGGAGACCTATCTTCATTGCTTTACATCGGATTATCCTACTTAATGGGCGAAGTGGCTTCCTTTGGCCAAATGGTGGTACAAAACTTCCTATCATACAACAACAAAACTCACCCCTTTTGAGGCTATTTATGGACACCCTCCACTCACATCTTCTTCATACATCCCATGAAGCTCCAAGGTCAAGGCAGTCAACACCACTCTCAGTCAACATATCGATGTTCTCCACCAACTGAAGCAAAATTTGGACATGGCCTAGAATCAGATGCGACAACAGGCTGACCAACATCGTTCTGAGCATAAATTTGATGTGGGTGACATGGTCTTCCTTAACTTGTATCCGTACAAAAAATCATCTCTACAACTCCGATGGTGCCAAAAACTTGCTGTAAAATACTATGGACCCTACCAAGTTATCCAACGAATTGGCTTCACTACTTACAATTTTGCTCTTCTGTCCACATCCAAGCTCCATCCTATTTTCCATGTTTCCTCTCTCATAAAATTTGTGGGCACATAGGTACAGGTTTAGTCAGCATTACCAGAATTATATGAAGAAGGGTCCATATTACTCAAATCTGAACAATTGTTGGATCATCAAACCTGCTCTCTCCGAACTGCACCATTATAGAAGTTGTTCAGTGGCATGGGATCCAACCAAAAGATGCTACATGGGAGTCTCTCCATTAGCTCCAACAACAGTTTCCTCATTTTTAGCTTTGAGGATAAAAATTTTCGAAGGGGAAGGACATGTTAGGATCCTATCCTAACACGATTTTGTAATTCTTATTTACTTATGTAATGACCCACTTACAATGTGGGGATCCTATTATGATATTATTTTGTAATAATTTGTAATATATGTGGCAAGTAGGATTTCTAGCCAAGTGGTGCCATCTCATGTAACCGTTTTTATCAATATTTTAACCTATGGTAGGTAGGATATTCTAGCTCGAGTGGCATTTTACATTTAAGCCAACTCTTGAGCCTTTAGGTAGGGTTGCATGAATTTTTTCATTAAAATATATGAAGACATGTATGAATTCATCCTTTTTCAAGCTAATGAAATATTGAAGAAGGTTGCCCCCTCGAAGAGGCTTGTGATTCTATGTTATTGTGAGATTTTTCCATTTCTGCATTAGATTTCTGCCTAGTTTTATTGAGTTATTTGATGTATTTGAGTTATTTTTCAGTATTTTATGTGAGTGTGCTTATTTTTAATAGTGATATCCTAACATATTTGAACACCCCCCATAATCTGAGTTAAGGATTCAATAAGAGGATATATTAAGGGTAACATTATCCCCTCCATAATGGATGCTCTAGTGGACCTCCACTTTTTTTATCTTCATCCTCTTCTTCATCATTAGAAATATTGTGTCCAAATCTCAATAATTCTATCTCAATCTTCTTCAATATTTTTGTGTAAGTTTTGATGGAATGTTCTTTCCTTTTACAATACTCATAAGTGTTTAGATTCTTTGAAACCTTAGAATTTACCTTGAGAAACTGAGCCTTAGTTTCCATTGACTTGAATTTCTTTGGATGAGCTTGTGTATGAGAAAGAGATCCATAATTTTTTAGTGCAATTTCATGATGAATAAGAATATTGAAATGTCCTTAAAGAGATCTAGGTTGTGAATCCTTAATAGTCATAGCATTGACATAAAAAACTAATCCAACTATATGAAAAGGAAGAGGAAGGTTAGAAGCAATGGATTTGACATACTCCTCATCACCCTTTACCTTGCATCCTATCATATATAAGTCAATTTCTAGGGGTTTAAAATGTGGTATGTAGTCTTGAACACTACTAAAATATAAAAATTAAGAATATAAATCTCTATCTATATTCTATTAAATTCACTAGCACTTAATTTTCCATTAAGATCTTTCACAGTGGTCCATACCTAAATAGATGTATTTTATCTCTGATATAGTAAAGTACATCTTGTTCAACTAACATGAAAATAATACCAAGGGCTTCATCCTTACCAATTTCATAATCTCTAAAATAAATTCTTATTCATTGTTATAGATAAACTAGAAATTCTTACTTCTAAGTAATACTATCATTTGAACTAACCAGGTGCTATAATTTCATCCATTGAGGTGAGTAACATACCCTAAGGATTTTTTTTGCACATTAATCCCATTTAGAACTATAACAAGTCTATGAGCTAATACCACCACTAGATAGAACTAGAAAATTTGTGTAAGGTAGAAAATAAATCAGCTCCAAACACTTATGTATGCAAAAGTTATAGCCTCCAAAATATTTGATATATTAGTACTTAAATAAAAATATTTTTTTTTTTTATCAAATCTTAGAAAAAATCATCAAATCAAATTTGACCACTTCACACAATATCTCATTGACACATCCATTTTAAACTAGATACTAGCTTTCTCAATTAGCAAATCATAGATTAGCAACTTAAATTATTTTATTGGCTGGATATCATCATCTTTATATACAATATATAATATGTAATACATAATTCTAGAGGTTCATAGTCAATGAGGCTATAAATTCCTAAAGAAATAAGTGAATAGACAAATACACCACATGTATCCTTGGTAAATGACAAATAAATAAGGTAATGAAAATTCATATTTGTTGAAAATCCTTGGGAGTTGAGATCCTCAAGTAATATTACCAACCAATGAACCAAAGTTACTACTATAAATGGAAGGAAACACATTACTACTTGTTTTTTTTATTTTACATGGTGGAATCGGGAGCCGCCATGAATTCGAGTAGGCTATCTAATTTTTTATGGCTACCATAGTATTTTGCACTATCTGCCCTAGAATTCGCTATATAGCTCTTCATGCAGTCTCCCCTATAACCACATGACACAATTATTTTAAACCTTTGATGCCACAGAAAGCACCAAGAAATGGACAAGTGTTCAGTATAACGAGGCCCAAGATTTGAACCTTGGACCTCCACCCCCTTATGGGGTTTGGACAAACCAATTGGTCTACACCTTGGACCTAACACATTACTACTTGATTATGTGTATTTCATCAATCAATGTAGTAAGCCTCCAAAAAAAATACTCGTGGTATTTGATCTGCTACCCTAATATCCATAAGCAAGTTGTTTGACCATTATATAATTTGAACTTGACTAGGCATAAGGAGTATATAATATTCCTTTAACATGACTTTGGGTGAAATACATTGCACATAGGAAATTTTTTTTGCTAGAAAATGAATTTATGACCTCTAACAAACAAGAAGGGTAACTAACTATTACACTATAGTTTTAGGTTTGGAAGGAGAGATGTAAAATATTACTTATATTTTGGAAGTATTAGGGGGCATGTATGCCAACCCTAATGCTACCCATAGCCAATTCCCTAGAAAAAATAAATATTCCTTTTAAACTATCAAATTTGGAGCTCAAACATATGATGCTTACCCTAGAAGTCAATGTTACTACCATTATATCAGTCTCTCTGATGTGAACAAAGGATTGATGGAATACCCTAACAAAAAGAAGTGGGAAAAAGTTGAAAAAGGTAAACAAAGTAAATAGAAAGGAATTCAAAACTATGGTCTTTTGACAAATAGCAAGTGCCTTTACCATTGTGATATCCCTCTAGATGGGTCTTCACTTATTATTGCCTATATAGTAGTACTTGGTTTGAATAGTGTGCAAATATTGTGGATTTGATGCAAAAAGAAGGGCATAAAATCATGGAGGAACAAATTAGTGCAAAGCCAATTTAAAAATTCAAATTTGTAAGCTATAACAATTCCCTCCAAAATATTTAGTTTGATAATTGTATCTTCAATTGCCTAGATGGAGAGAGTTCCTTTTTGTAATCGAGTGACCTAGCTTTGGTCCTTGTTTTAATAGAATGTTGGAATCACAATACTTTCCATAAACATGCATTCACCATGACCATATGTAGAAAATAAACAAGAATAAATTAAAGATAGCATTTATAAATGATATATAGAGATATATAAATGACACATTGTAAGGAGGGTGGGTGCCTATAATATATTCACTTATCACAAATTTATTACAATGGATCATTTGTAGGGGTATTTATATTGATACCAAAATGCCCGTTAGTAGTTAATATCAAGCCAACATTAACATGAATTTGAGTTTAAATTACAATAATATAATACTTAAGTACACCATTTAATCAAGGTTATCCATAGAGGTGGATTAACTAATATCATTAAGGGTAAAATATGAAGGGTGCCCTCAGGCTTACATGAAAACACCCATAGGCTCACATAAATAATGTTCAAAGGATTTACACAAATAATGATTGTAGTATTACATAGAAACTTGCTCGTAGGCTATATTAAGAGTCCTCATAAGCACTCTTCCATATTTTTGGCCTTGGTCTAACAATATTAGTTTGCACATATTTTAACATGAAAAATTATTTTGACAAAGCCTATTATAGGCTATGTCAGGACTTCATCATTAAAGTTTTCTACTGACTAGGATTTGGTGAGGACTTTTACAACTAGTTGTCTCTTATTTTTTAGGATATTTCTACATTTATACAAGTTAATGACCTACTATTTGAAAACTTTTAATTACAAATATCTATAAGACTAGGATGTCATATGATCCTTGTTGTATATCATCACAATAGATGTCTTACATTACTTGTTGGTCTCCTTTATGGAATCCAGACAACTTCTCAATGCGATCCCATCACACATCAACAATTTGTTGACGATACTCTATTTTCCACAATCGTATCTATCAATGAAGCAAATACTATCAAGAGGATACTTTTCCTATATGAGTTTGTTGTAGGTCAAAGGATAAATTTTCAAAAGTGTAAACTTTAATTCCTCAACAGTCCTCCAAGAAGATAGAACATCATTTCTGAAATCCTTAATTTTTCCATAGCTCCTTTGCCTTCAACCTATCTAGGTTTACCTTTCTTCACTGGGAATGTCAAAGACAGCTTATGGGACAATGTCATTGAGAGGCTTAAAAAAAAACTCATCACTTGGAGGAGCAATCTTTTATCTCAAGCAGGGAAAATTAATCTCACCATGGCTTGCCTTCAGAGTATTCCTATTTACTTCCTTTCTCTATTCAAAGCTCTTGTGAGTGTTTACGAAAAAAATAGAATAAAATCCAAAAACACTTCCTATGGATAGGATCTAAAAATAAACACAGATTTCATTTGGTTACTTGGGATAAAGTGTGTAAGCCTAAAGAACACGGAGGATTAGGGCTTAGAATAATTTATCCTCTTAATCTCTCTCTTCTTGCCAAACAAGCCTGGCATTTGATTTCTAACGAGAATATCCTTTGGGTCAAGATCATAAAGAGGAAATATCTTTAGGGATATCATTTCCTTCATGGAGAGGTGCCTTCTTACGGGTTTGATTTTAGGAAGGATATTTGTGAAACTCGTTCCCTCCTGCTCAAAATCCTAAGGTGGCAATTTGGTAATGAAACATATATTTCTTTCTGGGATGACAAATGGATTGGGGACCGACCTCTCAATCAAAATCCTATGTTTCAAAGGTTGAGGAATATCACTAATCAGTTGGTTGGACCTCTTGTGGTAAATTTCATATCTTGTATCGATGGCCATAAAATATGGAGAAGGATTGATGTTCCTGATCACAATAATGAAATTTCTTGTTTGTACAATCAAATTTCCACTATCATAATTCCTTCAAATGACCAGTCTAATTGTCTTATTTGGGAACCTACTGATTCTAGATATTTCATTGTCAAGTCAGTATATTTTCTCTCTCTCAACATTATTGAAAATCCTATCCCATTCAAGCTTGTTTGGACCAAATATTTGATCCCTAATATTACCTCCTTTTCCTGGTTATGCATTCAAGATTGCATCCTTTCCACGGAAAACCTCATAAAAAGGGGCATTCTTTTGCCTAACAAATGTCATCTATACCTTTCTAATTGGGAATGTACTTCTCACCTTTTCTTATTTTGTTTCTTCTCAAGAATGGTTCTTAACAAACTTTTCCTCACCTTCAAGATCGCTTGGGCCTATCCTCCTTCCATTGTCGAATTATTCCAACAGTGGTCAAATCCTTTCAAAAATCCTATACTCAGAGGACTTTAGACATTTTTTTTGCATCATTTCCTTTGGAAAATATGGCTAGAACGCAATAAAATAATATTTGACATGAAATCCTTGGATGCCAACATTATTTCCAATAAAATTATATTTTATACTAAAGAAAATTCCCTTACTGCTCCTTTTTATCCTTTTCCTTGTTCACCTTTTGAGAAGGTCATCCTGAAGTCCTGTGATATTTTTATTGATACCCCAAGGCCTGCTAATTAGTCTTCATCTAGGACCAATATTAATTGGTAACATTCTCCATTTGGGTGGGTTAAGCTTAATTTTTATGGTGCTGCAAAAGGTAATCTTGGCATAGCTATCACTGGAGGAATCCTCTATGATCACTTTGGCAATTCCATATTTACCTTTTCTGAACCTTTAGGAATCCTGTCCAATCATTCTACTGAAGCTAAAGTGGTGTGGAGAGGTCTTCAATTCTTAAAAGACATTCCTAGAAAATTCATCGTTGAAGGATATTCTCTTAATATCATTAATTATTTAAAAACCTCCAAACCCAACAGCTGGAGGATTAGGAATATTGTTGAAGAAAGCAAGCAAATTCTGCATCAACAAGTCAATGTTGTGGTTCAACAAACTTTCAAGGAATGCAATTCCGTAGCTAAAAAATTGGCCAACATTGGCGTTAATGCACAAGGATTAATGACTTGGAAGGATGTCCTCTCTAATGAAGTTGCCGAGTTGGTCAAATGAGATCAAAATACCATCAGTCGTGATGAATCTTGAAATCCTTGATTTTTACATTGCCCAAGACCTTTTTTTGTGATTCATTGGGTCCATGTACAAAGTTCCAAAAAAATCCAAAATGGAAATTTTATTCATCATTCACATTATATTTCTTTGAAAAGGGGTTCTCTCCGCCGCATCTCACTTATGCCCCTTCTTTCTTGATAATTATTTCCATGAGGAATATCGATGCTAGGTCCACCCTAATTTTAAATCATCTCTTCCTCATGTGAAATGATGTTTATACTTTTGCATTTTTGAGAACCCTATCACAATGCTTTGTCTTTCACATTATCCCAATGCCTCCTGGAATGAGCATCCCAATACTTTATGGTTCTCGTGCCTGCTTTTGCCATTGGATTCGTTGTGTGAGTATTACCAAAAAATCCATCTTCTTTGGGATGGTGATTTATCCTATTACTCCTACCTATTTTTATCACCCTTTTTTGCGCCATGCCCAATGTTCTAACCATTATTTTCCTTTCTATCAGGGTTTTCCTTTTTGGCCAAGCTTCACTTTCTATTTATTCTTGCTCTAGTTTTATCAGCGGATGCATATTCTCGTTTCTGCTCCTTTGGGTCTATGTTTTTTTCCTTCCAATTTTTTTCCTTCCTTAATTAATTTTGCAACCATGAAGGAAGGGAAAGGCGTTTTCATTAAGCCCGAGACTGTTGAACTGGATTCTATTTCCACTAATATGTTCAAATATAAAAAGGAATCATTTATTTCCTCAACATGTTCTACGAAGTGGACGATGAGGTTACTAAGGCTTTCATGACAACTTGGGACAATGGTCTTGTTTCCATCCATGGACTCTTGTTCCAAATTTCCTTCATGTTGCTGGCAGACCTGACGGGGCAATATTTGGATGGAAAAATTATCAGAAGAAATAAGCACAACTGGGATGCGGTGTTGACACTCTTTGAAAAAAAATCACCTATCCACAAGAAGGTAAAAAAAGTTTGTTTTGTCATCACTTGTCAACACCCTGGAAAGAAATTCTAAAGCCAATAATGCAATATTTTACTTGTGACAACCCCGAGTCCCAACTTTGTTGTTTTCATATTGCTTTTGTAAATCACTTTCGGGACTCAAAAATGATGAACATTCCTGCTGCCTTATTCTGGTCCATGGACTATACCATTACCACTAACCGTTCCAAGAAGGATGAGGCCAAACATTGTCACCAGGGTCTTTTTAAGGTCCTTTACAAGTTCATCCTACTGTATTTCCCTTCAGGTAATCTCCTTGTCCCTTATTTTGACGAAGAGAATTCTTACTCAACCTCGAGCCCCAGAACTTCTAGATCCAAAAGAAAATATAAATGGGGCAAATCCATTTCTAAGTTTTCTGCCAGGAAGAAGGTTAAAGTTGAAAAGACCCCTGTCAGTAGCTCCCAGAGGTTGAAACATAAAGAAATTATCAAAACCCCTCCGTCCACCTCTATAAAAACTCCAAAGAACAAGTCTAATTCTCCTAACCTAGTTGAAAAGTATCTTCACAAGCTGGTTGTGCATGCTTCTTCATCCACCATTGATCATATTTAAACTGCTCATTTGGCCATTGGATAGGTGATATCAACTCTCAAAGAACATCGTCATGCACTAAGCCTCTTTTTTTTTGTGATAATTTTGATAATGTTCTAGTCTTAGCTGGTGTTGAGGTATCCTTTGATACCAAAATTGATGTCAAAGATGTTGTCAATGATGAAGATGTAATGGAGATTGCCAAGGATGCTTGCACTACTATTCCTAAGAACATTTCTAAAGAGTTTTCTAAAATAGATGTGAAAGATGCTGGCCTGGAAGGTGTTGCTTTATCTCTCATGCAAATGGACATTCCCCTTGATGGCTGATGGCTCTGGCTCTTCCTATGTTTCGGGTTTCTCTATGGCAGAGTATCGTCTCTTTTTGTGTTCCTTTATGGTGAAGGATCATTCTTTTTGGGCTTTGTCATCTTTCTTCCTATTTTCTCTCTATTCCTTTTTGTCAAAGGTTGTTTCTTTTGGCTCCTTTTAGTCTGAGGATGTAATTTTGTTCTAGCTCGCAGTTCTGTGGTTCCTTTCGTTTGTTCCTCTTTTGCTCCTCTGATGTACAAGGCGTTAGGGTGCCTTTAAAATGCCCTATTTTTAATAAAGTTATTAATTTACCAATAAAAAAGAGCTCAAATTTATCTACAATAAATATGTCTAATGGAGAAGTGCTTAATTCTCATTTTATGGATATTTTTCTTAATTCTTGTAAAATTATAACGAAGATATTTCCACTACTCAAGAGATATTATAGTTGTATTTCAACATATCTAGCTCAAAAATGAATGATAGTAAATCTTAAGCCATGTTTTATTCATCATGTCCTAATTTGGGAAATGCATATACTTCTTAGAATGTTATCATCCATGGTTAAATTGTGATATACCTTGGGATTCCCTTTAGTATCGACATATCTCCCATAACAATATGAGACCAGGATATATTGAAAATATAGCATAAATTTGAGATATAACCCATCAAATATGTACCTTTGGATAGTAAAATTTCAAATTTTCAATAGTTTTTTAATAACTTAACGTGAACCGATGCAAATTTTCCACATAGATAGTCTTAGCAAATTTTGTTGGACTATCAATTTTACAAAAAAAATATTGCTTGCATGCAAGGAGATCTTTTTAGACTTGAAAATTCTTGTATATTATTGGCCAAAATCCAAAATGTGTCTTTTTGGGCTAAAATTTTACCAAGGAAAAGAAGCCTAACCGTTTCTTTCTATATCTCTCCATTAGCAAGGCTTAAGTTGGTTGGAACTTTCAAGCAATGACGTAAGCAAAGTGCCCCACAAGTTTTAATTAGTCTAGAGCTCAAAATAAGAGTGGATACGTATTCTTAATGATAATGTTAACAAGAACATTCATAAGTCCCATCCAATTGAGATTCTAGAAAGTAAATAGTAGCCAAGGTTTTTAAATGATGACATCAGCAAAATTTCCCAAAAAGTCCCAACCAAACCCAAAGTCTAAAGCTATCACTAGTTGGGGTTTCTCCAAAGTAATGTAAACAATATTATTCAAATGTACCAACTAGTCTGGACTTCAAAGTGAATAGTGTTTGGGGATTTTCAAAGGTGACATCAACCAAGGCCCTTAGAATTCCTAGCCAATTAAGAGTTTGAAGAGTAATAGTGGTCAATATTATACAAAAATGACATCAAATAAGGGGCTCAAAATTTTTTGCTAGGTCTACCTGCATGTAACAAAGAAGTCATGAGTCCAAATAAAATAATGGCTAGGGATTTTAAAATGTTATGTCATCTAAACTTCTAAAAATTATTGGTTAGTTGAGAGTGTAGAGAGTAATAGTGATTGTGCTTTCTCAAAGATGACATAATGCTTTCAACTTCTAGCCAAGTCTTCAAGGCCCTGATAGTAATCCAAATGACCACTAATAGATGATGAAAAAAATAGAAGATCCTAGAGAGGTATTGTTTAATACATATCATGTACGTCAAAGAAATAGACCACCTAGAAACTCCTAACCATCCATACTAAAATAGTTAAGATAGACTTGCAAGTACTAGTGTAAGAAATTGACAACCAATATTTTAGAACCTACAGTAGTGAAAATTGTTCATGGTTATTATGAATGAAAGTGTCTGCAAGTATGATAGTTGGAATAATAGTAAGGCATATTGGTGAAAAGTCAAAAATATTTAATACACAAGGTTTCTAGGTTTATTATCGACTAAATCTAAAAAATAGTTAGGTTGAGACTAAAAATTGGCCATAGCAAGGCAAGAAAGTGACATCCACTCTTCCCAAGCATAATGATTTTACATGAGCCCCAAAATAGGATAGATTGTACTTATTAATCTCAAACCTATACTAGGCTATCTCTATAATTATAAAGCTAAAACTATATGCGTTGTAAAAACTATTAATAGCTTAAGTTTCCTTAGTAAGAAGGTTGATAATTTTAGGATTTTCCTATTGTAAGTTGTGTGTATGCTTTCTAAAACTAATAAAATCAAATTCTATTTGGCATCTACTAGTGAATGTGTTGTATATTATAGTGTTTTATTGCATTCTTAGATATGTATGTTTATGCTTTGTATAAGATAAATTTTGTAAAGAAAATTATATTAAGGTTTGAATCATTGTTTGGATTATCTAATACAATTATTGGAATGTTATAGATGCATGTTATGAGCTAGATGAAGGTTTTGTAGTACTTCATTTGGTAGCTAGTCTATTGGGCTTTTCTTGTAGTTAGCTTGTAGGAAAATCATATACATTTATTGCCTAGACTTTGACCATCATTTGATAATTCTATCCCTTTTACCTCTCTATATCTAACCCTCTCATATATATATTTAGTCTTATATCATTTATTTTTATTAGCATAAAAAAAAAATAGCCTTCTTTGAAGGTTGGCTCAAAAATAATTTTGAGTCTTCCAATATTGGTTTGCAGTCTAGGGCACAAATCACATACTAGGTAGATAGTGAATAAAGATTTTTTGGTATTCTTGATAGACCAAACCAATATAATTGGATCCAAAAAGAATCATTGGTAGGACAAGGTAGATTTCTTACAACAATTCATCCATCCATTATACATAGTCAAGAGTTTTTGGCATGCTCTATAGGAAAAATCAGTAGTTATTCATCCAACCTTCAAGATGATTAAATGAAGATATAAGAGAAAATAATCTAGTTTATG
This sequence comes from Wollemia nobilis, assembly GCA_028583015.1. Lineage (NCBI taxonomy): Eukaryota > Viridiplantae > Streptophyta > Pinopsida > Araucariales > Araucariaceae > Wollemia > Wollemia nobilis. The sequence goes on along the minus strand of JAQPPZ010001560.1, from coordinate 2,252,759 downwards.
CACAACCAATATTTTATGTTACACTTGGTGGGATGGATTTATTTAGTTTGTCCCACAAAAAAATAATTTCTTGTTTACATGATTGAGTAGAACCTTGGTGAATTTTCCGCTACTCATAATTATAAAATTAATTCACCTAGTGACTTCACTTTCAAAGAAGTGTCCAGTAGCAACCCTACTAATATTAGGACTAAATTATTGTGGTTATGATATTAGAAACCAAAAAATACCAAATAACCCCTACAATTTGTTGAGTTACTAAGTCATAGAGAACCAATATTAGACAAGTCCTTGTCTCCATTCCAAGCTTCCCTTGTTCAAAGTCCTATTCCTCTACAAGATTTTCCTTAAAAACTTCCTTATAGTCCTCACTCTAAAATCATGGCTGGACAAATTTACCCTGGATGGAATAGCACTAGACTACTTGGTCTAGTAGTTTTATATAAAATTCCTTAGGCAACCCTTAGATTTTTTCCAACATATGATGTTTCTAAAAAATAGCCTATGAACATCTTCTAGGTGTTGTTCCTTTAGTTGTTATTCACAATATCTAGCATGAAGATATAATCGTAATATTGCTAGCATTATCTTTCAGAGGAAAAGTGTTAACATGGTACCATGCTCTTGAGGATAGTAGTATTAGTTCATGGGATCTACTAGCTAAGTCATTCCTCTTAGAGTTCAATGAGGTAGAATTTTTTTTTTTATTACTCACTCAATTCACTTCTATTGGAGATATTCACAAAAAAACATCATAAATTTTAATATTAGATTAAGCAAAACATGGAAATTAATGCCTCAAGATATAAGACCCTCTCTTCCTTAGGCTTACATATACTATGTCTGAGCTTTAATCCTGGACTTAGATCTGCAAATGGAGCAAGCTAATGAAATGAGATTCCCATTGGTCTTTCAAGTTTCAATTTCTATAGAAAATGCACTTATCTTGGTTAGAAAATTGCCTCCCAAAGTTACCATACCTTATTTTCCACAGTAATATTAATTAGCCCAAAAAACACCAAATTTTGCACCTTATTACCTATAATTTCTCAAGCATATGTGCCTAAGGCTTTACCCTAGTCACCTATCCTAACCTTACCTATGTTCCCAGATCCAAAAATAAAGTCCATAGATATTTAAGAGCTCAAAGCAATTATGATAACTCTTATAAACAAGACCACTATGATGGAAAGGAAAATGCTATGGAAAAATTTAAAGGCTATCATCACATAAGGTTCCCTTATGTCACAAGAGACCAAGGGTATTCTAGTAGAAATATGAAAAAAAATTAAATGTTATATATATGGAGCAAGAGGATGGGCAATCCCCTTCCTCATCTCGAGAAAGTTATTGGTTTTTGGTCTACAATAACCCTCATATTGTAAATACTTGTACGATATACCAACACTAGTACTAACTAGAAATATCACAAATAAAAACAAAAGATAAACAAGGGAGTGGTAAACATATTGATGGATCTAGACCAAGTCATTTTAACTAAAGAGCCTATGGATACAAAATGCACTCAAGTGTTAAAAATATCTAGAAATAAACCTCTACAAGTAGAACCATAGAAGATGGAGCATCTCAAGGTTCCTTCTCAATCATAGTAGAAGTAGAGAAAATATCAACCAAAGATAGAGGAAGCAAAGGCAATACAAGAGGACCCAAGATAATAAGATTCAAGGAAACTATGATATCCATCAATTACCCAAAGGTAAAGAAAGGAAGCAATTGAGAAATACTATAGAAAGTTTGATGAGCCTGAACAAAAGGATAAAAATCTACTAGAAGTGTTTGGATACAACATAGTTGAAGAACAAAAGACGACCCCTTCACATGTAAGTGTGTATGATGTGTTAATAATCCACAGACATATTAAATTGCTCAATGTATCATTGAAAAGTGTCTATGTAGAAGAACTGAAACTCTTTGATCAAAAATTTTGTTAGGTATAGTAGAGCTTAGTAATGGGTAAGAACTAACCATCATATTTTTATATGTCTTTACATATGTAAGGGTGGATAGTGCATAATTGCATGGTTGTTTCTAAAACTACTACCATTACCATATTGAAGGTAATATGTGAAGCAATGGGAATGGAATACATCCAATCAAGACCTAAGGTATTGTAGTTAGATGGTGTACCCTAGGCCAAATATTTGGGTAATGAAGGATATACCAATGATCTTACACAACCTACAAAAAATTATAGTAATCCAAGAAGTGGTAGTATTGGATCTTCATCCATGATTTGGTATGTGTCTTTCAAGAGAATTCACTACCAAGATGGATGGATATTTATCCCTATATTACTTGCATATGGTTATGTCCATTCCACAATGAGAAAATTGAAAAGGAAAGTTTCAACTTGAAAATGATTTGGACTACCTGAAATGAGTGATAGAAGACCTACAAATAAAGGATGAATTCTTTCTCAAGGACTTTAATGTAGTGATAGAGATTGGACTGGGGGCTTATTTCATCACAACACCAGATAATCTAAATATCCTAGCTATATAAAATCAAGAGATCCAAAAAATAAAGGTATGAAAGCTTTACTTTTATGGATCTAGATGCAATAATGGAGCTAGAGTTAGAGTGGTGTTGATTCCCCTTAAAAATAGATGAAGATTTTTTCATACAGGATAACCTAGAGTTGCACTAATTTTTTTTTAATATGGAACTTTGTGCTTAGGGTTGATGAAAGATAAAAATATGGGAATCAAGATGCTCTCAATCTATGGAATTTGGAATTTCTAGCGAATCAAGTTACAAAAAAATATAGTTGTAAGCACCACTACCTAATGGCTTACTAAAATAGGGTGTGGGACCTTATGGAAAGATTTAAAGCCATAAATATAGAGGAAATACGTATAATGAAAATATGTTAGTTGATGCATTAGCCTCATAAGGGGTAAATTTTAATCTTACTTCTAACAACAAGAGTAATTCAAAGGGGTCAAATTGGCTTTTAGGCCATTAGTCTTGGATAAAGCTTCTAGCAGGTTTTTGAAAATGATGGGTAGATAGTAAGAGAAGCTATATATACCACTTAGATAGAACAAATGCAAGACTATATTGATCAAGAAGAGGATGTGATACTATTAAAAAAAATCATATTTCCAAAGGGCTAATTATCATAGAAATCCTCTTTGATAATAGATAATGAATGAAAAATTGAACAATAAAGTTGAGCAAATGGGATTGCCCAAAAGTAGAACCAATGGGAACTATTGACACCCAAAATTCACATATTGCCACTTGTTGGAATATTACCATTAGTAAAAGGTTAAAAAAATTGTTTTTACCTTGGGTAAAGGTAACTTACCTTTTACCTTACCTGGACGGCAGTGGACGGCAGCATTTGGGTGGCAAGAGAATTCTATTCATCTTTCCTTTCCCCCAATTTCTCCTTTCCCCCTTTCTTTCTCAAATAGGTTATTTACTGCCTATTTAATCTATGTAACCTAAGTTTTAATGTTAATGCAATTAATCCTTTTTCGTCCACACTCACCTTTCACATTTGGTATCAGAGCGGCGTGATTCCTGAGGTGGCGGGGCCCGCAGTTCGAGGCGACAGCACGGATCCCAAGGTAGCCTGCAGGAGCCAAGGCAGCACGGATCCTAAGGTGGCTCGTAGGAGCAGTTCGGCATGTTTCTCGAGGTGTTGGAGGAGCTAGACGAAGCGGCCCGCAGGAGCAGCAGATCCACACGATTCTCGAGGCACTATTGACATGGCACACGATTCTTGAGGCACGAGATTGACATAGCGTGATGCGTGGCGACATGTGATTGGCACACGGCCCGAGGTGTGGTGACGTGGCACTGGTGCACGGCCCGAGGAGTGGTGACGTGGCGATCCATGAGGTGTGGTGACGTGGCACTGGTGTGCGGCCCGAGGAGTGGTGACGTGGCGATCCGCGCGTGCATCGGTGGCAAAAGGATCCTGCGACGTTAGTGACTGCCCGTAGGCAGTCAAAGCACTTTATGTGCTTAGCTCTTTTTAAAGAGCTTTTACATCGCCCTACGGGCGATGTGGGACTAAAGTCCCAAGTAAAATCAAGCTTCGTGTCGAAGCGTGAAGCCAACATTAGCTTCACGCTCGATGCGGAAGCTAAAGGGCGGGGAGCACGCATTGCTCTCGGATTAGCCCGATAGCGCAGTGGCTACCCTCAGCCCTGAAACCCGCGAGGTTGCAGGATCGACTCTCAGTGGGGTCAATAGATAATTTAAAAAAAAAAAAATTAAAAAAAACTAAGGAATAGTTTAAATTTAAAAAAAATAATAATTTTTTTTTGTGTGTAATTTCCTAAGAGGAAATATCTGTTCATTAGTTTTTTATAAAAAAAAAAAAAAAAATCAAAGTTGATAGAAATTTCCTGAGAGGAAATAATTGTAAAGTTTTTTTTTTTAAAAAAACTTTGAAAGTTAATTTTTTTTTATTATTTCCTAAGAGGAAATCTTTGTAAAAGAAAATTTCTGGGAAATTTTCTTAAATGATAAGATCGGATGGATGTTATCATGCCCTCTGCAAGTTGTTATTGAAAACAAACCCTAAAAACTTTGATAGGCACGTGAAAACACTAGGACTTAATACAGTTTTTTCATAGTTGCAAAACGCGGTTATTGCACACGAGAGAAATCCTGATCAAGGATACGAAGCAGATTCAGAAGATAACTCCTTTGGCAGCAGATTTGAACAATCCGACACAGTTGCAATTGCTTCACAAGGATCTGAATATACTAATTATAGTAATTCAGTTGAAATCCTTCAACCTCCTCCTGAAATAATATTGATCAGTGACGATGATGAACAAATCGCTGACAATTTTGTAATTGCTGAACAACAAGTGTGAGTTGTTTATGATTGTAAATCAAGCAGGGCTTGATAGTTTGTAAAGTATTTTTTGCAATAAGACTATAAAAGAGAGGTTTCTTGTTTTAGTAGATAATAATGGGATCACATAATAATCTACCAATTCTCGAATTCAGTGGGGATAATTATGAGTACTGGTCCATCAAGATGAGGACATTACTCATTGGAAAAGGACTATGGGATATTATTGAAGACGGATACATTGCTCCAACAGATTGGACTACTTTAAGTGCAAATGATAAGAAGATCTATAAAGATGCACAGAAAAATAATTCTTTTGCCTTATACCATCTTCAATCAGCATTAGATCCTAGTATCTTTCCTAGAATTGGATCTTACTTAACTACTACAGATGCATGGAATGCCTTGAAAGAAGGATTCCAAGGAAGTGATAAAGTAAAGCAAGTCAGGCTTTAGACTTTGAAAAGAGATTTTGAAAATCTCAGAATGAAGGAAAATGAAAGAGTCGGAGACTACTGTGTACGAGTCAAAGCAGTAGTTGATATGATGCAAACTTTAGGTGAAGACACAAAAAATGAAACAATTGTGAAGAAAGTGTTGCGAACACTTCTTCCTAAGTGGAATCACATTGCTATCATAATTGAAGAATCCAAAGACCTTTCTACTCTTACATTTGATAGTTTTATTGGATCATTAACATCACATGAAGAGTGACTTCAAGGAGCCCCTTCAACAAGCTATGGAGGTGATGACAAACTTCGAATGAAACTGCAAGACGAGAACAAGGAAGAGGCCGAGGCAGAGGACAACAACAAAGAGGCAAGAGCCAAAGCAACTCCTACAGAGGAGGTAATCAAAACAGAGGTGGAAATCAAAACAGAGGAGCCAATCAGAACCAAAGAGGCAATGCAGCTCGTGGAAATCAAGGACGAGGAAGTAACAAGACTAAAACAACTTGTTTCAATTGTGGGAAACAAGGTCACTTCGCTCGTGACTGCTGGTCAAAGTCTTCAAAAGATCAAAGTAGTCAATATGGCTCATTCTATGGAGAAGAAGAAGGTCCATCAAACCTTTTTCTCTCTTATGGACAGCCAGATCAAAATCTAAATGATACATGGATTTTGGATACTGGTTGCTCCAACCACATGAGTGGCAAAGAAAATATCTTTGCTACATTAGATTCAAATTACAAATCTCATGTTAAGTTAGGGGATAATAAATCTTTGCAAGTTGAAGGCATTGGAGCTATGGTAGTTCCAACAAAAGAAGGCCTTAAAAATGTGAATGACATATACTATACTCCACAACTACAACACAATTTTTTAAGTGTTGGCCAAATGATGGAGAAGCATTACAAATTAGTTTTTGATGAAAGCAAATGTACAATCTTTGATAAAAAAATTGTAACCGGGTCATCACAGAAGTACCTATGACAAAGAATAGGTTGTTCCCTCTAAAATTTGGTGAGCCAGGGGGAGCTCAACTTGCAAACATTGCTATTACAAATCCAAGTGAATTGTGGCACTTGAGATATGGTCACCTCAATTCCGCTAGCTTGAAAATTTTAATATCACAAGCTATGGTGACAGGACTACCAAAAATTCCAGAACATAAAAAGGTATGCAAAGCATGTGCTTTGGGAAAGCACTCCAGAACGAAGTTTCCAAAAGGTCGAGCGTGGAGAGCAAGCTATCCTCTTTAGCTAGTACATTCGAACATCTGTGGTCCAATGCAAACAAAAAGTCTTGGAAACAATTCTTATTTTCTAACATTCATAGATTATTATTCTAGAATGTGTTGGCTCTATTTTTTGAAACACAAAGAAGGCAGTGAAATTTGCAAATAGAAGGCCAAACTCTCCATTTCCAAGAGATAACATTTTACTTAACAAAACTCTGCTAAAATTGACCTAGACCACAACATCACTCAACATCATAAAGTATCACTCATAATACATTCCCACATAGGAACCCACATAAAATCCATCAACATCACTTGATTTTGACAGGTTGTAGGTAAATATTGAAGATTTTTGAGATAATTCGATGGACAACAGAAGAAGCTCCTGAATCAGAGGAAACTTTACTTTAAAAACTATCAATTCTAGAAATCATAGTTACATTCACAAGGTAGGCTATGAATCATATTTTCGGCTTTCTAGAGGCTAAAAAATTAGGTAAGTATTCCTTCTCTCTAGGTTTTTCATCATTTTACATAGTTTTAGTCATGTTTTGAGCATATTTTAGAGGTCTTTTTGTCTTCAAACACAAGGGGTTTGATCGAGATAGGCCTCCAAATTTTCTAACCAAGTTTTTTAGGTTTTACAGGTCTTGAGGATAAATTTGACCATTAGTGACACATGAGCAATAACCCATTTACATAAAGTAAGACAAGGAGACAATTGAAGGTTGTTTACCATTCATGTTGGAATAGGGTTTCCCTTGTGGAAGGCCCCATTTTGTAGCCCTTAAGAAAACTTTTTTAAAGGGCCACTTTTGTAACTCCCTTTTATTATCAATTTACAAAAAAGTTGGTTTTCATGTATCTCATTCTAGCATGCTTGGTGGGACCCCACCATCTTTTGTTTGTTTTATTAGATTTTTTTTGTTAGCTAATTGAAGGTTTTGATCATTTTTATATGCATAGGCTACTAAAAAACCATAAATAGATCACCTAAAACCCTAACACACAGTTCAAGTCCTTTTTAATCACTTTTTTGGTTTGTGAGCCAGATTCTTAGGCTAGGATATTGTTGGGATTTAAAAAAAGTCCCAACATAATTTACCACCCATACTTTTCAATAAGGTATGGATGTCTAGGTGACTGTAGGATGAAATTTTTTGCTCAAAAAGAATAAGGAAGCCTTGAAAAATAGTCTTTATCTAAAGAAGCTTCCATAATCATAATAAGGTAAGCATGAATACTATCATATTCCATTCCATCTACCATAAGCTCATCCCATTTTCATATTAAGTAAGGCCACTACACCTTCATACCATTATGACATCCCATATTCTTTATTTCAAATATTATAAGTCACTCCATTTCCAATCCATGCATTTAGTCCATAACATCTCAGACCATATAGTAGCAAAATTAACCCTAAATAAAGTCAATATATAGACTAGAAAGTCACAAGAGTCTTCATAAACTAAACCAAGGCCAAAATTTATCCAAGTATACCCTATTTTCATTCAAATATCCATCCTTAGGTTTTTCTAAGACATTCACCAAGTCAAAAATATCTTTAACCACCCTTCGCTCTTCCAAAAGCCTTTCATCGATCTAATCCATGACAACTCTAAGTCATCTTCAATAGACTTAAGCTTGAATAAGCGTCATCGCTCATCAAAACCCTCATAATTGATCTTATCAGTGACCCAAGTCAGTCATCAGTGACAAAATATTTCTCATTTATCATCCAAACCTTAGTCACTAATTCGATCTTCGATGATCTCTCTCATCAGTGATCGATTAAAACACAGTATTAAAACTTAAATATATCCTATACATGATCAAAGGCAAACACCAACAAGCAACCAAAACTGAAGATACACTATCACTCATCAAGGCTCTTCATCATACATCAAATCAATGATAGACATTCCTCATCAATGATCACGTGGACATAGAAAAAGTAAAAGTGCCTAAGTCGCTCTCATAAAAGCATTGTTGTTGATTCGATTAGTGATTATTATTACTAATCTACAATAGCTTTGAGATATAAAGAAGGTAGAATATATCATCACCCTTGCAAATATTTTTCACCAATTCCATCAGTGATCACCCTTCTCAATTAGCGATAGCCAATTTCAAAACTAAGATAAGGGTCTTAACCATGTCAGCCTAGAAAGTCCCCCTCCTAATGGATTTTTGGTCAAGCAAGATTGTTTTTAAAGATAAATTCATTGCTCCTGCATAGCCTTGTCACCAATCTGAATCAGCGACCATAACACCCAATCCATGATAGGTGAAAACTTTCCCAAAATTACTATTGCTCTTTATTACTCCCGTTAGTGATCCATCATCAGTATCATCAGTGATAGTCTTTTTTATCAGTGATAATGCTCAGAGCTAGATTAACTCCTCACTAGTCTAAATATTTATCACCAATTTTATCAAAAAATCCTCGTTCCCATTAGCAACTATTATATAAGTTAGTCTATACATAGTCACGTCATTGCTCTTATGAAAAGCCTTTTCTCATCCATCAACGATAATAGAAATCCATCGACAAACTAGTCTAGTCATCATCCTTGCAAAAATATCATCGATAATTCAATCTATGATAGCCTCAAATGATCAAAAATAATGTATTTTCACCCATTCCTATCACTCATGAGGAATTCCCTCATCGATTCAATCAGTGATAGACCAAGGCAAAGGAAAAAAAGGCATCAACTATCTAAATATTCTTGAAAATATCAATGATTCTCATTCCACGAGGGAAGGCATGGGGTTCATTGATCAAAAATTGATAGAAATAATGATGAGATGGACATCCCAAGATCGAAAGACCATAAAATGGAAAGATGTGGAAAAACCAGGACTATCCTGAGAAAGATACGTATCTCCTAGAGGTACGGTAAGATCAAAAAAATACCTATGGAAAATCTCCAACATGCCATGACAAGCGAAAGTGGATAACGTGGCACCAATAAGAAAATGAAACTCAGGAACACAAGTATGGGTGAACAAATAATAGTTAAGAACCTCATTTTAAGACTGTTGTTACATACATATCGCTGGTACAATAATTTAAAATAATAAAAGAAGTTGGTAGAAAGAAATTAAGGCTTTGCATGCACACACTTTTAATAAAAATCAAGTTAAACATTCTTTCACCAAAATTCAACTACCTTTACAAAGCTTTGTCTAAACATAATCCATAGAGTACAATTGTGAGTAAACCATTTGAGTTAGTATTATGTCCTAACACCATGGAATCATCCAACAAACCCAAGAAGAAACCTACCAAGATTTTTCAGTCTATCGAAGAAGAAATCATAGATAGGGTTCTCAATGTATTTCAGGCTTACCCATATGAAGAATTGCAAGGCAAACCTATCAAAAAGAAGTAGCAAGAGATATTATAAAAGAAAGCACTGGTAAGAGAGATCATGAAAGAAAATAAATAAGAATATGATGATGCTACTATTTTTTATTTTGGTAGATAGAAGAAAATTACCGAAGGCACCATACAATGCTCAAAGATATTTTTCAAATAACCATGGAAAAGCATTAGGATGATAGCCCATACTAAAAAAAATGGAACAAAAACCTTGGGAAGATTATCTATCCATGCATTTATCATTCATGAGACCTGCTCTCCTAGATGGCCACAACATATGATCTAGAAAGCAAGGAAATCCTAAACCACAAAGACCAAAAGATCTTCAAAATCACCATGGAAACTATTCATAAGGTATTTAACCTATCTCCTCAAATTATCCCAAACAAAAAGGTGCTTGAAATACAGTCTTCATGCATGTTAAATACTCATTTTTATCAAAGCATGTTTGGTTTAGACTACAATGTGTCGTATAATTTCCCCATACCAAAAGTAACCCTCAAAGTATGGGCCAAATATTATGTTGACATGATCAACATTGTAATGGGAAATAAAGACCTAGATAATGTGAATAGAGATGTAATGTACATGGCCTCATAGTTAAATAAAACTAGAAAAATACCAATGTATGCCTAGGAAAATATCTTGGAAAAGAACATAAATGAGCAGCTAACAAACCAACAGAAAGCCATTCAAAACAAAGAAGAAATAATGCCTAAGTTCATGTATTATTATTTTTTAATACATCTCATAGTCAACCAGTTAGGTCACAAGGCTTTAGAAACATTAGGAGGAGTAAATGCAGAATGTGTTCAAGACAAATTGCCTTGGATCCGGGAAGGATGGTCTAACATTACTGAGTTTATTGGAAAAAATTTGCTAGTCATCCATAATGAACTATGTGGTCAAGACCCCCTGAGAATCAGTATAGGAATAAGCAATTTCCTAAACAATAACAAGGTCGAAAAATATTTCTTTTATGGAAGACTTTACTTACATTTGGTTGTATGGTGAAAATATCCCACCCAAAGTACTTCCAAAATATTGTCCAATGTCAATTGCTGCCTTAGAAATAATAAGGTAGATAGTAGAAGAAGTCAAAATGAGAGTAAATAGAGGTAAGGCAAGAGTACCATGGCTCAAATTACCCTTCAAAATGGGGCATTACATTTTTAAAGGCTATCTCAACCTGCTTAGAGCAATGTGGAAGATGGATGACTACTATTTTTCTAAGCTCACATGGAGAGCCTATGACCTAGACAAAGAGTATGACAAGGAAGTCCAAAAAGTCATGAAATTACATATGGGTCATGAGGAATATAGGTTTGAATATGCGACACAAATCAACATCAGCAATAGGGAACACCTTAGAATAGTCTGGGACATAAAAAAAAGACCATACACTCAGTCTAAGGAGGTAGGCAATTATGGATCAACTTTGAATAGACTAAGGGCAACCACTATTGATTCTCACGCTCCCTTAGTCCTAGTAATCAAACTTGAAGAACAGGAATATCCCTTCTTACAATAACAAAAAAAACTTGAAAAAATTGGAGATCGATATCGAAGAAATACCTCTTTCAAAAACAAACCTACCATGGGTTGAGCCAACTATACAAATAAGCTCCTCCAAAGAATTACCTCAGGTTGGAGAAGAAATAGTACCAGTTGCAGGTCAAACAACAACTCTCCCTATAGTGGTTGAAGAAGCTTTAGGTGTTGAATAATAGACAATTGAAGAGACTAATAAGTCACATATAAATATTTAGGCACAAAAGCCAAAGAATACCACTACTATGCATCTCATAGTAAACAATGAAAAAAAAATCCCTAGGCTGCCATGAAAAAATTCACATGATTAGGGGGGCTCGAGAACCTCTTAAGGGAACTAGTACCTGAAGAAGCATCTCCACCTGGTTCTCCTCCAACCAAGAGAGCTCATATCGAATTCGGACCTCCAAAGCCTCTCATTCTAGAATACTAACGAAAGTCAAAGAAACAAATATTCAATTCAGCACTGAGGAAGAACAACAATTGGAAGAGGTCAAAGCAATCATCGATGAAAATGCTACTAAATTATTGTTGGATTAGCAAGGAGTCACTTAGACCAGTTTTGAAGTGACTATTACATTGCCCTTACCAGAGAAGCCTACCAAGTTTTGCATTGATCCCAAAGCCAAGCAAGTGAAATGGATAGGGGATAATGTAGACATGTTGAAGGTAAATGTGGTGGTTCATATACAAACAACAATAGCCATAGAAGGAGAACTTACTAAACTAAGAGCAATGAAATCTCAGTTTGAGAAGATAAAAAATAAAAGAGAGAAGCTCGAAAGTGAAAATTTGGCTATGCAAGATTACATAGGTAGACTAAAGAAAGAAATAGATAAATTACAAAAACAGAAATCGCTAGTCTTTCCTGAAGGAACTGTAAATAAAGAAGAGCTCATTGAGAAATTTAAAATAGAATTGGTGAAATTGACCAAATATAGGGTGAAGCCAATGCCCAACATCTTCCAAGATCTTCTATAGATTATGAATACAACCCAATAGATCAAAATCCTAATGGAAGAAATAGATCTAAGAGCAGTGAAAATTGCTCACATTTACCAAAAATACAAAGATGAATATACTCAGATCATGGAAAAGCAAGTAACTACCCCTGAAGGACAAGTATATGACTACCAAACCGAGTTCCAAAAATTGAAAAACTATTTCTGAGATAGGCTCCACTAGGAAGAGTCCATATCAGGCATAGAAAACTGGACAAAATAACTAGACAACACAAGGCTACAAAGTGTAGAAACACTCAAAGAAATCACTGCTTCAACTCCAATGGAAAAACTCATTGCTGGAAAAATCATGGAAGCCAAATGTGATGGTAAGGATGCCAAAGAACTGGCTCCATAGCTTAAATACTTGGCCTCAATAAATATAGAAATAATCCTATTTGCATAGCAAAATGGGCCACTGACCAAAAAGTACCTCAACCAAATAAAGAATATTGAACATGAGGTCAAAAAAACTACTATATTTTTAAGCAAAGCATGGGAAGAAATCACTAAACTCTTAGGAGTTGAAAAAGTAGAAGAAAATAAGGAAGAAGACAACCAAATGGGCCCCATAGAAGAGGACAAGAAGGAGAAAGTTGATGTCACTCCCACTATGGAGACACAAGAGTAGTCAAAGCTAGTCACTACACCAGAATAGCCAAACCAGTGATGTCCAGGATAGGTGGTAAGTACTAGAAATTTTATCAATGTGACACAGCTCAAGCCAACTTGTAAAGCACCCAACAATGTAGTGGTTAAAAATATTCCAAGTGGCAACATCTGCACCAAGCAACTATAACTGATTTTGGATAGCCCAGTTATAAAAGGAGTCAAGGTAGTCAAGCTTCATCATCAAGAAATCACACAACAAGCTCTTGAGAGGTATTCTGAGTGCTCTATCTAGGTTATCGTATTTTCTCTATTTATTTGTTTAGCCATCTTCTCAATTTCTTTCCACCCTTGTCTAGGTATTGCTAAAAGTAGGACAGTCTATCTGAGATAATTTCTAGAAGTTGTTCAAGAGAGCTAAAGTCTATATGTCACTACTTTTAGGATAGTAGATAGCAATCCCCTATTACATCATTTGAACGAGGTGATCCATTATATTGTATTATTCAGACAAACTTGAGTGATATACCGGGTTCATTCATTGTAAATGCTTCATTCTGAATTTAATACAAGCTATCTGGTTCTCTCTTTCTAGTAAACTTTGTGCAATGTGTATGTTATCTTGTCTGCATCTTACATTATTTGAACATGTAGACAACATCTCTTCACTGATTAATGAGCCTATGTTTGTTACGACATTCGAATGAGCATAGATTCATCAGTTTTTCCTTCTTTTTCTGTTCTCTATCATATGAATGGTTTAAAATTGCTACGATAACCCAATGGATAAGGCACCGGTCTATCTTTAACTATGCTTGCATCATATGCTTGGTCAATCATATTTTACTATTCAATTAAATCTAGTAGAGTTGTTTCTTGAATAAATAGTTAGCAAGCTCATATTAGGGTGTCTAGACCTAGCCTGTTTAGCTTTCAAAGTTATCCTAGGATGAAGTGGTGAGTCAACCAGAGCTCACATATCTACTTGTGGGTCTTCAAGGATTTGAATAGCGTGACAGTCTAAAAGGATATTCAAATATTTCCACAATAATTTTTTGGTGCCATTGTCGGGGAGAGCCTTTTACAATCATCTATGTATTTTTTGGCTTGTCTCCATATGACACTTTTTGACCACATCAGCCCCTCAACACCACGGTATTTCGACAAAACCCTTGTAGAAGGATTTATTTATTAAACTATGACCTTCTAAGAGGCTGTGTTTTTTAGATCCTCCAAATACAAAGAGATTTCAAAAGCCGAGAAGTCATAGCCTGAGTGAGATTCTATTGCACCCAAGTGCTGGTGACTCCAAATGAACCCAAAAGAAGATAAAGAAGAATCTAACCTGGTGCACACTAGATGTAGCAACAAAGAGATCTTCCCAGTATTTGAATACCTAGAGGTATTTACTCATAAAGCCCCAATCCCTAAGTTATCATAATAGGGTATATATAGCTAGTAATAAGTCTACTAAGAAGTCTACACCTGTAATCCAACCTATTATTGGCATTCCCATAGTTAGTACCCCTATTATCACCATGGCACAACCAAATCAGAACCTACAAGTATGGAGGACTAATAGATATAGACCTTTCCATTTACCCCAGAACTTACATCCCTTGCCAACCAAAGCCCATAAATATTTACCTAAATTCCAAGGCAATACAATTATCTCTAGGGAAGATCATGTCAAAGGCTTCTTATACACATTAGATAGCCTAGAGGTTGAACACGAGGACATAGTTCTCAGACTATTCTTACAAACGTTAGAGGGTGATGCAAGATACTGGTTCAATTCCCTCCCAACTGACCAAATCCCTGATTTCTAGACTATGGAAGGAATATTTTTGAAGAAATATAAGGAAAGAAAGAACGAGCAGTCTTTATTGACCTAGATCGCAATAGTAAAGAAGAAGGAAAATGAGTTTGTAGAATATTTTAATAGATAATTTTTCAAAATAAAAAACAAAATCCCAATTACCCTAAGACCCACTGACCATCAAGTCGTATGCTTCTATAAGAATGCTTTCTCAGGAGAATTCAGCTATGATTTAAGGAAACATAGGGTAAATACCATTGATGATTGTATGGAAAAATCCCTAAAAATAGAAATAAATATGCTAGATAGTGGAAAAATGAAGCCATATGCCTCTGAACCAAGTTCCAATCAAGTGGATAGGAAGCCAAAGAAATTTGGGTTCACAATGTTAAGGAAAACTAAATTTGACCCTCTAGAAATATTATCCAACCAATTCATTGAAATGTTCAATACAATTAACAATAGGTTATCTAAAATTGAGAGGGATAAGTCTATAATTGATGAACAACCAACCCAAATGTAGACTGATAATAGACCCCAATTTTTGAGGAACTTTAATAAAAACTGGACAAGAAATAATGGGGAAGAAGGAAGCAAAAGTGGAAACAATGGTTGGAAAAGGAGAGAAGGTCCAAAAGATGTAGATGCAGTCCCAAATCCCATGGCCACTGCTAACACTATCTCTGACTTTCGATACTATTGTAGCAAGTGTGATGCACCCCATAACCCATCCGACTATGCAATCTACCTAGGGGTACATCCCAATGACAATGTAGAGGAAGAATCAGATGAAGAAATAAGAATTAATGCTTGTTGGACTAAAGAAGATGAAGAAAGGGAAAAATAGTTTGAAAAAGAAATGGAAAAATTACCTAAGTAAAAAAAAGAACCCAGAGCTATGGTCTTAGAAAATTTGGAGATCCTTAAAAGACCTCAGGGGGATAGATATGAAATTATGAAATTAGGAAAGATCATTCCAATAGCTGAAGAGGTGGAAAGACTGGAAAGAATGCACACTATCAACCTGAGAGGTAGGATAGTGCCTGACAGGTCAGGTAAAGCTAACAAAGCTGATGCAACTCAACAGAATCTAAATAGAGATAAATCTACCACTAAACAAATGAGTGGTAATCAATAGTCAGCCCCTAAAATTGAAATGAGAAATGAGGTTCAAAAATAGCCAGAGTCTGATAAGAATGTTGAATTTGATGCAATCCAAGAGCTTGCCAAATAAAAAAATAAATATTACCTTTGGAGATTTAATGACTATACCCAAGTACAGATACTAGGTGTGTAGAGCCTTTGGTTTGGTTGAGCCATCTCATAACCACATATGCAATTTCTCAGTAGTGGAAAATTCCAAACCCATTTCCAGAAATCCTTCAACAATCAGACCTTTCTATATATCCTTGAGATATAATTTTGACTTTGGGGAATAGTATGTAATTCATAACTGTATGTTGGATAGTGGAGCTTCACACAATGTCATGCCCAAACAGGTGGTAGATAAGTTAGGTCTAATATGCACCAAAGACTCTCCCCCAATATCTGTTATGGATAGTAGATAAATCCCATGTGCAGGGATAATCATAGGACTACTTGTCTATCTGGACCAATACCCCAAGAAGGGCATAGTCATGGACATAGTCATAGTTGATGTAGATCCATTTTTCTTGCTACTACTCTCCAGACATTGGGCTGAGCAATTAGGAGGATCCATTCAATTGGACTGGTCTTATACCACTATTCCTCTAACAGCCAAAGAGTAGGCTACCCTCAAGAGGGAACCCTTCCATAGATATTTCGTTGAGCTCAAGAAGTCTAATAATACCACTATCAATTTAGTCTAGTATTTTGAGGAGAAATAGATAGGAGTCTACTCTATCTGGCATTCCCCATTCTTAGATAAGGTACCCATAACAGTTGATATGGACCCACAAACAATCGTAGAGGTTGATACCAAGTCCACAAGAATTTTGACATCAAAAATGTGGACCCTCACATTTGATGGAGCTAAGTCACACACTAGGGTAGGATATGGGGTCAACTTGACTGATATCAATGGAAACTATCTAGGCATACCATACATATTGCACTTTCCTTGCACAAACAATGTGGTAGAATATGAAGCATTACTGTTAGGCTTAAGAAAGGCTAAAGAATTGAGGATTAACTATCTGACTGTATATGGAGATGCCAAATTAATAATACAATAGATCAAAGGTAAATATCAAGTTAAAAATCCTAGACTCAAACAGTATAAATAGGTTGTGCAAGAAGAAATAAATAAGTTCTTGGATTTCAACATCACTTACATCCCACGAGAGTAAAATTAGGTAGCCAACCTATTAGCAACTAATGCTTTTGGCTTAGATAGTCCAAAGATAGACACTAAATACCAAGAAAGGTTCCCTACTATTTTAGTATATCATCCTTCTATCCCAAACAACATAGTGTATCTACAAGTCTTCCAGGATGACATTGACATCAAATATTTTATGACACTACAAAATCAATATGCTGAGATTATTTGCGATGAGGAAGATGAAGAAAAGCTTAAGAAAGTGATTGGAGAACCTATGGAAGTGATACAATTAAATACTAACAAGCTACCCAAAGGACTGATATCATTGGAGAGTCTGTTTGATGATTTTGATAAAGCCCATAAACTAGCCTTGCAAGGATTGGAAGCAGAAGAAATTAATATTGGCATCGAGAAAGAACCTAAAATGGTGAAGTTGGAAAAATTTGTCATAAAAAGAAAAAATAATATATATAATTTCTAAAAAAACATAAATATGTCTTTGCCTAGAGTTATGAAGACCTCAAAACTTTCAACATCGAGGTAATGAAGCATATTATCCCACTCAAGGAAGGCACTAAACCATACAGAACAAAATAAAGGAATTTTAATCCAACACTGCACCCATAATGCAAAAATAAGTTCAAAAGTTATTGGATGCCAATATTATTAGAAAAGTTAGGTTCTCAACCTAGATAGCCAATATGGTGCCAGTAAGGAAGAAAAACGGAGATATCAGACTATGTGTTGACTTTAGAAATTTAAATAAAAACTCTTTGAAATATAATTACCCACTACCAAACATGGAGTAACTATTACAAGCTATTGCAGGATCATCCAGAATGTCTCTACTAGACGGATTCTCAGGCTATAACCAAATTCAAGTGAATCCTAAAGATAGACACAAAACAACCTTCACTACTCCTTGGGGAACATTTGAATATCTCAGAATACCTTTTGGATTGATGAATATTGGGGCCACATTCCAAAGAGCCATGGATTTTGCTTTCAAAGGTCTGATGTTTAAAATGGTGGTAGTCTATTTGGATGACATAACTATTTTTTCTAAAAACCTTGAAGATCACTTTGAGCATCTCACCCAAGTATTTTCCAGGTGTAAAGAATTTGGTATTTCATTAAATCCCAAAAAGTGTATCTTTGGAGAAAAATAAGGCAAGTTTCTAGGACACATTATCTCTAAAGAAGGGATCAATATAGACCTTGAAAGAACTGAGGCCATTGCCAAGATACCTTCACCCAAGAATTTGAAAGGAGTCAGATCATTTTTTGGCAAAATTAACTTCGTCAGAAGGTTTGTGCCAAATTTCACCCAAATTGCAAAACCTATAAACAACATGATCAAGAAAGAAGGTATTATTAGATGGACAGAAGAAAATTTACAAGATTTTCAGAAAATCAAATATGCCATTACCCAAGCTCTGGTATTAGCCTATCCAGATTATCACAAAGATTTTAACATTTACTCTTTCTCTTCAGAAGATGCCTTTGCCGCTGTATTATCACAAAAGGATACAAAAATGTAGAAAGACCAATGGCATTCATGAGCTCAGGATTGAAAGGATCACAACTAAAGTACACCATGATAGAGAAGCAGGCATTTACCCTCATAAAAGCTTTAGAGCACTTCAAAGGAATTTTTGGAGCTAATAAAGTCATAGCCTATATTCCCTTTTTGGTTTTCAAAGATGTTTTCACTCAAAATGAGCCTATAGGCAGTTCAGCTAGGTGGACAGTCAAGCTACAACAATACACAATGGAATTCAAAGCTATGAAAACCATCAAAGGGCAAGGCCTAGAAAAATATCTAGCAACTAAAGGGGGAGAGGACTTCAATAATACAGTAAAGAATGCTAATACACATCAAATTGATAAAAAGAGAGCATCTGAAGATGATTGGTATAAAGACATTGTGAAATACTTGTAGATATTAACACTCCCTATTGGTTGCACTCAAAATAGAGTAAGGAACATTAAATTACAAGCACAAAAATACTATGTCCAAGAGGATAAGTTGTACTGGAGATACCCAAGTGGTGTACTACTACTCTATCTTCTTCAAGAAGAAGTAGCTGGAATCATTGAGGAATTTCATACCGGCTTCTACGAAAATTGCTAACATAATGATGAGGGTAGGTTATTACTAGCCTTCCATGTTCAAATATGTACACCAACTAGTAAGAAAATGTCAAAACTTCCATATTTTTGATGGTAAGAAAAAGTTGTGTGCTATGCCTTTAAAACTTGTAATAGTAGAAGCTCCTTTCACCCAATGGGATCTAGACCTGATAGGAGAGATTAATCCAAACTCATCAGGAGGTCATCGATGGATAATAACTACCATATATTATTTCACCAAATGGGTGGAAGCTGCTCCATTAAAAATATCCACTACAGAAGTCATTATTAAATTTCTAGAAGAAAATATCTTGACTAGATTTGGGGTACCCAAAAAACTAGTAACTGATAATGGCAGCAGTTTTATTTCCTATGAAATGGTGGATTTCTACAGTAAGTACAGTATTGAATTATCCCATTCAACCAACTATTATCCTCAAGGAAATGGTTTGGCATAATCATCTAATAAGAATCTTATAACCAGGATAAAAATATCTCTAGGCAGAAATAAAAAGAGTTGGGACAGTGAGTTAAAATTTGCTCTATGGGCTGATAGAATTTCCATCAAGAGGGCTATAGGAAGAACACCTTATGAATTGGTATATGGAGAATAAGCTTTACTTCCCCCACAAGTTGAAATACCTACCCTAGCTTTATTACTCCAAGATCACAAAAATCCCGACAGTCTACAAAGAAGAATGGATCAGATAGTCAAATTGGAAGAAGACAAAATAAATGCTCTTAATAGAATGACCCAAGAAAATCATAAGATTGCACAAGTATTTAATAATAAGGCTAGGGGAAAGACATTTGTAGAAGGGAATATAGTATTGTATTGGGACCCAAAAAATGACAAAATAGGAGAAAAATGCAAACTGGAGCCCAAATGGCTAGGCCCTTATCAGATTTTCCAAAAATTGAACACACTTATAGGGTGCAGACCCTACAAGGTGAAGAAATGCAATTTTTGATAAATGGCCAACATTTGAAGATCTACCATCCTTGTGATGGATATTAGTTTTGTATGAACTATTTATGTCTACCTCTGTACATATGTATATATTATTCAATTAGTTTTAGTTCTTTTAAATTTTGTGTGTTTTTATTTCAGTCTATAGAAGTAGGTAATTAGTTGGTTTGTTTTTTCTTTCAAATCCTGATAGTCTTAGTTGAGGTAGCCATGATGAAAATCCATAAGATTTGAGTGTTCAATAAAATCCTTAGGAGAAGTACTTATGGGTAGCTACTGCAGGAAATTTATAGGGGAAAAAATTTAGGCAAAAAATTATGTTGCTTATAACCAGAGATTCTAGAGTTCTCAAGAGAAAATTTTATCTTGTGAGACTCAATATTTCTCTTGTCCTAGACAAAGCCTGTGTTGGGCTTCAAAAAAAATCCCAACTTAATTCACACCCCTACTTTTCAATAAGGTCTGGATGTCTAGGTGACTGTAGGATGAAAGGTTGAGCTCAAAAAGAAGAAGGAAGCCTTGAAAAATAGTCTTGGTTAGAAGAAGCCTCCATGATCATAATAAGGTAAGCATGAGTACTATCATATTCCATTCCATCCACCATAAGCTCATCCCCTTTTCATCTTAAGTAAGGCCACTACACCTTCATACCATTATGACATCCCATATTATTTGTTTCAATCATTATAAGTCACTCCATTTCCAATCCATGCATTTAGTCCATAACATTTCAGACCATCTAGTAGCAAGCTTAACCCTAAATAAAGTCAATATATAGACCAAAAAGTCACAAGAGTCTTCCTAAGCTAAACCAAGGCCAAAAACTATCCAAGTATACCCTATTTTCACTCAAATATCCCTCCTAAGGTTTTCCTAAGTCATTCGCCAAGTCAAAAAGATCTTTAACCACCCGTCGCTCTTCCAAAAGCCTTTCATTGATCTAATCCATGATAACTCTAAGTCATCATCGATAGACTTAAGCCCAAATAAGCATCATTGCTCATCAAAACCCTCATCGTCGATCCTATCAGTGACCTAAGTCAGTCATCAATGATAAAATATCACCCATTTCTCATCCAAACCATAGTCGCTAATCCCATATCCGATGGTCTATCTCATTAGTGATCGATTAAAATGTAGCCTTAAAGCTGAAATATGATGTCACACTTAAAATTCTACTATCATCGATCCTATCCATGACCAAAGGTAGCCACCACTGAGTAGCCAGGACTAAAGATACACTATCGTTCATCAAAGCTCTTCGTTGTCGATCAAATCAATGATAAACATTCCTCATATACGATCGTGTGGAGATAGAAAAAGGAAAAGTGCCTAAGTCACTCTTATAAAAGCATTAACTCTAATTCAATCAACAATCATTCTTACCAATCTGCAATAGCTCTGAGACATAAATAAGGTAGCATATATTGTCACCTTTGCAAAGCTCTATCATCGATTCCATCAACGACCACCCTTCTCAATCAACAATAGCCAATTTCAAAACTAAGATAAGGATCTTAACCACATCAACCTAGCAAGTCCTCCTCCTAGTGGAATTTGGTCAAGCAAGGTTGTTTTAAAGATAAAGTCATCGCTCTTGCAAAGCCTTGTTGTTGATCCAAATCAGTGACCATAACACCCATCTATGATAGGCTAAAACTCTCCCAAAATAATTCATTGCTCCCATTGTCAATCCATCGTAATCTCATCAGCAACAATATTTTTCATTAGTGACAATGCTCAGAGCTAGGTTAACTCCTCGCCAGTCTAAAGCTTTGTCATCGATTTGATCAACGAAGCCTCCTTCCCATCAGCGATCATTAAAAAATTTAGTCTATACATAGTTGCATCATCACTCTTATGAAAAGCCTTCACTCATCCATCAACGACAACAAAAATCCATCGGTGAACAAGTCTAGTCATCATCCTTGCAAAAACATCATCATCGATTCAATTGATGATAGCCTCAAATAATCGGTAATAATGTATTTTCACCCATTTCTATCTCTCATGAAGAATGCCCTCATCGATTCAATCAGTGATAGACCAAGGTGAAAGGCAAAAAAGACATCAACGATCCAAATCTTCCTAAAAATATCAATGATGCTCATTCCACCTGGGAAGGCATGGGGTTCACTGATCAAAAACTGATAGAGAGAATGATGAGATGGACAGCCCAAGATCCAAAGACCATAAGCCTAAAAGAGGTGGTAAAATCAGGACCAGCCTAAGATAGAAATGTATCTCCTCGAGGTACGCTAAGATCAACAAAATACCTACGGTAAATATCTAGTGTGCCATGACAAGCAAAAGTGGACAAAATGCATCAATAAGAAAATGACACTCATGAACACAAGTCTGGGTGAACAAATCACAATGAAGAACCTCATTTCAAGACTATCATTATACACATATCACTGGCACAATAATCCAAAATAATCAGGGAAGCTGGTGGAAATAAATTAAGGCTATGCATGCACACACTTTAAAAAAAATCAAGATAAACATTCTTTCACCAAAATTCGACCACCTTTACAAATATTTGTCTAAAAAGAATCCATAAAGTATGATTGTGAGAAAACTAGTATAGTCAGTATTATGCCCTAACACCATGGCATCATCCAACAAACCCAAGAAAATTCCCAGTGCATCCAAGAAGAAGCCTACCAAGACTATTCAGTCTATCGAAGAGGAAATCATAGACAGAGTTCTCAAAGTATCTCAGGATTACCCATATGAAGAACTGCAAGGCAAACCTATCAAAAAGAAGCAGCAAGAGACATTAGAAAAGAAAGCACCGGTAAGAGAGATCACAGAAGAACAAAAACAAGAATATGAGGACGCTACCATTTTTTGTTTTGAGCAGACAGAAGAAGATTACCGAAGGCACTAGACAATGCTCAAAGATATTTTTCAAAGAGCTAAGGAAAATCATTATGATGATAGCCCATACTGTAATATATGGAACAACAACCTTGGGAAGCTTATCTACCCATGTGTTTATCATTCGTCAGACTTGCTCTCCTGGCTGGCTGCAACATACGATCCAGGAAGCAAGGCAATCCTCAACCACAAAGACCAGAAGATCTTCAAAATCACCAAGGAAACTATTCGTAAGGTATTTAATTTGTCTCCTTCTCAAATTATCCTAAACAAAAAGGTGCTTGAAATATAGTCTTCGTGCATGTTAAATACTCATTTTTACCGAAGCATGTTTGGTTTAGACTACAATGTGTCGTATAATTTCCCCATACCAAAAGTAACCCTCAAAGTATGGGCCAAAGATTATGTTGACATGATCAACATGGTAATGGGAAACAAAGACCTAGATAATGTGAATAGAGATGTAATGTACATGGCCTCATAGTTAAATAAAACTGGCAAAATACCAATGTATGCCTGGGAAAATATCTTGGAAAAGAACATAAATGAGCAGCTAACAACCCTACAGAAAGCCATCCAAAATAAAGAAGAAATAATGCTTGGATTCATGTATTATTATTTTCTCATACATCTCATAGTCGGCCATTTAGGTCACAAGGCTTTAGAAACATTAGGAGTAAATGCAGAATGTGTTCAAGATAGATTGCCTTGGATCCAGGAAGGATGGTCTGACATTACTGAGTTTATTAGAAAATTTATGTTGGTCATCCATAATGAACTATGTGGTAAAGACCCCCTGAGAATCAGTATAGGAATAAGCAATTTCCTAAACAAGAACAAGGTTGGGAAATTTTTCTTTTGCGGAAGACTTTACTTACATTCGATTGTATGGTGCAAAGATCCCACCCAAAGTACTTCCAAAATACTATCTAATGTCAATTGTTACCTTAGAAATAATAAGGCAGATAGCAAAAGAAGTCAAAATGAGAGTAAATAGAGGTAAGGCAAGAGTACCATGGCTCAAATTACCCTTCAAAATGGGACATTATATTTTTAAAGGCTATCTCAGCCTACTCAGAGCAATGTGGAAGATGGATGACTATTGTTTTGTTGAGCTTACATGGAGAGCCTATGACCCAAACAAAGAGTACGACAAGGAAGTCCAAAAAGTCATGAAATTACATATGGGTCATGAGGAAGAAAGTTTGAAGATGCAATGCAAATAACCATCAGAAACAAGGAACACCTCATAATAGTATGGGACATAAAATAAAGACCATACACTCAGTTTGAGGAGGTAGGCAATTATCGAGCAACTTTGAACAGACTAAGGGCAGCCATTATCGATTCTTATGCTCCCTTAGTCCCAAAAATAAAACCCAAAGAACTGGAAGATCCCTTCTTGCAAATAATAGAAAAATACTTGCAAAAATTGGAGATCATTATTGAAGAAATACCTCTTCCCAAAATAAACCTACCATAGATTGAGCTAACTGTACAAACAAGCTCTCCCAAAGAATTGCCTCAGGTTGAAGAAGAAATAGTACCAGTTGTAGCCCAGACAACAAGTCTCCCCATAGTGGTTGAAGAAGCTTCGGGTGCTAAATCATAGATAGTAGAAGAGATTGATAAGTCACTTATAAATATTCAGGCACATAAGCCAAAGAATACCACTACTATGCATCTCATAGTAAACAATGAAAAAATAAAAATCCCTCAGGCTACCATGAAAAAAGTCACACGAGCAAGGGGCTTGAGAACCTCTTAAGGGAACTAGTACCTAAAGAAGCATCTTTGCATGGTTCTCCTCCATCCAAGAGAGCTTGTATCAAATCCGGTCCAACCTCCAAAGCCTCTCATTCCAGAATACTAATGAAATTCAAAGAAATAAATATTCAATTCAGCATTGAGGAAGAACAATAATTGGAAGAGGTTGAAGCAATCATCGATGAAAAAGCTGCTAAATTATTGTTGGCTCAGCAAGGAGTCACTCAGGCCAGTTATGAAGTGACTATTACAGTGCCCTTACTAGAGAAGCCTACCGAGTTCTGCATTGATCTTGAAGCCAAGCAAGTGAAATGGATAGGGGATAATGTAGACATGTTGAAGGCAAATGTGGTGGTTCATATACAAACAATAATAGTCGTAGAAGGAGAACTTACTGAACTAAGAGCAATGAAAGCTTAGTTTGAGCAGATAAAAACTGAAAGAGAGCATCTCAAAAGTGAAAATTTGGCTATGCAAGATTACATAGGCAGACTAAAGAAAGAAATAGATAAATTGTAGAAACAAAAATTTCTAGTCTTGCCTGAAGGAACTATAAATAAAGAAGAGCTCATTGAGAAATTTAAAATAGAATTGGTGAAATTGACCAAATATAGGGTGAAGCCAATGCCCAACATCTTCCAAGACCTTCTACAAATTATGAATACAACCCAGTAGATCAAAAGCCTAATGGAAGAAACATATCTAAGAGTAGTGAAAATTGCTCACATTTACCAGAAATACAAAGATGAATATACTCAGATCATGGAAAAGCAAGTAACTACCCTTGAAGGACAAGTATATGACTACCAAACCGAGTTCCAAAAATTGAAAAACTATTTTTGAGATAGGATCCACTAGGAAGAGTCCATATCAGGCATAGAAAACTGGACAAAATAACTAGACAACACAAGGTTGCAAAGTGTAGAAACACTCAAAGAAATCACTACTTCAACTCCAATGGAAACACTCATTGCTAGAAAAATCATGGAAGCCGAATGTGATGGCAAGGATGCCAAAGAACTAGCTCCACAACTTAAAGACTTGGCCTCAATAAATATAGAAATAGTCCTATTTGTAGAGCAAAATGGGCCACTGACCAAAAAGTACCTCAACCAAATAAAGAATATTGAACATGAGGTCAGAACAACTGCTACATTTTCAAGTGAAGCATGGGTAAAAATCGCTAAACTCTTAGGAGTTGAAAAAGTAGAAGAAAACAAGGAAGAAGACAACCAAGTGGGCCCCATAGAAGAGGACAATAAGGAGAAAGCTGACGTCACTCCCACTATGGAGACACAAGAGTAGTTAGAGCCAGTCACTACACCAAAACAGCCAAAGCAGTGACCTCCAAAATAGGTGGCAAGTACAGACAATTTTTTCAATGTGACATAGCTCAAGCCAAGTAATTAAAAATGCTCCAAGTGGCAACATTCGCACCTAGCAACTATAACTGATTTTGGATAGCCCAATTATAAAAGGAGTCAAGGCAATCAGGCTTCATCATCAAGCAATCACATAACAAGCTCCTGAGAGGTATTCTGAGTGCTCTGTCTAGGTTATCATATTTTCTCTATTTCTTTGTTTAGCCATCTTCTCAATTTCTTCCCACCCTTGTGCAGGTATTGCCGAAAGTAGGATAACCTATTTGAGATGATTTCCAGAAGTTGTTCTAGAGAGCTAGAGTCTATATGTCACTACTTTTAGGATAGTAGATAGCAATCCCCTATTACATCATTTGAATGGGGTGATCCATTGTATTGTATTGTTCAGACAAACCTGAGTGATATACCGGGTTCATTCATTGTAAATGCTTCATTCTAAATTTAATACAAGCTATCTAGTTCTCTCTTTATGGAAAACTTTGTGCAATGTGTATGTTATCTTGTTTTTATCTTACATTATTTGAACATGTAGACAATGTCTCTTTGTTGATTAATGAGCTTGTGTTTGTTACGACATTCGAATGAGCATAGATTCATCAATTTTTTCCTTCTTTTTCTACTCTTTGTCATATGAATGGTTTAAAATTGCTATGATAACCCAATGGATATAACACCAGCTTATCTTTAACTATGCTTGCATCATATGCTTGGTCAATCATATTTTACTATTCAATTAAATCTGGTAGAGTTGTTTCTTGAATAAATAGTTAGCAAGCTCATATTAGGGTGTCCAGACCTGGCCTTTTTAGCTTTCAAAGTTATCCTAGGATGAAGCGGTGAGTCAACCAAAGCTCACATATCTACTTGTGGGCCTTCAAGGATTTGAATAGCGTGATGGTCTGAAAGGATATTCAAATATTTCCATAATAATTTTAAATGTACCAAAACCATATTCGTAAGGTAGGCTACGAATCCTCAAAAAATGCCTTGGAAATTGGTCCTTGAGAGTAATGTATCAATTTCTAATCCTCTCATAGTAAAAATTAGGTAATTCAAGGGATAAAAGCACCTATTTTATAATTATATTTCTATCTCATGCACATATTTTCCTCCATAGGCTCAAATCGCCTCCCAAAATGGTGTTCCCAAGGTGAAATCATTCTTTGGGTATCTCTTTAGAAACCTCACAACTTGGTTTTGGCTTTATTTCTTGAAATTCATATTCTATGCTTCATTTTAGTGCTTTGTACTCACTTCAAGAGCTTAAACTAACTTGCTATCCCTTTCTCTTATAGGAATATTTATTAGAACTAGGTGAAATTCCAAAGGTTGCTTCACAGGCACCATTGCTGCCTAAAAAAATCCTCCAAGTTAGATTCATAGCCTAGGTTACAAATATCGAGGTACAATTAGATTCACAACATAGGCTACAAGTCCAAAAAATGAGTAGGATTCTACTTCAACTAGCTCATACATAAACTCCTACAACATCTAGCAGCAGGTTATAACTTCCAAAACTAGTCTTTTTTGCTTACAAAAGTTGGTTTTCATCTATCAAAAGCATAATTTTGATTTTTGATAGCATAGAAAGGCTCCAAAAATAACTTTGGTCAAACATTTTAGATCTCTTTCCTTTACTTTTATGTATTTTACTTTAGTGGGAAAATTAAATCATTTAGAATTAACTCATTTGCATAAGGCATGAAGAGGCCTTCTAACTTCTTCATATCCATGAGTTGAGAGAAAATTTTTGATCTGCACCTCATATATAAAGCTCTACGAAACATCTAGCCATAACCTTAACAAACATATCTTGGCTAGTGTAAAAAAATTTGCACCTACGTAAATCTTAGAATAACTCACTGAAATCACGTGACCCTCTTCGTTACTTCTTAGCATAGATTTTCTTTCTTGTTTTACAAAACATGACTTGTTGAGTTTCTCTTGCATTCTTTTCATTTTAAAAGTGTAATTTTCCTTTCCCAAATCAAAAATCCAAAAATAAAAGTTCATTTATTTTTCTTAAACTAGTTACTTTCCAAAATTTACAACTTTTTTAAAGTAGCATATGCACACTAGCACATTTCATACACATTGGCAAGGTTGGAGTTCATCACCAACCCCCAATCGAGACCAGTGATGTTAGAATTCATCTCCTTCCACTGGCTCATCCCATAGTCATCATAGTAGCCACCTCAAATTATTTCTTAGGCTTCATCACCAGGAGATCCCCTACTCTTGAGAGACCCTCAAAGTAGGTTAGGATTAGATGCCCTTACTCACAAGGATTTGGTATAATTTATGAGTTGGTAACTATCATTCTTGACTAAACCTATTCAAGGGTGAAGTGAAATCCTAGGTAGGCTGGTAGCAGGTCCTAGACAATACTGTCTCTTTCATAAGAGGTGTTTTATATCACCCCCATTTTTTGGTTACCTTTTGGTCATACCTTTCATTAGTCACCACTTATCCATTGTTGCATACTTTTCCCTTACCCACCTGTGGGCGTTGCAAGGATACGTGCTTCAACATACCTTCATAGTGTCAATTCCCAACCTAATTTCTTGGCCTTAGTCTAGTTTATATCATTGAAAACACATAAAAATACAAGAAAATATTTGACTTCTTGTTTATTATTTCATTTTTACTCATTTAAATTCTTTTTGGTGTAAAACATGTTACAAAACCATCCAAAATAGCTCCAAAATATATTTCTAGTCTTTAACAGTTAGAAAATATAAACATTACCTATTTAATTCACATTCACAACATAGGCTATAAATCACATTTGCAATCTAGGCTATAAATCACATTCGTAGATGACCCTATGAATCTAAAATTTAGAGCAAAATTAGGTTAAAATACCTACACAATATCTACAGAATAGGTTAAATTATCATTGGAACCATCCAACAACCTCTATTTCCCACACTCATGGTTTTCACCCATATTAAAGCTCGTGAGCAAGCTCATCTTGCGATAGAGGTTACCCGTAAAACCCCTGTTTCATTTGCCACTTCCTCTATAGAAGTTAACATCAACATCTCACCATTCTTGGTAATGCAAAATATGGACCAGTCTCACCCTAATGTCATTCCATTTGCTAAGGCAAGTGTCACTTACCACATCACCCTATCCTCCATTGATACGTTTTCTTAATATTTTGAAGAAACCACCCATGGGGTGATATCTTTATTGAAAGTTGTTTACTTTCCACCAAGTGAATTTGAACCAAAGTTTACTTATGAGGAAGATGATTCATCACTCTTCTCTTATTCTACACACCCATTTCTACAATACCCATTACACCACATCTTGGATGACAACAATAATTTGGTTCATAATTCATAAGCTGATAAGACCACCATCCAAAGTGTCGGTATGGTATTTGCCACCACAATCCAATCTAATACTCAAGGAGCTTCTTCTTCCAACATACCTTCTTCTCAACATCCTCTTTCTATTTCCATCACCCATTCTATCCTTGAAGCCAATTTTCTAAATAATGGTTAGCTTTCTTCTGCTAACCCATAACAAAGCTTGGATACCATTGGTATGCAAGCCCCTTTTTATGCTGGTATTACATAGATATAGGTTTACTCACACATACTTGTAGATTCATCCATACCTCCAAATTAGGGTGTGTCCTTCACTTCCCCACCCACCTAGGCTTCCATTGTGTCCACTAATTCATAAAGTCACCCTCTTATTACATCAGAATATGAGTGGCCATCCACCTACCAATAGGAATCTACATAGATTATTGTCCATAAAGTGGATCAAAACTATCTACAATATCCATGCCATAAACCTCTTCAAGAATCTAGTCATAACCTTCAATAGATTCCAACTCAGACTGAATAGGTAACATCTTACGTGCAACATCAATATTGTAACATTACAAATCCACAATTTGCCTCTCCATCTTACCAAAAACAACAACAAAAACAATAACTCTATGAATACCAAATTCATCAACAACAATGCCATAAAAAGAAACTTTACCAACAACTCCATAAAAATCATATTATTCACCAACAACTCCATCAAGATCAAAAAACTCAACAACTCCATTAGGAGTAGCTCCATCCACAACAATTACAACAACAACAACAACATCAATTACAACTACAACAACAACAACAACATCAATTACAACTACAACAACAACATTAGTGGTATCAATATTTTCAACAACAACAATATAAAATCCCTTCTTCACCATCTCAAAATTCCATCCACATCATATCCTACTCAACTTCCTCTAGACCAATATGCATAATTATTTCCACATCATTCTACTGGTGTTCATAATTATCAGTTTGAATAATCTGTCACATGGAAAAATCTTCTTCCCACTTCCACATTGCCCATGTTGCTAACCAAAATGCAACTTTTGAAAGAGAAACTTAAGAATTTAGAACTACGAACTAGTGGTTATGGGCCCTAAATGCAAAACTAAAGTCAAATTTTTAATGACCCTATCCATCCATTTCTAGCACTTCATCCATATATACGTAAATTTGAGATGCCCAAATTTGACAAATTTAAGGGTAAATAGGATCCACATGAACACATTAATCATTATTGCTTGATAGTGATCCCCTCATCCTTCAAAAATTTCCATTATCATTTGGGGGACAAGCCTTATATTGGTATAACAACCTTCCTCACCATAGTCTTGTTACTTTTGAGCAACTTGCTAATCTCTTTTTGGAGAATTTATCGATCAATATAAAAAAGAAGACTTTATTGTTGGACCTCTACAACTTATGTAAATTCGATGAGGAACCTATCACTAACTATGTATCTAGGTGGGGGGTCATTGTTCATGACCTAATCTTTACCATACCACCTGCAAAACTAGTTAAGCTATTTGCAAAGAGTTGTACCAAGCACATTTTGCAACTTTTCAAATACAACAACATCACACATTTAAAGAGTCTATTGCTGAAGCCAAAGTAATTGAGGATACTAAAGTCCAAGCCAAGAAGATTAAACTTTGGAAGAAGATAGATTATACTACCAATTTGAGATTTAGTATGAACCTTGCCAATCCTAGCATAGGTAAATCATCACAAACAAATCAAGTGACATCCAACGCTTGGCCTACTTCTTCATCTCAACAATATAATTCATCACCATAGATGATATTTCAAACCAAACCACCCTCTTAGTGCAATAAAACATCGACTACTACATCACATTCAACTTGATCACCATGAAATTGGACACCCTTTTCTGAACCACTACCCAACCTATTTTAAATAGTATGTGATGTAGGGAACATAGCTCTACCTAACGTTAAACCTGATTATCCAAATAATCCAAAAATATGGTGCTACAATGAATATGTATATTATGACTATCATAGACAAAGGAGCCATGACATCAACTCCTACTTACTCTTTCATCATTTGGTATAGGATCTCATTGATCATGGAACTATCCACAGTTCAACTCCCTTTGCCCCTCAAAATTAGAA
Source organism: Wollemia nobilis (assembly GCA_028583015.1). Classification (NCBI taxonomy): domain Eukaryota; kingdom Viridiplantae; phylum Streptophyta; class Pinopsida; order Araucariales; family Araucariaceae; genus Wollemia; species Wollemia nobilis. Next base: position 2,220,943 of record JAQPPZ010001560.1, on the reverse strand, counting down.
TCTAGGTATTTACAAAAATCCTTTGCCTAAATATGGAGGTGTGAACACTCACCACCACATCCATATCATGACCTGGATCCACCTAGGTCAATCATGTCAACCACAACCCACCTCAACAAGACTTTATGGGTATGATACATATTGCTACACACAATCAATAGTACCCTCAATGTGCTCAGTCACAATTAAATCCCTCTTCTCTACCACCTTTCTCTAATCCCACTCTTGTACCAGTAGCACCTCCTGCTATGCCACACAATATCATCACCACATTCTTCTCCATCTATGAATTGTTACAATAGCCATTGCCTCATCATGAGACTCCAAAAATCTTTATTCATTTGATTGATCTAGAAATGTGCAAATGTGTACGCAACCCTCCATAGTCTTCTGTGATCATGAAATCACTAAACATGTGGGAGAAGGGGTGATACCCCTCTTAATATCATGGCTTGTGTTCATGATGTCACATACAAACGTGTCCTGATTGACACAAGTTATTCTATCAACATCATTTCTATGACTACCATCCATCACCTCCACATTCCACCTTCCCATATTGTCACACCTACTCTAGACCTATGAGCTTTTGATTGCTCTATGCATCCCACTATCAATTCTATTATCTTTAGGTGGGAGTAAATACTATCTCCACACTATGCTATATCATCAAGGGTGAAATTTTGTACAATATGCTCTTAGGATGCTCACGGATTCATGATATGCAATGCATCCCTTCCACATTGCATCATTGCTTAAAATATCTGCACAATGACCAAGTGCATCACATCTCTACAAATGACAATCCATTCTAATTCTACAATACTACCAATTTACCACAAAAATCGCTATTGTCCTCCACTCAATTCACCCCCATTCCAATACAATCTTCTCTATCTTCCTCTTCCTATCATATAGATACACCCAATGATACGATGAATCATCCTTCCTCATCCCACAATGTAATATATAACCATACATTCTCAACAAGGACCACACCCATCCCTTGGACCTTCTACATCTTCACCCCATACATGGCCCCCACCTTCCTTTTTCCAATCCACTTCCACACGTCCACCACCTCATCTATCTTCCAATTATCCAATCCTACCCACTTCAAATACACCAACCATTCGCTCAATTTCTACTTGAAATGTGTCTCTTGTCAATCCATCTTCTAATGCACCTCTTCATCCTCCCACTTTGCAATTTGCACATGCCAACCACCCCATTTTAGCCACATCTATTGAGGGTCATGCTTAGAAACAGTATGCGGCCCAATTGGACACCCTGCTTCAATAGTCTACTTTAGTAATGGCCCATTCTCCTCCCATCATACCAACCTCTATCACCCCTCTTCTCTTTGTTTTGCTTCCCCTTTAGTAATGTTACTTTTTTTTCAAAGTAGCTAGGGTTTGAAATGACCCAAATTTCTCAAAAATTAAATTTTTTGAAATCTCATCTATGTCCTTCTTCAACCATTAAATCTGCAAATTGTCTTCAAAACAAAACAAATGGAAACTAATTTGCTTACCCGGATTGAAAGTTATGATTTTTTTTCCTTTTTTACAGATAACCCCAAAATCATCACAAAATGCCCAATATGCAACAACTATAACTCCCTCATTACTTATTAGAATTTAACAAGTAGTCACTTTTGGAGTACTCAAAATAACCTGAATTCTGATGCAAAATATTTTGAAAATGACTGCTAAAAAATTTATTACAATTTTTTTTAAAAAACATTCATGTAGCAAAAAAATAGCTTGAACAACCCAACTTCAGACAACTGTAACTCTCTCAAACTTATTAGAAATACAAAAATGAGTAGTAATTTTTATAGTATTCAAAATTATATATATATATATATATATTAGTGCCAAAATATTTTGCAAATGAATGTTGAAAATTTTAATACAATTTTTTTTTATTTTGAAAAACAAATTTGTGTGGCCAAAAAATAGCAAAAACTTCAAACAACCATAACTTTATCAATACATGTCAAAATTTAAAAAATGAACAGTCATTTTTGTAGTACTCAAAAATATCTACTCAATGGAACAAAAACATTTTGAAAATGACTACTAAATAAAAATTATGGTCTGCACAAAATGTGATGTTTTTCTAAAAAAATGTGTCTTAACTCTACAAAAACAAACCCACTTTGACCAAATTGTGACTCTGATAACAGGATCATAACATTTTAACCCACTTTGAGATCAAACTCTAGGTAGCAGACTTAATTCTCCGTTCGCTCCCATGCAAGGACTCTGGCACGATAAACCTGAATTCCCACCCACTTCACAACTCGAACTTGGGTAGTTTCTCTGATACCAAATGTAATAAACCTCTCTTCTCATACCATATATTTCTACAATATATCAAAATATTCAACATGCATCCACAAATAAATTAATTTCATAATAAATTGCTCAATAAAATAGAGATTGATTATACCCTTGAGGTTAGAAAACACCATACAATGCTTCTTTTGGAAGGAATCCACTCCACAATATCTCTTGGTCCACGAGACAAGACTTCTCCAAGAATACATCATATATACATTTTACAATGGGGGTACATCTCTCTTTATACAAGAGTGTGATGGTTCACCTTCTATAAGTTACAAGATTGCACATGTGGAGGTTCACCTTCTATAAGTTACAAGATTGCACATGTGGAGGTTCACCTTCCATGTGTTACAAAGTGCATAGTAATATGACAATATTCCTTAAGGTTACATATGATACTATTCCCCCAATGGTTACAAATATGATTCTATGACATAGTTATTTCTATTTTGACATGTGGTCTTCCTTACTCAATAATTAATTTATGGCTCATATATTATACAATACAATATTCAATATTAAATACCTATTTTGGTATCTAACAAAGCATGTACTAAGGATAAATTTTCACTCCCCAATATGGATACATTGGTTTAATATATAGTCGGTCATGAAATGTTGTCCCTTATGGATGGATTTTTAAGATACAACCAAATTTGGGTTAACCTTGAAGATCAACACAAAACATCCTTTACCACTACCTAGGGAAATTTTTATTATGAGGTCATGCCATTTGGTCTTAATAACACTGGCGCTACTTATCAACATGCTATGACATATATCTTTCATGACTACATGCATAAGATTGTAGAATATTATGTAGATGACCTACTTGTAAATTCCAAAAAGCATCATCAATACATTGTTGATCTCTACAAAATATTCAATCACCTCCTCAAACACAATGTCAGACTCAATTCAAAAAGGTATATTTTTGGGGTAACCTCAAGAAACATTTTAGGTATTATCATATCTCAAAAAGGCATTGAGTTCGATCCTCAAAAGGTGAAGGTTATCATCAACATGCATCCCCGAACCAATCTCAAGCAGTTACATACCTTGCAGGACAAAATCCAAGCAATACATCGATTCATTGCCCAACTCTTTGACAAGTATAAACCATTTAATCATCTATTACAAAAGGAGGTGATATTCAATTGGTACCAGAATATAAAATGGCTTTTGCTATAATAAAGGCCTACCTTACCTCTCCAATTGTATTATCTCTGCCTCATCCAAATATTCCTTTCCATTTGTATATATCTGCTACAAATTTTTCTCTAAGCACATTATTGGTCCAAAAAAATGAAGCTAACTATGAACAAGCTATTTACTACATTAGTCGCACACTCATTAGCTATGAGACCTAGTATGCTTATATGGAAAAATTATATCTTATCATTGTCTTCACAATAAATAAATTGTGTCATTACATGTTGAATCATACAACTTATATTGTTGCAAGGGACAACCCTTTCCTCTACATGATGGGTCATAGTTACAACAATAGTCACACCACTAAATGGAATATGTTACTCACTAATTTTGAATTTATTAGTCAAAAATACATTAAAGTCTAGGTCATTACTAATCATCTCACTAAAACTCCTTTAGTCAATGATAAATCACTCCTCATCAATCTTGCTAACGACTCGATGTTTACAATCGCTAAATTTGAACAATATATGGAGCCTAATCCACAACTCGACCTAAGCCTCTCCTTTGATGGATCATATTATGAATGAGGAGGGGGCACAAGAATAGTCATTTTCACATTGTAAGGGAAATTGCTCCCCTTTTATTTCAAATTAGGTTTTCCTTGCACCAATAACAATGTTGAATATGAAACCCTTATCATGGGCCTTAAAACAAAATTGGATATATGCATCAAACACCAATAAATATTTGGTGATTCTCTTCTCATCATCAACCAAATAAAGGAAATATTCCAATATTGATACCCCATTCTTTAGCAGTACAAATAGTTCATAGATCAGTTACTCACCAAATTTGAGTGGCATAGTATTAATTTTACCCTACGCTCAACAAATCATTTCATGAATACCATGGCTTCTCTTAGGTCTCTAATACCACAAAATCCATACGATGAAATCACTCACATGTCTATAAAAATTCTTCTTAAATCATCCATTGTTGTGCCTACTACTTTTGATGATGTCGACAACATCAATTTTGTCCAAATAGAACAAGCTGATCCTTGGTTTTCCCAAGTCATGGATTATATTAAATTAGGTATTATTCCTATCGACCTATCTCATGTTGATAAAAATACATTCAAATAAAGGGTAATCCACTACACATTTCTAGGAGATATACTTTATAAACACAACTATGATGACATCCTTCTACGTTATCTCAAACCTCATGAAGCTCAACATGTTGTTAGGGCTACCCATGATGGTACTTGTGGTAGCCACTTTAGTGGCATGGCCATTACCAAGCGTATTCACTGTATGGGTTAAAATTGGCCCACCATGGAGTGTGATTGCTACACTTATGTTAAAAAGTGTATCAAATGCTAGTAGCATGCTAATATTATGCATATACCATCTCAAGCACTATAACCCACCTAATCCATGTGGCCTTTCTCTTAATGGGTCTTGGATCTTATTGGAAAAATCACTCCTACCTCATCCAAAAATCACAATTTTATCATTACTGCCATGGAATATTTCACAAAATGGGTTGAGGCAGTTCCTCTCATCCAAATGACCAGTTCCAAAATTATTGACTTCATTCAACAACACATCATCTATCATTTTATTATTTATTTGAGAATTATATCTGATAATGATACTCCCTTCAAGAACAAAGATGTTCATGCACTATGTGCTAAGTATAATATTCAACTTCTCAATCCCATATTACCCTCAAGGTAATGTATAGGTAGAGGCTAAAAATAAAACAATTTACGCTATCCTTCGTAAAACCATTGTAGAATCTCACCATGATTGGCATAATCAAATACCCCTTGCACTCTGGGTATATTGAACCAGTATTAGAACACCCACTAGAAAAACATTGTCTTCTCTAGTCTATGGTGTAGAGGCTATCATACCCCTAGAGCTTGAAATACCTTCTCTAAGAATATCACTACAAGAGTTTATTGACAATTATATAGCTCAACGAGATTATATCAGTTAAGGATTCTTGATAAATATTGCATTCATGCTATTGAACATACATGTGTCTATCAAGATCATCTCTATCATGCATTCAACAATAAAGTGCATCCACATGAATTTAAACTTGGATATTGATCCTCAAAGAGAACCAACATAATGCCAGCCAATCATGCTATCTTCATGATAAATTTGCATTCAACTGGTTAGGTCCATACATTGTTACACATAAATTCTAAACAGGAGCTTATCGCCTTGCCAATTTTGAAGGTTTTGAGGAACCTAAACCCCTTAATATCATCCATATTCATGCATTCTATACCTAATAACATTCATCAAGGTTCTACATTCTTTGTAAATTCCATCGCGACTATTACGTAAACACAAAATATAAAAATGATAACAACAACAATAAAAATCAGACAAGCAAAAATATCCACCAACAATATAGTCTCCATTGCATATCCACCCATGTTTAGTTCTTCCCTTTTCCTTCTCTTTCTCTTCTCCCTATTACTTGTCAATGATGTATGGTCATGCTTCAAACAACTATATACCTTTGATTTGGTCTTCTTTTCTTGTTCATCATTTCTTTTTATTTCTTCTTGTCACTTGGTAATGTTGTATGGTCATGCTTTGAGCAACTACATACCCTTGTTGAGTTACATTCCTTCTCTTCTTCTCCTCTTTCTTCCATTTTTATTTTACCATATTTTATTAATCCACCTATGAATTTTTTATGTCTTTCGATCCCCAATACACATTCATCAATCATGTTGATGCCACCAAACGTTTTCAATTCCATTGCACACTCATTTCCACACATATATTTCTACACTTCTTTTAGTCACCCTTTGTGTTGTGCATATAATCATGGAAAAATATTTTATAGTGATTTTTTTAGAAATGGCATGCTAAGTCACACTAGTTTATGCATAACTAGTTGTATTTTTACAATCATGTCATCATCATTGTTAGCACATTTCATGTTCCAAGTAGAGTGCATATGTCCATCATACATACACACATGCATATTGTTCTCATTTCCTATCCTCATGCATACATACACACCTTGCAAAGCAAAAATGAAGAGTTAAACACACACTCATTAGTGCAACTACTGTGATGTCAAATCCACTTTTTAGAATATTGGGTAATGGATGTTTTTAGCTATTCATCCATTTCTAGTTAAGTCAATCAACCTTCATCCAACGTTGTCAAATTATAAAGTGCTTCAAAGATTTACTTGGCTAACTTGATTTCTTTCATGGCCACCAACACATTTCAAATATTAAGTAAATTTTAAGCATAGGAAAGGCAACACCTTGCATACACTAGCCACCTAGCGAAAGTCACCTCACCCCTTCTATAATTTGTGTATCCCAAACCCGAGGATCAACAAAATGACAAGCTACAAAAAAATAAACAAAAAATAAGGCAAAAATCAAAAGCAAATGTTAAAAAGTGTACTACAAACAAGAATAAAAAAGAAAATAAAATAGTCTTATCATAAAGCTTGAATACCTAAGGTCCTCATGTCCATAAATCATGGGGTTAATCTCCATTGGGCCTATAGATGCCTGTTTGGAAGTGGAGCATGCCTTACAAGTGGTCACATGTCTATCATATTAGCAACCTTCTTTTGTAAAGACCACTATGTTCTTGTGGATGAGCTAGATTAACAGGTTAAGTTTACAATCGATTAGTCCAACCTTACTCAAAATGGATAAATAAAAATCACTTTACACACACTAGTTCATGATTGACTTGAGCTTAATCAATATAGTTAATATTTCTATAGGATATTGATCAACTATTAAATGGGTTTGATTTCTCAAACTTCGGTGTTTGACTCCCTTGAAATTATTCTTACATCTAATATTTTGGGAACAATGAAACGAATAACATCACAACTAGTTTCTACAAAATACAAGTGTCCTCTTCACTGGTATTTCACATACTCATCATACAATTTTTAATATAATTTGATAGGATCACACATGCATACTCATATGTCCATCGCTTGCATCACCTATCAACTTATCACTTGTTTGGAATTCATAACATCTATTGCATGTTTGATCATCTTATACTTAGTATTTTATGTGATTACTCGTCATTGTTTGAATCACACTCCATACGATTGTCCAAGTCTTATTGCATGTATTTTCATGTATGTCTACACATTCACATATATACATATAATTCAATCATGCTTACCATACATATAATTCAATCATTCTTACCATACATATTCATCTATCATATATGTTCATACATCTACATCATCTCATACATCTACATAGAAGCATACATCATTAAGGCATACACATGTCTACACTACATCAACACAACAATACATTCACACAATGATCACACATGTAAATAACATTGCATCATGTATATATATATTATATCAAAAATACCCATGGACTATAATACACATTGTCCTACATATATTGGCCTTGCCTCATCTTTGTGTACATCCACTACATCAAAAATATAAAAAGGTCGCATCATTGCCATGCTAAAAAATAATATCACACTTGTCACTCACTAGAAGTTTCTCCACTACCCTGTTGAGCACTTAGTGCTTGATCTGCTCCCCTCTTTATTGCTACTCCACTATACTCCAAGGAAAATCTTCCAACCTAGGATATTTTCACCTCCACCACTTGAGGCACCATCGATGGTGTACTCCTCTAACTATGTTGTGACTATGTATGGGACCATGAGCATGATTATGCCTCAAAATATAATGGCATAGGAAATCTTCATTCAATCAACTCCAACTCACATCACACCCTCTTCATATTTTCTTTTGTGTACACCTATAATAAGTCCCCTTGTACCCATTGTTCCTACTGCATCTCCTATTGTAAACTTATCATCTCAATCCTATCCCTCTTTCCTATAGCTCTCTCTTCATACAACTCTCTCTACAACTGAGTGGCCTCCTCTATCATCTCATATCAACTCACTATAATTCCATCATGCTTCACTATTGGAGCATCTCTCCCTCCTCAATCGTGTCACCTCCTCTACCACTACATCTCTCTCTAATAGTGCTACCTCTCGCTTCACTATCATATCTCTCTATTGCTAAAACTACTTGCTTTGTTGCCCATGCAATCTCCCTCTCGATCATATGACCCTACACGTACTATAATCTCTCACATAGTATAGTGGTCTCATCCTGTGCCATAATCATCTCATATAGAAAATATGTGAGATCAAACCTGGGCTCCTCAACACATATTTCCTTCTCCATCGGTACCACCTCCTTAGTACCAATTGCTTCCTCCACTGGAATCATCTCCTCTACCACCTTTGCCTTCTCCATCAGTGCCACCTCCTTAGTACCAATTTCTCCCTCCATTGGCATCATCTCCTCTAAAACTTCTACCTTCTCCACTAGTACCACCTTCGTAGTACCAATCGCTCCCTCCATTGGTGTCATCTCCTCTACCACCTCTACCTCCTCTATGAACCCAAACTTACCCACATCCACTCATGATGGACTTATCTCACTCTCCATGCACTATCATACCCATCAAAGTAATGACTCCAACTCCTCCTCCTCCTCCTCCTCTTTAGGCTCCCCCTTCACCCTCGTAGGACTCCCTAATCTTGGACTTGCCTTCTCAACTATCACCTATGCACCAACTATAGTCCATACTAACCTTCAATTGCTCCTCTCACTACCTCACAAGATCCATCCACTACCCCAACTCCAAGATCTCATCTCTAATTCACCCACCATACATCATAATTAGGAGTCATACCCACATCATCCACATATAGAACTATCACCTCATATGGTGCAATATCTAAGGGAGGCACCCATGGCCATGGACCTCGATATCCTTACATCTTCCAGATCACTACTAATGGATTTGACCATCCATGTTACAATCTAAACTGATGCATCATCCACAAGAAGGAGAAAAACTCCACCTGGCTCACATATCGGCTTACTAGCCATCTACTCTGTCTCACCTTGTCCAAATCCACTACATCCTTAGGCCAATATAGTCCCCCTCGCCATGGCCTCCAAATAATATTTTTTACCACTAATGCATCGAACCTCCTCCTAAAATACAATTCATCACTCTCATGTACTCATCAACCTTACCCCTCCATATTTGCATGCCATCATAGTGTGTACAACACATCCTTTCCCATATATTTGTGTGCATCATATGATAAGTCCCTTGGACTCACTATGGAAATGTTCTCCCACATCCATAACTATACTAGTGGGATATATCTTAGTCCTTATCATAGTGTCCTCTTTGGGATATGCAACTCCCTAAAGATATATGCTAGCAATGTTGGCACCCATGCAAATATTACATCCTACTCCACCATGTTGCATACCATCCCAATCATATTCTAGGGGAATTGTATCCTTGATGTATCGGGTAATTAATACATCAACATTGCATACCTATTAGATATCCTTCCAATACTTCTCATATACCAATCCAAACTCATGTCCCACCTCTCCTTATCTGTCACCAAATGCTCACTACAATATGTCATTCCAATCATCCTTACTCATCGTGACCCTCACTATCAATCCCTCTATCAAAACTTGGTATATCCAATATACATGTTCCAATGTGATCATCATTTTCCCTATCAAGAAATGAAACATATTCCTATCAGGATCCTATCGCTCGCACAAAGCTAACACATAGGACCAATTTGAGTGCACACACCTCATCTTTCCAAGCCCATACAATCCCACTCTCTAAAACCATGTACCATTATCCATAAAGTATACGTCATTCAAATTATCTTGCAATGCATGAATTCGATGTCACAGTTGCACCCTTTTCACCTACATCCACCCAATCAATACACAAAAAATTCATCCCCAGTATCGTATATACCATATATATCTTAAAAAAAAAACTACATTCGCCACGTCACCTATGAACTTGTACAGTTTGTACACATTCACAATATCATCTATGAATCACAATATAAGGGTATATCTATATACCCATTTGGTTAAAAATCACACTCATGCAAAAAAAAATCACCAAAACTTAATGCAGGTACTCCAAACACGCATATGCACACATGCACATATATTGAGAAATTTAGTCAACATGGAAAACAAAAGGTAAATTTGGATACCCATTCGGCCAAAACACTACCTCACCCAATTTTTTTGGCAATACTCTATGCAAGCATGCTAAAAAGGTAAACACACATACACTCACACATATCAAAACATGAAGTCAATCATAGTCAACATTGGTCAAATTGTAAACACCAGAAAGGCTCACACCCGAGGCAAGAATCTCATTATTGCATTAGTAAATGAATAAGCAGCATGCATAAAAGACAAAATGGACAACAAGATGTATGATAAACACTTTATTTATTCATGAAGTCCAATTTGTGTTACAATTACGTCCCTCTTAGGGATAATCACGTTGATACAACATTACAATAAGGTTTCTTGTGATTGTAATCCTCTTCAAGATAGGTGTGATGCTCAATGTGCCTTTATAGGGTGACACAAACTGCTCTAGGGTGGAGATGCCCTCTTATTCATGATGGGGAAGGAAATTGATAGTTTGTTCTCCTTTGAAAATGTTCCTTACGGTCAATAAACAACACAAGGATTTCAAAAAGATAGGCAGCCTCTCATGATAAGGCCCTTTTAGATAAATTGCATAATGACATCCTTAAACATGCACAATAAAGAAAGTATAAAAGATGCTTCTAAAATATGTAAATAAAATCAAGATTTATACAATAGCGTAAAGAAATATAGCAACTACTCTATGCATGGATCAGATATGTGAAATAAGGCATGAAAGTGCATAAATAACTATAGACACCAAAACAACACCAATCCGATTATGTGACTACAAGCACTGACCGAATTGGCATACATACCCCCTAGGGCAGCCTCCAGAGGTTAAACAGTGGTCCTAACCACTCCCAAATCAGTTTTGGAAGGTCAGAGGTCAGTTTTGCACCTTTTAAGCACTTTTCTCCCTATTCGTCCCACCCTGGGATGATTAGAATCCTATTCGTCCCACCCCGGGATGATTAGCAACAATCGCTCCAGGGTGGGACGATTAGCAGGTTTGACTGGAAAAAAGTCAAACCTTGACAAATGGCAGCCCAAATCCGCCACCTAACTCCGCCTTCAAGGCATGGGAGTGCGAGGGAACGTTTCAAATCATGGAGGCCTCAATCAAGGAGCCCCTAATCAGGGAGGAATCTTCTCTCCCCCAAAAAGGCATAATGAGCCAAGTGGCGCCCTCGCATGCGCATGCAAAGGAGACCCTTAGGTCTATAAAAAGGTGAGCCTCCTCACCCCAAAAGAAGAATAGAGCTGGAGCATTTGGAGCAACGAAGTGCTGCCAAAATTGTACACCCATTCCTCTTTGTGCTTCCTACATCCCTAATCTCTCTCTTCTGGAAGAGAGGTTTATCGGGTGAACACTAGGAATGCAATCCAGATCCAAAACCCAAGAAATCAGCCACAATCCCACCCCAAACTCATCGACACAACCCCCTAGGAGGTTTTGGACCCATCCCACTTGGATTGGTGTCAAAACTAGGCCCTAAACGGTGGGCGTCCCACCCCCGAGCGCCCCCCAAACTACTGCAGTCCTAATCGCCCCACCCCAGAGTGATTAGAAATATGTGCATGGTTTTGTTACTATTATTTTTGCATTATTTTATATCTAATGTACTTATGTTGTTGTCCAAATTTCATTGCTTTCTGACATGATTTGACCTGGTTTCTATCATTTTATGCGTCTACTAACCTACAGGGAGCGCCTTCAGATATAGGATGACCTGGGAAGAATCTGCCAAATATGACCTTCTGGGTCATCTCAAAATGCTGTTTTTAGTCTAACCACAAGTTTGTAGGAGTTTTGGAGGCCTCTAGATGGGACATTTGCAAGGTCACTTTTTGCAAGTTTTGTTGAAGTCCCCAACGTCCCACCCTGGAGTGATTAGAAATATATGCATGATTTCCTTACTATTATTTTTGCAATATGTCCTTGATGATATCCTAATGCCTCTATTAAATTTTGAACTCATTCTGACATGATTTGACTATCGTTTTATTATTTTATGTATTAACTAGCTCGTAGGGCACCTATGTCACATATAGGAGAATATGGGTAGGATATGCAAATTATGAGCATCTGGGTAGTCTTAGAATCACATATAATGCCTAACCCATGATTTTTAGGTGATTTGGATGAGCATAGGTGGGACATTGGAGCGCTCACTTTGGAGAGGCCCCCGACGGGCAAACGAGCATAACGGGGCCGTTCGATGCCGCTTCGATGCAAAATTAGGTGATACCAATTCTAGAAGTTGTCCTTTACATTTATATATCATTCTGTAATCGATTTATCAATCTTATCATTGATATCCCACAAGCGCCCGTTGGAGGCCTTGGGGATTGCATGTTTTTCTAGATACGCATATGCTATTAATGATTTGTTGTCTTTCTGTGCATAGGATCTCACTTCCAAGAATACTAGAGGGGCATAAAGGAATGATGAACACATGGACACAAGCGATGGCAACTTTTAGCCCACCCACTTCGAATGTGGGCACGCGAAAGACGTTGGAAGCGTATCGTCCGATCTTGGAAGCGTGGCTTCTTTCGGGCATCCATTAATGTAACAAATTGTATCAAATTTTTGAGCCCTAGAAGGGGGGATGTATTGTAATAATATTAAAAGCAATATCAATAAAGGAGGCCCCACTTTGTTTGCTCACATCTCGTTTCTGCGTCATTTCCTTCATGCATTCGTAGGACTTAGCATCTGTATCTATTTTTGTTTGCATCATATCGGTATGCTATTTTTCTACATGATTTTAGTGGCGATCATGGTGGGACCCTATCCCCTACTATTAGGATCAAGTTTTTGATCCAAATTTTATGGTTTTTCTTTGCAGGTGTTACTCATTCGGGCACTGGACTGCTACTCGTGCCACCCTGGGATGAATACATATTCATCCCACCCTGTGATGAATGCAGACCTGCTATTCATCCCACCCCAGGATGATTAGAGCTCTATGCATTTTTTGAGCAGAAACTCAGAGGCATCTGGTTTAGATAGAGAAGAGGTAGGCCTTCTGAACATCCTCTGTGTTTTTCTACTTTCTGTTTCTACAAATTTTTGCTTTCTTTGCTTTATTTTCAGACACTTGCATAGAAAGGTTAAGTAGTTTGTTTTCCTTTCTTGCAATAAAAAAATAAAAAAACATAGAGTAAATTAAATGGAAGGAACTTGATTAGGAATGCATTTTTCTCTGGTTTGCTTGCATGATACTTGCACAAATGGCAAGTCCTCATTATAGGTTTCAATTCTAGTTAGGTTTTGTGATTTCCTTTTTGCTACTAATTGTCTCTGAAAGATAAAATGTACTTTAAAGCATTGCATTAGTGAAAATCATCTTTTGTTGTATGTTTTCTTTCTTTACACAATTAAAAGGAACCACACACACCACCTAATAAAATTAACATCAAGGAGTTGGTCTTAATACCCCAACACTTGATCAAGACCAACGGTGGGTTTCATCACCACCTTGGCTTGGATTTTGCATACATATACCCTGATCACGACTATTGCTAGACGTAAATCCTGAAAGCTGAACCAAGTGTAGCGGGGGTGATTCCCCGTGCATGAGGATAAGTCTTCTAAGGTAGGTGTCAAAAATAGAGTGATCCCCCTTCCGTACCGCCTATGTTCCACTTACTATTCTGCTCTCGCGTACCAATAGTTTCCCTCATGTAAGGGCGGGTATATTGAGAGGTTCGATATAATGGCCTGGCAATGGTATATTGAAGGGGTGACCATTTTGGAGATACAAGAGCCCTCATTATGCATGTATAACAAAGTTTTCTTTACAAGATTTACATAACAAAAATCAAACACACTGAACCAGATCTAGGACACACATTTAATCTATAAACAAGATAATCATTTCTTTGTTTGTGTGGTCCCCTTTTGTTTGGTATAGCATAAAAATTGTAAAGGAGATAAAAATATACATATCTTTTTAGAAAAACCACCACCATGGTGTATACCCATAGCCAAGCCCAATCACGGGCAGAAGCTACGAAAAGTATGCAAGGAGGCACAAGTCACCTCCGTTATAGCCCCAAGGACTTGGTTATACCACCTTGGCAGCCTGACCCACAACATAGTCCACACCATACCACTACAGAATAGGACTATAGAGGCACCCCTTTGAGGGGCACTCCCATTCAACACAGACCCTCTCAGGAGGAGTACACACATGGGAAGGCCCCCTTAGACACTCATTATGAGTGGCCACTATGCGATGAAGCGCTAGAGCAGCATAGGGTTCATAAGGAGGGCCCACATGATTATATCATTCCCCCTCCACCCCTCATTACTGTTAGAACTAATAGGCCAAATCTAGAGCGCAAGGCTCTTCAGATAGGGCGAGCCAACTCTGCCCATCCCTTTCACATGTACGAAAGGGAGCACAAGGAAAACTAGTATATTCCTCAAGAGCAATACACCACGTGGGAGCAATGCGCCTCTGCACCTACTGATTATCAAGATCACCTATTGAGGCCAGAGCCTCGGGTGAATGCTGCTAACCTCGATAGAGGAAAGTGACCCATAGAGATCTCGGATCACCATGACCGAGATAGATATGTAGGGGAGGCATCTAGGCCTCCTAGACCTAGGACGATGAAACAAATCGACTTGGCATTTTCCAAACATGCCGCCCACCAAGCACAAATCATGCAGCTTAGGCAAGATCAGCAATAGTTAGAACAACTGTATCATCTTAACAAAGAGCGCATTCAGTACCAGATAGATGAGTTGCTCTAGAACACTATGCATGAGAGGATTCCAACCCCTCACATGCATAGGACAAAAATTTATGAGAGGCACAACCCCTTAGTACGAGATAGGTCTCCACGACCTTATCAAGCATTGCCTCCAAGACCTCCTAGACCTGAGCGGGAGGCCACTCCTAGAACCAATGATGGGCGCCTTCCTCGGGCACCCATCCATGTTTATAGGTCACGCCCAAAAACTCCTCAAGAGGCCTATGAGGAATTTGAGCGAGAAGAAGAGCGGGCTGAAATGCCCTACCAAGGCAGGGGCGCTATCCGGCTACCCCTCCATAGGCCTCAAGTTCCTCACAATTCACAATGGGAACAAACCAAAGAAGAGGAAATCAAATCCTCTGATGCATACAAAGCACTGCTAGAGCGCTTAGAGTCTATGGAGACTAAGACTTCAGGGCCCCAAAAGCCCACCTTACGCCAACTCCGCAGTCACCCTGTGCATCCTTCAGTTTCGGCACCCCCATACCCCGACCACTTCAAAGTGCCTCAATTGGCAATTTTTAGAGGGGATGAGGATGCCCAAGAGCACGTAACAAGGTTCCTGAGTCAATGCTTTGGCATTCAGGACAATGATGCATTGCTTCTGAGAATGTTTATAACCACGTTCGTAGGCCCTGCCTCGGATTGGTTTACCCAGTTGCCAAAGCATAGCATCAATAATCTAGACCAGCTAGTGGATGCGTTCCTTGAACGTTTTGCCTTCAACACCAAGAAGAAGGCATCCTTAAGTGACCTAGCTGGCCTTAAGCAGTATGATGATGAGACCATGGCTGCTTATGGGAATCGATGGAGGACATTGCTTTCAAAGCTACCTTACCTCCCTCCCATGGCCGACATGACTCAAATGTTTTCAAAGAGTTGCTTAAGGTCGATCTCCATGCTATTGTAGCTACAGCAATATGCCACCCTCGAAGAAGCCCTGGTGCAAGCCAGGATAATTGAGGAGATCAAAATACAAGACGATGAGATTGCCAAGCCATGCAAGAAAGAGTGGCCCAAAAATGCTAAAACTGGGCCCACGCAACCAAAACCCATCGCGGTCAATCAGGTTGCCATAACTATACCAAAGCCTGCACAAATGACACAGCCCCCAAAGGCTAATTATCAGGCAGTTCCTCTTGATAACTATGAAAAGGAAAATCATAAACAAGAGCAAAATCAACGAGCGTCACCCTAGGCGACAATTCACACAATTCACGGAGTCTAGAGACTCCTTGTTTGACCGCTTGTTCATGGCAAACCTGATAAACTTGTCGAAAAGTCGACCCATAGACCCCAACATGCCAAAACCCAAGGGCTATAGGGAAGACTTATATTGTAGATTTCATCGATAGAAAGGACATGAAATCTCCACTTGTTGGAAATTCAAACACTTAGTGCAGGACTTGATAGACAACAAAATGCTCATGGTAGATAATCCCGTAGCACTGAGCAACCAATAGATGGAGGTCTTCAAAGACCCCCTACCTACCCATGATGCATAGGCAAAGACTTTACAAGTGAATGAGGTAACACAAAACTACCCCATGCAAGGATACGTAGGGATGATAAGCATCATGACACGGAACAAAAGATACCCAAACATGGCTGCACCCGCTACAGCTACAGGAGATGTTCCATCAACATCACAACCTCCACAACACCCTACGCAACCTCCCCCGCCTAGACCAATGGCCACGATTCGGACTAAACTTACTCAAATTTTAAGGACCACATCGGCTAGGCTCTCCATTTATGAGCTCATCCAACAATCATCGCCCCATCGGGAGGCTCTGATGGAGATACTCAAAGCCATTGAGCTACAACCCCATGAAGCCAATTCTTTCAACAATTTCGTGGGACATGTGAGACAATGCACAGAACCAGTCATAACCTTCAGGGAAGATGAACTAAAACTGGTGACTGGTGATATGGTGGATCCACCCTTGCACGTCATTGCGTGGGTCAACGGGATTCCATTCAAGAGGGTGTTGTTGGACATTGGCTCATCCAACAACATAATCATGACAACGGCATTAAAACACCTTAAGCTGCTAGCATCCCACATTGTGGCATCCACTTACACTCTTCGAGCATTCAACGACGCGTTATGCTCGACGGTTGGCACAATTGTCCTGCCCATCCAAGTAGGACAAAAGACCATTCCTACATTGTGTCACATCCTTGAGGGTGAGATGGCCTACAATATCTTGCTAGGCCGGCCTTGGATCAGGGACATGAAGTGTGTCCCTTCGATAGCCCATCAATGCCTCAAATACACATACGAAGGGCAAGTACATGTAGTCCCAATGGACTTAGAGCCCTTTAAGTTTTGCAATGCGGTGCAGCTGATGCCACAATCGACCCTCCCATCGACACATTTGGACTTTCAATTGAATCCATCCACACAGGGTCCGATTCCGCCTACATCCTCACTGTTGAGTCCCTCAACTCACCAACCTGGCCCATCTTCATCTTCTGTTCCTTCACCAATGATGCCACCTATGGTGGCCACACCGAAGGACAATGGGAAGAAGCCCCTAGAGGAGGTACCACCATTAGTCTCAACCATCTCTACCGAAGAGGTGCCCAGCCGAATGGAAGTCGAGACACCTGGTTCACCCAACATGGAGTGGACTCAGGGAGAACTCCCATTCCCTCCCCCTCAACCATCGATGATTACCATTGAGATGGCCAATACGGGCCTAGGGGAGTACCTAGTGTGGAACATTGTGGCAACACCCACGCTCGAATCCATGCAAGACATGGGGAGACCTCGCCTCCCCATCGACACTATCATCCCTTTAGGCTACCCACCAAATCAGACCAATTTTGTATATGGGGGCCTCGAGAACGACATTGAACCCTACCTACAAGAGGAAGAGGATGAAGAGCCATTTGCTGAGAATGTTGATTATCTATCCAACCCGAACTTCGCCTTGAAATACCTAGACCAATGTAATTGGCATGGATATGGATTGGGCAGATACGAACAAGGAATGCACATTCTTTGTCAACCGAGATACCAGATGCCATATGATAAATCAGGAGTAGGGTTCAACCACCCTTTGCCCCTCGACATCTTGGTAGAAACCATGCAAGGCCTAGGTCTAGGCAACAGGGATGGGTTGGCACAAGATCCATATGCCAATCCCAACACAACATACACATTGGGGAATTATCTCCCATTGTTAACAACAAACCTTGTTGACCTCAACAACCCCTCCCCT
Source organism: Wollemia nobilis (assembly GCA_028583015.1). Taxonomy (NCBI): domain Eukaryota; kingdom Viridiplantae; phylum Streptophyta; class Pinopsida; order Araucariales; family Araucariaceae; genus Wollemia; species Wollemia nobilis. The sequence goes on along the minus strand of JAQPPZ010001560.1, from coordinate 2,202,345 downwards.
TTGATCGAGGAAGGGGAAAGTTCAAGAAGTAACCTCCAAGAGGGATATGAACAAGATCAAGGGGGGTCTTCTAAAGATGAGTCAGATTATGAGGTAGCACCTTGGGACCCTTTTGAGTCTGATAGCAATCACTTGTAGGTGACACCCATTGATGACTATCAAGAGAACTTCATGGCAATGTTCCCCTTTAATGTTCCGATCGGGCAATTGCTACCTCTAGAGAATCCAGCCCTCCTGTAGAGAGCGAAACAACCCAGAAGGGACCAAATCAACTTGCTCGAACAAAATGAGCCTCCCATGCCGGCCATAAGGCCAAGTGATCCATCGGAGGAAGAAGATCCAAATATCTTCTTCAACATCGACTACCTACGTGCCAGATTTTTGGTTTTCGTAGAGAGTGAGGATAGTGATCAAGAAATGCCTAGTGGGAGGCTATACCAGCTAGAGGGGCACATAGTTGTCGGAGCCAATGAAGGCCTATGGATCTCCGATAGCGACTATGAGGATGAGACTGAGATGGCATATCTCAACCATATGAGGCAACAGGAATACCCCATAGACATCGATGATATGTTTGAACATCTAAATATGGGACCAAGGCATAGGTGGCATTTAAACCAAGTACAGTTAAACCAAGTGCTTCATCCACCACTTCGGGCATACAGGGAGCACCTCCCACCTAGAGACCCTATAGGGCCATCAGTGCCTAGGGTAGACCCTATCCTTCTATCTGCACATAGGGCCGATCCTTTTGTGCCAATACCCACAGAGCCAGATCCGGGGTACAAGGATCACCAAGGATGTCTGAATCAACACCCACATGACAATGGAGACCAAATTCATTCCATCAACATGATCTCCATTGATTTAACCACCCCCATCCACAATCCAACCGATCCAACATGACCATTGTATCTAGACCTAGATGCCATAGACTGGGATCATGTTGACTCACCACCATCCCCATCAGAGTATTGGCCTTGCGGTGAGATGTTCCATTTCACCCCAGGATAGACTCAAGATATCTTCCATGTTGAAGAGGAACCCGATATTCCCAATATAGATCTAAATTTAGCAAATGATATCCACTTGATCCCAACTCCACACTAGTTGGAGGATGGATCCCACATGTCAATCAAAGAGATGATTGACGTAGACATCGGTTCTGATCCAATGAATCCATAAATCATCAAGCTAGGGGTAAGTTTATCCCTCGAAGAGCAAGCCGATTACATTGCCCTTCTCAAAGAGAAGAAGGAGGTTTTTGCATGGTCCTACAAAGACATGTCGGGGCTAGACCCATAGCTAGTCATGCATAATCTAACACTTGATCCGATAGTCAAGCCAGTCAAGCAAAAGCTATGTAAGATGCACCCAACAGTGGCCTTAATGGTCAAAGATGAGCTACAAAAGTTGTTGGATGCATAGTTTGTCATCTGCGTAGATTACCCACCATGGTTGTCCAACATGGTACCCATCAAAAATCCTGATGGGAGGATTCACATATGCATCGATTTTTGAGATTTAAACAAAGCGAGTCCCAAGGATGATTTCCCCTTGCCTAGCATCGACGCATTGGTAGACGCTACAGTAGGCCATGAAATGCTTTCCCTCATGGATGGTTTCTCGGGATACAACCAGATTCGTATCAATCTCGATGATCAACTAAAAATGGCGTTCACGATGCCTTGGGGGACATTTTGTTATAAGGTCATGCCCTTTGGCCTTAAAAATGTTGGTGCCACCTACCAACGTGCTATGACATACATCTTCCATGATCACATGCATAAAACTTTGGAAGATTATATGGATGATTTGTTGGCCAAATCTCTTTTGCACCAAAATCATCTCGATGACTTACGCAAGATCCTTGATCGCCTCATCGAACACAAGGTTAGGCTAAACCCCAAGAAGTGCGTATTTGGCATCACATCTGGAAAACTCTTGGGTTTCATAGTCTCAAAATGAGGCATCGAGGTAGATCCAAATAAAGTCAAGGCAATCCTTGAAATGCTTCCCCCAACCACCATCAGGCAGCTCAAAAGCTTGCAGGGTAAGGTCACGTCGATCAAGCGCTTCATAGCATAGTTATCTAACAAGTGCCGACCCATGAATAAATTATTACACAAGGGGGTAGCATTTCATTGGGATGACGAGTGCCAGTCAACCTTCGATGACATCAAACAATACTTGGCTTCGCCACCAGTATTGGCACCACCTAGACCAGGAGTGTCATTCTATTTATACATCTCAGCTATTGAGGTGGCACTGGGTGCCATGCTAGCCCAAAAAAATGAATTACATAAAGAACAAGCTAATTATTATCTTAGCCGCACCCTGGTCGAGTTATGAACTTAACTATGCATACGTTGAGAAGCTATGCTTGGCGGTGGTATTTGCCACCAAAAAGCTATGCCATTACATGCTGAGCAATACGACGTATGTTGTGTCTAAGGAGAATCCATTGTGGTACATGATGAGTCATACTTATCATAGTAGTCGCACGACAAAATGGATCATGTTGTTGATGGAGTTTGACATCGAATTCATTGGACAAAAGTCCATCAAAGGTCAAGTCATCACCGATCAACTAGCAGAGGCTCCTCTCGAAGATGATCAGCCTCTGACCATAGAGCTGCCCGATGATGGGGTCTTCCATGTCTCAGAATCGCCAGATTCTGATGAGCCTGAGTCACAGGCCGACATAACCTTATTTTTTGATGGTTCTAAATGTGAGCAAGGGGGTGGCACGGGAATCATGTTTTTCACACCGCAAGGGGCTCCAATGCCTTTATCATTTAAACTTGATTTCTCATGCACCAATAACAATGTTGAATACGAAGCCTTGCTCATAGGTCTTCGAGACAACCATCACCATGAACATCAAATGCTTGAATATCTTTGGTGATTCATTGTTAATTGTCAACCAAGTGAAAGGGGTATTCCAATGCAAATGCCCAGTTCTGTAGGCCTACAAAGCCCTTGTGGATAAATTCTTGGCAAATCTTGAATGGTATGACATCGAGGCACTCCCTCGATCATCGAATCATTTTGTGGACACTATGGCCTCCTTGGGGTCACTAATCTCGCAAGACATTTCTGGTGAGATGACAACCATTCAAGTCAAAATGTTATCACAATCCATGATGGAGCATGCAAGCTCTGACATAACGCCAGGAATCCACCTGATCCAGATTGAACCATCTCAGGATAGGTTCTCTCGAATCCATGATAGTCTGAATCATGCCAACTAGGGGTCTTTGTTCTCTCCAACCCCTCTTAATAGCAACACAATGCTATTTTTACAAGTTCTTTCCTGCTCAGCTTTTGCTAGGGATGAACTTCAAGAGGGATCGACCATTCATACCATCGAGGTTTCTGATCAGCAGGATTGGTACACACCCATAAGAGACTATCTCAAGTTAGGTAGCCTCCCACTTGGATTGTCGCACGTCATGAAAAGATCATTCAAATAGAAAGCGGCAAAACATGTCTTGCTAGGAGACATTTTATACCGTCGAAGCTATGAAGGAATCCTCCTCCATTGCTTGGACCAGCAGGAGTCCACTTGGGTGATCACCCAAGCGCATGATGGTACATGCGGTGGCCACTTCAACGGTATGGCCATCACAAAGCGCATTCTTCGCATGGGCTATTATTGGCCATCTTTAGAGCGAGATTGTTGCGCATATGTGCGGAAGTGCATGAAGTGTCAACACCATGCTAACTTGACACACGTACCTTCTTGGCTTGGCCATTTTCATAGTGGGGCTTAGATCTCATCGAAAAGATCTCCCTTGCGTCATCAGGTCATCACACGTTTATCATAATGGCCACAGAGTACTTCACTAAGTGGGTGGAAGCAATTCCGCTTACCTCTACGACTAGGCCTCGCATTGCGGAGTTCATTTTACATAACATCATATGTCATTTTGGTATTCCATCCAAGATCATCTCGGATAATGGGACATCATTTAAGAACAAAGATGTGCATGCTTTGACAACAAAGTACAAAATTCAGCATAGTTTTTTGACACCTTATTATCCGTAGGCAAATGGGCAAGCAGAGGCGTCAAACAAAATGCTAGTTGCCATCCTTAAAAATATGGTCATAGATAGTCATAAGGATTGGCACATCCAAATACCACTTGCCCTATGGGCTTATCACACTAGCATTCGGACGCCCACTAGGGCAACTCCATTTTTGCTAGTGTATGGCTCCGAGGCAGTCATGCCTCTCGAGTTGGAAATACCCTCCCTATGCATATCAATGCAAGAGTTCATCGATGATGACACCGTACGATAAGCCTCGGTTAGACCAGCTTACGTTACTCGATGAACGATGCATCAATGCTCTCGAGCATTTACGTATCTATCAAGAGCGACTTAAGAAAGCATACAACATGAAAGTTCACCTGAGGGACTTTCAGGTCGGTGACCTGGTCTTAAAAGAGAACCAACAAAATTCTAACTTGCCACCCCATTTAAGGGACAAGTTCATGGCAAATTGGTTAGGTCCTTATGTAATCGATAGTAAAATAGGACCTAGAACATACCGGCTCACCTCTCTTGAAGGAATCAAGGAACTAGAACCCTTGAACATCAGTCATTTGAGGCCATTCAACATTTAGAGAGCCATGGCCCACTCCAAAAGCTCCAAGGGTTCTCGCAATCGCTTGGTCAACCAAAATATCCCAAAGGTATCTATAATCCCTTTGGTCAAACCAAAAGCTCCAAGGGTTCTCGCAATCGCTTGGTCAACCAAAATTCCCCAAAGGTATCTATAATCCCTTTGGTCAAACCAAAAGCTCCAAGGGTTCCCACAATCGCTTGGTCAACCAAAATGCCCCAAAGGTATCTATAATCCCTTTGGTCAAACCAAAAGCTCCAAGGGTTCTCGCAATCGCTTGGTCAACCAAAAATCCCCAAAGGTATCTATAATCCCTTTGGTCAAACCAAAAGCTCCAAGGGTTCCCACAATCGCTTGGTCAACCTAAAATGCCCCAAAGGTATCTATAATCCCTTTGGTCAAACCAAAAGCTCCAAGGGTTCCCACAATCGCTTGGTCAACCTAAAATGCCCCAAAGGTATCTATAATCCCTTTGGTCAAACCAAAAGCTCCAAGGGTTCTCACAATCGCTTGGTCAACCTAAAATGCCCCAAAGGTATCTATAATCCCTTTGGTCAAACCAAAAGCTCCAAGGGTTCCCACAATCGCTTGGTCAACCAAAATGCCCCAAAGGTATCTATAATCCCTTTGGTCAAACCAAAAGCTCCAAGGGTTCCCACAATCGCTTGGTCAACCAAAAATGCCCCAAAGGTATCTATAATCCCTTTGGTCAAACCAAAAGCTCCAAGGGTTCCCACAATCGCTTGGTCACCCAAAATGCCCCAAAGGTATCTATAATCCCTTTGGTCAAAACCTCCAAGGATCCATAAGAATCACTTGGTCCACACCCATTCGGGTTAAACCATCCATAACGAATATTCAAAAACAACAGATAATCAAAAATAACAAAAAAATTGCATCTCACTTTCATGCATAATCTTAAAAATCAAAAAAAAAAAAAAGTTGCATTAGGCATCGCATACATACATTGCATATTTGCTGGTCATACATGTCAAACGCACCATAGACTGTAATTACTCGGCAATTCCATCATTTTCCACATTTAGTCCATTTTGTAAATGATCCATCAAGAATAACGCCATTCACATTTTTGCCATATCATAGTCAATTGTCTTCTAATGTCTTTAGGGTTTTCATCATTCAATTGTCTTTAGATTTCTAGTCAAATGTTGTACAAAGTCAAACCGATTTTTACAAGGTAGAGTTTTACTTGGATCACGCCTTGTTACATAGCATCCCAACACAAGCTTAAAACACATAAAAATTCCCAAGTTGTGTGAATGAAAGATGAAACCTACAAAGTGGTCTAGGGTACCTTAAGTAAAAATTTTATCCTGCTCATCCCCCTGTGCGAATGGTTCAAGAATGCTGAGAATTGACAAAAGGACAAGCTCTTCCCCATCCAATTCCCCAAAATAAATAGTGGTTTTCACCACTATCAAAAATCCCAAACACCCTTGATCCCTAAATTCATAAGGATTCGTACTACACGTCCCTAAGAAGGATGGGTAGTCATCCCCAAGGCCTAAAGGATCAATACCATTCCAAAGAAAAATCCCAAAAGTTCACCATCAAAATTCCCAAACACCTTTGATCCCCAAATTCATAAGGATTCATACTACATGTCCCTGAGAAGGATGGGTAGTCATCCCCAAGGCCTAAAGGATCAATACCATTCCAAAGAAAAATCCCAAAAGTTCACCATAAAAATTCCCAAACACCTTTGATCCCCAAAGTTGTAAGGATTCGTACTACATGCCCTTGAGAAGGATGGGTAGTCATCCCCAAGGCCTAAAAGGATCAATACCATTCCAAAGCAAAATCCCAAAAGTTCACCATCAAAATTCCCAAACACCTTTGATCCCCAAAGTCATAAGGATTCATACTACATGCCCTTGAGAAGGATGGGTAGTCATCCCCAAGGCCTAAAGGATCAATGCCATTCACAAGCCAAAAATCCCACAAGCTCAACTTTGAAATCAAAATTCAAAATCTAAATCCTCAAAAAGCAACAATAAAAATAATAATAACAGTGGTTATCACCACTACTCAAACCCCTTGCTCAAGAGAAAAAAAAAACTCAAAATAAATAGTGATTTTCATCACTATATGTGAGAGCAAGTATCCCAACAAATTGAACAACCGAAAGATGTCTGAGCTTGAATCCCTAGAATTCTCAACATTTGAAAAACCATTTAGGTGATCCTCATTACGGGTTTGGTGGATAGCCTACCTGGCAATGGCGGTATCCTAAATGCATGATGATATGTCTATCACATTAGCTTTGCGTGTGTGTAGACCAATGTTTGCATGTGGATGAGCTAGCTTATGGTATCCTAGATTGCACCGTAGATTAATCCTACTAAATACAACAAAAGGAGTTAGTGGAGCTAATTAGGTGATCCTCAGTACAGGTTTGGTGGACAGCCTACCTGGCACTGGCGGTATCCTTACGAATACCACATAAACGAACTCAATCGCACACACAGGGATGTGAAATAACTTGGTCAAACTCAAGTCTGATTCGTACCTTGTTCGAAAGTCTTGTAAGATAATGTACAGTCTTGACTAGTTAGTTAAAGCATCTGAGTCTCAAAAAAACCTTAACTACATTCTAAAACAATTGTTGTACATTTCATTACTTACATCACCATCAAAAAATACAAAACAAAAATTACAAATGCAAAAGTTATTCCATAAAGCAATCACATAGTATAGAAAGCTAGTAAATCCTGTACAATCTATGGTGCCACCACCTGTATACCAACAAATCATTCCATCCATTCCATATGCATACATCTATATCATATAGTTAAAATCATCCGTAGTCATAATAGCATATGCATACATCAACATAAATAAATGTGCATAAAGAACAATAAACCATGACAAGTATATAATCAAACCAAAAAGAGTCATGTATATATATCAAGTCAAAATGCCCTCAGGCTACAATAAGAAGGTCCTCTGACCTCACAAAAACCAAAAACTCAAAATCCCCAAAGCCTAGGGAGTCGGCCACCATGATCATGTAGGATCGGTGCGACTAGAACTACCCCTAGTAGTATGGGTCCTATGGGACCTCTCAGGGTGACTGCTGCCAACCCTCGCACCTTGCCCACCAACACTACCCTCACCTAGCCACCTGTGATGAGATGATGCAGACTGCTCAGTCTCACTACCTCTCGTACGATATGATGAACCACCTCCATCAAGCATAGGAAACTGTCCACCGAGGTGGACAACCTCTGTCTCTAACTCTATCCGATATCGACCCCACTCCATATCTCATTGGTGATACATAACCAATGCACTATCTCGCTGTGCCAACTGAGTCCATAGGAGATCCCTCTCTTGCGTTACCTCCACCAAAGCATCTCTATGCTCCTCCTCCCATCTCCGTAGGAGACCCTCCAATCATGCTATCTCAGCATGAAGCCCAACCTCCACATCCCCTGAGATAGCCTGAGGCATGGGCACCTCCGGGATGGCCTGCTGCTCTGGCACCCATTGCTCTAGGACATCCTGTACATCCGGTTGCTTCGAAACCCCCAAATCATCTCCATCATCAGTGAAGTCATCGACCTCCACCATGTCAACATCATCAAGCGGAGCCCCCCAACCCTCCATCGGTGCCTCTGCACCCCCACCTCCTACTGTTGTAGTATCCATGCCTCCTAGAGGCCCCTCACCCCGCCATCATCGCATAATCCACCATCGATCATACTCTGTAGTCACCCCGACATCATCCACGTTGGGTACATCAATAACTGCATCAGACCCCTCACCCAATGGCTCAATGATAGGCCAGACTAGAGTCTTCTCATCACCATGATGTCGATAGATCAAGGGATCACCAGGAAATCCCTGGCACACCCCAAACTACCACGTCACCCAAACATATGGGAAGTACTCCTGCTCTATCCCATGTCACCCAATCAACCATCTACCCCTATGCACATGTCGAAGCCACTCTCCAGCCTCAGGCCAGGTTGGACAGTCCCGGTACTGACTACCAGAACACCTGCCCTGGCACTAGATGAGAGAAGGCATCAGTATAGTGACCTACGTCACCTGCCCACCATCGACTCTGTCCATGCTCCTCTGACCTCTGCCATAAATTGGCATATCCAATTTCTCGATCCACCATCTCACCTCGGGTGGTCCAAGGCAAACCCTACGGCCGCTCCACAACTATGTGCTGCCACCCCCAACACTGCAAGAGATAGCTGCACCCGATCCCCTTCCACTTTCGATAGTGGACCTCGTACAACTCATCGTACAACTACGCCAATAACGTCTGACCCCATCTCATAATAAGTGGAGCTGATGTAGGACACTCCACCAATGTGAAAACCAACTCAAGCAGGTTCCAAGGGAACCTCACACCTGAGGAGTCAGGAAGTAGCATATTGGAAATGAGGGCCATGAGCAAAGCATGCCTCACCCCTAATACGCCCTTCTCCAGCCACCACCGCACCAGAATACCGCCTATCTGGCAGTCAGCCTCTACCCTCTCCACAACCCTCTCCACCCCCCTCTCCACCATCGGACCAAAACATCATGTCAATACCACTGTCCGCTGGTCATGGTGGGTCATCCGGATAGGCAGTCCATCTATCGAAATCCATAGAATCCGATACACATCCTCTAGAGTAATAGTCATCTCCCCTGTTGGGAGATGAAAAGTGTTGGTGTGGGGATCCCATAGATTGATCAGGGTAGTCAAATATGCTCGATCCCCCACCACAGGCTCCAGACATGTCACGTGCTTGAGCCCAAGGGCATCAAGCCACTCCCAATCCACAACTGTCAGGGCATCCCGAGCATCAGAGAAAATAGTCGACTGGTGGTACCGACTCTTCACAACCTGAAACAACAAAATAAAATAAAAAAATATATTAAGTACATACTTAATATAAACAAAAACATTAAAATAAAACTGTACAGAAGAACAACAGGCTACAATTTACAATTGTACAACAAAAGTACAACATAAAAAGTACAAAAAAACAAAGTACAATAAAAGTACAGAATCATTAAAATAAAATTGTACAACAATGATAGTAGACATGAAAATAATTATACAATCAACAAAAAACAACAAAAATCATATTAGGGTTTCAACCTTAATATGAACGCAAAAAAAAAATACAAATAAATAAAGTTCCTATATTAGGTTTTCAACTTGATATACGAATGAAATCAAACCAACACACAAAAAAATTAGGTTTTTAAAACCTTAAAAACAAAATAAATTAAACAAACATTTTATATGTGAGTTTTAAACTTCATATAAAACACGCACGAATAAAGAGAAGGAACATCATACCGGTCTCACCTCGGCTCCTCCACTCGAAGATCCGGTTCTCGCACTCATGATGTCCATGAAATTTCAGCAGCGCTCCGCTACGCACACTCGCACTCCTCCTCCTCATTGCTCCAAATCGCCAAGAAAAAAATATTGCAAATGAGCCCAAAACCTAGTTTTGGTCCTTATATAGGTTGTTAGGCCTGTAATCGTTCCACCCTGGGATGAGCGCTCTAGTTAGCACTCATCCCACCCTAGGACGATTACAAAATTGGTATTCGTCCCACCCTGGGATGATTACAGAGCAAGAAATAAAGCAACAAAAATTGCATCCAAAAAATGCACCAAAAACAACAATAAATCTGCCGAACAAAGGTGCCTTTGCACCTGACATTCATGGCATGAAAAACCACCGTCGGGGTCACAAATACTCACTATCCTACTCCCTAAGAAGGCTAGCATAGCCGGACCGCTCCACGGGAAGGAGGATTTTTGATAATTTCTACCCCAATAGGCATCAAAAAAAGGGTCAAAACCCACCAAAAATAGGTCCGATGGTTGGAAAACTGCAATAAGCGTTCAACGAAAAACAACTGAAGGCACCCTTACAAACATCATCTTGGGTCAAGCGACTCATCACTTTTCTCATTTTTTGTCATTCCCTCATCGATTCGTCGCTTGAGGGGGTAGTCACACTTAGTCACCAATCAACAAATACACACCCAATCAAGGAAATGGCATGCATTCAAAGAATCATTGACAAAGACAATCACGCTCCTGCTTGGGGCAGCAAACAAGCAATAATCATAGGCTAAACAAACACTTGGCATTCTGGAAGCATGAAGAAAAGGTTCCTCAGACAAAAGGTTGTGCCCTTTGCCTATTCATGACTGAACAATGTCCAAGATCAAGTACACCTCATTGAAAAAGGTTACACTTGAGTTAAGCTCCTTAGCTCGTCAGAAGCAAGGATTCAAGAATGCGTGCCCTTTCCATACTTGGGGCATCAAAATTTGGTTAGGTTACTGAGAAACCCTAATCATTAAGTGCTTTGGTCATCTATTTTTGCTCAGCACTATGCCACACACAACGCATCCCAAAAAGGGGCATCTGTAGACACCAAAACAACACCAATCCGATTATGTGACTACAAGCACTAACCGAATTGGCATACATACCCCCTAGGGCAGCCTCCAGAGGTTAAAAAGTGGTCCTAACCACTCCCAAATCAGTTTTGGAAGGTCAGAGGTCAGTTTTGCACCTTTTAAGCACTTTGCTCCCTATTCGTCCCACCCTGGGATGATTAGAATCCTATTCGTCCCACCCCGGGATGATTAGCAACAATCACTCCAGGGTGGGACGATTAGTAGGTTTGACTAGAAAAAATTCAAACCTTGACAAATGGCAGCCCAAATCCGCCACCTAACTCCACCTTCAAGGCATGGGATTGCGAGGGAACGTTTCAAATCATAGAGGCCTCAATCAAGGAGCCCCTAATCAGGGAGGAATCTTCTCTCCCCCAAAAAGGCATAATGAGCCAAGTGGCACCCTCGCATGCACATGCAAAGGAGACCCTTAGGTCTATAAAAATGTGAGCCTCCTCACCCCAAAAGAAGAATAGAGCTGGAGCATTTGGAGCAACGAAGTGCTGCCAAACTTGTACCCCCATTCCTCTTTGTGCTTCCTACATCCCTAATCTCTCTCTTCTGGAAGAGAGGTTGTCGGGTGAACACTAGGAATGCAATCCAGATCCAAAACCCAAGAAATCAGCCACAATCCCACCCCAAACTCGTCGACACAACCCCCTAGGAGGTTTTGGACCCATCCCACTTGGATTGGTGTCAAAACTAGGCCCTAAACGGTGGGCGTCCCACCCCCGGGCGCCCCCAAACTGCTGCAGTCCTAATCGCCCCACCCCGGAGCGATTAGAAATCTGTGCATGGTTTTGTTACTATTCTTTTTGCATTATTTTATATCTAATGTACTTATGTTGTCCAAATTTCATTGCTTTCTGACATGATTTGACCTGGTTTCTGTCATTTTATGCGTCTACTAACCTACAGGGAGCGCCTTCGGATACAGGATGACCTAGGTAGAATCTGCCAAATCTGACCTTCTGGGTCATCTCAAAATGTTGTTTTTAGTCTAACCACAAGTTTGCAGGAGTTTTGGAGGCCTCTGGACGGGACATTTGCAAGGTCACTTTTTGCAAGTTTTGCTACAGTCCCCAGCGTCCCACCCCGGAGCGATTAGAAATATATGCATGATTTCCTTACTATTATTTTTGCAATATGTCCCTGATGATATCCTAATGCCTCTATTAAAGTTTGAACTCATTCTGACATGATTTGACTATCGTTTTATTATTTTATGTATTAACTAGCTCGTAGGGCGCCCCTGTCACATACAGGAGAATCTGGGTAGGATATGCAAATTCCGAGCATATGGGTAGTCTTAGAATCACATATAATGCCTAACCCATGAGTTTCAGGTGATTTGGATGAGCATAGGTGGGACATTGGAGCGCTCGCTTTGGAGAGGCCCCCGACGGGCAAACGAGCATAACGGGGCCGTCCGACGCCGCTTCGACACAAAATCAGGTGATACCAATTCTAGAAGTTGTCCTTTCCATTTATATATCATTCTGTAATCGATTTATCAATCTTATCACTGATATCCCACAAGCGCCCATTGGAGGCCTTGGGGATTGCATGTTTTTCTAGATACGCATATGCTATTAATGATTTGTTGTCTTTATGTGCATAGGATCTCACCACCAGGAATACTAGAGGGGCAGAAAGGAATGATGAACACATGGACACAAGCGGTGGCAACTTTTAGCCCGCCCACTTCGAATGTGGGCACGCGAAAGACGTTGGAAGCGTACCGTCCGATCTTGGAAGCGTAGCTTCTTTCGGGTAGTAGGATGGGTACAAAAATTCCTAGGGGGTTGTTTCAACTAGTTTGGGGTGGTATTGTAGCTTATTACTTGGGTTTTGGATCTGGATTTCATTCCTAGTGTTCACCCGACAAACCTCTCTTCCAGAAGAGAGAGATTAGGGATGTAGGAAGCACAAAGAGGAATGGGTGTACAATTTTGGTAGAACTTCATTGCTCCAAATTCTCCAACTCTATTCTTATTTTGGGGTGATGAGTCTCACCTTTTTATAGACCTAAGGGTCTCCTTTGCATGCACATGTGAGGGCGCCACTTGGCTCATTATGCCTTTTTGGGGGAGAGAAGATTCCTCCCTGATTAGGGGCTCCTTGATTGAGGCCTCTCTAATTTGAAATGTTACCTTGCACTCCCATGCCTTGAAGGTGGATTTAGGTGGTGTATTTTTGCTGCCATTTTTCAAGGTTTGACTTTTTGCCAGGCAAACCTGCTAATCATCCCACCCTGGAGCGATTGTTGCTAATCGTCCCGAGATGGGACGAATAGGATTCTAATCATCCCAGGGTGGGACGAATAGGGAGAAAAGTGCTTAAAAGGTGTAAAAATTACCTCTGACCTTCCAAAACTTATTTTGGAGTGGTTATGACCACTGTTTAACCTCTGGAGGCTGCCCTAGGGGGTATGTATGCCAATTTGGTCAGTGCTTGTAGTCACATAATCGAATTGGTGTTGTTTTCATGTCTACGAGAACTTATTAATGTCCTAATTGAAGCATAAACATAAAGAAGCTAAATTAACCTAATTCTATGATCAAAAATCTGCTAAACTACCATAAAATCATGAAAACAACCAATCTAAGCTATTTAACCGAACAGAAATGGAAATAGGAAGGTGGTTATACCTCTATTGCAAATTGTAGCTCTGATGAGCAGTCTACACTATAAACCACAAATGAGAGCCACGGTTAGCACTCTGATAGGATTACCCTCAATTCAAGGGTAGTGTGCTTGACCTCCTTGTCCAATTTATGTTCAAAGGTCTCCTTCGATGTCCTTTCGATAGATTTGGTAGTTGAATCGTTTCATTGGGCCTATGTTTTCCCGAATTTGCACTTCTTGACTCTCCTAGGCACCTAGGACATCCATGACTAATTGATCTTTAGATTATTGGCAAAGTAGATCTCAAATGCATGTGTTTAGTATGCAATTCGATATGTCTTTGCTAATATTTTGATCAATCAACTCTGTATATCTCTTCCCCATTTGAAGGGGGTATTTATAGCATGTCCCTAGGGCTAGGGGTGGCTTCATGGAGAAGCCAATATCAAGAAGGGGTAGTTAGGACAGTTTGAATGGAAGATTCTAGCATCTTTCGTCCTTCAACCGCCCTTTTCTATGTCAAATGGTCATTCCAACCGATTTGGATTGGATTGAAGGCCAACTAAACTTCAGTTAAGATCGCAGGTCACAACTGTGGTCTAGACTGCAAACCATAGGTCTCAGCTGCATTTCAGCTATAAACCACAGGTCTGGGCTGTGATTTAGACTAATTAGGCCAAGGAGCCCAAATTGAGTGGTTATAACCATTGCTCTATCTTGGAGTCTTCCCAAGATCTTCCATATGGTCTTGTAGCATGTCCATATGAGTAGTCACCCTCGACATGACACGTTTTAGGTGTCTACAAATGCCCCTTTTGAGATGCATTGTGAGATCGAACAACACTAAGAAAAAATAGACCTCCTAAAATGATGTAAAAGGTTCTATGATGATCATTAGTCAGATCAACATTAGATGCCCCAGGTCCAACAAAAGGATGCGCATCTTGGAATCATTGCTTCCAACTCTTTAGAGGCTTAAAATTGCAAAGCTTGCACTCGCCATCAGTCATTCGGGTAGCATTTTTATGCTACAATAGGAGTGGTCTATATAACCTAAAGGAGATGAGATACAAACAAATTATCATATTTGATATTTTCCCCAAGAAAAGGGGTAAGCTTATGATAGTTGTTTACAATGATTCACAAGGACAAACATAATTTTTACAAGATCAAGGTATCTACGATCTTCGGGATCTTCTATTGATTTTTATTATGATTTGATATTATGACTACCCCCTCAAGAGACGAGTCTATGAGAGTAATGACAGTGTATGAAGCGACAATGTCGCTTGACCACCATGGATGATCTGAAAAAATTTAGATTTGAGCACATTAAATGCTTTGCTACGCCTAGTTTAGCTTTTGATTCCAACTATTGATAATGATTTGCACATTCTTATCCCATGGAGTAGTTAGGCTGCAATAGCCATCTTAGGAAATCAAAATGGTACAAATCCAATCAGATTTGTGTTGAATAAAATTGTCGATGATTTGTTAAAAATATGTCATAGGAGACATGACATTAAATGCCTCGTTCCCATGGAGCACTCCAGCCATGAAGGCTTTCTTAGGGATTGAGAAGAAGCATATCAGATCAACGATGAACATTTTTGCCTCAAATGTCCTTATGGTTATTTAATCATCTTGTCGAATTTCATTTATCGCAATTTGCTGCAACCACCAAGTGTATAGGTTAAATAGCTGAATACGAGGTGCATTTGGATTTCAAATTATTTGAATTTTTTTTTTGAATTTAATCATGGTGCTTGAACATCACCAAATTTGCAACATTGATTGCTTTTATTGAAATTTTGATCCAATGGGAGTCATTGATTTACCTTTTTAGACCTTCCCATGACGGGATTTTACTAGTTTTTCTTCCATTTTCTAATCGCAGACATGATGTGTGGTTCCCATTTTGCAAATTTTGGGAATCGTGGCTAAGATCTACAATCACAAAACCCTAATTCCTAGACCACAGGTTTTAACTATGGTCCATGTGGAATAGTAAAAAGATATAAAATTTCAAAATTTCACTTTTTACCTCATTATTCTTTTATAGTTTCAGAGCTCTGACAGTGACAACTTTAAACCTGCTCTGAAACCCTACCTAATCATACCGACATTCTACCTATTGCATGATGGCAGCACGGGAGGAAGCTTCAACCAACCAAGTTCGGAGCAAGGGCAAGGTAATTCGATACCTAGACCACACAATTTTTACCAGTAAAATTAACCTCACTAAGAAATAAGATAAATGAACCCAATTAAACTTTTGGCAATGAACCTCGGACTTAGATTAGGCTAGCTAGATTAGGGTTTTAATTTTAATTTTTTTAATTATTTTTTGGTAGGGGAATTGGCCCCGTCTAATGTTTGAATGGATACCACAGGTACCAGTTGTGATGTCCAATTGACTGATTGGGGACTACAGCTGACAGCTGAGGTCAGCATTCAAAATTCCAATGGTCAAACTTTGACCGTGTGCGGACCACAGGGTTGACCTGTGGTTCGCGACCTTAGAAAACAATTTCCTAATTTTTTTTATTTTTTCTAAGTTTAATAGGAAATTAATCTTATTTAATGCATTTTTGAATCACCTAAGTATTTTTGTTTTATTTTTATGAATGTCTTATGACATTTTTTTATTGTTTTATTAGTTTTTTAGATGTTTTTATCATTTTTAGTTAGCTTTTTCCTTATAGTATGCTTTTATTCCAGACATTGACCTCTAGGGCAAGAGAGCTAGATCTACTTAAGACTCTCCGCGGATGGCTCATAGATGGTGAGCTTGATTGGCTTAAAGTCATTGGATTCGGCTATGTATTAGATTTACCTACTATTCAGGTAAACCAAGCTTACTTGACTACATTGTCCAAGCGTTGGAAAGCCCGAACAAATACATTTCACTTGCCCATAGGTGAAATGACTATCACCTTATAGGACATATATCCTCTAGTTCTGGGGCTAAGAATCCTATTTTTGATGTTGTATTTGGATACTAGAGCTAGCAGGCTTAGGATGCTATTGACCATGGACGAGTCCACATTGCTTCCTAGGAGAATAAGCATGTATTTTTAGTTTGTGCTACTATATTCATGATTCTCATGGTATAGATTGTGCTTCTAGACTCCTCGAGCATGAGGATTCCCTAGAACCTCTTGGCTAGCATCTAGAGAGTCATCCAGAGTTCTACTAGGTAGCCATTACACTTAGCTTGGGGTAGCACACTATTATGCCACCTCTACAGGGAGCTATACCAGTTTATTGAGTGGAGCCATAAGGGCATGAGCTGTAGTCTACTGTTGTAGATCTGGGGCTGGTAGCATATTAGGATAGAGCATCCTAAGGATCTACCACTGGATATTACTACTATTGTTTTCGAGCGCTAGTTCTATGCCACCTACTGGCCTCGCGAGGAGGAGGGCATCCGTAGCAGGATTCATGCTAATGACATCCAGCATTATATTACTCAGTTCATGACACTTGGCCCAAATAATGTTTAGTTGCAGCCATACATGGACAGGATCACTGAGATAGATGGTTGATCAGTCGTAAGGTCGATATTTGAGAGTACCAATTTTTATTGCATGTTCTGCGATAGTTTGGAATGGTGCAGGACATTCCTAAGATCCCATTTGTGTATTGTCGATTGGCATTAGAGCAGGATCTACTGTGGATTTAGCCTATGACTCTAGGAGATGAGGCTGATGATTACTAGGAGACTAGTGTTGAGACGGATGTGACTACCCTAGCACATGATAGATGGTGGTCGTTGTTCAAGTGGTATGAGACAGGGCCTTTGGGACAAGATCCAAACTAGGTAGTAGTAGAGGCAGAGGTGGATCCTGATGGGTGCAGGGTGTGCTAGAGGATAGAGGGTGACTGAGGGGCAAAGGCTTTTATTGAGGAGGCTCCTGAGTTTGACCTAGATGAGGAGGCTTCTAAGGAGGATGAGGTCCCTCCTGACAGCGTAGAGGGGGTGCTCCTAACGTAGGTGGCTGACTTGCAGAGCCAGCTTGGCAAGTTCCAAAATCAGTAATAAGAGCGAGATACGATGATTGCTACTCTACAGGCTCAGTTGACTAAAAAGGAAAAGCAATTGACTGAGGTGTAGGGATATATTAAGACTTTAACTACGTGGGCTAAAACTATAGAGACACAAATTTAAACATTGCAGACTACACTAGAGCTAGCTCAGGCACAGTGGGATGCAATAGTAGCAGAGAGAGAGATCTGATTAGGGTATTGATGGGGGCTATGCTACCTCCTCAGGCTATTATGGGGCCTCTAATAGCACCAAAAATAGTTGTACTAGGTAGCCAGGATTCTATGGCTAAGGTCGAGTGATTATAGGATATGGTCATGAGGACCAATGATATGCATGCATCTTAGGTTGCTCGAGTGGACCAGCTGGTAGGTTACATAGAGATGCATGGGTTACAGGTTCCTGAGGATCCTTTCTCTCTCAAGTCTCAGTGGACCAGGACTAGGACTACAATATAGTCTACTACTAGCTCAATCCATCGTACCCATCGAAGTGAGAGGACACACAAGTCCTCTAGTAAACATGGCGACAATAGTCATACCAGGACTAGAGAGCAGTCTACTGCCACATCCAGCCATAGGTCCCGACACACAAAGGTTCCCATTGCATAGGTTGCGGTTGGACAAGTGCTAGGCCTCTTCGGGCTAGGTGGCACACAGGGCCCTCAATAGGGTGGCTAGCAGGGCACAACAGGGTAGTAGGGAGAGCAGGTTCCTGAGCATAGTACTGAGGGATGCGATGAGAGCTCCAGTACATGGGGAGCAAGACAGAGCTAGGGCTTTTATAGCACAGACTAAATTTTGATATATCATCATTTTTGGTGTAAGGTCGAGGACCTATACGATTGTAGCCTATGGGTATTTTTGCATACTCCCTATGTACTCATTTGGACACATATTTATATGATATGATCATTATAGCTCATTCTGTGTACATGTGTGTATATTTTTTTTTGATCTTATGTTTATATGATGCACATGGATGCAATGCTTATGTTATGTTGATACTATATGATGTGATGGGATGTCACGCATTAGATAGCTATTTATTTTATGAAGATGATATGCAGTGATCTAGATGCATAGATATGCTTTTGACGATAAATGCATATAGATGCTATGGTTTCTTTTAACGCATATTTGATATTTCTTCATTGTATGCATTATTTTATGGAGATGCTTTATTTACACGATGTTATTCTAATGTAAATGAACTTGTATGCTTTAATAACTTAAAACATAAGGAATGAATGCAGTGTGTATTTGAAAATTTAATGGATGACGCCACAGGATGTGTAAAAATCATGACTATAATTGAAAATCCTTAAGATAAGAATTTAATCAATTAATCACCCATATATGAAATGTAATGGTACAAAGTTGCATGATGCGAATGAGATAATATGTCATTCTATTTTCTTTCACACTTTGAATGATATGCATGATATAGTCAGTGGTCGTCTAAACATTGTTGTTGATATTTATCCGATATCTATCCTATATCTTGATTGTGCTTTATGCAATGATGTATCACTTCTTGGATACTTTGAAATTTGACGATTTGCAATGACTTTTACCATTTAATGGTTTATGCTTTTGTAGCATTTGTTGCTTTTTAGAGAGATTTTGAGGTTTTTCATGATACTCAAACACCCTAATAAACTTATCAAAAGTTGCATACTAACCACACTAGACTTATGAGATAAAAGGCTTTTGCTAGGATAGACCCTAACTATTCATTATCCCTGTGTGTGCAAATGAATATTTTAAGATAAGACACGAGCGTTCCCCGATGTCAAGCGAGATTCTTTCAGCCCATTGCTAAGATAGGGGTTCCACAAATCTCTTATCCAATCTCAATTTTAGATTTTAGTTGGACTAAGCCACTAAGAAATGTAGGACACCTGAAGCTAGCTCTTCCACATTCAAACATTGGTCTTGTTCATAAGTGAGGTGCTAATGTGTCAAACATATCATCATGCGTAAGGTATAGTAGTGCTGACAATTCCAGGGATTCAGGCTCATTCCTTTCTATCCTTCAATTTTTGGGATACTTGCTCATATGTAGTGAAGCAAGGTAGTCGATTCCATATTCTTTTTGAACTGTCTTTGGATCTTCATTTGATATCTCTTCAAACTAGATTTTGGATCTTCATTTGATCTCTCTTCGAACTGGATTTTGGATCTTCATTTGATCTCCGCTCGAACTTTTGATTTATGATCTTAATTTGATCTTCACTTTGAACTTTGATTTAAGCCTATTTTTTGATCTTCACTCGATCTTTACTTTTCGGCATTTACATTTGATACTCTTCTTCAAAAACTTTCCTTTGGGGAGATTTACTTGGAAAAACTATTTTTGGTATATCGATTGAGAATATCGATCTTATGATATCAATATGGGATATCACTCTAGGGAGTCGAGCTATGATATCGATCTAGGGGCTCAATCATGAGGATTGATATGGGATATCTCTTTGGTATATTTCTCATTTTATCGTAAGTAAGGGATTATGAATAGGGAACTAACCTGTCCTTTTGCCAAATGTCAAAATTTCCCATATCGTCCACACAGAGGGATAAGCAAGAATAACTCTTTTTGCTTCAAGATACCTGGTCTTGCTTCATGGCTTTCATCTTCCCCTAGTCCTTGTTAGGATTGTTTAAATTTGTTGATTAGTGATAGGCTTCTGATATGCTAAGGGCTATACTAACTGAAACTTAGCTACAAAAGAAAAGTGAGCTTTCTACCAACTCTTGATAAGACTACTAGGTATGACTGAGTGACCGAAAAACCCTAGTATATCTCCATAGCAACATTATAGGTTGTGTTGAAAAATACAATTACTCACATGAATGATGGATCATGATAAATGTAGAGATGCATGATTTAAACAAAAACATGGCATCGTTTGTAAGACTGACAAACACAAATGCCTTCTATTACGGAATGCAATGGATGATGAATGCCTATATGCAATGCAGTAATGAGGTGGATGCATGAGTGAATGCAAAATGAAAATTCAAAATTCAAATGCAAATTCAAATATTTTTGGATTTTATGCTTTACCAATTTTTTGGATTTTATTGATTTTATAATTTTTTGGGTTTTGAGCCTCATAATTGACCAACGCAGTACATGCCTCTGAGCCTTTATATTGACCAAGAATTTTTAGGAATCCTTGGAGCTTTTAGGATTGACCAAAGGGATTATGGGTACCTTTGGGGCTTTTGGGATGACCAAGTGATTTTGAGAATCCTTGGAGCCTTTGGGGTTGACCAAGCAATTTTTCAGAACCTCTTGGTGCCTTTTGCATTTGACCAAAGGGCTTACAAATGCCTTTGAAGCTTTTGGGTTGACCAAGAAGTTTTTTTTAGAAAACTCTTGGTGCCTTTTGAGTTTGACCAAAGGGCTTACGATGCCTTTGGAGCTTTTTAGTATGACCGAGCTATTACAAGTAAATCCTCAAGGCTTTTTACTAACACAACCAAGTGGTTTTAGGGACCCTTGGAACCTTTTGGGATGGCCAAGCGGTTTTGACCAAAGGGCTTTTAGATGCCTTTGGAGCTTTTTGACTTGACCAAACCACTAATGAAAGTATTTCAAGCCTTTTAGGATGACCGAGCAATTACCAGCAACTCTCAGAGCCTTTTACTATGCTCTTTAAGCATAAAAGCCTTAATATGGATTATGTGAGAGGTTCAGGCTCTTCAACACCCCTAGCGATGTTAGGCGATAGGTACCTAGACCAATATTTTTAGATATGATGTAAGGTCCTAGCCAATTAGCCGTAAATTTGTCACGCATATCTGGTGGTAAATTAGAGTTCTATTGGTTTTCTTTCAAGACAAGATCCCCAAATTCAAAGTCTCTCTGGTGGACTTTGACATTGTAAGCTCATTTTAGTTGCTCTTGATAAATGCAGAGATGCTCCAGGGCATTCATGTGATGTTCATCAAGTAACGTCAGTTGATCCAATCGAGCTTGCCGCGCGGTGTCATCATTGATGAACTCTTTCAATGTGACGCACAGCGTTGGAATTTCTAATTCCAAGGGCATAATGGCCTCAATGCCATATACTAGTGAGAACGGTGTTGCCCCAATGGGCGTCCGAATACTAGTCCTGTAAGCCCAAAGCACAAGGGGCAGCTGGATGTGCCAGTCTTTGTGGTTTTCTTGTACCATCTTTTTCAATATGGCTACCACTATCTTATTTGAAGCTTTAGCCTACTCGTTGGCTTGTGGATAGTATGGAGTCGCAAAACTATGTTTGATTATATATTTAGATGTCAAATCTCTCACAGTTTTGTTCTTGAAAGACGTTCCATTATCCGATATTATTTTGGATGGAATCCCAAAATGACTTATGATATGCTCTAGTATAAACTCTACTATATGAGCTCCGGTTGTCATTGTTAAGGGTATTGCTTCCACCCACTTTGTAAAATACTTAGTAGTCATGATTATGAATGTATGTCGGCTTGATGATGGAGGAGAGATCTTTCCTATAAGATCCAATCCCCACTGAGCAAATGGCCAAGCCACTTGAATGGGATGTAAGGCCTGCGATGGCAAGTGCATGAGATTAGCATGATGCTAGCATTTAACACATTTATTGACATACGCATTGCACTCCTTCTCCATAGTGGGCCAATAGTAACCCATTTGAAGGATGTGCTTGATGATGGCCATACCGCTGAAATGGCCACCGCACGTACCATCATGGGCTTGCAAAATTACCCATGATGCCTCTTGGGGCTCTAAGCAATGAAGGAGAACTCCATCATAGCTTCTTCGATACAAGATGTCTCCTATTAAGACATATTTAGCTACTTTCTGTTTAAATGTGTGCTTCACGACATACGAAAATCCCTCTAGGATTATACTAAGCTTTAGGAAGTCTTTAATTTGTGACATCCAATTTTGATAAATCTCAGCTTTGACTACCAAGACGACTTGCTCCCCCTACGTATTTACTTTTGAAAATGTAGACTCGAAAACAACCCTGTGGTGAATGGTAGTACCGGGGGTTTCTAGCTTCTGTTTTTTTTGGGGGGGGGGGGGGGGGGGGGGGAGGGGGGGGGAGGGTGGGGGGGGGAAGGTATTTGGGGGGGGGGGCGCGCTTCTTGGAATAATTTGGTGTTGGGGGGGGGCTTTGGGGGGGGGGGGGGATTTTTTTGGGGGGGGGGGGGGGGAGAGGGTTGTTTGGGTTGTTGGGGAAAATTCAACTTGAATGACAAGGGCATTGGAGCTCCTTGCGGTGTGAAGAACACTATTCTAGCACCACCCCCTTGTTCGCACTTTGAACCATCAAAGAATAGAGTCATATCAACATTGTTCTCTGGTTCTTCGGGTTCGGGAGCTTCAGATATGATGAATATTGCATCGTTTGGAAGCTCAATTGTTAGAGGCCTACTATTTGATAGTGGTACCTCAGCTAATTGATCTGCTATGACCTATCCCTTAATGGACTTATGGCTTATGAATTCTAGATCGAATTCTATCAAAAGCATGATCTACTTTGTAGTACGTGTATTGTGATAAGTCTTACTCATCATGTACTACAAAGGATTTTGTTTGGATATAACATACGTCGTATGACTTAACATATAGTGTCATAATTTCTTGGTAGCGAACACTACTGCTAAACATAATTTTTCCACGTATGCATACCCGAGCTCATAGCTCACCAAAGTTTGACTAATGTAATATATGGCCTGTTCTTTGCCTTGCATGTTCTTTGGGCCAACATGGTTCCTAGTGCAAAGTCAGTTGCCGATATATATAGTAGAAAAGGCACCTCTGGCCTTGGTGGAGCTAGCACTGGCGATGTCACTAGGTATTGCTTTATCTTAGTGAAGGCTGCCTTGTAGTCTTCGTCCCAGCTGAATGGGACACCCTTATGTAGCAGTCGATTCATGGGTCAACATTTATCCGATAGTTGGGTGATAAATCACTTTATCGAGGCTACCTTGCCCTGAAGGCTCCTTAATTCCTTAATATTGGTGGGAGGACGCATTTCCAAAATGGCCTTGACCTTCGTTGGGTCTACTTCGATGCCTCTCTTGGAGATGATGAACCCTAGTAATTTTCTAGAAGTTATGCCAAATACGCACTTCTTAGGATTCAGCCTGATGTTGTGCTCTATCAGGCGATCAAAGACTTTCCTTAAGACCTTTGCATGCTCTTCTCATAGCAATGACTTGGCTAGCAAATCATCGATATAATCTTCAAGAATTTTGTGCATATAGTCATGAAAAATGTATGTCATGGCCCGCTGGTATGTGGCACCAACATTTTTGAGGCCGAATGGCATAACTTTATAGCAAAATGTTCCCCATGGTGTTATAAATGTGGTTTTGTGCTGGTCTTCGG
Organism: Wollemia nobilis; assembly: GCA_028583015.1. Lineage (NCBI taxonomy): Eukaryota > Viridiplantae > Streptophyta > Pinopsida > Araucariales > Araucariaceae > Wollemia > Wollemia nobilis. Next base: position 2,178,208 of record JAQPPZ010001560.1, on the reverse strand, counting down.
GTTTAATCTGAATTTGATTGTAACCAAAAAAACCATCCATTAAGGAGAGCATTTCGTGACCTGTAGTTGCATCTATGAGAGCATCAATATTGGGCAACAAAAATGAATCTTTGGGTGTTGCCTTATTTAGGTCTCTAAAATCCATGCAAATATGGATTCTTCCATCGGGTTTTCCCATGGGTACCATATTGGACACCCATTCTGGATAATCGATGGAAATCACAAATTCCACATCCAACAACTTCTGCAGCTCATATTTCACCATTAAGGCCACTATTGGGTGCATTTTCCTAAGCTTTTGCTTGATCGACTTCTTCGTCAAATCTAGCGAAAGGTTATGAGTAACCAATTTTGGGTCTAGACCTGGCATATCCTTATACGACCAAGCAAATAAATTTGGTCTCTCTTTCAGTAGAGGGATGAGGGTGGCCCGCTCATCTGGAGTGAGACTCTCTCCAAATTTTACTTTCTTTGTGCTGGTGGGATCATCACTGATATCCACCTCAAAGGTTTCCTCTACCGACATATGTGATCCCTCCTCCAGTTGGTGAGGCGTAGGAATCAGATGAATGTCATCAGTCGGGTTGAGTGGTTCCGTGTTGGAAGAATTTTTGGCATGATAAACATCATATGCACAACCTGGTGCAAAATGGAAAGGTTGCAACATTTCTTCATTGGGGAAGAAATCCTCAGGCTCAACGGGTGAATCAACGTGATCCCAGTCGATAGCATCTTTGTTAAGATACAATGGTTTAGATGGATCTGCTGGATTGTAGAGTGGAGTGGTCAAATCAATGGAGACCATGTTTATGGAATGGAATTGATCTCCAGGACCACATGGACTGACCTCTACAAAATCTGCACAGTCCTCATACCCACGATCTGGCTCTAATGGCATAGGCACAAAAGGGTCTTCCCTGTGAGGACTACGAATAACTGGATCCTCCCTATGCACTGAATGCAAAATAGGATCATTCGGCTCATGGAGCTGCATGTAGGTCGATGGACGGGGATTAACCAACCGATGGATTTGATCCAGGTTTAACCGTCTTGCTCTCAGATGCGGACCAACATGTAGCTGCCTATAGACCTCATCGATGTCGATGGGTTGATGGCGGTGATGCAAATAAGGAGGACCAAGGTAGGCCCTCTCTAGCTCATCTTCTTCATCATTGTCATAATAGAATCCTTCATTCACCCCCACTCCTGGAGGGCGCTCCTCTAAGTGAGGCCCCATGAATCTCACTTCTTGCATACTGTCATCGCTATCCAAAAAAATTGGATAATTATACCTCATGTATGATGCTATCAAGAAAACTGTCTCGGTCCCTTCCCCTGGATGATCAACATTGGAAAGGATTTCTTCGGTATCTTGTACCGATTCCATAGGCAATAAATGATGCACATACAAAGGCCTGATATAAGCACCTTCGACTTCATCCTCGGGTCCATCGTCATTTGAGGGATCCTCATCTGCATCATAGCCTAGTCCACTCATATCGGAGGTGGACTCCGCTCCATATTCATTACAAATATCTCCTAACTCGAGATCACTTGCAGTCATGGGGTTGCACCCCTACATGTCTGTGTCATCGACTGCCTCATGGGTTTGGTGTCCCAGTTGATCTCTGGGGTTCATTTCTACCTCAGTCTGCTCAAGGAGCCCTTCACGATGATCTTCGAGTGGCTCAATGGTGATGACAGATATCATAGGGTGATTCCTCCAGAATTTGGAGGGATCCGGATGATATGGATTAAAATCCACATCGTCTGCCATGTTGAGGTATAGACGATCTAGGGATGCTATGAGCAAATCATCCTACCCATGTATCTGTAACCCTAGACCGAATCTATCAGTGACTAACTGATAATGAGGTTCCAATGGAGTCCTCCATCCTTGTTCAAAGAGACCAAGGTCATACCCATGCCAGTGATATAGCTCAAAAATATGCATGGCATACTCCGGATTAGACAAATAGTGAATGTTTACCACAAAATGTTCCTCGTCATCTTCATCCATGGGCTCTCACATTGGAAGCTGATCTAGCCTCGCATAGATGAAGTTAGTCTGGTTAGGCGGTTCTCCCAGTGGAACCACCGATCCAATCGGATAATGATGGGTGGATGGTCTGCCCATCTCTTGCGCAGTCTTCAAAATTGGTCCGAAGGTCACATTTTGCACAAGGTACTCACCTAATCTAGTATTAGCGAGATGTACAGTCACCCATGGTGTGGATGACCCTACTAAAGATGCAGGTGAGGCAGGTTGAGGTGCCTCCTCGGCTTTGTCTTGGGGTTCCTCAACTTCCATGGGAATGGGAACATCTTCGATGATTGGCTCGGGCTCACGCTCTTTCTCTTTCTCGCCCATATTCACCTTTAATTTCCTATCATCCCGATGCATGACTGATGTTGATGGCTTCAAGGAAGTGGTGGTGGTATGCTCCGATCTGTGTGACACAGATGGCATCGGTTGAGCATGCACTACCGGTTTACCTCCTGGTTTCCTTATTGGTGATGATGGCCGAACATCTAGGTGCGTTGATGGGAGTATGAAACCCCCAGGAAAATCTGCTAGGTTCACAAACTTAAATGGCTCCTCATCCGAAGACACCACGTGAACCAGTCCCTCATGAATATATTTCATGCATTGATGTAGTATCGAGGGGACACAACGCATTTCATGAATCCAAGGCCTACCGAGTAAAATGTTGTACTACATGGCCCCTTCTATCACGTGACACATTACTAAAATGGTCTTCAAACCCACCTGTATGGGTAGGATAATTGTGCCGACAGTCGAACATAGTGCGTCGTTAAATGCTCTCAATGTAAATGTAGTTGGCACAATGTGTGATTTAGGTAGCTTCAAATGACTCAGTGCCTTGGTCGTTATTATGTTGATCGATGAGCCAGTATCAATCAAGACCCTTTTGAATGGCATGTGATTCACACACGTGATTATATGCAATGGTGGGTCAGCCGTAGTTGTAGAAACCGTCCTTATCTCATGATCATAAAATTGGATCATCGGTTCTTGACACTATTGTACATGTCCCACAAAATTTGTGAATGCCTACGCATCCTGGGCCTGTACTTCAATGGACCTTAAAATATCCATAAGAGTCTCCTTGTGCCTCGGGGACTACTGAATTAATTCATATATTGACAACTTCGCAGGAGTTGTCTGCAGGTTCTGGACCAACCTGCTCCTTAGGGTCACCACCGATCTTGTTGGTGGGCCTAGAATATTCTGTGTCGGCCGCTGATTCGGCGTGGCTTGTATCTGGATAGGAGCACGAGGTTGATTTTGTTGTTCGTATCTCCCATGCCTAGTAACAACATTGACCATACCTACGAACCCCTGGGTAGGTGGTTCGACTCGTACCTGGTTAACTTGACCAACGTTGTTTCGAGGTGCCTCATGATTCGGTAAGGGGTTCTTATAAATCCCCATATTTTGATTGTCTGGCACCTACGGATTGTGAGGCACTACAAGCTCACCCTTGTCGATCATATTTTGCACTAGGTGTTTGAAAGACCAACACACCTCGATGTCATGTCCTTTCATTCTATGAAAGATGTAAAATAAATCATCTTGAAACCCCTTTGGTTTAGGTTGATTGGGGTCTATCATCTTGACTTCGGGTAATCTGATCACCTTGGCCTCACATAACTGATGAAAAATCATCGTCAATGATTCCATCAATGGTGTGAACTAGCGAGGTGGGCGTTGCTCTTTGTTTTTTCCCTTATAGTTATTGTGCTTATCATACTACACAGGTGGAGGCTGGGCCTGGTAGTTCTACTTCTGCTGCCCCTTGTCCTCCCATTGGAGATTTAATACCACTTGATTTACATGGGCCTACTTGCCCTGATGCTTCGTGGTACTCTTCTTCTATCCCTCTTTCCTATTTTTGAGCTTCAAGTTGCCCTCTTGCAACTTGATATCCTCAATCACCTTGGCTTGCACCAAAGCCTCTTCGAATGTAGCGTACTATTGCAGCTATAGTAGTAACGAGATGTGCTTGGCACAACTCTTCATGAACATCCGAGTTAATTCCATGGTAGGAATGGGGAATGGCAACTTCACCATTAATCTTCTCCACCTCTTTCCATATTGTTCTATGGGCTCATCGTCGCATTGAGCTAGCACAACCAAATCGGAAATATTAGCCTATTTCTTGATGCCAAAGGAATAGCATTCAAGAAAGGCATCAGCTAATTGCTCAAATCTTGTTATACTATGCTTCTTTAGCTAGTTAAACCACTCTCGGGTAGGCCCTAAAAGTGTCATGATGAACGTGCGCAACAATAAGGCATCGTTGCTTGCTATCTGAAAGCAAGCATCCAGAAAGCTCATTACATGTTCTTGTGCATCTTCATCACCCTTGAACTTATCTAACCTGGGCATGTCAAAATGCTCAGGGTAGGCCAGAGTAGGCACTAAAGGATCCAAAGGCTCGTTATGGATTTTCCTTAGAGTCAGCTTTTGAATAGTCGTGCCTTGTCTCTCAATGGCTTTAATTTTCTCGACCAAGGCCTTATAGGCCTCTGAAGATAGAAAGTCCTCCTCCCTAAGTTGATGCGTAGGTGGCTTAGGAGGTACTATCTTCCTTGTGCGATATGGAGGTCTTTTCTCTTCCTCCTCTTCAGCTCGAGAGCTTTCAGGATATTCCTATTCGTATCCATCTCCCACTGCTACTTCATGTTGTCTATGCCTTTGAATATTGAGCGGTGGTAGCCGCTCCCTTTGTTCGGTAGTAACATGAGTACGAGCATCTCTATGCTCTTGGTGCATCTCGTCTTGTGAGAAAGCCTTCCTATGCGTGTGCTCTTGATGCTCTTCTTGAGGATACAGGCCAGCCCTAGCTAACCGATCTTCCTATTCTACATGTTCCTTTTGAGCAAGGATACGCTCCTCGCGCATGCACTGCTCATATAATCTCTGTCTTATGAGCCTTTGTGCTTGAATATTTTCATCTTCGATATGCTACCTCTCTAGGCGAGCATCCTCCAATTGGTCTTGGAGGAGTTGGCATTTTTGCTCTGATGCCAGTCGATGTGACCTATCGATCTGGTCGATCATGGGAGGCCTTTGATACCCTTGCTCTATACGAGCAACTTTGTGGGTTCTGTACCCATCAGACTGATATGTTGTGCCTTTGCCTCTATCTGTAAAGATGGCATTGGCCTCCTTGTGTCCTATATTATGAACCACCATGTGCAGATAGCGGGTGCATGACATGAGGGCACTTGGAAGCCTCCCCATGTTCTCTAGTAGTGCGGACGACACTCCCACTATGCTCACTCGAGGCTCGAGTGGGTGGAGCGGAAGGCTTGCAGCCTAGCTACTCTAGAACACTACCTAGACCTTCTAACTACCTAGACCACCATCACTCATTCGATAGTGTACCATTATCTCCCACCTTTGATATGTCAATGGTGATTTTGCGTGTTGGACCATGCATGGGAGTATGGCTAGTTCTATGCTCGGTTGTGAGCCTATCTTCCTACCCCTGAATGGGTGGGTCTCTAGTCCTTCTATACTCATAAGGTGGAGCCATAGATCCTCTAGTAGACTTAGTACGTAGGGGCACCAACCTGGTCCCCTGCATAATAAACTCTTCAGTCGACCCCGTGGATGCACGTGCATTACGGTCTCGGTAATGGCTCTCAAGTGGAACACCCTCATGCTGGAAGGCTTCTTGTTCTACTCTATGCCTAGAGGAGTGTACTGAAGCTCCTCTATTTGGGGTTTGCTCTATTGGCTCCCCCATGTCGAGTTGTCTCCTCGAATGCTAGCCGAATGATGTTCGGTTCGCTCATGTGGTTGAGGATTCGACACGTATTGTTGTGAACTAGTTAGGGGTTGGTCATCGACGTTGGATTTGGACCATTTTCGACCACCCCGTGTGTCCACCATTGTGTACCTAGAGTCTAAATGTATTATTATTAAGCAAACAAGGTATACAACAATGATTATCTCATTTTAAGTTTTAAAAGTGAGTCCTAAACTGTTTGATGTGTTTTCAATATGTGTTGTATCAGTTGTAGAAACTCTTATCGTGTTTTTGTAAAACTTGTTGGATTTTATTCTTGGTTTAATGGATTTCACCTGTACGCTCATAGCTCGACAACTTGGCTATGAACTCCAAGTCATGTAAATCCCCCGTGTGTGGTAATGAAGCCCACACCCAGACAAGGAGCATAGGTCCTGCCAGATCCTCACCCAATCTCACCTAGTCAGTGTTATACCCTTCGAAGAGGAGTACATGCAAATTTTTTGGGCTACGGATGGTTCTTGGATCCGGTATTGGTCTATATATCAAGGGTTCATAGGATTTGGGCCAACGGATGGAAGTTACGCCCACCGTCGTTGAACCCTACTAGTGGTTGGATGCCAAGCCCAACTCACTAGCGTTTAAGTGTTTCATGGTGTGTGTGGTTCTTTTTAATTGTACAAAAATAAATGCATCATGTAGCACTCATGCTCATTCTCTATATGATATGCAAAATGAAAGAATGTTTCAAATTCAGAGAATGCAAATTAATGTAGATGCTATTTCAGACAATGCACATTACAATGATGAATGGCCTCTAATCGGGCCTCAAACATGCAAACCGACACACAATATTTATCAAGCATGCTGTATTCTAGGGTGGACTACAATCAGAGATCCGTTGTTCCTAGCAACGCCTTTCTAATGATGCAAAAATAGAATGCTAATCTAGGACTTAATTCATTTTCCTTTTTCTTAAAATGTCCTAATTAAATTTCATTTTATGCATTCTGGAAAAACATAGATAGTAAGAATAGAGACAGAGACTAAAAATTGGACCTACCTCAGACCCTCATCTGATGGAGATTTATCCCTCTATCTGTCTATGTCTGTTGTAAACCATAGGTTGGGTCTATGGGCTGCAGTATGAACCGTGGGTTGCAGCTATGGGCCAACAATTAGACCACAACTATCATCTATGGTTTGCACCTGATATCATAAAAAACACATGGGTTAAAAATTAGGGGCATAAAATGTGGAGTTCCACCATGATCGCCATCTGTAACCACCAGAAAGGCTCACACCCGAGGCAAGAATCCCATTATTGCAATAGTAAATGAATAAGCAACATGCATAAAAGATAAAATTGACAACAAGATGTATGATAAACACTTTATTTATTCATGAAGTCCAATTTGTGTTACAATTACATCCCTCTTAGGGATAATCACGTTGATACAATATTACAATAAGGTTTCTTGTGATTGTAATCCTCTTCAAGATAGGTGTGATGCTCAATGTGCCTTTATAGGGTGACACGAACTGCTCTAGGGTGGAGATGCCCTCTTCTTCATGATGAGGAAGGAACTTGATAGTTGGTTCTCCTTTGAAACTATTCCCTACGGTCAAGAAACAACACAAGAATGTCAAAAATATAGGCAACCTCTCATGATGAGGCCCTTTTAGGTAAATTACATAATGACATCCTTAAACACTTGCACAATCAAGAAAGTGATAAAAGCATGCTTCTAAACTATGTAAATCGAATCAAGATTTATACAATAGCGTAAAGAAAGAGAACAACTACTCTATGCATGGATCAGATATGTGAAATAAGGCATGAAAGTGCATAAAGAACTTATTAATGTCCTAATTGAAGCATAAACATAAAGAAGCTAAATTAACCTAATTCTACGATCAAAAATCTGCTAAACTGCCATAAAATCATGAAAACAACCAATCTAAGCTATTTAACTGGACATAAAATAGAAATAGGAAGGTGGTTATACCTCTGTTGCAAACCACAGCTCTGATGAGCGGTCTGCACTATAAACCATGGCTGAGAGCCACGGTTAGCACTCTGATAGGCTTACCCTCAATTCCAAGGGTAGTGGGCTTGACCTCCTTGTCCAATTGATGTTCAAGGGTCACCTTCGATGTCCTTTCGATAGATTTGGTGGTTGAATCATTTGATTGGGCCTTCATTTGCCCAAATTTGCACTTCTTGACTCTCCTAGGCACCTAGGGCATCCATGACTAATTGATCTTTAGAGTATTGGCAAAGTAGCTCTCAAATGCACGTGTTCAGTATGCAATTCGATAGGGCTTCGTTGCTCTTTTGATCAATCAACTCTGTATATCTCTTCCCCATTTGAAGGGGGTATTTATAGCATGTCCCTAGGGCTAGGGGTGGCTTCATGGAGAAGCCAAGATCAAGAAGGGGTGGTTAGGATAGTTTGAATGGAAGCTTCTGGCATCTTCCGTCCTTCAACCACCCTCTTCTAGATCAAATGGTCGTTCCAACCGATTTGGCTCGGATTGAAGGCCAACTGAACTTTAGTTAAGACCGTAGGTCACAGTTGCGGTCTAGACTATAAACCATAGGTCTCAACCATGGTTCAGCCTGTAGACCATAGGTCTGGGCTATGGTTCAGACTGATTAGGCCAAGGAGCCCAAATTGAGTGGTTAGAACCACTGCTCTATCTTGGAGTCTATCCAAGATCTTCCATATGGTCTTGTAGCATGTCCATATGAGTAGTCACCCTCGACATGACGCGTTTTAGGTGTCTACACAAACACATTTACATGCACACATTTCTATACAATTATTTCATTTTTACGACACCATGCTAAGTTTTTCTATGCATTTTCTATTGTTCCATTTCACTATCAATTTATTACCTAGGGTTTATTTTTAACTAATCCACAAATATTAAGGCAATTAAAATCCACTAATCGACACTATGCTCCTTTCCATGTTGGTGCTCACTTTACCTCTCATTGTATTCCACACTTGTCTCTATAATTTGGTAGTACTTAACTTATCAATTTTATCCTCACCTCTCTATATATCTTCCTCTCTCCCTCTTTCATAGCATAAAATAAACATTTTTCTATGCGATTACACTTATATAGTGCTCTTAACTCAGATTCATAGCTGAGGCTATGAATTACATTCATAGTAGAGTCTAGAAATAACATTCACAACCTCTACTATGAATCAATTTATCAAGCGGTATTTCTACCCTTATACCCTACTCTTTCCATATGTGCTAAAAGTTTGCATTTTCTTCACATATTAGCCTTCCATTTTCCATATTTCAATTGATTCATCATCATTTCTCATCTTCTCCACTATCAAATTTTCACTGGAGCGGATAGACATTCAACATTTAAAAGTAGCCTTGCACATAATCAAATAACCAAACATTCAATCATGGATACCACATTTGTCTAAGAAAATTTTTGCTAGAGATCATCTCAATCCCTCCTTTGCTAAGGGTAGACAAAAAGCAGAATATCTCTTCTCAAAAAAACTCCAATTCAAACAAACATTTGACAAACCCAATACCTGAGTCTTTAGATTAGAGACACATTCCTTTCCTCGAAGTGGCAATCGTAAGACCACTCATGAATAAAGTACTTGACACAAATATCCTTAGGTCTGAATAGTTTATCAAATAAAATCAAGCTCAATAATCTATCAAAGGCAACAAGTTTCAAAGGTATTTGTTCCTTCCACAATTGGGACATCTCACATTGATCACAAAGCAATATTCTCTTATATCTTCTCTCGAAGCAATTATTACGACACTACAAAAGAGTTATAATGAATCATAATTCATTCACTATAAATATGTCTATTTCATCTACAACCATCCATCATCAATCCATCTTATTCAAAAGCTAAACAACTAAGGTGATGTCATCAGTTTTTGCATTACACTGTATCTCCACATAATGTAGTACAAAAAGGGACAAATGTAGACATCCAAAAGTCATACATTATATCTTCTTCCATCATCATAGCTGATCAATTTGCAAAGCCCATGAAATTTGCATAAATTAGCCTCAAAAACCTATTCATTAATCAAAAATACTATTCATATCCATAAGCCCCCTTGGGCTACTTAATCCCCTTACTACACTTAACTCTAGGTCCCGATGTGACCACCATCATGACTTAATGTTGGTTAACCTTTTACCTTGGTCAAAAAGTCACTTTATTGTCAAATTTCACTTTATGGCTAAGTACATAGCTAATTAACTTAATCATGATTAAGAGTAAGCCTTCCACCTCATGTAGTCTACCCTTTTGACTAGCTTTGTCTTTACACCTCACCTAGTCTACCCTTTGACTAGGCTAGCCTTCCACCTAACCCCTCTGATATTTGCCCCATCTCACATTCTCTTGTGCATTCAATGACAATTAAAGGTTTTTACACACACTAAAACATTTTAAAATTAAAAGGCTTTCCACCTCAACATGTCATAAATGACATTTGGAGACTTTCCTCCACCTATTTATTGCATGTGGATGGGTGAGAAATTCTCTCACCCAATTACACTTATGAGGTATGGCACCCATGCCACCTCAAAGGACACCTTAGGGGACAACTCAAGGGACATATCACAATGGACATCTCACACATGATACCTCATATTAGACACCTCATGGGATATCTTAGCCCCTCCCCTAACCTTGGAAAACTCTATAAATAGAAGGCCAAATTCTCTATTTCCAAGAGACACCATTTTTCTTAACAAAACTTTGCTAAAATTGACCTAGACCACATCACTCAACATCACAAAATATCACTCATAATAGATTCCCACATAATAACCCACATGAAATCCATCAACATGACTTGATTTTTATAGGTTGCAGGTAAATATTGAAGATTTTGAAGAAAATTTGGCAAACAATAGAATAAGCTCCTACATCAAACGAAACATTACTTAAAAATTTATCAATTCTAGGAATCATAGTTACATTCACAAGATAGGCTATGAATACCAACACAGTTAGAATCATAGCCTAGACTGTGAATCCCATTTTCAACTTTCTAGAGCCTACAAAATCAGGTAATTATTCTCTCTCTAGGTTTTTCATAATTTTACATAGTTTTAGTCATGTTTTGAGAATATTTTAGAGGTATTTTTGTCTTCAAACATGAGGGGTTTGATCAAGATAGACCCCTAAACGTTCTAACCAATTTTTATAGGTTTTATAGGTCTTGAGGATAGATTTGACCACTGATGACACACTAGCAATATGCCCACTTACATTGAGGAATACAAGGAGACAATTGAAGGCTATTTACCATTCATGTTGGAAGAGGGCTTCCCTTATGGAAGGTCCAATTTTGTAGCCCTTAAGGGCACTTTTGTAAAATTCCACTTTATAACCCCCTTTTATTATCAATTTATAAAACAACTAGTTTTCGTGTATTTCAGGAACAAAAATGGTTGAGTCAGTATTTTTGGAGGAGCTTAGGGAGAAGAAGTTTAATAGATTTTGCAACATCACAAAACTATAATGTGATGGTTTAACAAGAAGGCACCTCCACAAGAATTTTAGACTGATGACCTTGTGTTGAAGTGGGATGAAGATTGAAAAAAGATAAAAAAGCATAAAATTTTTGATCCTTATGGTCTAGACCTTATCAGATTTTTGGGAAGTATGAATGCAACACATTTGAACTAGTTACAACTAATGGTTAATTTTTTTAATATCGATAAATGACCAATATTTTAGAACACTTTGCATAAGAAAAAACATGTTAATTTGTATTATAGTGTACATAGAAAAGCATAATTAAATAATCTTATCACTATTTTGAAAAGAAATAGGTGGTATATGATGAAATTTTTAATTATAAAGAGACTATTGGATTGAAAATTAATGAAATTTAAAGCGAAAAAACACTTCAAGGCAATTGCACGTGCTAACAGTTTTTATAGGTGAAATTGGGTAATAAAATAGAGCATGCACACTTTTAGAATTAATGAGGCCAATTACTAGCCTCATCCTCTAAAATCATATCCCCGCGGCTTAATGCACACACTAAGTTTTCAAGCATTCAGAAGCTAGATAATATAGAAGAGGAAACGCTAAATGATTTTGTAAGCAGAGGTATAGTTTGTACCAAAAATTAAGCTAAGCAACCATGCCTATCAGTAAAATTGAGCTCTAGGATTGCATGGTAGACATTCATGACCCAAAGCTCACCATTAAAATGAAAATTCCAAGAGACACAGTCAAACAAAATACTAGTATTTTCTCAAAGGAGCATTCAACTATAGTTTCATGGTATTCTTGGTTGGCAATATATATTCCCAAGCATGTGCACCCTTCCTTGTAGCTAGTAAAGATAGTTACAAACAATTATGATGCTTTGATGTCAAAACTAGGATGATATCTAATTGTAAATGCTAGGTACTTTTTTTCTTAGACCTATACATTTTATAGTGGTATTTTTAGTTGGTGTTCACCTTGATAGACACCCTAAAGCTTTTAAGAAGGAAAAACAAAGGGCCTACTATGATGATATGCTACTATCTTGGCTCAATGACCAATTATGCTGCTAAAAATGTTTTCCATGCCAGTTATCATTTTGGTCTAGATAGTGATGAGTATGTATATGCTTACCAAATATTTATGGCATATACCATGACCAATCCCTAAAGCCCCATCTATTTTGATTATAACTATTACCTTAACTCAACGAGGCATGCCCAACTAGTATAATTTAATCAAAATGAATATGGATTATTTAGGTACCCTTCATACTTGGCATGGCTATTCATGTATTATAAATAAAATATTTCCCATAATTAAAAATAAGCAAGTGAACCCCATAGGGGAAGGTTTTTTTAGTGGTGGGTTGGACACTAGCACTCAAAACTTCAAACCCTTACATGAAGATTAATGAAACTTTTCTAGTTCCTTCTATGGCATATATCTATGAAGAAACTCCTTGAATAACAAAAGGGATAAGATCTCATCTTTGGATCCATGGCCAAGAAACTAGAGATTGGTATTTTCTCAATAATTGTATAATCATTAGAATATACAACTTTACAAGGGATCCCTTCTTGTTGCTATATTATGTGATCGATTGGATATTTGGAATAGAATTCAATCAACAAGTAGACTGCATAGATGTAATTTTTGGATCAGAGGTAAATTAGGCCTACACATATGGCCTACCTCTAAACAATGGGTTAATTACCTTGAGGGCTTAGAAGAAAAATTAAGCTCTAAAAACTAAACTACAAAAACTAAAGCTAAAGGTGGTTCCAAAAATATGGAGGTATGACCTAGATGGGGTTATGGAGGACAAACAAAAGGAGACAAATAATAAGCCTATTACTTTTAAGCATGTCGAAATATTGGATATAGAGGCATACTAGAATAATTTGGAGGAAGAGAAGAAGATATAGATATGAATAAAGTAAAAAAAATGCCTCCTTAAAGGTTATTTTATGATGTAGTAGATACCTACAACCCAATTAAGAAAAAAAAACATGGCTTAAGTGAAACGAGGAAAAATATGATGGAAAATATACAACAATGATAAAAGGAGAAAATCTAGGAATGGTGGACTTTTAGGTGGGAAAATGGCATTCAAAAAAAGGGTTTGGGTCTTATAATAGACTATGAATTTGAAAAAAACTATGACCAAAATTATGAAACATGGGTAGATGATGATGATGAGGAGGAGAAGGACCGTAGGGATACAAGAAATGAATAATATGATCAAATATTGAATCCTAGGAGCAATATAAGTAGGATCCATAGTAGATTGATTCAAAGGAAGATCAGGCTACAAATAAATTACCAAATGATAGACAACATGTTGGGAGTCTAGAAGAAACAAATTTGGGTGAAAAATATCAGCTAGAGGAAGTCCCAACCTGACAACAAGAGATTCAATTACCTTCATCTCATGAACTTAAGAAAATTTATTCAATTGGAGTAAAACTTGTGCAAAATATGGGATATACTGAAGGAGGCCTTGGAAAATCTTTATCAAGTATGCTTGAACACCTCCAGTAAAAACAAATAGGATGCCTAGTAGGACTTGGAACTAGCACTGACCAAATAAAAAATTAAGAGGCTCCTTAATTTGTGCATAAATTCTCTAATCCCTCAATGTAACCATAATCTAGAGAGAAAGCTAAAAGGAAAGGATCCCCACTACATTAGCTTGATGAGGGGGCAAATAAGGCCAATACTTAAGACATAATTTTGGCATCCCAAGAATAAGCTAGAGCATAAGGAGTAGGTATGTCTTCCCTTGATCCTAATTCTACTTCTTCTAATCCATATCCACCACCTCCCTCTCCTCTCAAGAAACTCTCAGAAGAGGTATCCCATCCACAATTGCCTAATAAGAGCATCACTTCCACCACACTCCCAAAATAGGAGTAAGCCTCCATTAGTTCATTGCTACTAACTTTTGAGGATTTTTCTTTAGTCTAGAAACCCTCCTTTTCTCCATTTCCCCTTTTCCAACCCTACTTTGCTATTGTACCCCTTTCAAACTACCCAAATCTAGATGTACTGAGCTAGTTTCAACAAGCGTAGGCCAATGCACAAAAAAGGATGGATGAGCAAGTGCCTAAGAAGGAGCTAAAGCAAGTGCCAACTAGAATGATGTGTATTATGGCCTGTTTAAAGGAAAATACTCAATAAAAACCTTCATCACCACTTTAGACAAGCCTTCCTAAAATTTAACAACAAACAAATATAAGAGGATGGTGCAAGAGGTGGATGTTGTCTAGTTTCCATTAGTTGATAATGCACAATTGGATCACTCATCAATTGATACTATGCATATGAAAGGAGTCTGGGTAGAAGAAAAGTACCACATGGAAAAGCATAAGGAAGAGTGCATAACAAAAGCTATGGATTAGGAAAATGTTGAAAAGAAGGATCTGTAAATAAAAATTGAGAAATTATAGCATAGCCTTAATGAAGATCCAACCCTATCTTATTTTTAGGAAAGAGATGAAAATTTTTAGGCCCTAGAAGAGAATTTGAAGAACCTACAACTAGAGCTTTATGAAGAAAAGTAAAAAGTACAATCTCCCCACTTCTCTAGGGAAGAATTGGTGGAAATAAAGAAGGATAGTTGGAGTAAAATTGTTGAAGCAACCATGCTTATGTACCCAATCATGGACTACTTGAGTTTCAGCTTACAATTTGTCAAAGTAGAACAAAAGGGTTTCCAAGCTATTTAGAGTGTGATAGCTGAAAGGATGAAAGAAAAAAAGGTAATGTTGAAACTTTGATGAAAAAATTGAGCCACCTTGTGGTATTTATAGGTAGATAATTGGCTAAAATAATGTACCTAGCTAATGAGCTTATAGTGTGGTATCAAGTGGTGCAATAAGGGTGGAAACTTTCTGTGTCATTAAGTACAAAAGGGGAAAAAACAATGGCTCCACTGTAGGACATAATAGGCCTTGGATTCCCTAATATCTAGGATGACGAAGGAAATTTTAATACCAAGGAGTAGCTCAAGACCTAATTTGAAATCATGGATAGAAATGAGGAATAATTTATTAAGTGGTCAAAACCTAACAGTGAAGATATAGTTTTTGCATTTTTTGGTACACTGGCTACAATACATGCTAAGGTACAAGAACTCATAAGCAGATATATGGACCCATCACACAATAAGGTTAATCACCTAATATCTATCTATAATAAAGCTAAGATATTTAAGGAAGGCTTGGGAAGATGCTCGCTAGGTATTAATGCTTAGAAAAAGTACCACAACTAACCAAGGGATAAGCAAATATGAATAGGAAAATGGATTTGTTGTGGAAGAGCAAAGGTAGGAAGCATGAGGTGAGACCTCTAGAACTCAAAAATCTAGATCCTACCAAGTGTACTACCACATTCATCTTGTTTTTGTTGTTATGTTGCTCCTCTTTTTGGTACATAATTCTATATTTTGTCCATCCCCCAAGTGCTTGCCTCCTTCTAATCTTAATATTTTCTATGGATTTTATTGACTCCATTTCCCATTGATTAAATTTCTCTAGGTTCTCAAATTTATAAGAAAAAATCCCTTGGAGGTGCCAATAATGTGGGCCAATACAAACTTCCAACATAGATAGGTTCTAGAAAAATTTTCTAGATTATCAATTTTATAAAAATATTGTTGCTTAAATAAAATGAAAGCTTGTTGGACTTGACAATTCTTGTATATGACTATTTGGAAGTCAAAATGAATCTTACCAGGCTTAAAAATTTGCTAAGATAAATAAATTCATCCACTTCTTCATGGATCACTCCATCAACAAGGCTTGAGGTGGCAAAAAATTTCAAGTAATGATGTAAGAAAAGCATCCCAAAAGTTAAATCTAGTCTAGATATTACAACAAAAGTGGCCAAGGATTCTTAATGTTAACATCAACAAGAACATTTATAAGTCCTAGTCAATCAAGAGTATAAAAATAAAATAGTGGCTAGGATTTTTAATGATAACATCAACCAAAGTTTCCAAAAGTCCTAATTAGTCTAGAGTCCTTAGTCATCATTGGCTAAGGTTTCTCCAAAGTTATTAAGTAGAAGCATCCAAATTTCCTAGCCATTCTAGACTTCAAAACAAATAATAGCCAATAATTTTCAAAGGTGATATTACCCAAGGCCCTCATAATTCTTGACTAGTCAAAGAGTCTAAAGAGTAATAGTGGTCAGGTTTTTTCAAAAATGTCATCATCTAAGGCACTCAAAATTTTTAGATAGGACTACTAGCATGCAAAAAATAAGTCACGAGTCCAAAGAAAATAGTGATCAGGGATTTTCAAAGGTGACTTCAACTAAACTTCTCAAAAGTCTCAACCAACTAAGAGTCTAAAGAGCAATAGTGGATAGGCTTTCTCAAATATGATGTAATGCTCTTAAGTTTTGGCTAAGTATCCAAGGTCCCAAAAGGAACCCAATAGATTGCTAACAAATGATAAAAAAGAGCTCTTAGATAGGTCCTTTTCAACAAAGATCATGTATATTAGAGGCCTATACCACCTAGAAACTTAGCCATTCGAACCAAAGTAGTTAAGCTAGACCTGCAACTACTAGTTTAAGAAAGTGATGGCTAGTATTCTAGAACTTGCAATAGTGACAACCACTCCTAGTGATTATGATTGAAAATACCTATAAGTTTGACAACTGGCATAACAGTAAGGCATAGTGATAAAAATTCAATCATGTTGAAGATTTGAGACAGCTAGGTTCATTATTGATTGCATCTTAAAAATATTTAGGCTAGGATTGATAGTTGGTTGTAGTAGGGTAGAAAAGTAACATCTACTCCTCCAAGTATGACGACTTCCCTGAATTGGTCTAGGATATGATTATTCACGTCAAGCATACACTAGGCTATCTACGTAATGAAAAATCTATTGAACCATGATGTGAAACCTCCAAAACTCATAAATCCTAATCTTACTAAGTGTGTGGCCCCATTCATCTAGTTTTTTTTGTTCTTCTACTTATCTTTTTGTTGCATTTCCATATTTTTCCTACTCGCCAAGTGTCTTCCTCCTTATTATCTTAATATTTTTCTCTAACTTGTATTGATTTAATTTCCTAATGAATAAATCTCTCTAGGTTCTAAATTTTATGATAAAAAAACCCTTAGAGGAACCAATAATGTGGGCCAATGCAAACTTCCCACATAGATAGGTCCTAGTAGATTTTTATGGACTCATTTTTATAAAAATTTGTTGCTTAAATGTAAGGAAATTTTATTGAACTTGAAAATTCTTGTATATGACTAGTTAGAAGCCAAAATGTATCTTGTCAGGATCAAAATTTTGGTAAGGCAAATAATTCCAACCACTTCTTCCTTGATTGCTCCATCAACAAGACTTAAGGTGGATAAAATTTTTAAGCAATGATGTAAGCAAAGTGTACCAAATTTTTTATCCAGTCTAAAGATCAAAACAAGAGTGATCAGGGATTCTTAATGATAACATTAGAAAGATAATTCATAAGTCCTATCTAATCAAGAATTTGAAAAGCAAATAGTGGTCATGGTTTTCAAATTATGACATCAACCAAAGTTCCCAAAAATCCCAACTAATCTAGAGTCCAGAGTTGTCACTACCTGAGGTTTATCCAAAGTGAAATAAGAAAAAACATTCATATTTCCTAGCCATGTAGACTCTGAAGCAAATAGTGGCCATGGATTTCTAAAGGTAACATCATCCAAGGTCCTTAGAATTCTTGACCAATCAAGACTTTGTAGAGTAATATTGGCTAGGGTTTTGCAAAAATATCATCAACTAAGGTTCTCAAAAGTTTTGGCCAAGTCTACTAGCATACAACAAATAAGCCATGAGTTTGAAGTAAATAATGGTCAATGATTTTCAAAGATGATGTTTACAAAACTCCTCAAAATTCTTGGCCAGTTTAGATTCTAGAGAGCAATAGTGGTTGGAATTTCTCAAAGATGTTGTAATGCTCTCAAGTTTTGGCCAAGTGTCCAAGGTCCTAAAAAAAATCCAAAAGACTACTAATATATGATGATAAAAAGAGAAACTCCTAGATAAATCCATTTCAATAGAGCTCATGAATGTTAGATGCCTAGACCACCTAAATAATCAACAATTTAGACCAAATTAGTTAAGCTAAACCTACAAGTACTAGTGCAAGAATGACAATCAGTATTCTATAACTTGCAATAGTGACAATCACTCCTAGTGATTATGATTGAAGGTGCCTATAAATCTAAAATATGATATAACAATAAGGCATAGTGGTGAAAATCTAAGTGTGTTGAAGACATGAGGTTGCTAGGTTTATTATTGGATGCATCTCAAAAATTTTAGGCTAGGATTAATATCTGGCTATAGTAGGGAAAGAAAGTGACATCCACTATTTCCAAGTATGTTGATTACACATGGTCCTTTGACTGAGCCAAGATATGCTTATTCATGTTAGACCTACAATAGATAATTTTTGTAATGATAAAAATAAAACTATATGCATTGTAAAAATTATAAATAACTTAAGTCTCCTCAATAAGAGGGTCTATGATTTCAATATTTTCCTATTCTAGATTGTGTACGTTGTTTGGCCTCTACAAGTGTATGTATTGTAGAATATAATGTGTATGTTGTCATTGCATTCCTAATTATTATTTATACTTTGTATAAGATAATCTTTTCTAAACACATTTTGTCAAGGTTTGGATTGTTGTTTGGATTATCTAATGCAAAGTTCTTGGAATATTTGAAATGCATGATATGAGCTAGATTAAGATTTTGTAATGCTTTATTTGATAGTTGCTCTGTTAGACTCTGCTTGAAGTTAGATTGCAGGACATTCATACAACAAGCTTAATTGTCGTTGCCTAGAATCAAACCATACTTTGATCAATTTATATTCCTTTCCGTCTCTCTAATCGTCTCATATTGTATTTAGTCTTATATTATTTATTTTTATTACCACAAATAAGGAACCAACCTTATCTAACTTAGATGCAATTCTAAGCCTTTCAATATTGGTTTACAATTTAAAGTGCAAATCACAAACAAGTAAAATCATGAACCAAGACTTCCCATATATACTACTTATCAACATGTTTATCTTCCCATAATGCATACTTAAAACTCACTCAAGTCATCCACAAGTATATCTTAACAAAATAGGATGGTTGGGCATCTCTTGAAAACTTTGTACCATTCCCAAATCTAAAGGAGGTCCTAGAATTCTAGACACTTTTATCCAAAGTAAAGACTTAACTATCAAATGTATTTATCTCACTCTCCAAGGTTTGAAACCATAGAAATTTCTATTCAACGTAATATTAATTTAGATACTCATAAAGAGTAGCAAAAACTTTATGTGAATATAAAGTTCTCAATGGAAAATACTTTATAATAAAGGATCCTACCTCTAAAAAAAAATTAATCTACAAGGAATGAAGTTGTTTCATTGCTAGCTTGGATATGTCACTCATTAATAAATGGTCTCAATATTGGTAAATCCAACATATGGTAGAACATAGTGGTTCTTCATGAAGAAAAATCTTTAGCTCTATAGTCTATTTTGAAGGGTCTAAACTTCATGAAAATATGCATGAGCATAATTATAGATTTTTGGGATCATGTTGCTTGCTCTTTGATCTCATAAAAGATATCTAGAAATATTTTTAAACTTCTTACTTTTTTATATTCATCCTTTTACTATATATGAATTAATTATAAATATTATGGTGATTAAACTTTGCACCTTAGTTATATATATTTTGAATCCATCTATCCTCAATTGCTTAGTCCTTTCCTATTAACTGTTATACTTATTGAGAAATGATAAACTTCCTTCTTAGAAAAAGAGTGGTCCCTTCTTGCTCCTCAAATTTGAAAAACTAGAGTAGAGACTAAAAGTTAGGCTCTTCGATCAAAATGACTTCATTTTAAATTAGCGATCTCTACTATTCTTGATACTTATGTACAACAATTTGTGCCTTCTACAAAAATCAAGATATCATACATTATTTAACTTAGTATTGTTCAATGGTCTAAAGTATCTAGTTTCTAATAGTTTACTTGAATTTTGACCTCCTAGAAAATTGCCTTGATAGGTAAATTCTTACATGATGAAATCCACCCTTGATGAAAATACTATAGGTCAATAGTTCTAAAATTCTTTTAAAAATCAAGGTGCCAAAGAGTATTTACAAGTTCAACTTCAACATGGGAATTTTATGTTGAATCTTTTGTCAAAATTACTTTTGTAGCTAATCATCATCTAGAAACGTGTTTAACACCTCCCACTAGTTGGTTGGAGTAGTGGAGAAACTATAATACCTTCATAATAAATTGCTTCATAACATGCACACACAAAATAGAGGTCCATTGCTCTACACTGGAGACTTTCAAGACTACACAATTATTAGCTTTTGAAGCAACATGTAATGGGAGATAGCAATCACAAGATGCTAAATAATATGAAATAAAGTAAATCTGTGAGATGACTAAAAATACGCTATAAATATAAATGATGGAAATGTATACAAAGTAGCTATAGATGAAATTAATACTCCATGAATAAATCTACTGCTCAAGAATGAGTTTTGAGCATATCACACTCCATCACATTACATCACACTCTACTACATCACACCACACTATTCTACACTACTTCACACTACTTCCTACTGCTCTATCTATTGTTGTATCTATGGCCCTTTATATAGGAAAATAGGTTCCTTGGCCAACACTCTACCTAGTTGTGCAAGGAATAACTTGCACATGTACAACTTACACATTGAAACTTGTGCATTTATGACATTGCATGAAGTAACTAGATAAATTCCCCCTAAAGTAATCTAATATCCTAAGTATGTACCAAGAAAGGTACATTTACATGACCCAAATGATGTAATATAATCTATTTCTAAAACCCCCTATATTACATTATTTGGATATTGAAGACTTTAGTATTCAATATGAATCTTCTTCCATCGAATGATCTTTGACATGTTCAGGTTCATCATCCTTTTCTTCTATCCAACCACCTTTATTGTTTTCTTAGTGAGCATCTTCATTTGATTCTGAATACTGATGACTGAGTAGAGCATTGTGCACTTGTCTTCTCATCTTCTTTATTTTTATTCTTTTATCCTTGTCTTTTTGATGTACTAGTTCTTAATTTTATTGAACCCATTACTTTGAAAATATGTTAGCATCATTATGAAACATCAAAAATATTTCGTGATATTTTCAATGAATCCAGTATATATGTATTTCCATGGATTGGTCATGTTGCTTTTATTTCACCTTGATTCATGATGAAACATCTATTGATTTCATCCATATATCTAAAGTTGATCATATAGTTGTCTTCAACTAATTTTCTTACTGATATGAGATTGAATGTTAGTTCAGGAAGATCAATACTTTTTGTAGTAGAATATTTAGAAATGATCATCTTGGTGTTACACATCCATACCCATGTATGGGATAAGTTTGGCTATCTGCAATTCTTAGTTTGTAGCCTTTAGCATCTTCAAGATAGTCAAACTATTGTATATTTACTATCATAGGATGACTGGCCTCTTATTCAATGCACCACATGTTTTCATGTCTTGTAGACTGATTTCTATTGGAGCAAATTTCACATTCAATATATGATATTCATTTTTCATTTGAAGAAGTAGAAGAAATGAGATAGGATTTTATTTTTTTTCTACCTTATGACTCCCTATATTAGGATATATCATTCCTAATTGAAGTATATACAATTGATTTGATATAAACTTTATTAATACTTAGTTTTTTAGGCTTCCTTATGTCTCCCAAGTAATGTGAGTATATATACTCTTAAGGATTTTTTAGGTTTTGAAGAAAGCTTATATTTTGTAATTTGATAATATTTTATAAATGCTATTATTACCAAGTTTTGTAGAATACCTTATGACTCCCTAGGACATTTTGGATAAGATATAGTGCTTTGTAAATTATAGTTCAATATTTGGTTAATTTTGTAAAGTTTTGTAAATACCAATGCTCCTATTGAACTAAGCACTTTTCCCAAATTATAAAGAGGTTTTAATGTTGGATATTTTCTCTCATTTTGAGAAGTTTTTTTTTTTTTTGAATTTACATGGTGGAATCAGTAGCCACCACGAATCCGGGCAGGTTGTCCAGCTTTTATGGCCGTCATAGTATTCTGCGTTGTTCGCCCTAGAAGCCGCCACACAGATCTTTGAGCAATCTGCCCCTATAACCACCATGCCACAATCATTTTAAACCTTTTATACCATTGAAAGCACCAGGAAAGGGACAAGCGTTCAATTCGACGAGGCCCGAGATTTGAACCTTGGACCTCCGCCCCCCTTATGGGGTTTGGATGAACCAATTGGTCTACACCTCGAACCTCTCATTTTGAAAAGTTAGAGACAATAAGTTTATAAATTTCCAACCTTTTAAATGCTATGATAAACCTCATTTTTTAATATTCCTTTGGGAATTATTTTAAGTGAATCTAATTTTCAATAAATTAGTTTTATGTAGTAACCCTTATAACTCCCTAATATTTGAAAAAATTATACCATAATAATATTTTCAAATATTTAAGATTTATTCCAGTAGAAATCCTTATTACTCCTAGGTTTTATATTGCAAATATTATATTGATTTGATAAAATATTCCCTTTGATGTATGGCTTTCAATATGATCAAATTCCTTAAATTTTAACCTTATAACTCCCAAGGAAAGAAAGCACATAAGAATGGGAATGAATCTTACCTTTTATCAAGCAATATCAAAACTGGTTTCAAATGAGCTAGAGCTGCAATATTGATGTCGATGCTTTGAATACTTTGATTGTACCCTCCAATGGAATCAATTGGAGTTTATCCTTGTGTGTAGATTTTTAAATATGGCACCATTTAGACTCTGTCTTTGACCTCGCTTGACTAGAGCATTGAAGGCTCTATCACCTTCTTTACACGTTGTAACTTAGACCTGTGCACGTAGGCAGTGAACTGATAAATACGAAGACAAAGATGTTTGCTTGTGCTTGATTGTTGACATTATTCTTGTCTGAAGTGCCAAATGGCACATCCATTTTTCTTTGAGCACTTTAGGAGTAGAAGATTCCAAATAAATGCTTATCTCCCTTCATGTAACGTATGGGCATTACTTTATTTAGCAAAACATTTGGTCTTCTAATGGAAAAGTGTATACCATACACTCAATGCACTAGCTTTTTTGTGTAACTCCTTTCTTGAAGATGAGTGCTCGCTTGATGAGCGATAGGTTTTACCTTTAGTTACAAGTGTCACTTTCTTCTTGTGCATGGATGTCATCTCTATCACTGGTTCAAAGGACCCTTTGGAGATCCTTTTAAATTTTAAAATCCTCAACTCTTCTTTCGTTCGCTTGCATTTTTTACCAGCTTTGATGTGGAGCAACGATTTGGAGGCTTGAGCACCAATTTTTAGCCAAAGGATGTGGATTAAGAAACACTTCAATGGTGCCTTAATATTTATACCTTTCTTACTTGTTATACGTCCTCCTTTTGTAGATAATGTTTCTCTTAAATGATGTTGTTTCTCCCTTTGTTTTTGCTCCTTGTCTTTTATAGGTTTGGTCGTCCAATATGTGAGGATAATGAGCTCTTTGAGTGTCTCCTTGTGCTATGATCACATTGACACTAGCATATGACCACTTTCGGCTATTTTTTTCAATGAGTATAGTGCCTTTGAGGTACCTTCAAATCTGCCTTCTCTCCCTGTATAAACAAAATTAGGATAGTGCAGCACAAAGTAATGTATTTGTATATGAAATATCCTTTATTGCACCTTCTTTTGCACTCCTTTCAATTATGAATTTTTGGTTTTGTGGTATAATTTGAATGCAATGTAGGGGTTTTGAGGTTGTCTCTTTGATTAGACACCTTCCCCTTTTTTCTTGGGTATTTTTCAAATGAACCCAAGCTTGTAACCACTTGATAGAAGATCTTTTTTTTTATTCCTGCACAATATATTTATTTCAAAAACCTTATTGTGCTTTGAATATGAGAATCACCAAGTCTCGATTTGAGGCTTCCTTTGTTGATCTTCGATGGCTACTTTCTTCTTCAATGCTTGGAGGATATGAGCTGATTTGGTGGTTTCTCTTAGCCACTGAATGTTGCCGATTTTTGTGCACTAATAGTGTCTTTAGACACTTTTACAAATTCTATTTGTGTGTGTTGTGGCTGCTCCACAATGTACCCCAAAATTGGTGACCCACCTTTTTGTTTTTGATTTTTGGAAAGTCTTGGTGTCCTTAGAGCGATATTGTTCAATGTATCCTATAAATTTGATTTAGTATTTAATTCCAATGTTCCTTGTTGTGTGGTTGCTTTGGTTTTGTCATGAGAGTCGAATTTCTTACTCAGTTTTGCATTTGCAATTTTTGCTATGGTGTTGCTGATGACTTTTTATCGTCATTTTGTTGTCAACGACATTTTATTGTCGACGACTTTTCTTTTCGATGATTTATGTCATCAATTTCTTATTGACAATTTTTTGTGGTCATTTTCTTGTTGACGATTTTTATCGTCAATTTCTTGTCGATGATTTTTTATCATCAATTTGTGTGTCGACAAGTGTGTTGTGTCAATGTTATCATTTGAGAGTTTGATGTCAAGTTGTGGGGTTTTCTTTCATTTGTTTGGGTCATAGAGTAGAAGATGAAAATAACAAATGGTTTTGGGTATATACATCTCATATATATATATATATATATATATAGTGTTGTGGTCTACCGACAAGGACGCCACTTGCATTATCGGTGATGTGACTCGGGTTCAACCCCACGGTAGATATGTATATGTATAAGAAATATTTACTCAATAAAAAAAATAAAATAAAATATATATTATCATTAATATATATTTTATATATATAATAATGATAATGTATATTAAATAAAACCATAAAAGTAAAATTTGAATAAAAATATATATATATATATATATATAAAACAAAAATATATTATCATTATTATTATATGTCCTACATATAATAATAATAACAATTTAAAATGAAAATAAAAAAATGATAATAATAAAACAATGAACAAAATAAAGAAACGTATACACGTTATAATACAGTGGCCCATAATTTATAATGTTATATTAGGCCATAGTTTATAAAGTTATATTATCATAAACTTGTTCGTAGATTATATGCACCATACTAACATCACTAGCCTTATGTGTTATGCAGGCCTTTAAACCGAAGAGCATACAACACGAGGACGCGAGGACACGTGGCGACCAACAAGGAAATGCGAGAGCATACAGCGCACAAGGAAAGGCGACAACACACAACACGAGGACACATGGCAACGCGGGAGTAGTCAACGGTGTGAGGCGACATTCAACACAGCGTGAGGACATTAGGCTGCCCAAAGGCAGCTAACGTAATACTGGAAATAGATTGCATTTAAACCTTCCAATGCCTCTCACATAGCCAAGGTGGGATAAACCCCAATCAATGAAAACACATACGCTATACACGTGGTAACATCAATGACCGAAGGTCAGGTCACATGATGCCAAGCATGGCAATGATAGGCTTTAGGTGGCAGGAATCATTTAGGTGGAGATTCGCTTGGTACGTCCGAAATGTGGATAGACTGGCATACCTTACACGGTCAGAGCACTCCCAATCCAAGGAAGACATATAGTGAGCCAATGGCTCCCGCTAGCAGAAGATAACGTAGGGTATGTGCAGTTTAGCAAGAGGCGTTAAGGTTTAGACATGTTATTCTCCCACGCCAGCCGAGACCAAGGTAGCCCAACCTCACAGCATAAAAGACGTCCAAAAAAAGAACCATATCGCATAGTGGAGGTGCTTCGTGAGGAGGTAATGGAGTGGAGGAGGCTACTCGAGCCAGGGATCAACGATGTCTATCATCACATCCGAAGCCAGAAGGGGAAGGCGCCAATAAAGCTTGGGTCATGGGCTAGTTATGCTAGTGAAGCAAAGCATATTGAAGACTACACAGATGAAAATAGGTCACGGCCAGGTTGAAACGATAGTAGGTAGTGAACAAACAGTAGAGGACACAGATAGATGTTGTTTTTCCTGATCGCCAAGAGGAAAAGACACCGAACAAGGAGCCAAGGATGGGCGTCTGTGGTCGTAGGAATGGATGGTGTAGAATGAAAGGCCATCGAGGACGTCGAAGCCATAGGTCGTCGGGAGTCATGGCGATCGAATGAGTAGGCAAGGAATGTGGTTTGATTCGAGAGATTCATCACCAAGGTATAAGGTGATTTGTAAATATAACCTATGGTGGGTTTTGTTTTTAAAATCTATGCTTTGCGAAGGGTCCATGGGAGTCATAAGGTATGAAACGAAGTTCAAAGTTTTTTTTTATTATTATTTTTAATATCATGATATTAAGGGAGTTATAAGGGATGGAAGTTGAAAGTTTATTTTTATTTTTTATTTTTTAATATTATGATATTAAGGGAGATATAAGGAAAATAAAGAGTCATATTTGGGAAGTTGAAATGAACCAAGGGTTTTGGAAACTTTAAATGTTCAAGGAGGTCATTGTACAAAGGGGCTGGAAATTGTAGAAAAAAAAGGACTATCTTTCGGAATAAAGGAGCTTTTATTTGGCAAGAGCAACTTTTGTGTGTGAAATCAAAAGGAGACTGAAACTAAGACTGTTGTTATTTCTGTAAATCTTTCCTTTGCATTATTGCTTCTTGTATCTATTCGTTTATGCCATAAAGTGGGTTACGATAGGTGAATGATAGAATGATGCAATTATTTGTTTCCTTAGAGTCTTGCATCTGATCTAATCTGACTGTGTTTATGTTGTAGGTCTGTTAGGTCAGGTTGTTTTAGAATTTCATCTCATAACTTGGGGTTTTGCAGGGAGGAGATTGCTAACCAAATTAATGTTCTGTTTTGGGTTTTCCAGCTAACTTTTGTAAATAATGTTTCTATTTTATTTTTCTGATATTTAGATTAATCTTACCTTAAAATCTACTTTTCTGATTCTGGTCCATTCCAGAATTTTTTGCATTTGTTTTCATTCTATTCTGGTCCATTCCATAATTTTTGCTAATTGTTCCTTGATTCTGGTCCATTCCAAAATTTTTGCATTTGTTTTCATTCTATTCTGGTCCATTCCAAAATTTTTGCTAATTGTTCCTTGATTCTGGTCCATTCCAGAATTTTTGCATTTGTTTTCATTCTATTCTGGTCCATTCCAGAATTTCTGTATGTAGTTGATTTCTTGATTCTGGTCCATTCTAGAATTTATGTTCATAAATAGTTCATTTATTGCCATGAATAATCTAAGTTATAAAGAAGGTAAATAAATCTGCCAAGAGTATGCTCTGCGTCTGCGCTTGAGAAAGCGATCTGCTCGCACCAAAAATTGGAGGGTTTGTTTACAGATCTAGTGTTTCCCAAAGAAAACCAGGGATTAATAGCGGAGAAGAGAAAGCCGCTTCTAGATCCACTTCTTTAATTTAGATTTTCATTCTTGCATCTCCAAACACCTTCATCTAATTTTTAGACAAAATATGGGTTTAGGAGGGCTACTAATTCCAAATGCACATTAAGTCGATCAAGTGAATGAATCCTAACTTTCTAACTTACTAATTTTTGCTAACATTGCTAACTTTACTAACACCAAATGCTAACATAGGGATAGTGGAACACTTTTAAATGAAGATAAAATGAACCCGCTAACTCTAAAAAATGAACCTCATGTTAAAGGCACGGAGCTTAAAATGAAGTGGCTTATACCACACACTTTCTCATTTGGAATATTTTTAAGCTGAAGATAAAAAGGGGTTACTAACTCGGGTTTCGGGTAGATCACTTTAATCTCAAGAACATTAAAAGAAGCTATCTTCACATTTGGTTGATTTAATGGATTATGGTTGCAAAGTACTTGTTCGAATCATTAAAGGCCCCTTGTTAACTAGTTACTTGCATGGTTTAAGTTATTCTGGTATACATTCATTTATTTGCTTTAGTCTTGATTGATTATATGCACATGAATGTTTGTTCACAAGAACCTTGGAGAAATGAATAATGCTACTTAATTTCTTTGCAAGAGAGAGTTTCTTATTTGATACTCTAGTTGTGGTGATCATTTTGCTATAGGGCAAAATATTCACTCAACATTTTGGCGCTAGAAGGAGGGCCTTCTTTATTGCTTTGTGATTGCGATCTATTCTAACGATTAACGTGGGTAGTTTTGTTTCCACCTATTGTGCTTGCAGGTATAACATTTATTTGTTTTCTTTTGCAAGTGAGTTGAGAGAAGTCTTTTAGAATTCTAGAGTTTTCAAGCTGGCCCAACCTGAGTACATAGCTACTAGGTCCAAAACCACAGGGGAAACTATTTTCCAAAGCCTTTCTCCCACTGCTAGGAAGCCGAGAAACAAAACATTAGAGATCGAAATACCACCCAGTATACTTGAGTTAGGAGTTTCTTTAGACTCAAGTACGTCTAGTGGGCCTGAGCCCTCAGTTTCAAGTGTGACAACTACACCAAGTGTGTCTGTCCCCATCATTACAAGTGTTGCCATTGTTCCTATAGGGTCGACACCCTTGAATAACATGGCCCAACAACAACAACAACAACAACCACCTGCCCTTTGGTATGGTGCACAAAGTTCTCCCTTGGATATCCCTGGGGTAGTCCATGACTTGCCTAGAAATATTGAAAGGGGATTGCCTAAATTCATGCATGATGGTCCCATAACAGCCGAAGAACATGTCCAAATTTACAAGGATTACATGTTTAGACAAGGAGTTACCCATGAAGATATCGCTTGTCAAATTTTCCCTGCTAGTCTAGACAGTACGGCCAATGAATGGTACAAGAATCTTCCAACAGGGTCCATTACTTCATGGGCCCAATTAGAAACTGCCTTTATTAGCCAATTTTGAATGTTGTTGGATCCTTCCATAATTTATAATTTATTCGTATCATGCAAAAGGTTACCCAATGAGCCCATAAGAACATTCAATCAGAGGTTCCAAAAATTGTATACAAATTTGACTCGCCACTTTGCAGTAGATCCTGTGGTGGCCCTGCAACTATACTTTGGAGCTTTAGATCCGTTAACATCTTTGTTGACTAGAAGGAATCCTCGGGTTACGATGCTTTCTTTAGCTTATGCGGAGACAATGACCCTTGAACAACAAATGAACTTACCAGGAGTAGGGTTGTCTCAATTGATCGGGATGGGACAATACGGTCCATACAGTCAATTCGCCATGATGAATCAATTAATGGCACCACAAGTTCCAACAATGAACAATTTCCAACAACCATCTCAAGTCACATCATTTCCCACTTATCCTAATGCCTCTATTCCAACATAGGCATTGATTCCAAATAACCCGATGACCTTGCCTGGGTTCAGTATGGGCAATAACTTGTTGACCATACCTGGGTTTACTCCGATTAGTATGCCAAGCCCAACGACTTATCCAACAATCACTCCTATTCAAAATGTGAATCCAGGATGGAATCAAAGTGCCCAGACCCAAGCCATTGTACCTGTTCTAGAGGTGGCTAATGCAGCAAATACAACTGGGCCCAAAATTACAGTGCCCCAACCACATGGGCCGAAATCCATGATAGAAAACATGAAGGAAACATTGGCCAAAGTTTTGGTTACTGTGGGAAATGTTAATAAAAAAGTTGACCAAGTCATGGGTCATAACCGACCTCATAACCATAGAGGAAAAGGAACATACAACACACATCCTAATAATGGACGAGTACCCAATCCCGTAGCCAATCAGGCAGATGTCTCAAAATATTTTGGAGAGTTAGGATCTTGTGATAATGATTGCCCGCACTGTTGCCATGGAAAGCAGGAGTCTATATTGATTGAAGTTATACATTCCCAAGAAAGTGAAGAAGAGGAGGATGTGGAGTTTTTTGGAAAAGAAGATGAAGAAACATTGGAAGTTCATGCCAATAAACGTTTTGGGAAAGGAAATCACAAGTATTACACAAGGAGTTCTAAGGATCCCAAAACTTCCTCTACCCCTCCAAACAACCCATTACTTCCTCCTGATTTCAAAGGAGATGTTAATCCACCTCCTCCATCAATGGTGGAGAAGTCTAAGTTGGTGCAAAACATGTCAAATTCGGAAAAACCCACTTATGACTTGATAGAAGACATGAAGAAAACTAAGGCCAATGTCTCAATGTATGATATGTCCCAACTTTTAGGCCAAGAAGTAAGTCCACCAAAAGGTTTGGATCCACCTACCCAAGTTCATGAAGCTAAGGGTGTTGAGTCCCAATTGGTTTTGAAAAGGGAAAAGTGAGACGTACCCCCTTTCTTATAACCATTAGAATTGCTGGTAGAAATCTACACAATTGTCTAATAGATTCAGGGGCCTCTGCTAGCATTATGCCCCTAGAAATCTATCAAAAATTGGGACTTACACCAAAACCTTCTAAAAGCAAGGTGGTGCAACTGGATAGATCGGCCATGGAGGCAGTGGGAGAATTAAGTGATATTCTTATTCAGGTCAACTCAGAACCTAGGGTTCAACATCACATAGATATATTGGTACTTAACATTCCTATCAAATATGGCATGGTGTTGGGAAGAGATTGGAGCAAGAACTTAAATGGATACATTGTAACAGACTCTTCACATATGTGGTTGCCTTGGAGAGGAGTGGCCAACCAAATTTGAATTGATAGTGAACCTAGGCTCAAGGAAATGATAACAGAATACAACAAACCTAATGAGATTCAATACATTGAAACTGAATTAGGAGCCTATTGCTTGGACGTAGAAATTCTTGAGAATTCTCAAAATGAAAGTATTGGATGCAATGATTCTGAAGAACACCATAAGATTTGGACTCTAAGATTTGATGGATCCAAGTCCAAAAAAGGGGCAGGAGCTGGTATTGAACTTTCATGTCTAGACAGAAAACCTATGTTGGCTGCATATAGATTACAGTTCCCAGCCACCAACAATGTGGTAGAATATGAGGCCTTGATTTTTGGACTCCAATTGGCCCTTCGAAAGAAAATCAAATGTATCAAGGTCTTAGGTGATTCTGAATTGGTGGTAAAACAAGTTAAAGGACAATATGCATGTAAGAACAAGCGGCTCAGCCTTTACCAAACCAGAGTTAGAGATTTAATAAATGAATTTGATGCTTTTAACATATCCCTAATCTCTAGAAAAGGCAATCATTTGGCAGATTCTTTAGCCGTAGCTGCTAGCATGCTTAAACCAGTGGATCACAAGAAGTGCAAGAAATTTTCCATAGAATTAGTCCCTTGCCCCTTGATACCTGATAACGTCATGAATTTCCAAGTCTTTGATAATGACAGACACATATTCAACTTTGTCACTAATTCTGGTATTTTTGAGAGTCAGGTTATTGATGAAGACAAGAGGGGGCAAGAAGAGGCAGATTTGAAAATGGAAGCTACTGGAAAGTGGAATGAGATGCCAAATGGGATGGCCTCATTAGAGAAAATGTTTGATATTGGATACCAACCGAAAGGAGGGAGAAAAGTTCCACCTCCCAAAGAGGCTTGTGACTTAGTCAATATTGGAAGTGCAGAAAACCCTCGCGAAATATTCATTGCAAAGGCATGTACCGAACATGAAAAGGATTCCATTGCCAATGCATTGAAGGAATACATAGATTGCATAGCTTGGAGCTATAAGGAGTTGAGAACTTATGATCAGAATGTTATAATGCATACAATTCCTTTGAAGCCAGACTCCAAACCCTTTAGGCAAAGACAGAGGCCAGTCAATCCGTTACTAGAGCCCTTGATAGAGAAAGAGGTAAAGCGACTATTAGAAGCTAAAATCATCTTTCCTGTTAGGCATTCCACATGGGTTGCTAACTTGGTCCCTGTGAGGAAAAAGAGTGGAGAGATAAGGCTATGTATTGATTTTAGAAATCTGAATAAGGCCTCACAAAAGGACAATTACCCTCTACCTACCATTGACGAAATCCTTCAAAAGGTAAATGGGTCAGAAATGATGTCATTCCTAGATGGCTATTCAGGATACAATCAAGTCCTCATCCATCCTAATGATAGGATGAAAACCGCCTTCACCACAAAATGGGGCACTTTTGCATATAGGAGAATGCCTTTTGGATTGTTGAATGCAGGTGCCACATTCCAACGAGCCATGGACTTTGCCTTTAAGGGGCTCATCGGTAAGTGCATTATTGTCTATGTAGATGACATTCCTGTCTTTTCTAAGAATAGGGAAAACCATGTCAAGGATCTAAGGAAAGTTCTCCAAAGGTGTAGGGAACATGGCATTTCACTCAACCCAAAGAAGTGCATTTTCGGGGTAACGAAAGGAAAATTATTGGGACATGTAATATCCAAAGATGGAATTTCCATTGATCCTGAAAGGATAGATGCCATACAACAGATTTATTTTCCCAATAGCAAAAAAGAGTTGAGATCATTTTTTGGGAAAATTAATTTTGTTAGAAAATTTATTTCAGGTTTTTCGAAATTGCAAAACCCTCGAACGATATGTTGAAGAAAGAGGCCCAAATCAAATGGACAAATGAAAATAGGGATGCTTTCAAAAGAATCAAGGATGCGATTTCTAGAGCCCCAGTTTTAGTGAGTCCTGATTATGCGAAACCTTTCTACATTTACACATTTGCTTCAGACCATTCCTTTGCGAGTGTTCTAACTCAAAAGAGTGAACGCAACATTGAAAATCCTATTGCCTTCCTTAGTACTCCTCTCAAAGATGCGAAATTGAGATATTCCATCTTGGACAAGCAAATGTATGCCCTATTTAAGACTATTAAAAAATTTAGACATTATATAGTCCACAGTAGGGTGTTTGCTATAGTCCCAGATCCTGCAGTTAAAGCCATGTTTATACAGAATGAACTGGGTGAAATACGAGGTAAGTGGATCTCAACTCTTCAAGAATTTGATCTTGAAATTCAACCTATGAAGATAGTGCGGGGACAAGGGTTGGTTAAGGCCATAGCAGAAAATGATCCCTTAGTCTCATGTCAACATTATGAAATAGCAGATATAACTGAAGATGAGTGGTACGTAGATGTTGTGTATTTTTTACTAAATGGTAAGTGTCCACCACATTTAAATTCTACTCAACGAAGAGCCTTGCGTCTAAAATCTGCTAATTTTCTAATCAGATCCGGTGCATTATACAAGAAAAACCACGAAGGAATTTACCTTCGTTGCATTGATCGAAAAGAGGCAGCACAAGTACTCGAGGAATTCCATGGTAAGTATGGGACAGGACATGGGTCTGCTAATGCCACAACCCATCAAATCCTTAGAGCTGGTTACTATTGGCCTCAATTGTTCAAAGATGCTCATGCTCATGTGAGGTCATGTCATACTTGTCAAATTGTGGCAAATAGAGAAAGGGGTGCTTCTATGCCATTACAATCTGTAATTGAGTCTAGACCTTTTGCACAATGGGGTTTGGATTTTGTTGGGATCATCAGTCCCAATTCATCCGATTCCCATAAATACATTCTCACAGCTACATATTATTGCACAAGGTGGACGGAAGCTATTCCCACTAAAAATGCCACTTCGGAAGTTGTTATTAAGTTCTTAGAGGATAACATTGTCACTCGATTCGGAATGCCTAACTCCATTGTAAGTGATAACGGTTCCGCTTTCTCCTCTCTGGAATTTGCAAATTGGGCATTCGACAACATGGTGAGTTTGAAGTTTTCTTCCAATTACTATCCACAAGGTAATGGCTTGGTTGAGTCTTCTAATAAGAATTTGTTATGTGTCATTAAAAAGTTGCTTGAAAGAAATCCTAGAGATTGGCATAACAAACTTAAGTTGGCTCTTTGGGCTGATAGAATCAGAATCAAGGAATCATTAGGAACATCTCCTTACCACTTAGTTTATGGCCAAGATCCTATTTTTCCCACAAATCTTAAGTTACAAACATTACATTTCATGAAAGATTACCTTGGAACTGATAATAAACTTGAAACTAGACTAACACAATTGATGCATCTGGATGAAAAGAGGGATGAGGCTATGCTTCACTTTAGTAAACACCAAGATGTAGTAAAAAGGTGGTTTGATAAAAAGTCTAGAGTCAAAACATTTAAAGTTTCAGATTTAGTGTTGTTGTGGGATAAGAGACATGAGAGGAAAGGGGATCATGATAAATTTGATTACTTATGGTTGGGTCCTTACCAAATTTTAGAAGTCCTAGGTGAAAACAACTTTAGACTAAAAACCTTGGATGAAAAATATTTGGCTTTACCCATCAATGGGCTGCATTTAAAACACTATTTCCAGGCCTGAAATGGCAAGGCCTTGTATTATATGTAAATATGTCATGCTTTGTTTTGTGTGTGCAGATTTGATTTTTGTTTTTTTTCTTAGCTTGGTGTGTTGGTCATTGGACCAGTTTTGGGCTTGATATAAAAAAAAAAAAAAGAAGGGATAGCGAAGATGTTAGTCTGTATCCTTATCAATGTTTTAAGACTAGAAGTATATGAAACAACAGAATTGTATTACAGGAAGCTCCACGAGTACTGCAAACACATTAAAGAATATCGTTTGAAATTTGGGATACATGAAAGTTGTCAATTTTGCAAGATAGGGTGAAGTATTTTGTATAATCCATCTTACTCATTTGTTTTCAGGATACATTGCATAATAACTTTGAGTCTCATTCCATTCCATATTTCAAAGGCAAACCGCCAAAAGCATGTCAGACCCTCTTAGGATCATTGCACAATAAGCATTAAGTAAGGTCTTGGGGTTGGAAGCTGATGCCGCATTGTCTTGAATTAGACACGTTCTACACATATAAAGAACATCTTGGGCAAAATGGTTGAAACCATACTTGGAAGAAAAGTGAGGCGAAAAGAATTTTTCTTGTCTATCCCATCATGCAAAACATAGTCCATGAAACAGTGGTTTTCACCACTCCCGCAATACTTAAAACCCATTTGGATTGGAAGGATAGTACTACATGTCCCTTGCAAGGATGGGTAGTCATCCCTAAGGTTCAAGGAAGCCATTATTACTCCACCTCCATCACATCATTTGGATTGGAAGGATCGTACTACATGTCCCTTGCAAGGATGGGTAGTCATCCCTAAGGTTCAAGGAAGCCATTACTACTCCACCTCCATCACATCATTTGGATTGGAAGGATCGTACTACATGTCCCTTGCAAGGATGGGTAGTCATCCCTAAAATTCAAGAAAGCCAAAGCCAAAGCCTGGACTATGGGGTTGATCTCCATCGGGGCTATAGATGCCTGACTGGCAGTGGAGTAGGCTCATGCATGGTGACATGTCTCGTTTAAAAGTAAGACCTCTGACCGCTCACACGGACAGGCTAGCCTGGCAGTTTTATCCATAACAGGTTTAATCATTTTGCTTAAGATGAGGTAATAAACTCAAATCAGAGTAGTAAGGATAGGGTTAAATTCTCATCATGCTTAGGTTGAGAATCTGATTCCCCAAAGCTCTGATTTCACTTACACATGCACATTGATTCAATATGGCAGTGGCGCATAACCAACCTTGAGATTGGGTGTATGAACTCAATTCATGCATGATTGGTCCTGAGAGGGTTTGACAGTTTTAATGTTTCTGCTCATGCTACTAAAAGTCTATGAGTCCTTGCAAAGTAGGCCAGTCATGGTTTATTATTCTGGAAGTACATTCGATCTTGCATAGACCCTCCATGATTCATTATATGCATTCATGTGAAACTGGCAATAGAATGTGGAACTGTTTCAAACGATAAAGAATGAATCACTATGCACACATTGAGCTGGTGCTGAATAATTCTAATGTTTCATGTATTTATGGTCTATTTACATTCTTTGGATATTTGCTAATGCTTGCAGTTGAGTTGTAGGTTTTTAGGTTGGGTTCTCACCGAAATGCTCAGGAGCATTTCCTAGCAGAGTCACCATTTGTTGTGGCTGCTCCACAACGTACCCCAAAATTGGGGACCCACCTTTTTGTTTTTGATTTTTGGAAAGTCTTGGTGTCCTTAGGCGATTTGTTGTATATCTATCATTTGTTTAGTATTTAATTCCAATGTTCCTTGTTGTGTGGGTGCTTTTGGTTTTGTCATGAGAGTCGATGTCTTGCTCATTTTGTATTTGCGCTTTTTGCTATGGTGTTGTTGAGCTTGTTATCATCATTTTGTTGTCAATGACATTTTATTGTTGATGACTTTTCTTGTCGATGATTTCTATCGTCAATTTCTTATTGACGATTTTTTGTGGTCATTTCTTGTTGACGATTTTTGTCGTCAATTTCTTGTCGATGATTTTTTATCATCAATTTGTGTGTCGACAAGTGTGTTGTGTCAATGTTATCATTTGAGAGTTTGATGTCAAGTTGTGGGGTTTTCTTTCATTTGTTTGGGTCATAGAGTAGAAGATGAAAATAACAAATGGTTTTGGGTATATACATCTCATATATATATATATATATATATTATATATATAATATATATATATATATATATATATAGTGTTGTGGTCTACCGACAAGGACGCCACTTGCATTATCGATGATGTGACTCGGGTTCAACCCCACGGCGGATATGTATATGTATAAGAAATATTTACTCAATAAAAAAATAAAATAAAATATATATTATCATTAATATATATTATATATATATATATAATAATGATAAAGTATATTAAATAAAACCATAAAAGTAAAATTTGAATAAAAAAATATATATATATATATAAAACAAAAATATATTATCATTATTATTATATGTCCTACATATAATAATAATAACAATTTAAAATGAAAATAAAAAAATGATAATAATAAAACAATGAACAAAATAAAGAAACGTATACACGTTATAATACAGTGGCCCATAATTTATAATGTTATATTAGGCCATAGTTTATAAAGTTATATTATCATAAGCTTGTTCGTAGATTATATGCACCATACTAACATCACTAGCCTTCTGTGTTATGCAGGCCTTTAAACCGAAGAGCATACAGCACGAGGACGCGAGGACACGTGGCGACCAACAAGGAAAGGCGAGAGCATACAACGCACAAGGAAAGGCGACAGCACACAGCGCGGGGACACGTGGTGATGCGGGAGTAGTCAATGGTGTGAGGCGACATTCAACATAGCACGAGGACATTAGGCTGCCCAAATGTAGCTAACGTAATACTGGCAACATATTGCATTTAAACCTTCCAACGCCTCTCACATAGCCAAGGTGGGATAAACCCCAATCAATGAAAACACATACGCTATACACGTGGTAACATCAACGATCGAGGTCAGGTCACATGATGCCAAGCATGGCAATGATAGGCTTTAGGTGGCAGGGATCATTTAGGTGGAGATTCACTTGGTATGCCCGAAATGTGGATAGACTGGCATACCTTACACGGTCAGAGCACTCCCAATCCAAGGAAGACATATAGTGAGCTAATGGCTCCCGCTAGCAGAAGATAACGTAGGGTATTTGCAGTTTAGCAAGAGGCGTTAAGGTTTAGACATGTTATTCTCCCATGCCAGCCGAGACCAAGGTAGCCCAACCTCACAACATCAAAGACGTCCAAAAAAAGAACCATACCGCATAGTGGAGGTGCTTTGTGAGGAGGTAATGGAGTGGAGGAGGCAACTCGAGCCAGGGATCAATGATGTCTATCATCGCGTCCGAAGCCAGAAGGGGAAGGT
Organism: Wollemia nobilis; assembly: GCA_028583015.1. NCBI lineage: Eukaryota > Viridiplantae > Streptophyta > Pinopsida > Araucariales > Araucariaceae > Wollemia > Wollemia nobilis. The sequence continues at coordinate 2,140,177 of JAQPPZ010001560.1, read as the reverse complement.
GCCAGTAAATCTTGGGTCATGGGCTAGTTATGCCAGTGAAGCAAAGCGTATTGAAGACTGCACAGATGAAAATAGGTCACGGCCAGGTTGAAACTGCAGCAGGCAGTGAACAAACAGTAGAGGACACAGACATATGTTGTTTTTCCTGATCGCCAAGAGGAAAAGACACCGAACAAGGAGCCAAGGATGGGCGTCTGTGGTCATAGGAATGGATGGCACAGAATGAAAGGCCATCAAGGACGTCGAAGCCACAGGTCATCGAGAGTCATGGCGATCGAATGAGCAGGCAAGGAATGTGGTTTGATTCGAGAGATTCATCACCAAGGTATAAGGTGATTTGTAAATATAACCTATGGTGGGTTTTGTTTTTAAAAATCTATGCTTTACGAAGGGTCCATGGGAGTCATAAGGTATGAAATGAAGTTCAAAGTTTTTATTATTATTTTTAATATCATGATATTAAGGGAGTCATAAGCAGTGGAAGTTGAAAGTTTATTTTTTTATTTTGTTTTTTTTTTAATATTATGATATTAAGGGAGATATAAGGAAAATAAAGAGTCATATTTGGGAAGTTGAAATGAACCAAGGGTTTTGGAAACTTTAAATTTTCAAGGAGGTCATTGTACAAAGGGGCTGGAAATTGTAGAAAAAAAAAGACTATCTTTCGGAATAAAGGAGCTTTTATTTGGCAAGAGCAACTTTTGTGTGTGAAATCAAAAGGAGACTGAAACTAAGACTGTTGTTGTTTCTGTAAATCTTTCCTTTGCATTATTGCTTCTTGTATCTATTCGTTTATGCCATAAAGTGGGTTACGATAGGTGAATGATAGAATGATGCAATCATTTGTTTCCTTAGAGTCTTGCATCTGATCTAATCTGATTGTGTTTATGTTGCAGGTCTGTTAGGTCAGGTTGTTTTAGAATTTCATCTCATAACTTGGGGTTTTGCAAGGAGGAGATTGCTAACCAAATTAATGTTCTATTTTGGTTTTTCCAGCTAACTTTTGTAAATAATGTTTCTGTTTTATTTTCTGATATTTAGATTAATCTTACCTTAAAATCTACTTTTCTGATTCTGGTCCATTCCAGAATTTTTGCATTTGTTTTCATTCTATTCTGGTCCATTCCAAAATTTTTGCTAATTGTTCCTTGATTCTGGTCCATTCCAAAAATTTTTGCATTTGTTTTCATTCTATTCTGGTCCATCCCAGAATTTTTGCTAATTGTTCCTTGATTCTGGTCCATTCCAAAATTTTTGCATTTGTTTTCATTCTATTCTGGTCCATTCCAGAATTTTTGTATGTAGTTGATTTCTTGATTTTGGTCCATTCCAGAATTTATGTTCATAAATAGTTCATTTATTGCCATGAATAATCTAAGTTATAAAGAAGGTAAATAAATCTGCCAAGAGTATGCTCTGCGTCTGCGCTTGAGAAAGCGATCTGCTCGCACCAAAAATTGGAGGGTTTGTTTACAGATCTAGTGTTTCCCAAAGAAAACCAGGGATTAATAGCGGAGAAGAGAAAGCCGCTTCTAGATCCACTTCTTTAATTTAGATTTTCATTCTTGCATCTCCAAACACCTTCATCTAATTTTTAGACAAAATATGGGTTTAGGAGGGCTACTAATTCCAAATGCACATTAAGTCAGATCAAGTGAATGAATCCTAACTTTCTAACTTACTAATTTTTGCTAACATTGCTAACTTTACTAACACCAAATGCTAACATAGGGATAGTGGAACACTTTTAAATGAAGATAAAATGAACCCGCTAACTCTAAAAAAATGAACCTCATGTTAAAGGCACGGAGCTTAAAATGAAGTGGCTTATACCACACACTTTCTCATTTGGAATATTTTTAAGCTGAAGATAAAAAGGGGTTACTAACTGGGTTTCGGGTAGATCACTTTAATCTCAAGAACATTAAAAGAAGCTATCTTCACATTTGGTTGATTTAATGGATTATGGTTGCAAAGTACTTGTTCGAATCATTAAAGGCCCCTTGTTAACTATTACTTGCATGGTTTAAGTTATTTTGGTATACATTCATTTATTTGCTTTAGTCTTGATTGATTATATGCACATGAATGTTTGTTCACAAGAACCTTGGAGAAATGAATAATGCTACTTAATTTCTTTGCAAGAGAGAGTTTCTTATTTGATACTCTAGTTGTGGTGATCATTTTGCTATAGGGCAAAATATTCACTCAATTGTGTGCCCTTCTCACAAACGCAAACAATACTCTTTTTTAGAGCAATATAATAGTGCAAATGAATCAAATACTCTTTTACTTTTAATGCACTAACAATTGTACCTTATTACTCCAATCAAATCTAAAAAATAATGCACTTAATCAATTTGTTGCAACTAATCAAGAATAATCTGAAATGAATCTTCAAGAATTATTCTACAATTTTCTTATAAGTAATGTAATAGGAGTTAGTCTTCTTTTGCTTTCCAAATTAGATTATAGGTAGTTAATATATAGTTGAAATTTTGAAATCTAATCAACTCCTAAAGTGCAAATGAACCTCAAAGGAACCTTTCCTTTTGCACTTTTAAAGACTATAGTTCAATTTTTATTTTTGCAATTTTAATCCAAATTAAGGTGCTTAAACAAATTTAATAAGTAGTCTAATTAATGAATCTACTTGCACCAATAGTTGCTTACCTTTTTTGAAAGCTCTTTTTTCTACTTTTGTAGAGGATTTAGATCTTGGTGTCTAATATCACCAAGTTGCTACCTTTATTAAGATCTTGCAACTTATTTGTAGGTTGCCTTAAACAACTTCATCTTCACCTATGATTTTGGTGGCTTGTTCTCCTCTTATAGTCTCCTCATTTTGCTATAGATTTGAAGAGATATTTGTTTCTGAAGTGGTGCCTTCTTGCTATGAGAGGTAATCTCCAAATCTATTGGATTTGGTAAGGTTTTTCTATTTGAATCTTCCTTCAAGGTTCTTGTCAAATTCTAACTTTAAACAAGATCTTCTCAAGATTTTGAATATCTTGAGGTCTTTTGAGATTTGACACTCCTTACCAAATTCTGCTTCTTGGGCTTGTTTTCGGATGGTGAAAATTCTCTCAAATATTTCACTATCTCCTGTAGTGAATTTCTCCAATGAGTTCTCCTTGGAACTCTTTTGATGATTTATCTAGTAAGGCTCTCCAAGCCCTTTATAGGATGCTCATAAAGACCTCTCCAAGGCCTTTGATATTGCAACTTCTTTTGGTCTTCCTTGAGACCTTATCTTCAACCTTCTACTTTGGAAGTGTTGATGGCGAGATCATCTCCCAGATCTTTGATTATGTTGCTTCTAGATTTGATAGGATTCTCCTAGTCCTTCTTCTTCTTCCAAGTTTAGAAGTTCTTCAATGAGATCTTCTTTTGATCTATTTTGTTTCAGGTGCTAGATTGATTTTGAAGAAGATACTCTTCCTAACTTTCTTGTAGGAAGCTTTCCTAACTCACTAAATCTCCTTTTCCTGCAACAAAGTATTAGTACTAAAATTTGCTTCTAAATTAGATACTCTTTTATGAAGTCTTTTTCAGGTTCAAGGCTTTTGTGGCCCTTTTTAGTATCAAGGCTTTTGTGGCCTTTTCTTCTAGATCAAGGCTTTTATGGCCTTTTCTTCTAGATCAAGGTTTCTATGGCATTTTCTTCTAGATCAAGGCTTCTATGGTCTTTTTTTGGATTAAGGCTTCTATGGCATTTTTTCCTTGTGAAGTTCTCAATCTAGCAATGGAGATCTCCTATCTCCCAAATTCACCATGATTCTTCTCTAGAAGTCTCTTTTGTAGTATTCTTCTCTTGCAACAACTAATATTTGCACTATGAAGGCACTATGACCTTCGGACAATGAAGTTGAAATCTCTTAGCTTTCTGTTGTAGGAGGTGTCCTAATTATCTGAGAATTAATTCCCTACAATAAAAGAAACTCTGGATAATTTTTTTCAGATCTCTTATATGAGCTTCACTAGTTGATTTATCAAACTAGTGGATCAAATGCTTAGTCCTAGTCTTCATGCAGTTTTTCTTGTAAGTCTGTGGAAAGACTCTAGCCATATGCAATCTCAATATTTCAGAAACTAAGATTATTTTCAGTCCTTACTTGTGGCTCTCTCTAATTATACCACTTAGACTCTTCTGAAATTTTTTTATAGTGATTGGTTCAATGGTGCGTTAGGTTGATAAAAACTCAAGGTCAATGATAATGGTGGTTTCCTTATTGGTCTATCGTAGCTATGATACCACTGTTAGATTTTGATTCAGCATGTAATGAGAGATAGTAATCACAAGATGCAAAATAATATGAAATAGAGTAAATCTACGAGATGATTAAAATTATGCTACAAATATAAATGATGGAAATGTATACAAAGTAGCTATGGAGGAAATGAACACTCCATGAATAAAGCTACTGCTCAAGAATGAGCTTTGAGCATATCACACTCAATCACATTACATCACACCCTGATACATCATACCACACTGTTCTACACTACTTCACACTGCTCTATCTACTGTTGTGTCTATGGCCCTTTATATAGGAAAATAGGTTCCTTGACCAACACTCTACCTAGTTGTGCAAGGGACAGCTTGCACATATACAACTTACACATTGACACTTGTGCATTAATTACATTGCATGAAGTAACTAAATAACTTCCCCTTAAAGTAATCTAATGTCCTAAGTATGTATCAAGAAAGGTACATTTACATGACCCAAATGATGTAATATATTTATTTCTAACAACAATCTTACCTTATAATTTAAGTAGCTTAACAGTGGAAACTTTTGTAACTCTAAATAGAGGTACAAGGTTAGAATTCTACCGAAATAGGATTAATAACTAAAATATGGTTAAAAATAAACAATATCCATCTTATATAACCTATAGCCTTGTAAACCTTAAAAACTACTTTATGAGTAAATAGTTTATACAATTATTTTCTTTAGAGCAAGTCTGGTGAAGAGAAGATAAATAGCCTATTTGCCTCTCATTGGTATTAGGATTACAATAGAAGCAATGGATTTCAGGTTCCCTACCACTTTCCGGTTATAATTCTGAAAAATGAGAGGTAGAACTGCCTATATTTTTAAACGTTTTTTTTAATATGTCGAATGACATCTTAGTTATTATCATCTATGTGATTGTGAGGTCAATTTTATAAATATTTTGTTTTTTTTTATATTTCGAAAGCTTTAATTAAAGGTTTGAGAGCTCTTTATATTTTGTACCTGTTTTACGTTTCAAGTGATGGACATAGATCTTTTAGAATATTATATTTATATATATATATATTTTTATACGACGTTTTCAATTCATTAAACCGCTTAATCTTATAAATATTAAAAAAAATTAACAGGAATCCTCTCTTATTGTATTAATAATTAAGTCTTACATGTTAGACTGCTTGGCCGTCATGTTATAAAATAATATTTACTTTTGGGATACATCAACTATTTTTTACGGGTATACCCTTACAGTTTCAATAGAGATCAAAATATGGCTATTCAAGGTTTACAAACAGACATGCCAATTCACCGTCAGCAAGACGAGAAAGCTGACGGGATAGTTGAAGGGTCGCATTTCCGTCAAGTGACCGACGTATTTGAGATGGTTTTCGTAATTTTTAAAAGGAATGTGAGCCCGCCCATTTTTTGTTACAAAATTTGAGGAGCAAATAAGTGATGGGCGAATTCAGAAATAAAGCACAGCCTGAGGACGGTATTTGTGCTTTAACAGCAGCCGCCGAGTTTCTTCAATGGAGTGCCTCAAATCTTGAAAATACTAGTTCATCTACGCTTGCACGCAATTCGTCATCTTTTCTATGCAATTATACAAGGCAAGCTTCTCTGCAATATTCTCATAGTTTCTCAATATTTACAGTCTGCTTAGTCCTCTATCAATTGTGGACTAAAGCATTTAAATGTTTCTGCTAATTTTGTATTCTGTAGCGCAAACTAGAATTCTGAAGAGGATCTACAGCTTTTGTTTTGGTGAATTTTAGATTCGACCGCAATGAAATTAAATGAAGAGAGTTAAATATATTTGTGTTGCAGTGATTCAGAGGCTGATACGCCGCCCAAAGTCTTGTGGGGAAGAATCTGCAAGAGGAAAAAGAAAAATTATTCTGCCGAGGAATCCGCAAATACAAGCTCGGGATTGACTTCTTTAACGAGCTTTGACAGGACTTCGAAATCTGGAAGCGAGAAGACTCAAACTGTTGCTGCAAGGCTGTCTCATTTAGCGACGGTTGCTTGTTGTCGTCGATCTCCGCAGTGCAAAATTAATACTCTAAATCCTGCATCGTTAAAGGCATGTTAATCGCTTAAACAGTTCTTTATTTTGCGATTTGACATTGTTTTTTTATTAAAGCTCGACATATCGGACTGAATCTCGGCTAAGCATAGAAGCTTTATGGATGAATTGTTCTCCTTTTTATTTTGCGATTTGACATTGTTTTTTTATTAAAGCTCGACATATCGGACTGAATCTCGGCTAAGCATAGAAGCTTTATGGATGAATTGTTCTCCTTTTTATTTTGCGATTTGACATTTTTTTTTATTAGAGATCGGCTTATCGGACTGAATCTCGGCTAAGCATAGAAGCTTTATGGATGAATTGTTCTCCTTTTTATTTTGCGATTTGACATTGTTTTTTTTATTAAAGCCCGGCATATCGGACTGAATCTCGGCAAAGCATAGAGGCTTTGTAGATGAATTGTTCTCCTTTGTAGTAGCTCGTATTTGTCGCAAATATATAGTAAACCGTTTGAAACTACATTTCCTGAGATGAATTACGAGACTTTGTGGATGAATTGTTCTCCTTTGTAGTAGCTCGTATTTGTCGCAAATATATAGTAAACCGTTTGAAATAGATGAATTACAAGACTTTGAGTGTATCTGTTAGAACTTTTTCAGTAATGCACAAATCCTGAGCTATTATTTAAACTTTATTTTGTCATTTAGGAGATCGTCATTTGCAATCTGCGTTAACCTTTTAAGTCTTGTGCAGACTGCCAGGAAGTCACGTTCGGCCAGGAATTATAGTCATTCCTTCAGAAGCAGATTAAGCTCCTGGAGTTGGTTCTCGATGCAAAATCAAAGGGCCGTTAGTTCACCTTTCGATTCTAAAGACAGTTTTCCAAGAGATGGAGCCGTGGAGACATCTTGCACAGGATTTCGTTCGTTGTCGTCGTCCTTCGAGAAGAATTTGCAGTACAAATTTTCCGAGCACACGAAACTTCGGCTAAAATGGACTTCTTCCCGAAGGGAAGAGGAGAGTCGTTGTGATCTGAAACCAAAGAAAAGTCGAGGAGATGGTTTCGGACCACGTTTACAGCTCCGTTGCACTGCAATTCAGAAGTTCCTTCTGGACCAAACCTCCTGTTCTGAGATGCGTGTTCGTGAACATTTCGGCAACACTCCCGACACCAGCAAAGCTCTAAGACTGTAAGCATAAGATTTGTGTGCACTTATTAATTCAGAATCGTTGCTCTTAAGAAGTCTCTTTATCTATGCTTCATGGAATCTACTTATCATGAGAAAAGTTAACTTAATAAAATTCACCATGCTAAATTTGCTGTTGCAGACTTCTGAAGCGACACCGAGTTAAACGCTTTGGAGCTGGAGGAAGATCAGATCCCTTTGTCTATATGGTCAGAATTCCTTTAACAGTCCGCTCCTGTAGAAATTTTGTATTATGACATGGCATAGATTAAATGAAACATTTAGAATTGTGCATTTTACAGAATACCAGGGGTGATTTTGAATGTTGTTTGCTTTATTCCGTAAAATTTTATTGATTCCATGGATTCTTCCCTAACGCGTTTTTGGCTCTGTGTTTTTTGGACAGGCGGTAGTTCCTCCGGGGTTAAACGAGCTTGAAAAGCTGAACGAAGCGAAGGCTTTTGGAAAAATTTAATACGACGACATCATTTTCTTTTTTGATATTGTTTAGCTTGCTGTAAAATGCCATAGATTTACAGCTAGTAATAAAAGGAATAAAGATCTAAGATTACTGATAGCAGAGAAATAAAGCATATTGTTGCTACCATTTATCTGCTTTGAAATAAGTGTTTGTGCTTTCATGCTACTGATATAAGGGAATATCAGTAATCCGAAAGCGCCTGTGTATTTCAAGCCTTTGGAGAATTTCTCCGAGATGATGCTATTGAAAGGAACTGATTTTGCTTATATCTGAAAATGCTTGCGGACATGATTGAATTTTATGCTTTTTCATATGTCAATATCTTAACAACTATGCTTCAGATGCCATGCTTTTTCATATGTCAATATCTTAACAACTATGCTCCAGATGCCATGGTAAATGAAGCTAATTGATTTTTTTAATTTTTATATTGCTTGCCGGAAATATAAAGATACCAAGTGGTTTCGTGAAAATGTCTTCGCAATTAATTTAACCTAGGCTTAACATAGTTTAAGGTGGATGAAATGCTTACCGGAAATAGTTGCTGAGAAAAACCTATGTAGATGCCACTCACCAAAGGGATCGCTATTCTGGTTCAGAATATTGCTAGTGGATATTAATAAAATACTTACAAATATCACATTAGAATAAGCCCACGCAATTTAAAGTGACAAGTATTATTTTTAAAATCTGAATGTTAATAAATAAATGTAGCTGTAAGAAATTAATATTATTTATTTTAAATAAATTATTTAAATTGTATAAAGAACGAATGGTGATGTTGAAATGAATTAATCGTGTATATAAAATAAATTAAATTAAATTTTAATATATATTATATAATATAATATAAACGAAACTTTCACTTAGTTTAGATCATGCGGTTTACATTCACTTATATTATATCCCCAAGTTATCTTATTAAAGAGCGTCCACTATAATGCCTATCATATAAGAGCTTAACGGTTACACTTATATTATATCATCTAGTTGTTTATCAAGGAGTTTTGGTAGCAATGCTTATCACACAAGAAGTGCTCAATAATGGTTATTATTCACAACAATGTTAGATAAGTTTAGTAATACGATTTTATTTATTATTTATAATATATTATTTAGTTGTTTTATTATAATAATGTTTATTATATTTTGAGAAAATTTAAGGATAAACTGATTTGAAATTTGAATAGCTTAAAAGAATATATAACAAGAATGGATATAATATAAAACACTAACAAAATAGAAATAGTGCAAGAATATAAAGATATTTGGGATAGCCCAAGCATTCTTAAAATGTTTGTTTGGCTACTAGGTTATACCGGAATTTTATCCTAAGATAACCTTATGAAAATGGGGTTTCATGGCCTTTTACAATGTGTTCTATGTAATAAGGTAAAGGAGAGTATAGACCATCTTTTGGGATACTGAGTTGGTATATACAGCAAACATGAAGATGAATCTAACAAAGTTGTTAACAATCTGGAGCTAAAAATAGAAGAGTTCAAAAAGAGTGAAGAAACTCTCAGGTATCAAATCAATGAGAAAGAGACTGTATGCTACCAACAAGAAGAAGAGATTGTTTCATTGAAGAAACAACTAAAAGAGGCCAATATAAATTTCAAATTTGAGAAGAGCACAGAGTTGCTAGATACAATGATAAATCAACAAAGAAGATCCACAGGTATCAAATTTGGTCTCGGCTTTTCTGAAGGAGAATCATCAACTGGACCAAAAGCAAGCAATGTTGAAAGTGAAAAGAACAAAGACAAGAATCAGGCAAAAGAAAGATATAATGCCAGACCTGAAATAGAAGCTGAATCCTCAAAAGGAAGAAAATATCAAAGAAGATCTACAGCAAAGCAACCACAGCAAAAGAGGTTCTCTCACTCTCACTCTTTTAATAATAATGCTTTTTATGGCTATTGTTCTAAATGCAACCACTTTGGTCACAAGGCAATTTATTGTGGACCGAACAATAGATCAAAGAGTTATGCTGATAAAAATACTTCTATTTTTTTGAGTGAACACCCTGTGCAATGTTTTAAATGTAATGGCCATGGGCACATAGCAAGGTTTTGTTCAAGCACTTCTATATCCAATCTAAGGCAATACCATAGATTTCATCATACACATAGAATGCAATACAGACAGGGAATAAAACATGTGCAATGTTTTAAATGCAATGGTCAAGGGCACATAGCAAGGTTTTGTCCAAGCACTTCTATATCTAATCTAAGGCAAAACCCTAGATTTCATCAGACACAAAGAGGACAACACCAACAAGGAACATATCATGTGCATAAAAGAAAAGAAAATAATCATCCATCAAGAATGCACAAGAGACAACCCCACAAGAGAAATGTTCAAGTTCACGAACAGGAGCAAAATAGGGATTTTGTTGAAAAACCCAAGCCCAAGTTCAGGAAAGTCTGGAGAAAGACAGAAGAAAGGAAATTGTGTCTCCTTGGACTGAAGGAGGCTACTCTGCCATTGCTCTAAGCAACTCCGTGTGGCACATCCTCAGGAGAAGCAATATTAAAGTTTTATTTTAATGCTCCTATGTATTTGTCTAGGTATCTGAGGATGAAAGGTAAGCAGTCGGGTTAATGTTGTATAGTTGTTAAAGTGTGTTTTTCAGTTTATATAGTGGTTTGTGGAAATGTCGTGAAGTGTGGTGTTTAATTTGAGAGTTGTCACCATTGGTAGTTTTGAGATATGTCACTATTGTACTGTTGATGATTCTTAATACCACCTGTTCAAAATTACGAATCATAATAGTCCAGATAATTTGCTCAATGAAAGAATGCTTGCCCTAGTTGTGTATTTGTGTTTCGAGCAACATGTATTTGTTTTTACTCTTTGATGTGAAGATTGCCGGATCTTTCATGACACCCTGGTGAATATATTTAATTCACGGACAGCTTTGTTTTAACTATTGATTTAATGCCAATCCAAGGATAAGAAGCTTGAGGTTGAGTAAGGTGCACTACGGTTGGCCATAAAGTGTTTGACAAAATGTCTTCTTCCGACATGCATAGTTGAAAGTAAGAGTTGGTAGTAAAATTGCAGTGCTGGACAAAAATTGGTACAAATGTGAGTCACTTGTCAATTCTATTGACAAAAGTGAAATCAGCATGTTGAATGGGAAGATTGAAGAAAAAAAATTTTAATGAGCAGCCAGATGATTTCCAGCCTGGTGATGAATATGTTTGGTACTTGCATAGAGTTGAAAGTGGATTGAGGTAGCCTGCTGAATTCTCATTGCAGAGAGAGACAAACAGCTGTCATTGGGTTCAAGCTTGTTGAGAATATATCCAAGATGCATGGTGAAGTTGTATGCAGATGTTGCTGGCATTACAGAACAAAAATCTGGCTATATAAGATTATTGTATGCCTTCACTAACAGTAGACAAGTTTGAGTTTGCAAAGCAACAGAGGGTAATTGCACAGAAGACAGTGGTTCAATCATGTTCTTACACATGTTATATTGGTGAAGTTGACGGTGATGGTGTCATTCACTGGTTATTGCTGCTATTCACATTGTTGATTTTATTGATGCCTATTATGCTTATCATGATGTTGTCAATCAGTGAAATGAAGTGGTCTTGGACTCAGGGGGAGCATTTGTGTATTTGTTTTTCTTCTTGTTCATGCTTGGAATATTTGCTAATTGTAATAATTTGTGTCTAAGAATGTTGTGCATAGACTCAGGGGGAGTCTGTAGCAGCCCTTTGGTATTATTGTCAAAGGGGGAGAAGATTTACAGGAAAATTGCACGTGTTGCCAACAATTCCAAAGGGGGATATTGTTGAGCAAAGTGTAGCAAACAGTATTGTCATTGTTTTCAACACAGTCAGACGATTTATTGATGCAATGGACAAGATTTTATTGAACAGCAAGGTGCAACCAAAGTACAATGGATAGGAGTTCAGTGTTGAGCAAGGTGTTGCAGGAGGATTGTCATTGTTGTCCATATTGTTGTCAACACAGTCAGACAGATTTATTGATGCAATGGACAAGAGTTTATTGAACAACAAGGTGCAACCAAAGTACAATGGATAGGAGTTCAGTGTTGAGCAAGGTGTTGCAGGAGGATTTTCATTGTTGTCAATACAGTTAGTTAGTTCTAATGATGCAATGGAAAGGCAGTTTAGAAGTCACTCAGATGCAGAGGATAAAGTTCAAAAGTTAGTCAAATCATGATTCCTTAAATGATAGATGCACAGAAACAGAAAACATAATTCAGAATGAGAAGAAGAAGTCTTTAGAACCTGAGATGTCAAGAAGCGAAAAGGTTTTTTGTGAAAACCAAGGCAGTCAAAATAAAAAGTTTTATTTAAAATCATGGATAACAGATTTGAAATGGGTTTTTCTTAAAACCCAAGTTGGCTCTTCGTTTCATTGAAAAAGATGCCCCGTGATGAAGATATTTAATTTTAAATATTTAGTTTAAATTTTAAAGGTTCTTTGTGAAAACCAAGGCAGTCAAAATAAAAAGTTTTATTTAAAACCATGTATAATATATTTGAAATGGGTTTTTCTTAAAACCCAAGTTGGCTCTTCGTTTCGTTGAAAAAGATGCCCCGGTGATGAAGATATTTAATTTTAAATATTTAGTTTAAATTTTATTTTATTTAAAATTTAAATTAAAAGGGCCGACGTGTTACTATTTCGCGGAAATAAGCTACAGGAAGGTGACGAAGGTGGAGAAGAGTTTGAGGTCGACAAAGTTAAATCTGGGCCGATGGATTTTAGGGTTTGGCAGCTGACAAATTCTAGGGTTTCTCAGTCGACGTTCTTCTAGGGTTTGTTTCTAAAATTTCTTCTATAAAAGCAAGGGTTCTTCGAGTTTGAAAGGTGGGGTGTAAAGATAAAGTGTGAATGCGAGCATAGTGTTTATGAAAGTGAAGTTCGTGTTGAGCAGAGAGAAGAATGTGAAACGACACAGAGTGTGCGAAGCGTGTGCACAGAGAAAGCAGAGTGTGCAGAGAAGCACGAAGGGCAAAGTTGATTGCAAAGTCTGGCTGTAGCAGTGTAGCAAACTGTGTGAAGTGATTGTGCAAGAGAGAGCAGAGTGCACAGAGATTACAAAGGTGATGTAGACCAGTTAGAGTCTTGCAATAACAAAGGTATATGTCAAACATTTTTTTTATTCAATATTGAAGTCTAGTTGGTGCTGGCAAATTAAGGGGCTGGTGCCTCTTTCCAGTTAGTGCTGGTAAACAATTTGTCCAGTTGGTGCTGGAAAATTAAGAGGTTGGTGCCTCTTTCCAGTAGGTGCTGGTAAAATAGGAGTTGGTGCTCCATTCTATTGAAGCAGATAAAGTTAATGGGTTGGTGCTCCTTCCAGTTGGTGCTGGTAAAGGATTATGTAAAGTTGTAGCTTTGCATTGACTGGATTTGGATGGTAGTCCAAGCGGTCTTTTGAGGAGTTGCCACATTGGTGAACCTCGTTAAAATGTTGTGTTATGTGTGATGCTTTCTTGATGCATTTAGTATCTCTTTTATCTGCTTTAAACTGTTGTTGGTTTTATAATCTAATTGTTTTAGAAGTTTTTAAAAAACACACTGATTCACCCCCCCTCTCAGTGTCATTGTGATTACAACACTTTTGGGATACTGCTCAATAGTCTAGAATCTATGGCAATTGATTCTTAATATGTTTGGTAAATACATGGTGATGAACATTAAAATTGATTAATGGTTAAAGCAATGGTAGAGCATTTTTAAAAGTGAGGTTTTACAAACAATATGGTTTATATCAAAAGACGCAATATTTTGGATTGTATGGCTAAAAAAGAATAGAAGAATTTTTAAAGGAAAGGAAAGTAATTTAGAGGTAATGAAAAGGAATATTTGTTTAGCCATAGAGGAGACTAAACTAGCCCTAACAACTCATCCAATCCCTAATCTTGAGATAGAGATCCTTGATAGGTGGAGTCAATTCATTAAATGGAATTATGATTTTGGGTATAGGAGAAACAAAAACAATATGGTATATATCAAAATATGTAATACTTTGGACTCTATGGATAAAAAGGAATAGAAGTATGTTTAAAGGAAAGAAAACTATTTTATAAGTAATGAAAAGGAACATATGTTTAGCCATAGAGGATACTAAACCAGTCCTAACAACTCACCCAATTCCTAATCTTGAGATAGAGATCCTTGATATATGGAGTTGAGTCATTAAATAGAATTATGATTTTAGGTATAGGAGAACCAAAAAGAAGGTAAAGAATATAAAGTGGAAACCATTGGCAATGGAGTTGATCAAATTGGATTTTGATAGAGCATCTAAAGGAAATATAGGACCAACAAGAGGAGGAATAATTAAAAATAATAGGGAGATATTTTATCTCATTACACTTTCAATAGTGGATTTATGATAAATAATTAAGGTAAAGCTTGGGTGGCAAATATGCACACAAATAAAATGGAAGAGTCTGGATGGAAGGTGATATCTTAATAGTAATAAATGCAATTTTAAGGAAAGCAAAGGCTCCATGGAATATACAAGAGATAATTATAGAAATACAAGACCTTTTTTCATCATGTTTACACATATGTTAAAGAAAAGAAATAAATGTGCAGATAGGCTAGCCAATAGAGGAAAAAATAATTGAGGATTACGAAGATAAATTCTCTTTTCCATGGTTAGAGGAAGTAGTAAGTTTAGTTGATGCTGAAAAGAAAATGTTAATTGCCTAAATAAAATATTTATTAAGATTTACAGTAATACTTGTTTTATTTTATAACATTAAACGTGTTTTCATATAGACTATTTATTACAATTCTTGTGGTTGCACTTATGCTCTTGGAAGGAAACTAGCAAACCAAATATGGTAAATATGACTATGATAGCATAAAGTTTTGGAAATATTACTCTACTAAGATGCAATGCATAGGCAATAGAGGTGGAGCTTTGGTATTGTGAAGGTTGTTGCAAGAAAATATCAAGAATGCTGAATTTTTGAATATTTGCATTCACACATAAAATTGAAGAAGGTCTAGAAAATAAAAATAAAGAATTCAAACTTTCTATGAAAAATGATGTAGGG
The DNA here is from genome assembly GCA_028583015.1 of Wollemia nobilis. NCBI lineage: Eukaryota > Viridiplantae > Streptophyta > Pinopsida > Araucariales > Araucariaceae > Wollemia > Wollemia nobilis. Next base: position 2,125,175 of record JAQPPZ010001560.1, on the reverse strand, counting down.
CATCTAACTATAGCAACTCAATTGAGATGAGATTTGAATCTAGTTGTAGACTCTCAAACTCTAAAGGAGAGATTTATGGTTTGTCAATGGTAGGGGACCTGAGTACAACCCCTTGTTCTTAAAAGAAAAAAAAGTAGTGTTCATTACTATGCTTAGCATAGAATAAGTGTCCATTAATAGTCACTAAGGGAGTGTACATCACAATGTAAGATAACTTGGATTAATTAATACTCTATAGTACCTTGAAATAGGTTGATGGAATAGTATGATAACTATAATGTAAGTTATGTTTTTCCAAACTAGTAATTTTATTATAATTTTTTTAATAATTGAGAATTTTATAAACCTCTAACAAATGAAATTGTGAGTAAAGTTTTTAAGTGTCAGGTGAAGGAATGTAATGAAGAATTAAATGTAATCAATTCATTCTAAATTTTCTTATAATTATGTCTCAACAATGTCCTTTCACATTCTACTATACATAATAAAGGGACTTTTCTTTCAACGAGAGAAGGGAAATATTGCATGAAAATTGATAAATTTAGAATTGTTTTGAAGAATTCTATATCTCTTTTCATAGAAACATTGTATATAATATATCATTTCACATCTCTTCTCAAGTATTAATTATGTAATGCAGTCTATATGTTTTGAATTTTAGTTGTTTATCTTCCCTATACAAGTGTTTACACATTTATCATTCTTACATTTATACAATTACAATAGCTAACCAACACTTAAGTTAATGGTATAGAAAAATTTACTTTGAGTTAGGTTACACATAGTGAGGTCTCAACACATATAACCTAAAATATTACCTTCATATACACTTCAAAAAAATTGAATGAAAATACACATTAAATTATTAAATTTCTTTAAGTTAAAATTACATTGAGCATTAGAGAAACTAAAGACAAGGATGCATATTCAATTAGATCATGCAAATATGTTATCATGTTCCTATTTTGATTTCAAATTATATAATAAGAAGATCCTTTGATATCTCAATATCATTCAAGATATAAGTGGATTCTAATATTCCTAATATCAAAGTTGATATTATTACAAATTAAAAAGTGGTTTTTGGTGAATAACTTCTCTAAAGATGAAAATATATAAAATTTAAAATCTTATCTATTCTAAAACTCAAAATTTCAATTTGAAGGAATATGAAGAAAGAGTGCAATTATTCAAAAATAACATATTCTAACAAACAAAAGTATACCCACATGTCGTAGGTGAGTTGGAAAGGGTAGGGCAATCCTCTAAGGGAGGTCTCTGGTTTGAATATCCACCCTACCAAACATACATTGGGTACCCAAATCTAGTTGATAATGCTAGTGCGGTCAAGGTCAGGCGTGACTAATAAGCCCTAAAAATGCTCATTTTTGTACAAGATTTTCATATATATTGTGGCATTTATTTTAATAGAAATATGTGTTTCTATGTAAATTTTATATATGTTTAATAGTTTATTGTGCATGTTCATTTAATTTTTTTTTTTGAGTATATTTTGCGTAGATTTTGCAAAGTTTGATGTTGTTAGCATGTTTACGTCGAGGTCCCACTCAGACCTAGAAATTTCAATTTAATGATGGAAAAAGTAAAGGTAAAACATTTACAGTACACCAGTGTGAAGTGCTACGTTAGGCACCCGATTCCCTTTGAAGCGTCTGATTCCCATTTGGCACTTGATTGACAGACACCTCATTCCCATTTGGCACTTTACTATCAGACACCTTATTTTTGTTAGGTGCTTAGCTCCCATTTTGGTGCCTACTTCCCAACTTCTATAAATAAGGTGTCAAATTCCCATTGACGTAAAATTATGACACAATTCTTGTTGTCTGTAAAACATAATGGATGTAGATGGATTCTCAATAGCGAAAGCGAACCAAGGACAACATCAAAGATCATAAATTATCTATTTTTTAGCAGTAATATAAAATATCGATGTAATCGAATAAAAGTGGAAATATCATATGTATTCTATTCTGATAAAACATAATACGTTGATTGGTCTAAAATTGATGTTTTATTCGATCTCCATTTATGTATATTGTTGTAAAATAAAGATCTAAATTTGATTTACCTTCATGATGTAATAGGGTATGGTCGCATATCTTATAAATGTGTAGGTCGCCCCTAAAATAAAGTTGTCTCGAATATTTTCTGTAACTTTCTCTATTGTAAATTAATAAAATACACCTGTGTATTTTCATTTATCTTCTTCAGGTATCCGATGTATGATTAAATTTAGTCAGAATCTGCTGGAAGCGTGGGTCCACTCTCAACAGTATTTCTCCCTTATCTTTTATTATTCTCTATAATTTTTAATCTAGTGTCAAATTTTTTATACTTAATTTAATTTTTGCTATTTTCCTTGTTTTTTGTAATTTCCAATAAGTATACAATATTAGTTTCTTAATATAGTATAGGTATATCTTGATAATTTAGGATAGATTAGTGGTTTGGAAACTAAACGAAAACTCTAGAAAAAAACAACACCCCCCAAACCATAAATCTGAGGGACTCATATCATTGGAGGGAATTACAAGCATATATTGTGCAAGGTTGTTCACAAGTTTACGAGCTATCCCGGGTTGAAAAATTAAATGAGGCAATGAACCTAAACGTAGAAAACTAACCAATGTTTTTTCCCAACATTTTGGCATCATTTCCAAGGAGTAGCCTATTGTAATTTCTTGTTCTAAAGGAAGCATGTTAGCAGTAGTTTAGGTTGCTACCTATAGAACCTCCATTTTAGCTTTGTATGAGTCCACCTAAGAATAGAGGACTAGATGGTCATTTTGTTAAAAAATATATGTTTTTCTAAAGTCTTATGCTTCAGTTGTACCTAATCCTAATAGTTAAACCTATTCTCTACAATCTCCACCTGCGCATTGGCTTAAACATCTAGTATTTACATAGGATCCTTCTGAAACAAATTAGCAAAATCTTAGAGAAGGATCTGAGATAAGTAGATTTTAGTCTGAGGAAGACTTGTTGAACTTTTAATTTTGGAAAGTAGTTAGAGAAGGAACTATATCAAACATAGATTTAGTAATCCTTCTACAGGATAAGAGAAACAAACTAGAAGCCTTGAAAGTTGCTTTGAACGCAACTGGTGTAGATACCCTATTCATGGACAATATGGATGATGTAGAGGAAGCATCCATTGGTTTTGATTTTCCCATAGAATATGTAGGAGGATACCACAAGATGAAACATATCTCCCCTGCCCACATTCCAATATTTAGATTACTACCAATAGAAGATCCATGTCTATTTTTTATTTAATTTTGATGTCATATGTAGATCAGTGGATTATACAACTGATGATCAAAAACTAAAATTGTTCCCTTCCACTCTTGATGATTTAACTTTACACTAGTTCATCAGTTTGGGGAATAAACAGATAACTACCTAGGAATAATTGAAGAAACTTTTCCTAGACCAGTACCAAGATTTTAGTAGATCACGTGATGCAAGGGAAGAAGTCCTAGATATGATACAAAGGGAAGGAGAATCTATGGAGGAATATTGGGATAGGTTCAACTTTAATTTGCAAATATCACCCCATTCGAAACTAGGAGACAAGTCCTTAAGAAGTATTTTCTTAAAGGGACTTACAAATGAATCTTTGGAAGCCTTAAACATGATTTTTGGAGGGGATATTTATCAACATCAGATGGATGATATTTTATGTTTGTATCAAAACATTTTGAGGAAAGGTAAGTTGACCCCTAGAAATATCAAACAATCAGTCACTATCACTAAAATAGAAATAGGTAATATGCTTGAAGATCTCAAGAGTGAGATTTTTTCATCTTTGGCTCTTCAAATGGAAACCCTTCTGCTTCAGAAAAATAAGTAGGAAAATGAGGCAACATTGGCCTACTTTTGTCCTAAATTTAGGGGAAAACACCCTAGAAATGAATGTCCTAAAAAAAAATTTGAGTGTGTGTTGTATGTTCAAAGGATCACAAAACAAAGTTGTGTCCATAGTTATCAAAACCTAGAGAGGAACCTGAGGTAGCATAAGCATACTTCATGGGTAATAGGAGAAACTGGCAGTAGTATCCTATGGGAAAAAACATACCAATATGAATGCCATCTTATGGGGGTAGTAATTTTTAGAACCAAGGTCAATCTCAGCCACCCAACATGGGTTGGTGGGGACAACAACCTTGGAATCAGTATCCCCAAGGAGAAAATCCTTACAACCCCTATCCATAGATACAATACCAACAACCTGAGAATTAGTGGAGGAACTATAATGCCTGGAATTAAAACCCATAACATGCCACTCCAGTTCCACTACAACCAACCCTACCAGCTCCTCCTACTTTCAAGCCTACTCAATTGCCAGTATAACCTACAACCAATCTAAATAACAAACAACAACCAACTTATTAAATGGAGAATGAGATGTAACCCATGTACAATATTAAAGTAGATTGTAGTCCAATACAATTAAGGTCAGGGAAACAAGTAGGTGTAGAAGTCACTCCTCTAGTAGAAGAGGAGGAAAACATAGAATTAGGAAAAGAGGAATCACCTCTTATAGTAGAAGTAGAAGAAGAATCAACACTTGTAAATAACAAAGAAGGGGTTCCACATTTTCCACAAAGGTTGCAAGAACCCATAAAGCTATTACAATCAAAATTTGATATTCTCTCAGTCTAAAGAACCTAAAAATCATAATACCTATCTTTCAATCCATTATAAATATTCCTATCAAAGGCAAGGCCATAAGAGAATTATGCTTGAAGAAACCAAGAATAAAACCTACAAAGTCAATAAGTTTAGTAAGTTAGTTAGCTGATCTTATGTTAGATAACATCTACAGCCAAAAATACTTAGATCCAGGAAGCCTTCTCCTAACTGTACAAATAGAGGGTTGTGTTTTACCTAATACATTAGTAGATTTTGGGGTTGCCACCATTAATGTCATGCCCAAAGAAACCATGCAAAAGATTAAACTATCTAACCTAAATCCAACCAAGACTATTTTGCAGTTGGCATATAGGTCTATAGTGCTCCAAGAGGGAATGCTAGAGGATATCACTATTACAGTGGATGCATGGGAGTATCCAACAAATTTATTAGTGTTACAATCCAAGTTTGGGTTGGGTGGATATCCATTAATCTTAGGTAGACCTTGGCTGGCAACAAATGATGCTTACATAAGTTGTAGAGATGGCCAAATGACCATTTATGATGGTTAGGACATCAAAATTTTGATCATCCATCCACCTACACAATCTGTAGAATTGTTGAGAGAACCTAAATATGAAAACCAAAACTTTGGTGGTCTATCAATGATCCATTCTATCATGACACTTGATGAATTGGAAGATGAGAGTGATTAGGATAGGGTTATATTAAACTTTTTTCAAAGATAACCCTCATGTCCTCCTCCAGAGTTGCCATTAGTGGGGGTAAAGACCACCATATACAACAAATTGAAGTTGCACCTAGAAGAGTCTTAAACATAAAATATGGGTTGATAGCTAAAAAACAAAAAAAACTGAGAGAAACCTTAGTCAACCATCAAAGTGCCTTTGCTTGGGAATATTAAAATATTAGAGGAATATCTCCTAAAACATGTACTCATAAAATATATCTAGAAGATAAAATTAAACTAGTAATACAACCATAGAGAATAATGAATCCAACAATGAAGGAAATTGTCAAGACTGAATTGCAGAAACTCCTCACAATTGGGTTTATATACCCCATTTCAGATAGTGAATGGGTATCACCTTTGGTGGTGGTGCCCAAGAAAAATGGCAAGTGGTAAATTTATGTGGATTATAGGTTGTTGAACAAAGCAACTAAGAAAGACCACTTTCCCTTACCCTTTATAGATCAGGTCCTTGACACCTTATTAGGTAAGAAATATTTTTATTTCCTAGATGGATTCAATGGATATAATCATATTCAAATTGGGGAAGAAGATCAATAAAATGCCACATTTACTTACCCTTGGATTATCGAGTTTTACCTTTTGTTCTATGCAATACACCTGCTATATTTTAGAGGGTAGTTTTGAGCATCTTCTCTGACATGATTGGAGAAACTGTGGAGGTATACATGGATGATTTCACTGTATATGGTAAAAATTTTGAAGCATCCATAGAAATTTTAGAGAAAACACTTAAGCGGTGTGAGGAAACTAACCTGTCCCTAAGCAATGATAAATATTATATGCTAATGCAGGAAGAGATAGTTTTAGGACATCACATTTCTATATATGGAATCAAAGTATATAGGAAGAAGATAGAAGTTATCCAAAACCTACCTACTTCCAAAACACATAAGGATATCCATAGTTTCCTAGGCTCAACTGGTTACTATAGGAGGTTTAGAGAAGACTTTAGAAAAATTGTTAAACCCCTAAGCATATTGTTATCAAAGGATATAGAATTTTTTTAGATAGAGGAATGTGAACAAGCATTCAACACATTAAAGGAAAAATTGATTACTGCTCCAGTACTGAGAGGTCCAAATTGGACCATACCTTTTCACATATATGTCGATGCATATAACAATGAAATAGGGTCGTTACTAGGACAAAAGGATGGTGATGATTTATATGCCATCTACTATATCAGTAAACACCTCACATGTGCTGAATTCAATTATATTATCATAGAAAAGGATTTTTTTGCAGTTATACATGCTCTTATCAAATTTTATCATTATATCACAGGATATTAGGTTTTTGTACATACTGATCACTTAGCTATCATATAGCTGATAAACAAACCTAGGATTATTGGTAGAATTATTAGATGGTTGTTTCTTATGTAGGATTTTGATGTGACAATAGTAGACAAACTAGGTAAAAACAATGTGGGATTTGATTTCTTGTCTAGGTTGACACCTCCATATCATGCAGCTACATATGAAAAATTTCTAAATGAGCATTTAGTTACTTTGAATTAACAGATACCATAGTACGTATATATGGCTAATTATTTAGCCACTGGTAAAGTATCCCCTACACTTTCACCATGTGAGAAATAAACTTTAGTTAAGAAAAGTACAGACTTCTTATGGATTGATGGATGCTTGTTTAAAATAGGACCTGGTCAGATCATGAGAAGGTGTATTGTTGATAATGAGATATTGGAAATACTGAAGGCTTGCCATGATGAACCTTATGGTGGTAATTTTGTAGGGAAAAGGAGTACATTCAAAGTGTTGTAGGTTGGCTACTACTAGCCTTCACTATTCAAAGATACAGCCAAGCATGTGATCCAGTGTGATCAATTTTAGAGGATGGGTAGACCAACCCTCAAGGATGAAATACCACTCCAACCACATGGTCACATAAAGCCATTTGATAAATGTGGGATGGAATTTATAGGACCCATTAATCCACATTCATCAGGTAAGAGGTATATCTTAGATTGTACTATGTGACCAAGTGGGTTGAAGTGCAGACATTGTGTGATTTAAAAGAGAAGATTGTAGCAGACTTCTTGTATTCATCTATTTTCACAAGGTTTGGGGTTCTAATGGAAATCACAACTGATCAAGGACCTCAATTTACTTCAAATATGATTTAGAAACTCATGCAACAATATAAAATCAAGCATAAAAAAACCACTCCCTACCACCCACAGGCAAATGTGCAAGTTGAGGTAACCAACAAAGAATTGGAGAATATCCTGACAAAGATAGTACAAAAACATAGGAAGGATTGGACACTAGATTAATAGAAGCAGTGTGGACCTACAGGACCACATGGAAGACTACTACTAGTTTCACACCATTCCAACTAGTATATGGGAAGAATTCTATGATGCCTATAGATTTTGAAGTTAAAACACTTACGACTAAAATAGAGTTGAATATAAACCTAGATGATGCATAGAAGGAATGGATTCAATAGCTTAACCAATAGGATGAATACCACCTTAATGATCTAGAAATAATAGAGGTCATGCAGAAATAAAGGACCAAGTATCATGATCGCCACACCAGGTCAAAGTAGCTCAAAGTGGGAGAATGGACATTATTGTATGACTTCTAGTTCCAAGAAAGAAAAGGTAAGCTCATGCAACGTTGGATGGGACCATATGAAGTGACTGAAGTCATCAACAATGGAGTTTTTAGGATTATAATAATTGATGATAACAACATTACATTAACAGTCAATGGTCACCACATGCATCCATATCATATGTTAAAACATACATGATGAATTCATATTAGGCATGGGAGATACCCTAGTTGATTCTAGTTTTAAATTGAGTCAATAATATGTGGATGTTGTCCATATGATCCCATAAATAATTATTCTTTTAATTTTTTTTATTTTTTAGTTGTATTTCTATTTTGCAGGTACGATGCCTTGAGTGCAACTATTAGGCAACCTAGGAAACCTAAGTCTAACAAACACAAGATCCATGAACCTATGCCTTCCCTAGGTTTATGCATAAGGGGACGACCCCAAAATAAATTTATAAATTGAAGGCGAATTGTCTTGGAATCCCGACGAAATATGTAGAAGTTACATGGCGAATTCCAATTATTTTCCTCCAAAAATTTTCAAACCATGGCAAATTGCAATTAATTTTCTCCAAAAATTTTCAAATCGTGGCGAATTTTTCTGTGTTTGGGGCCATGAATATCGGTTTGTAAACTCTAAAAATGTACGATAAAATTAAAGGATTTAGGTCGACAAGAAAGGCTTTTAGCCTTTACGATATATGACGACCGGTCTAAGACATAAAATTTGATCGATTGCAGGCATACCGATCGACTATAGACATGTCAATTGGTTGCAGAGATGTCGATCGACTGTAGACATGTCGATCGGTTGTAGCCATGTCGATCGGCTGCAAAAATATCGATCGGTTGTAGCCATGATGATATTCTAGGAGGCATAACTTTTTCTCCGGAGCTCTGATTTCAATTTTTTTTTAAAACCACCTAGCTCGACGAGATCTACTCAAAAATCTGAGTGAAATCCTCAAAAAAACATTTGAAATTGATCTACGTGTCTGCAACTAACTGACACATTTGCAACCGATCAGTTGTAGACATGTCGATCAGTTTTAGATTTTTTTTAGGATTTCACTCAATTTTTTGAGTAGATCTCGTCGAGCTAGGTGGTTTTAAAAAAATGAAATCGGAGCTCCGGAGCAAAAGTTATGCCTCCTAGAAGTTTCCCTATAAAAGTGCACCTCTTCAACCGATCGGTATATGCCTAAATATCACTTAGAAAGGGGGATACTATACATGAATATGTATAGGAGTGTTTGGGTTGCTCTTTATGGACAATAAAACACTCAACTGCTATTTTAGGTAGCTGATATTGATTTTCTCCCTATTCTTCAACCAGAGCACTAAAGGCATGATCAACCTTAAGCATACATAAGTGGGCATATCAAGCAGATGTTGAAATAAAGGAGCGCCTGCTTTCCATTTTCTAATGAGAAAGGTACCTAATTCCTAGTTTTTAGAGAAAATGGTGTCTGATTCTTGTTTTACGAAATAAGGCACCTAATTTCTATATTTTGGGAAGGCAACGCTCAATTCTTGTTTGTACAGTACAAGGCACCTGCATCATATTTTCTAGAAGATTGATGCCTGATTCATATTTTTCAATGAGATGGCACCCGACTTCCACTTTTTGAGAAAGCGACACCTAATATCCTCAATATATCATCAAAAAAAATTGTATATAAAGTTTGAGTTTTGTATAAATTTTGCTTTAATTATGATACTCAATTACCAACAAAAGGTGTCTACTTTCCATTTTAAGCACGATGCCCAATTTCTAAGGCAACTAATTTCTATTTTCACAGGTATTTATGCCTCGTAAAAATAAACTTTAGCATTAAGAAATAGCCCGAGCCACATCAGCATTCCACTCACGTGCAAAAGTCAAAACTTCAACATATAAAATTATTTTAATTTTTCTGTTGAATATTTGTACACATTCCAAATTCACTAGTGGACAATTTTTGAGGGGATGTTTGTCATCCCAAGAAGACATGTTTTTCTATATTTTTATTTAAAATATGCACGAATTCTTAAAGAAATCAAATGTCACCAATCGAGAACCAATAAAAATGGAGAGAATTTTATCGCATGAAAAAATTTATATCATTCTTTATTATAGAATGCCTAGTCATCATCAAGCAGCCAATTCCAGTGCACCATGAGTATATGCACATTATACACGCATGAAACATCATACGGGTATGTGCGTAATTTTTTGTTGTATATATATGTTTCTAGAAAATAATGTCAGCACAACTTCTATAAAATTACCATCCAACCATCTCTCTCCACTTGGCATTTTTCTCATGTTTTGATGTTTTGATTGGGAAAACACTCATGGTCATCCTCTACAAAAAATTTGGCACATGTTGTAATGATATTTTGCACGTATAACTGTAATTATTTCTTATTACGATAATCAAGTGCCTACATTCATGAATGCAGGTAATTTAAACCATGCATGGGCAAACCTCTGTGTAAGAAAATAATAGAATTGCAAGTGATGATTACTTAGAGCAGAGAGAAATTTGACCTTTACCATGGGGAGAAAATTAACCAACCACTTGTTGAAAACGAGTGCGCCTATAGATTTTTCAAGCATCAGCGAGGATGTACGGACATAATTTCATGTCGTAGGATGGTTGGACTACTACCATCTGGTTAGCCAAAACTAGGATGTAGGGGTGGCTAACGAATTTGTAGCATCCATGAGGGATGGAGTTGTTTGAATGTGGGGATTAGAAATCCCAATAACCGAAGAATAAATTGTTGTAGTAACATGTCTTCTCCAAATAGGGGAACGTACATATAAGGAGGACAACCCCACAATTTGCATGTAAATATTATTTATGCATCCAACTTAGTACTTGATGTCTATTGGTTTGCCCAAGTAGTACATCCCCGAGCTCTAAAGGGTGGTTTTTGAGTAGATTGCTTGGTTCTTGCATGAGTAGGTTTTCCAAGCTCAGATATAATAATTTGTGTTTCCTCAACAATATAATGCATGGGGACAAGATCAATGTCTCCCATTACCTTACATGAGCACTCAAAGATAAGGCCAAATGGTACCAGGTAGGCATAAAATCCACCTTGGCTCACCATGGCCTAATTTTAGCCTTGGTGCCATATGTAGAGTCACACAAAAACATGATGGTTGAGGAAGTTGAGGGTAATAATGCAATTCCAAGGGTAGAGTAATAAGTGGAAGTGCCAAAATAAACTGATCAATCGGTTGATAAGGTGAAAGAGCAAGCAAATATGGTGCCTGCATCCATGCCTAAGAAAAATACATGGGAAGTAGGACAAACCTCATCCCCTATTTTTCCCCAATTTGATGAGGAAGCAGGACAATATTTGTCTCCTACTAGCCCTCAATTTGACAATGAGGTAAGGAATGATCCACAAAGTCTCACCAATTCCCACTAGAACCAAAATCAAGACGAAGGTGTCTATGGTGGTTTCTAGCTCTTCAATTAATGAGCTGAACAAGGATGATTTTATGGTCCACTTATTATAGTATTTGTCCACATGTCAAAATCCTCAATAGGAAATGCAAACAAAGGACCTATAGAAGCAGTTGTAGATATTGAAATAACAAGCCTACACTTGGGATACCAAATACAAGGAAGAGTAGGCTCTTTTACAAGAGTCCTAAAAAGTAGCTACAACAAAATTGCAGGAACTGTATCATAATATCCATCAACTACAAGGGACAATATCAAATTGCAACAATAGGTCCAACAAACTAGGGATGGATAGCCAACCAAGGCAAAAGCAATAGTGCAAAGTGATTAGGCTATGGAAGTACCCACTAACTCTTTAGATTTTGAGGAGAAAATATTCTCCTCTAGCCCTTTTTGATAGAATGTAAGAAACTATATCCAGGAAGCTAAATAAGGATACCAATCAGTGGCTTTTTCTAGAAATATGTCTGCACGAGGAAGCCCTAATTCTTGAGTAAGAACCCCTACAATCATTATTGAAAGTGTAGATGAAGAATCAATCCTAAAATCACATGCAAAAGTAGAGAAGGAAAAAAAAAAAGCAATGGAGGTTGAACAACCCCATTAACCAGCTTACTTTGTAGAACAGGGGTAAGATTAGGGTCCTAAATTTGATGTGGGATAGTCCCCAAAATTATCTTCCTCTGCAGATACAAAATTAAACTAGGAGGAAGAAATTGAGGTCAAATAACCTCAATTATCAGCAAAATATGAAGAGGAAGATAGAAAATAGGAAGATGATATTGAGGTTGAACAACCTCATATTTTAGATAAGGTTGTAGATGAGGATCAAGGGGTTGCAAAATCCTAAGAGTATACTTATTTTTCAGACCAGGAACCATAGGGAGATGTAGGAACTAAGCCTAAACAACTTCAGTAGAACAATAAACTCCAACAACTACAATAGAAGCCCCAACAACAGAAACAACAAAAGAAGGAAATCCTCTTGCTTCGGATATACCTACAAGCCTTGAGAGATAGCCCAAAAATTTATAACCAAATAAGAAGGTTATAAGGGGATATCAATTAATACCCAAAACCAGAGAAAGGACTACATAATTAAAGGAATCGAGTATGAATTTCGATGAGGAATGGGTAGAGATCTTGAAGCTATTTGATAAGTAGAGACTGAAGTTCGAGCAGCTCAATGTGGATATCAAAGTAGATAAAAATGAGTATAAGAAAGACTCTAAGAGAGTGGCCAAGGAAACAAGAAAAGAGGCTAGAAAGGCATCCAAAACTCCTCATCCAAAAATCAAAGTTTCTCTACCACCATATTCCCAGTACTTGTATGGGTCAATAGGTAATCAACCTTCATAGATGAAGGTATGTTTCATGAAGATGGGCTTTTTAGGTCCTGTACCACTTGCAGCTCAAGCAACAAGAAAAAAAACCCCTCCAATAGAAGAAATAGTCTAAGGATAATGCTAAACTTGACCCAACGGTGGCCAATCTACCCACAGCCAAGGTTTTTGAGAAGTCCAACATCTCATTTATTGATGAATTTGCAATACTAGTGGGAGAAAATTTACCCCTTCACCATGAATACTAGACGATGGTTGAGCTTGTATTCCAGAAGGATACCCCCATTTTTACTGGTTACTACTTGAAAATTGAGAAAAGAAAGGTAGCCTAGACAAGGGAACAACCAGGTAAAGGAGTAGGTTCAATTAATCCAGTTTGGCGTAAAAAGCAACAAAGACAGTGAGAATAGGAGGCAACCACTCCCAAAGCACCGAAAGGGTGAAAACCCAAGGATAAGGAAAAAGCTAAGGCTGCTACAAAGAAGAGGAAAGAAATAGTCAGGGATTATTGGAAGGTTGTGAATGAAACTGGTAATTACCAGTATAAAGTGGCACAAGGACATGCCAACCCTTAAGCATGGGGAGATGATGAGCCTTTAAAATGCTCATTTTTGTATAAGCTTCCCATATATATTGTAGCATTTATTTTAATAGAAATATGTGTTTCTATGCAAATTTTATATATGCTTAACAGTTTATTGTGCATGTTCTTTAATATTTGTTTCTGAGTGCATTTTGTATAGATTTCACAAAATTTGGTGTTGTTAGCATGTTTACATCAAGGTCCCACTCGAACCTAGAACTTTAAATTTATTTATGGTAAAAGTAAAGGTAAAACATCTACAGTACACCAGTATGAAGTGCTAATTCAGGCGCCTGATTCCCTTGAAGCACTCGATTCTTATTTGGTGCTTGATTTACGGGTGCTCGATTCCCATTTGGTGCTTGACTATTGGGTGACTAATTTATATTAGGTTCCTAATTCCCATTTTGGCACCTACTTCCCAACTTCTACAGATAAGGTACCTAATTCCCATTGACACAAAATTACGACACGACTCTTTTTGTTGGTAAAACATAATGGCATTTTCAACAATGGATGCAAATGGATTCTCAGTAGTAGAAGCGGACCAAGGACAACATCAAAGATCATAAATTATTTATTTTTAGCAGTAATATAAAATATCAATGTAATAAAATAAGAGTGGAAATATCAAATGTATTATGTTATGATAAAACATAATACTTTGATTGGTCTAAAATTGATATTTTATTCAATCTCCTTCATTTATGCATACTATTGTAAAATAAGAATCTGAATTTGGTTTACCTTCATGATGTATTAGGGTATGGCCACATATTTTATAAATATGCAAGCCACCCCTAAAATAAATATCTCAGATGTTTTCTATAACTTTATCTACTACAAATTAATAAAATACATCTACATATTTTCATCTATCTTCTTCAAGTATCTGATTTATGATTAAATGTAGGTGAAATATGTTGGAAGTGTGGGACCACTCTTAATAGTATTCCTCCCATATTTTGTATTGTTATCTATCATTTTTAATCTAGTTTCTAGTTTTTTGTACTTAGTTTAATTTTTGTTAATTCCCCTATTTTATGTAATTTCTAGCAAGTGTGCAATTTTGGTTTCTGAATATAGTATAGGCATGTCTTGATAATTTAGGATAAATTAGTGGCTTGGAAACTAAACTAAAACTCCAGAAAAACAAAAACATCCCCCAAACCATAAATCTGAAGGACTCATCTCATTGGAGGGAATTACAAGCATATATTGTGCAAGGTTGCTCACAAGTTTGCGAGCTACCTCGGGTTGACAAATTAAATGAGGCAATGAATCTGAACATAGAAAACTAACCAACTATTTTGCCCAACAGTGACTCTCAGGTGATTTTTACGGTGTAGAACCCCTTGGTCATGGTTTCTCAAACCAAGGCGGCCCCACAAAGGATTTTTTGCTAGAGTATAAAAATATATAAGCAAAATAACATACTAATTTTATTGCTTATAAAACATAGAACAATGTAAGAAATCTCTAGGAAGAGATATAAGGCTATAAAATTATATTCATTAGCCATTTATTTTATAGTCAAGGGTGCATATCTTATTATATAATATTTTGGTGTGTTGAAAATCCATTGTATTGTATACTTAAGGTCATCCATGTGGTGGTTCACCTTTCATGAGTTAGAAGGGCACCCATATGAATATGTGGTGATTCAACTTCCATGAGTTACAAAGTGAATTTAATTAAAAATTACATGCATGACTTGTTATCTTTTGATTTATCTTCTATTGATGTGTCAACATGGCTCGAGATGCATTTCTTGCTATAAAAATCTAAAAGTAGAAAACTACTATTTTTGTAAATCTAGATCAATAAATATAGACTAAAATATAATTCTTAAACATAATAATAATGGGATAATCATACACATATATGATAATAAGCATATAAATCTAAAAATTGAAGGAATAAAAAAAATCTTGGATAATCAAAAGTGACAGCTTAAGAGGCACAATATTTCCTAAAATTTTCTAAGCCATATAACATAACAAAAGTAAATGCAAATGGATATGCGACCAGAATATCATAATATCTAATTCCATATCACATATGGGATTTACATCATTCAACCATTACTAATCCAAATATAATACCTATTGTAACAAAAAAGTGAATACTAACTCCACCAATAGCAGTTGAAAAATAGAAGTTCCTAATAGAATTAGATCTAGGTGTCATCATTGTTAAGACATATATATTGTCAAAAGACCCTAAAAATAATGGTCACCCTTTTCACTTATTTATATAGATATGTTTTAATAATGAAGCTAATAAGGATGTACTATCCATAATAATATACATTTGGTTAGTTTAAGCAAGATATATCTATTTAAATTATAGAACAATAAATCCATTTTATCAATAAATTTTGTTGAAGATGAGGTGCTCTATAATGTGGTGTTGTTAAACATACATGTTAGAGTTCCATATGGCCTACGAAGCCAAAGATAAAATTATCCTTGTCACTCTAAAAATACCATTATAGAATATAATAAGTGGTTTCTATAACTAATTTTCCCCTCTCAACACTAGTTAGTGCTAAAAATAAACTAATCATATGAGTAGGCTTATGTTTTGTTGATCTTAAGTATCATGGAATATTATAGCTACAACTAATAACATTAAAGATATAACCAAGGGATTATTGTATCAATAGTTAGATCAATTGGTGTTTACATACTTATATTAAGATATGTGAAGAACACGAGGATCATATAGCAAATATCTTAATCACCTTGCATTATCAATTATTTGATGTTAACATTTAGAAGTATTTATTTGGACCCCAAAAGACATAGTATCTAGGCTTCATTATCAATAAAAATGATATTTGTATGGAACCATATAATATCAAAGTTATTTGGTATTCCTTCAGATAACCTTATGGATTTATACACCCTTTTAGATCTTGTCAAATTCTATCATAGATTTAATTTAGCATTTTGTAATATATTTTGGGCATAAAACTAGGCCATGAATAGGGTTCCAAATTAAAATTCATATGGATAGATGCATAGGAAAAGGTATCAAGTAGAAAATTTATTTAGATCTAATATTTTATATTTCCATACCTATAATATGCCTTCTAAAATGATTATACATGTAATAATAAATTTAGCACAAAAAATATGCATGAGAATGAAAAATGAAGCATGAATTTTATTAATTGCTTAGAAGATTACACTATCACATACCACTTCAAGGGGGTTACTTCCTTCAAGACTATTGATATGAAAATATAATTTTATCCCTATTCTCTCATTACCATCCAACATATAATACAAAACCATACATTGTCTCACAAACCCTAACCCTAATCCTAAATAGACTTTGGGTCCCACTAACTAGTCATAAGCGTAATTACCACTAATAACATGACTAATTACAATAACTAAATAGTTAGGACATAATGATACTAACATACTCTCCCCATTCAAAATCTTTGTTCCTCAAAGCTTAAAATGCAAAAACTATTATCAATGATAGTAGAGTGGCTTCCATATTGCATCTTCCAATTGTAAACCCTGCTAGTGCATGAATAATTTAATGAGAGTCTAGTTGTAAAGTTGGTAGGATGGAAAATAAAATTTTCATATTGGTTAAAGAAGAATTGACCCTTCAATATCAAGTGCAAGCAATGTTATTTATAACTAAATATGTTGGTTGAGGACCTTCTTCAAATAGGAGAAATGAAAAACTAGGTGGATCTTGGAGGTGGATGGAAGGTTCAATTTATAAGCCACCCATCCAATGCATTGCAAAATGTGATAATGCCCATAGAATTTATGATTTAATTTGTGGTATCCTTTTATATTTAGGGATGTTTGATTATAAGGATGCAAATATAAAAATAAATATCATCTTCAATAAAGGATCACTCAAAGCAATGTTGATAAGCTTATTCTTGGATGTCAATCTACCTAATATGAAAATACACCCTTAGACCACATCCAAGAATGGATGATGCTCTATTTCTTATAATTCAACCTTCGAAGAAGGTGGGTTCCTTGAAATGCTAAAGAAAACAAATAAAGGGTTTAATACTAAAGACAAATATGCAAGGGTTAGAAGGGAGATAGGGTTAGATATTGATTGAAATATGGTCAAGATATAGCTTAAAATCAATGAAATACACTAGATAAATACCCTATAGTCAAACTAAGACAAATATTAACAAAATAGCCATGAAATAGAGCATTACTGAATACAAATTAGTTAATTCCATTGTTATATATTTTTCAGCATTCCACAAACTTTACAAAAGGTAATCCAAACAACAATCCAATTTCAATATAATTTTCTTAATAGAATTCACCATTCATAAAGCATGAACATAAATACATTAAAATATACATATCACATTAAAATTTACAATTGTGACATTATATTCAATATAGCCAAACAACATTTGCTTATATATTGAAAAGTAGAATATACAACATATAATAGGCAAATTGCTAAAGAGTTGGCCCTTATGCTAAGAAATTCTTAGCTATTTATAATGCTATGCAAGAAATTCTTGATATTTACAATGAGAGCTCTTTTCAGGCATGACTTAGATAGGCATGGTCTAATTAGTATGCTTGGGATGCATGGTTTTTACATTCCCACTCAACTTAGTTCAACTACCTTGTTTTTGGTGAAGATGTGGTAGATCTTGATCTCTTCCCAAAAATTTGCATACCTACATCTTTAAGGGGCCTAGGCATCTTTGATAGGCTTAAATTTTTATGATTTCACCTTGTTGCTATGTCAACTTGTTAGAGTTTCCGACTCAGCTTAAATTTTTCAATATGCGTGACTGAGTACTCTTTTGGTTTAGGCTTATAACACATGTGACTCTTGCTAAAAGGGACATGTCTAGGGACCTTTTATACATTTTCAAAGCTCAAATAACTTTCTAAAATATTTCTAGCTATTACAAGAACCTTAGAGGCTAGGCCAGGATCTTTAGTTGCCTTGGTTAACATCAGCATGTGGAAATCTTAGGACCAAGTTTTATTGGTTGAGATTTTAGAATACTTTGTGTGACATAATTGCTTTAAAATCATAGGATTACTTTTTTCTAGTCTTTTTTATCTTGGGTTACATTTGTCTCAAGCTTGTGGGCTATACTTTCTAATTTCTTTACCTGCCATCATCTTTTTATAATTTTGGGATCTCTTGGTTCTAGCATTTTGGCATCTTAGACTTTTATAAGCTTCATGATGATGTCATATTTTTATAAGTCTAGGATTAATTTCTTCTAAACCCTTGTAAAATTTGACTTGGCCAAGTGCATCTTGCTTTCTAGCTAGTTTTGTGAATTTGGCCATTCTAAAAAGACTTAGGCACTTGGGATCTTAGTCCTAGATAGATGTGTCTAGATATTAAGTAGGTTTATTATGAAAAAATGACAAGCTTGGACTTGTGTTTGGATTTTACCTTAGAAAAATTTAGTAAAATTTAGAGTCTCTATCATCACTTGTATGGACTCTCTATGTGGGAAGTTACTTTAACCCACATTATTGGTGACTCGTAGGTATTTTTATTGTAAAATGAATATCCCATATAGCCTTATCAATTGGGCACAAAAGTCAAAAGAAGTAAGATACACCAATACTAGAAGAGAAGAAGCACTTAGGGGATTTTTGTGATAAAAAGAGGAGGGAAAGAATGAGAGTGGGTGGGAACAATTGAAACTTACTTTGGATATGGGATAACAAAATTGGATTATTGGATAATGAGCAATTTGAGGGAGGGGAATCAGCAGAGGAAAAATAATAAAGGGATATAAGATATGGAAAAGAAAGGAAGGGAGATGTATTGGAAAAGGAAGGGATAAATTTTATACCTAACTAATTGTATATATAAAGAGCTAGATTTTCTTTATTATACATTATGCTTTATTTTATCTTTGGGCCTTTCCTTTCTACCCTATTGATGTTTTCTATTTTAAAACATCTAACGACAATAAGAAAAAATGTGAAGCCTCCCCCTTTTGATTAATGGGTTTTCCTAAAATGCTTAGCCCTTCTATTCTCCTTTGTTCTAGGTGAAATAGTTGGGAGATTGTGCACAACAAAACACTTCATGCCATAATTGAGAAGACCCTTAAATATGTGGAATTTAGCCATTTGGAATTCATGTATTCCCATATATTTTCAAATCCTCTAGATTATATTTGTACTTTTCATACGAATATAAATTCATATGTATTATTTTTACAATTTCCACAAATTTAAGATAAACTTTTGTTTGGTTGAGCAAGCTTGAAAAGCTTACCGAATGCTCAAATATTTTCTCTTTTGTTCTTGAGATTCACTCTTATTGATGTTGTCATTTTAGAAGATCAAATCCCAATTACCAAAGGAGTGTTGCTATATTTGATTGCCCCCATCATATGTTGAGAGGCAAGCTAGCAATTATAATTTAGATGCAAATATTATCAATGGAGGAGCCCCTTTAGCTAATATTGGGATCCTCCTTATGAAAATACCTACTTTAGCTACCACCAAGAAGAATAAACTCATCATTCTTCAAATCCAGTGGGTCAACAAATCCTCATGACACATGGATTTTTAGTCATATTTGAAATATTTTTTAATATCATTATTCATGCACATCATTACTATCTTAACAACATCAAGAACCTGGAAGCATGATGGAGCTTTGGACCTTCTCATTTCTTCTCAGATTCAAGTAACAATATGGTAGGGGTATTCTTATATAGTTTTCTTCTCATTTCTTCTCAGATGCATAATTTGTAATTTAATATTTGTGTAATACCTATGGGAGGGGTATTCTTATATAGTTTTCTTCATATTATAAGGTCATTTATTATCTATCAATTATATCCTCTTTTTCGTTAGCTCTTCCCTTGCTAGCTCATGTGCAGCTAAGTTAACAATCAGTATAATTAATAATTTTGAAACTCAACATCTATGTGTGTGATATGTCTAATGCATTTTTTAAAATTTGCTTCTATGGGATTATTATATTATTCTTTTTTGTAAAATGACTTTATTACATTTATCTATGGTTAGCTTTATTTAAATACCATATATTTGCACAAAACTTTGGCATGCCTTCCATGCCAACTATGTTAAACTTTAACACCTCATTAGAATTTAAAATGACCCAACCATATAGTCCCAAACTATATCTTTTATTTCTTATTATCCATTTATAAAATGTGGCTTGTTCTAGTGAATAGCTACCATTTGGTTGGTGTTAATAAGGAATGAGCTCCAAAGCCTATGTGGCATATAGCATTGGAACTTAGCACAAGCAATTTTCCTTCAACATGTGACTCCCTAACTATCTTTCCTATGTAATTTTTCCTTTGTGCCAAATTGGCATCATGTGTTTCATGGTTTCCAAGGCTCATGATAATTTTTTCCTTATAATGGAGAACAAAATATTCTTCAATAGCCTATAAGTTTTTTTCTATATTTCTCATATTTTTGGGTGCGATTGTTAAAGCATATGGTCTGCCAAACCTCGAAACTGACTAAAGGTGAGCTTTAAATTTAATTGGATCCCCATGTTTGAATAAATTACCACATTAAGATTAATCATGGAAAACTATTTCCACACTATTTCCTCTTTTCCTTCTAGCCAATCCTCTATCTCCACCTTGGGATACTCCAAGACATTTTTTATCATACTTGCATTTTGCTCTTCATACCTTTCTATGTCATAGGGGCTAATTTTTTCCTCGCAGATCCATATCACCTTTTGTACATAAGGGATGATCATATGAATGTGATCTTGTGCTAGGTACACCCCATATAATCCATAAACTCATTTTATAGGTACATCCCAAAAAATAGCTACAATTTTACTACTTTCATATCCTAAATTATTGTAAGGTCCAATAACTTGTGCAACAATATTGGAACATATTTCAAAACACCCATTGTCTAGACCAATATTCCATTCAAGTGAATTATTTTGAAACTAGCCTTAACATATTGTAAACCCATGGCATCACATACATCCTAAAGCATAATTGTGGCAACTTCTAAATTCATTATGCAATTACATACTAGCCAACCTTCCATGCATAAAGAGAAATAGAAGGGTGAAGGCTTAATCTTACTTGTATCAAGATATGGTTACTAAAGTGTTTTTTAAAGTTCAAGAGGTAAACTCCAGCAGATACAAAAATTTTCAAAGTTGCTTCTACCAAGTCCACCTACCTAGAAATCAACAATATTTTGCATACTCTTCACTTCTTTCACAATGTTGTTCCCATCATTATCTGATAGCTTCATTTTCTTTTGAGCTAGTTGCTTGAATTATTTTTGATATTTCTCAATCACTTCTCTCCATTTCTTGGTTATATAACGGTAACATAGTCCTTGTTAAATGTGTTCTCTCTACTGACATACTTGCAGTACTTCTAGCTTAGATTGCTCTATAGTATATGATGGAAAAGGACAATATCCAAATTTTATGACTAGACTGACTAGATAAGTTGTAGAAGGTTCTTTAGCTATAAGATATTATTCTAGATCCATCACCAAAGCTATAATTCATCTAATTTTTTAGCTATAATACATTGGTATTTTTTTAAAGAATAGGTTAAGAAGGGGATTGAAAGGGTCATATTATTTTTACATAATATTCCTTACAAGAATATCATAAAAGATAAAGAAAAAATGGTACATAGGGTACCAAGTCCATTTGAACTATCAACAATCATAAAGAACCAACCTAAAGCACCCGATAAAAAAACACAAACTACACTACCAATAAAAATAATAACCAGATAGTAGTTAAATTTACATGCATAACAGTTTGTTGCATATAGACTGGGTCACTCATAATAGTCTGTATTAAGAGCTAATCCCTAAGATTTAGCTTCTTCCAACTAAAAATTGAACATCATTGGGCCTATTTGGATTCTTCTTAACAACAAATTCAATAAGCTAAAGTGGGAAATTATCTTTCCATACAATAATATTTTGAGCCTTCACCCCCATGTTTGCAAAAAAATATGTAGCTCCATTCCCATCCTAAAAAATATGCTTCAATTAAAGGATGTGATAGGACTGCAAGATCTCTTTCATCTCCACAACCATTTTTGCATTGCTCCAACCATATTCCTATCTTCCTTTCATAATATTTATAATGTTTAGGGATTACCCTTCCATAATAATGTTTCTATAATTCCCTTCTTTGATTAACTTAGCCCCTATTAAAAAGGCTCGAGCCTCAGCAAAATGGTTGGATTGGATGAATAGAGGTTCAACAAAGGCTTGCACAATCACCCCCCTAGATTCCCTAAAATCTCCTTTTACACCAGTATATCTTGGGTTCCCATTCACAACACCATCCACATTCAATTTGATCCACCCATTTGGATGGGATTTCCAATTAACTTCCAATATTAAAGACCTCAACAGATTCACACAAATTAAATATTTAAAACTATAGCAAACAACAATGACTTCCTTGAGTCTACTTTTAGCTACCTCAAGAAAGGATAAGGTCTAAGAGTTCTCCAAAATAGCATTGAATATACAAAAAGAAACCACAAAATCCTCTCTTTTCCTATTTTCAAAATCCTTTGTATATCACTCCTTTCAAATTCCCCAAAGAGAATGAGAGAGACAAAATCTCCAAAGAGATTTCAATATAACACTATTTAAATGAGGATCCCACTACACACATAAATCCCCTATAGTGGCTAGGAATACCCAAGGAAATGTTAGAGAATATTACATTATTTGGTACATACTAATGTACCTCCTTGGTACAACCTTGTAAATATTAGATTAGGGTTGTGTCCTATATTAGAGTGTGAGTAAATATTTTATGTAATGTAATAATGTGTAGGAAATGCACAAGTGTCATGTAAATAAGTGTGCAAGTGTTATGCGTGTAAATGTGCATAAGTGTCTCATATATAAGTGTGCACAAGTGTTATTATATTAGGAATAATTATGTGAAGAGTCATGTCCAAGTGTACATACAAGATAGTGTCATGTGTATACACATATCAAGTAGAGAATCCAAGATTCATGAGACTTGGCATAAGGAAAGGAAGAGTCAAATAACCAAAGAGTCATCATACAATAGCTATATATTAATCCATAGAGATACATAACAAATATCACCTACATCACTGATATTGTATACATAGTAAGCGTTATCATTTTAAGAGAGTTTTATGATACATTTGTAATAGAAAGAGGAGTAATACAATTTGCATACATTTGAGCAACTAATATTGTAAGTCTTGTTATATTGTATGATTTAGGCTATTACATTCATATTTTATCTTATTAATGAATGTTATTTGATATATTATTAAGCCTTGATATTTACATATTAGTTATCTCATATTATCTTTATTACATTAGTATTTGATCATATTATATTGTGACTATCATATATTTGATCATGTGATAATTATCTTGTGAGATTTACATTAATATTAAGGATTTAAAAGCCATAAATAATATCGAAGGGTTTCAAAACCATCTCTAAAATTTATCTAGCAAAGGAACATTCAAGAAAAATATGATGGACCAATTCCAAATTCTATTCACACAAATAACATTGGGATTGAAGCTAGTAACCTTGACAAGTATTACCATTGTAATGACCATCAAATGCTACTTAGCAGTGCTTGTCTAGAGTAGTTAATACTTCCTATTCTTGACTTATGGAAATGGAAAAATGTTTTTCATAATCTTCACTAATCAGAATAATTTGGTTCTTTGAGATAGAGAGACTCATTTTTATGGGATGATTCAAGTCTCACCTTAGCATTCTACCATTTCACAACATCAATCTTTTTTGTCAATTTTTGGACCATAATTATTAGCTTATATAACTTATTTGATTCTAGGGTGGGCATGATAGGTGAAGAATTTTTTAGATTAATATACTAAGGATATGTTTCAAGTGATGTATGAAGGGGAGGGCAGAGCCAAAGAAGGAGATTGTGGACTTTCCTGATAGATCGAAGGCATATCTAGCATAGTAATTTTAGGGAAATCCTTCCAACTAAGATGAGTATATTTTCTATCATGATAGCAAATTGAAATTTTTATGGGAATCTCACTTCATTGGATTGTTGGATCTAGAGACTAAAGTCTAGTGTCAAAGCATGAAGATAATAGATGTAAGCTTGGGTATTTGATGGTTTTATATTTTGAGGGACTTTTCTCTTGGTTCTTCTAAACCAGATATTAAAATCAGTGATGCTCTCTTGGGGATGCCTTTGAATACATGATAACTAAATGAGCAGCATGAAAGGTTTTTCTATGTTATTAAACTCTAATATGAGAGATTTAGAAAGGTCATCCCAAGTACCTATGTTATTGTCTTCTAAATAATGGTACTATATCAACACTTTTTCTTCAAAAGATAGTGCAAGGAGTCTTATCATTACATCTTCATGTACAATTTTATATATAGTTTCCAAAGCATAAACATATTGATAGCGTTCCTAATCTATTTTCACTACCATCATAAGAGGGTAATACCTTCAATGCAACATGAGGAATGGTATGGGGATTAGAGAGGTTAATGCGTCCAATACTATTCTAGGACGGATATACATGTTTGACCATGGATTTGGGTAGTATGTATTATGATTATTGGTAAATCATTGATTCACCTAAAGTTCAATGAGTTGTTTCAACTTTTGGTTATTTTACCATGCAATCCTAGAGCGTATTCCTCAATAGAATTTCTAATCTCATAGGTTATTCAAAAATGGTGTTGCTAGGTGTATGTATTTTTCAATCTATGGAGAGTAGAAATTCACCAAGATTCTACTCAATTAGTAATTGACTCTTCTAATAATGAGAGGTGAGATTTTTATTCCACAATGTGTGCTAAAAAATCTTGGATGGCTATCTAATATGGAAAATGTACCCTTAGACTACATGCAATATTGGATGACTCTAAATTTCTTCTAAGTCAATCTCTAGAGAAGATCGGTTCCTTGAAATGCTAAATAAAATAAATAAAGGATTTAATACTAAATACAGAGATGCAAGGGTTAGAAGGAATAGAGAGTTAAAAATTGATTGAAATATGGTCAAGATATAGCTTAAAATTAATGAAATACACTAAAAAATTTCCCTACAATCAAGCTCAATAGGCCAGCTATGGAATAGAGCATTACATAATACATATTAGTTAAATCCATTGTTATATATTTCTCAACATTCCAAGAACTTTACAAAAGGTAATAGAAATAGTAATCCAATTTTAGGAGAATTTGATTAACAAAATTATCCATTCATAAAGCATGAACATAAATGCATTAAAAAGTATAACTCACATTTAGATTTGCAACTACAACATTATCTTCAATGGAGGCCAAACAACATTTCCTATATTGATTGTAGAGCAAAATATATAGCATATAATCAGGAAATTACTAAAGATTTGACCCTCATGTTGAGGAATTCTTAGCTATTTATAATACTATGAAATTTCATTCTTGATAATTATAATGAGAACCCTTTTCAGGCCTAACTTGGATAGGTATAGTCCAATCAACATGTTTGAGATGCATGGCTATCACTTTCCTACTCAACTTAGCTCAGTTACCTTATTTCTTGTGAATATATTGTCAGTCTTGATCTCTTCCCAAAATTTTGCATACCTACATCTTTAATGTGTCTAGGCATCTTTTACATGCTCATCTTACCATTTCACCTTATTGTTGTGTTATCTTGTAATAGTTGCCAACTACACCTAACTATTTCAATATGGGTATTTGAGTGCCTTTTTAGTTCAGGCTTCTAGCACATGTGACTCTTGCTAAAAGGGATATGTTCAATGGCCTTTTATTAATTTATGGAGCTTAGATAAATTGCTAGAAACATATAGCTACTGCAATAACCTTAGAGTCTATGCTAGGAACTTTAGTGACCTTGTCTAACTTCACCATTTAGAAATCCCAAGATCAAGTGTTTCCAAGCTTTTGGAATACTCTTTGTGATTTCATCGCTCAAAAATTTCATGATGTCTTAGGATGCATTTATCCAAGGCTTGTGATAGGCCAGGTTATACTTTGTAAGTTCTTTATATGAAGTCATATTTTTATAATACTAGGATCACTTGGTTCTGGCCTTTTGACATCCTAAAATTGTATAGGCTTCATGGTTGTGTCATATTTTTTAAAGTCTAGGGTTGATTTCTTTCAAGATTTCCTTTACTAGAACCTTAGCAAATTTTGACCCAACCAAATGTATCTTTCTTTCTAGCAGCTTTTATGAACCCAACCATTCTAAAAATACTTAGCCACTTTGAAACTCAAACCTGGAAAAATGTGTTTGGATCTCCAACAAGCTACTTATGCAAAAATGATAGGCCTAGACTTGTGCTTGAATTTTTCCTTAGCAAAATTTCAATAAAAATTAGTCTCTTCCATTTCTTATAAGGACTCTTTATGTGGTCAATTACTTTGACCCACACTTATTACTTCATTCAATTATGGAATACTATTAAGTTATCCTTGAGAACTCAAATAACACTCTTGTGAGTGGAGAGAAAGGAATCCACATATTGTACCTTAGAGCTACCTAGAATATAGAAAATTAGTGAGGGTGTTTATTTACCATACATTGATTCATAAGGTGTCATCTTCATCACTATATGATAAATGGTGTTATACCATCATTATACCAAAAGCAACCATTTGACCTAGTGAGATAACCATTTGGCCTACTGAGTCTATTGTTTAGAGGTAAAGCAAAGCAAGTAGATATCTAGGAACTTGTTGATAATTTTTATTTGGCCATCTATTTGTGGATGATATGCCAAGCTCAACTTAAGGTGTATTCACTTGAGCTTAAAGAGTTCCTTCAAGAAGTTGTGAATGTCAGATCCTAGTCACATATTATAGGAGTTTGCATTTCATGGAGGTGAAATATTTGATCAATTAAGGTTTAGGTAATAGTGGAGGCTTTATATGGGTGCCAAAGTGGATAAAAGTAGGTATACTTAGAGAGATGGTCCATCATTTAAAAAATGATTGGTTTTCCTCCAAACTTGAGCAATCCTTGAAAAAATCCATGAATATATCAATATAAACTCTTGTTGAAATTGGTAGGGTTTGCAATAGTCTTGGCGTGTTAATTATTTCTCCCATATGACACTAAAAGGTATCACATTTTTCAATAAAAAATTTAATATCATGTTTATCCTTGTCCAAAAGTTAGTCTTATGAACTCTTTCATAGGTCTTGATAAATTCAAAATCCCAAATAGATGGAGAAGCATGAAATTCATGCAAGATTCAAGCATGGATAACTAAATTAGAAATTAAATTAATATACCCTATATATCCTAAATGATTTCCATCCCAAGAGTAATTGGTTTGCTACTAATATTAGAAGTGATTTGCTAAAAAAGTTGTTGAGTTAAAATATCTTGATGTATTCCTATTGAATCTCCTACATCCAATAGGGTATTGGTAAGGATAAAGCACAAAATAATGGTAAATATTTAAATTTATGGGAGAGGGTCAACAACTACAATATCCTTACCCTTCTTATATTCAATCTTGTAACCATAGCCTAAATTTGGATACCTGCTTTTATTGTTCTAAAGAGGAAATGTGTTACTCCAAGAAGTATTTAATGCTTCATGAATGGTTTTAATATGAAAATATCAACCAACAATACAAGGAGGGTATTTATTCATCACATGAATTTTAGCAAGCATATATTTCTTATAAGTTTATCTAACGAGATTCTACCCTATAAGGGATTTATTGGTAAAGGCTAACGATCATCCATGTTGCATCAAAACTGCTTCGATGTCAACTTTAGAGGTATCACTCTTGATAATAAAGGGTTTAGAAAAATTAGGCATGGCTAATATAGGTTTTTTGCACATAGATTTATTAAGAGCATAAAAAGGTGTTGCATTTGCTTTGGTCTATGCAAATGCATTCTTTCTTAGAAATGTAGTAAGAGGGGCTATAATCTTATCATAGTCCTTAAAAAAATTACAATAATATCATGTGAGCCCTTAAAATCCATGAATAATCTTGAGAGTTTTTAGAGTTGGACAATTTTACATGTATTTAATCTTCTTGTGGTTCACCTTTACTCCTTTGGATGATACTATATGTCCAAGATACTCAATCTATGGTTGACCAAAAAAACACTTGGAATGCTTTGCAAACAATTGTTATCAAATAGAATTTGGAGTGTTTGATCCAAAAGAACTAAGTTTTCATACCATGTTTTGATATACACCAAGGTGTTAACAAATAAAATCAAAATGAATTTCTTGATGAATGGATGAAATATCTCATTCATCAAGCTTTGGCTTATGGATGGCATTTATAAGGACAAAGGGCATGATAAAAAATTCATAGTTATCTTCATGGGTGAAAAATTAGTCTTGGGTATATCTTCTTCTTGCAGATGCATCTAGTGATATCTTGATCGTAGGTCCAACTATGAAAAGAAACAAGCCCCATGTAATTCATCAAGAATATCATCAATCACTAGAATTGGAAACTTTTCCTTGTTTGTGATCTTATTTAACTCCCTAAAATCCACACATATATGTAATTAATCATAATTGTTTTTTACTAAAGATAATTGGGACTGATGCATGGCCAAATAATCCTAGATTGGTGTAATTTTTACACCATCATTTCAATATCTATTTTTTACATATATGGATAATGGTAGGGATAAATATTAGGAGATATACTTCATGGGAAAAATTAAGTGGTATGATAATGTGAATTTCACTAACGAATATCATGTGGGTTATTAAATATTGAGGTATGGCTATATAATATTTTAGTCAATTCAATAGATTGGCTCAAGTTGGTAGGATTTGTAAGATTTATGGTACAAATATGAGCAATGTCATCAAGATATTTTTTTAAAAGCTTCTCCATATGATTGAACCTTATGATACTTGATGATATTTCTTGAAGGCCTCAAAGAGTATATTGATCACCATTATCTATAGATTACATTCATATTTTGGTAAAATCTTATAAGATAGGTCCTAAGGTGTGTAACTATTGGGCATCCAAAATAACATCACAACCAGCCAAGGGTAGAAAAAACATATATGACTATAAGTTGTAGTCCCTTATTGAGATTTAAGAATTCCTACACTTTCTCTTACAAGGTAGTTTTCTCCTATTGGTGATCATGTTTTCAAATCTAGAGGTTAGATACACATACAAATATTTTTTTTGGCAATTAGAGGAACCTAGAAGTTGAGTATTGTCACTATCTATAAGAAGAGTGAGGGTATTCTTCTTGAAATACCCTTAAAACTTTATGGTTTGAGGTGTAGCAATATATGATAAGGCATGCAAAGAAATATTTTGTGTTGGATCCTCTTGGATGTCCTATTCCTCATTTATGTCCTCTGGTTGTCAGTCTTTAGGTGGATCAAAATATTTAGAAGGAATATTTGACCCTACATCTAAGAGATAATTTTTATTCTATATATTTATGCCTAAGGGAATGCTTTTCATTGCAAATATAGCATAGTCCCTTGTCACAATGAGACTTCATATTGATCTCATTCAAGCACTTGATAGGTTTCTTATGCATGTTTTTATTGAGTGCACAAATAGGTGGTAGATTCTAAGTGGTGGTGGTTTGAAGGTATGTCATTGAGTAAAAAATTTATATTAAGCTAATTTAGCTAATCCAATAGCAAACTTCATATCTTAAGGTTTGAATATTTTTACTTTTTCCTTGATGTCCTCCTTCAACCCACTAATATAATAACTACAAAATAAGTTGACATCTAGGTCTTATGTCCTATTTGCCAATTTTTTAAATTGGGTTTGATAGTCATAGACTAACCTAGTTTGTTGAAGTTAGTTAATGTACCTGTGAAATATTCATATGTATTGGTCCCAAAATGAATATATATATTCCTATAAAATTCCTCCCAAGTAGGTGTGCTAGGGGTCTGTTAAAACCCTTATACCATAGAATGGCTTCATGCTCCAAATTAAAGGAAGCAATGGATACCTTTTGCCAAGCTAGGGTATGATCTAAGGAGAAATATTGTTTATCCTTATAAATCCAACTAGTGGGTACAAATCCATCAAATTTAGGAATTCTAACCTAGTTGTTAGTGGTATGGCTAAAATGTAAGCATGAAAAGCCCTAAAGTGTGTCCTTATCCTAGACCCGAAGTTGCTTTGTATCTTGAACCTAAAGTTAACCCCTATATTCAATCTAAATTTTGTCCCTATCTTGAATTACATTTTCCTAGTAGCAAAAATTTGAGAATTCATCTTGTAAATTATCCTTTTTAGTGTTGATAACAAGGATCCTTGACTCAATTTCTTTAATTTGATCCATTTTATCAAGTTTGATCAAAGATAGGCATCTATTCTTGATTTTATTAAGGTATTCATTCAAGTTTTCCAAGGAGAGTTCTTGATAATGGCTATTTGGGGCTATATTGGGCACAAAAATAAATCCAAAAAGAGTGGAATGAGTGAAGGATAATAAATTCTAAAGTTGAAAATGAGTGAATTAGGCAAATTTTGCAATTTCAAAATTTTTGAATATTTTAATGATTTTTTTTATTTTGATTTTTTAGGACATGGGATGCATTGTATTAAAAATAATAGAATTCTTTTTCCAACAAGGTCTGAAAAACCTAACTTACACAATACTATTTATCCTTGGATTTTTTAGATTGGAAGAAATTCACTGTGTATGATCTTGAAACCCTAGCCTCTATGAAACTTTTTTGGCTTGGATCTGCATGACTAAAGAAGATTATACTAACAATTTGGATGTTTTGAGACGTATATAACTACTTTGATCTAAGGATATCACGAACTAAGTAACAAGCCCCAAATTGTGGCTTCCTAGCATTAATGGAAAAAATCACTAGCCATAGATGTTGTCTAAGCAATTACTGCTCTTTAGGTACTAATAGCTTACTTGATTTGGGAAGTTCTATTGATAATCCAACCATAGATTTATCTTAAAATTATATCTCTTTGTATGCACTAAAAAATAATAATAATAACTACAAATAGGGTATGGGGCCATTGACCCTTTTCACTAGTGACACACTTAGATCTAGCTACTTGGGGTTCCAGGGGTACTCCTCAAAATGAGTTTCTAGGAATATTTTGTACTAAGTACAATCTCCTGTTAACTTGTCGATATTTACACTTGATCCTACAAAATGGTATTAACTTATTGCAAGCACTAGTTGATTTTATTTTTTAGATTTATGGTTGATGTTGCAACATAGATTGGCTATATGATGCTATAAAAAATGGCACTGGAAAGCTCTTTGATGCTATATGAAATGAATATTCCTATAATAATAAAATTAACACAAAAAATATATGCAAAATGGGAAATAAAACACAAATTTTATTAATTACTTGAAAGAACACACTATCACAGGCCACTTTGAAGGGGCTATCTCATTTAGAATTTCTACTACAAAAAAATGCAATTTTCTCTTTTTTCTCTCCTTACCATCCAATATATAATAAGGAACCATACAATGTCTTAAAAACCCTAACCTTAGCCCTAAATAGACTTTGGGTACCATTAATTAACCACAACACTAACTACCACTATTAACATGATTAATTGTAATATTAAATAATTAGGACATAACGATGCTAACACCTTCAACGTACCAATTAAGCCATTAGTGTATGCACTCAATGGAGTCCTAATTCTATAATGATATTTAATAAATCACCATAATGAAACATATAATGGCACTATAAAATACACCTCACATATAAAATATATATTCCATTTTCAAAGCATGTTGTTAATTAGAGCACTATATCTTAGTACAACAAATTATCATGACATATTCTAAAAGTATTTGTAGTTCCAAAATATATATAATAAGATACAAAATTATCATTACCAAAAGTGGACATCACGTCAATGTCAATTATTTTTTAACACTAGAATAGAAAAGCAAGCACTAATCAAGTTATAGATTTATCAAACCAACCAACTATTACATAATTAGCTATATTTTTTATATTTTATTAGTCTTGGTTATAAGAAATTTATCTTGAATTTTTAATCACACATCAAGTTTTACACATGGATAAAAGGATTCTTGACTATCATCTACTTGAAAATTTTATAAGGCTTGCTCACATTTATATTCTAATAACAAATAATATAATATGACATAGCAAGTACATGAAATTCAAGTAGCAAGTAGCAAGGAACTTTAGTGTAGTGATGATATTTATAGTATACGTAAGTACCTAATTTTTTCAAATTTACATAATGACTTCTACAAATATATTAAGTCATGCACCACATGTGTAACCACCATACTACCAAAAATAAATAGGAATTATATATATGATTATCAATAGCTTACTACTCATTGAATTCAATCTCCATGGTATTCATACCAAGGATTCCTACAAGTTGATATAGGAATGATTATGTGAAGTGGTTGACAAATTTTCAAACATGAATATTTTGGTACCCTACAAAAAAATATGTTAGGAAAAGTTACACAATTTTTTATCTTTGTAATTATATGAGATGAATTTAGGTTGAACAAAGTTGTAGAAGCCAATATTTATAATATTAAGAAGCAATTGTTAGCTTTTGATAATGTGAGCTATGGGAGAATGCAATCACAGGATGCAAAATATGCAGAAATGTAAGATGCTGAAATATGCTATTAATGGAAAGTGACAAAAATGATACAATGCAGTATGGAGGAAATGAACACTCCAAAAATGATGCTAAAGAACTACATTGTACTCCCTCACCAATCTATATGGTGATCTACCCAGTATACCTACTACTACCTACAATGATATATAATCACTCACTATGAGGCCCTTTATATAGAAATATGGATTGCTTGGCCAACACTCTACCTAGTTGTACAAGGGGACACCTTGCACATTTACAACTTGCACATAGACACTTGTGCATTTATTATATTACTTGAAGTAACTAGCTAACTACCCCCTAAAGTAATCTACTACTCTAGTTATGTACCAAGGGTGGTACATTTACATGACCCAAATGATGTAATATACTCTAACACCCCCTTGTATTACATTATTTGGGTATTGAAGACTTTAGTCTTCAATATGGATCTTCTTCTATTTTTCTTGTATCTTGTTCAAGCAAGTAGTTAGTGTCTTCATACCATGTTACCCTTGTTGTAAGAGCTTTGACTTCTTGATCATCTATCGTATCTTCCAGTTCTTCAATTTCTTCAATCTTCTGAGCTAGATGTCCTTTTTTATTCCCTTTTCGATATTCCAATTGTGGATAATAGTTTTGATGCTGAGATTGTTGTTGTCGAGGATTATTTTGATATTGCCTTGGTTGGAATGCCCTATTTGGTTGGCTTCCATAGTTCATCTGATTTTCTTGATTCTGATTTCTTGGATTGAATCTGCAGTAATTGGTGTTATGCCCTTTTCTCCTGCATATCTAACAATATTTGTTATTCCATGGTCTTCAACCTTTTGATGATGAAGCAATGTTTCCCTATGGATTATCTTTTGAAACCAATGCATTGTTAGTCATTTCATCTTTCACTGTATTTTCTATCTCATATTCTTGAAGAATGTTGATTAGTTCATCAAACTCTGTATCTTTGCTTAGAACCTGTAAGGATGTAACTAGATGCTTGTAGCTATCTGGAAGTGCTCTCAAGGTTACTTGAACAAGGAATTTATCTTCAACCTTTTCTCCTAGGGTTAGTAATTTTCCTTTGATATCTTCTATCTTCCTTAAGAATAGTTCTATGCTTTCACCACTATTCATTTTCAGGGAATGTAATTGAGTTTGAAGATTTAAGATAGTGGCTTTATTTTTCCCTTCAAATATTTTCTCTAATATTTTCCAAGCATCCGTAGATGTCCCTGTTGAGCTAATGTAAGCTTGTATTTCATCTGTGATGGCAAAGGTTATTATCATTAATGCCTTAGCATCACTTTCTTCAAACTTCTAAATCTCTGTTTCTCCTTGAGTTGGTTTAGTTTTTGCTCCTTTGACAATATCCCAAAGTTTTTCAAATATCAGAATAGCTCTCACTTTGTTTTTCCATGAGAAGTAATTTGGGCCCTTAAGTAGTTGAGATTCTGTAAGGATGAATTTGTTTGTGGTCATGATGACTCTCTAGGTATAAAACCTTTCTTGGCTTTAGGTTTTGTAGAATTCCTTATATCTCCCTAATAATTAGAATATGCTTAGTTCACCTTCTAAGTTGATTTTGTAATATTTTGAGAATAATCAACCTTTTAATTTTACCTTATCTTTCCCAATGAAGTATGCTTTAATGGTTGGATTTCTTTTTGTCTCCTTAGAATGAGTATGAGATAATTTTTACCAATTAATTCCAACTCTATATGTAGGCAATTGATTTGCTTCTCTTTCCAATAGATTAATTTTCTAAATTCCAATTATATGTATATAGTTTGAAGTAGTATGCCTTATATCTCCCTACTTTTTGGAATATTAGAAAATAATGGTATTTGCAATTTAATAATGATTTAATCAAGGTTGACAACCTTATATCTCCTACTTGATTATTGCAAATATTATATTATGTGTATGCACCTCAATAATTAATTTTCTGAAATATAAACTTGCTTTATTATCTACTAATGCTTGGTTGATTTGTATTATCCAATGCAATAGTAAACCTTATAAAAATCACCTTATAGCTCCTTTTAGATTTTAATAAAAGCAAGTAAATAACCTTATTGGTGCATGATATACCTTAGTATAGGCTTCCTTCAATGTACCTTTTGCAGTATTGTATTCATTGTCCAATGCTCCTTGAATGGACATTGTTATTGCTTGATGTCGTTGAGCATTTAATGCTCCTTCATTAATGGATGCTTTATCTAAATCTTCCACCTCCTTGTGTGGAATTTTGACCTTGTTGGGTGTCTAATTCTAATGTTGAATCTTCATGTCTTGAATGCACTCTTACACAATGCTTGCTATGAATGTGCTTCCACACCTTATAGACTTGATTGCGTACCTTGAAATTTGTTGTCGTTCTCCAAGAATAGGCGCTATTAAATAGTGAAGATGCCTTCCTCCTTATGACAAGTGGTGCTTGGGAGTTACACCAAAGGTGAGCATTGAGATATGAGCTCTTTTAATGCTCATTTTCCTATGCAATGATGGTTGGGCATTCGTAACCTCCCAATGATGGCTAAGCTTAAGTAACCTCCCAGTTTGTAATCGAAGATGCCTTTCTTAAACGTTCTTCTTTGAATGTACGTTGAGAAATATGAGGGCACCAAGAAGAATTATGCCAAGTGGCGCTTAGGGTTTTTGCATGTGAACCTTCTCCAATGTATATTTCTTACCTCTTCTTTTGCCAACCAATGCTTTCTTTCCAACATATTTCCTCTATAGGTGGCTCTAGCTAAGATGATGAGCAATGCTATGATGGAGGTTCTATTGCACTCCAATGGTGGCTTCAGCTAGGATGATGAGCAATGCTTTGGTGGAGGTTTTGAGACACTCCAATGGTGGCTTTGAGCACTCCTTTTGGATGAACATCTATCTCTTGGGTATTGCTCCCTTTGTTTATCCTTATGCTTTAATCTTCTCCTACTTTCAAGTTGTTATTTTTCTTCCTTTGTAGATGATAGCTCCTTCCTTGTGCTATGCTATGTATGCTTGCAGGTTGCTCATTGTGACTGTCCAAAATCATGGGTGATGTGAGCTTCTTGAAGGCTCTTTTGACCTTGCTTGGATAGTGCTCCTCTACGACCGCTTATGAGATGATCCTTGCTTGTGAAGGATGTGTCTTTATGACACTTAGACTCTATCCTTTTTGCTATGTAGGATAGGATATTATGGTGCAAAATAATGTAAATATGCTTATAATAGAATACCTTGCTTTTGCACCTTATTTTGTAAGATTCTCCTCTTGGTTTTGATGGCAGATTTTCTGTACTAATCCTTGTAGGCAAGGGCTGATTTGAAGTTGTCTTATTTTCTAGACAACTCTCTCCTTTGCTTGGTTAATTTGGTAATGAATCCAAGCTAATAATCACATAGATAGTATACTTTTGAAAGAGTAATTTCTGCACTAATATTTTACCTGTAAAGAACTCTTAGTGCACCTCGAATCTGAGACTCACCAAGTCTCGATTTGTAGCTTCTATCACTGATTTAATGGTTGCCTTCTTCTTCTCCACTCCTTGGAGGAATTTTGATCTGCTTGGTGGCTTCTATAGGCCACAATATCTTGCAGGTATTGAGTTCTGAATAGTGTCTTTAGACACTTTGATTATTTGCAGATTTTTGTGCCTTTGATCTTAACAATCAATACATAAAATAACCCTTTGAGAGTAACTAGTTTAATGAACAACTAGTATAGTACAATGAACCAATAATATTTCCAACTTAATGCACTTTAATAATCTCACCTTATTGCTCCTATTAATAAGCTCTCAAAGTAGTTTCAAATGCACTAATGATCACTACAAATTTCTTAATGTAGTCCTCTTCTCAATAATTAGATAATAGGAAGAATGTATCTAACTCCTATTAATGTGTAGGTAATGAACCTTAATAGAAACTATCTTCTGCACTTTATTTGAGGACTTAAAATGCAACCTTCTATTTTACAACTTTTGAATTCTAATAAGGTGCTTAATGAAGTTAAGTAGTAATCCGAATTAAGTGTTCAAGTAATGAACCTTTTGCACCTAAGTTGCTTACCTTTGATGATGAATATCTTGATGAGTTGATTCACCAAATTTCTTGTCTAGAATGGTGGTTGCTCATAGTTGTGAATGCTTCTAGTCTGCTACTCTAAAATTGTAGTAGATGATTTCAACTTCTCCTTCAGGATCTGGCCTGGAACTTTAAATTTTTGTAGCTAGTAATGCTATCTTGATTGCTTCCCTTTAGCAGTCAATCTATTCACTGAAATGTGCCTTCTTAGCTATGAAGGACAATCTCCAAATATTCTTGGATTTGGTAGGTTTCTTCTATCTGAGTTCTGACTTCAAATAGGGATTTCTTCTCAAGAATCTAAAAATCTTGAGGTCTTCATGAATCTTCTCTCTAAAGTTTGACAAATTGTTTACCAAATATTTCTCCTTTGGGCTTGTTGTCGGATGGCGATAATTGTCCCAATTCTTTCACTATATTTTGTAGTGAATTTCTCCAATGAGTTCTCCTAGGAACTTCTTTGATGGCTTCTCCAATTTTTACAATGAGGCTCTCCAAGCCTTCTCCTTGTTTCTCCTTGAGACCTCTCCAAGGTCTTTAGTCTTGCAACTTCTCTGGTCTTCTTGATGAGACCTTTCCTTCAACCTTCAACTATGGAAGTGTTGGCAATGAGATCTTCTTCACGGATCTCTAGAATAAGACTTTTGATAGTCCTTCTCTATCTCTTCTAGGGATGGAAGTTCTTCAATGAGATCTTTGATGGGTCTCTTCAGCTTCTTCTAGAGGAAGTCTTCTATCAGCAAAGGAGATCACCAATCTCCTATCTCTCATGGACTCTTCTCTGGAGTCTTCTTCTGGTTCAATGACTCTTCTCTGGAGTCTTCTTTAGGTTCAAGGCTTCTATGGCCTTTTCTTTTGGATCAAGGCTTCTGTGGCCTTTTCTTCTAGATCAAGGCTTCTATGGCCTTTTCTTCTACAACAAGGCTTCTATGGCCTTCTTTTCAGCAATGTGCAGGTCTACAATAGGACTCCCTCAGGTTCCTAGAATCTCCTCTTCTTTCGTTTGTTGCTTCTAGTGCTGGATTGATTCTAAGAAGATATTCTTCCTAGCTCTCTTGTAGGAAGCTTCCCAACTTTCTTGAATCTCCTTTTCCTGCAACAAACTATTAGTATGATGAATCTAAATCTATCAATGATGAATCTTCACTAGTTGATTTGTCAATCTAGTGGAATGAATATTGAGTCCTAGTCTTCACGAGTTTTCTATAACTCTGTGGAAAGACTCTAGCCAAATGCAATCTCAAAAATTCTGGAACTAAGATTTGATTTTCCTCTCTATCTCTCTTGTGATGGTGTTTGCATGCAACGATGCACAATGGCAGATCTAGTTTGCAAAGATGCAATAGAGTTCAGGCTTATAATAGCAATAGTGATCCCTTGTGGCTCTCCCTAATCCTATCGACCTACCATGGCTCTGATACCACTGTTAGCTTTTGATAATGTGAGCTATGGGAGAATGCAATCACAGGATGCAAAATATGCAAAAATGTAAGATGTTGAAATATGCTATTAATGGAAAGTGATGAAAATGATACAATGCAGTATGGAGGAAATGAACACTCCAGAACTGATGCTAAAGAACTACATTGTACTCCCTCACCAATCTATATGGTGATCTACCCAGTATACCTACTACTACCTACAAT
Organism: Wollemia nobilis; assembly: GCA_028583015.1. Classification (NCBI taxonomy): domain Eukaryota; kingdom Viridiplantae; phylum Streptophyta; class Pinopsida; order Araucariales; family Araucariaceae; genus Wollemia; species Wollemia nobilis. The sequence goes on along the minus strand of JAQPPZ010001560.1, from coordinate 2,086,398 downwards.
GATATATAATCACTCACTATGAGGCCCTTTATATAGAAATATGGATTGCTTGGCCAACACTCTACCTAGTTGTACAAGGGGACACCTTGCACATTTACAACTTGCACATAGACACTTGTGCATTTATTATATTACTTGAAGTAACTAGCTAACTACCCCCTAAAGTAATCTACTACTCTAGTTATGTACCAAGGGTGGTACATTTACATGACCCAAATGATGTAATATACTCTAACAACAATTTGGAAAGAGTGTAGTTTTGTAGCTAGTCATGCTTTAGGATCCTCTGGGAGATTGCTTTGCCTTTGGGACCACTCCATAATTGAGGAAAGGTGGATTTCATATTTTGATTATTTTTTCAATATGTTATGTTTCTGTAAGGACTCAAATATTACCTAGGTTCTAACTAACATTTATGCTCCAAATATAGTCCCTAGTAGATCACATCTTTGGGAAGACCTCAATTTATTTATGAGAGATTTCAAAGTGAATTCTAGATGTTAGTTGGAGAATTTAACTCCCCACTCTTTCCATATGATAAGAAGGGAGGGAACCAAAAAATTTCTAAAGTATTAGATGACTTTGAATAGTTTGTTAATTCCAATGAGCTAATGGATGTCAATTTTAGAGGAGGTAAATTCACTTGGAGCAATAGAAGACTGGGAGACCAGTTAATTCAAATTAATATAGATAGGTTTCTAATTTCTAAAGAAGGTCTAACTACATTTGGAAAAAAAATTTATGTACTCTTCACAAGATAGTATCTTACCATTATTTGTTGTTATTGGAGGCAGTGAATTTTAAAAAATCTTTCAAAAAACCTTTCTATTTTGAAGCTATGTGGATAAAACATGGAAAACTTGAGCCTCAAGTTGCAAATTGGTGGAAAAAGGAGTTCTATGGTCCTTTAATTTCCCATATTGCAAATAAAATTATATTTATCATAACTTAAAGTGTTGGAATAGACATGTCTTCAACAATCATTTTTAGAGGAAAGTAGCCTTGAAGAGCAAACTCTTAGCTTCTGAATCTAGCTTTAGTTGTCATCTCCTGACATAGTGCTCTTCCTCTAGCCAATTTGGTGGGATGAATATCTATTTCAAACTCATGAATATTTTTAATCCATCTTGCTCTCTTTTCACCAAGTTCTTGTAAAATAAAGGTTCTAACATTAGTGTGGACTACATACACCAATGTTTTGCTTTGAGCTAGATATTGTCTAAACTTCTTGAAGGATTTCATGACTGCAAACACCTATCTTTCTATGAAGTTATATTTTATCTGATATACATGTAGCGTCTAACTCCAAAATAAAATGGGGTGCTCATTATTATGATCATCCTTATGGGTTAGCACAACATCATAACTTTCTTCAACCCCATAGGCATATAAAATGAAGTCTCTATCAAATTTTGGGTTGACCAAAACTGGATTTATGGTGATGTCTTGTTTTATCAATTCAAATGCTTGCTTCCTTTTGTTAGTCCACTTATAATCGACATATTTCTTGAGTAACAGTGAGATTGGCTTAACAATTTAAGAAAAATCTGAAATGAATTTCCTCACAAAGTTAATCTGCCCAAAGAAATACTATAAAGTTCTTTTTTTAATTGGAAGGGGTAGTGCCGATATTACTTTTATCCTATCAGTATCAATGGAAATTTCTTATTTTGACACTACATGTCCCAATAATTTCCCTTCATGGACTACAAATATGGTTTTCTTGGGATTTAGTGATATGCCAAATTCTCTGCACTTATGAAAGACTTGTTCTAAATGATGAAGGTGATCTTGTTTCTTGTGAGAAAATACAATCATATCATCTAAATATATCAATATTATTTTGTTGATAAGTCTGCCAAATGCATAATTCATTGCCCTCTAAAAAGTGGCACCAATATTTGATAAACTAGAAGGTATTATCTGATAGGTAAAGATGCCTCACTTTATGGTAAATCCAGTCTTGTGTTGATCTTCATCCTTGACCCAAATCTGATTGTACCCAAAGAAGCCATCTAATAAGGAGAATCTTTCTGCTCCTGCTACCATTTGTAAGATCTTATCTATAATCTTCTTGTCGCTCTCAAATACCTACCAATATATTTTTCTATCTGTGACTATTGGTCTGAAGATAAGTTTCACTATCCTATTCTTTTGGGATCCATAATCTAAAAAATGAGAGAAATTGGCTCATTTGATAGCTAGGGCATCAGCTAAATAATTTTGTTTTCTAGGGATAACATGTAATTTTAAAGCATCAAAGGCTTCGATCAAGTCCCATACTCTATTTTATAAGCTTTTAGAATAACGATGCTAACTATTGCACTTTTTTGTGACTTGATTAATAATAATTTCTGAGTTACCATAGATGTCAAATATTTTAATGTCCATCTTCTCTGCTTGCATCAGTTGTAGGTAAAAAGCCTCATACTCTATTGTATTTTTTGTGCAAGACCAAGTAAGTCTAAAATAAAATATTTTCACTCATTCTAATGGATATTTTAACACTACACCTACTCTAGCTTCATTTCTGCATCTTGCTTCGTCAAAATACATTATCCATATTTTGAATTATCTCAATGATTGTTTGGAGAGAGTAGGCGTCTTCTTCTCTGATTTTGATGATACATAATATGTACCCATTCTTTTTTAAAGTAGATCCTGAGCATATCATAATGGTAGTTTGTCATCAACCTCTAGATCCTCCAAGAGTTCTACTAATCCTTGTTCTTCCATAACCGAATGATTGTACATATCTTCCTCTGTATTTTTAATGTGATAAGTGATAGGCTTTTTGGGGGTTAGCCTTATCCTCTTTCCCTTATGAGGGACCATAATTCCAGAGTAGTCTAGATACATATATCCTCCTATTTTAACAGTAAATTCTCTAGAAAGGCATAATCCAAAGTAGGGCTCAAGGTAAACCACCATAATTTCTTGCATAATAGTAATTTCAAGATCTCCATGCAATCTCATCAATACATCTTTCACAACTCTTATAGTTTATCGGGGTACCATCTAGTTGTAAGACTCCTTGGAAAGAGCAGGTATATTCCATCCCCATCTCATCACAAATAGCCTTGGGCATAACTGTAGTAGAAGCCCCAAAATCAATCATGCAATTGTGAACTATCCATCCCTCCATTCTTAGAGAAATATAGAATGGGGGAGGCTTATTTTTTAGAGTAGTTGAGGATATATTTTCTTGATCATGAGGCTGGTTAAGCATAGTAGCCATCTATTTTCCTTGAGATTTTTTGTCAAGATATGCTTTCAATAAATCTATTTAACTAGGGAGAAAAAGCGTGTCATATAGACTTGCTCTATATGGACTACTTTTGATCTCCTGCATAATATTGAATTTTGGCTTCTCCAAATGGTTTCTCTATTCTCTCATCTATTTTACCAAATATCCTCCTATATTGTTGTGTAACTTCGATCCTTTATCTCTTGTTAATATAAGGGAATTGCAACTTCTCCCTAGCCTCTTCTTTGGAACCTAGTTGTTCTTTATATTTCTCTTGTCCCTTAGGAGCCAAGTCTATTTTCCTATTTTCTTGAGGAATAAGAAATCTATCCTTGTTTGGCAAAGGTTGGTCCTTCTTGTTCTGAGAAGGTACCTAAAATTAACCTAATTTATGTGGATCTATTTGTAATGATTTCTTTCTATATCTAGTTAATACTAAAACAGATTTTGGTTTAGAGGAGATAGGTTTCTGCAAAACTTGCTCGCATTGCCATAGCATATTAACTCTTCCTTTCTAATTCCTTTTAGCCTTTTCCATGGCTAATTGGATATGATGTTCATACATGTAGCAAGAATTAGGATCATGAGGATCGTTGTAGACCAAGCACCAGATATTGACCAGAGTAGTTTCAGGATTTGAATCGTATTCCTCTTGAGTAGTATTAACTCTTGGTCCTGCATTTTTACTTGAATTTGGATCTTTATCTTTATTAATGTGGGGGAATATCCTTTGTTGATATTTCCATTTCTATTTTCTTTGTAGCATTGAATTTTTTGCTAATAATCTTTAAAGAGTTCTAAATATCAAGAAGCATTGAAGACTCTTGAGGTAATTGATAGGAAAGAGGGGGGAAAGGTACAACAATAGGCAATTTAGGAGGTGGATTTGTCATAGTAAAGTGATTTGCAAGTGGAGAAAGATTCATGGTGGTAAAATATGAGGTCGAATACTGTTGTGTGATTTTAGGAGTGTATGGAGTGATGTTCTTGGGAAGAAATCTTCTTACTGAAATAAAATTATCCTTAGCATGAACCGTTATCTAGTAAATATGAGGGATTTTTGTTATTCTATATTATTGGGTTTGTAAACCAATATGTGGTCCTAAATATTTGATATAATACTTGTAATCCATGGAGGAATTTGGTCTGAACTCATTAGGAATTATCTTCCAAGGTTTGCTAAACCTAAAATTAAAATCAAATACTGACTCCTAGGGATACCTTTGAATGACTGTAAATTTTGTTAGGAGTGAAATGGGTTTGCAGAATCATTAAATTCTTCTACAAAAGGACTAGCTAAGTCATCCCAATTCCTGATAGAACCATTTTATAGAGTTCAAAACCAATGTAATATTTTACCCCTAAAGGAAAGGACCAATAATTTTATAATCATGTCTTCATACCTAATGTTATGGATAGATGCCATTGACAACACACCTTGGCAATGTTTATATGATGTTCTCCTAGTACCATTGTAGGTAGGTATGGCCTTGATAGCAACTTGAGGAATATCGTGTGTAGCTTGAAAGGATAGTGGGGTTGCAACATTCCAATTTGGATAATTATGTTGAGCTTCATCTTTGTCGTCAACCATATCAACTCGAGTATGGAGAATATCAGTACTAGAAGAATCTTATTAAAAGGATGATGTTTGATATTATTCTACAGAAGTTTCAAAATATGGATATCTTGGATACCTGGATTTTGAGAATAGTTCATAAAAATTAGCAGGTTGATTACCTTTCTTAGCAGCACTTCTTGTAAACATGAAAGTGTAAAGATCGGGGCTAAGGTTTTACTGGGTCTTAATCTCACATATTCACCAAGTGAATTTATTTTCTTCACTACTAAGGTCAAGATAATTCACTAAATCTTGATTCCTTTGGGTAAAATAACAAAGATGAATACAGTGGAATCTGTCTCACCGAGCATGTTAAAAATTATTGTAGTCTGGTTTTTCATCAAGCCAATGTTAGAACTATGATCATTATCTTGAAGGATTTAAATGCAAGCACCCGCTAATCACAACCTAAACTAAACATTGGAAGAATCAAATCGCTTTGATTCAACCTCCAAAGAAGGTTGGCATACCTTGTCAACTTAATAGGTGTTGACTCTATTTAGCTCAAAATAGTAAAAGTTTAGGGATAGAAATGGTAGGGTTAGAAATGTGTGAATGGAGAATGGACGGGTGAAGCTAACAACATAGACATCCATAAAATATCCCCTGATAGATTGAATTTTAGAAGCAATATTTGGGACTAACAACATTCAAAACTCTGCAATTACTATATCAACAACCTTTTGCATACTCATAGAATTATTCCAAACATCTAAAGCACTAATTATCCAAATTAATAGAATAAGATCAATGCCTTGACTAACATAAATAGAATTCTCAAAAGTATGTATGCAAGAATGAATTATCCCAATTTACTCTAAGTTAGCTATCCAAATTAATAGAATAGACTAACCATAGCAACAATAGTAGAGATAATTTCATATTATTATATCCAACCAATCAACACAAGCACAAGTTCGAGGTAAACATCCCTTGTAATGATTCATTCATTAAATTTGCAAAAGATATACACAGTAGTGCAAGCAAACACTTTAGAGCCGACATTTTGAAAGGAGGTCACTGCCTTTATTTATAGTTTTACAATGATAAGCATTTCTAAGAATTACAGGGAGTTCAATGTTTCTTGATTTTCTTGGCCACTCGTCATCCATAGTGTCATCCAACTATGAGTTCTTGATCTATTATAACCAACATCTACTCCAAATCACCTTTGTCATCAATGGTTCTTGTAACTCTCTCTCATTCATCGATTTACCACTGAATATATTTTATCATAAGGTTCTATAAGTTTTCAAACTGGTAGCAGTGACTCAACCTCTATGGCATCTGATTTAGCTTTCCCTTATTCTCTGTAACAAAGCGCACACAAAAATTCACCAAAAATATACATAAAAAGGAGCTTGATAATCGTCGTTGATCTATCCAATCGAATGGTCGCAGTTGACTGTCCATAGTGCTTTTTAGATTTGCATGGTAATAGTGAAGAGGGCATAGAATCACAACTCTATGCCCTTTGATCACTTTTTCTCTATTTTTTGCATTTTCTCATGATTTCCTATTTTTCAATGCTTTCTTGTTTGCGTGCAGATTATAAAGGAGTCAGAGAATCGTGTGTAGCAAACTTTTCTCTTTTTTTGGTATTTTTTTGCACTTTCTTGTTTTCTCGAAGATTCAAATAAATCTCGCTATCTCACTTTATTTGATTCTTTCCTTTTCTAGTTCTTTTATATTTTCGAGTGCTTTCATGTTTTCTCATAGATTACCAAGTAGACAGAAAATCTCGGTGCATCCTCCTTCTCCAATTTCATATTTTTTTGATGCTTTGCTATTTTTAGTACTTTCTTGTTTGTGTGTGGTTACAAAGCAAATAGAAAATCTCAGCTCACTCTATCTTCTCTATTTTAGTCAGTTTTCAACGCTTTTGTAATTTGTGGTGCTTTCTTGTTTGCACGCTCAATACAAGGGCAATAAAAATCGTGGCTCGTCTGACTTCTCCATTTTTGGCTCTTTTTAGTGTTTTTGTATTTTTTAGTGGTTTCTTGTTTGCTTTCTCCATACTTAGTCAAATTTGCAAATTTTTTGTCTAAGTAAATATGTAGCCAATTTTGGCCTACAGTAGGATGATCAGCTATAGCAGCATTGCATCTTAAGATGATAGAGCACAATCTCATCATGTGTGTAGGAACAAGAATGAACATAGTATAAACAAAGAAATATTTTATCTTAAAAAAAAAAGTAGAAGGAGAGAGGACAATTATGATTTTGAAAAATGATATGGGATAGAGAGTTGCTGGCACAAATGACTCAAGCAAGTTTAACAAGCAAAATTGTACATTTTGTTATGAAAGGTGTATTTTTGCTTTAAATGATAAAAATAAAAAGGAAAGGGATAAATTCAAAATAGAGAAGGGCTATTAGGGGATAGAACAAATAAGGATAATAACAAGGCCAAAACCAAAGAAGGAAATAAGTAGGATGTTGTTCCTAAGCCTTGGGCTGGTGAAAGCATGCCTTGAGAAGGTCAAGGCACATTTCCATCCTACGTACCTACATAGGGAATACAAGCTCGGAAGGGAATTTCAAAATTGGAAGAACAACAAATAAGGTTCACTTGCTAATGCTACAAAAATAAATACAACACACTAGAATGCCAAAATTTAGGTGTATGAAGAGTGATTATAATAAAAGCATGAAATAACTATGATTAAACAAGTGTTAGTATGCAAGATAACATAAATAAAAACCAAAAATATAGAGAAGAGAAAACAACCAAGAGGATTTTAGCATCTTATCCTTCCCAAAGTCCTCTAGGCATTTGAATAAGGGTATTATAACCACCATAATAACTTAGATCATGAGAGAGTAAAGTGATAAAGCAAATAGGTAAAAAAAAAATATCTAGAATGTACTAGCTAGAATGGAACCGCTAGGCCTCAATTTATAGATTTTTTGGCCTTGATGAGGGAAGCTTTGATGTGGATCTCTAAAAAGATACAAATTTTATTAACAAAAGTGTTTAAATAAGTACCTACAACAAATAACAAGCTAAATTTGGATACAATGTAAGAGGTGAAGTTGTCAATCAACTACAGAGCAAATATGTGTAATAAACTAACAAGCTAACACATTAATATCTAGAAATAATCAGATAAACTAGATCTAATTGTGAGTTTTAGAAGCTTTATGTTACATAGAAGAGAAATACAATAAACTAATTAAGCCTAAGACATACAAATTTAAGCCTAACCTAACTATTACATCATTCCTCATCATCCCTCCCCACCATAGAAGCATTAGACTCCAATGCTTGAAAAAGGGATGGAAAATTATTGGGCATCTGAAGGTGTGATATCCAATGAGCCTGGTGTGAAAGATAACCTCAATAAGCAACAAGATAAGAAGTGGAATAACCTTATAAATTCTAATTAGTCTTCGTATTGAAAACTCAGTTGAAATAAAGTGCAAGCTAAAACTTAAGCACCACATATGTAGGATGGTTGATGATAGAATCAGTCTTCAAAGTAGAATCATGATACATATTTAAAAGATCCACATTGACGATGTCATGAATGCCAAGGTGAGCTGAAATATCTAGGTGAAATACATGTGCAAACACTTGTTGAAGAATGGTGTAAGGACCATAACAAAGTGGTTTGATCTAAAAATAATTGTTTATCCAAGTAGAGCCAAACTTTATCTCCAACCTAAAAAGGATGAGAAATACAATGTTTATCCATATCTCACTTCTATTGCTATTGAGTCTTTTGCAAGACCTAAACCACCTTAGACTAAAGACTCTACAAGTATCGTATGAAGGTGTTGCCTTGTCTTGATCCTTCTAAATATGTATAGTAGTTGAAGAGGGAAAGGATACAAACAATTCCTATGGTCCAAAGGATGAAAACCAAGACAAATATCAAAAGGAGAGTGTCTTGTGGAAGTATGAACTACTCTATTGTAGGTATGCTCTATGTGAGTGAGGCTCAAATCCCACTTAGTTGGAGAAGTGTGGTGATAGATCCTCAAACTCTATACAAGAGTATGATTAACCACTTTGGGTTACCCATCTAACTATGGATGAAAAATAGTGGAGAAGTTAAGAGAGAATCCTAAAATATTCCACAAAGAGTGCTAAAAGTTACCTACAAAATGTGAATTTATGTTAGATACAATGTTGGTAGAAAGACTATAGGAATTCCATATTATCTCAAAGAAAAATTGTACTAAGTTAGGTGTATAACTAGTCTTTAGACATGGAATAAGCTTAGCCATATTACTAAATTGGTCTATAGCCACAAAAAACAATCATACTGTCAAATTATCATAAAAAACACTCAACCTGCTACTTTTAACTCATTGTGCTACTCTTGGAGGTGCTAGGCTTCTTTTCAACCTACTTTGGGAGTGCCAACATGTTATATTTCTAGCTTCTAGACAATGAGGTTTTGTGCACATTGCAAGTGTTTAGGAAGGCACATTTAGGTCAATTGATGTGTCCTTCAATTTAATGTTTAGTGTTTGTATTGTATGTTGTTGCCTTGATTTCCCTTATTTACACCACCTTGATTGTTGTTCTTCTTCCCATGGCAGATGTTATGATACTTGGCATTCATTTTGCTACTCTTGAAGGTGCCAAGCTTATTTTCGGCCTATTTTTGGAGTGCCAACATGTTATTTTGTTTGCTTCTAATGATGAGTGTTTGTGCACATCGCAAGTTTTGAGGAAGGCACATTTAGGTCAATTGGTGTGTTCTTCAGTTTGATATTTAGTACACCATATATTTTGTAACAACCCTCCTAGCTTAACCATTGCTTATAATTGAATTGATGAATTATACTTGCTTTCTATTGCTAGAATGTGGTACTATTGATGGCTATTATGCTTGCAAAACTAGTTATACTTCTTCGGTGGATGAATAAAGGTCAACCAAAAGAGGTAAAGTGGGATATGATGGATGTGTGAAATAACACCATAGCCCGTGAGTACATTGAATCTCATGTAATTGCATCTCATATATGAGCATATAGAATGTTTGTCTTGCATTGTGTGAATGTCTTGGATTACGTGATATATATTTTTACTATAAATAGTTGAGATATGAACTTTTGAGGGCAATGAAAGTGCCAAGGGCATAGGAGCCATTTTTATTATTTGTAAAATGTTTAAAGCATGTTTTAGGAATTTATAAGATAATATAAATAAGTAATAAATAAATGAGGATTAAAAAGTAAAAATTATAAAAATCTAAATAATTTAATAGTAGGCATGGTGGGTTATGGAGGGTAATAGCATGCAAAGTCTCATGATTGATTCTAACTTTTTCCCCATGATCTTAAGAGAAAAAATGAGGGAAGTCTATTGAAACAAGGAATGAGGAGGGAGCATTTTTATGGGGAGGATTTTTTGCATTGATTATATTTATTTTTTCTTACATATTGCATAGGATTGTATCTACACTTGTGTAAAAATTCATCCAAGAAAAATGTGAGATCCGAAAAGAGGAAGAAGGACTTGACATAATTCACCAAGGTTTTATAGGCTAGTTTTACCTAGCTTAAACTTTAATTAGGATATTGGTTATATTGCAATAATTTGTATGTTGGAACTTGAGTATGGTTATGATTTGTGAATGGTTTTTTATGAGTTATTGGATTTATAATTGGTTGAATAATAACCTCATGGAACATGAGAAGTGTTGTGTAATTTTACTTCAAAAAAATTGAACGTTAATTTATATGCCATGCTATTCGGTGTAAATATTTTGGTATGTGAACCTAGATAATGACTCTTTGTTCGTGCTTCAAGTTTAACTAAATCCAACCTTCTTCTTCAAATACTAGTGAATCATTAATGTATCTGCAGATGTTCTATGTCTAGATATTGTTGTGCTATAGCGGTTTTGGATTTCATTTTCTCCTTATCTAGTTTTATTAAATTATGTTTGCTTTTCTTGGTAATCACTATTATGTAATTTATGTCCATCCTCACCCACTTGAAATATGCATGTGAGTCCAAGCTAATTTTGGATGGCTCTGAGTTTTCTCATTTTTGTTTATTTATCGTGGTTTATCTGTCTTGATAAAACTGGTAGATGTTTTCAACTATAAATATTGTGTTTGACCTTTTGATTTGATAGACATGCAAGTAGAATCTAATATTATTGACCTTTTGTCAAAACATTTGGACACCGATGATATTTTTTCTTTATGTATTTTATTTATCTTTGTCATTTAGTGTAATGGATGAACCATGATGATATTATGTAAGATGTTTTCAAAATAAAATTCAGCCAACCATTGGATGTTGTTTGTGGTTTAATTTATCTTATAGTTGCATATCATTAATAAGGGTCATCTAATACCTATAATATTCTTTGAAGAAAATCTAAGTGCACAAGAAAGGTGAGCAATCGGTTTGCGTCAAATATGGATGAAGGAAAAGACTCTGAGGAGGGAGACGTTCTTGTTAGAAAGAGCTTTCTCTCAATTTCTCCTTGTTAGTTATGTCATATTTAATAGGAAATTCAATTATTGATCTCATTCCAAGGGATTTTATCTAGTTGAACAAGTATAGTTATTGTATCCAACCTTGCCTTGTATGAATCCTTATGCCTTTTTACAATGCTATTTTATGTAATGTAGGTCTAAGAAATATATATATATATCTTGTATCACGTTGTCTAGGATGTCGTTTATTTAAATAGACTACTAAAAAACCCTTGCGTCGAATATTGGATAAATGGTTAGGGCACCAAATGATAATAGTTAGTCTATTGGAGACAATGAACCTGTCTGATAGTATATTATTGTAATTAATAGCATCTATTGTTGTGTGATATGTTTCCAACTCGAAATTGTTTATAAATATTATTCCATACAAATTGTTCTTTCTTTATTTAATAAGAAAACCCTAGTGTGGGTTCATGGATGTGATTTTATCATGGAAAGAAAGAGTGGTTAGTTTTATTTATTCCTTAAATGTCAACTAAAAGAACAAGTTCATTCTACTATATTATTGGATACTATATTTTCATTTTATAATATTTTAGAGAATAGTATTCTTATTTTGAAAAGAGTATTAAGCTTTTAAAGTGCTTTTCAATCTTAAACGTTTGCATAGTTATCGAGTCTGAGAACAAGCCATTGTTGGGTAGTTCTAATAATTTTTATTATTTATTTTTAGCTAAATCTTACTGCTGAAATAAACCAAAGAGTAGTAATGATTTTTGTATTAACAATAACTATTGAACCACGAAGTGTTTGATCTGTGAGGTGTTCGGTGGGGATTAAGAAGGTGTAAAGTTTATACCATTTTTATGAATACCATGGGAGAATAATACTTATATTAGATATGCAATACTAAATAGTTAAGACCTATGTCACTTAGTGATTCTGAGTGTGTTTTACATTTTTGTATATTACCTTTGATATATAGGAATTGTCACTCGAATATTTCAATTTATTAATTAGTTTAGATATCTTAGATTTTGGGATTTTATTAGAAAATTTAATGTACACCGAACTAAAGAGAATAGTTTCATTGAATTCTAGCTTAGCTATTTACTTCAACCGGTAAAGGGAAGTAATGAGCTTGCTTATAAATCAAGGAAGATTCTATTATTTTGTGAGTATGTAATTCATTTTGTAAATAAAACTAATTGAATTATATTACAAATTCAATAGAGTGATCTGCACTAGGATGAAATGCTTTTAAAGATTCAAAGGATTTTAGGAATGTTAGTTATAGACCCATTTTCTAAAACTTTAAAACCACTCTTAAATTCACTAAAAAAAAGTGAACTAAAACACCCAAAACTGGTGGTTATGAGTTAGTAACCCCTATGACTCGAGAACGACCGTTTCTTGATGAAATGAGTCAAGACAAGAAGGAGAAGAGGGGTGGTATGGGATGTTTCCTCTAGGTCATTGCTCAGGAAGTATAGTGATAGGTCCTTGCACTATTTTTGACTAGGAAGGGACTAGTATGACCAAGAAACTAGTTTAATCCACGATGATTGGTATGGAACAATCTATTATGAGCCATAAATAGTCAAGTGTTACCAATTCTAGATTCAAGGTAATGACATGGACCTAGATGACTCCAAATGAGTGGATAATCAGTTATGCACTAGGTATATATACTCTAACACACTTTGCATGTGAATTCTAGAACAAGCTGGCCAGTTAGGCTGAGGTCCATCATGCTAAAGGATAGGGAGAGTATGCATCCACCCTCTAGGTGTTATGGGCCCTAGAGGATAACCCTAGCCATGGATCTACACTCATGTCAGAACAAGAGGATGATAAATGAGTAGATAGGCCCGCAAAATAGCACCTTCTATGGTATTTGGTCAATCTCATCCACTTGGAAATCATCTACAATGATTTAAAAATCTAAATGTGGCTAAATATTCCTTATACTAAATAAACATTGGGTGAACATTAAACTAGTTAACTTGAAAAAAATTTCATAGGGTGAACCATGAATGTAAATTAGAAAAAAAACTTGTGAACTAATGAGCCAAATTGAGTGCTACAACCAGGTGAGTAGACTTGGGTTGTCAAACTATGTGGTACAACCAGGTGAGTAGACTTGGTTTGTTACATGTGGTATCATAGCATATAAGATCCTTATGTTGTAATAATTTGCATATTGTTTTTTTAATAAATCTAAGCTAAATAATTAACATAGTTTCATTTTGAATAGGTGGAATGGTGCAACTATTATGAGGTGAATCATCTAAGAACCCCACAGGAGCTAGGCATGAAGAGTCCAAAATAATATCTCAAAAGGTCCACAAATAGGGGCTAAAAAATGACCTCATAAAGAGAGGCAAATGAAACAACGTAATGAACCTCCAACAAATAAATCTACAAGGGAGGATGGAAGTTTGACTAAAGTAGTTCAATTGCTACAAATACATATGGAACAATAGAAAGAAGAAATGGAACAATAAAAAGCACATATGGACCAACAAAAAGAGGTAATAGTCCAGCAATAAAAATTGATAGAAGACTTAACTAAGAGTAGGGAACCTAAAGGCATACCTAAATAAGCACCTAATGAGTCTGTATGAACTAGTAGGGCTTGAATGGGAGTTGAATTAGCCAAAGACATGAAGAATGTCAATATTTCAAAATTTTATGGTAGGGATGATGGTGATGCTATGAAAAACTGGTTGAATGAAGTTGTAACATACTTTTCCATGAAACTCCTGTCATATAAATCTAGAACTATGTGGAATACCCTTCATTTAGTAGGAAAATATTTGGATTGGTGGAAGACCTATAATAATGGAAATAACATTGAATTTGTGGATCTCAAGTGGAAGGACTTTGTTGATGAGTTCAAAAAGATATTCTTGACAAAGTTTCTCTATATTAAAAAATTTACAGAGTTTTCCACCCTTCAACAGGATACGATGTTTTTTCGAGAAAATCACCAAAGTTTCATAAAACTATTGAAATATGTACCAGAGTATGAGAATAAGGAAGAGATGAAGGTACAAAATTTATTTTTGGACCACCCAAATATTAGAATTGTGATTAACTTGCTCAACCTTGAAGATATCCCTAAAGCCTATGATTTGACTCGTAAGAAAGAGACTAATCAAGAAACCAAGAAAATATACTTTAACTACCATAAATTATTTGAGAAGGAAAAGGATGAACTCAGAAAAAGAAATATTATAGGATTTATGAAATGGGAAAAATATCAAAACAAAAGTTTTAGGGGAGGGGATTGAACCTAGTTTAAGAATAGAAACAAAATTAGGTTTTAGAATAATAGGAACATAAGAGATGGAAAGGGGTATCAAAGGAGAAATGAATTGATACCAGCATTTCAAGATAAAGCTAAGGAATCAATATCTAAGAGCAGGAAGGAGGATAACAACAAGGACAATAGGGCTCCTACATCTAGTTGTTATGTTTGTGGTGATCTTCACTTTGCAAACAAGTTCTCTGAGAGAGTAGATCACAAGAAGGCACCAGAAGAAATTACCCATTCAATATTTGCAATGATAGGTAGTCCTATACTTGATGGGCAAGTTACTCCTTTTCTCTTGAATGGTAAAATCTATGATAGAAATATGCACATTTTAATTGATAGTGGAGCTATTGATAGTTTCATTTCTACTAGCTTAGTGAGGAACATACCAAAAAAGCCTGGATTTTTGGAAAATGGATGGAAGGTATAATATGGGTCAAGATAGACCTATTTCATTGACCAATGCTTATTTAACCCTCACATTACCTTACCTCAAGGTAAAACCAGTTGGTATTTATATGTAGCTCCCCTGCATGCCTTTGATATAATTCTTGGTGTAGATTGGATTAAATCCCATAAAGCCCTCTTGAATTTTGAAGATAGGTGGATAGAGTTTACAAATTATTCTAATCAATGAATTAGAATCCATTGTGATCGTGGTTCCTTGACCATATTTATTTTCAGCTATGCAAGTGAAGAGAGCAATAAGAAAGAGAGGAATGATTTATGTGGTCAAGATGAATAAAAAATAAGAAACCAATTTTGATTCAAACCTCTTACAAAAGTATTCCATCTTGAGTGATTTTAAGGATGTCTTCCTTGAATACCTACCAAGTCTACCTTCCCAACGAGAATTTGATTTCTCAATAGAATTTTTGCCTACAGGTGCACCAATTGCTAGGTCACCTTATCAGATGACCTCTATTGAGTAGTTACTGTTGAGCAAGGTGCAGCAACAATATTGTCATTGTTGTCAACACAGTCAGATAGATCTGTTGATGCAGTGGACAGGAAGTTCAAAAGCTATTCAGATGCAGAAGACAGGAGTTCAAAGGTTATTCAAAGTATGTACAGTGATTTTCCAAGAAGACCGAAGTGGCCCATATGCAAAAGATCAAAGAAAAAGACAAGTAAGAAAAGTGTCGCGATATCGCGACATATACAACAAGCAAGAAAAACTGTCACGATTTCGCGACATGTTGGAAGAGAGAGAAAAAGTAGGAAAAATTGTCGCGATTTCGTGACATGTTGGAAGAGAAAAAGGCAAGAGGAAAAACTGTCACGATTTCGCGACATGTTGGAAGAGAGAGAAAAAGCAGGAAAAACTGTCACGATTTCATGACATGTTGGAAGAGAAAAAGGCAAGAGGAAAAACTATCGCGATTTCGTGACATGTTGGAAGAGAAAAAGGCAAGTGGAAAAACTGTCGCGATTTCGTGACATGTTGGAAGAGAAAAAGGCAAGTGGAAAAACTGTCGTGATTTCGCGACATGTTGGAAGAGAAAAAGGCAAGTGGAAAAACTGTCGCGATTTCGCGACATGTTGGAAGAGAAAGAGAAAGCAGGAAAAAGTGTCACGATTTCACGACAAGTTCGAAGAAAGAGAACAAGTAAGAAAAGTGTCACGATTTCGACATGTCGCATTTCGCGACTAAAATAGAGAGAGAGAAAGTAAGTTGGAAAAGTGTCACGGATTTCGACATGTCGCATTTTCGCGACTAAAATAGGAGAGAGAAAGTAAGTTGGAAAAGTGTCACGATTTCGTGACATGTCGCATTTTCACGACTAAAATAGGAGAGAGAAAGTAAGTTGGAAAAGTGTCACGATTTCGCGACATGTCGCATTTTCGTGACTAAAATAGGAGAGAGAAAGTAAGTTTGAAAAGTGTCGCGATTTCGCGACATGTCGCATTTTCATGACAAAAGAAAGAGAGGAAGCGTACGAAAGGAATATCGGATTTCAGACAAAGGAAGACTTGGTGTCAGATTTGAAGAAAGAAAGTAGAAGAGTGTCATGATTTGTGACAAAAGAGAGAAGAAGACTTGGAGGAAGTGTATGGATTTCATGACAAAAGAAAGAGAGTTAAGTAGAAGTGTCACGATTTCACGACAAAAGCTAAGTTGAAGACTAGGAAGGAGAAGTGTCACGATATCGCGACAAAAGCAAAGTTGAAGTCTATGGAAGCAGAAGTGTCACAATATCACAACAAAAGCAAAGACAAAGAATACAAAGGTGAAAGTGTCACGATATCGCGACATGTTGTATTTTTGTGGGCCTAAGCAAAGAAAGGGAGCAAGGAGAAAAAGTGTCGCGATATCGCGACATGTTGCATTTTCGGGGCCAAAGCAAAGAGAAAGAGGAGAGAGAAAAAGTGTCACGATATCGCGACATGTGTTTTCACGGCAACAACAACAAAAGAAGCTTTAGAGGCAGAAATGTCATGATTTCACGACAGGTCGTATGTGCGCAAGACAAGAAGAAGAACCCAACTAAAATGAGAAGTATGACAGTGGACCGACATCTCTACAACATTTACAGGCAGATACAGAGTGAATTCATGCAGCTAAAATATGAAGAGTGAACAAAAGTCAGTGCGATGGCTACAGGGACTATTATCGAATGAAATCTTCGAGCGGTGGAATTATCGAATATCTTCATGAGTTGAAGCCGACTAAGACCGATGACAGTCGACTAAGATTAGGGTTTACATTTGTTATGCAAGCCGACTAAGATTAGGGTTTTCATCATGAAAATATTGTTATAAAAGGAGGGTTGTTTGGAGAATTGTTGTGTTGTTGCATAAGTTATTGAATGTGTGTCGAAGTGTGAAATGTGGTCGTAAGAGCGTAGAAAGTGCAGAAGTGGTGAGATGATGGTGAAGTGCGCAAAGTGAGCGAAGAGTCATGTTGAATTGTCCTAAGTGCGTCTGTGAGTGTGCAGATAGAGCAAAGTGCACAGAGAGCGAAAAGGTTGAAATTTGACCAAGTGCGGTTGTGATTGCGTAGAGAAAGCAGAAGGCGCAGAGAGTGCAAAGGGTGAAGATGAACGCAAAGTGCAGCTGTAAGGGCGCAGAGTGTACGAAGATAGTGCATAGAGGGTGCGTAGAGAAGCGACTCAAAGAAGGTGAAGTGCGGTTGTAGATCGTAGAAGATGTGTCTGTTTCGTAAATAGTGAGAGAGATTGGGTAAGCAATAGACCAGTCAGGGTCTTGTAAAAGTGAAGGTATTTTTTTGTTAAACTTCTAGATTCAAAATTGAAGTCCAGGTTGCAGCTTGGCATCAGGGGTTGGTGCTCCTTCCAGTAGGTGTTGGTAAATCAGGGGTTGGTGCTCCTTTCTATTGGTGCAGATAAATAAGGGGTTGGTGCTCCTTCTAGTGGGTGCTGGTAAATTGATTGTAAAGTTGGTGCTTTGCAAAGGCTAGATTTGGATGGTAGTCCAAGAAGTCATTCTTGAGGAGTAGCCAAATTGGTGAACCTCGTTAAATCTTGTGTTGTGTGATGTTCTCTTGTGATACTTGCTTTATCTGGTTTTAAGGTTTCATTATTTCAGTTTTAAGAGCTATGAATTTAAGTTTAAAGAACTACACTGATTCACCCCCCTCTCAGTGCCATTGTAAGACTAACAATTGGTATCAGAGCCAAGTTCCTGTACAAGCTTAACCGGCTAGGGTGATCTTGGAAGTAACACAATGGCAGGTGGTGAAGGCTTCTCATCAAACAAAGCACCTTTGTTTGATGGAACTAATTACGTGGTCTGGAGAATCAGGATGCAGACATATCTTTGTGCTTTGGGATACGACATCTGGGATTCAGTAGATAGTGAATACACAATACCCATCACTCCTCCAACCGATGTTGCCGATAAGAATCTGTTTGAGAATGACTCAAAAGCAAAGAATGCTATCAGGTGCGGATTAGTAGACAGTGAACTGGTAAAGATCATGAGTTGTAAAATGGCAAAAGAAATATGGGACAAACTGAGGAGTATTCATGAAGGAGACGATGAGATCAAGGAGGCCAAGTTACAAACACATCAAGCTCAGTTCGAAGCTTTAAAGTTGAATAACGATGAGAACATAGAGGCATATATGCTGAGAGTTAATGAAGTCCTAGAGGATGATTCTAAAAAGAAATAGGTGGAGGTCTTTTCATGACACTCGAAGAAGAAACAGAAAAAGAACAGGAATGTGATGAAGAAGAAATTGATGCAGAAATAAATTTGAAAGAGGAACTAATTGCAGCTCTGGATGAATTGAAGATAGAAAGAAAAAGGAATAAGGAAATCTCAAGAAAGCTTGAGGATGCAAATGAAATAATAACCAGTTTGAAAGTACAGGTAGAAGAATTCAAAAGGATTGAAGAAACTCTCAGGTCACAGATCAATGAGAAAGAGATTGGTTGCTGCAAACAAGAGGAAGAGATTGTTTTATTGAAGAAACAACTAGAAGAGGCCAATACAAATCTCAAATTCGAGAAGAGCACAGAGTTGCTAGATAAAATGATAAGCCAACAAAGAAGCTCCACGGATAAGCGTGGTCTTGGATATGAAGCTGAACAACCTTCATCTTCCAACTCTGCAGAGAAGAAGAAGTTCACCTGTTGAAGGATCGAAGCAAGAAAAGTTTGAAGTTGAATCTTCAAAAGGAAGAAAATATCAAAGGAGATCTACAACAAAGCAACCACAACAAAAGAGGTTCTATCACTCTCACTCTATTCATAATAATACTTTTAATGGCTATTGTTTGAGATGCAACCCAGTATGGTCACAAGGCAACTTATTGTGGATTGAATAATAAATCAAAGAGTTATGCTGGTAGAAATACATCTGCGTTTTTGAGTGAACACTATGTACAATGTTTTCAATGTAATGGTCATGGGCACATAGCAAGGTTTTTTCCAAGCACTTTTGTATCTAATCTAAGGCAAAACAGTAGATTTCATCAGACGCAAAGAACGCAACACAGACAGGGAATAAATCATGTACATAAAAGAAAGGAAAATAATCATTCATCAAGGATGCACAAGAGACAACCACACAAGAGAAATGTTCGAGTTCACGAAAAGGTGCAAAATAGGGATGTAGTTGAAAAATCCAAGCCCGAGTTCAAGAAAGTTTGGAGAAAGATAGAAGAAAGGAAATCGTGTCTCCTTGGACTGAAGGAGACTACTCCTCTATTGCACTAAGCAACTCCAGGTAGCACATCCTCAGGGGAGCAATCTTAAAGTTTTATTTTAATGCTCCTATGTATTTGTTTGGTTATCCGAGGATGAAAGGCAAGTAGTCGGGGGGAGTTGTCGTATAGTTGTCAAAGTGTGTTTCAGTTCATGTAGTTGTTTGTGGAGGTAATGAGCGTGAGGATGAGAAATTGGTTGAGAGTTGTACTTTTTATTATTGTTAAATCTTTGGTGATGGAGTTAAATAGAACATAGTGTCATATGGATAGTGGTTGATAGAACAAAATTAGGTGATACATGATAGGGTTTGTGATTTAGAGTTGATAGATTGAGATTTGAGAATAGAACATATAGAGTCTCTAAAAATTATCTTTATGCTTCTATGAGATTGATTTGAGTTGAGATTGAGATTTGAGTATAGAATATATTGAGTCTCTAACAATTCTCTTTATGCTTCTATGAGATTTATTTGAGTTGAGATTGGGATTTGAGTATAGAACATATTGAGTCTCTAACAATTCTCTTTATGCTTCTATGAGATTTAGTTGATATATTGATTGAGCATTAAGTATAGAACATATTGAGTCTCTAACAATTCTCTTTATGATTCTATGAGATTGGATAAGTTATGTGTGATCTTGTTAAGCAGATTTGAAACAAGCCTTTTCACCCTTATGTACCTCAAGGGTACTATGGAATATGGGTTATGGTATCCGAAAGGTAAAGACTTCACCCTTATTTCATATTCAGATGCAGATTGGGCAGGAGGTGTCGATGACAGAAAGAGTACCAGTGGAGGTGCATTCTATCTTGGAGACAGATTGGTCACATGGCACAATAAGAAATAAGAGTCAGTTTCTTTATCGATAGCAAAGGCAGAATATATTGCAGCGACAACATGTTGTACGCAGGTATCACTTTTTGAAGGAGAAAGTTGCGGAAGGTGAGGTTAAGTTGGATTTTGTTCCAACTACAGAGCAAGTAGCAGATATCTTCACAAAACCATTGCCCAAGGAAGTTTTTGAGTACCTTCGCAATAAATTGGGAGTGGTCACACTTCCCAAGAATTGACTAGCTACGGGGATCACATTCTCAGGGGGAGCATTTAAGTATTTGATTATCTTTTTGCTCATGTTCATGATTTTTGCTAAGTGTAATAAATTTTGCCTCGAGAATGTTGTGCATGGACTAGGGGGAGTCTGCAGTAGCCCTTTGGTATTATTGTCAAAGGGGGAGAAGAGTTACAGGAAATTGCACATGTGTTGCCAACAATTCCAAAGGGGGAGATTGTTGAGCAAGGTGCAACAACAATATTGTCATTGTTGTCAACACAGTCAGATAGATCTGTTGATGCAGTGGACAGGAAGTTCAAAAGCTATTCAGATGTAGAAGACAGGAGTTCAAAGGTTATTCAGAGTATGTACAGTGATTTTCCAAGAAGACCGAAGTGGCCCATATGCAAAAGATCAAAGAAAAAGACAAGTAAGAAAAGTGTCGCGATATCGCGACATATACAACGAGCAAGAAAAACTATCACGATTTCGCGACATGTTGGAAGAGAGAGAAAAAGCAGAAAAAATTGTCGCGATTTCGTGACATGTTGGAAGAGAGAAAAAGCAAGAAAAACTGTCACGATTTCGCGACATGTTGGAAGAGAGAGAAAAAGCAGGAAAAACTGTCACGATTTCGCGACATGTTGGAAGAGAGAAAAGGCAAGTGGAAAAACTATCGCGATTTCGTGACATGTTGGAAGAGAAAAAGGCAAGTGGAAAAACTGTCACGATTTCGCGACATGTTGGAAGAGAAAAAGGCAAGTGGAAAAACTGTCACGATTTCGCGACATGTTGGAAGAGAAAAAGGCAAGTGGAAAAACTGTCGCGATTTCACGACATGTTGGAAGAGAAAGAGAAAGCAGGAAAAAGTGTCACGATTTCGCGACAAGTTTGAAGAAAGAGAACAAGTAAGAAAAGTGTCACGATTTCGCGACATGTCGCATTTTCGCAACTAAAATAGGAGAGAGAAAGTAAGTTGAAAAAGTGTCACGATTTCATGACATGTCGCATTTTCGCGACTAAAATAGGAGAGAGAAAGTAAGTTGGAAAAGTGTCACGATTTCATGACATGTCGCATTTTCATGACTAAAATAGGAGAGAGAAAGTAAGTTGGAAAAGTGTCACGATTTCGTGACATGTCACATTTTCGTGACTAAAATAGGAGAGAGAAAGTAAGTTTGAAAAGTGTCACGATATCGTGACATGTCGCATTTTTGTGACAAAAGAAAGAGAGGAAGCGTACGGAAGCAGAACTGTCACGATTTCATGACAAAAGCAGAAAGCAAGACTTTGAAAGCAGAAGTGTCATGATTTTACGATAAAAGCAAAGAAGTAAAGTATGAAAGTAGAAGTGTCACGATTTCATGACAAAAGTAGAGAAGAAGACTTTGAAGGCAGAAGTGTCACGATTTCGTGACAAAAGCAAAGAAGCTAAGTACGGAAGTAGAAGTGTCATGATTTCATGACAAAAGCTAAGTTGAAGACTACAGAGGAAGAAGTGTCACGATATCATGACAAAAGCAAAGTCGAAGTCTATGGAAGTAAAAGTGTCACGATATCATGACAAAAGTAAAGACAAAGTATACGGAGGTGAAAGTGTCGTGATATCATGACATGTATTTTCGCGGGCCTAAGCAAAGAAAAAGAGCAAGGAGAAAAAGTGTCACGATATCGCGACATGTTGCATTTTCACGGGCCAAAGCAAAGAGAAAGAGGAGAGAGAAAAAAGTCGCGATATCGTGACATGTGTTTTCACGGCAACAACAACAAAAGAAGCTTCAGAAGCAGAAATGTCACGATTTCGCGACAGGTCGTATGTGCGCAAGACAAGAAGAAGAACCCAACTAAAATGAGAAGTATGACAGTGGACCGACATCTCTACAGCATTTATAGGGGTAGATACAGAGTGAATTCATGCAGCTAAAATATGAAGAGTGAACAAAAGTCAGTGCGACGGCTATAGGGACTATTATCGAATGAAATCTTCGAGCGATGGAATTATCGAATATCTTCATGAGTTGAAGCCAACTAAGACCGATGACAACCGACTAAGATTAGGGTTTACATTTTTTATGCAAGCCGACTAAGATTAGGGTTTTCATCATGAAAATATTGTTATAAAAGGAGGGTTGTTTGGAGAATTGTTGTGTCGTTGCATAAGTCATCGAATGTGTGTCGAAGTGTGAAATGTGGTCGTAAGAGCGTAGAAAGCGTAGAAGCGGTGAGATGATGGTGAAGTGTGCAAAGTGAGTGAAGAGTCATGTCGAATTTTCCTAAGTGCGTCTGTGAGTGTGCAGATAGAGCAAAGTGCACAGAGAGCGAAAAGGTTGAAATTTGACCAAGTGCGGTTGTGATTGCGTAGAGAAAGCAGAAGGCGCAGAGAGTGCAAAGGGCGAAGATGAATGCAAAGTGCAGTTGTAAGGGCGCAGAGTGTATGAAGACAGTGCACAGAGGGTGCGTAGAGAAGCGACTCAAAGAAGGTGAAGTGCGGTTGTAGATCGTAGAAGATGTGTCTGTTCCATAAATAGTGAGAGAGATTGGGTAAGCAATAGACCAATCAGGGTCTTGTAAAAGCGAAGGTATTTTTTGTTAAACTTCTAGATTCAAAATTGAAGTCCAGGTTGCAGCTTGGCATCGGGGGTTGGTGCTCCTTCCAGTAGGTGCTTGGTAAATCGGGGGTTGGTGCTCCTTTCTGTTGGTGCGAGATAAATAAGGGGTTGGTGCTCCTTCTAGTGGGTGCTTGGTAAATTGATTGTAAAGTTGGTGCTTTGCAAAGGCTAGATTTGGATGGTAGTCCAAGCAGTCATTCTTGAGGAGTAGCCAAATTGGTGAACCTCGTTAAATCTTGTGTTGTGTGATGTTCTCTTGTGATACTTGCTTTATCTGGTTTTAAGGTTTCATTATTTCAGTTTTAAGAGCTGTGAATTTAAGTTTAAAGAACTACACTGATTCACCCCCCCTCTCGGTGCCATTGTAAGACTAACAGTTACAGGAGATCAATATACAACTTCAAGACTTGTTATAAAATGGGCTTATTAAGACTAGTGTATCACCATGGGGTGCTCCTATTCTATTTTTTAATAAAAAATATGGATCCTTAAAGCTATGTTAGACTATTTAATGCTCAACAAGGTTACCATCAAAAATATGTATTCATTGCCTAGAATAGATAATATTTTTGATCAATTGAAAGGAGCTACTATATTTTTAAAAATTGATCTCATGTTAGGGTATCATTAGCTTAGAATTCATGAGGAAGATACTCATAAAACCTAATATAATCATGCTCATTCAATATATTAAAATGAAATATTACAATGCTTATATAGACTCTAACAAGCTCTAATTTAGACTAGGACTAGAATAGGCTTTGAGAGAAATTTTCTCATTATTAATGAATCAACTAAACATGGACTCCCAAATATTGTGTATCACAAATACGTTAACCAAATATTCCAAAATTCTCCCCCTTGATGCTTAAGGAACTCTTTCAAGAGTTCTTAAGCATCACTAATTTGGAAGAAATACAATCTCTTACATTTCCTCCAATCTATCACCAAAAAATCACAAAATGCAAAATGATGTCTTGGGAACTCCTTCCATGGTTTGTGTGGGATCTCCTTCATATTTTTTGTTGCTCCTTCCTGCAAGTAATCGAGTGCCTCCTTTTGATGAGCTACTCCCCCTTCATCAAAAACTCCTTCAAATGATGTTATTCCCATAATGCCACAAGTATTGGTTCTCACTAACCAATCTAGCACATTTCTTCCATCATTCATTCTATGGTCTGCAAAACATATTTCAGCTTCTAATACTCCTCCTGAGTATGTACAATGCATCATCTTATGTGGATGTTTTTGCCATATTACAATTTCACATACCTCTACACAGATCTTCAAACAAAATATAGCTATGTAATAGCTAGTTACAAATGCAACAAACAATTATTGCTCCTCACACATATTTCCACTCCTCTCAATGGATTTGTATTCCTTCAACCAAGGAATTTTGAACACAAAATTTGCACAACACACATCTTTCACATTGAGATACCACAACCAACACATATCCATGGTTATCATCACCATGCTATCCATGTTCTTTTCTAATGAAAAAACTTCATGTAATGATATCTCTACAAGAAAATCGCCTCTCAATAATGCCTTTGGAAGACATTCTCCTTCATTATTCAAATACCTGCTCATATTATTAATCATAAAAATATTACCTCCAAAGCTATTTTGTGGCATATCTCTTTTACTGTATGTTGCTTCAAAAGCAACCATGAACCCTTCACCAAGAGTTCTCTTCCTTTGTTCAATCCATGTTGGTGTGTTGAAACACCATTCATTTAAACAATCATACATTGTTGCCTTTTCAAGACAACTCTCTTTCTTCAATGTAGTCACTCCAAGTGAGTGATCTCCATCCACAATTGCCTCTATTACACCATGAAGTCCATCAATGACTATCTCACTATTTTCTATCTCCCCTTTGAGATAGTCTTCCTCATACAAAATAGTTTTCACTCTTGATGAGTGATCTTCAAACATGGAGCTTATAGCCTCCATATCCTCTTCATCAATATGTTCTTGTGGATCAATCTCCTCTTCATTTTTATCATTTTTCTCCCCCTTTGGAGGAACTTCAACACTTTTATTTTCCTCTTGTAGAGGAACTTCAAGATCAGAAATGCACTCTTCAAGTGCTTCCCAAGAAAAATCTTCAACATCTTGTGTCTTTTCCATGAGACACTCTTCATTACTTTTCCTTCTATCAGCTACAAATCCTCTTCTTCCTCCTCTTCCTCTTGAGGAATACACACCTCTTATTTTCTTCTCATCACAAAATTCATCAACATATGCTTTCTCCATGAGGTATTTCTCATCCATGTACATGCTTGATAAACATGTTACATTTTCACCTTCTTCTCTCTTCTCTTCAAGAAGAATTTCTCCATCATCTTCCTCCATAAGGAAGAATTCATCATGCATGCCTTCTTCATAAGACATGTCTTCACATGCGTCTTCACAATAAGACTCTTCAAAAATACCTTCAAAGAAACAAGGCTCCTCTTTGCTTTGGAGATTGCTACACATATCTCCTTCATAAGCATCTTGTAATGCTTTCCATGCACTTGTAGTTATTTTGCATCTTGCAATGAGTGAAAAAGTATGATATTTCATAGCTCTTCTAATCTCCATAAGATCCAAGCAATTTTTATATTGCTTCTCTTTCTTCTTCTTTTTTCTTCACCTTAAAGAAAATTCTATTGTGCTGGTTCTTCATATCCTTCTTCAGTGATCTCCTAAAGTCCTTTTACAATGAGAAAATACTTCATTTTAATACTCCAAAAATAATAGTGGCATCCATCAAATTTGGGCACCTCCAAGCCTTCAAACATGATGTCCATTTGATGATTAAATTGAGAACCAAGATTAAATTATTTGAAACAACCAGGCAACCACTGTGTGAGTGGATATTTCAAACCAGGTGGTGAATGCACAATCCTATGATTTTCTTACTGTGGTAACTCTTCCAATTATATCTGTCTACAGTTAGGTGCGACTTTGCCATCTCAAAAATGTGCTCAAAATCAACCATCAAGATCCAATTTATCTGCATATTAGCGCAAAGCTTCGTGTTGATGGTACTATTTTCACACAAAAATGCTGCATCACCACTTTTTGTGCTCCTATCACACAAAACGGTACATCACCACTTTTGGGAGGTCAACGACATCTACTTTTTTATACGTCGCTACAACAAGTTGGCAATAAGAACTTTGTAATGGATGTCGTAAATTGGTTTACATAGATAGCATTTTGTTTCTATTAGCGAGCGGTGGTGTTGTGTACGCCTGTGCTTATAGGCGGCTCGATTCACCAGAGTCTGCACACAAAATGGAATCGCTTAAAATACCTATGTTATTACAGGTTTAATCCACCACATATTGGAATCAATGACAATCACTCTGTAACACACGTAAGAGGTACTTTGACCTGTGTCTGTAAACAAGTTCCTTTGTTGCCAATCGCCTTCTCTAGAATCACTATGATCAAAAACTGAAACTACGATCCGCTTTTGAATCAGCGGTAGTGTTGTTAGCGGTAGTGTTTTTGTGATTATCATCCACATCTAGAAAAAAATAGCTTGATTTGTTACATCCTCTTCTTCATCGTAGTATAGTACGCTACCGCAGCTAAAACTTGCTCAGCATCCACGTTATGCAACAGGCTATCAAGGCCAGCTCCAAATCTCTATAGTAAACCAGTTCGTGCTTTGCTAGTGGCTGCAATGATAAAAATTAAGAGGAACCCACGTCATTGTCGACATGCAATAAAAAAATATTTTGATGCTATCTCCTATAATGGTCAGGACCAAAATAATGCATGACGAAAAACTTTATGAAAGGTAAGAACAAACGCAATCACAAAACAACTTGGAGTCTGCAAGCTTTGGATTGCAAATCACATCAATTTGTCTATAGGATCGTCCATGATGGCATCTACGGATAAATTTGTAATGACTTTAATAGAATTTGTGATGGTCTCTTATTGATCTGCTCCAGGAAATGGTCTCTCATGGCCTTCTTTGATATCCAACGACCACGGTGTTGCTACTTGCAATTGATGTCTTGATCCAATCGCTTCTTTTGCAAATTACAAAGATGGTTGAAAACTTTTCCACTATGCAACTCTGGAAGAAATGTTTCAAGATCTTGCACTAATTTCTGCAATTGTGGGGAATGATTTTGAGCTAAAATCTATGGTCTGCGCAATCATAGTGTCCTTTACAAGCTTGGCTTCACAACATAAGCCTGTTAAATTCCCCGAAGGACATGGCTGTGAACAAGGCATGATTTGTTGGATATGCCTTTAGATTATTGTGGGGAGGAATTCAACATTTATCTATGATGTCCACACCTTAGAAATATCTCATCTTCGCCATGAAATGCCTGGAACAGTGTTGTTCGTGGCTGAGGAATTCAACAATTATCTACGATCTATGCTCGCTGGCTTGTTTGTGCTACAATATTCTCTCACCTGTTTGCAATTTTCTATCAAACCTAAGGCCACCGTCTAGCCTAGATATTTCACCATGAGCGAAGGGAGGAACATTTGCAACAATTTCATGTGTTGCATCATGTTTCAAATTGCTCTATGATCATCTATGTGTCTCTAGATATTATTTTTGTGCGACTATTGCTTCTATCTGCAAATTCGTCACCACGAACACTTATCACACCAATTTAGGCTTGTTTTCGGATCACTGTTAGTAATGAGTGATGTCTCCTATCCGTATTGGCACAAAATTTCTCCAAAAAATATCCACCTTTGATCGGGCTACCCGTGGATGGAAAACATCACAGGTTCACTGCGCGTGGAAGAAACTACTACGAGCAACCTGCTACGCTATGTTGTGGTCGTGTGAGTCTTGGGCATGGCAATTTTTGATGAGACCGTGTGATAGAAAATATGTGTCAAACACACAGTTGTCTTGATCCCCATCTGCAGTCATCTCGGTGGCAGGATACAAAAAGATTAATTTATCCTCGTTTGTGATTTCGGTTGCGCACAATCGATAGAAAAACTTCTGTCAAACCTGCTGCACATGATTTTTTTTATTCTGCGTGGACCTTTAGTACCACATGGAACGTGCAAGAGGACAGGAGCTATTTAAAAATAAGAAATATCCATAAATAAAATGACTACCTTCGGGTAGTCAAGTTGACCACCCATATGCTTTTGTCTCTTGCCACATTGAACACCTTTCATTGTAGGTTCAAGCTCTGATTGCCACGTTAGATCCTACACCTAGTTATCCAAGTTTATCCTTAGCCATTCTGAATCACGTGGTCCTGATCTTAGTAGCAACCACTTAGGTGTCCCATCGTTAGCCAATCTGAATCATGTGGTCCCGATCTTAGTAGCAATCGCTTAGGTGTCTCGTCAGATCCTCCTCAGTATTTATCCAAATTCGATCCCTGCATCTAGGTCTTTGCTATTACTTCTCACGTCATTTGTTCACAGTCCTCACGAGGCTATAATGAATGTGTCCTTCGTCAGTCAAACTCGTAGGTATCTCCTTTTAGATCCACTTCTTAGAGTCTAGTAGAGGTCCATTTTATGAGCGGCTACGACTAGTCTCAGATGGCTTTTCTAGCTCCATCAGTTCCACATCACTTAAGCAACTAGTCTTAGATGGACTCGTCTGGTCATAGCGTGACACGTGTTTGTCAAATCTATTCTAGGTCGGGGGTTTCTAGATTTGTGCCCAACTGTAGTCCTACATCGCGTCTCCAGGGATCCATGTCTGTTCCAAATCTTCCCAACAATGGCAAATCTACATCACCACCTTAGAAATTATACCCAGCTCTTAGGTTACCATTAATGAACCCAGAGCATCAAGGCTCTGATACCAAAATGAGATAATAATACTCATTCAATATATTAAAATGAAATATTACAATGCTTATAAAGGCTCTAACAGGCTCTAATCTAGACTAGGACTAGAATAGGCTTTGAGAGAAATTCTCTCATTATTAATGAATCAACTAAACATGGACCCCCAAATATTGCATATCACAAATACGTTAACCAAATATTCCAACAAAACCACATTTATAATAGGGTATGGACACTATGAGTTCATAGTCCTACCTTTTTGTTTGACTAATGCCCTGGCTACTTTTATGAACCTCATGAACAACATATTTTGAGAGCAGCTAGATTATTGTGTGCTTGTATTCCTTGATGATATACTAATCTATTCTCAAAACAATGAAGAGAATGATCAACATATGAGAATCATACTTGATATCATCAGGAGAAATCAATTATATGGAAAACTATCAAAATGTGAATTGTACACTTCTTAGGTACAATATTTGGGTCATATAGTCTCTTCTGAAGGAATTGTTATTGATCCCACAAAAATTGAAGCCATTATTGACTGGCCTGCACCCACAAATTTAACTAGAGTGTGTAGTTTCATGGGAATGGTAGGTTTTTACAAATATTTTGTAAGAGGTTTTTCAAGATTTTCTCAACCTATAACAAATATCCAAAGAAAAGGGAAGGCTTTCAAATGGATTGTTCAGTGTGAAGAAGCTTTTTGAACTCTAAATGAGAGATTAATGATTGCACCAATACTTAAGTTACCTGATCCTTCTAAGAAATTTACAGTGTACACCGATGCATCTATTGAGGGATTAGGAGTTCTTACCTAGGATGATGCAATCATTGCCTATGAATCATGAAAATTTAAGAGGCATGAAGTAAACTATGCTACTCATGACATAGAGTTGGTAGCAAGTATACATGCTCTTAAGATTTGGAGGTATTATTTACTTGAGAAACCTTTTGAACTCAAAATAGATCATCAAAGTTTAAAGTATATTTTTACTCAACCCTTTTTGAATACCAAACAACATCTGTGGATGGAGTTTCTAGCAAAATATAATTTTGGCATCAAATATATCAAGGGTAAAGAGAACAAGATAGCAGATGCCTTGAGCAGGAGAGGGCATATCATCACAATGACAAAGTATCATTATGAACTGGTGGACCAAGTTTAAGAATTGCAATGGTGGGATGATTTTTGCAAGAAAATTCAAGCTCAGATTGAGCAAGAACCTGACAAGAATACATATTTTGTACTTAAGGATGATTTTCTATACTTCAAAAATAGATTGGTCATTCCAAAATTGGGTGGATTATGAGACACTATCCTAAATGAGGCACATTATACTATCTTAAAGGAGAGACAAAGATGCGGGAGAATTTGAGGAAGGCCTTTTATTGGCCAAGAATGAAGAAAGATATTAATAACTTTGTGGCTAGGTGTTTGGAGTGTCAAAATGTCAAAGCAGAACATTTGCATCCAACAAGTCGATTGTACCCACATGGCATTCCCACACAAAATTTGTAGGTTGTCATGATGGACTTTGTGGTGGGATTACCTAAGACTAGATTTTGACATGATGCAATATTGGTTGTAGTTGATAAATTAACCAAGGTTGCACATTTCATACTACGAATGTAGAGGATGATGCACCTACCATTGCAAATAAGTTTTCTAGGGAGATAGTGTGACTACATGATTTTTTGGAAGTTATAATCTCAAATAGGGATTCCTACTTTACATTAGAATTCTGGCAAGCTTTACATCAAGCTTTGGGAACTAAGATTAATATCAGTTTTACTTATCACCCTAAAACAGATGGAAAAATCGAAAGGGTGAAACAGGTCCATGAGGATATGTTGCAAATGTATTGTATAGAGCAACACACCAAATGGGAAGACTATATGTACCTAGTTGAGTTTGTGTACAACAATAGCTATCATGCTTCACTAGGTATGATCCCATTTGAATCCCTATACAGGAGAAGGTCCGATAATCCTCTCTCTTGGGACAATATGAAGGATCAGGTAGTAATTAGGTTGGATACTGTAAAGGATATGGAGGAACAACTAAAAGAAAATTTCCAAAAGCTCAAATAGGTCATAAATTGCCAAAAGAGCTATGTGAATCTTAAGAGAACACCAAGGGAATTCTCTATGGGAGATAGAGTCTTCTTAAGGGTAAAACCTACAAATATTTCCATTAAGTCTTCTAACTAGACCATAGATTTGTGGGACCATTTAAAATTATAGGTAAATAATTCATCTTGTCTATAGCCTTGCTATGCCACCTAGTTTATCAAAAATCTATGATATATTCCATGTGTCCCTCCTTAGGAGATATATTGTTGATCTTTCTTACATTTGGGATGTTTCTAACCTATAGATGTCAAACCCCATGCACATTGAGGTCCATTTAGTTAGGATACTTAGTTTCAGGACTAAGGTCTTAAGGAGGAGAAACATTAATCAATGTCAAGTCCAATGGGAACAATACTCAGATAGAAATGCTACATGGGAGAATGTAGCTGACATGAAAGAACAATTTCCTTTCTTGTTTGAAATAAAATGAACATTTTAAATTATTATGTGGATTAATGGATGTATATGTAATTATGTGTGAATGTATATATGGGATATTGTGTAGAATTGTTTTGGAAACATATTTTGATTGTTGTATAGATCTATGGATTAATGCAAATATGAAACATTGTGTGGAGTTGTTTACATGAACATGTTTGAATATTGTATGATTTATGAATGGACATATATATTGATGGATTCATGAATGAATATATATGTTTTGACTTGTATAAACATGCATTAAAACACAAGGACTATATTTTTCTAGTGGGAGAGGATGTAACAACCCTCCTAGCTTAACCATTGCTTATAAATGAATTGATGAATTATACTTGTTTTCTATTGCTAGAATGTGGTACTATTGATGGCTATTGTGCTAAGACTAGGTATACTTCTTCAGCAGATGAATAAATATCAACCAAAAGAGGTAAAGTGGGATATGATGGCAGTGTGAAATAACACCACAACCCATGAGTACATGGAAGCTCATGTAATTGCATCTCATATAGAAGCATATAGAATGTTTGCCTTGCATTATATAAATATCTTGGATTACATGATATATTTTTACCTCTGAATAGTTAAAAATATGAACTTTTGAGGGCAATGAAAGTGCCAAGGGCAAGGAAGCCATTTTGATAATTTGAAAAATGTTTAAAGCATGTTTTCGAAATTTATAAAATAATATAAATAAGCAATAAATAAAATAAGTATTAAAAAATAAAAAAAAAAAATCTAAATAATTTAATAGTAGACATGATGGGTTATGATGGGAAACAACATGCAAAGTCTCATGATTGATTCTAACTTTTTCCCTATGATTTTAAATGAAAAGGAAGGAAGTCTATTGAAACAAGAAATGAGGAGGGGGCATTTTTATGGGGAGGATATTTTGCATTAGTTATATTTATTTTATCTTTGTATCTATAACTTGCTTACAAATTTGTTCGAGACAAAGGTGAGATCAGGAAAGAGGAAGAAGGACTTGACATCATTCGACAAGGTTTTGCAGGTCAACTTTATCTGGCTTAACCTTTAATTATGATATATATATATATATAGATAGATATTTATATATTGTAATCGTTTATATGTTGGAATTTGAGTATGGATATGATTTGTGAATGGTTTATGTCTGAGTTATTGGATTTATAATTGGTTGAATATTAACCTCATGGAACATGAGAAGTGTTGTGTAATTTACTTCAAAAAATCTAAACTTTGATTTTTATGCCATGCTCTTTGGTGTAAATCTTTTGATATGTGAATTTAGAAAATGATTTTTTGTTCGTGATTCAATTTTAACTAAATCCAACCTTCTTCTTCATAGACTAATGAATCATTTAGGTGTCTGCAAACGTTCTATGTCTAGATAATGTTGTGCAATAGTGGTTTTAGGTTTCCTTTTTTCTTATTTGGTTTTATATAATTATGTTTGATTTTCTTGGTAATCACTATGTGTAATTTATGTCCATCCTTACACACTTGAGCTATGCACTCAAGCCCAAGTTGATTTTGGATGGCTCTAAGTTTTCTCATTTTTTTTTTGTTTGCCATGGTTTATCCATCTTGATAAAAGTGGTAGATGTTTTTAACTGTGAATGTTGTGTCTGATATTTTGATTTGATAGATGTGAAAGTAAAAGCTAAGATTATTGGCCTTTTTCAAAACATTTGGATGTTGGTGATATGTTTTATTTATGTATTTTATTTATCTATATCATTTTGTGTAATGGTTGAACTGTGATAAGATTATGTAAGATGTTTCCAAAATGAAATTTTGTCAACCATTGGATGTTGTTTGTGGTTTAATTTATCATATAGTTGCATATCATTAATAAGGGTCGTGTGATCCCTATAATCTTCTCCAAATAAAATCTGAGCGCATGAGAAAGGTAAGCAATCAGTTTGGGTCAAATATGGATGAAGGACAAGACTCCAAGGAGGGATATGTTCTTGTTAAAAAGAGTTTTCTCTCAATTTTTCCTTGTCAATTATGTGATAATAAATCAGGAAATCAATTATTGATCTTGTTCCAAGGGAGTTTATCCATTTTAGAACAAGTGTATCTATTGTATCCAGCCTTGCTTTGGGAGGCGTTGATCTATATAGACTATCATTGGTTGATATGTATGAATTCGTTATGCCTTTTTACGATGCTATATGATGTATTGCAAAGTCAATAAATGCATTTGTCTTGTATCACGTCATCTAGGGTGTCGTTTATTTAAATAGACTACTAAAGAACCCTTACATCGAATATTGTATGAATGATTAGGACACCAAATGATAATAGTTAGTCTATTGGAGATAGTGAACCTGTTTGATAGCATATTATTGTAATTAATAGCATCTATTATTGTGTGATAAGTTTTCAACTCAAAACTATTTATAGATATTGTTCCATACAAATTATTCTTTCTTTATTTAATAAGAACACCCTAATGTGGGTTCATGGATGTGATTTTATTGTGGAAATAAAGAGTGGTTCATTTTATTTATTCTTTAAATGTCAAATAAAAGAACAAGTTCATTCTACTATTTCATTGGATATTATATTTTTGTTCTATAATTTGTTAGAGAACAATATTCTTATTTTGAAAAGAGTATTAGGCTTTTAAAGTGCTTTCCAATCATAAATGTGTGCATAGTTATCAAGTCTTTAGAATAAGTCATTGTTGGGTAGTTATTAATAAGTTGTATTTTTTATTTTTAGCTAAACCTTACTATCGAAATAAACCATTGAGTAGTAATGGTTTTTGTATTCACAATAACTATTGAATTTCGAAGTGCTTGATCCGCGAGGTGTTCGGTGGGGATTAAGAAGGTGTAAAATTTATACCATTCCAATGAATGCCATGGGAGAATAATACTTATATTAGTTATGCAATACTAAATAGTTAATACCTACGTCACTTAATGGTTCTAAGCATATTTTATGTTTTTTGCATATTACCTTTGATATATAGGAATTGCACTCGAATATTTAAGTTCATTAATTAGTTTAGATATCTTAGGTTTTGGGATTTTATTAAAAAAACTAGTGTAGTCCAAACTAAAGAGAATAGTTTCATTGAATTCTAGCTTAACTATTCACTTCAACCAGTAAAGGGGAGTAATAATCTTACTTATAAATCAAGGAAGGTTCTATTGTTTTGTGAGTATGTAATTCATTTTGGAAATAAAACTAATTGAATTATGTTTCAAATTCAATAGAGTGATCTGCACTAGGAGGAAATTCTTTTAAAGATTTAAAGGGTTTTAGAAAGGTTAGTTATAGATCCATTTTTTGAAACTTTAGAACCACTCTTAAATTCACTAAGAAGAAGTGAACTAAAAAACCCAAAACTGGTGGTTATGAGTTAGTAACCCCTGCAAATCGAGAACGATCGCTTCTTGATGAAATGAATCAAGATGAGAAGGAGAAAGGGGCGGTATGGGATATTTCCTCTAGGTCATTTGCCCAGGAAGTATAGTGATAGGTCCTTGCACTATTTTTGACTAGGAAGGTACTAGTATGACCAAGAAACTAGTCTAATCCACGACGATTGGTATGGGATAATATGTTGTGAGTTATAAATGGTCAAGCATTACCAAGTCCAAATTAAAGGTAATGACATGGCCCTAGCTAACTCTATATGAGTGGATAATCATCTAGGCACTAGGCATATATATGCTAACCCCCTTTGAATATGAATTCTAGAACAAGTCGACCAGTTAGATTGAGGTTCATCATGCTAAGGGATGGGAAGAGTATGTGTCCACCCTCTAGGTGTTATGGGCCCTAGAGGATAACCCCAACCGTAGATCTACACTCATGACAGAATAAGAGGATGATAAATGATAAGATAGACCCACAAAATGACACCTTCTATGAAATTTGGTCAATCTCCTCCACTTGGGAATCATTAGTAACGATTTAAAAATCCAAATGTAGCTAAATATACCTTGTACTAAATAAAACATTGGATGAATATTAAACCGATTAACTTGAAAACTTTTTTGTAGGGTGAACCATGAATGTAAATTAGAAAGAAAAAAATCTTGTAAACTAATGAGCCAAATTAAGTACTACAACCAAATGAATAAAATTGGATTGTCAAATTGTGTGGTACAACTAAGTGAGTAAACTTAAGTTATTACATATTTATAGTTACAAAGGTTGAAAAGCAAAAAAAAATTAAAATTAAAATTCAGAAAAAACCCAAAAAAAAATTAAATTTAGTTTTAAAAATAAAAACATACTTAATATAAGCACATCAATATGTAAGATGTGCAAAAATAACTACAAATACACAACGTGAATAATAACTTAGATCCAAAACTTAAAATCATATTGAAAATTATTTTAGTTCAAAAAGCTTTGAGACCAAGCAACCATTCCAAATGGTTTGAAGAATCCCATTTGATCCGAATTTGTCTAAACATTCCTTCTCTTTTTTTGATCGCCTCTCTCTCCCTCTTCATCACTATTGCTGTCGAAGTTGATCACTCTCCGACTTTGACTTACACCATCTAGTCTTATTAACTCGCTCAATGGCTTCCTTTCATGTCATGGGTTGGACTACATATATCTTTTGCCAAAACTCACAAGAAGCTTTTCCATGAACTATTAATGTCCATCTTTTCAAGCAACTTCTAAGTTGATGGTTATAGGATTTTACATCCTTGTCCTTCTTTCGCTTTCTGTTGTATAGCTTTATGACTATTGTCATTTTGCGTACGAGATGGAACTCCTTGAAAGCTTCCTTCAGTTAACCCTAGGTGATGTATGATGTTGGTAATTGTAGATACCGATCAATTTCCATGCCTTTGTGTCGCAAGAAATGCTTGCATCCAATATGCTTTGTCATGTTGACCATTTGCATCCCAGATGGTCATGCATGTTCCACAATTACAGACTAGATCTTCCTTGCCATCTTTATGAAATTTTGGACATTTTTGTTTGCATCCCACAACCACTATTCAATAATGATCTATACTTCGACCTTTGAGTGGGCTCTCCCTTAGACCTTTGAGTGGGCTCTGCCAACCGCTTGTGCTGTCTTTGTTATCATACATTATGTGGATCATCGGTGATCTAGACATGTCACGTCCCTTCAACAACTTCAACTGAATTTGTGACAATAACGACGCCAAATGTAGTGTGGGATTTATGTACTCCGTGTCACATGTAGAAAGTAATAAACAGAGACTAGATTTTTGAGGTTACCATATTACTTCTCTTTCAGGTTACCATATGGATACAGACTAGATTTTTCACAGGCTATGAGACGAACTAAAATAGAATATGGACATGTAAATCGTTGCAGGATACTATACAAATTCATACTAACAATAAAGGGACACTTTGCAAATCATGATTCTTTAATGGGAAGATGTTATTAGAAACAAAGAGCTTATTCATTATCCCAGCTATGCGTTGAAGGCCTATGTATGTATATGATCATCTCAAGGAAATGACATCTTATCAACATGATATTAATTCACCAAAATCAGTAAGAATCAGTTAGAACAGATGTCTCTCTCTATACATAAGCCCTTAATTTCCCCTTATAAAGGTAAATGGACCCAGAAATTTGGAAAAATTAGTTGAAGAGCATTTCAGTAGTACAATACAATGGTTAAAAATTCACTAGAATCAGAAATGCCACATTTTGTGTCAAGTTGTCACTGTAAATGATGTCTTCCAGCAGGCAAAGATGGCGAAAGCATCTTGAAAAATGTGCCAAGTTGTGTATTTTCATGCGCATTGCTTGCATATGCTTTATTTTGTTGCAGGTCAAGGTTGGCCACCAGGGTTGTTTTAGCAGCAAGACAAGGGTCATTTGAATAGGGTGCCATCTGACATTTTAATTAAACATTGGTGTATCATATGTTGGCAGAAGGTAGATTTACCTTTCTCTTTTCATTGGTATATGATGTATTAACCAGGATAAAATTGATATTATGTTTCTGTGTTTAATCTTTCTTTGGGAAAGCAGCAGGAATCAGAATTATGCATGCAGATAATAATTGTGTACAAATAACTTGTATGAAATATTACATTTAAAAATGTTATTTATTTAGATCAGGATAAAATTGTAATTATGTTTCAATATATATATACATACATTTCAAAAGCCACAAAAATCAGAATTATGCACGCAGATAATACGTGTGCAAATAACGGGTAAATTACTACTTATTGTATTCACAAATTTCTTTCAGTTGGTTATAGAGGTTGAAATGGGCACCATGTGTATCACTTAACCAAGTTTTATGGTATTATAACAAAATTGTATGTTGTTTTTTTTAATTGGTTTTATGAGATTGAAAGAGTCCTATCTCCAATACATCATCATTACATGGTATTACAACAATTTGGATATTATAAATATATAACTTGAGAAGATTCAAAACTTGGATCTCCTCTGGATATCTTTTCCTTAAATGTTAAGAAATCTAACCGATTGAACTGATACCATTTAATTGATATTTTTCTATAATTATGATATATATTATTGGGGAATCCATTATGCTCTGCCCCTTAATCATGATATATTTTTCTAAATGACTTGATTCTTTCTTCTTGTCTCCCACTTCCCCAAAACTTGGTAGAATATTGAATTTAATAGTGGCTCTAAGGAGTTTATATGGCAATGACTTTGAGTTTATTGCATTGAAGCTATTTTATTAAGGCAAAAGTTTTTTTTTTTTTTTTTTTCTTTCTTTCTTTGTGTGTTTTTGTACATTTTAGGGATAGACTTCATGTATGCATGGTGGAAGATAACAAAGAAAGGGAAGAATGATGTGAAGTAGGTAGTTTTTTTATTTTTATTTTATTATTATTATTATTTTCAAACTTCAAATATTTTCTGCTGCATTTTAACAGGTAAAGAAAGTCTTTGATACAATTGCACCAGCAGTGGGTTTATCAGTAGGTTTGGTTGTTGGACAAACATCTCAACTTGTTAAACGTCCTAGGAATATCATAGGAAAGTTTGGTGCGTTTAAGGGCATGGATATGTCTAGTGAAAACTCTGTAGATGTGCTGGTGGTTACACCTGGAAGGTTGATGGATCATCTTAATCATAGTAGAAAAACTCGGACTCGACTCGGACTCAAAAAGTTCGACTTGGGAGTCAGACTCGGGACTTGGCAAAAAAATTTTAAAAACTTGATAAGACTCGGTAAAAAAAACTCAAACTCGGAAAAAATAAAAAATGAAAAAAAAAATATACAAATTTTTATTAAAAAAATAAGTTTTTTTCAAGTATATTACTTATTAGTATATTCTAACACACTTACTCAACATTCAACATTATACAAATAAGAAATTAACAAGAGGAAGGAGCATATTCTAATAGCAAGCTAATAATTTTGTTTTATAATTTTTATTTTTTGGATACATAGAGAGTTGGTTACATCCACACTATTTTTAGTAACTACCAAGTGCAAGATTCAAACTATAGGGGCTGCCCCTAACAAGCCTATACCACCTCATTATTTTATAACCTGACATGAAGAGGACCACCGGTCGCTCGAGATTCATACTATCGTTGTCGGTTTGGCGTGCACTCAGAGGATTCGGAACAAACTATGACCTTTGCAGGCATGACCACTTTGGTTTATAAAATTATAAATAAATAATATAATGATAAAATAAAACTTAATATATAAAATTCAAAAACATTATTAACATTTAACAAAATATTAAATAATAATAAAAACATTAAATAATAATAAATTTTACTGTATGACGGAATCACCCTAACTTAGTCCATCATTTTTAATAAATAAAATATTCAAATACCATGTTCAATAGAGAAACCATGGGACAGAATCACTCTAACTTAGTCCACCATGTTTAATAAATAAAATATTCAAATACTATGGTTAATTATAATAGGTGGGTTATCTAAATTGGATTTTTTAGATGGTTGGTTGGGATCTATTAACTTTACTTTTATTAAAAGGTTCCTCAAAAAAAAAAAAAAAAAATTCTTCAAATATTAATAAAGCTAATATTTAATCCTAGCCATTTTTCCTGTTTTAGAATGGGAAGCCGTTTTTGAAAACTGCTTAACAAAATTCAAGGTAGGAGCGACATTCATTATTCTGGGGGAGCTTCATGCGTAGCAATTATTTTGTTGGTGGTCAAGGGTTTTAGAGCGAAAAAATTTATCATTTTTAATTTTGTTTCCATTGCGGCGTGGTGGTGTGTATTGGCTGCAATGGCGACGATGGCAGTGACGGTGACGAGAGAGGGTACATTGAAGGAGAGAAAAGAATGGAAGAAAATGAAGGTGTAAGAACTGTGCGACGAACTTTCTAGAAGAGGCCTCAGCACTAGCGGCCTCAAGCCTTCCTTGATCGAACACCTCCAAAAATCATGCCATTCTTCGCCCGAATCACCACACCCCATAGGACATGCATACGTGCATTTTGAAGCGGTTCCCATTCCCAAACAAGATGCAGATGATGTATCCATCGATGAAATATATCTTTGTATTAAAATAAATTATAATTGAGGGATAAGCATTCTAAAGGTTTGAGAAGCAAAATTGCACATTCTCTCGTTAATATAATAAACAAAGATTTCAACGTCTTGTTTGTGATTGCGCACTAGCCAACGTGGATGCTTAAGTCGTGGAGCATCATCAACACTTAACCGCCCTAAACGTAATTTTTCTTTTTTTTTTTAAACTTCCATTATTTTTGGGCTAGTCGAGTCCCAACATCGGGACTCGGGAGTCTGGGACAGACTCGGACTCGACCCAAGACTCGTCCGGACTTGGTGGAGTCCAAAAAAAAAAAGGATTCGAAATGGGCTCGACGCGGCTGAGCCCACTCAAACTCGAACTCGACCGAGCACTCGAGGGTCCAAAAGAGTCTGACTACTATGATCTTAACAACATGAAGGGATTCACTTTAGAAAATCTTTGCTATTTGGTATGTTATTTATAATACTTTGTGTTTCAAATTCTTGATAGCGGGAATGCTTTCCCCTCACCTCAAAATATTGTGATTATGAGGAAGATTATAAGATTGTTGTTTCTAGAATACTTAGGATTGTCATTTAGAGATTTGCCATGTTAATGCATGGGCACCACATGAAAGTTGGATTCCTTTCCCTTCTATATTCTATTCCGGTAGCTTTGTTTATTTGAACATTTATATCCACTGCTTTTGATTATGAGGAAGATTATAAGATTGTTGTCTAGGATAGTCATTCAGAGCTTTGCCATGTTAATGCATGGGCACCACATGAAAATTGACTCCTAATGTTTGTTCCTTTATGTATTCTATTCTAGTAGCTTTGTCTATTTGAACGTTGATATCCAATGCTTATATAGATTTATCTATCCATTGTATGATTCCTATTTTGTATGTGTTGTGGTTCAAATTTGACTCAATTATTTTGAATGTTGCTATACGCTCCCTTAATCAGATAGGGGGTAGATTTAGACACTGTATGTAGAATCTAGATCATATGCTTCGGTTCAAAAGTGTATAATGAATTGGAAAAATTCATTGATATCTTTCAGATTGTTACATGTGACATCTGCATTTTTTTCAGGCTCTCAATATTGAGCATCTAACTTTTTGTTGGTATTTTGAGTGGGTTGTGAAGGACGGAAATTTACACCACATAAATGAACAAAATTTTGAAAGCAATAAAAATAGATTCTATATATTTGTATTTCCAGTGTTACAAAGAGTCCTCGAGAGGATTTTACAAATGATACAATGATTACAAAAGGGGTACGATTCCCATTTTCTCAGCAAGGAATATTTTTGTTTTAATTTGAATCTTTTCGTACCAGCACATCGTTTGGGGTAGCAGGTTTTCTACGACTGCCATGTAGGTTCAGATCTGGAACCTTTCACTATCTTCGAATACTGTCACCTGCATATAGAGAAAACAACAATGAATCAATAGCATGTGCAGGGTCCATCGAAGTTGGGCCCGTATCCGATCTGTAGATGTAAACTAAAACCAAAAGCAG
The DNA here is from genome assembly GCA_028583015.1 of Wollemia nobilis. NCBI lineage: Eukaryota > Viridiplantae > Streptophyta > Pinopsida > Araucariales > Araucariaceae > Wollemia > Wollemia nobilis. The sequence continues at coordinate 2,044,595 of JAQPPZ010001560.1, read as the reverse complement.
TAAAATGCACAAAATATGAAGGATCTAATGCTAAAATGCACATGCAAATAAAGAACTAAGCAAAAATGTGAATGAAACTTGTCACCTAACTCCTCGATGGTGATCGTCTCAAGTCGAAACGGTTTTGGTCTATGGACCATCTCGAGACGAGACAATCACGATCATAGTTTTGCACCTATGCGTAACCAAATCTTGATAGGATTTTGGGTAAAGCGTAGATGTTCTTGATGATCGGTTGCATGTGAGAAGGCAAAGAGACGAATGATGAAGACTAGTTGAACTACGAGGAGCGATTTAAGTGAGGGAAGTGAATGCGGTATCAAATCCTTGGTAGAAATCCAGCAACATCTCATTTGCAATAGGAAGACCTGGTAGTTTTTCAGAAGCACTTTGTAGTGAGCAAATTCAAAATCGGGGGTCCTTTTTGTAGAGAGAGGGATGCCAATTTATAGGCCTCTTGGTAGGAGGAAGGTGAGAAAAAGAGGGGCAATCAGGGGCAGCATGATTGGCTACGAGCAGGTGACTATAGGTGGCAAGTTACTTGTTTCCTATAGGTTGATTGGCACCGATGCGAAGTAAGGTCAACATTCTAGCCTGTGTACAGCCATTGACAAGCAATTTACTTACCTTTTACTTTATTTTTTTTTTTCACGATCGTCTTGGGTTGAGATGGTGGGGAAACGAGACCGTCTCAGGTTAAGACAATTATGCCTTTTATGGAGAAAGTTGCCTGTTGTTGGAGAAATCCATGGATTTAGCCCTGAGGCTACCTAAAGTGGATTGTGTAGGTCATAAAGGAAGCTCTTTGGGAGTCTCATTGAGATAATGCATATTAGGTGTCTCCAGATGCCTCTTTTTGGAACGCTTTTGTGCGTAAGCACAATGTAGAGCAAAAATAGATGATCTAAAATGGTTGAATTGATGATGAATGATGTTGATCAATGAAAATGATCTTGAAGGGGAGTGGTGTAAGATGGTCTAAAATAAAATTCAATGTGAGATTCCCCAATCATGGGAAGGATGCATGTCGTCGAATCATTGCTTTCAATAAATTGATGGACTTGATTTGATCTTGGTAAACCTTTCAACCATAGGTAGACATTGTTAGTCTACAAGCTTTATGCTTTAGGCATACCAAGTGTTTGTTTGATTGAGATTTTTGCTTTTTCCCTAGCAAGGAGGGTGTTTGATAGTCTTTGGAAATGATTCTTGGATGAACGCAATTTCCAATATCGAGTGTTTGAGTATTGACTTGATTTGAGATAAAAATTTGTAGGTATTGTCTACCCCCTCAAGCGATGAGTTGGTGGAGGAGAGGTAAAATTATGAGAGTGATGAAGCGCTTAGCAAAAGAAAATCTTGGGTTTATTGGAAGCACTAATGGTACATCGATTGTGATATGGAGAGCGGTGGGGTGAGGGTGAACATTGACTACGATATGGGGCTATTGACCGCTAGACAGGTAGTGTTTATTTCACTGATGGCTAACTTTACTCTATCCAACTCATCAGGTATGAGATTCCCATGGAACCTACTAGGCCTAGTGATAGATTTGGTGGAGGAGCCCAAGATCATGGTGTAGGGCTCCACATTTTTGGTATAGGTGTACAATGAGTTGTATGAGATTCGCCAGCGAGGTCAACTGGGCTTGGGGTGCAACTTCCTTCTGCAAATATGGGGATGGGATCACTTTCGGGTGGAGAGGCCAGCTGGATTGCCATGGAACACCCATAGGGACATGGACATAGAGGTATCATATGCGATGTGATGGGGCCGCAACTAAGAGCAGGGCAAGAGCCACTAGTACCAATGTATTCTTTCGCATTACATAGATGCATGGGCTAGATTACAGGTAGGGGATGTTATATAGAGGCCTTGGAGGGGAGGACTAACATGGTGTAACAACCCAAGTGTACTCACCTGGTTGCACCACAAACAAGTAAAGCATTTTCTTAGGGTATTTTTTTCGTTTAAGTTCGTTGTTAAACTCTAAGAGTGCTCACATGTTCATAAAAATTATGATTGTGTTTTCATGTACACAGAAAAATATGATTGTGCTTTCAGGTTCATAGCACAACAATCATGTTTCACCCAAGGAATCATTAATATAAATTTTTAATCAGTACAAGCATATCAAACCACTTTTGGGTTTCAAGACTGCTGTAGAAAGCCACCCAAGTGGACAAGATTGGCCAAATCCCGTAGAGGTGCCATTTTGTGGAATCGACTTGTCTCATTTATCGACCTCTGATTCTGGCATGAGGGTCAATCCACAGCAGAGGTTATCCTATAAGGCCCATAACACCTAGAGGGGGAGGCTTTATTTCTTCGTCCCTTAGCATTTATGAATCCACGACCTAACTGATCGACTTATTCAATATTTGTGAATCCACGACCTAACTAGTCAACTTATTCAACATTTGTAAATCCACGACCTAATTGGTCGACTTATTCAAACTTTAATATGCAAGGGATCAGCATATATATGCCTCATGTCTAGCTGATTTTCCCTTACCCAGAGTCATATAAAGCCATGTCAATACCCTGACCTTGGACTTGATCACTCATGCCCATTATGACTCACGATCGTTTGTCCCATACCAAACGTCGTGGCTAAACTAGCTAAGTCAAATGAACATGGGACCTATCACAGTACTACCCGAGCAGCAACCTAGAAGTGACATCCCATACCGGCCCTCATTACAAGTTTTGACCGAGTCACTTGTTCATACCAGTTAACAGTTGCTCTCGAGACTCGTTGTGTGCATACCCACACCTCAATAGCATTGGGTGTCAAAATTTTGTTTTGTTATACATTAACCATTCCTCATTATGGAAAAATCAAAGAGTTAAGTATGTTTATATATGTCCCTTCATCCTTCTCAATGAATGAACTCATTCACTCCTATCACGAGCTTGATTTGGATTCTTAAATATTTATATCTAAGCTTTCTTATGACTAGGTTATCATTATTTGCTCATCCTTCTCGATGAATTATACCAAAGGATTGGTTGAAGTTATAGCTAGAATTTATCACTAAGACTCTAGATAGGATCCAATAAAAGGATTCACATAATTTATTCCATTATCACCCAATTTCAAGTTGGGCTTTATACTACAACCAAGTCCTTATTTGTAAGGATTACTTCTATCTTTAACTTGGTTCTCAAGTTACATCTTCCCAAGTCTATGGGTTCAAAAGTCTCATAATCATATTTTTCCAATAAAGCTATGGGTAGCTATACTTTATTTGCTTTAATCCAATGTTTTGGGCTTGCCATAAAATATCTACCCAACTTGGCTTAATAAATCTATTCATAATAACCGAATAGAAGAAGTGACACATTTAAAATGTTCTCCTTAGGTTTTACTAAGTTCCAACTCTTAGAACTTAGTATAAAAATCATGTGGACTATTGTGAGTCTTTCCACTCTACCCTATGATCTCCCTTATACTAAAGAAGCACGCACTTAATAATTCTTCTAAGTTCACAAATTTAAGTGATTTCTGGAATTGATGTTGAGTTTGTTGCTTCCAAGGTTCACTCTTTTGCTTCTCCTGAAAACCTTGAAACCGTGCGGATAACAATCCTTTCTTTTTTATTTTTCCTTCCCCTCTAAAATATCACTCCCCTCTCTCTTTCCCTCCACGCACATCTTCGTCGCCCGTTCAGGAGAACTCGGGAGTAGCTAATCGAAACATCATGGCCATCACAGATCATAATTAATCACTACCCTTGCCATAACCCCCTATGCTCGCTATGAGATAAGGTGGTAAAACTTACTTTTGTTCATATCACTATATATTCACTTTGAATATTATATTAATTATATTCACCCGAGTACATATAAAACATATGTAACAATCTTCATAATAAAAACATCCAAAATCAAGTCTTGCATTTCAATTCATTATTCGTTTTTGCATTACCTTAGCACTATATCAAGCAATTGTGTGCACACTACCTAAAGCATAAATCAAAGTGAGAATCACTTTCCATAAAGCTTAAATTTTATTATTATTATTATTATTATTATTATTATTATTTATATATAAATATGTCTTAATATTATAAGATATATTTACTAAATTTCATTTTAAGAGAAATAATAAACACATGATTGTTTTAATTAATTATCCACCTTAACAAATAGTGGCTCCAGCATTTTCATCACCACCCGAACTCATATGCAAGCTTCATCTCACATCAAACAACAAGCACTCCAAACATGGTTCATGCAATAATGCAAGTCTTTTGCAATGCACCTATATGATATGCAAAGCATGAGCTTCCGTGTACTCATGAGCCGAATCATCACTTCCCTTCTTACCTTTTCTATCGACCAACCCTGTCTGTCGAAAGCATATACCTAGTCCTGCAAACATAATGGAAATCAGAAGTACCACACTCTATAGAAAAAAATACAAGTGCAATTCATTAATTAATCTATAATCAATGGTCGTGCGAAGACGATCATTACACATGGGCTGAGGATGCTATACACTTGAGGTGAGTACAACATGGTAGATGGTTTACTAGATGACATGGGAGATAACCAGAGTACTTCCAGTACTCATGAGTGACCCAAAATTTTGGGGTTACACAAGGGGTGCCTGAGGCTACAGTTGTCTACCAATGGAGGGGCAACGAGGCCTAGTTGGCTTGGTCACAGACTAAGCCACTGAGCAAGGATTCAAATGAGGCATTGATTGGCATAGATGTCGAGGAACCAGGGACCACACTAGAGTATGATACGTGGTGGATAGCTCATCAATTTCAGGGACGGGCAAGAACTGGACAAGAGGAGGAGGCCAATGCAACAAATAAGCCACTACACTAGCGAGTACATTATCGAGTGGAGAGGGAGGTGGGTGGATCGCAAGGAGGTATAGAGGATGTAGACGCACATGTGAGGGGTAGTGGGGGTGATGATGGGGATGAGGAGGACCCACAAGAGCAAATTGCAACTTTGAGAGAGCAGGTGCGCATCCTTGAGGGCCAACAGATAGAGATAGACATAGTGCATGCTACTGAGCAGAGTCGTTGGACGACCGACAGACAACACTGGCAGGTCTAGGAGGAGAGGGACACGCTGCGGGTCTAGGTTCAAATCCTTCAAGAGGGGAGAGATAGGCTTGTGGCAGAGCGAGATGCTCTGCAGACTCAGGTATTGCCATTGATAATTGAGCGGGCTCAACCATCCGCAGGTGGACAGGTCACAAAGGAGGTGACCAGGTTACAAGCGAATGTCACATGGTTGTAGGCGAGGGCAACCACATATCATGCTCAATATCATATTGAGTAGGAGTATGTGGTGCAACTAAAGGATGAGGTGGATAGACGGGGTGGGGTGCTACCATCACAACCATCATCATCGCAGTCTTAACGTAGTCGACGGAGCAAGGCATCAAGAGATTCGACAGTGACACCGCTTGTTCTGCAATTTGCACCATTGAGTGCATCCCAAATGTTAGGGGCCAGTGGAGCGAGGCAGGCTTGTAGAGACAAGGCTGAGGGCAGTGGAGAGAGCGAAGGTGCAGGGCCAACCTGAGGAGGGGTCTTTTTTCATTACCTTCTTTTTGGATGTGAGGTTTGAGGACCCACTATATTGTAGCCTGTGGGTATTTTTATATCATGCTATGTACTTACTCTTTCTTATATATATGAGATGACCATTTGTGTTTATTGTGGTTTTTTTCGTGCATGTGTGTGTAGTGACGAATGAATGAGTATAGTGATAGATAGATGTATATCTAGACTTATAGATGATGATGCATGTATGTTAGATGAATGAATGATGTGAGATGATAGAGCTATTATGTATGCATAGAAGTAGGTATGTATGTGATGCACTAATGACACAACAAATTAAATAATGCAAAGTATGAATGTATGTTTGAATAATGGAATATAATGAATGAATCTAAGATGAACGAACAAATTAAGTGTAGGCACTTTAGAATGTACTAGAGTCACAAATTCAGATTTAAACAATTTCATCAAGGGCATTCACTCAAACGGAAGCCAAACGAGGATAGATACAGAATGGAGAAGCATGCAAGTAGCGGATGATGAATAGCGAGAAATCACAAGGGAACAACATGGATTTCAGGAAACTCAAATGCCCTAGTTGACCAATCAAAAGTCATATACTGGTCATGCAAGAATCTGAAAGATAAAAATCTGCTAGGAAGACCAAGATATTCAATATCCCTGTGTGTGCATAGTGAAGTTCATTATCCCGATTTTGTACGTGGTTGGACTTAACTACTCTGAATGCAAGCCATCAAAAGCTAGCTCAACCACAAGCTAACATTGGTCTATACAAAAGAAGGCCACTAATATGATAGACGTGTCGCCACGCGTAAGGCTACTCCATTTACAGTAAGGCATCTATAGCCTTGATGGAGATCGTCCCATGGTTGTCAAGATTTTTTTTTTTAAGGGGGGGGAATTGGGAGCTTGTATGTAAAGTTTTTCAATAAAAAGGTTAAGTCTACTTCCAGTAGCCCCTACTCTCTAGTTTACTGGATTTAGAGTGATTTTTCCTACCAATCGGTTTACATATACAACATAAAATAGAGCTAGGTTATCTCTTCCTTCACATCAAATTAAGCTTGATTAACTCAGAGCTTAGGAGTCTTTACTGAAATGCAAAATTCAAGTTTCTAAGGCTAGAATTGAATTCCATGTTGCTATTCAACCACAAAATTGTACTACAATCTCTAGATCTATCTCTTAGATCACCCAGTTTTATTTGTTCTCTAAGTTCATCTACTTTTTTTATACATACAAAAATGAAGTCACCACCACAAGAATATCAAAGTAAAGCTTTTATGCACATAAAATTTCTTTATTCAGCAATAATACATGACTACTTGCTTGCTTAAGTTGGTAGCATTTGACAATATGCCGCAATGAAAACATTTCCACGTGAGTCCCATTGGGACTTTTTAACATATTCTTAGAATTCGGGTTAAGCTCGCCGACCAAACTATTGCATCCGTAAACTTTCTAGTTTACAACTTATGATTCATATTAAGATCTTTGGAGTTTTATAAATATATACTTTTCAATAATCCTCAACTAAATAACTGGAAACGTTTTCGACAATCAGATTGATCTCACTCCGGCTAAAACTATGTGCAGGCGGCTTATTAGGAGATGCAATGTTGGCTTATAACAAGATTTAGTGGTTACTTGGCATGGTTTGCTACCAGTTCTATTTACAATTGAATGGAGTTTGCTTTGCTTTACAATCTATTTAAAGCACCAGAGTATATATTAAAAAGATTTCAAAACCATTAATCATTTCATATCTACCACACAACACACTCCTCACTATTCTCAAAATTTTTTGATGGACGTGCGGCTTCAGCAAAATCAAATTTTAAACTTTCCAAGAATAATAAATAGTATAAAACCAAAATATATGGATTCGTAAGTTCACATTTTTATATAAGATGCAGGCAACATTCAACAAGACTCCCCTTTGGCTAGCGCATGCTTAAAATGTTGGCTTGGCTTATTTTCCTTATATCCGGGAACCCCAAACCAGCTAGTTTAACTTTTAACTCTTAAATGAAGATAAAGTTGTGACAAGCCATCGTTTAACCAAGACATAGCACAATTCGCAACCAAGTCACTGTTTCTCAATCTGTTTTCTTAATACAGGAAGTAAACATTACAAATTTCAACACAAATTTTTCTCTCCAAAACATATTCAAACTAAGTCTAACACAGTATTGCCGGGCATAAACTACTGGTCAACAAATAGAACCAATACTTGGGTGTCCCACGTAAGGATTATACAAAACAAATACATGCTTGTTCCAAATTTTACAATTTACAGGACAAGAATTACCAGGTTTACTTGAGTCCTTCGCTACTGAACCGAGTCTCGTTCTCCCAAGTTGATCCTTCCACTGTCAATATCTTCTTGTTTTCTTTTTCTTTTTGATTCCTCCCCGAGTCGTTTTTCTTTCTGTATATTTTCTCATCATTATGGCTACATGAATCCTTCTCCATCGTGCGTAACCACACCAATACATGAGAACTAATCATTTCAGCATACACTCAACACATTTCCACTTCTATTTTGCTATTATTTATATTTTTAAATATTTACATATACTATATGCACTTTTCACATATATTATTCCTATTTACTATCAACCATAATCAGTGCATCACCTTAATATATTTTTAACACAACACAACATATATAAATTGAAAAGGGAGTGGCTCATGTTTGTAACATTTTCATTGCCAACTCCATTCATTATTTCTTTTCATCAAACAACAAACATCCAACATGAACCAAACAGTAACACAAATCCTTTTAAAACAATGCACCTATATGACATACAAAGTGCGATTGCCGAATCATCACTTCCCCTCTTTACCTTTGTCCCCTCTACCAACTTTCCATCACCTGAAGGTATATTCCTAGTCCTGCGAACACAAAATCATTAGCAGTACCACATTTTGAAGAAAAAGGTAAATTGAAACCATTTAAGGAGGGTTGTTACATCGTTTTTTTTTTTAAGTCAATTCTCAACTTTTAGACCATGTGCATGATAGAAGCAGCAAGGGAAACTGTTTTTTTACGAGGCGAGAACTACTTTGTAGTATCATCTTTCTTTGTTCAAAATCATAATTTAGAGTGTGAAAATGTGTTGGGATTTTGAGATAAACAAAGTACAATCAAAACAAGACCCTACCGCCAAAAATCAAAATGGAGTGCAACGAAGTTTGAAAGGAATACTGGGAATGGTTAAGTAACCGAAAGACCATTTTGAACACCTTATAACAACAACTAAGAGGGAATAAAAGATGGGTAAACAAACATCAAGAAAGGGGAATGTGGATGGAAATAAAAAATGGAATGAAGTGTATGCCCAAGATAAAAGAGTACAACAAGACAATCGAAATTCGTGCAAATGTGGTGCTACACGTCGTGTTTAACAAAATAAAAGACAAATGCAAGTGCAGCGAACAAAATGCCTAATGCGATATGACAAAACATGCAACTAGACAAAATGAGATAAAAGAAGGGGAGAAGACAATCGTATAATACATGGTAACATGCAACAAAATTTGGTAGATGGCGAAATGACACCATGTGCTATGTTTTGGTGTTTTTGTTATGTTTTTTTTATGCATAGAATGCCCGCAGTGGAGAATGTTGAGGGGTTCAAGTTCCTCAACACCCTCAAGTTTAGATAGGCGATAAGTTCTTGTGTGTGATGATGTGTGGTGATGAAGGACGAAAATTTGCACCACACAAATGAACAAAATGCTTAAAGCAATAAAAATAGATTTTATATATTTGTATTTCCAGTGTTACAGAGAGTCCTCTCAAGAGGATTTTACAAATGATACAATGATTACAAAAGGGGTACGATTCCCCTTTTCTCAACAAGGCATATCTCTGGTGTGTTATGAATTTTTCCGTGCCAACACGTCGTTTGGGATAGCGAGTTTTCTGCAACCGCCGCGTAGGGTCAAATCTGTAACCTTTCACTGTCTTCGAATCCTGACACCTGCATACAGAGAAAACAACAAAAAAAACAATAGCATATGCGGCGAAGTTGGGCCCGTATCCGATCTTAAGATGTAAACTAAAACCAAAAGTAATAATAAACTTGAAATATGAAGGACCTAATGCTAAAATGCACATGCAGATAAAGATCTAAGCAGAAATGTGAAGGAATGACTCCTCGATGGTGATCATCTCAGGTCGAGACGATTTTGGTCAATGGACTGTCTTGGGCCAAGACGGTCGTTGTAGCAATTCTGCGTCTGTGCGTAACCAGATCTCGATAGGGTTCTTGGTAACGTTCAGATGTTCTTGATGATCAGTTGCGTATGAGAAGGCGATGAGACGGATGCCAAAGACTAGCTGAACTGTGAGGAGCAATTTAAGCAAGGGAAGCGAATGCGATTTCGAATCCTTGGCGGCAATCCAATAGCATGTCATTTGCAATAGGATGGCCTGGCGGTTTTTCGGCAGCACTTCGTGGCGAGCAAATTCAAAGTTGGGGTCCTTTTTGCAGAGGGGGGGTGCCAATTTGTAGGCCTCTTGGAAGGTGGCAGGTGAGAAAAAGAGGGGCAATCAGGGGCAGCCTAATTGGCTGCCAATAGGTGACTATAGGTGGTAGGTTAATTGTTGCCTGCAGTTTGATTGGCGCCGGTGTGAAGTCAGGCGCGATGTTTCGGCCTACGCGCGGCAGTTGATAGACAGTTTACCTGCCTTTTATTTTTTTTAATTTTTGATTTTTATAACTGTTTCGTGTCGATACAATGGGGGAAAACACCTTTTATGTAGAAAGTTGCCTGTTGTTGTAGAAATCCACGGCTTTAGCCCTGAGGCTGTCCAAAGTGGATTGCGTGGGCCAAAAAGGAAGCTCTTTGGGAGTCTCCTCGAGATAACATATTTTAGGTGTCTACTGGTTGATTAAACCCATGTGTTTTTATTTGTTAGACAAACTTATACTACAAGTCTTTCCATTAGATTTGGAGCTATCGTTTGTACGTTTAGGGACTTCCTGGCTAGTGTAGAAAACATTGGCATAAGGTAGAGATCCTTAATTATGGAATTTCTATTTGAAATTTCTTGATTTCTTTGAATAATTAGCCATTTGGCTTCTGCATATGCTTCCTTGCCTTTATTTTGAATATATGCAAGGTGCTTGGAACTTGAAAACAAGTATGGTTTTCGAAATGGAACACCTTTAGAAATGCAAGCATCAAACCCCCGTGGAAATGGGGAAATGGAAAAGCAAACAACCTTGTGTATTAATACATTAATTTATAGACAAATAACTAACGAAGATAAGAAATGGATGAGAAACATAAACATATTTTAAATCCCATGCAGAATCGCAATGCTTTAAGTATTTATAGAGGAGGCTATTGTCATGCAATAAAGAACTACACATGGAATATATTTTTTTAAATTCAAATGTTTAGAATGTAGAACATAGAATAATTACATGAGACAACTGTGTACATGGCTTACGTTATCTTGATTCTCCACCTTGTAGCTCCATGCATACTATGCTGTCACTTTACAAAAGCAGAGATGGGAGCTTCAACCATAGTTGGAGGGAAATACTGGCACATATGAATTTGGATGTTATTGGATATTCATGGCTAATGGATATTTTGTGGCACATTTTATTTTATTTTATTTTATTTTATATATATACTATAATTTTTTTCCACAAACCAATCGATTTTTTTAATTGGTTATATGGGATTGAAATGGGTACCACCCGTATTTGGCAAGATTTAAATCTGGGTCGCTGCATTTGGAGCTCACATTTATAACCACTTGAGCTCATGCCATTTGATAAAATTTGTTAGTTATAGGCATTGAAATCACATGGGCCCATCCTTGTTGTCTATTTAAATTGGTGTACAACTCTACCTTCTTTTGGATTTGAACCTTGTGTCTTCTCTTTGGAGTGGAACCAAACCTCTTCTGAAATCTTGAACTTGAGAACTCTTTTTTGCCTTCCTTTCAACTTCAAACCAAAATTTTTGAACATGATAATTATGGTGTCTATTGACACCATCCCATATATTGTGTTTCATTTTGTGCAATATTGCTATGTTTTTTTTTCAATGAATTTAGGTGTTGTGTTGGTTCCATTCTATTTTCTCACAGCTATATTGTGAAATTCTTCATGGTATTAGAGTGGGGGTGAACCATCTTCACTAGGTTTGGAGGATTTCTTATTGTGGATTCCTCAGAGGTTGCACAACAATGAGGGCTTTAAGGGAAGGGATAGAAGTTGAGGTTATGTGGAAGACTTTGTTTTTGTAGATCTTCAGCTTTTCAAGGTACTTTTTGTTTCTAGATCTGTAACTATCATAATTTGGGGTTTTTCGAACATTAGGAAAATCCAACTTCCTTCATGTCATCTTGGGCTGTTCAGCGAAGGAATTAAGTCCATACAATTCATCTATAAGTCAATCTTCGACACCTAAGGGTTTGAAAGCAGTGCCAACGACAAAGGATTTCATCTAGTTTTTTGTGCGATTTTTTGGCAGAATCTCCTGCATTGTAGTTATTTCCAAAATCAAGGTGAGGGTCTAATGGATTTGATTTCAGGTTTCTGTAGAAACAATCACGACACCTAAAATTTCCAGATAGAGGAGAACAAATAAAAAATCAATCCACAAAAATGGCTCTACAAGGCAATTTGTTGAGAATTTTGAAAAATTTCTTGCATTTCCAAAATTTGGAAAAATACAAAATATCAAGGGTGGTTTGGACTTGACATGATTGTGCCATTTTTGGAATCAAAATTGAGGTGACAAGAATAGTGATCTTGCACATATTCAAAAAATTTGGAAGTCGCAATTTTTGGTGGCAAGGAAGGGCATCAAAATACTCCATTCTAGATTGAATATTCTACTTCCTTTCCCATGTGGCCTCATGTGCATGACTGGTTGGTTCTAGCATGTGTGCCTTGGCTGGTTGTGGACCAATGAACCTCCTTAGAAGGAACTCCATTTCTTATCAGTACCAAGGTGGGCCCTAGGCACCTTGGCTACCATGTGGCTAAAACGTTCTTGCCTAAGAGGTCATTGGTTCAAATCCATGTTCCTCCAAATTGCTTCATGGATAAAGGCAACAAGGACTTTTGTTAAGGTGTTTTTTGAACCCAACAAATGGCATAATGTGGTGCCCCATGAACCTAATGTATGGCATCCATTGTATGTAGAAAGACACATGGTGAGCCAAGTGACTGATGTGATGTCTAGTCACCCTCCCGTGAACTTAATTTGTGTGGCATCCATTGTACATAGAGAGACACATGGTGAGCCAAGTGACTTATGTGATATCCAGTAAGCCTCACAAACACTTAGGAACAATTGGTTGTTATCAAGTTTCAGCCAAAAATTTGGCCAACTCAACATTGTGCATAATCAGCTAGACAAGTGGCAATCAGGGATTTGTTGAAACTGCTACAGGGTACAGTAAACATAATCAATCAAATAGTGCTATGTGCACTTTTATTGTGCAAATTCTCACTTTGGAGATAAATTCAAGGGAAACTTTCGAAGGCCATAATTTCTTCATATGGAAGTGTTTTTTGCCCTTTTCCTCCCAAATTGCACAAATTTTCAAACTCTATACATTGGTATGGTCTTGCTGCTCTGTCTCTTTGCTATCAAGCTCAAAAATCATAAGAAGTTGGACTCCATTGCCAGCATTGTATCACTGTATGGGGCTAATTATGGTCTTTGGCAAGACCAAATTGAACTACTTAAAAGTAGAGGGGTTATTTATAAATATGGAGCCAAAGAATGCTCCTCTAGTTGTTGACACGGAAGACAAAACAAAGAGACAATGAATGAAGAAAGTTGAAGCTCATGTATTGATAACCTTGCATGTTAAACTGAACTTAGTTCTTTACACAAAAGACAGTCCAGATGTTAAGGTTTTGTAAGAAAAATAAAAGGAACTCTTTGGGGAAAGTAAACAACACCTGAAATAGTCGATTGCAAATTGATCTCTCCAATGTCTCGTTAGTTGATCTTGATAATTTTGAGGGATATATTTGTTATGTACCCCACAATTTTAATTCATGGTGGCATATGATATTGTATGTAAAGTGGACCATGTATTAAGTTAGAAATGGGCCACGTCTTAAGTTAGATATATGTAGGAGTGTGTGTCATAGAATTATGTATGTAATTGGTAGGAAAAGGTGTCTCATTTTATATAATTTTCCTATGAACATTTACTTGTAGAAAAGCAGATCATATGGAGCATGTGGAGCTAAAAATAGGACTGTTATCTGAGGGCAGATTGAGGAAGTTCCGAGCTATTTTTAGGACTGTGATTTTAAGCTATTTTTTAGCTTTGTCCAATTTTTGTAACATCATGCTAAATTTAGGACTACTGCTAGCTAAATTTAAAAGTATTTTGCAGCGCCAGTTTGGAGGTAAACATGCAAAGTCTATGTTTAGTTTAGTTCTATATTTAGGACAAAACTTGATGAGGCATTGGGTGCTAATTTGGTTTTGTGTTGAGTGCTGTATTTTAGCTTTGTATTTTAGCTTTTTTGATTATTTATATGTTTTGAAGCTATTATTAGCTGTTAAGGTGGTGCCAAATTTCATGCATGCTAAAGGTCTATGTTTGGAAAATAGTGGTACCAGGATTGGAGATATAGTTAGCAGTTAGAAGTTCTATTTATGGTTGGTACCAAAGTTAATAAATAGATAGTTGTTCTATTTTTAATATAGGAATTAACTCCAAATTTAGAACCATACTCACTCTATATAACCAGAGTCACGCAGTAATTGAAGGAAATGAATTATAGGCTATATTTTGTAGAAAATTTTGGTACAGGTACTTCTTTGACAGCTGAAAGAAAAGGAAAAAAAAAAGACTTTGACAGCTAAAAGAGGAACAATGTTTGAGAAATACTGAAAGTGTATTTGCTGAAGGTGAAAGCTTGTAAAAGATATTTTTTAATAAGTATATTTTTGCTGGAGGCTTTACCTCTCGGGGTTTTTTACCACATTGGGTTTCCCCATAAAATCTCGTGTTGTGAGTTGCCTGAGTTTTTAATTCACTACAATTTGTTTTTCAGTCATTCGAATTTATTTCCAGCAATTGATTTATGCTTATATCTCTCTAAGGTTAATTGAGAAATTGTTTCCGCACTAAATTTAGGACAGAGGTATCAGAGCCAATCTTTCTAAGCTCTACGCCGGTCGGGGAGATTTAGGACATAGGTTCTCGGGTGTTGGATTAATCTTGTGTTTAGTGGATATAGGCAGGGAAGAAGAAATCATGTTTTCTTCAAATGTTGGACGGATGGAAATTGAGATGTTTAATGGCTTAAATTTTGAGCTATGGAAATTGAAGATGGAAGACTTGTTGATTGAACGTGATTTATGGGCTGCAATATCCACTACAGAGGATGAGAAAAAGTCTATGAAACCAGATACTTTGTTTGTTATGGAGAGGAAGGCAAGGAGTGCTCTTCGGTTATGTTTGGCGGATTCAGTGCTGCTGAATATCAGTGAATGCTCCACGGAAAAAATACTATGGGATAGATTGGCCTCACTTTATCAGGTCAAGTCCTTGGTGAACAAGCTTCTCTTAAGGAGGAAGCTCTACTCCTTAAGGATGAGCGATGAAGATTCAGTTGTTGAACACTTAAATCACTTAAATGTGATTACCAGTCAGTTGAGGTCTATTGACGTGAAGCTAGAGGAGGAAGATCAATGTATGGCTTTTTTATGTTCACTTCTAGATTCATGGGATAACATTGTAATGGCCATAAGTTCTACCATAGGGAAACTACGCATGGATGAGTTAGTTTCCACACTTCTTTCTAAAGAGATGCAGAGGAAGACCACAGAAAGTGCAATTGATGCACTTATGGTTCACGAAAGGTCCAAAGGGAAGAAGGATGTTGGTCTGTCCAAATCCAAAGGTAAGGGTAGATCTAAAACTCTTGGCCCATATAAAATGTTTGGGCTGCAGGAAGAAAGGGCATGTGAAGAAGGATCGCAAGGAGAAGTAGGGGAAGAAAGAGGCAGAAGATGACTCAGACTCCGAGTCTTGTTTGGATTCAGGTGATGCATTTGTGGCAGCTTTGTCTACTCACATGCATGATGATTTATGGATCATTGATTCAAGACCTTCATTTCATATGACTCCACATAGAGTATATTTTTCAGAGTACCTATCAAGAGGTAATGAAAATGTTTACTTGGGGGCTAATTTGTCTCTCAAGGTGGCTAGAAAAGGGAAGGATTTTCTACAACTCTCTAATGGTATGACTAAGCCTTTGAAGAATGTTTTTGCATATTCCAGGGCTGGCCCGAATTCTGATTTATGTTAGTAGTCTTAACAATGATGGTATAGATGTGTTTTTCTCCGAGGAGGTCAAAATGGTTCATGGCAGCATGGTACTTGCAAAGGGAGTAAGACCTGGAACGCTATTTTGTCTTGAGGCCAAGACAATTGCATGCAATAGTACATCCATTCCGGACAGCAGCTTACTAGCAAATAAGACTATGCTTTGGCATAATAGACTTGGTCACATTGGTGACAAGGGTCTACGGACCTTGGTAGGTAAAAATCTTGTTGAGGGGATTAATGATGTATCTTTTGACTTTGATTTTTGTGAGCATTACATTAATGGAAAGCAGAAGATTGCTAAGTTTTACTCTAGTACTCAACGATGCATGCATGTACTCGATTTGATTCATAGTGATGTTTTTGGTCCATTTCATGTACCTTCACTAAATAAATCAATGTACTATGTATCTTTTGTTGATGATCATTCACGAATGACATGGTTGTTTTTCTTAAGAAAGATATCTGAGGTTTTTGCTTGGTTCAAAGAGTTTAAGGCTCTTGTGGAGAACCAAAGAGGTTGAAATATAAAATCCCTTAGAACAGACAATGGAGGTGGGTATTGCAGCAATGAGTTTAAAAGTTATTGCAGAGAGCATGGCATATAGCGGTGTAAGACAAATCCATATACACCTCAACAGAATAGAGTTGCAGAGCGTATGAACATAACACTGATGGAGAGGCCTAGGAGTATGCTAAGCAGGGTTGGTCTAGAACAGAAGTATTGGGCTGAAGCAGTTGGAATCATAGTTGAGAAAATCAGAATTGGGTAGTAAATCGACTGGTTTAAAAATCGTCAAAGAATCAGAATCGACAAAAAATCAGCAATGAATCGGCAAAAAAAAACAAATAACAAATTTTTATTTTTTATTTTTTACTTTTTTCATGCATATTACAATGAATTAGCATTATGCACATCAAATATTGCAATAAAAGCAACAATTCAAGTCAATACATCATACAAGGCTCAAGCTTTAAGTACACATGAAAGTGACAAAACACATCTTGTATTGCTTATAATATGAAAAGGTACAAATTACAAAATGTGTCAAAATGCCTCAATAGGTCCACTATCTATTCTCTTCCTTTGCCCCTTGTCCAGCATAAGCCCTAGTCTCTCTTGGTTGATGTGTGCTTGTAGTTGCTTGTGTCGCTTCTCGTGCTAAGGCCTCTTCATGGTTCCTTGCTGCCATATCCTCCGCTAGGTTCTCATAGTTTTATAATTCTTCCATGTTGAATAAAGGCTCTTGCCTTTCCTGCTGCTCCCATGCTTCTGCATTTGTGATCCATTCAGATGATGGATCAATGTCACTTAGGTCAATGGGCTCAATATTTGTTTTTTCAAAAAAAAATTGGTGGAGACGAAGGTTGTAATGCACAAACACAAGATCATTTAACTTTTCTTGTGTAAGTTTGTTATGCTTCTTCGAGTTTATGTGCTCAAAAATACTCCAATTGCGCTCACAACCTGAAGAGCTACATGGTTGAGATAATATTCTAACCGCCATTTGTTGCAAATTGGGCGTATAATCACCAAAGTCATCCCACCATAAATCTAGAAACAACAACAAAAAAAAAAATTAATATTTCATATGTAATAGCTTAAAAGTTTAAATTTGAAAACAAAATCAAAAGAGAATAAATAATAATTTGATGAGGTTTACCTAGCCTCATATACTCGATAACTTTTTTGCATTGCTGGGAATTGGTGATCACAGCATGCCTTATAATCTTGTATCTCGGCACGCGTTTTATCGCGCAATTGTTGACTTGCGGAGAACACGTGGTCATTGGAAATTCTTCTCCATCAACAAGACGAAGAATCTTCACCAATGGCTCTGAGACATGAAAAGGAATAATTTAAAGAAAAATATTTACAACATAAATAAAATAAAATAAATTAATAAGCATAGTCTTGTACCTTGATGGCCTCATCCATGGCCATCCAGAACTCCTCAAACAAATAAGTATAAACATTTTTCCCCTCAAATGATGTTCAATATCTTGCAGCTACTTTAGAATTTCACTCATCTCACAAACATTTGCTTTAGTGACCCCCTTGCATCATAAATTCTCTGCAATGTCACAACGTTTGTGGTGAAGAGTGTAATGCCAAGCTGCACTAGCTCTCTCCCATTGGTAAATCAACTCGTGAGGCTAAGGACCCATTAATGGTTGTAGAATTTTGTGATGGCCTTAGCCCTCCTTACAATCTCTGTCACCCAAGGTAATTTCCCAATGTCCTCGAGGAGCAAATCAAGACAATGGGCTGCACATGGGGTCCAAAAAATGGTGGGAAATTTCTCCTCCAAAGTCCTCCCGGCTATCTTATATGCTGTTGCGTTGTCTGTGATGATTTGGACAACATTATCCTCCCCAACCTCCAAGAAAACCTCCAACAACCCTGCAAGCATTTTGGCACTCTTAACATGTGTTGATGCATCTACTGACCTAAGGAATGCAGTTCCTACTGCAGATGCAACCAAAAATTTAAGCAGGGTTCTTCCCCTCCCATCCGTCTAGCCATCATACATTATAGTGCAACCCTTGGTGCTCCACATCCTATGCTGGTTGTCAAGCACAACCTGAAGTATAAAAAATCTCTAGTCATGCACTTTGCATATTGATTTTATCATATTAATATATATATATAAAATATTAGTCATGCCATATATATGTAAATTTAGTCAAGCACAATGACACAACCTGAATGTCCTCCACAGATTGTTGAAGGAGAGGACCCTTAAGGTCATCATAAGTTGGTGCTTTAAATCCTACAACACAACTTGCAACGACATCTATCATGCGCCGCCAGTATGGATACCTTGCCACATTGAAGGGAATGTCAAAATAGTACCAAAAAATAGCAAAGGCTATCCTCGTTGCACTGTGCTTCTCTTGGTTTCACGCAGCCATACCATCAAGCGTGGATTGTGCCCCTGGCACAAAACGGTCTACAAAAGAGGACTCTCCTGTCCCACTAGCTCCTTGTGCACTTAAAGGACTCGAACTACTTGTTGAAATTACTACTTAAGGTTGTCACTAGTACGACCACCTCGGGAGGTGGTATGAAATGGTATTGCTATAACTTCTTTTGTGACTAGCGTTTTCATCTGCCGTAGTGATCCATGCGTTTACTTTGTTTTTAATATCTTCTACCACCTTATCACATATTGCTATATTATTTCCTGATATCCATGCCAAATTGATTTAGAGGCGATAAACGCTTCCATTATAATTATTGCCACAAAAATTACGTTTAAAATGCCCTCTTGGTTGCAGTTGCATTGCATACGCCTATGCTAGATCCAATGGCTTCATTTTTTATATGTCTGCACATGGAAACAAGTTAGTAACAACAAAGTTACATCACTTGAAAAAAAAGAAAAGAAAAAACTAAACCCTAAACCAAAAGGCTAGGGTTTAAGCCCTTTACGGTTTAAAATTGAAACATTGAGTCATTAAAAAAAAACCCGCTGATGAGACCCATAGGTCGAAATGCGTTCGGAGTTTTGATGTTGTATTACTTCTTCTTTTTGGAATAAAATTCAATTTTGTGTCTTTTATTCCTTTCCTAACTCGTGTTAATATTTTTTTTTGTTTTCTAAAACGTATTTGTTTCTGGTAATATGCTCTTCACTTGCCGTGTAATGTGATCTGGTGAATCAAAAATCCTGTAGCACTAGGAGTATGCTCTTCACTTGCGCATTTGCGATCTGGTGAATCAGAAACTAGTTTACGTTTTTAGAGTACTACTTCGCCATGTTTCTTTTTTTATTAATGCATACATAGTTATTAGGCAGCAATATTTCCTTAAAAAGAAAAGAAAAAAAAATCCTAAACCCTAAAAAAAAACCTAAACCCTAGACTAGGGTTTAGGGTTAAATGTTAATGTTTAAAATAAAGTTTAACATAAAAAAAATTACAAATATTGATAGGCAGCAATATTTACTTAAAAAGAGAAGAAAAAAATCCTAAACCCTAAAAAAAACCCTAAACCCTAAATCCTAAATCATTAATGTTTAACATATATTGATAGGCATGAGGGGATTGGGACTCCTCATAAAAACTTGTGTAAACTCATTGAAAAGACATATATTGATAGGCATCAATATTTACTAAGTACTTAAAAGTTAAAAAGAGGAAAAAAAATCCTAAGGACCTAAACCCTTACAAAAAAACCCTAAACTTGTTTAATGTTTAACAAATATTGATAGGATAGCTAATAATTTGGCTTGCATATATCAATTTAGTATTTGTTTAAAAGGAGAAAAAAAAAATTAAACCTACTAGGGTTTTAGGTTTAAAGCCCTCATTGAGACATCTTACAACATTTGGCTGTGAGGAATATGTACATGTGCCTAAAGAGAAAAGATCCAAATTGGATTACAAAGCAGAGAAGTGTGCCTTTATTGGCTATGGTGATGGGATAAAAGGGTACAAGCATTGGAATCCAGTGACAAGGAAAGTTATTTGGAGTCGGAATGTGATCTTTAAGGATATGAGGAAAAGGATCAGCCAACAGAGACTAAGAAAGAGGTTGTGCATCTAGAACCTGATTCAATCAAAGCAGATGCACAGAGGAATGGTGGTATTGAGGATGGTCATGAGAAGCCAGCTCATGATATGCAGAATGAGGAGTATCTTTTAGATAGTCACGATGAGTCTGATGAGGATTAGGAGCCTCAACCTCAACCCAATTGGGTTAGGAGGTCTACACGGCCTTCAAAACCATCATAGAGGTGTACTCCACCTGGTCTTAATTGTATTTTTCATTGTCTAATAATATAGATGAGCCTCTTATAGTCAAGGAAGCATTAAATATGAAAGACAACAGGTTTTGGAAAGATGCCATGGATGAAGAGATGGCTGCCCTCAAGAAAAATGGTACTTGGAGTCTTGTACAGTTGCCTAAGGGAAGGAAGGCAATTGGTTGCAAGTGGGTCTTCAAGAAGAAGTTGGGGGCAGATGGTAAAGTTGACAGACATAAGGCAAGTTTGGTTGCCAAAGGTTATTCCCAAGTTGAGGGAATTGATTTTGGAGAGATCTTCTCACCAGTTGCAAAATTATATTCCGTTAGGATGTTACTTTTAGTTGCAGCTGCATATGACCTGGAGGTGGAACAAATGGATGGAAAAACAGTGTTTTTGCATGATAATTTGGAGATCTACATGAAACAGCCGGAGCACTTCATTGAGAAAGGTAAAGAAGATTTGGTTTGCAGATTGCATAAATTTTTTTATGGGCTGAAACAATATCCAAGAATGTGGTACAAGAAGTTTGATTCCTATATACTGAAATTGGGTTTTTTAAAGTCTAAATCTGATCATTGTGTGTACATCAAGCAGGAGGATGATCATTTTATTATTATCATATTGTATGTTGACGATATGTTGTTGATTGGAAATAATAAAAGTATGATACAGATCTTGAAAATGCAGCTGTCTTCAAACTTTGAGATGAAGGATTTGGGGGTAGCAAGGTTAATTCTTGGTATGGAGATTGTCAGAGATAGGAAGAACAAGAAACTTTATCTCAGCCAACATAAGTATGTTTCTTCCATCATTCAGCGGTTTAATATGGATAATTGTAGAACTTTTTCAGTTCCTATTGCTGCAGGAACAAAGTTGACAAAGGAACAATGTCCTTCCACTTCTACGGAGACGGAAGACATGAGTACAATTCCTCTAGTGCAGTTGGTAACTTGATGTATGCCATGATTTGCACTTGTCCAGACATAGCCCAAGTAGTGGGATTCTTGAGCAGGTTTATGGTTAATCCAGGGTCAAAACATTGGGCAGCAGTGAAGAGAGTTTTTAGGTATCTTGCAGGTACAGTTGATTATTCTATTTGTTACCAAAGTTCTATGGAGGCTAAGGTCAAAGACTACTAGGTTTATATACAGTTTTATGTGGACTCGGATTGGGCAGGATATGTGGACTCTAGGAGGTCCACAAGTGGCTACATATTTAACTCTCTTGGAGGACCTATAAGTTGGATGAGTAAGCGAAAGGTAGTTGTTGCTTTATCCATGACAAGGGCAGAATATATGGCAGCTACTCATGCATGCAAAGAGGCAGTTTGGTTAAGGTCGCGTGCAGACGTGGGGCTTGTAGAAGGAACCATACAGATTTGGTGTGACAATCAGAGTGCTATCAACTTGGCAAAGAATCTTATGTTTTGTGTGAGGACAAAGCACATTGATGTGCAGTATCACTTCGTACGGGACATGGTGGAGGATGGACGTGTCAAGATGAAAAAGGTTGGCACTTTAGAGAACGTTGCAGATGCACTTACCAAACCAGTAAGCACATAGAAGTTCTTATGG
The DNA here is from genome assembly GCA_028583015.1 of Wollemia nobilis. NCBI lineage: Eukaryota > Viridiplantae > Streptophyta > Pinopsida > Araucariales > Araucariaceae > Wollemia > Wollemia nobilis. The sequence goes on along the minus strand of JAQPPZ010001560.1, from coordinate 2,022,367 downwards.
TGTGTTAAGGCAATGAGCCTAGGGGCTCATTAGCACTTAGCACAGTTTATTAAAAAAATGGGAGCATGTATATGATATTTGACAAGTGGGAAAATGTTAGGAAAAGGTGTCTCATATTATATAATTTTCCTATGAACAATTATTTGTAGAAAAGTAGATCATGTGGAGATAAAAATAGGACTGTTATCTGTCCTTGGCACTAGGGAAGATTGAGGAAGTTCCAAGCTATTTTTAGGACTGTGATATGAAAGCTAATTTTTAGCTTTGTCCAGTTGTTGTAACATCATGCTAAATTTAGGACTACTGCTAGCTAAATTTAGAAGTATTTTGCAGCACCAGTTTGGAGGTAAACATGCAAAGTCTATGTTTAGTTTAGTTCTATATTTAGGACAAAACTTGATGAGGCATTGGGTGGTATTTTTGGTTTTTTTTTTACTGCTATATTTTAGCTTTTTTGATTATTTATATATTTTGAAGCTATTATTAGCTGTTAAGGTGGCACCAAAATTCATGCATGCTGAAGGTCTATATTTGGCAAATAGTGGTGCCAGGACTAGAGATATAGTTACCAGTTAGAAGTTCTATTCATGGTTGTCGCCAGAGTTAATAAGTAGATAGTTGTTGTTCTATTTTTATTATAGGAATAAACTCCAGATTTAGAACCATACTCACTCTATATAATCAGAGTGCAGCAGTTGAAGGAAATGAATTATGTAGACCAAGGTGAGTGCTTTCTTGGGATGAGGGAATGATAAACTTGGTTGCACAATTCAACATGCTACCTGGTTATAGATGAGTACATTCTAGCAGACGTCTAAGACAGTAGACATATAGGCATGCAAGTAGACGTCTGGATAATTAGACGTCTAGGGTAGACAGACTAGACGTCTAGGTGACAGACATCTAGAACAATTGGGTTAGACGTCTAATGGGTAGACATCTAGGTCGTATGGTTGCAGACATCTAGGGGTTAGACGTCTAGGGGCACACAGTAGATGTCTAGGCAAACATCTAAGTCAAATGGGTAAGACGTCTAGAGGTTTAGACGTCTAGGACAAACTGGACGGACGTCTATTTAGCAAACGTCTAGGGTAACCAGGCTAGATGTCTAGGACATGTTTGCCAGCAATATCAAAAGGCTAGACTTGGATGTATGATGGGTAGGTTTGGACAAGTCTAGACGTCTGCAACTTGAGTGTTCATCGTCAGTCTTCAATGCTTCTTGTCGGTTCCTGCAACAACAAAACAACATACACAACAATGCTTCTTCCCAACCAAATCAATGATCAATACCTACAACACAACACTATAACCCAGATGCAATCACACATAACATGCAATCCAAAACAATGGTTGTTGCACAACAGATTTGCATTATAGACAAGTATGGATAGATTACAAAATGAAATAGGGGGGTATTTATAGGTAAGCCCAGGTAGTTACTGCCACTAACCTGTCTCAACTGTCCCAACCACCTATTGCTTAACAAGTCATAAAAACTGTTTCAGACGTCTAACACAGCTAGACTGGACGTCTAACTATTGGACTAGACGTCTGACTAATCCAGACGTCTAACTAATCAGGACGTCTTAACACAATGACGATTGCGTTTGTCCTTTTGTGCAGTTTTAACTAATCAAGTTGTATTCATTGGATCGACTGATTTTACATTGCAAAACATGACATTTAAATGGTTCATACATTACCAAAATTGTTGTACATAGTCAAAATTGTGATTCTCCATAGGATATTTATGTCAGACAACTCAGAAAGTTATTTCTGCCTCAAACTGCTGTCTACAAATTACAGGCTATCTTTTGTAGCAAAGTTTGGTATAGGTACTTCTTTGACAACTGAAAGAAAAAGAAAAAGAAAAGACTTTGACATCTGAAAGAGGAACAAGGTTTGAGAAATACTGAAAGTGTATTTGTTGAAGGTGAAATCTTGTAAAAGATATTTTGTAATAAGTATATTTTTGCTGGAGGCTTTAGCTCTCAGGGTTTTTTTCCACATTGGGTTTCCCTATAAAATATCGTGTTGTGAGTTATCTGAGTTTTTAATTCACTACAAGTTGTTTTTCAATCATTCGAATTTATTTCCAACAATTTGTTTATGCTTATATCTCTCTAAAGTTAATTGAGAAATTGTTTCCGCACTTAAATTTCTAATAATAATCACTTTGGAATCATAAATGTAATTGTCATAGAATATGTAATCAGGAATATTGTCATAGAATATCAAGAATTATGTTTGTAAATATTACAAAAAGGAAAGGATGTAAATCTCATGGGGCTAGTGAAGAATTTGCATATTTTGTAAGGAGATTGCCCCCTTGAAGAGCCTAGCGATAGTAATATTACTTGTCTCAAATTCTTACAATTACTGTTATTTTGCATTTCTATGTTTCTTTTGATGAATGCGTGTGTTATTGGATATACGATATTAGTGTTGCTTTTTTCAATACTCTTTGTAATCGTAGTTAGAATTATCTTTGGCACTTAATTTCTTATCTCAGTAGAATTTAGAACTAAGAATTTCAAGGTGAAATATTCGCATGAGAAGAAGAGGTTCATTGCAAGTGGTATCAGAGCTCTTTCTAGGGCATGGTAAGCTTTTGTTGTGAGCAATTTTTTGTTATTTTAACACTGGATTCATAGGTTAGAAATTGTGTTCTGGCCATTTTAAAATAACATGGAGAAGTTGTTGTTATTGGCTAAGCTAGGTTGCCCATAAAATGTCTAGTGAAGTAAGGGGCGATCATGCAACAATACCCAAGCCTCAGACAACACTTGTACATGGTTTTGAGCTCCCATGTACCTTGCGTATATCAAGAGACCCATTTTAGGAACCATGAGCCAAACCTTCATATATAGGAAGCCATTTGGCCATGTAATATCTATGGTGCACTGAGCACAACACTTGAGAAGATTACCCTCCCAAACTGATTAGAGAGGCGGATAGTGCACCCAAAGATATTGTCTATATCTTCCTTGGGTAGTAGCCTAAAATAATGGTCCGAACATTATCGATCAATACTGCAATATATTAGAGGGCTATGGAGAGTACACACAACTTAACCTAGAATACCTCCATTTCCTATTTGCCTCAGCAGGAGCAATGCTCACGGGACATAAAACAAGAGTACAGAGGACTATAGAATTCAATTATAGAGTACTGAGGGCTAGAGTTTTAAAAAGTACCAAAATATCATCATTTTAGGGTATAGCCCATTTTGATCATCTTTTCGAGCTGATCGTTTTGGTATACAATGCCCATACACTTTTTCAGGACCCAAAAATTACCATCTTGTGGTATAGCCCATTTAGATAGTCTTCTCAAGCTGATCATTTTGGTCTATAGCAACATACACTTTTTCGAGACCCTTACTAAAAATAGTAACTGCTAAAAATAGCAATTCTATTTTTAGTAGATGTCGTCGAAGACCCACTATCAAGAAATTGAGACTAGAATGAAGAGGATGGAGGAAAAACTCACCAAATTGGATACCATAATTGATCTCCAGAGTCAAATATCTTCTCTCTACGATGATAGCAAACTGCCAACATAAGCAGGACAAAATGGGTCAGGACATTGAAGTGCTTAAAATGAAAAATCCAAAATTTGATGGGTATGTTGAAAATAGCATAGAAGTTTAGAGGGGGAAAACTATTGACCAGTCAGATTTCTCAAGGGTCTTTACTGAGGAAAACAACCAGCAGTCATAAAACAACAAAGGCATGACTTCTAGACTTACTAAAATAGATTTTTTGAGGTTTGATGGGATCGAGCCACAATGTTAGTTGATTTCCTTGCTTATAGGGAAAGAGTTTTCTTGTAATCCTGTTATTCAGCTGATGTAAATGTCTTGTTCTTTTATCTGATATAGGATGCTTGTTTTTTGGTTGGGGGATTATCAGGGGAAGGGGAAGGTGGTGGAATGGTATTGCCATGTTCCAATCCACACTGATATTTGTCTAATGGTTTTATTCAAGAAAATCAAAGGATTATTTTTCATAAAATTGAATAATGTTGCCTTTTAAATTCTCTGTTTTTTTAAGATATCTAGTATTTGTAAGTGATTGAATTTTTATTCTTTTTTTGGCATAGTGTCCTTTGATCCTTTCTCTTTTTTTGCACAGAATGATCTTTCCCCCAGATGAGCATAGACATTTTACCATGGACAGAGACATGACATAATTTTGGAGCAGTTTGAACATCTCCCATCAATACTTCGGAACTGTTGGCACATGAGGTTTATTGTAGTAAAACACATACCAATCTACACCTGCAAGCAGACTTCAACCACCACCCTTTGCAAAAGATAGGCATGCTTATTATTTTAGCTATAGGAGCCATCAAAGTTTCAGACAAGGACCATATCAAGCAGGAAAAGATACATATTTTGAATGTCCTAAAGACAAATGGATATGAGGAATGACAAATTGTGAAGGCTTTCTCAAATACCAAACATTGCCGAAATAGAGAACATGAAGGAATAGAATTCATGGTAAAGCCCCCTTATGCACAAGGTTAAATGGAAAATCTAGCCAGAGTCCTAGGTAGAAATAACATAAAAGTCTCGTTTGCCCTTTTAAAGAAGCTTAGAGGTATGCCAGATAAGGCTAAAGACAAATTTGACACACTACTCTACAAAGGGGTTTAGCTCATTCCTAATTTGACCCACTACTCTACAAAGGGGTTTACCTTATTCCTTGTTCATGCAATAAGCCATACATTGTATGGAGCTTTGTCTCCATAATATAGACATAGAAAGTGACTCTTCATGTACTTGACTATTGCTCTCCATATGACAACTCCCATGACCTTTGGCTTGTCATCTTGCCACTTGTATACTAGACTCTTCACTCTCTTCTTACATGCATACTTGAACCTATGACACTTGCACACTTCTACATGAATCTTACTCTTCTACATGCACTCCTAATACAAGACACTTGTGCACATCCTCACTTTACATATTTGCACACTTACATACAAGACACTTGTGCACATTCTCTCAATACACACTTGCACTCTTACATGACACTTGTGCATTTCCTGCATATTGACACTTACATAAAATGGAAATATAAATCACTCATCTAAACTATAGACTCAAACCTTAATCTATTAAATATTAACATTTTTACCATGGGGGTACTATTGTCACATTTTGGTACAGGGTAAAATTTTGAAAAATGCTGCAATTTTTCTATTTCTAGGTCTGCTTCTTCCCTTTCCTCTGGTCAATCTCTCCAAGCAGTTCGTAAGGTCACAACCTAACCAGGTTTTAGGTCCATCTACTTTTTGGATGATATCCCAATTCCGGCAGAAAATTCATGAAAAATTTGTCTAAGGCATGAGCAGCTCACGGGTCGCTCCACTTTGGGCGACTCCCGGGAGTCGCTCCTCTCCATCTGCGACCCTTCGGCTTCTTCAGGTTTCGGGCTAGTTTTAGCCCAAAAAATTTTAAAAAATTTGTTAAGTCCTTTTCCCAGAGTTCGCTCCCCAGTACGACTCCCGGGAATCGTTCCAGCTGCCTGCAACTGGCAGGCAGCGTCCAAAATTTTGTCTAAGTCCAAGTTTGCCAAGGATTCGCTCCTAGGGGCAGCAACTCCTCGGAGTCGCTCCATTTTCCAGCGACTGGCAAGCATGGTTAAGGGCTGCCCAACATTCGCTAAGCAAATAGCTTGATATTTTCTAGGGCATTCAGCCCAAAGTTCGCTCCACTATGAGCGACTCCCGGGAGTCGCAGCTGCTTCCCTGCGATCGTCGAAATCACTCTGCCTACCCGCGAATCACCAGCCGAGTGGAGAAGTCAAAATAGCTAAGGCAATACAGCTCCTCCCAGGTTCGCTCCATTCTGGAGCGACTCCCGAGGTCGCAGCAACTTCTGTGCGATTCTTAGGATCGCTTCTCCATTGAGCGACTGCCTGGCCACTTAAAAATTGCAAAGTTTAAGACTGCCCAAGGTTTGCTCCTCCACCCCGCAACTCCCAGCATCACATGTAGCTTGCAGCGTAAACCAGATTGAAGTTGAAGGCGAGAAATTTCTTGAAATTTGTGCCTTTTGGTTAAGCTGCAGGTTGACTTAAAAGCAGAGTAGGTAAACATTAATGTCATATGCTGCGAAGACATTCCCTCCCAACCACCAGTACAGTACGAAGCCCCTCCATGCATGGGTAATCAAGGTCACAGGTACACTGACATCTGACAGAGGTCACATCTCAGCTGCCTTCACGTGTTTGAACTCTGGACATCAATGTAATTGGGAGGGAAAACCCTGATATTCAATGTAAAGTGGGGGAACATATTGCTAGAGAGTTGTTGTACTCAAACTCTTTGCATCAATATTAAAGCATATTTGGCTCTAATTTCTGTGTATTTCTTTTATGCTGCCTTCTGCAAGTATTTCTGCTTATATTCATTTATTTTTTTGATTGCTGTAATTTTGCATTCTGGATTAGAGCATTGGGCATTGAGTGAATCTGGAATTCTTGTTGAAGGGTACATAGGGAAGAATTGCATTGTTAGTTTCACCTCATAAGCAGTATTGAAGAAGTGATGTTCGCTTCAGTACTGTCAAATCAGAACATTTGGTGACTCTGCTGATACCCGTACGTCTCAAGTGCTCAAGGACCGGTCCAAGAATATTAATCCTTCATGCGTACAAGATGGAGGTTTAGAAATGCGGAGGAAGAGCCCGAATACTACGAGCTTGATATCAGCGCCTTTGTAGAACACCCCAGGCTAGTCAGGCCCAATATCTCTCTGGGCGAAGCATCATCACAAGAAGTCGTGGTTGCTGAACAAGATCCAGCTTCAGACAACACTGCGACCAGCTGCCCTCCGAATCCTTCGAACTCCCCAGACCATCAGGCCGCTCCAGCACAGCCTGACTTGCAGTTAGGTGCTTTCGGGACGCCTGTTCGGCTGAATCTGCTGCTACCCCCTAACTAGCCGAATTCAAACGCGGATATGGCGAATCCAAATCATAATCAACAAAACCAACAGCCTAGGCTGTTTCCAGCCTAGGATTCTATCAGACCGCTGAATCTATCCGGGCAAGCTCAAGTTCCAGCTGCCATCTTAAAGTCCATACCCACATACGACGGTACTGGGAAGATAGCCTATGAGCACATTCAAGACATTGTTGCCCTGGCCGCGCTTCACAGCGTCATCGATGAAAGTGTCATGGTCCAACTGCTGGCCCTGTCTCCACGCGGAAATCTCCTATATTGGTATAGATCCTTGCTGCCTGGCACTATCATCGGATGGGATCAGTTGGCAGGGCAGCTAGTGAAAGGATTCAATGAGTCCGCAGATCTATTGTCTTTGCTGTATCAGTTCACAACCATCCAACGACACCAGCAAGAAGAGATAGCGGATTTTAACGTAAGGTTCGCAAGGTCCTGGCAAAGGGTGCCCGCCGAACTACGGCCGACCGTTGGGCAAGCTGCCTACTATTACCTTAGATCCTTCAACTCGAACATCAGTATGATCATTAAGTTCTCTAATGTCAATACTTTCCCTGAGTTGTACGAGTTGGCTCAAAAAGCGAAGCTGAATTTGATTGCCATTGGTAAACTTCTGCCTAGGATGCCGATGTCGATTTTCCCTGATTTCCCTCAATCATAGTACCATAGTGCCTCTGCCCAACCACCTTCTACATCCTCCACCTACCAAGTTCCATCATGGAATCCAAATCCTGCACCAGTGGTCTCTCAATTCTCCGCTCCTCAAGTACATTTTCCCACTCCACAGGCATCACAGCTTCCATCTCCTCCGCAGTATCCAGCACTCCCTGCTCCTCCACAATACCCGACATTACCCCCGGCCCCACCGCTGACACCATTGCCTCCACCAGCCCCATAGGCACCTCCAGTCGTTGATGTGCAGGCTAAGTTGCTGCAAGAAGTATAGTCTCTTGCTTCTGTCTACCAAACGCTGTCCAACGACATGGTTGTTGTAAAGAAGAAACAGGCTCAGTAGGAGTTCATACCCAGGAGACCCTATCCTCCTCCGGCGCTTACAAGAGACCAAGTGGCTCAAGCCAATAGACCTCTCGCGAGGAATGCTGCTATCAATGAAGAGTTGAGCACTTCAGACTACGTGCACTGGTGCTCCACATGCAATGACCCACACGGGGAGGACACCTATATGCTTCATCAGCACTATGCCCAAACGCTGGCGAGCAACAACCCAAGTGATCAGATTAACATGATTAGGAAGGCAGATCGCAATCTCGTGGTCTCAAAAGAGGAGCAAGTGTCAATTCTGACCAAATATGGTAAAAAACCAATGGAGGTGGACGTGGCTCATATGCAAACTCTAAAGTTCTACACCCGGCGAGTAAAGGAACAACCTCTGGCAAAATCGCGTGACACAGGTTCAGTTGGTTTGAAGCATCTAGATGAACGAAGTCCCCTTGCCCTCGTCGGCGAAAGAGAAAACATTCTTGGCAAAAGCTCTGACGGTGCAACCCCTGGGTGAAACCAAGGAGCAGGCAAGAGAGAAACTCAAATTCCCTTCATTGACGAAGCGGTAGAGAGTTGAGGCCACACAGCAGTACCATTCCAAGTACGAGGCTACAAAAGAAATAGAGGTGCCTGTACCTGCTACTTCGGCCTACAACATTGTTGATGAATTGAAGAGGACCCCGACCAAGATAAGCCTGTACGATGCTCTACAACTCCCTGGGCAGGTGGACCTGCTGCGCGAATCGTTGAAATATGTTAAAGAGGGAAAGCCGACGCAACCCGTACTAGCTCAGACCCTGACTACTTCAATCACAGGGAAAAATAGGCCGTTGTCGTTTTACCTGTCTCTGCAGATGGAAGGGTGCCTGGTGCACAACTGTATGATTGATTATGGGGCATCAACCATTCTCGTGCCCAAGGCGGTCTGTGAGGAAATAGGAATTGAATACACGCGAAGCAGCCAAGGTGTGCTCCAACTTGATGGCACTCCTGTGAAAATAGTAGGCGTCATTAAGGATATTCCTATCCGGCTACATAAGGCTCCTCAGATCATTGTGATACAAGAAGTGGTGGTCGTTGACCTGGAGCCCTACTTTGGCATGTGCCTCTTGAGGGAGTTCACCGCTAAGCTGGGCGGTTATCTTTCTCTTGACTACTCCCATATGGAGGTCCCCTTCAGGGGGAGGAAAGTAAAGATTTACAATGAAAAACCCTCCACCTTCCTTGTTGAGAGAATACCAGAAGAGGGACAACAGGATGAATCAGTGCACCTGATGACGGAGTAGTTGGAAGAAGCAGATATAGTGGAGGAAACCATAGAAGCACTGTGGGCGGAAGATGAGTTCTCCCTACTTGATTTCAACGCTATTATTGAATCGGACATAGGTTGCTATTCTATCACTCAGCCTGAGAAGCCAAAGGATACAGTGAAAGAAAACAAAGGCCCTGCCACAAATGAGCTGTGGAAGTTGTACTTTGACGGCGCCTGATGCAAAAACGGCGTCGGGAGGGGGTTATTCTAGTTTCACCCTCAGGAGAGCAGAGGGACTATTGCTACAAGATGGCCCGATGCAAAAATGAAGCCCTATGCTTAGGATTGAAAAAAGCAAAGAAATTGGGGATCAAACAGCTGCAAATATTTGGAGATTCGGAGCTGGTCTACAAGCAGATTACCAACAAGTGCACCTCAAATAAGCACTATCTCAAGGCGTACCGCAATACGGTCTAGGACTTGTTGGAATCATTCAAGGCCCTTAAAGTACAAGCCATCTCCCGCGAGAAAAACAAACACGCCGACGTCTTAGCATCTATCAGGGCCAGATACTCCCCGGCTGATGACATGATGCAGAAGCCTAAGGCGGTAAGAACCATTTACAGGCCTTCTGTGCCTGATAAGGACACCCCCTGGTAGGTGTTTGATAGTGACAAGCAAATCGTCAATTTTTTAATTCATGAAGTAGCGACTATTGAAGGTAGAGACCCCGATGACGAGGAGTACGAGGGGTTGATAGAGTTGAAGAATAATCACGTCCCAAAAGGACTGATTACTTTGGAAAGTCTATTTGATCATAAACGGTAGAGCAATATCGCACCGAATCAAAGTGGACGCCAAGCAGTACAAAGACCTGGAGCTCGAACCTAACAAAGTGATAAAATTCGGGACAGACTGCACTCCAGAGCAGCTAGAGGAGATTTGGGCTTTGTGCAAAAGCTATCCAAACATCGTGGCCTGGTCCTATCAGGTGGTGAGGGAATATGATTGAGAAATCATCCAGCACATCATAGAATTGCAAGAAGGGGTTAGACCCTGCAGGCAGAAACAGAGGCAATACCAGACAAACCAAGAACTAGGACAAAGCTCGACTGCGAAATGTCGGAAAAGTAGGGAGGAAATGGCCGAGATATTATGGAAAGATATTGAGGCAATACCAGACAAACCAAGAACTGGAGGATGGTTAGAAGAAACAAGTAGTGACGACAACCTTCCTCGGAATCCAGATATTCCCTATGCCAGTCCTGATCCAGATTTGAGAAGACAAAGAGATGAAGATCGCAGTCGGCAAGCAGGTGTCAGATTTCTGGAAACCGCACAAATAATTGAAGATGATGCTTCGCTAAGCCCACAAGACGAATACAATGGAGGATTGAATGAGGACGGTACACCAGGATCACCATTGCATCAAGAATGGAGAACCCCTTACTTTGGCGCGATGAGACGTCCAACTGAATGAGAGGAGGTGGCCAGGTACCGAATGGTTGCACTGGATTTACGAGCACACAGAAGGGAAGTACGATGATTGCAACAACGAGTGCAAGAGACCTCAGAATGGCCTATGAATACGGCAGGAGAAGGAAACGACTCAAGCACTGATTCAGTCTTCTCCGAGGAATACCAAGAAAACCTAGCTCATTGTGCCATGCAACGACACTTTGAGGAAAGTAGATGGAGACGAAGACTGATAAGAGCCGACAGAAGACTGAGAATCTTACACCAACTGACACCTCCGCATTTACATCATCCTCCAGAGACGAGAGCGCAATTGATAAATGAGGCCCGTAGCCGAGACAATTTAGGTACCTTCGAGAGACCGCAAGGAACCCCGAGAGTACCTGGCCAAGGGAGGAGCGTGGTTGACCTCCGTAGTAGTAGCTTGAGAGGAAGAAATTCCCCTCCGGCTACCAATAGGCCGACTGGTTCACAGTTCGGACTGCAAGGCCCATCTGAGAACCCAGTGCTAGCCAACCCATCACTTCGTGCTCCTGAGAACAGACCGAGAGGTCTATCTCAGCGAGCTCGTAGGAACCAAAGACGTCGTCAAGCACGACTGAGGGACCGACCGAATCTCGGGTAGCTGGGAGTACGACAGCCCAACATTAGGGAGATTCGATCGGATAGAGGTCGAGGACGCGGTAACCAGGTCCGCGGAAGAAGAGATTGGGATCAAAACCCCAATCTAGAACGAAGGAATCAAGCACGGGCAGTTGCAGGTAACGATCGAGGTCGAGGACGAGGTCGGAGACCCGGACGACCCCATCAAAATAGGGAACATCAAGGGCGGCAATGGACCCGACAGTTTGAACGTGATCAACAGATAAATGAGGGAGTGATATATAACTACTTGGATGACTCTTTAATAATCAGGCATAATGATGGGGGGACTGAACGAATCCCACTAGTGTCTGCCCATCCAGAATGACCAAACCAGACTAGCAGCCACCGGGAGGAAGTAGCAGAACTCCGAGATGATATTATTAGTCCAAATGAGAGAGCAGATCGGTTGGCCGAAGAACGATTGGAACAGACTAGTCCGATAGCAGAAAGGAATGGACGAGTCAATAATAATGCCAGACGATGGGCTAGCCTGAACCAGTTCTCGGAGCCAGGAATAAGCCAGCAAACGGAAGGAACAGAAGAACAAGACTGGCGCATTATACCGCGAGAAAGGACAAGACAACAACCACAGTCACATCCGGGAACTCCCCCAAGACGAAACAATCGCCGAAGACGGCAGGCGACGGAAGAGATAAACAATGATAGTGATGACGATTTTAGTAGTTTCGGAGGATATAGCCGTCATCAGCAAAATGCGACTTCAGATGCGTGGGAACTACGCATTGGCTTGACCATGCGGTTCACCCGCCGACGTTAAGACATAGACGTCGCATACAGTTTTGAAAAAAAAAAAAAAATTTGAAAAAGTCAATAAAAAGTCAAAAGAGAAAAAGACGAAATAAGAATAAAACAAAAAGGGGAGACACCTAGATGTCTAGCTAGCCGACGTGTTGCGCATGCACAAAATCGGTTATGAGGTGGCGGTTGCATAACGGCTTGAAGAAGTTATAAAAGGGGAAGGGTCCTCTCATTCCTTCACATCATTTTCAGGCAATCGCAAGGAGAACGCGAAGGAGAGGAGGAGGACTGTGCAGCAGTAGTTCGGCAGCGGGGACTAGTACGGCTGAACAGGTTGGGCCCATTGAATATTTAGCTGAGGCGGAACATTTAAATCGCATTGGGTCACCGGACCTGACGGAGTTGGATCTGGCAAGGCCAACCTCGTTGACAGCCACCCTGAGCACATTTTCGGTAGAGGCTATATTTGATGAAGCTGCTAGGGGAACAAACACAGCAAAAGCTCCGGAATTCAGCAAGAACCATGGGGTAGAGGAAGGTCTACCACCACCAGTTACATAGGTAACAAAGCCAAGTTCGGAGGGAACAGTAGGGATGGAGGAAACAGTAGAGAGGGCAGCAGAAGAAAACCCTCGTGATAAGGAAAAACAGCCCCCGGAGGTAATAAACTTAGACAGTTTGGGAGAACAAGAAGAACAGGATAGCGAGAGTCTGGCACAGGAGATAGTAAAAAGCAGACCACCTGTTCACCAGGAGGAGAAAGGAAAAAGGGTTGCACAGGAAGAGGATCAGACAGATATGTGGTCCCAGGAGATTCTCCTCAAAATACCGAATTTTATGGACCCTTCGGATGAAATGGATGAACAAGCAGCAATATGTTTTGACAGATTGGGAAAGGTTATGAACAGCCTTAGCTTGCAGTTCAGCGGTGCATGCATGGGGCAGTGGAAAAAGTGGCAAGGCATGGTGGAAGAGGAGCTGGACAGATTGGTTAAGTGGGCAGCCCAAGGCCCATGGAGAAAGGATATCTCGCATATTTATGCAAGACAGCCTTGGTTATTACCCACTGGCCAGGTGCAAACAATGGAAGGTAGGGACACATTGCCAGAAAAGACACCCAGTCTTTATCTGGAAACAAAACCAATATATGTTTGCGGTCATGGCAGAAATCCCCAGCAGGGCAAACAAGTGGAAGTTGTGCCAGAATTACTGCCACTTTACACAATTAAATTTCCTCGCACATCTGTTGAGTTGGTTGGGCGAAGGAATAAAATATGTAAATTCAGCTAAGGAGAGCATGGAAAAAGAAGTCACAGAGGCTTTGCTAGCCAAGGACAAGCTCTTAGCTGAAGGAATGGCTAGAATGGAGAAAGTCCAAGAGGAAACGCGAAAGTGCATGGGAGATTTGAAAGCTGAATTGGAACAGAAGAATCAGCAGTTGGAAGAATCAGCAGAAGAAATAGCCGAACTGAAAAAGGCAAAGGAATTGTTGATTAAGCAAGTAGAAGCATTTTCAGTTACCATAAGTCAGCAGGAATGGGCTTGGACTCAGGAAAGGGAACACTGGGCTTAGGAAAGAGAGTCTTGGACTAAGGAAAAGGAGACTTGGCAGCAAGAAAAGGCAGCCCTACAAGCGGAACTGCAGTTGGCAAAACAACAGCAGGGTGGAACAGCCACATCAGCTTTAGAACAGCGGTGGAAAGAGATATTTCAGAGAAGAGAAACAAAATTGCTAACTAATCTAAAGTAGACAGAAGACAGAGCTAACACCTTGGGCGTAGAGTGGGCCAAATGCTTTAATTATGCGAAGAGATTGAAGGACGAACGAGACCACTATCACGCACAACTGCAGGAGTACAATCAAGCATTACAGGTTGCTAAGCCACAGAGTTCAACTCCAACAGAGGCTGGAACACCAAGAGTGGAGCGGAGAAAGTCGCTGAGGACATCGACTTTTTCGAAGGGGAGGATAGATGTAGACAGCAGTTCTAGACCCTAGGACTGGCTGGCACATCCACCACCAATTTTGCAAATGTATATAAGCATTTTGTTATGTTTAGAAATCCTAGAAAATACAGCCAATGGATGTCAAGGCTGAATGTAAACGCATGTGGCACTAAAAGACAAAAACAACCGTCATGTATTAGACGGGCTGATTAGACGTCTAGTTAGGATTGGTTAAGACTAGCAAGTTGTTGACGTCTAAATGCTAGTTAAGAATTGTAACTAAGGAACGGTTGAGGACGGTTTGGAAACGGTTGGGGAACTGACTTGTCCTCACCTATTTAAACCCCCTCTTCAAACATTTTGGGATACACATTCTATCCATGCTGTAAGAGCCATGTGCTATTGATTCTACGTAATGACAAAGGTTGTTATGTTGTTCTATCTTATGCGTCTATGGTGAATGGATGTTGTGTTGTGAGTTGCAGGTTGTAAGCCATTAATGGACGTGTTGCAGGTTTTCCGATTCTGATGTGTTCTTGCAGGTTTGCCATTTCCATTGCTGAACAGGTGCTGAAGCAGGGAGCAGTTATGTTGTTTGCAGGTTTTTGGATGAGACAGAGGTCTGACGTCTATCCCTGACGTCTGTAAACCGTCAGACTGCTAGCCGTCAGGCCCCCAAACCTGATGTCTAGGACAAACCTGACGTCTGTCCCAGTCCAGACGTTTAGGTTGAACCTAACGTCCGTCCCAGCCCTGACGTCTGGTGTTTTGACGTCTACCCTGTAGGTCCTAACGTCTAGCACCCTGACGTTTGCTCCAGACATCTGACTCGGTCATAGACGTCTGTGCTTGTCCCTCCGACGTCTAGATCTTGCCGACGAATGCCAGAGTTAGACTATTGAGTTAAACCTTGTACCATTGCTCGATACCTGTTACCAACTGTCATCACCCCATCTCGGGAATGCACTCACCCTTATCTACACAGACTATGGCCTAGACTATAAGAAGAATGATCATTTCTTCTTACAGGGATACATGGACTCAGACTATGCCGGATCCATTGATGATCGAAAGTCGACTTCTGGATACATTTTCCATCTTGGATTTGGACCTATCTCTTGGCACAGTAAGAAGTAGCAGGTGGTTGCTTTATCTTCTACAAAGGCAGAATATCGTGTAGCAAGTGGAGCAGTCTGCGAGATAATGTGGTTAAGTCGCATTCTTATGAACATGGGTCTTCCAAAGAATCTTCCACTTCATTTGTTTTGCGACAATCAAGGTGTTTTGAATCTTGTCAAGAATCCGATCTTTCATGAGCGTACCAAATACATTGACACTCGGTGTCATTTCATTCGAGATGAAGTTCCAAAGCACCACATACAGCTCCAGTACATTCCTACTGATGAGCAAATTGCAGACATTTTTACTAAGGCACTTGCACGTGTCAAATTTGAATTGTTTCGCAATGCTCTTTGTATTTCAAAATAATGTAATAAGGGGGTGATGTTAGCATATTACATTGTATATATATGCATTAGTCATTACATTATTAAACCTTTGATTATGCACTATGTTGATAGGCGCTAATCCCAATTTGGTTAATAGGTGGTTGGGTAGGTTCTACAATGGCATGGTAGTTATTTACCTACCTACTGTTGGTTACGAATCCGCCATGAGGAAAGGATTTTGTTGTTATTGCGCCCTAGACCCGCAAACCAACATTGAAAGGCCGGAAGGAAGGAATGCCTTCCGTGCCAATCTCCGGAGAAGGCCGGCTTCCTGTGGGGTTTTGAGGTTCAAGATAAGAGTGCAGG
Organism: Wollemia nobilis; assembly: GCA_028583015.1. Classification (NCBI taxonomy): domain Eukaryota; kingdom Viridiplantae; phylum Streptophyta; class Pinopsida; order Araucariales; family Araucariaceae; genus Wollemia; species Wollemia nobilis. The sequence goes on along the minus strand of JAQPPZ010001560.1, from coordinate 2,006,495 downwards.
GAAAGAGATAAAAATGCAGAAATGGATTCCAAATTAGATTGGAGTTGGGTGGGGGGAACTAACAGTGCGGCAACGCATCAATCACCACTACTAACACCAATATAACCATAACACACCACTATGGATCTTGTCACTAATCGGTAGAACGAGTCAGGTATATGTTTTGTATTAAGAGCCAGAAGCACAGCTACAATGGTTCCCTAACAGACATTCCCTCCAAGGAACTAACAGTACGACAACGCATCAATCACCACTACTAACAACACTATAACACAAAACATAACCAGAAAACTGCCACTGACGTTTGCCCTATATATCCTCTGATTTATGCACCTCAGGAATACCTGACCACCAAATGCTGAAGTGAATCAACAAGCCATGACACAGGAAAACGTAAGGCAGAAATGTCAAGGAGAGGCAGCATACAAAATAAAAACAGTATAACAGCACCAAGTGTATGTATTATATTAAAAGGCAGAAGCACAGCTACAATGGTTCCCTAACAGACATTCCCCTTCCACCACTTTACAATGAAAACGTGGTGGCTATTTATAGCTTGAGAACCCCCGATTACATTTATGGGCACAAAGTCCCAGTCAAACATTAGCTGACAAAAGCAGCCGCGGAACTGCTGATGCTGACTTCTGTCGGGCTGGACTGTACCCGCAGCATGGTCTCCCTGAAGGCTGTACAGATACGTGGCAGCGCGTTAGGTAGAACTTCTCATCGGCAGGAATGCGGGTAGCTGAAGCAGGTAGAACCTCCAATCAGCTTTAAAGGCGGTGGCTGGCATAAGTAGTGCATCCCATGCTTGTCCTTGTGCTCGGCACGTCTTGGCTCAGATCCCAAAGTTGGACACTTGTCGGATGATGCTGCTTGACACGTGCTTGCCTTGAAAGGCAGTTTATCCAACTTCGCCCAGGATCAGAGCGTTGTCGGGTTGCGCAGGTAGAAAACAGCGCAGTCGGGAAGGCCTTCATGCCTTGGGTACTTTTTCGAGTTTATTCCCCTACTGCGCACCTGTCGAAGGGCGCACTCCGACTTCGCTGCGAAGTCGGGTTGCGCACAAGTGAAAGCTGATTTCTACCGCTGTACGGACTTCGCCCTGGAAAGGGGGCGCACTCCGACTTCGCTGCGAAGTCGGGTTGCGCCCGACACTTAGTCATTTTCCTGCCAGCCTGCTTACCAAGTGCGCCCAGAAAGCAGGGCGCACTCCGACTTCAGCTGCGAAGTCGGGTTGCGCCCGAGAACACTTGTTCTTCGGTTGATTACGTCGCATTGCTGCACTTTGCACTCTGCTTGCGCTCCAAGCTGGAGGCGCACTCCGACTTCGTTGCGAAGTCGGATTGCGCTCGACACTTAGCCATTTTCGGGGCAAGCTGTTGTCATTTTTGAGATTTGACTGAGGGGCTCAAGAGAAAGAGGGAAGAATGAGAATGTAGGGAAGAGAGAGGAAGAGGGAAAGGGAAGAGCAGCTCTCTTACAAAAATTGAAAACATTGCACCCCGTGCAAAATGTGACAACATTTTTGGCGGCTCGCGGAGTGTCGAGCTCACCTCGGTGCAAAGAATCCATACCTTCATCCATTGGGTGCAGAGGAACTTACTTCCCCTGCCTTCTTCTGCTCTGGCCGTTCCCCTCGCGACAACTGTTCTTCAGACCCACTTCCGACGGCTGCCTCCTCGGATTCGCCTTCCGAATGCTCTCCGGCGTCGGCTTACGCCTCGCGGATGCGCTTGTATGCGGCTCGGGCTTGGCCCCGGGCTTACTTCGAAGGGTCGGCGGTCAGCAACTTCTTCTAACGCTGCGTGGAATGCAGCGACCGTGTGCAAGTCGATGGTGAGGTATCTCTTTCCCAGCTCCTAGAAGTAGGAGCTGATCTTGCAGCACTTGGACACCATCTGGGTGACCTGACTTTCTCGAATTGGCTCGGTCCAGCTATCGATTTCGGCTGTATCTGCCTCAAAGGACAGCCAATTCTCTTTCACTGCTCATGGGTGAGAAACTCACCATTCTCAACATAGCCCGGGCACCCTAGTTCAGAGAGAGCGTGAAGGGGAGCCATACAAATGTCTCTTTCATGTTCGAATGCATCCAGCATTCGTCTGGCAACTCTCACCTCTTCTGTTTTCTTAAAATACTTATGCAAGGTTACCCTTGCATCTGCCCATTCTGCGGCGAATGAGGACATGGGGGAGAATTGGAGGCCATCGCGCTCGTGTTCTTGAAGTTTTATCGCCGAGTCCGGCCATTGCTTCGCACGGCGTTCGGCCTCCTCTACCACGGGCTTTCCACGAGGCGAGAAACTTCTTGGATCCTGGATGCGAAATCCCGGGACCGACATGGCTTTATTCATGTGGGGATTGCATCCTCGCAGCAGATCAGCCCGCATCTCCTTAACTTTGCTCTTTGAAAAGACCGTCGCTTGAGATGCTTTCTCTGTAGTTTGCGACTGCACCTGCTTCAAAGACTCCTGGAGCTGAGAAATCTGCTCCGGGGCTGCCTGCTTTTCCGTTGCGGCTTCTTGCTGAGAAGCGGCCAGGTGGGCTTTTAATTCATCTATTTCTCGCTGCGCCGATTCCAGCTGCTCAGTGGACCTAGACAGGTCCTCTTCAAGCTGTCTTGTTTTATCCTGCAGCCGGAAAAGCTCTTCCTGTTCCTCCAGATTTTTGACAAGGAGATTATCCGCTTTACGAAGGATTCCATGAATCTCGTATTCTTGGTGGATATCGTCAAAGCTCTTCTCCTTTCTCTGAAGCTCGTAGTCCGCCCTGGTCATTTCCCGGAGAGGCTTCTTCACTTTTGGAGTTATCTTTTCTGTCGTGAGCACTCTCCTCTCGAAGTCAAACTTGGTGCGCTTTATCGGGGCGGCAATCTCCTCAGGTCTCCTCCGCTTCAAGTTTTGGAGAAAAGAGATAGGATATTCTACGGCTCTTGTTGCCAGAGGCAAATCGTCCGTGTTCTGGAGATCGTCCATGAAGTCCGGTTCCCCCACCCTAGGGTTCTGCTGTGACATCTCTCCTGCGAACAGGGAAATAGGAGAAACCGGAAGGACTTTGGAAGGAGCGGCCGCTTTTGAGGGCGACCGGGGAGCGGAGAGCGGAGCGGTTGATCTTGGAAGGGTTTCAAGCGGCTGAGGCGATGGATGCAGCGGTGAACGCGCAGCTTCGGCACTAACCACGGGTGAAGGGTTTGGGGTTTGACTCGGGGATAGGAAGGCGTTGGGGTCTTGAGCAAACTGGTCGAAAGAATGGTGGCCGCTAGAAGGCTGTGGAGATGGGGAGGAAGATGCGGCCACGGCTTGCTCGGATTGAGCGGGAGATGGAGTCGGAGTAGGGCCAGATGAGATCTGAGGGAGCGGGGCGGCGGACGTACTGCGGGCTCCGCTGAGCCGATCTTTGGATGAATGTCTGCGGTTACGGTTCCGGCGGGCGGCTCGGGACTATCCAGAGAAACAACCTCTGGAGCAGCTGGACGCGACTGCGGCTCTGCGACTGACTGCTGCACCGTCAGGCTAGGTCGCCTGACCCTCTCAACTCTCTTCCTCTTTTTCTCTTACGGAGCAATGGCTGGTTTGGAAGAAGGAGATGAAGTAGGTGCAGCGGGCGTTGATGTTCCCACGGTAAACTTGTACCGGGGTTTGACTTACGAGAAGACCTGCCGCGGCCGGTCCGCTCGTTGGCGGTCTTGGCGTCTTTTGTGCTCGAGGAGCCACCTCGGGCGTTGACTTGGCTGATTTTTGCGCCTTTTCGGGCACCACCTTGGAAGCAACGAGGCTGCATTGGGTCCACTTGGATATCTGCTGGGCCCATGCGGCGAGTTGTAAAAGTGTACAAGCTAGCTGGGAGGAAGACCCCCCTTTATAACCCTCGAAGGGACCTCGGGGAACGTAATCTCGGAATGCGAAAGGCCGCCAGTTGCCAATGTGCTAGTCATATAGAGCTGAAAAATCATCATCAACGGCCGATTCCTTCTGATGGATTTATCGTCTTTGCGTGCGGCACCTCATCTTCCAGCATTCAACAACTTTTTCTTTTGGCCAGTTAAGGCCTGCCAGCTTGGTGATGAGTTTCTTAAATCCCGGAGAAGTGAACTTGTGGTCCGGGTTTCGCTCGGGGTCATATGCTACCTCCTCGCAGTAAAACTCCTGCCACGGAGGCCATGCTTCCATCAAGTCAATCTCCCAGTCGAGGTCAACATGGACCACATCGCATCTGTCTTCGATTATATCCGCCGGGGGCGAGATATGTGCAAACTTTCCCCTTATCCCGTATGGGTCGTACTTCCAGTGACTGCGGCAGCGAGAATCGGGCCAATGTCATAGAGCTCCCGCTCGAGATAGACATCTTGTCCTATCTACGATATTTCGACGTTCGCCCGGGAAAGAGGATATTGAAAGATATGGCCCTTTTTCTTTCCCTGGCCGAACTCCTCTTCAACGTAATCCATCCGCCGCGCAACCTCCATCCCAAGCGATGATCCGTGCACCGGTAGGGCAGCGAGATGAGGCTTGCCCTTGAATCCGTAGATTCTAACCACGATCCCTGCGTCGGTCTAAAAACGTCCCCGAGCTTGTGATTCAACAAATAGTTTGTCATTTCTGCGGGGGCGAGGGATCTCACCATCGTTGAAGGCCGACATGACCAAGCCCGAGAAAGTTGAAGTTGAACTTGTAATAAGACCCTTTCCGGTATAGGTCATCCATCCATTCATAGATGGGTTGTGGCTCTCCCTCCTCATTTACCTTCTTCAGGTTAGGGATCGGCATACGGGAGTGCAAGTGATACAAACATAGCCAAGCCAGAAGGAGCTGAATCGAAATTCGGTTGACTGCTTTTACGTAGCTTCACCGAGTGGAGTGAATGGCGTATGCAAGCCGATCCGCCTGATCGAAGAAGATCGGGCGCTTCCCACTTTTCTGCGTTGCTTGGTTCATAAGATTCTCCGCATAGGAGACATTACGCGAGCGCTAGGCTGAGTACGGCCGTACCGGCTCGTCGGAGTCGCGGCCGAGGACCCACGCCGGGATGGTGTATATGTATTTATTTTGAAACCTTTCCGGGGGTATGGGGCCGGTTGGCCATTGTCCAGGCTGCGAGCGGGGCGTTCGGCTACGAGTTGAGGAAATCCCTCATCTTTTTTGTATGCGTAAAGCGCCCCGCTTGCTCGCCAAGATTTATCCTTTTAACAATCGTGCTGGAGTCATATTGCAACCCCGGGCGAAGGCCGGCTGGACGGTCTCTCTGCGGAGTGCGAACAAGGGTTTTCCGCTGCAGTTGCAAATTTGCCGGGTAGCTGGCCTGTAATGTCTGACAATGATGTCGACCAGCTCCGGGCATAGGTGGACGGGAGGGCACAAGAACCGATGAAGGTTCGACTTGTACGCAGACCCGAAATGGTGAGAGGGCGAAACTTTATCAGCCCAATTTTCCACATTTATCCGCAGTTTAGTAAGGCTCATGGAAAACAAGCCGTCCTTGTACCCAGACAGGTAATTAACCGGTGGTGGTGGGGCTTGCCCACGCTGTACTTTCTTTGTCCGGGATTTTGACTTTTGATCCTGCGGCGTCTCACTCCTGAAAGCATTTGACTACGGGAAATCTCCACTTTCGCGCCCTTCGCTGGATTGAGCTGGCATTGGCAACTTTCCTTTGTCCATTCCTTCGAAACAGACAATAATTATGACCTACGGACGTACGCACAAGATTTCGCGATCCACGGGAATAATCTGCACGATTTGGCATGTCCGGGTGCACCGGACCTCCTTTTAATGATAATGACGGCGTCATTAATGGTGCGCGAGGAGGGGGTAGGTCGGCCGGCTAGTGAAGACGTTATGTTTTTTGGTGTACTGCGCGGGGAGAACGTCTTGAAAGATGTACCCTGGTTACCGCGCCATGCCTCCTTGATTGCGTTTTCCTTGAAGGTTGCGCAATCATTAAATTTGACTTTGATTGCTGCGCCATGGCTGACGTCATTGCCACAATCTGGGCGCATTGCTCAAGGAAAAACCCTTTTGGTTCGGAAACCCAACCTTCCACAGCCGTTGCGCGCCCTGGGCCCACACTTGGGAGTATTAAATCTTTTTTTTTTAAAATCATCCAAGCTGCGCCCAGAAAACGGGCGCAGTCGGACTTCGCCCGAAAACTGGGCGCAGTCCGACCTTTCGCTTAATCCCTTCTGCTCTTTTTCTTTTTTAATTTTCCTCGGTCGGAACACCCGAGATGCGCCGGAAAAATGGGGTGCACTCGGACCTTGCCCGAGGGTTGGGCGCGCCTTGAACTCTGCGCGAGAGTCAGGGGCATTCGGACTTCGCGCGCGAAGTCGGACTTCGCCCGAAAACGGGCGCAGTCCGAACTCTTGTTTACCTCCTTTTAATGCTCCTTCTCCAACTGCGCCCTTCGGGTGGTGCGCAGCCCGACTTCGCTGCGAAGTCGGGTTGCGCACCCAGACTTAACCATTTTGCCCCTCTTGTCAGCAGGCTCTTTACAGACTGCGCTCTTTCTCAGGGCCGACACCTGACTTCGCTGCGAAGTCTGTGTCTTCAGTTTTGTCCTACTTGGGCTCTTTTAAAATAAAAAACTAAAAGCGGAAAACTGTACATGCTTGAAAAATAAAAATACAGAAGGGAATTTTGTACAAGGAAGGGCCCGATCAGGGCACCTTCAACAGCGGTAGATTTTCAAGTGGAACCCGTTAACGGGGATAGGTAGGAGCCGACCCTCCATATCCCGAAGTATGTAAGCATTGAGCTGGTTCACCGGGCAATCTGATAAGGGCCCTCCCAGAGGGCATCGAACTTCCCGTGGTTGCCCGGCTTCGCCTTCAATGAGTCCCACTTCAGCACCAGGTCCCCGATTTCAAAAACTCGGGCAGTGGTGCCTTTCGCAAACCAGCCTTGAGTGGCTTCAACATGCTTGGTGAAGGCCTGGTATGCTTTTTCCCTGTCTTCCTCCAACTGCAGGAGTTGGCACAGTCTGTCATCCACCGGGTCTCCGCTGCTTCTCTCTTCGTCCAACATCCAGAGGGCAGGGATTTCAATGTGGGATGGCATGATAGCCTCTTTACCATAGACGAGCGCATAGGGGGACGTTTTAATGGACGTCTTGAACGAAACTCTGTCCGCCCACAGCGCCCGGTTCAGAAGTGAATGCCAAGTCCGCTTGTTCCTTTCAATGGTCCTTCTGATGATCTTCAGGAGGTTCTTGTTAGTAGACTCAGCAAGGCCATTCCCCTGCGGGTAGTAATTAGAAGACATCTTGTGATAAATGCCAAGTTTGCCAGTGTACTCCGTGAGTACAGCGCCTGCGAACCCCGGACCATTGTCCGTTACAATTGACTCTGGAACCCCGAAGCGGGTAATCAGGCTTTCAAGGAACCCGATGACCGTTTCTTGGTCCGCGTTTTTGGTTGGGATCGCCTCTGCCCACCGTGTGAAGTAATCGGTGGCTGTAAGAATAAACTTGTGTCCGACAGAGGAATTAGGCGAAATCACCCCAATGAAGTCTAGACCCCATTGTTGGAACGGAGTCTCGGCTTTGAATCGGTTGAAGGGGCGGGGGTGCTTTTATGTTTACGCCGACAAACCTACGGCATTGATCACACTTGGAGCAGGACCGCATAAGCGTACGTAAATAGAGTGGGCCAATAGTACCGGCTCTAATTATTTTCAAGGCCGTAGGCCTTGCAGAATGATGACCTCCAGGCATCCCGGAATGAAAATCTCCGAGGACCCTGGACTGGTCTGATTTCCTGACGCACCGCAACAGGATGCCGTCAATGTTTTTGAAGTAAAGCCCCTCGGGGCGAAGAGTGTACTTGAGTGCACCTAGCCGAAACCTCCTTCGTTGTGAGGCGTTCAGGTGATCTGGACATCTTCCGGTGCAGAAATATCTCACCAGTTCATCTGTCCAGTCACTCCCCTCCGATAAGGAGTTGGCCGAGGTTGATGCTTGTTGCTTGTGTCCTCCCACTTACAGGCGGAGATGCCGGCTACAGCGCTTCGGGCCAGCTCTGACACAAGGCTCGGCCTTTGATAAGCTTGGTGGGCCGCACTTCGATGTCGAACTCCTGGATTTTTGCAATCCATCCTGCTCTCTTGTGACCCGGCTCCCCTTGTATGATGAAGCTTCGAACGTCCGGGTGAATCACAAAGACAGTCGTTCGGCTCTGGGAGACAAAATGCCTGAACTTCCGGAGCGATTTCATGACAGCGTGAACCTGCCGCTCTATAAAGTTGTACTTTTCTTCATGCGGCTGAATCACTTGGCTCAGGAACGCTATGGGGCGCTCCTCGCCATCGTCTCCCTTACGTGTTAGGAACTGCGGCGTAACTTTCCGGTTCTCCCACCGCGTAGAGGATGAAGTCCTTGGAGTAGTCCGGGTTTATCAACACCGGAGCTTGCGCAATTCGAGCCTTGATTTCCTCGAAGGCTTGCTCTCTCTCATCAGTCCATTCGTAAGTTGTATCTTTTTTCAGCAGTTCGGCCATAGGCTTGATCACCTGTGCGAAGTCCGGGATGAACTTCCGCACGAAGTTAATCTGGCCGAAGAAGGACTGCAGCCCTTTTTTATCAATTGGGGCTGGCAAGCGAAGGAGGGCTTTTGCTCTGTCAGGGTCAATGGCGAGGCCTCTCTCGGAGATGACATGTCCCAGCAGCTTACCTTCTTTTACCGCGAAGACAGACTTCTTCGGGTTTATGGAAATGCCGAATTCTCGACACCTCTCAAATATTTGCCGCAGGTGGGAAACATGATCCCCTCTTTGGTGAGAGAAAACAGTCATGTCATCAAGGTAGATGACAATGATCTTATTGAGCAGCTCTCGGAAGGCCAGGTCCATGGCCCTTTGGAATGTGGCACCAACATTGGATAAGCCGAAAGGCATGCGCTGATAGGCGAACGTCCCCCATTTGGTGGTGAACGCCGTTTTATACTGGTCCTCATCCCTGACCCAAATCTGGTTGTAGCCGGAAAATCCATCTAGAAGTGAGAATCTCTGGGCTCCAGCAACGATGTGTAGAATTTGATCAATTTGGGGAAGCGGATAATGGTCCTTGAGGGAGGCCTGATTCAAGTTTACGAAATCGACACAGAGACGGATGTCGCCATTCTTCTTCCTCACAGGCACCAAATTCGCAACCCGGGATGAATGCTTGATGGGGTAGATGATTTTGGCCTCGAGCATCTTCGGGAGCTCGGCTTTCATCATGGCCTCGATTTTCGGATTTACGGCCCTACGCCTGCCGGAACGGCTTGGCGCCATCCTCTAGCTCAATGGTATCTTTGGATTACATCTCTGTCATACCCCTTCAAATCCTCGTAGCACCAGGCCACGATGTCGGGGAACTCTTGGCACAGTGATATGATCTGCTCAAGTTCCTTCGAAGTGCAGTCTGTCCCGACCTTGATGGTTTTACCAGGTTCGAGTTCCAGGTCGGCATATTTCTTCGGGTCTACTTTGATCCTATGAGATATAGCTCTGTCATTCTGATAAAATAGACTCTCCAATGTAATCGAGTCCTTTTGGGACATGATTATTTTTAAGCTGTATCAACCCCTCATATTGCTCGTCATCGGGGTCTCTACTCTCGATTGAACATGCTTCATTTACCAAAAATGTGACGATCTCCTCGTCACAATCGAACACCTCCCAGTGGGTGTCCTTATCAGGCACAGAAGGCCTGTAAATAGTGCGAACCGGCTTCGGTTTCTGGACAACGTCGTCAGCCGGAACGTACCTGGCTCCAACAGACGCCAGAATGTCAGCGTGCTTGTTTTTCTCGCGTGATATCGCCTTGACATTCAACGAGTCAAACGACTCCATCAGGTCCCACACCCGGTTGCGGTATGCCTTGAGATAGTGCTTTTTGGAGGCGCACTTGTTCGTAACCTGGTGACACACCAGCTCTGAATCTCCAAAGATCTGCAGGTGTTTAATCCCCAGCCTCTCTGCCTTTCGCAATCCCAAGCACGGGGCTTCGTACTCCGCCGAGTTGTTAGTGCAACTCCAGGCCAGCCTTGTAGGTATAGTCCTTCTGGATCCCGGTCGGAGAAACCAGAAGCACCCCTGCACCGGCGCCATTTTTGCATCGCGCGCCGTCAAAGAAAAGCTTCCACAGCTTCTCAGGTGCAGGTCCCACTTCCTTTTCAGCTGACTTGTCAAGCCTCTCGGGCTGTACAATGGTGTAACAGCCCTGCTGTGTCTCAATTACGGCATTGAAATCCCGCAAAGAGAACTCATCTTCGAGCCGTAGCACTTCGAGGGCTTGCTCCGTCAGCTCTACCGTCACCGGTTCTTCCTCCAGACAGCTGGACCATGCAGTCCAACTCTTCTCCGGGTATCTTCTCTACTAGGAAGGTGGAAGGCTTCTCATTAAAGATTCTCACTCTTCTTCCTTTGAAGGGCACTTCCATGTGTGAGTAGTCTAGAGACAGGTACCCGCCCAGCTTCGCAGTGAACTCCCGGGAGAGACACATGCCGAAGTAGGGAGCCAGGTCAACAACCACGACCTCTTGGATGACCACGATGTCGAGAGCCTTATGCAGCCGAATAGGGATGTCTTTTATGACACCAATTGTCTTGACGGGGGTGCCGTCCGGTTGCGGCACGCCTTGGCTGCTCCTTGTGTACTCCATCCCGATCTCGTCACGAGACGGCTTTCGGCATAACGGTCGTGGAAGCGCCAGAGTCCACCATGCGGTTGTGTACTATGTGCCCTTGCATCCGTAAAGACAGATAGAAGGGAGGCGGTCTGTTCTTCCCGGTGGTTGAGACTATCCAGAGGTTGAACCAGGACAGCGGGCTGTATCTGCTTGCCGTTCTTCATGTTTTTCAGAGATTCCTGCAGCAGATCCACCTGGCCTGGGAGCAGAAGAGCATCGTACATGCTGATTCTAGCGGGTGTTCTTTTTAACTCGTCTACTATGTTGTAGCTCGAGGTGCTTTCAGCTTCTTTTGCCGGCTCATACTTCGTCCGGTATTGCTTTGGGTGGCCTCAACTCTCTGTCTCTTGGTCGAGAGACGGGTACTCGACTTCTCTCGGGCTTGTTCTTTGGTTTCGGTGGAGGCTGAGGTTATGGAGCTTTAGCCGGAACTGGAGCTTTTGCTATAGGAGGCTTGGCTGGAATAGGGGCTGCCTTTACCGGAGGAGGCTTGGGTGGAGCTTTGTCTTTGGATGCCTTCTCCTGGGCTGTGTAGGGGCCACAGCCGCTTGTATGGTGGCAGCCCACCGGGCTGCGCCTTTTCTCTTACGGCATACACTGCAAGGGCTTGGCGGCATCTGCGGTTTTCTTTTCTTCCTTGGCGGGCGGCACTAGATTTTCCTGCGGGAGGGCAAAGTTGGCTTCGCCGTCCAGGATCATGTAGAGTTCATCGTCCTCTATGGCGCTGCCGGCCAAAGTCTGGATGTAGTGCTTTGGTGCAGTGTGCAGTCTTCCTCCGAATGCGGGTCGTTGCACGTAGTGCACCAGTTGATCTGGTCGGAAGGACCAGGTTGGTCTTCGATAGCAGCATTTCTCGGAGGCGGACGCCTCTGCAGTTGTTGTTACGGAGGCCTGTCTTTTGTTAGCGCCGGGGCGGATATGGCCTCCTAGGAGCGAGGTCCATCCGGGCTGCTTCTTCTTCGGAGCGGTCATGTCATTGGACATGGCATGATAAACTGAGGCCAAAGCCCGTACCTCCTGGAGGATTGTGTTACGAATGTTATTGTCGGGGAGGCGGCAATTGTGCCGGTGGAGGCAATGCGGCTAATGGAGGAGGATTGGAATAAGGTGCGTCTTGCGGGGAGCGGGGAGTGCTTTGGAAAATGCGGAGGAGGAGGCGGGTGAGGATAATGCATTTGCGGCGGGCCGTAAGGAGTTACGACCGGCGCCGGATTCCATTCTTCGTTGGGGTTGTTGCCCTGATGTGGACGGCGCACCACCGGAAGCTGACGGATATTGGGATCTGGGGAAGTCGGGATGAATGGGTTCCTGCACCCTGGACGGGAGTCTGCCGATGGAAATGATATCCGCTTCAGCTTGCTGGGCAGCATCGTACAGAGCAGGAAACGAGTCTATTACGGCAATCTTCAGCAGCAGGCATATGTCTGAGTTGAAGGATCTCAGGTAGTAGTGAGCAGCCATGCCGGTGAAGGCCGAAGTTCACGAGGTACCCGTTTCGAGGATCTCGCAAACCTGATGTTAAAGTCGGACACCTCCTCTTGGGGGTGTCTCTGGATACTTTGGGCCCGATGCGGCAAAGAAGTGGGGTCGGCGGACTCGTTGCATCCTTTCACGAGCCTTACGGCGAGCTGAGGCCAACCTCGTGATAGATCCCTACGCGGCGATCTCCACCGGTAGAGAAGCTTTCCCCTTAGGGAAAGGGCCGTCGGACGGGTCTTCACACTTTCGTCGATAATGGAGTGCAATGCGGCCGGGGCAAGGATGTCCTGGATGTGCTCGTACGCCGTCTTGCCGTAGCCGTCGTATGTAGGGATGGACTTTAAGGCGGCGAGGGGCACGGCTTGCTGTCCGACCGGGGCCAAGGGCCCCGTAGAGTCCACCGCTGGGAAGAGATCATCATCATTCTGTTGTTGGGCAGCCATTTCTTCTTCTTCTCCTCCGTCGGTTGTATACTCAGTGTCGGTACCTTCCGAGGATGTAGATTCCTCTTCTTCCTCGGCCTCTTCTATTTCGTTCTCAGCTCCTTCGACCTCGGCTTCGGCTTCTTCTTGGATTTCAGCCTCGGCTTCGTCGACACGAGCTTGTTGATCGGCCCGGCTCGACAATTTCGCCTCGAGCGTTGATGTCTAGTTCGTAAAAGGCAGGCGGGTTTCTCGGATCCCTTGCTCGCCACCTTCTCGTTTGCATGAAGGTGCTAGGACCGGTCTTTCGGACTCGGAGGATATGTTCGTGCAGAGTCGCCAGGTGTTCTGATTTTGAACAGCAATGAAGCGAACACCGGTGCTTCGATTCTGTTTGGGGGTGGGAAACTTCCTTGTCCCACCGGGCGTGCCAGAAACTGTTGGTTACGAATCCGCCATGAGGAAAGGATTTTGTTGTTATTGCGCCCTGGACCCGCAAACCAACATTGAAAGGCCGGAAGGAAGGAATGCCTTCCGTGCCAATCTCCGGAGAAGGCCGGCTTCCTGTGGGGTTTTGAGGTTCAAGATAAGAGTGCAGGGAAAGAGATAAAAATGCGAGAAGGGATTCCAAATTAGATTGGAGTTGGGTGGGGGGAACTAACGATGCGGCAACGCATCAATCACCACTACTAACACCAATATAACCATAACACACCACTATGGATCTTGTCACTAATCGGTAGAAGCAGTCGGGTATATGTTTTGTATTAAGAGCCAGAAGCACAGCTACAATGGTTCCCTAACAGACATTCCCTCCAAGGAACTAACGGTACGGCAACGCATCAATCACCACTACTAACAACACTATAACACAAAACATAACCGAGAAAACTGCCACTGACGTTTGCCCTATATATCCTCCGGTTTATGCACCTCGGGAATACAGACCACCAAATGCTTGAAGTGAATCAACAAGCCATGACACGGGAAAACGTAAGGCGAGAAATGTCAAGGAGAGGCGGCATACAAAATAAAAACGAGTAGAACGGCACCAAGTGTATGTATTATATTAAAAGGCGGAAGCACGGCTACAATGGTTCCCTAACGAGACATTCCCCTTCCACCACTTTACAATGAAAACGTGGTGGCTATTTATAACTTTGAGAACCCCCGATTACATTTATGGGCACAAAGTCCCGATCAAACATTAGGCGACAAAAGCGGCCGCGGAGGCTGCGATGCTTGACTTTCGTCGGGCTGGGTGTACCCGCGGCATGGTCTCCACTGAAGGCTGTACGGATACGTGGCGGCGCGTTAGGTAGAACTTCTCATCGGCAGGAATGCGGGTGGCTGAAGCAGGTAGAACCTCCAATCAGCTTTAAAGGCGGTAGCTGGCATAAGTAGTGCATCCCATGCTTGTCCTTGTGCTCGGCACGTCTTGGCTCGGATCCCAAAGTTGGACACTTGTCGGATGATCTTGCTTGACACGTGCTTGCCTTGAAAGGCAGTTTATCCAACTTCGCCCAGGATCAGAGCGCCGTCGGGTTGCGCAGGTAGAAAACAGCGCAGTCGGGAAGGCCTTCATGCCTTGGGTACTTTTCTGAGTTTATTCCCCTACTGCGCACCTGTCGAAGGGCGCACTCCGACTTCGCTGCGAAGTCGGGTTGCGCATAGGTGAAAGCTGATTTCTACCGCTGTACGGACTTCGCCCTGGAAAGGGGGCGCACTCCGACTTCGCTGCGAAGTCGGGTTGCGCCCTAGCACTTAGTCATTTTTCCTGCCAACCTGCTTACCAAGTGCGCCCAGAAAGCAGGGCGCACTCCGACTTCGCTGCGAAGTCGGGTTGCGCCCAGAACACTTGTTCTTCTGGTTGATTCTGTCGCATTGCGCACTTTGCACTCCTGCTGCGCTCCAACTGGAGGGCGCACTCCGACTTCGTTGCGAAGTCGGATTGCGCCCTGACACTTAGCCATTTTCGGGGCAAGCTGCTGTCATTTTTGAGATTTGGTGAGGGGCTCAAGAGAAAGAGGGAGGAATGAGAATGTAGGGAAGAGAGAGAAAGGGGGAGAAGAGGAAGGGGAAAGAGAGGAAGAGGGAAAGGGAAGAGCAGCTCTCTTACAAAAATTGAAAACATTGCACCCCGTGCAAAATGTGACAACACCTACATTGTATATTATTTAATTCACACCTCAATGCAAGTTCTTGTTGCGTTTTCTACACCATCCCCCTTACGGGGTTTCACCAAACCAATTGGTCTACACCTCGGACCTTTTTTCAATGAGTTTACACAGGTTTTTATGAGGGGTCCCGGTCCCCTCATACTGAGTGGGGTTTGAACCTTGGACCTCTCAAAGAGAGGCCAAAGTCCTGACCATTGTAGTAAGATTGCAGCTAATATTGTTACAGCTTCAAGATACAAGAATTCAAGATATTGTCAAATATGTAAGAAAAAGGGCCATAGCACAAATTTTTGTAGATATAATCCAAGAAATTAGTATCAAGGAAATCAGATGAATATGAATCAAGGTGGTAAAATAAACAAACCAGTTCAACAAAGGCAATATCAATATAATCCTCAACAACAACAACAATTTCAATCTCAATATCAACAACGTCAATATCATCCTCAATATCAATATGGTCATTAACAACAACCTCAACTACAATATAGAGAAGGAAATCAAAAAGGAAATTTAGCTCAAGAAATTCATAAAATACAGAATTAGAAGAACCATCTGAAGAAAATGAATTCAAAGCTCTTACAGTAGAACTCATGGTAAATGAATATTTTCATTCTAAAGGTACTAGTGTTGCAGAACATCAAAATACAGGAAATGAAATTGTAGGAAGACAAACTGGAAAGATCAAGACCAGGACTAAAAAGAACAAAATAAAGAAACAGAAGAAGAAGATCAAAAAAATAAAGAAGAAGATAGCAAAAAGAAAGCAAGCGCTGGAACATGAACCTTATGGATCACATACTTAAGATTCTCACTTGAGCATTGAGGACAAAGACAAATATCAAGATTGAAGACTAAAGTCTTCAATAACCAAATACTATAATACAAGGGGGTGTTGAGATATATTACATTATTTGGTATATGCTAATGTACCCCCATGGTACCTTTATGGTACATTTGTAAATATGTAATAGATTAGGATTGAGTCTATAGTTTAGAGTGTGATTTATATTTCCCCATTTATGTAAGTGTCAATGTGCAGAAATTGCACAAGTGTCATGTAAGAGAGAATGTGCACAAGTGTTCTAGATTAGGAGTGCAAGAGTCATATGTCCAAGTATTGTAGAGTCAAGTGTTCATCTTGTATACAAGTGGTAAGATGAGAAGTCAAGAGTCATAGGAGAGCAATAGTCAAGTATCTAAAGAGTCACATTACTATGGCTATATTATGGAGACAATGCTCCATAGAAATGTAACAAAAAATAATGAAGAGGAACGAAGTGTAGCAAAAGAGAAGTAGAGTAATAAAGGTTGTATACATTTTGAGTAATTAATATTGTAAGTTTTTTTCATACATAGTACAAGAATGATTCAAGCTATTTACATTCATATTTCTGTATATAAATGAATGTTATTTGATTTATTATAAGCCTTGATATACATATTAATTTGCTCATATATTTCTACTCATTATAATATTATATTTGACCTTTAATATTGTGGCTATTTCATATTTGGGACCTGTGTAATATTGTGAGATATTGTGTAATATTCAGAGATATTTTGTGGTAGTAAAGGCTTAAAATCCAACAAGATCAGCTGCCATATGCAAGGGTGAATTAAATTTGTATAATTTGTGGGACTTATCCGTAATCACATGTCTACATGCTTCCTCCGAATCTCTATATCCTTCAGTTGCTTTCGTAACAACTACTATTATATTGTGAACATAAGTGATGCATATAAATTTCAAATGTAAATCTACACAAACTTGACCTCTATTAATGGTTCAGATGTCCAGTGAATAGACCCCAAATCCTTTATGGATCAGTCAATAAATGCTTGGCGCCTAGTGTCCAGAAAAAACATTAAAATGATTTTATTCTCTACTTTGCAAAATGACAAATATATGTTGTCTATGATTATTTGAACCACATTTGAGGGTTCTAACATCCTTACAAGCACTGCGAAGAATGTGATATTGAAAAGAAGCATCTTAACATTATGTCAAGCAATCTATGGCTTTCAGGAAGTAAAGATCCTTTAATAATGTTTAACAAGGGACAATAGCTCATATCTGTCCAACCATCCATCACAGTTGTGGAATTAAACTTCATCCAACTTTGCTTATGGTTATGCATTTGGGTTTTGCATATACTCATAGTTGTATCAATTAAGGTTAATCTTAGTTTGTTGTGGCTAGATGCTACAAAGCTTTGCAAAGCCCTTGTGGTGGTGTTATCATAATAAGGAAGTTCTATTAAAAATATCAGCTATATCATCTTCTACTTTCTCTTTGGCATGTAGAATATGTCCACCATGGAGTGACCTTGTTTTATTTTGTTTTATTTTATTTTAATTTATTGGGAGTTACCTTGTTTAAGACTGCTAAATCCAATTGTTGGCACTTTGGAAGTTTGGGCAGTTTTGCCTTCCTATTCATTGTTGATGTAACAATTTCTTTCAATTTCAGAAAGAGGTAAACTTTCTATGTGCCATGGGAACAGTTCCTGGGCTTTGGGGGCCGTCTCAGAGATGTGTCCCCCTGTCCTAGAAACATGTCTTGCCATCTCGGGAACCTGTTCCCCCATCCTGGAAATGCATCCCGTTGTCCTGAAAATGTGTCCCACTATGTTGGAATAGAGTAACCTACAGATTTCCTCCCCTTAGTCATTTGGAATTGCTTAGCAAGATTTGGCTTCCTTCTTTATATTTGAAAATGACCCTGCAATTTTATATAATTAGACTTCATAAATGAAGAGTTTTTTTTTTTAGAAGAAATAACTACTATTATAAATTTGTAGTGGGGTTAAGTCTCGATGCAGTTGAGCTTGGTTGATAGGTTTAGTTTGTTTGCTTGGAGTTGCATAATTATTAAATATTCCATGTTTGATGGATAGATTGAACTTTTCAAGTTATCAAATCAAGAACCAAAATAGACCAGCTCAGTAAAGTTTTTTTCTTTTTCAATGTTCACAAACTCTGTCCTGAATAAACGACACAAAAGCAAAATAAAAATATGAAGAACACAAGTTTATACTGAGAGGGGGGTGAACAGTATAAGACCACTTTTTACTTTTCTTTCCCAATCAATATTATGCAATATATCAATGGCAATATCAAAAACAGTAATCAAAGCAATGCACAAATCACCACACATAATAGAGACACCAATTTAACGTGGTTCACCCAATGTGGGCTACTCCACGGAGAAAATATTTCACTAATATTTTCTCAACAAATATCTTGGGAAACCTTTCCCTATTACAATGTTTATGGACCTTTGTCTAAAGGAGACACCAATCCCCTAATCAAGTTCGTGGATCTCTATCCATAGGAGACACCAATCCCCTTTGCTCTAGCTGGTGATCTTCTAGAGGAACTGCTACCTCCACTGTATTGGCTTATGGATCTCTATCCACTGAAGACTCTTGCCCTCACTCAAAAGACCTGTCTTCACTGCCCTAGCTAATGGACCTCTATCCACTGGAGACTATCATCCTCTATACTCTGTCACCTCCAAAGCTTGCTCTCAGCTCTGTCTCAAATTTGCACTAAACACGATCCTTAGGTCTAGCACAAATCTACTCAATCTCTGTCTCTGATCTGCACTAAAAATAGTCCTTCGGTCTAGCACAAATCTGCTCAATCTCTGTCTCTAATCTGCATTAAACACAGTCCTTCAGTCTAGCACAAATCTGCTCAACCTCTGTCCTCAAATCTGTATTAAACACAGTCCTTCGGTCTAGCACAAATCTGCTCAATCTCTTTCCTCAAGTCTGTCCTCAAGCCTTAACACAAAGCTTGACTCAATCACAAATCAATTCTGCTAGATTTGCCCCAAACGTTAACCCAAGGTTTGAACAAATCAATCAACTCTGCTCTCAAGTCTTCTCAAAGACTTGTCTCAAATCTGCATTGTAATCTTACACTAATCTATCCACAAGTCCTCTCTAGAACTTGTCCAATTTGCTCAACAAGTCTTCACCAAGACTTGCCTCAAATCTGCTCAACAAGTCTTCACTAGAACTTGTCCAATCTGCTCAACAAGTCTTCACCAAGACTTGCCTCAAATCTGTATTGTTAGCTTCCACAAAAGCTTACTCAATATAACACAAAATCCTCTTCAATCACACAAACAAGCTTCACACAAAATCTTGTTCAATATCATAGAAACATATAGAGAATTGTTAGAGACTCAATATGCTTCACACTCACAACAATGCTCAATCACTTTCAATCTCTTTTTCAAATCAATTTAGAATATAGAACAATTTGTTTCACATAACTTGAACTATCACTTCAATACTTCCACTTGACTAGGCTCAATCAACTCCACTCAACCAATCACTCAATGAGACACTCCTTGCTTACAAACCCTAGTCCAAGCATATGAACACTCACTCAATTATTTCCAACAATGCTTATCAAAAAATCTCACATGACAATGATACTCATGATATTTCACAAACCCTAGTTTCAAGATAGTTCTAAACTTCACATAACAATGATACTCATGATCTTGCACAAACCCTAATCATGCATATGAAGGTTCATTCAATGTTTCCAACAATGCTTATCAAACAAGGTTTTTATCAACAACTCTCACTCAGAAAAACCTTTAACGATCAAACTCAACAATGCTTATCAAACAACCCTTTTCACTCCAACTTAGCATTCACAACATCCAACAATCACTCACAAGGAAGATGTGCCCATACCTTTTGTTTGTTGAAGAATTGACCTCAAAACCTGTCTCAAACACAATTTCCCTCTTTGCCAATTTCAAAGGTTAGATGACAAAATATCACTCTAACACTCCCTCAAAATATTTCACAATTACAAAAATAATTAAACTCAAATACACCTTATTACTCCTTTGAAATAAGCATTCACCAAAAACATACAAAAATAAATCTCTTATTACACCTTATAACTCCACTCTAAATAACTCAATCCACCAAATAATTAAATAAAACAATTATTTAATTTCATCAACCTTATATCTCCCTAAGCTAAAAAAAAAAACCATACAACCTTAGAAGCACAAATCAATTTATAACAAAAATTTTAGTACCTCACAAAGTGCTCCCGGCGGGATTCAATCCCACATCACAGCGCCTCCAGCGCCTTAGCTGCGGTTGCCAAGCCACGTGAGCTAAGTGCTCACGTGGAAGGCAAAAGCGCCCACGGTGCTTTGTCTTCTACCTAGGCGCCAAAATCCAAAAGGCTTTGGCATTTTCGGCGCACAAAACACTACACAAGAAACTTTGCTACGAATTGAATGCGGTACCTCGCGTTCCCAAGGCGCTTCCAATTGCCGCTAGCCCACCTGGCTAGGTGGTGACAAGGCCTTCGTGCCTTGTGCCTTTTCTCCCTTCGCTACCTGTCAAAAAGGGTCAAACGGGGACTTCTTCCCTCTCTTGCTCACGAATATTGCGCACACGATTTTGCTTAGGAGATTTATTAAAATCGCGGATGGGGTTTGAAGCCTTTTAGGCTTAGGGTATTTATACCCATGCTTTGGAAATCGTTGACGTCGGCGGAGGAGATAGAATATGACATCGACACTTTATATATGCCCTTTATAACCCTAAATTTAGGGTTATTAAATTGAATTATAAATTAATAATAAAATTATTATAATTAATTCATAATTAATTTAATATTTTAATAAAATATTATAATATTATTTTCCTTGGGCCTTCTCATTTCTCCTGTAGACCTTATCTGATCACCTTGAATATTATAATGAGAGATATTATAATATTATTTCTCTTAGGTCTAGAAGCAATCTTTCTCTGATTCTTGACATCCTCTTGCACTGCTCACTGAAACTAACTCTTGACATCAATGACAACAAATATTGCTCATATTTCCAACAAAATAAAGAATATTATATTTGCAAAGTTCAACTATTTTGACCATGAACGCTTGCAATTTGACAACATCATTCCTCAAGGTACCCTTCTAAATATTTATCAATAAACTTTGTTTGTCCACTTGTTTGAGAATGACAATTGTTGCTTAGGATCATGGTGGCCTCAACATGTTTAAACAACTAGAAAGTACTTATAAGGGTAGCCAGTCACCAACAAAGTTCTTTCCAAGTCCATGCATCCTATAGACAAGTATAAATAGCTCAACAACTTGATGAAGCTTTTTTAGTGCCTGTAGTATCTGTGGAAATATAATAAGTATATTAAGCTAACCAATCAACCACTATGTCAATTTTTTTTTTTTTTTTTAATTATTATTATTATTATTATTTGTGTTTCTTTCTTTTTTGGTCCTCCCGCCCCTGATTGACCTGTAATGAAGTCCATGCTAATGGATTCCCATTTTTGGTGGGCAATGGATGCAATGGACTTGGATTTGTCATGTTCTTTGTTCTATTCCTTTTACAGGTTTGACATAGATTCACACAGTTTTCAGATCCTCTTTTACCATGTTCCAAAATAATTACTCTTTATCTGTAATAGATTGTAAGAAAGCCAAACTAACTAGAAATAGATGAGAGGTCATATCCTTTTAAAAATCATCTTCCTAAATTTAGAATTCGATAAAGTATATGTGATTTTTATAAATAATAGGTCCGCTAAAAAGGTATACCATATGGTCTTCCATTGGAACCTTTCTAGGTCTAGTTGCATAACAACAATTCTATCATCTTTTGCATATTTAGCTAGTATTTCTTCTCTTTGTTCCAGTTTTACTGCAGATACTACATGCAATTTAGGTAGCCTAGATAAAGAATCTGCAACAACATTATTTATGCCCTTCTTATATTGAATTTCAATATGTAAAACTAGATGTCATAATTTTCTTATCCACTTTGCTTGTAATTCTCTAAAATATGTCAGGATTTCAATATACTCGTATCCTTTGTTGTTTGTTGGGTTAATGATGTGCTGGCCTGATAAATATGGCTTTATTTTTCAGATAGCATGCGTTGAGACTAATGTTTTCCTATTATAGATGAACAACAACTTCTCTTTGTATTTTTTATTTTAAAATCAAATAGGATGCCAATTTTGCATTGGCACAACCCCTTTGCTAGTGCCTAAAGCATCAGATTTCACTACAGAGACATTTTAAAGATCTTAAAGTGCAAGTATAATGATAGAATACATTACTTTTTTCATTTGTTGGATGCAGATTTTATTGCCTCTGCCTATATTAGTTCTATATTTTTTGGTATGAACTGTGAGGGATGCTATGATGCCTCCAAAATCATGGATAATTTATTTCTTGAAACTGCATAGCCAGAATTCTTTTAATTCAATCACATTCTTGGGAGTGGGACAGTCAAAGATGACTTCAATCTTAGATGGATTAGCTTTGACTTCTTTCCACAAATCATCTTTAACCACTATACAATTTTGCTCTTTGCAAGTCTGATTTTGATTCTGATATAAACAGGGAATTTAATTTCAAGAGGTCAAATAATTTTGAACTAGTTCAAATGATTCTTCATATTTTTGCTTTATTGAGGACATTGTAGCTGGACAAGTTGATCTGCATGATCTCTAGGAGCACATGAATGTTTGTATGAAACCCAGTGTTCATATCAGTTGTGCATGGTCATGCATATGTTGGATGTTATATTTTGATGTTATATGTGATGTACTAAAATAGCCTGTGATGTATTAAGGTGATTTTTCGATGTTTTCTGTATATACCTATAGTTGGGTAGTTGAGCAGGTACAACAGTTACCATCTGCTACCCTCTTGCCAAATCTTATGTACCTCCTACCTTGGTCCGAGCATGATTTTGCCAAATAAAAATTGAGGCACAGTCATCAAGTTGTGTTGTATGTTTGACCAAAGATAACTCAGATGCATTGCAGTTTTATTCGAATGTGAAGAATATGTGCTGTGTGCTATATACTTGCATGTATTTGTGACTTCTTTCTATTGTATTTTCTACTATGGAACTCTATTGTAGTGTGTTGCATTGTATGTGTGTATGCATGACTAGAATACTCCCGCATGCTGCAAACATCATTAAAGAAAACCAAAACAAACTTCCTCATATAAGGCTTACAAAGTTAATTCATAAAACCTTGGAATGGGCCTGGACAATGATCATCCCAAAACACATCAATTGGAAACCAAAGTTGCCATCATAAGTTGTAAAGCTTCCCTAAATTGGTCATATTCCCACGTCCTTATCTGGTAATATCTAGAACTCTAAATCAATTGTTGCAGATATGACTTCCCCATGTGACTGAGTTGGCAATTCATCTATACATGTTATGGAGAATCTATTTCTATTTTTGATAGTCCTTCTGTTTGATTCCTTGTAGTCAATGCAAATATGGAAGTCTCCATCCTTCTCTCTTATTAACATTATTGGAGTGGCAGGGGGGTTTTATTAGGCATTGTATGGCCTCATGTTCGACAATAATTGTACTATTTTTTCATATGTATTCTTAAATGGCTTCGGATTCCTGGAGTGAACAATGATTGATTTGGCCTTGTTTCTAGCTCAATGATATGTTCCTGTCCTCTATCTGGCAGAAGTCCATGAGGTAGACCTTGGGAGACATCCTCAAATTCATTAATTGGTTCTGCTTCTTTTTGTGTTGCTGATTGTTATGCCTATGCCCCCATGCAAACTCTTTATAGAATCACACTAGGAAGCAAGACACATTTCAATTTTAGCAAGCTGTTCTAACATTTTCTTTGCCAAAATAAGTGTGACTGCCTACCATCAAAGTCTTCTAACTGTTGTATTGTACTATGTCATCCAAATTGATGTGGATTTACCCCAATTCTTCAACTACTATCCTCCTATGACAGCATCAGCTGCCACTAAAGACAAAACTTGAAATTAAAGCTTAATTTGCAGCTGTCTAATTACAATTTCATCCTTCAGATTTTCCTTTGCAACCCATCATGTTATCATGTGGAAGACAGTGACATTTGTTTTTGTAATGGTACAACTGTGAGGTCCACAAATGTCGACACTCTGAATGTAGGAAGCTGTGACTGTTGTTGGAATTGATGAGGTCACCAATGTTTGACTTTTCACTTTTTCTTTACCCTCGAAATCTGGCAAAGGGTATTTCCAACATGATTCCAAGGGAGACAAATGGTAGTTCTAGCTATTCTTGGTTTTTGTTATGGGAATTTTCTATGTTTCTGCTGTTTTTTAATATTAAATTTAGCATTGTACTTATTATTATTTCCCACAAATTCCATTATCTGGATCCTTCTATGGGATATGCACTTGTATTCGGTGGACCACACCTTTGTACAACTAAAACATGTGCCCTTTGAGAGTAAATTGGCAATGATAATGAGGCTTACTCTCTTTCCTCTTCACTGACCAACCATAGAGTTTAGAGGAGAATTAGTTTTCACATTACATTTTGATTCTCTTTTGTCTGTTGGAGTATTTTTGAAGGTACCTCTTGCAATAAGGTGGCCCTAAACAACCTTTGAATAATCTTCAATTTATTGAATTGGATCCCCAAGACTTATAGAACTCTTAGGGATTTGACATACCTCTTGATGGATTATTTTAGGTTGGTAATACATAGCACAACATATTCAAGAGAATTTTTTTTGAAAAGTAAACTCGATTGGCAGAATTTGTTTGAGTAGTAAATCATGATGCATTTTTTCTTCATATTCTTGACAGCCAAGGAGTAATCTTCTTGGGCACAAGCCTCGATGTTAAGATAAAAACCCATCACAAATTGGTCCTAGTTAGTTATCCCGTGCTGATCATTGCTGTCCTATAATTTGCCACCAAGCAAAAGTGCATCTCAAGGCATAACTTGTAAAAGGTTTGATTTGTGGCAAAATCATAAATATTGAAAATTTCACAACTTGTTTACGATACAATTTATTAATTTCACAAGAACTAAACTTCAAAGAAGACCAAATTTAAAAGAATTCATGGTACATTGTAGTAAAGATCAAAATGTAATTCAACTATGTCATGAGTTGTTGTTAAAAATTGGAATTGCTTATGAGTATGCCAGTAATCCTAAACCATATGATTCTAAAAGGATTAATTTCACAAAAACTAAACTTCAAAGAAGACCAAATTTAAAAGAATTTATGGTACATTGTAGTAAAGATCAAAATGTAATTCAACTATGTCGTGATTTGTTGTTAAAAATTTGGAATTGCTTATGAGTATGCCGGTAATCCTAAAGCATATGATTTTGAAATGAACGATGGCGAGATGCAAACATTGAACCACAAGCCTCAAGGATCAAGGTGTTAAAGATACACCACATTAACCAAAAAATAAGAGACTAGAAATAATAGTAACAAGATAATGGAAGCTAAACAAGAACTACAATATCATATATCATAATGAAGTATAAAATACAATGGAGAAGCCTTACTTAAATAGGCAAGGAAGATCCACCTCAACTGTAGGATCAACAGAGAGATAAGGATCAATATCCACTATACAAATAGGGAGGTGCCATATGATCCATAGATCTGTAACTGCCATGGGGAGAAAAGATCTCAACCCTCCAAAAGTAATCAATGAGTGTAACTCCCTAGGAATCTAATAAATGCCAAATATCCCCATAATATCTAAATAAGATAAAACAAATATCCACACATAAAGTGGGTGGGGAAAAATAAACTAAACTAATATAAAAATAAAGTATCTAGGTGAGTATGAGCTAGAATTTTAAACATCTATTCTAACACCTCCCCTCTAGGGGCCAAAAAGAAGTGGTATATCTACAATATGAGTCTTGGCAACAAGGCCTGATCAGGTACCCATGTACAATGTGTATCCAAAAGATCTCAAACCAGAAGGTGGAAAACCACGTGGGAAAAAACCATCCTACTAGAAAGAGAGAAGTAAGAATGGAGCCAAGGAGTGCTCCCAACACCCCCCTAGGATGACAAGCTCCATGAAGAAGTCCTATGAAGAAGTGGATGCCTCTCCAACAAAAAATGTGTCTCCTACGAGGAAGAAAGTAGCCATGAAGCATTCGTCAAATGTCTTCCCACTCCAAGTGAGTGTGAGAAGATGGGAACAAAATGTAAAATGACAAAGTAGAATCCTCCGAAGAAATCCAAAGTGAAGAAGATGTCACCAATGAATTATGAAATGAATCTCCAGGAATTTCAAATCCCAAATCAACATCCAAAAGATCAATGTGCACAAAACCATGAGTGTGCAAAAGTGGAAGAGATGTGTGAAGAGCATCCATAAAGGAAGAATCATTAATTTCCTGCTGCATAAGTGATGAAGAGCCCGTGGAAGCAGTAAGAGAAAGAAGTGGAGGCTTAGAAATCTCAAAAGAATCAACATGGTCTTCAAGATTACTAAGCGAGAGTCGAACCAAAGACAAAATATCTGTATCCAACTCCTGTAGGAGTACATCATCCAATGTGAAAGATAGGAGAAGAAAATGGTGGACAAGGTGGCTCACACAAAGGAGGGCACACCACAAAAGGGTCCTCAAAGGAAGAAGTACATGGAGGAGATACAATGTATACATCATCATCAAATAAATGAGTGAGCTCCTCATACATGTCAAGAAAATCACGTGTGACACTCAATGAAGAGAGAGGCAACATCATCCAAGAAGTCATCCATATGTAAGGATGTAACATGCCATGAAATGTTGTATATGCTGCAACATCAACATGACCATCCACATAAAACAAGTGTGGAGATGTGTCCTGTAAAATATCTGAAGTAGGTATTGTAGCATCAACCTCATCATCCAAAATATCATGAGATAGTGACTCCAAAAACAAAGAAGCGGGTATTGTAGCATCAACCTCATCATTCAAAATATCATGAGATAGTGACTCCAAAAACAAAGATGCAATTTCACAAAAGATGTCTTCCATAAAAGCAATTGTAAGAGAAGGTGCATTGGGTAAAAAATTTCTTCTCAACATATGATAAGCAAGGTGAGGTGTGTTCTTGTGAACTCCAATAAATTTTTGAAGCTCCCCATAAACTGAATAATAAAGCATGCTAGAGATCCTTAAATTATTCATGAACCATGTCCTATACTCCTTATATTTCACCATTGGTTTGGGTTTTGGAGTTATGAACAAAGGATCCAAACCTTCACTTTTACATAATGAACAAAGTACCTTAAACCATGCTTCAAAAATTTTAGCATTTGCCTCTATGCTAAGTTTAAAAAAATAAGTTTCCAAGATGTCCGCAAAAGTAGAAGAGCCCCTCCAAAAATCAAATGTCATTATAATGTAAGAAGTCTAGTGTGATGTCACAAGGTGGTGCAAAATGCCACAAAATCATATCAATGCACAAATGAAGCCTCCGAACTTTGAAAAATATCCAAAGGAATTCTCAAAAGAATCCCCTCCTTCAAACTAAGTGCCTCAATGAGGAAGATTGGTACAAGAGGATGCACCACAACAAATCAAGGGAAGTCAAAGACAAAGGACTACTCAAACACAACGATGTGTAGGCTCCTCCAATACTAAAAACCAAGTAAGTTGATCACAAAGGTCTAAACTAAGTGGACAAACAACAAATAAGTGCAAAAAAATAAAAATAACTTTCCACAATGCAATATAATGAGAGTGCATCATAAAATCATCATAAATTTTCGAATACAAATCCAAATGATCTGAAATTTTAGAAATAGATCAGAAACATGATTTTACAGTCTTGGAAAAATTTTAGCTAAGCAACTCCGAATATTTTACCCAAAAGGATGGGTTTACTAAAAATAGTAAAATCACTATAACGTTCTAAATACAGCTCCAAATGTGCTACAATTTTAGGTGAGTATCTCTGATGGGATTCTCCAGTAATGTATAAAATTTTGTAGAAAAATTCCCAGCTGTTATTATTATATGATCAAAATAGTAGATCTGTACCTGTTTTACCAAACCCCTTATAACTTTCAAAATATCCAACAAAAAATACTAAAATTTTACAGAGAGGTTTATATGATAGATCTAAAGAACCTCCTAAAATTTTGCAAAAAAAATTCAGTTTTTTGAAAGATATGTCCATTTTCCAGACGGGATAGGGTTTTGAGAGAAAAAAAGGCAGAAATGTTAGCTTTTGGAGCCTTAAACTTAAAGGAAATGTGATCACAAGTATAGAAATAAGCATGCAATATTATAACTATGATAATGGAAACTTAACATGCATGAAAATATGATAGAAAACTTGATACAATGCTCTAGAAATGCTCATATAAGAAAGCTCACGAAAATTACAATGCTCCTATCATGGAGTTTACAACTCCTCCATGATATCAAAATGGAGCTACATTGTGACTACTACTACACTAATCTATGCACTCCACAACTCCTCTCTCAAACACTCACAATGAGGCCTTTATATAGAAATATAGATTCCTTGCCTCTCACTCAACCCTAAGACTCATGTACATGTGGACTACATGCACATTTACATCATTGCACATTCTAACACTTGTGCATTTATTAAATTACTCTAATAAACTATTTATCTCCTAATATAATCCTAATCTAAATATGTACCCATGAAGGTACATTAGTAAAGAACCAAATGATGTAATATATTCCAACACCCCCTTGTATTACATTATTTGGTTTTGAAGACTTTAGTCTTCAATATGGATCTTTGACTCTTGAATAGTCTTCATCTTGATGAGGTTCTTTTCCTTCTATTATTTTTAGTTTACCTTGCATTGTATTCCTCCTTGATCTGATGCCTCCTCTTCTTCTTCTTTCTTGTCTTTGGTTCTAGTTATTGTACTTTCATATGTGGTTGTACTATCACCTGATTCCTGCAACAGTATTTTCCTTTTGCCTTTGTCCTTTTCACTACTATCCTTGTTGTGTACAGAAACTTTTGAACAAGCATCATGATAAAATTTTGAGTTAGTAGATCTTGAAGTACTAGTACTACATGATGCTTGAAACATTTTCTCTAGAAATGATTCATCTATCTTTGTTTTTACTTTGAGTAGTTCAATTAATTCTTTTTGCTTTGCAACTACTTCTTTGTGAGTTTGAAGTGAAAGTAATGCCATGTATAGAATATTCCCAAACTCCAAAGGAACTGGAATATCTTTCTTTTCATTCTCAATTGCTTCAATAAGCCTAGCATGAAGATAAAATTCCATAGTAGTGAAATCTTCTTTTAGCACCTCACTATAGATCAATCTTGAACCAAGATCTAAGTTCTCGGTTTTATTCAGAAGACTCTTGATTCCTGATTTAATAACATTAATCTTTTCCCTTCTAATGGTGTTGTTCATATCATTGTTTACTTCACTTTTTGAGGTTGACATCTTTATCTTCCTTTTTGGTTTGGGTTTTGTAGTATTAACCTTTGTAGTAGTCTTCCTTATAGCTCCCTAGTAATGCTATAAATATGATTCACTTTTATCACTTGCAACCAACTATTTGTAGAAATTTTTTAGAAATGCAATTTCAAAGATAAGAGTTCAATATCTTTAGTTGGATTGTCTATGTCCTTCAATCTTCCAACTATAATTTTGATGCAAGCAATATCTTAAACTATGATTCAATGCAATAATAGGTTTCTAAACTTCTAGAAATTCAGTTGAAGTAGGATTCCTTATATCTCCCTAATTAGAAGTTTTGTTTTGAAAGTTTATATATTTGCAAACTAACCTTATATCTCCTTGTTAAAATTTGCAAATAGTTGAAGCACTAATAATAAAGATTTTAATGCTTCTAATTTCTTCTTTCTTCTCAAAAATAAGTAATGTGATTTCTAGGGTATCTTCCACTACCTTATAACTCCTACTAAATATCCCTAGATTAATATTAAAGTTGATATGTATAATATTATCACTCCTTACAGCTTTATGAAGGCAATAAAACTTAGATATTACCTTTATATCAAGCGCTTGCTTACTATGGTATGAATCTGGCAGTCACCTTGTGGTCTCCTCCAATGGTAGAATGTTGTCCAACACTTTTCTATGGCATATTTTCATTCTTCAATGTTGTCCCTACGTTCTTCAATGCACTCCTTTTGGCTTTAATGCTCCTCAACACTTTGCTATGCCCTTGCTTCACTTTCCACTTTGTTACATGCTCTTGCATATGCCTCCAATATGGCTGTCCACTATGACAAGTGTCACGATTCTTTAAGGCAACGGACTTCCTTTCGTTGGGCGTTACTAGGTTGAGTAAGGATTAAGGTAAATGATACCAACTTGAGCGTTATACCTTAATGACAGGTTGAGACAAGTGGAAATGATTTTCTTCGCTTGAGACGTTTCTATGTTGTGCTTCCTTTTGAGAGATATACGCCACGTCCTCAACGGCTTTTAAAGAGCATTACATGATTGAGCGTTGTCCTCCCTATTTCTTATAACATCTAGAACTCTGATGCGCACTTCTGATAGGATGGAATAATGGCTTGAATTCCTCTTTCTTGGCATATAATGGCTCTACCACATGCTACATCATTGCTTCATTTGGTGTGTTGTAACTTCTCTACCAAATACCTCCATGTTGCTTTGTTTGGTGCATGGTTATCTTCTTCATTCATTGTGTAATGATGTCTTCTTCCTTCACTACGCTTGTGAGTTAAGGTTTCAATATGGTGCTTCTATTGCAAATTTTCACCTCCTTTGGTGAGTTTGAAGATCTTAAGTACTTGGTACTTTGGCCACCTCCTAGACTTGTTAGAACTCTATCCAAACTGTTGTCTTTGATGAGAGCCTAACTTCTTCGATGTGCGTGCGATAGTGAATTACAAGCAATGTTATGAGCTATGTTATCCACTCAACTAAACCTATGATCAATGTGGTCTATTCACTGTGTATTGATTATATTTGCACTCTTTCTTGACATCAATATGCTACTTGTGCTCTCCTTTTAGATTGATGAGTGGACCTTTCAACCTTTCTTTGCCTTCACCAAAGGCCAATCTTAAATCTTTTGATGCTAGATGTCTCTAAACAAACGTCTTTCTCCTTCTATGGCTATCACCTCCTTGTTATCTGCAACTTGTACATAGGTTTACTCTTGTTATCCCTTTGTTCTTATGTAGCTATGCTTCAGATTCTAAGCATGGTGCTCTTAGTAACTTTCCTTCTTGAATAGTGCTTAGCTTTCCTGACTATTGCACTTTGAGTGCTTTCAATATGAGCTCTCTTATGACACCTTTAATCTTGATGCTATGCAAATGTAGAGTAGACGTTTTCCCCCTTGTGCTCTTAAACCGAGCTTGTAGGTTTCAATTGTTGGTTGGTATGGATTGAAGCAACTATTGCCTTCACACTTTTGGCAATATCCTTCCTGCTTGGTTATTCCTTTCACTTTCACTAAATCAAGATTTTTCAATGAAATATTTTGCACTATAGATTATGCAAATTTGTAGTCTTCTTTTACTTAGAATAAACAATAGAATGTTGATACATTTCTTTCTCTCGAAATATACCTAACTTCTATTTTCTTCTATGTGCAGGTTTGAACCTTGTAGACTTATAACTTTTGCACTACCTTTGAAGACTTGAAATGAAACTTTTTATGCAACCTTTAAAATTTTGTAACTGGTGCTTTATAACCTTAATAGAAATCCAAATATAAAAAGCTCAACTAATGAACTTTTGCACCTTTTGTTGCATACCTTTTTCCTTGTAGATGATGATGATGATAGTGACTTTAGTCACTTAAATTTGCTGCCTTTTGTAGATGTTATTGCAGCTCTTCTAGGCTATCCAAAATAGCTCACTTGCTCACCTTTTTGCAGCTTCAATACTTGACTAATATGCTGCCCAATACTATAACTTGGTGGCTTAAATGCTCCTTCAGGATGTACCTCTGAAATCTGATCTTTAGCAGTCACTAACGCTGCCCAAATTGCTACCTTTTTCTATCCTCAAATCTGAAAATTTTCAGATTGTAAAGTAGTCAATACCTTCACTGAAAAACTATCCTTGAATCCCAAAAATTTGGTAGGATCCTCCCCCAAATCATAGCTGAGATGTTCACTCAAGAACCCTTCAATGATGGCCCCCAAATCTCTCAGATTTGGCAGTTTTTCTATCTCCTTTCTCTTGCCGAATTCTGACTTCAAACTAGATCTCCTCCTCAAACAATCTATCAATCTTGAGATCTATTCCAAACTACCTTGTGATTTGACAATCTTCTTGCCAAACCTTCTCCTTTGGGCTTGTTGTCGGATGGCGACAATTGTCCCAATTCCTTAGCTATCTCGAGCTTCTCCCTTGGTAGTAATTTCTCCAATGAGTTCTTCTAGGAACTCCTTCAATGAGGCTCACCAAGCCTTCTTCTTGTTTCTCCTTGAGACCTCTCCAAGGTCCTCAAACTTGCAGCTTCAAAATCTTCAATGAGACCTTCCTTGGCCTCTTCAATCTTCAACTATGGAAGTTTCATAGTGAGATCTTCTTCTAGGATCTCCTGAATCTACTGCTACTGAAATCTGCAATAGAACATTTGTTAGTTCTTCTCAATGCTCAATCTTCCAATATGGAAGTTCTTCAATAGGGCCTTCAATGGACCTCTTCTTCAATGTGAAGTTTTCAGTCTTCAATGGAGATCACCAATCTCCAATATTTTCTAGGACTCTTCTCCTTGAGTCTCTTCAATATTCAATGGGGTCTTCTTTCTAGGACCTCCTTCCTAGATTTGCAATCTTCAATGTGGCTTCCTTGGCCACTAGATCTCTCCTCAATATTTCAACTAGGAGTCTTCAATCTACAAATCTCTCAATGGGACCTTTCTCCTTAGGCCTCCAAATATTCAATCCTTATTTTTCTACAACAAATAATTAATCCCTACATGAGGAAAGTAACATCGACCTTCAGGCAATGAAGATGGAGTTCTTCTCTATCTATTGTAGGAAGCTTCCCACCTTCTAAGAGTTAATTTTTTGCAACAAGAAAAACTTAGATGATAGTAACCCAATGGTTTTCCTGAAAACTTCTTTTCTCTCTTGCAATGAAATATTAGAGATAATAAAAATTCCTATGACTCTAAAGAAAATAATCTTCACTAGTTGGATTGCCAATCTAGTGGATGCAATGCTGAGTTCTAGTCTTCACAAGTTTTTGCAACTCTGTGGAAAAACTCTAGCCAAATCAATCATGTGGCTTTCTCTACTTTCTATTCTTCTATCTAGAGCTACTTCTATCAAAAATCTATTGTGATGGTATTTGCATGCAGCGATGCACTATGGCTGATCCAGTTTGTAAATACTCAACAATAGCAATGGTGATCACTTTGTGATTTCCTTTGATCCACCGTGGCTCTGATACCATTGTTAGCTTTTGGAGCCTTAAACTTAAAGGAAATGTGATCACAAGTATAGAAATAAGCATGCAATATTATAACTATGATAATGGAAACTTAACATGCATGAAAATATGATAGAAAACTTGATACAATGCTCTAGAAATGCTCATATAAGAAAGCTCACGAAAATTACAATGCTCCTCTCATGGAGTTTACAACTCCTCCATGATATCAAAATGGAGCTACATTGTGACTACTACTACTACACTAATCTATGCACTCCACAATTCCTCCTATCCTCAAACACTCACAATGAGGCCTTTATATAGAAAGATAGATTCCTTGCCTCTCACTCAACCCTAAGACTCATGTACATGTGGACTACATGCACATTTACATCATTGCACATTCTAACACTTGTGCATTTATTAAATTACTCTAATAAACTATTTATCTCCTAATATAATCCTAATCTAAATATGTACCCATGAAGGTACATTAGTAAAGAACCAAATGATGTAATATATTCCAACAAGAAATGATGATTTAAACCCTCAGAAATATTTAAACCCTAAAACAAAATGTTGCAAAAAATGAAACTCCAAGAAGATCTTCGAGATGGAGGGTGAAGTCGCATGAGGAGAAGAGTGTTGGTAGGTTGTGGTTGATCCACAAGAAGAAGGGTGAGCAAACAAAGCCCAATAAAACCCTACATGTGCAATCCACCACCAAGAGATCCTCCAACCATGTCTTCAAACCCTTGAAAATGGAACACCAAGGAACCGAACAACAACAAACCCTAAAAAATGAATGCCTTTATAATTTAGGCTTTTCAGATCTGATTTTTACAACAAAGAATTTTGCAGATTTGAGAAATTTGGAGTCACAAAAAACAATCTTTTACAAAGTTGTATGCAACTCTCCGAATTTGACACTTCTCAGTTTAATTAATGCAACTGACTTACATAAAACTAAAAGCCACTCTAATTAATGCAGAAACTCTTCCACTCAAATATTAATGCCAAATATTTATCCTCACAAACACATGAGTTGCATGCAAGGAAAAGTTGTAGGTGAAACCAAAATGAAGAAAAAAATTGCAAATCTCCACTCCACCAGATTGTAGCAGTAATTCTGTGAACTTTCAGACAATCAAATTTCCAGATATGAGCAAAAATCAAGAAATTTGCAGACTGTGTGCAAGAAAAAACCTGCATAAAGAATTTTTTTTTGTAATCCGCACAGATCGACGACGTTCAGCAGGATAGATCAATGGTGATCTGTGATCTACAGCGATTTAGAGCACTTGATCAACAGTGATTCTGCAACTTTATACCAGCAAGTAAAGTACCCCAAAAAGCATCAAAAAAACTGAAACTTTCTATGTAACTCCGTGGTCAGAGGGGTCAACCAAGATACAATGAAGGGCCAAAAGATATAGAAGCTCTTTGCAAAACAAATAGAAGACAATTTTTTTTTCATTAGAACTTCCAATCTCCAATTGCAAAACCTTCAATACGATCCGATTGCACGATCCTCAACAATGGATGTCTTCAACAGTCCTTCAAGCTTTGATACCATGAAAGGAACGATGGTGAGATGCAAACATCAAACCACAAGCCTCAAGGATCAAGGCGTTAAAGATACACCACATTAACCAAAAAACAAGAGACTAGAAATAACAGTAACAAGATAATGGAAGCTAAACAAGAACTGCAATATCATATATCAGAATGAAGTATAAAATACAATGGAGAAGCCTTGCTTAAATAGGCAAGGAAGATCCACCACAGTCATAGGATCAACAAAGAGATAAGGATCAATATCCACCGTACAAATAGGGAGGTGTGATATGATCCATAGATTTGTAACTGCCATGGGGAGAAAAGATATCAACACTCCAAATGTAATCAATGAGTGTAACTCCCTAGGAATCTAATAAATGCCAAATATCCCCATAATATCTAAATAAGATAAAACAAATATCCACACATATCCAGCTTTGTGCCATTTTATGAGATGCATCCTGCATGCAATCAACTCAAGCTCATCATACATTTGCTCTTCATGAATTGTGTTAAGTGCTCAAGCCTTCTTCAATTTCTTCTCGGATTCATAGAAATTCAAATTAATTGAATTATTCAACATCAAAAGGACTTTGGAAAGAGTGTTGATTCTATCAGAGATGGGTGAGACCGTGAGAGTCACTCTGACAGCCTGAGCTACAAATCCACATCTGGCACAAATGCTAGGCATGGAATGATACGAGCTACCTGATGGAGAGTCATTTGTAGCATGTATAATGCTTGAAAAACTTTCTTTTTTTAGAGCTAGCTCACAGTGCATTTGTAGGGTGCGTTACCTGTAGAAATCCTTTAAACATGCTTTTTCCTTAGGTAGCAGGGTTTTGTCTGATGCAATGGCATTAATGGAGCCCGGGATTGCTCTGGCACTGCTGCCTACTTCCTTATTTAATCCCATGGTTTTCTTTGTCATACCTCCGTGATTTTCATTAGCCTTCCTCGACCTAGCCAAATTGACTTGCTCGCTGCTTAGCACCTCCAAGTTGTGATCCACTAGCATTGGCCTGCACACATTTTCTTGCGTACTCTCTTGAAATGGCTCTCCGCTAATTTTATGCTTCTATTAACAATCAAATCCGTTCTAGCATGATTCATGGAAACCATTCTTCCTTTGCCAAACCGAACCACTGCAGTGCACCCACCTCTTTCCCCATGCTGGGTGTTTGCATGGATTTTGATCGGCATTTTCCAAACCTCTTCTTGTCCTTTCCTCCATTTGTCCACGTGGGCCCCCCTTGAACCTCCTTGTTCATGGTGGTTGATGAGCAGGATGCATTGTCTCCAGATGCCCTCCCATCCTTCCAGCCTTAATGACTAGGAGAACAGGTAGAAAGTAGTTTTCAAGATCACATTATCTATGTTCCAATATTAACAGCTAAGTGATACAACCAGCTTGACACTCAAACATTTGCCAGTTTGTAACATCACACATGAACACAAGGGCATACAGACCCAAAATGATGTCCATATTGAGCATCTTAGGTGGAATTGCAATGAATAATAAGAGAATCCTATTAACATTCCTTAGAGACATACTTTTCTTTCTAAAACCAAGTTTCTTCCATTTTATCTTCATTGTTATTGGTTCAAAATCATGCCTAGAATTAAAACATTGAGTAACTTTCCTTCTTGTGGGTTCTGTTTTGTTTTGTGATTTTCTGTGACAAACAATCTTGTTACACATTTACCTCTGAAGTCATTGCTAATGCACCTCTGCATGATTATTAAAAGTAATGGCAAGATAAGAAAAGCGGCATGTTCTATGCCATTTGTATATGCACACACTTCAAATAAGTCCTTTTGTCTTGTTCGTCTCCTGCTAAACAAGAGCTTTGAAATTTGAATGTCTCCATGATTTCTCTAGTACTATTGATTCAATGTTAAAATGCACATGAACGTAATATTCCTGAACCACTCAGGCTTGGTTTTGCTGTGCTCTTCCCCCACTCAGTCAGGCCCCACACTTGTAATTGAGATTGGGCCCCTTTTCTGAGAGCTTTGGTTGCTGTACACAAGACATTCTTCTCCACATATCTGTTTTCATGCTTTTACTCATACTTATACTGTTATTCCTCAGGATCAAAGCAGTCTAGATTGGCCTTTTCACTTTGACACTACTATCGCTCATACTAACTCCATTGCCCCTCTGTTGCACTTCCCACTCAGAAAGGAGAAATCTTCTCGTCTTGCCAATCTTTTGAAGCTTGTGAATTACTGCCAACCTGTGCCATTTGTTGTTGGAGAACCTATTGTCTGGCCTTTTGCTCACACTTACTACCTCTTGACCAAACCAGACTTGCTCCAAAGAACACCTTATTGGTATTAGAGTCAATTTATTATTTGTTTATTTTCTTTTTTAATGTGAGCTTGAGGATGCCATATCCTTTTTTGAAATGCTCCACAACTCCTCTGCCTTTGATCCTCCATCTAAGGAGTTAAAATAGAATTGGCCTTCCTTTCCCAAGGGCAAAACTCATTGTGTATCTCAGCCCTTGGAGTTGATTCATAGTGACATTTATGGTCCAAAAGCCAAATTGTCTGTTTCTAGATCAAAGTATATTCTTACATTTCTTGATAAATTTTCCAAGTTTCTTTGGATATACTACATCAAGAGCAAGGATGAGGCTTTTGGCAAATTCAAAGCACTGGTACATTATAAAAGAGGGAAAAAAAAATCAAGTGCTCGAGGATAAATAGAGGAGAATATAGGAGCAATGAGTTTGAGAATTTTCTCATGGAGCATGACATTATGAGGTAGCGATCTGTTCACTATACATTTTAACAAAATAGTGGCTGAATAGAAGAATAAAGTCATCATGGAAATGATACTGTGTATTATTCACGCTAAAAAATGGATCTTAAATTTTGAGGAGAGGCTATACATTGTGTAGCACATGTCATCAATAAGACTTGTACGTGTGCATTCGAAGATATGCCTCCCTAGAAGAGGTGGACTGACAAGAGAATCTCAATTTTGCACTTTTTGATCTTTGGTTCCAAAGGATGGGCACACATTCCTGATAAGTGATAGAACAAGCTCAATGTTAAGATTCAAAGTTCATATGTATTGGATATAGTGAAGACATGAAAGCTTATAGACTATGATCTTACTCCTTGCACAATTATTACTCATAAAGATGTCATCATTGAGATTTTACCCATAGGCCATCTGGATCTTTCTCTAAGCTTCTTAACGATGTGGATCCATCTAACTATATTTTTGTTGAAATTACACATCTCCCAAGTGATATTATCATAGAATCTTCTAGCATGAATACTTTGTATGAGTATTACCTTCCTCTCCACTATTTTTGTTGAGGACATCCTTGTTTAGTCTATTTTTGCTAATCGTTTTGATGATGAATTTCCTTCTTTATTTTCCAACACTTCTCTTGCCTCAAAGCCAATGATCAAGTAATAAAAAACCACTCCCAAGGATGTGTAGCATAATCTTAAGGAAGAACAAGTCAGAAAACCCATGGATTCAGAGTGTGATCCTACTACTTATGGTCGGGTGAAAGGATTTCCCAAATGAGAGGAAGCTATGACTACTGAGTATAACTTAATTACGAAGAATGTAAGCTAGGAGCTTGTGCCAAAGCTTAAAGACAAAAATTTCGTCAGATATAAATAGGGCTATAAGACCAAATATGGAGCTCATGGTATTGTGGAGAAATGTAAAGCTCGACTTGTTGCTAAGGGATTCTCTCAAAAGGAAGGCATTGACTAATGAAATCTTGGTCATTGTTGCCCATGGACTTTATTCTTAGGATTCTTTTCCTTGCTGAATCTTTCAAATGGCAAGTTCGTCAAATGGCTGTTAAGTGTGCTTTTTTCATGGGGATCTATAGGGTGAGGTTTATATGTTACAGCCACCTGGCTTTGTGCATAGTAGGCCCGCACCTTTGGTTTGCAGAACCAAGAAGTCCTTGTATGGACTCAAGTGGGCACCACATGCATGGTTTGAGAAGATTCACATGTTTTTTCTTTGGTTGTGGATTCTGTTGCTGTGAGTGTTAGCATGATATTTACATTACACATCACGATGATTAGACTCTCATCATTCCGCTATATGTTGATGACTTGATTATTACTAGAATTTTAACTTTTATAATTTAGGATATGAAGCTATGGCTTAAAGAGTCCTTTGAGGTGACATATTCAGGTCTACTGCCTTAATTTCGTGGTGTCTAGATTACTCAGTCTTCTACAACAGGCTTCCTTTTTCAGCCTCCATATGCGTTGGATCTTTTACAATAGTTCAAGTTGGAGAATTGTAACTTAACTTGCAATTGCTTTGCATTTTGGGTGAAAGTTGAGGCTAAGTGTTCCTCCCCTTTGGTTGATGCCACTCTCTACAAGTCTTTGGTTGGCAGTCTTCATTATGTGATACATACATCACCTTTGTTTTTTGTCTCATATCCATATACATGCAGAGATCTCTTGGGAGTATTAGAAGGTCATTGAGCAAACTGTGCGATACATCAAAGGTACTCTTCACTTAAGTATGGATTACACTGTTGGTTTTCACATTAAGAGGGATGTTGGAATTGGTGTAAGTCTTCACTTTGGTCACGGCTGACATTTGTGATACTTTAGCATATTTTGTAAAAGGCCTACAGGCCCACCGTCACTTTGTACATTGACCCATCTATTAATGAACAAACCAATAATAAGTTGACATGTCATATTATTGAGATCCATGAAATGTATCTTAAAGAGTAGAAATTCCTCCACTCACAAATCATTGTATCCTCTTGTTCTATTCCTCTTTTTCAATGTTTAAATGAATTATTGGTGTCTATTGATGTCACCCTATATCTTATGTTTCTTTTTGTGCCATATCGCTGTGGTTATTTCCTTTCAATGACTCTAGATGCTATATTGGTTCTAGTCGATTCTCTCATGGCTATATTGTGAAAATTTTCAT
Source organism: Wollemia nobilis (assembly GCA_028583015.1). Taxonomy (NCBI): domain Eukaryota; kingdom Viridiplantae; phylum Streptophyta; class Pinopsida; order Araucariales; family Araucariaceae; genus Wollemia; species Wollemia nobilis. The sequence goes on along the minus strand of JAQPPZ010001560.1, from coordinate 1,967,026 downwards.
TAAGTAGAGATAAAACTGATAACGAGTATTTGGCTCTATAGCTTGAACTACAAAAGAGGGGGGGTAGTTGGACCTCTACTACAATATGTAGCTAGTTGTTTATGCCTTGTATGAGAGTAAGAGAACTGAGTTACTCTAGTGGCAACTCGTGAATGGGTGCATTGTCTCAATGAGCTATCACTCTGGCTAATTGTAATACTCAACTAGTGCTTGACAGCTTCAACAGTCAGAATAGGACGAAGAAAGGAATAATGAATCTGGTGATCCTTGGAGTTCCCTGTAAAGGCTGATATCTGAAATGACAGCTTCTTAAATGTAAAGGGCCAAAGTTCTTCTAGTTGGGATAGTGAAAAAAGGTAGCTAGAGACCCTCCTGAGTCTCTTTACAAACAGTGATATCTCCCTCAGTCGCATATTAAATGGGACACCTGAAAATAATGTGCTCCTCCATATACACATCCTAGAAAAGGCAAAGACAACAAATCCTGTTGTCTTGTGGAATATGATGAGAGTGGATTTTCAGCTAGGCAAGGAGGCTCTAAGGCTATTTGAGCAATTATATTGTCGTTATTTGAATTTCAAAATTGATGTTGGTGCTATCAACAATCTGCAAGAAATGCTTCTTTTAGAAATCCATCTTAGGGCTGCCAGGCTTGGGGGAGGGGGGAGGCGAATCCAACTGACCTAGCTTTATATGTCCCGTCTCTAATAGCTTCATTGAAGCCTAGTTTCTTGTAGTTATCAAGAGTCAAGACAATAAAGCTTTATGTAATTCCTGCTGTAAATTAAAGCCTACCCTGTTTTATACATGTATTGTGAATGCTGTGTTAAAACCGTGATAACTGGTTGACAAGCAGTATGCTTCATCTCACATAATATATTATTTTCAATTCAATTGTTACATCTGTGGGGTTAATTATCGTAGATGTTATTGCTTCTTAATCTGAAAGAATAAGGCGACTACATAGCAATATAAATTTATAACATGCTTGCAAGTTAAACTTCTCGATATAATTTTTAATCGTATAATCTCCTGTTGCAATTTTTGTTTGCATGACTGTTTTAACAGTCCATTCAAAAAAGTCGTGCTTTATCTTAAAATTAGACGTTGACATACTTGTAACATATGCAGGTTGTTGATGAAACTGATAGGCTACATAGAGAAGCATATCAATACTGGCTTCCTACTGTACTTCATGCAGCACAATTAAATGGCCATGTGAACATTGGAGCTACATTGAATTCAGTATCTGCAAGGCTAGGTCCAATGACAACCCTCAGGAGAGCGTAAGATCTAGACATCAAACCATTTATTATTCCTGTATTCATTAGCTTATTTTCTTATAATCAGGGATGCGATTTCATTTTCCTTTCAGAGGGAAGGTACATTGATGTTTTTTAGTGGTAATTCTACTGGTTTGTGTCATCTTTTTTCTAGTGGTGTTGAAAGAGGTTTCAAAGGTAAAATGTACCCAAGACTCATGAAGATGATTTTATCTGCTACTCTGACTAGAGATCCAAGCATACTCTCTCAGCTTGATCTCCATCAGCCCTTGTTCTTGAATTCAAGTGGTGCAGAAAAACCTTACAAGCTTCCTGATCAATTGTAGATTTACACGTTGGTACGATGTTATTTCTATAAAGCTATGTATTGTAATTTGCAAAGTACATCTCTCCTCAAAGTAGCTATTTGTAAACATAAATTATTAAATTAATATCAGTTGTGGATCTCCATCTTTGAGTATTACTAACTACAAAGAACTTTCTTTGGATTTGCTTTATTTATTTATTTTTGACAGATCTTTATTTCAAAGCTAAAAGCACTAAGTTGAAGAGTTATATTTCTTGAATACTTTTCACTGGAGCACAATTTCATTATTGATGCCTACTTATTTCATTACAGATTTGTGAGTCAAAGCTGAAACCGTTATATCTAGTTGCACTGCTGCAAAGCTTGAAAGGAGAACAAAAGATTGTTTTCACGTCTTCCGTAGTTTTCACCCATAGGTTATACACATTATTGAAGTGTTTTGAGGGCTTGACACTTAAGATAACTGACTTTTCAGGCTTACAAGATAAATTCTCACGAAGGCAAATTTGTTTGTTAAGTGAGAGCAGGGTTGTTAGCTGTTATCTGATTTAGTATTTGAGTAATTTTTTTTTTTTAAGCATGACACATTGAGTTTTTTTTTATTTACATCTATGGACGATCTTTCACTTTCTGGTGGTCTTATCAATTTTAAAGTAGAATGAAATCTGTACAAAATTACAAATATGTATTACGTTTGGGTCTGCAGGGATGAAACCGTGTTTCTAGAGGAAGCTAAAAGCAAATTGAATTGAGAATGATTATACTATGGTGAACAAGGTTGCCATTGTTATTTCAGAATTGTAATTCAATCTAATGATTATCAGATTTCTTGGGTGGATGCAGTAAATCATTGAGTTCATTCAGAGGAGGAGACATGCAAGTGCTAGTTGCTTCTGATGCCATGACCCGGGGGATGGATGTGCAAGGTGTGTGATAAATGTTGTTAATTATGAAATGCCTGCATATGTGAAGACATGTTCACCGCACTGGTAGTACTGCCAGGGCAGGGCACTCAGGATGCTGTTTCACCTTATTACGAAGGGAGGAGGTATATAATATCGTTTAAACCAATTACGTACATGTGAATATTGTTAAGATGTTTGTGTGGATTGCTTGCACAATAATCATAATCATTTATTGATCCATATATGTACTGCATAATAATTTCAGTTGATGTGATACCATTTCCTACTATACAATTAACTAGTACATATTTAACGGCTAATATATTTTGTAACAAAGAGTTCACCCAATGACTGTATCTGTTTGATGTGTAAGGTGCTATAGCATTCTTGTACATGCAACAGTTCTTTTTTGTTTGTAACCTTTACTATTGTTCCCTCATCATGTTGGCAAGACAGGATCCAAGTAACCAATAGAGATACTCAGAACTGCGAGAGCCTCGGTCTGCAATGATCTGCATTGCCTTAAAAGGGAAGGCTTTGGTGAGAATATTGTAATTTGATTCTTCAAATTGGAGAACTATTGAGGTCTCCATTTTCTCAGAGCTTTGGACTGATTTAGCAAATAGGTTAGTGTCGTTGTGGTTTCTCTTTAGGGAACATTCTTTCGCAAGTAGGTTTATCACACGCTCGAATAAGAAGCATATGTTGCAAATATATTGTTAATGCAAAGAAGGCAATTAAGACTTTATGGGTGGTGCAAGCCATCATCTACAAGGTGTCAATATCCAAATTGGTTGGATTGGTCATAGAAGATAATTTCTTTTGAGCTTAATGTTTGTATCTTGATTTAAAAGAAATTTATGGTATGATCCCATAAGAGAAAATACTTTTGACATTGGGAAGAAAATTGAAAAATTTGTCACTGATCAGCAGTACCACCACACTCAAGCGACCTATGACCAGTATGCAGGAATACAAATACCGAATTTTGTTGATATGTCATTCACCAGCTTCTGTGTAATGTTGAAACACTTGTACAAGGCACTGAGTAATTGGGTTTCACGGTTGTTAGTAACGCATGGTAGTTTTGCACTCTTAGAAAGCTTTTAAAATTTTGTGAACCAATATTTCAGGGACATCAAAAATGATGAATTTTATGTATGATCAAGGCGCAGCACAAATTTAGTACTTATTGGCATGATTTGGTATATGGATTAGATCCAAAACATGTTATAAAATTGTTACATATGTATGCTAGTGAAAGCATGATAAGGATGATGGTCACTAAAGATGACAACATTTGGTAATTAAGGCATCAACTTTCAGTATTAGTTTACTATGTTTGAAACTGGGAGTTAGTTTTTGCATATATGTAAGCAGCTTCTGCTTGCTTGGTCCAAACTATCTGGAAGGCTGCTTTGGAATCATACCCCCACACTATTCGTCCTCCCCCTCGTCATCGTCCCCCTGGTCATTGCCCCATGAACATCTGGTATGATGAGGAATGTAAGTCTGCCCACCGAAGGTTGAAATATGCCATTCAAAATCCTTCCCAGCCCCATGCCATTTCTCACAAAGACTATAGGATGTTTCTTCGAAAGAAGAAGCGTCTCTTCCTCTCTCGACATCGACTTGATCTTATCCACTCCCTTCAGCAATCTCCAAAATCCTTCTGGCGCCTTATCCTCCCTCGTGATCGTATTATTCATGGGATCGATCTTTCCTCTTGGACCATCCATGCCTCTTCCCTTTATACCATCCCAAATCAGCCTCGTATTTCTGTTCCCTCCCCCCCTCTTCGTGCCACCTCTTTTCTACTGGTCTTGTCAGGCAGGCTATCTGGAAACTCTGTACAAGCAAAGCAGCAGATTTGGATGGGTTACAGGCGGAATTTTTGAAGCATGGTATTGACCCTCTTGTTGGGCCCCTTGCTGATCTCTTTAATCTTGTTGTCTGTTCTGGGTTTCCTGAGTCCTGGAATCAGCATATCATTCACCCCATTCATAAGGCAGGTGATCCCCATGAACCCAATAATTTCAGGACTATCATGATTGGGCATATCTTTGCCAAGCTCTATGCCACAACATTGGATGTGCTTCTCTCTCGAAGGTTGGAGGAGGGGGGTTTCAGGGCTCTTGGCCAAGCTGGTTTTCGGCAAGATCATCAAACCACAGATCACATTCTAGTCCTTAGAGCTATTATTGAGGAGGCACGTTCTAGGTCCTCGAAGGTTTATTGTTGCTTTGTAGACTTCAAAAAAGCTTTCGACACGGTGCCTCGACATTTACTTCTTAAGAGGCTCCGATCAATTGTCATCTCTGGGAAACTTTTGACAATGGTTACACGGTTATATGAGACTGTGAGAGGTCGGTTTCGCTCCCCTCAAGGGCTTTCAGCCAATATTCTTAGCACCACAGGAGTGAAACAGGGATGCCCCCTTTCGCCGACACATTTTGGGATCTTTATCGACGATCTTGAGACTTTTATCAGGGAGAACGCTCATCCAGAGGTTGGTTGCCTTCTTCGCCATGTGTTAATTTCTATTCTCCTCTTTGCTGATGATGTTGTTCTTTTGGCCTCATCCCCTAAGGGGCTTCAGCGTCATCTGGACACACTTGCCGCTTTTTGTGACTCGAGACAGTTGACGGTGAATCTTTCTAAGACCAAGGTTATGGTATTCAATACTACCAAAGAGGCTCTATCCCATCTTCACTTCCTTTTCCAGGGCCGGGAGGTCGAAATCACCACCTCTTATGTGTATTTGGGGGTTCTTTTCATTGGTCCCACTTTTGGTATGAAACTCGCCGCCCAGGTCCAGGTGTGTAAGGGGTATGCAGCTCTGTCTTTGCTAGAGAGGAATTGCTCCAAAGCACATTTTCAGGATATACCTATGAAGATGAGGATCTTTGACGCTTCGGTCAAGCCAATTATTACTTATGGTTCAGTGGTTTGGGGCCCCAATCTTGGCCCGACTGAGTGGTCACAGGTTGAACGAGTGCAGACACTCTTTCTTCGAAGATTCATTCGTTGCAAGGGAACAGTCCCTTGTTCTATTACTCTGGCATAGTTTGGGGCTTCTCCTCTCCAGCTTGAGATTATCTTCCTGATTATCGGTTATCTTCACAGGATCCGTACTTTCGAAGATACCCCTGAGGGTTGCAGGCGGTACCCTTACCTTGCCCTTCGCTCCTCGATGGAACTCTCTCCGAGTTCTCGGGGAGGCCGGAGGAGCTGGTATTTTCAGGTTTCTACTCTCCTGGCCAGCATTCAGATACAGATAGACAGGCTGCCCCCTTATTCTTTGGGGGTTCTCCCCCCCTCTCGGCTTACTAAGGAGAAGATGCTCCACGAGATTCGGAAGGATGTTAGTCTCCGAGTACACCAGATGCACATGGATCTCTCCTGTTGCCCCTCTTTCCCCCAAGATGTCTTTCTACCATGAGCACTTCTTACAGATACAGGAGGGCAGAATAGTTCCTCCACAATACCTTCAGCAGCACACAATGCATAGTCTTCGGATCACTATTGGGCAACTCAAGGTGTGTTCTCACCAACTCCGAATTGAGTCAGATCACCATCTTCCGATGGAGGAGCGGATTTGCTTGTTTTGCTCCTTGGGTGAAGTTGAGACCCTGCATCACTTCATTTTTTGTTGTCCCATTTATTATGAGATACGGGGTAGGTTCCATTGCCTTTTCAGGGAAAACTCTCGATATGTTTCTACCTTCTTCAGATACCCAGACCAGCGTTGTCTCGAACTCTTTCTTAGGGAGATAACTCAGCTTCGACGACATAAAAGTTCGCCAAATGGATCTCACCCTCCTCAACATTGGCTCATCACGACATACTTCACCAACTTCGAAGGACCAGGTGACTTCGACTAGAAACGCCCCACACCATCCAGTTTGAATAGAAGCAGGGTCACTAGACAGCGCACCAACAGTTTATCAGGGTTCCAAACTAGCAATGGGCAGAGACATATCATGGACTTCTTTAGGTCCGGTACTTCGGCCTCGACTGTTAGGAGAGATTAGTTTTTGGGGGATTCTCGGAGCTTGCCCCTCCTGGGCTGCTCCCTCCCCCCTCCTTCTCTTTCTCCATTCTTCTTAGCATGCACTTCTCTCTATTGGACTGCAGCCCTCCCCCCCCTCTACTCTCCCTTTTCTTTTCTTTTCCCTTTCTCTTTGGCCTGTTTGTTGGGTTTGATCTTGTATTTTTCTTAGTTGTTTTCTTTGTTGGGCTTTTTAGCCTACTAGCTGGCAGTCATTATTGTACTTTTTATAGTCCCTTGGGTCTTATTTTGGCCCACCACGGACATTAATAATATTTCATTTCATTTCATTGCATTACAATGGATCTCAACCATAGTGCTCTTTCTATGATTCTGAAAATTATAAGTTGCAGTCCTTTGTTACAATTTTTCTTTTGCTGGTGACAAATTCGTCAATAGTCAATCCAAATTAGAGCATGTATGGAGGAGTTCTTTTTGTGAAGGGAAACACATTGAATTAATAGAAAGAAAGAGATATTTCTGAGTTCGTCTGTAAGAGACCCTAGAGGATCTTGACAGGAAAGGAAAAAAGAAAAATCTAATCATGCATATAATGGTTTGCCCTCTGCCCACACGTAGATGATTAACATGAAGAGCAGCCTCAAAAGTTGTGTGATATGAATTTTGAGGAATGGGCTACAGATGAATACAAATAAACCCCATTAGGGGAGGTGCTTGAACTGCGTCGAGTGCTTTGGCTATTAGTGATGTAGGCCTCTTTTGTTAGTAGCAAGACAGATTCAAATCATAGTGGACTTGATGGCTTTGAGTGCAGTCCTTTGCCACAAAATGTTGTTTTGCTGGTGTCATGCTTTCCAATAATTCACACAAATTAGAACATGTGTGGTGTCATTTATTTTGTGAAGAAAAATTTCATGGAATCAATAATCTTTGTTTTATACTCCAATCTATTGGATGAATACAAACAGAGGGTTACAACGTGAAGGATGTTGACTTGGATGATGCAGAGGATGCATAGTATCATGATGAATAGATTTGAGACTTGAAGTAGATACCTTGGTTCAATTTTTGTATTTTTATTTACATAGTTTTAGGCTGCTGCTATTGTGCATATGTTGTTTCCTTAATTTATTGAAGTTATAAGAAACAAAAATATCTATTACGAACCAATGCATCACAGTTCACGTGTTATTTTTTGTGTGGTTTCAGAAGTCAAACTCTCATTGTATTTTTTGAATCTTATCATTATAATTATTAGGAATTAGTATGATGCATATTTTTCTATCTTTTATCTTTATATTTTTTAGGAAATTAATTGCTAAATCTCTGCATCCTATATTTTACAGGAGTTCTGCACCCACACTGTTCAACTCACCCTCATGCTTCTTGTAGTTTTGTGTGCAAGCAGTCATGGTGTGGTAGTATTTTCTGTTGCCCTTTTCTTTTGAGGGAAAAAACACATCTTATATTATATCCAAGAGCATGAGTTTGATCAGCTTACGCCAAGATTACTTGCAAAATTTTGTAACAACCCTCCTCGCACGACCATAGAGTATGGATTAATTAATGAATTGAACTTACCTTTATCCTATAGAGCATGGTATTGTTGATGTCCATTGTGTGTGCAGGATCAGGTGCATATAATGAAGGATGGAAAATGGTTGACAAAAAAAGGGTAAGTGGGGAAAGGATGATCGGCTCGTGAGTACATGAATGCTCACTTGAATGAATTTCATATAGGGACATGTAGAGTGTGTTGTTTGCATTATGTGATATAAGTCTTGCTTTTGAAATAATTAAATGCCTGATTGGTTGTTGGCAAGGAAGATGCCAAGAGCATGGGAGCCAACTCAATGATTTATTAATTGTTTGATGCATGATGTTTTAAATTTAAGAATAGATTTATTTAATCATAGTGGAATAAAATAAGGCAAGCATGTCTAAATTAAATAGTGGATAAAGTTTAAAATTAAAAAAAATAAGTGAATGCATATAATCCTTATTCGAAGCTTTATGAGCAATGTGTAATGCCATAACGGGAATACCCATTCATGATTACTTCAATCCCACTCCGCATTTTGGTTGCAGGAAAGAAGGAAGTGGAATGGGTAGAAGGAATTCTTATATTTTGCATGTTGGGGTTGAATGAGGATTGCAGTTGGATGTGAGAGGACGTCGGAGAAATATAGGACTGGATTGGCAAGAACGAACCAAACAGAGAACAAGAACAAGTTGGAAATCTCTTTATTGATGTCTGTTTGGGTGTTAATTTGGGTTTTCGCTGAAAAATTTGTAGTCAATTATGAACTCTGCTCTTTGCACACTAGTTTCAATGCTATTTGTCTATTTTTTGTGATGGTTTTATCTGCACAATATCTTCTATCAGGAAGTTGGAACCTATTTGATTAATAAAAGGAAAAGGCAGAGTTTATGTGTATTTGGGTTTGTATTTACTGAGTTGAGTGGATTTAACTATCGAGATTGTATTTTGGATGTTGGGTGTTGATTTATGAAAGAAAATTCTTAAGTCAGTATCTTAAAAAACAAAAGATGATTGATGAAGCGCTAAAAATGAACTGTTGTATGTGAGTCTTGAGTAGCATACATGCACTGAGTAAATATTAGTGAACTGCATTCATATAGAAATTGCATACATATGGAAGAAGAACCTTTTTGATCCCCTAAAATGATTTTATATATTCATATACGTTTAAGGCAATGGGCGCAAGGTGGTAAACTATATCTGGTCATTGTGCGTTGGATTTAACTTTCCATAAGCATAGTATTGTGACCGAAACCTCTAGCAGATGCTGCCACGGAGTGCACCAGTGCTTTATTGAAGAATCTAGAACCTTGTAAAGTATGACATCAAGAGGAAATGAAACTAGAAGTTTAGTTTCGAACATAAACTGACTAAAGACACTGAAGTATATTGCAGTGGAAGTTTAGACGACTACCCATAATTGGGAAGTTGTATATATATATATATATATATATATATATATATATATATATATTTAAATTTGAATTTGTACAAACCTGTAAGAGTAATGGTCAATTTTCAACTAGTGTTAATTGTAGAAGACAAACGTTTAATAGCCAACTCCATTTTTGGATAAATGTGTAAGTGCTTCTAGGGTTATTATGGACCAAAACAAGAATTTTGGATGTAATAATTGTGATGTATTGAAATGCAAAATCTTTATTATTCCTTTGGTTAAACTAGCGAGTGCGGTTGTAATTGACGTAGACTGGGAATTAGTTTTTCACAGTTAAGGTGGTTCAAAACAAATAATAGAACCCAAAAAAAATATTCCCTTGTTTTCCAGATTGATAAATTGGATGCTTATTTAACATGCATGGGAAATATATATAGTGGTAGGGCTGGGTCGTTTTCTTATACCAGCTGAGATAACACATACTTCTTACTTGAAAACTGGATTATGTGGATTAGTCAAAACATTACTTATCAATGTCGGAGATTCATTAATTAATTAAGAGACCAGATCTTTTGATTGCTTCTGTGATAAGTTTATGAGCCCAACCATTGATTTGTAAATGTTTATGCATAGCATGGGAACATAGAGTATTTCCAATAATTCATTATGATCAATGTATTGAAAAACACTGTGCAATCATGACAAATATGGTTCCTTATGTATTTTATACCTTAACTCTGTGATATGCTTGGGACTGTTCGCATTATCGTAAAATGCATGCATTATAAAATTATACCAAGAAGCTTATTTTTAAGACCATAGAAGGTTGGATAGAGTATTAATACTATATAGAAATGATTGTTGAAAAACCTAAATCTGAGTGTATGTGGAGATACATTTTTCTATCTCGAACTGATAGATAAATTCTTGAGTTGCAAAGGATATGCTTGGAATTGCACATGTATTAAATGATATTTCATTTCTTCAAATAGAATAAAGGTAAAGTTTCCTTGTTACTATGTGAATAGTCGATGGGCATCGAAATGACTAACAAGGACTAGGTTTTCATTAAGACCAATCACCCTAGAGTGCGGCAAAGAGCTATGATTTCGTAAAGAATACTTGTAAGGGATAGGCTTGAGGTTATGCATTCTAAAAGAACAAAATATTTTATCAAAATATTTTGGCTTGTTATGCATTTCAAGTTTTGTAAATGCTTTGCACTTGAATTAATGATTAGTTAATTCGTTTGTTGGCAGACCTAAATAGTAATGAGCTATTGGGACTTAAGTAATTTAAGGACCCAAAAGAGAATGGTATTGTATATTAAAAGAATTTTAAGCAAATAGCGAACTATAGTAAAACTTAACCACAATTGAGTCACCCTTAGAAAAATTATTGATGAAGGTTTATCCATCGATCTAGAATCTAGTATAGGTAAACCTTAAGGGTATAAATAATATTATTTTATGAAATTATTATTATTAACACATTACAAGTTATTCGTTATTAAAGAAAGTAACCTTAGCAATGTGAGTAAGGTTATTTAGAGTATGGGTAGTACTTAAGTGTTTTCTATTTTCAAGTTAAAAGAGATAATATTCTATGGATGAATATTACCTTTCCATATATGAGTTTTGGGATTAAACAAGGGCAAATCAATAGATCCAAGTTTGAGTCGCTATTGATAGGATCTTAAACCTTAAACTTGAATCATGAGTGAAAACGAAAAACTTGAAGAGGTCATCTGGAAGGGATGACTATTTGGAAATACCCAATGTTGTTGAAGTGCAGGTATGCACACAACGAGTCTTGAGAGCAACTGTAGACTGACAGAATTGGTTGGAACATGTGACTTGGTCAGATTTGGTAACAAGGGGCGGTATGGGACGCCTTCTCTAGGTTGCTACTCGGGTAGTACTTTGATAAGTCCCTTGTTCATTTGACTTAGCTAGTTCAACCACGACATTTGGTATGGGACTAACGATCGTGAGTCACAATGGGCATGTGTGACCAAGTCCAAGGTCAGGGTATTGACATGGCTTTAGTTGATTTCGGATAGTGGAAAATTAGATAGACACTGGGCATATATACACTAATCCCTTGCATATTAAAGGTAGAATAAGTTAACCAGATAGGTCGTGGATTCACAAATGCTAAGGGATGGGGAAAGAAAGTGTCCTCCTCTAGGTGTTATGGGCCCTAGAGGATAACCCCAACTGTGGCTCGACCCTCATGCCAGAACACGAGGACGAAATTGAGGTAAGTCGATTCCACAAAATGGCATCTTTCACAGGATTTGGCCAATCTCGTCCACTTGGGTGGCTGTCTACAGCAGTCTTAAACCCAAAAGTGGTATAATATGCTTGTACTAACTAAAAATTGTGTTAGTGTTACATTGGGTGAAACAAATCTGCTACGTACATGAAAGCACTCTTAGGATCAAAACTGTAGTTTGTAATAAATAAAAAAAATTACCTTGTGAAAATGCTTGGCCTGTTTTAGCGGTACAACTAGGTGATTAGACTTGGGTTGTTACAAATTTAGACCTACAAAAGTCATAAAAGTTAACATTTGAAATTGCTCCGCATGAGGTAGAGACTCATCATATTCACAAAAATTAGTAAGCTTGGCTCTGACAAGCAGAGCCAAAGCCTGCTGAAAAAGCCTTGGCTGGAGAGTTGTCCTTTAGATTTTGTCATCCACAGAAAACCAATGGCAGACAGTTGAATGGTATGCCATAAAATTTTGTTGCTATATTTGGTCATCCATGTGTCCCCAAAGAGAGGATCTTGTTAAGAAAGGTTTCAGTGAACAAAAAGTTTCATTCAGCATTTTAACCATTCCTCAGATGTCCTAGTAAAAGATACCTCCACAAGACAGATCAAGTGTCTTCTTTCTCCCACAGACTTGGTAAAGAATCTACTATATCAACTTCCTTGTGTGAATGACTTGTTGCAATAGGAGAGTGTGGTTGCGCTATGAAACAAATGTCTATGTCACAGAAACAACCATTTATGTTTGTTAGGGTTTTGATTACCTTGACAAGGATTTGGGTGGTTTCTTTTTTTCCCCAATAAAATTTATGTGGTTTCCATTGAGGGCAACTCCCTTCAAATAATCAAAACATCACATCTACTATTAGTTTAGTTAGACCATATCCAAACAAAAAATTCATGAATAATTTTCAGCTTGCTTTTCTATTGAACATATTTCCTGGCTACATCTTCTCCTTGAGCTGCTACTTTTCCTCTATCAAATCCTTATTATCATTTTTTTAGAGAGATAGAACCTCCCTCAGCCACTTACCTTTTAGAATTTGAATTTTGCCAAGTTGAAGATCCAACATCACAATGGCTAAATTATCTGCCACCCTATTTCATTCTCTATAGATATGCTGATATTTCCAGGATACTGGCTCCGTAAATAATTGGACATAAAAAATTATACTATTGTTGATTATATCTCCATTGACAACATTAGTGATTATCTGTGAATCTCTTAATTGAAATATATCTCCATCCTTTTTCAATGCCAATCTTGATCCCTGTAAGAAGTGTCCTAGCCTCTACATAGTTGTTTGTGAAATATTCATACGATTTTAAGTAGGTGAAGAGCATTTTGGCTTCATGATCGCAGATAACACCAACCCACGAGCTTTCTCAGGGTTTCTCTTTGAAACATCATCAAATTTAAGTTTGATGAACCCAACTTTTGGACACTTCCATTTTATCATCGATCAATGTAAGTCCTTTGGGCTAATACTCACAAATACCCAAAGCAAAACTAATACCCAGTACCCACAGCAAAACTAACTTATCTTCAAAATTGGCATATTTTGTGGATAGAGTTTAAACACTTCTTTGGACATTGAAGAGAAAAGGTAAGTGATCATGTTCAATTGGTTATTTAATTTATTTAATATTATTCCCAAAACTCAACTCATGGGGACACAAATTCTAAAGTAATAGGGATATATTTGTTTTTTTTTTTTTGAAAGATTTCACGTAGTACAAATAAATATTAATGAATGAAAGGATTATATCCCAATACAATTAAATATTAAGGAAAGGTTTTAATCTCAATACAGTTAGATATTTGATTCTACATTGCTGAACAGTTTCACCTGTTCATCCAACTGTACTATAATATTGATTATTACATCAGTTAACTATTATTATTTTTTTCTTTGCTGTACTGCTGTAAGTTCACTGCGATGTGGGTTTCTACATTTTTTTTTTTCATTATTTTGGCAGGTCTGCATATAGTTTCACTTTTCGAAGGTGGCCATTGAAGGCTATTCAAACCTTTTCTACAAGCTACGAAATGAAAATGCCTTAGTTTTTCGTATTTTTATTCAACTTGTGATAACTCTAAATGACAATGTGGTTGCAGGTCAAACGCTTTAAAAAACTTCTTGAGAAAGCTGATAATAATAGTTATAGCAAATACAATGCCAGCAGATTCAATAGAAAAACTCCATCCCTTATATGTTTCAGGTATAATTATTTTCATTTAGACACATCTTCTAGCTGGGGATTCAGATAAGCAAAGAGAATATTTAGTAATAATAACTGCATTTAGTGGGTGGTATCTTTGCTAGTAGATTTTGCTTTGTTTTGGTGTTCTTCTTAGTTGATAACCATACTCAGTTCTCAAGGCAAATAATTTTGTTCTTTTTCCCCATATGGATTGTCTCGTATATTTCATATTTCATATTTCATTTTCTTTAGACTGATTATATTATTTTCACGTTGGATTATAAAATCAGCATTGGAGAAGTTGAAAGAAACTGTAGAATCTGAAACAACTGGGTGTCACCAGAGTTCTTCACAGTTGGTGGTGGCAAGTCAAGCCGAAAAATGGATTGACTCTGTAGATGACAGAACTACGTAGAGTTCAAGCTCCAATTTTGCTTGTCCTGCTTAAGGATCTAAATTTCCTGCGTCTTTAAAAGAATGTATTTGTTTTTTCTGAAATGTGACCTCTTGTCTTTAGGAAACCAGTTTTTGGTTGTGATGTGAAGATTGCTATTCATCTCCTGAGGGCTTACAAATTGTTCCAGTTGAAATGGAAATGCACACTGTTTACTACCTCTGCATATTGAGTATGCTTTATTGCCTTTTATTTTTACTAGTGGTCTTCATAGGAATTGGAATCCATAGAACAAGTCATGCAGAACAATGTGGTCATGCTTTTAGATTGTCCATTTTTCCAAATAGACACATTTCTGTAGCAGGAGATTTTACTAAACTCCATGTGAAATAAACTAGTAACTACAATAGAGCAAACCTGCTGTATTGGTTCTATATGAAATCCACTCTGATTGAAGTCTCTAAGAAATTTCCAGAACTTCATGTTCTGAAAGGAGGACATGTAAATTAAGTGAAACGAGGCATTTCTTTAATTGTGAGAATGTTTAGTGCAGTGATAGAAAGCTCTCCTATTTCTTGTGAGTCTTTTATTTTCTCACGAGAAATTCGATTTGTTGAGAAGTTGCCGAGAATTGGCGAAATTCGGCCCTGTGGGGGAAATTACAGAAAATGCAAAACATAAAACTTGCTAAAATATTGTGTATGTTGTATTTTGTTGGTTTTGATGATCAAGAATAGTAATTGGACTCTTTTCTACGAAAATCTAATAGAAAATCAGCTTTCTGGCTATCCAATTTTTGTTTTAAATGTACCTTTTTTACTTTAAATTATTTTATTTGGCTGAGTTTCTATCGAGTTTTCCCAGGTTGCCAAGAAACTCACCATACTGAGTTTTTGCTAAGTTGCGAGTTTTCCAACTATGCTAGTGGATTGAGATACCTACCACTGTTTGAGGCTCTGGTATGGAATTTTACTTGGCTGACAAAGTCGGTAGCAAGAGTTCTGAAGCATGTCTTTCTAGTGGAATAAATGGGGCCAGTTACTGCAATGGAGTTCTATCCAGGTGTTGCAGATAGCAACAGATTGTATAGATGTGAATCTAGCTCCATGAAGCTATGCTTTCAGGTTCTCTATATTCTTAGAAATTGCCATGGCAATAGATATATTAATGATATCACAATTATTTATGCATAATAAAAAGAGACCAAGAGTCGTTTGATTGTATTGCTAGACCTTGATCCTTCATATGTGCTTTTATAAAAATCCATGTCAAGATGGGCAATACACGTGAAACCCATGACTTGGAGGAATAAAATATTTATCAACTCAGCTTGGAGAATGGAAATTAATTATTAGTGTCATAATCCTGCAAATTCAATTTTTTAAGCATATTGTCACCTCTATTTTCTGATGTCTAATAAAGTGCGTAAAAGGTATTTGTATTTTATAATAATTACCATCACTTGTGATGTATTGGTATTGTGCTTGATTTCCTTACAAGAGACAAGGATGGACCATCTCATGATAGTCCTATTGGGTGGAAGATGTCTAGTGCAATCATAAAGGCCTATCCTATTCCCACTTTGTTCATCCCTTTACTTGAAAGTATGTCACTGATATATATTTAACTCATATTCTATATAATTTGTGTGACTCTTCACCCATACCTTATTTTGTTTCAAGTTTTCAACCATGCATTCCTCGAGCCTCATGCTAAACATTTGTTTTGGCAGTTTTTCATTTGGTCATGCCTAGTGATAAACTCTGCAGATTGTGGCAAAAGGTCCAAAATTTCAGGTACATTAAATAATCCTGTTGCCATTCCATTTGGATAACTTATGTAACATACATAATCAAGACTCTCATGCACTGTTAGAAATAATTTATTTTAAACTTCCACCTCTGCCAAAAACCTTGTTTTGTGCATCATTGCTTCTAGCCAAGTTCAACATCCTTATCACCAAGCTAGTGTCACTATTTTGCCACTATTGCACTTTCTATCGAAAGCTTGAATGTTACCTTAAGAGCACCCTTCAAATGGTAGAGATCGAGGAATCATACTAGTCCCTTGCAGGTCACTTGTAGAATAGCATTGTTAACTCATCACCTTTGCCAACTAATTGTTCTTAAACTAGTATCCTTACATTATAGGCAGACAGTCTGACACATGAATGAATGTTGTGTATGAGTGCACACTTGCATGAATGTACAGGTGTATGAGCACATTTGCATGTGCCATGTATTTGTGGTACATGTAAAGAGAGTGGTATTAAGTGTCACAAAGTGTTCTGTGTACATGGTGACATAAGTGCTGCAAATAAATAAAATATAATGTTCAGGGTATTTTATGTTTTGATGTATATAGGTAATTTGGTTATAGCTAGACAATTGCTCACTGCCTATTAGTCCCATGATAACTGTGTATGTATTTATATGAGTAGTTGTTCATTGAAGTATGATGCTTGTCAAATCAAGTCAGTATGTGTTATATTCTTTACTAGACCATGATGTATCATAGATAATTGGGTTGTGAAGGATGATGACATTGGTCAAAACAAGTCTATATGTGTTGTATGCTTAACTAGCCCATGATGTACCTTAGATAATTGGGTTGTCAAGGATACATGTGTGTGCAATGTATCCACATGTATCTATAAGATCTCATTGTGTAACTTTGTATATATTTTTATAATGAAATTCTATTTGAGAGTGGTGCATTCTATTTCTGCACATTCCCTCTTATGGTTTATGCAGATAGGGGTAACCCTCATTGCTTAGGGATTTTATTTGAATAGGAGTTAATATCTTGATTGCAGTAGTCATTACTTTTCATTTAAATAACATTTTTATTGCTACTTTTGAATCTATTTCGTTTTGGCAATGTTGTATTGCTTATCATGGCTAGATCTTTCTCTTCTTAGTGTTATTGTCATTAATTTTTTTTTTTTTTTGGACATCGTAGATTGCCTTGGGTTCTTGAAGCAAAACTAATATTTTATTTTTATAAACCTTAGCAAGCCTAGGTCTTTAGGTTGTTATATTTTTTTACTTCCATAAGCTTTATTCTAGGTCTCTCCTTAAAGGGTTAGTCTAGTCTTGTTGGGACAATATTGCTGTCCATATTCATATGGTGTGTTTACAAATTCAATGTGTGTTTGAATGTGAAAGATGGGGATGATAAAAGTAATTGGTTTCTAATTCAATACCATACTTAAGACAAGCTTCTTTCAACTAATTTGCAAAACAAAAACATGTTGGATCCTCAAAATATAAACCTAAAGCATGTCTTTAAATGAATTTCTTAAGAGTATGGGGTGCATGTAAGAGCAAAGGAAATAAGATCGAAGACCACTATTTCACTAGATAAAAATTTGCACAAATGTTAGCTTTTATGGAAGTCAAGCTGTTGTTTTTAACTTTTTTTTTTTTTGAATAAATACTACTTATATTACTAAAAAGAATTCATAATACATCACAGATAAAAAGGTCACAAAAACTACTCAAGGGCATCCAACAATCAGATTTTTCCTGAGCACCATCAGCCTCTTAAACGCTACATTGATCCTGGATATCAATAACAGCCCTAGAAGCAATCCTTGAAGCACTGAGTGCTTCATCCTGGCCCTCCATATAGCATACACACACCTAAAAAATGCCGAGGACAGCCAAAAACATCACCAAATAAAACCATTTCCAACTAAACCGATCCCCGAGAATAGGGAAACTGTTGTTTTTAACTTTATTGGAAGTATAATATTTATCTTAAATTGAAGTTATGAGTCTAATTGGCCATCTAAGTGACATTTGTTTCTAGCATAAACAAGAAGCATGACATTGAAGTTAACACAACAAAAAGAAGTGCATAACATTTTAGTATCTTTATACTCTAGAGCACATGTATAAGAGTAAAAGTGCAAAATAAAAAATATATATATAAACAACACAAAAATTTTGAAGTTTTTTTTTATAGTTTTTTTCTTTTGCATTTCTATTTAAAAGAGGGTTTAGCTATGGAAAAATAAAATGTAGAAAATAGAAAACTAACTTTGAATTTAAAGGTGTAAAATTGTTTGTTGTTTTCAACACAATGGTCATTGCCATTATCAAATGACGAGTTCAACTAATTAACTACCTCAACTTTCAAGAAAGAGACCTAGGTTCAAATCTTGCCGAGCGATACATGCATAATTGTTAAGTTTTTGTAATACCACGATTTGGTCATGATGTAATATGGGTGGGGCCGTTCCAATCCAATATAACTAATGATAAAAAGAAATAGTCATTGACATCATTGCGACCACCATAATAGTAGTAGTTATCATTGTCATGATAGTCATCAAAGGATATGAACTAAAGGTTTAAATGCATGGTTTTTTAATGTGAAAACTAACACATGACTTGTTGATTAAGTAGATTATCACTTTTGATCCTTAATGATAAGAATATGATCATGTTATGTCCATATTGAAATTGCATTGTTGACATTATCTTAGTTTTACAAAATAAAAAATAAAATTAGGGTTTTGAAAGGGTTTATCTTTCGAGAGAAGTGTCTATGTTGGTGACGAGTAATACGTTTAAAAGGGATATGCTCATAGTCCAATGGCTGGGTGTGAACTCAGTCAAAAACTTTGATACCAATTTTTTTTGTAAGCCCTTTCTTCAGGTTTACCCTTACACATATATGGGCACAAGTTGCATTATTGACTTTTAGAGGGTCCTAATCAATGTATGATCCTATGATGTTTCCTATCATTAAGTGCAGGGGCAAAAAATGAAGACGAACCCAAATTACCACTTCTTCAAATTCCTCTTCTTATGGGTCAAATTTTGATGTCCAAGGAGTCATATATAGAGGACTAGATCCCAGAAACCATGGACCTCCATGGAAAACTATGTTTTGATCTTTAGGAGATGAGAAGGTAACAACAAAGTACCCTTGGCCAGCCATCATGAACTCATAACTAGAAATTTTTTAACCCCAGGTATTGCTTATCCATTTTTGTATTGCAGTCAAGCTAGGCCAAATGCCCACAAATTTGCAGATCGGTGCATGAGTTGAAAGAGCCAAGATTTGATGTTGGATTTAGGTTGGAGGCACCTCCACAATGGGTACCTCATTGAGTTTGGCCACAAAGGATCCTTTTGTGGTTTTATTCAAAGATTGTGGCTTAGGCACTCGATGAGGGTGGGCATTGAGAACTTGAACCATATTGTCCATTTTATTTTGATCGAAAGGTGGTTGATGGGAGAAAAGCAAAAAAACTCCATTGCTAGATGGCTTGAAAAGAGAAGCTATTGAAGCCATATCTAGAAATGAATTAAAAAGCAAGAGCATATATCTAATCTAGGTCCATACCTACCATTACTGTGCCAAACCCTAGCTCTCTATGTTTTTCCATATCAAACCCTAGCTGCATGCAACATGTTTCCTTATCTGCACAAAAGAACCTTATCACTTATACATTATCTTAGTTGTTATTAATCACAATTAATATTATGGTTCATTAAATTTCAAACTTATTCATAAAGCTTTAGACTAATATTATTGTTATTTTAATTTGACTAGAGAATGTGTAAAGAAGAAATATGTGCTTACCATGTTAATATGGGATAAAAAAGTGACAAATTGAAACCAAAAAATTCTTTTATTTGTCACCATAAAGTAATAATTTGTTTATCAATTATAACTAACTGAAGGTGTTGAGAGCTTGCAAATGATGTCAAAATACTGTTAGATACATTTTCAAGGTGCTTCCATGCATAGTTTTTGCCTTCACAAGTTCTTTGCTCTTCAAACTTTTGTCTTTATCTTGATAGTCATATTTTAAAATTACCTCTTCATGGATATTATGGATTACTAATGCAGTCTTATTTCTTGGACATGAGAGCAAGTGCACGTTTGTAAGAGGTGAAAAAAGAAAGCAAACTTTAAAAGTTTATGGAATGTCCATGAGCACTCTTATTACATGTTTATACGACTTCAAAATAAATAGAAACATATCACCATTTATTTAAAGATGCTTAGAAATTTTTGAAATATGTATAGAAACTAAATAATTATAAAATAAGTTTACATATGTATCCTAAACTTTGTTAAGTTATGAACATTTGATTCTCCTTTTACCTTGCACTTCACAACTTATGCTCAACCTTAATTTTCCCTTAAGTAATATAGCTAAAAGGGTGGGCTCACTATTTATCTCCTCAAAGTATTCACAAGTCTTGCTTTTGGTTCTCATCCTTTTTTAAAAAGTAAGAGGATCAATTGCCTTGCCTTAGTGCATATCCTTTGCCTATATATTGGCTTTTGATTTGCTTGGTTTTGATAATATACTATTTTGAAACCTTTTGAGAGTTAGCCAAAGAAAGGGTCTTATATTGTTATACCCTTGATATTTTATTAGTGTGGACCGAGTCTATTTTTTCCTTAAATATATGATCACTTTTGAAAGGTATAAATATTAGTTATCTAATCCATAAAGTATTTTTTTTTTTTGTCAATTTATGACTTGAAAAATGAAGTGTTCAAGCTTGGATGAAAAGGTAGACAAAAATGCACCTTGAACCAATATCACATTGGTATAAATTTTGTGAGTATGAGCTCAAATTAAATCTTGTATCATTGATTTCATCAAACAATTTTTTCAATATCTTCCACAACAATTCTTGGTGATGTTTTTGCACCAAAGTTGTTGCTTCAAAGCTTAAGATAATGCCCCACTTGAATATTATGCCATATTCATGACATGAGTTTATTAGAAAGCTTGTAATAACAATTATTTTGCATTCAATAATTCATGGCCCAAAATTGTGCATTTGCACCTAATAGAAGGGAGTAGTCTATGCTATAGAGTTTGCACACTAAATAATAGTTCACATGAGCTAGTTCCTTAATGTTGAAATATTTGTAATATGATATTATTAGGCCAAGGTTGGCGATGATGTACCTACAGGTGCTCTTGATATAGCTTACAAACAAGTGTTATGTAAGTTTTGAAACATCCTCTATATAAGCCTATGAGCACTCTATATGTAAGTCTATGGACATATTTCTATGTAAGCCTAGGGACGTCTTGATGTAAACCTATGAGCACTTTTGATATATTCATCCTTAGTGATATTGGTTAATCCACCTCTATGGTTAACCTTGATTAAAGGGTGTAATATATTTATTATATTATAGTTTAACCTTCAAGTCATGTTGAAGTTTAAGTTTTAATTGGGGATTTGGTATCACTATAAATACCTCTAACGACTGATCTATTGTATTATTTGGTGATATGTGATATCATTGGGGTGCCTATAAACACCCACCCCTTATTTTTTGTATCTATTCGCGATGTTCATATCTTTCTCTATTTTTTGTCTATATGCTCTTATATTTTGCTATTCTTCCTTTTTCTATATATGATTGTGGTAAATGTATGTTTTAGAATGTTCCTAGAAAATATTATGAATTCCAACACTTAATGCTTTCAAGAATTATTTATAGGATTTTGTGAGGATCATACTTTCATCTTTAATATATATTGTATAAGAAAATACTCAAGAAAAATACTTTTTCAATTCCAAAAGATAAGTAAAATGGCTAAACCATTTCAAAAAATGTATATAAAAGTTTATGATGATGATTTCATATTGAATGTATGTTTTTAAGATATTGTAATCATGTATTAGGAAATAATTCACCACTACATTATCAAATGCTAGGATTTCAATTAGTTAAATATGTTGAATTTATACATTGAGACCCAAGTCTTATCAAGCAATATATGTGTAATTACAAAAATGTTAATTGAATACCTTTAGGTGGCTTGTTGAAATACCATGTTAACATGACCATGATGTAATATGGGGGGATCATTTTAATCCTATATAACTAATCAAAAGAAACAATTCACCACTACATTTCAAGATCATAACATCATATGTAATGTTGATTTTTTTAAAATAAAGTTGGTCTTGTTGTCTCCATGTCAATGTCAAGGTAGTAGTATGGTGCACTTTTTTATGTGTCATCACAGCATTGACTTAGTGCCATCTAAGGGCCAATGCTATAATAACACAAAAGAACTTTCAAGATCATAACATCATATGTAATATTGATTTTTTTAAAATATAGTTGGTCTTTTTGGCTTCATGTCAATGCCAAGGTATAATATGGTGCACTTTTTTTTGTGTCACCACAACATTGACTTAGTGCCATCTAAGGGCCAATGCTATAATAACACTAAAGAACTTTAGATTTAAAAAACTTTAAAAAATAATTATTACTGTACCTTTTTAATTGGTTATGTGGGATTGAAACGAGTGCCATTTGTATTATATTGTAACCACTTAGTGGTATTACAAAGCTATTTTTGGAAATTATGCATGTATCACATGACAAAATTTAAACTTGGGTCTCCACCTTGAAAGTCAAGGCATTTAACTAGTTGAGATCATGTCACTTAAGTATTGAATTAGAGGTCGTTTATTTATTCATATACATTAAAATGTTATAAGTTAATTGAAAGTTTCTATACTAATAAAAATATATCTATGTTTATTTGTAACTCTTTTGGATACACCATGCATATAGGACTCAAGGTCATCATTTCAAGACAATATCTTGTCAATAGGAATGAGAAAATCATGTGAGATTGTGTATAAGGTTTTTTGTGATACTCTATAAATATACTTTTCAAATCTACGTAGATGTACAAATTGACATACTAATAACCAACCTTCATTATATTAATAAAATTAAAAATTAAAAAAAAAAACCCAAGACCCTAAATTTATCTAAAAGCTTCAACTAGGGTTTTAGTGATTTATTCATATTGGAATAATCAACTATGGAAAAAGAGGTGCTAGCCTCTTGGTTATAGAATTTGAATATATATACAAGGATAATCTATGATAATGGAGCTAACAGAAAAGACCTATGTTGACATATAATAATAGAAATGTCCAAAAGTTTTGTTCAGTAAAATAAATTTAATGATGCTTCCAAAAGAAATCAAAGGAAAGCTAGTGGAGGTGGTGTTTTTTTGAATAATAAAGGTAAAATTCTTCTCACCTATTCAAAATCATATGGAATTTCAACTAACAACAATGTAGAGGCTAGGGCATTTCTTACAAGAATCAAGGATCTTTGCTTCAAGATTAGGGATTAGGTGAGTTGATAGGGTTGGATTAATTTCCTCTAAACAAATATACCTTTTCATTACCTCTAAACTATAGATAGACAATTTGATATGTCTATATTAGTGAATAAGTTTTGGTATTTTGTGTTATTTTGTAGTTGTATGCAAAGTGTTTGACAAAATGTGCATACATATATTTAATAATGTTATAAAGTGGCAATGTAATATTGTACGTAATAATATGATGTTAAGTCATGTATATCGATAAATTCATAAGTCATAAGTTAGTTTGTCTTGTAGTGGGAAATGTCATGTACATGCAATATAAATGCATATGAAATGTAATTTAGGTAAATGACGTGATATCAAGTAGTTGGAGGGTGTAACTAATTTTTGGTTGTATAAATAAGCCCTCCCCTCATTCATTCAAGAAGATGTTAGTGGATTGATAACATTTTGGAGGAGCATTGGTACGTGTGAGAGAAGGTTGGTGCATATGTGCGTATGGCATGGTGCAGTTAGGTCATGGATGCGGTCATAAAGAGGATTATGCACATGGTTTGTAGATTGTATATGAAATGTTGTAACCAGACATGGCATTTTTAGTACAAATTTTCTCATGTTTATTTATCTAAAGCTATTGTTGTTACTATTTTGTGCATTTTTCCATGTATTGTTATTTCTAATGGTTGCAAATTCGTAAAATTATTTAAGTAAAAATGAAATTGTGTTTGAGCATGTTAAATTTCTTTTCTACATTATGGTGTCATTGCTTGTACGAAGTTGGCTCCAATCTGGTGACATGGTGTTCTAAGCAATAAAACCCTTGAAAAGATGTGTAACAAGAGAAATCAAATGCAACCATAGAAGTAGATGAAGAGATAGTAGATTTATTTGTTGATGCAGATGAAGGGTTGTCTAATGGGAAGTGCATGATAGACGCACAAACTGGATGTAGGGAAGATTGTCGTCCAAATGCAGATGATGAATTTGTAGATAGTGAAACCACAGATGATAGATTTACAAACACAAATGTTGCAGATAGCGTATCTATAGACATAGATGTTGTAGATGATGTATCTACAAATTTTGATATTACAGAAAATAGATCTATAGATGCAGATGTTGCAAAAGTAAAAACTACACACGAAGAATATATCGTCAAAAAAATATAAATATATTGTCAAGATGATGGCAGAACAAGAAGAAGAATAGTCAACTGCCATGATGACGACAAAACTAGTTGTCATCAGGATGATGACCAGACCAAAATAAGTGTAGTTAGTCGTCAAAATGATGATAGAACAATCAACTATTAGTATGATGATAGAAGCATAGTTAGCCATTAGGATGACGATAGAATAGTCAATCATCATAATGATATCCGAAGAAAAGTTAGCCATCAAGATGACAATAGGGTGAGTTTTCATTAGTCAGATGGCAAGATGAGTAGTCTTTAATATGATGACAAGATAAATAGCCATTGAGATGATGGTAGGGGAAGTTGTTGTCAGTCAAACACATTGATAGTTATCATCAGATAGGTCGATAAGAAGGGAGTTGTTAGACGTGTTGGTAGTTGCCATTATGAAGATCAACAAGGAAGGAGTTTTTAGATGTGTCAATAATTTCCATTAGGTAGGTTAAGGAAGGAATCATCAGACACATTGATAACTGCCATCAACCAAGTCGACAAGGAAGGAGGGTTAGACGATAACCTACACAACAATACAACCCAATTGTTGATAGAAGGTGTCGATGAGAATTTGCATGCTATCAAGGAATGCTTGGTGTTGAAGCAATTACAAGTGGAGATACCCGATGGTGTACGACATGAGAGTCTAAAATTGGTGCAAATGATAGATGACATGTCCAATGGTGCATGAGATGGGAGTCCAACACTAGGTAAACTATAGGTTAGTGTGCTCGATGGGGAGCATGACAAGAGTCTAACTTTGGAGAAACTATAGGTTGGAATATTTCATGGTAAGAGTGGGAGTACAATGGAAGAACAATTGCAAGGTGATGAGTGTAAGGCTTTGCATAAGAGAGCAATACACAAAGAACCACTATCGAGGTTAAGCCAACCTATCAAACCAAAGGCCAATTTGGGCATATCATGTAAGTGTCCATTATTTCATAGAGAATCAAGAGAAGACCCAATAAGGCATTAAAGAATCTATCATATGATGTGGAACGCAACTGGAAAGAATAATGAAGTAGATTGGAGGTCGTTATTTCCTATGACATTTCATGGATTCATAATGGATTAGTACATGAAATTTCCAAAGGATAAGTACCAAACATGGAAAGGCTTATGTGATGCCTTTGTGCAAGAATTTTGATTGTTTGACAATGACGATGTAGTCATTGTTGAAACTTATAAAATGAAACGGGGTGAGAACGAGTCTATTCGTTCCTACAATAGGAATTTGAGTGGGTTGTTTGACCATTTGAAGGAAGACCAATCAGACACATTGAAGAGGATATGGTTCATAGATGGACTTCTTCCTACGTATCAAAAGAATATGAGGATGATCCTCAAATGTCATACCAAGAGGCTCTAAAATACGCTTTGATTTATAAAAGTGATTCAAAAACATCATCAAAGTATTGACATCATTTTAATACCGATGAGAGTGACCATGAGGATGAAAGTAATTTAGATATTGAGAATGATTCAAACACTAAGAATGATGATTTTGAGGAAGAGAGTAGTTCATCGTTTTAATGGTGGGGTCAAGTATTCAAGGAAGGAAGTGAATTCAAAGAGATGAACAATGATTCTAAGGATAAGTATGAATTATAGAATGCAATATCATCACTAGAGGCATATGCAACACCAAGATATATTGTATAAAGGATGGATGCCACTAATGAAGCAGTTTGTACTAACTGTTGGAGAACTTGTAGATGAAGAATTTAGTATGATAGTGATGGTAGACCTATTATGCAATGTTGGAAATACCAATAATGAGGGCACTTCTCCTATGATTATCCAAGTGTTGTAAAGGGGCTCTCACCCCCTTGACCCTGACATAGGTGGTGATGGGCGTTTCTCTTTATGTTCATGGTGTTGATAAGGTTGATCATCATGATTAAGTTAGTCATAAAGGTGATATTCATCATGTTGGCTATGTTGGTCATTTTGATAAAGTTGATGATATGGATAATTGTAAAAATTGAAATGAACAATCTGATAATAATGGTCATGTTGATCCAGTTGATGTTACAATTGATTACAACAAGTGGAGTGTACAATCAGAGAACAAGGTGTTACGAGAAGCAGTTTGAAGTGACATATATTGCAAAGGATGTATGGAATAAACAAAAATGCAAGGGGTATGACAAGATATTTCATTCAGTTGTTTAGTGATTCTATTCCCACTGTTTAGATCATGTTTCATTGAGGATTCCAACTAGTTTAAAGGAGGGGATAGATGTAGATAGGCAATTTGATGTCTGCATTTAGTGAATAAGTTTTGGTATTCTATGTTATTTTGTAGTTGTATGCAAAGTGTTTGATGAAATGTGCGTACATATATTTAATAATGTTATAAAGTGGTAATGTAATATTGTATGTAATAATGTGATGTTAAGTCATGTATGTCGATAAAGTCATAAGTCATAAGTTAGTTTGTCTTGTAGTAGGAAATGTCATGTAAATGCAAGATAAATGCATATGAACTATAATTTAAGGAAATGACGAGGTGTCAAGTAGTTGAAAGGTGTAACTATTTTTTAATTGTATAAATAAGTCCTCCCCTCATTCATTCAAGAAGATGTTAGTGGATTGATAACATGTTGGATGAGCATTGGTATGTGTGAGAGAAGGCAGCTACATATGTGCGTATGACATGATGCAGTTAGGTCGTGAATGCAATTATAAAGAGGATTTTGCATAGGGTCTGTAGACTGTAAATGAAATGTTGTAACCAAACATTCCATTGTTAATACAAATTTTCTCATGTTTATTTATCTTATGCTATTGTTTTTGTTGTTACTGTTTTTGTGCATTGTTCTATGTATTGTTATTGCTAATGGTTGCAAATTTGTAGAATTATTTAAGTAGAAATGGAATTGTGTTTGAGCATGTTAAATTTTATTTTTACATAAACTTCTTTTCTTTCCTTTAAATATTCTTTTATTCCTTTCCAACCATACCGTCCAAAGTATTATCTTTTTTGCTATATCTTATATTTTTTGTAATGCCTCATTTTTAAAAGTGCTTTGCCATTACTTCAACCATTATTCAATTTTGTCATTCATCACCATGCATTTATTAAACATATTAAGAATCCATTGCTATAGTTCCCAAACTATTGAGCAGTATTCCAAGATATGGTCTATACTCTCCTTCTTTTTACATAGAAAACATTATGAGGGGCCATGAAAATTCCTTTTCATTAGATTATCCCAGGATAAAAATTTCCTATGACCTACTAGCCATACAAACATTTTGAATTTTGGAATGCTTAGGCTATCCTAAATATCTCTCTATATTCTTACGGTATTCCTATTTTGTTGGTGCTTTATATTATATATGCTTATTTTTGTGTATTATCCTGAGCTATTCAACTCCTAAATCAACTTATCCTCGACACCCCTAGGATTAATCATTGTTGTTATATTTCTACTCAATAGCCTCCTCGCAACAATGTTTGGTATACTTATAAAAAAGTATTCTTTCCATTTGTATGTTCCTTCCTAATCCTTGTACATAATGTTTGAAACCCTATCACCATATCTATATTTAAGTAATATCATCCATGGTTTCAAAAATATATATAGATTGAGTGGTTTTTTTTATCACACCAAGAATCCGTCTAGATAAAATTTTTTCTCAAATTTCCACCACCCATCTTAGATATTTAATCACTAGATCAATTGATTTTTTAAAATTGTTCCATAGTGCAA
The DNA here is from genome assembly GCA_028583015.1 of Wollemia nobilis. Lineage (NCBI taxonomy): Eukaryota > Viridiplantae > Streptophyta > Pinopsida > Araucariales > Araucariaceae > Wollemia > Wollemia nobilis. The sequence continues at coordinate 1,938,658 of JAQPPZ010001560.1, read as the reverse complement.
AACCACTTGGTAGTGAGAGTGCAGTAAAGATTAAGCTTGGATCATTTGGCTCAATGTACTTAAGAAAATTCTTGCCCACTATTTTTGATGACAAATTACTTTTCCCCTTAGATCTAATTTTGCATCCATAAGAACTCTTAAACTAAGACCTCCCCTAGTTTTAACATCACACACCTTGCTCCATTTCACCAAAGAAAATTTACTTTAATCATGTAATCTTCACCAAAATAATATCTACATAATATAAATTAAACCCTTTTCTATTGATTTTGGCATAATATACAAGGACATAATATATTGCAATGGCCTATAAAACTAATTTACTTAGCTGCAATATTCTTGCTAATGATAACCATCTACCTTTCCATGCTGGTAGTTTACTTTGAACTTTACTTATAACTATATTCCACAATTCTATCATCATTCTCCTCTCAAATAAGGGTATTCCTATATATGTTGCTAGAAAATTTGCCTTCTTTTTTTGAAGTAACCTACATATCCCTACTTTGATTCTAGCTAGAGTGTTTGGAAAGTAAATTTTGGATCTTATTATATTAAATTTATTCTTTGATGCTCTTCATTACATTTTGATAAGTTATTCAAATATCTCATCTTGTTTATCCATAACCTCCCCAAAAAGGTTGTATCATCTAGAAACTATTGATGGTTGATGTTGTCGATGTTATTACTAGCCTTAAGTCCATTTATTAGCCCATGTTTGTAAGCCTTATTCAAGTTCCTTCCCAAGACCTCTTGCATAATAATGAACAACTATGGTGATAGAGTATCTCCCTATCTAATATCTCTCTTGGCTTTAAAATATTATGTTATTAGCCCATTGACCAACACTTAATATGATACTATAGAGAAACAAGCTTTAATCCATGTGATCCATTTCTTCCCAAATCCAAACATTTCTAATATTGCAAAAAGAAAATTCCATTTAACCCTATCATAGACTTTACTCATATCAAGTTTTGAGATCATTGCTCTATTTTTTCTTGAAGCTTGAATGCATTACTTCATGAGCTACTATGATCCTATCTAGAATTTATATCCATTTCACAAATCCTCCTTGCTCTTCTGAAATATTTTTTTCTAATAGCGGTCTTAATTGATTTGCCATAACTTTGGATATTATATTATATGCCATATTACATAGGCTTATGGACCTAAATGAATCAAACAATTCTACATCCTTCTTTTTTTAGAATTAGGGTAATATATGTTGTATTTATTTTATAAGGAATGTACTATTTTACCCTAGGTTATTCCACTACCACCAATAATGAATATTTTACTATTTTCTAGTTATGGTGATAGAATGATACTAAGAGCCCATATAGACCTAGGGATTTATCCTTAGTAAAAGAGAAAAGAGCTAAATGAACTTCTAGTTTAATAGACTCCATCAATTTATTATTGTCTTCATTTGCTATAACTAAAGGTGCTTCTTATAGAATTTTTTCATTATGAACTTCAACTTTTATGATCCTAGAATATTCTGGTAAAAAAACCTTACCTCCTTTTTTATTTCAGTTAAGTCTTCAATCCAAACCCCTTCTACTGATTTAATTTTACAAATTTTGGGTGTTGATCTTTGTACTATTGTCATCCAATGAAAAATATTTTGTTTTAATATCCTCATTTTAACCAAGTCTATCCCGATTTAAACTTCCAAAATTTATCTTCCTTACTCAAAATATTATGATATTCACTAAGCAACTCCCTTTCCTTCGAGCTTGGATTATTGTTCTCACCTTTTTTGAATTTAGAAACTTTCTTTTTTAGTACTTCTTTCTTCTCAAAAATATTTCCAAAAGTGTTCTTGTGCCATTATTTTAATCTATATGCCATTGATTTATTTTGTATTGGAAGTGTATACAACCCACCGTTTCCTGAATAATTCCATGTCTGTGCTATCATATCAATAAATTGAGGATGTTATTCCTACATTTGCTCATATTTAAAATATGATCTTTTATTGAATCCACTTACCATAATTTTAATTCTTATTGGCCATTGATATGAACCAATCCTTATCAAGGTATTAATTTTAGCACAAGTCCTTTCATCTAGACAATGATTTAAGAGTAAGCATCTATCTAATTTTGTTGCTATAATGTTTTGGCCTATCTTGTTGTTGGTCCATGTATAGTTGTCCTCTTCAAAATCAACCTCTCATAGATTTATTTTTTGGCTGAATAATAATGGTTGTACTCGGGTCCCCCACCCTTGAAAAATTACAACTCTCTTATTTAAAGCTTGAGAGTTCACAAATAGATACATGTCTCATCTCAATTGAGATGCTATAGATAGAAACCTACATCATTTTACATAAAATGTTTGAATTCTTGATTTTCATTTTCTGTATGAATACAAATATTTCATAATTTAGCATCCTTCTTGAAATTTCTATAGCACACTTCACAATACCAAAAATCCATCTCTACTATGTATGCATTGCATCTTAGTAGAGTAATATTTCCAAAACATCACACTATCATAGTCCGGTCTACAAAATCTAGATTTCTAGTTTCCTTCCTGAAACACAAGTGCAACCACAAAAATTATAATAAATAGTTTATATGAAAATACATTATTGTTATAAAATAAAGTAGATATTACCAATGGAAAACATTAAAGTATATCTTAATCATTATTTTATTCAAGCAATCAAAATTTTCTTATCAGCTTCAACCAAAATTACTACTTCCTCTAACCATGGAAAGGAGAATTTAACTTCACGATCCTCAATCAAACCCCTCTATTGACTAGCCTATATACACATTGTTACCTTACCTTAAAGTATGTGTAAACCTGATTCTTCAAACTCTTTAGCAAGATCTTGAATTTTCATAATTCTCTTGTATGTTCCATGGAGCCTTTGTTGTCCTCAAAATTGTATTTATTACTACGAGAGAATCACCTTAGTAACCCTTATAAAGCCGCCCAAGCTTCAGCTTCATTATTTATCTTAAATCCACTATTTAAATCTCAATGATACAAAATCTCTCCTCTATTATTTCTAATTATTCCTCCTCCTCCTACTGGTCCTAGATTTCCTTTATATGCTCCATTAAAATTCATTTTAACCCACTACACATCTAGTGGTTTCCTATTTATATTATTTTTCTTCTTTTTGTTTCTCTTGTACCCAACATCATAATTCCATTTGATGACTTGAATCCATCTATCAATGCTCTCTGCTTCTAGATTAGGGATTGGGTGAGTCGATAGGGTTGGTTTAGACTCCTTAATGACTAAAAATATCTTCCTTTTCATTACCTCTGGACTAATTTCCTTTCCTTTAAATATTTTTCTATTCTTTTCTAGCTATACAATCCAAAGTATTGTATCTTTTGATATATCCCATATTGTCTATAAATCCTCACTTTTATAAGTGCTTTGCCATTTATTTAACCAATATTCAATTTTACTATTCATCACCATGTATTTACCAAACATGTTAAGAATCCATTGCTATAGTTTCTAGACTATTGAGCAATGTCCCAAGAGATGGTCTATACTCTTCTCCTCATTTTTACAAAGAACACATTGAGACGGGCCATGAAAACCCCTTACATAAGGTTATCCTAGGATAAAGTTCTTCTATGACCTAGTATCTAAATAAACATTTTGACTTTAGGAATGCTTGGGCTATCCCAAATGTCTCTCCATATTGTAGTGATATTTCGATTTTTTTGGTGTTGTACATTATATCCACTTCTTGTTGTGTGTTCTCCTAAGCTATTCAACTCCCAAATCAATTTATCCTTGGCTCCCCTCAAAATAATCATAGTTGTTATCTTTCTACTCAATTGCCTCCTAGAATCAATGTCTTGTATACTTGTAAAAAAATCTTCTTTCCATTTGTATCTTCCTTCCAAATCATTGTACAAAATGTTTGAAACCCTATCACCATATTTGTCTTGAAGTAATATCATATAAGGTTTCAAAATTGGATCTAAATTTAGTGTTTTTTATCACACAAAGTATCAATACAAATAGAATTTTTTTCTCTAGTTCCCACCACCCATATTAAACCTTTAATAATTAGATCAATAGGTTTTTTTAAACCATTCCAAAGAGTAGAACCATTTGGTAGAGAGAATGCAATAAATATTAAACTTGTGTCATTGGGTTCAACATACTTAGAAGAATTCTTGTCCATTGTCTTTTACTCTCTTTGTACAATCTCCATATTACTTTTTCCCTAAGAGCCAAGTTTACATCTATAAGAACTCTTAAACCAAGACTTCCACTAGTTTTATCATTAGACACCATTCTCCATTTCACCAAAGGAAATTTCCTTTTATCATGTAAACCTAACCATAAAAAGGATCACATAGTATAGATTATTATTTTTCAACTTATTTTGACATAGAATACAATGACATATAATATGTAGGAATGGCTTGTAATATTGACATTATTAACTACGCTCTTCTTTCTGATGATAACCATCTACCTTTCCAAGTTGGAAGTTTATTCTGAACTCTACTAATAATTGGATTCCATAATTCTATCCTCCTTATCCCCTTAAATAAAGGCATCCCTAGATAAGTTGCTGGTAAATTTGCCTCCTCCTTTTTAAGTAACCTATAAATTCTTACTTTGATAATAGTTGGAATGTTAAGAAAGTAAATTTTGGATTTTGTCCTATTAAATTTTTGCCATGATCCTCTTTTGTATTCCTTTAAAATTTTATTCAAAGCTCTAGCCTCATTTATCCTTGTTGTCATGACCCATTACCCTCCTACCTTATTTAAAGGATATTAATTGATTTTGGGGATCAATTAATGTTTGATAAAAAAGGGCATAGACCCTAAAGAATTCCACTAAAATTCTAATAAAAGAATTTTATGAAGGATAGGAAATATTAATTATATTTTAGAGAAGATAATTAATTATAAATTAATTATGAGGACTTGTGAAAGATAAAATTGAGGAATTATATTTTACAAAATTATAACAATATAGTAAATTATGTCTAAAAACATGGGGGCCCAAGTTGGGGGGGGGTGGAGGGGGACTATAGAATTTTTAAAAATAAATCTATCCTATCTATTGGGAATACACATATGGCTTCCCTATATTGGTGGGAATTAAAAGGAGATTCCTTACCCTATCAATAATAGTTCTAACTTTGTACCCATTCTTTGCCTTAATAGTATTAGCTTTATATTTGTCCCCATGGGAAAAGATACAAAACAAAAATAAGGACACTCTCCTTAGCACTAAGTGGACCCTTTTTCTACTATTGGTCATACTATACAAGACATGATGAGTCATAATGGGTCCAAGGCATCTTTTTAATATTATTATAATAAGGCCACTATTTGGACACAAGTGGAGAAATTTCCCTATAAATTAAAAGAAAATATGTGAAGAAAAGGTCATCTAGGAATTCTTGAAGGTCTAGGGAGTATGATCTCCACCTTGGTGGATCAGAAACCAGAAGGCTTGAAATATTTCCTAATCATAATGTGGAGCAAACTGGGAATGGAGAAAGGGCTTAGAAGAGGAGTCCAAATCAAGGTAATCCAAAGATGGGTTAGGAGGAAAGCTTCTTGAAGTCTCAAGGAAAAGTGAACCAGGTTGGATCTTTCTTTTCTCCATTATAATTCCCTTGTTGGTATAAATTAGGGGACTGCTTTTATTTTAGAAGTTTAAAGCTTAATTTTGGTATTCAAATAATTAAGGAAATTGAATCAGGTTCAAAACCCATTATAATATGAGTGAAAGTTAAATGGGAAGTCCATAAAGGAAAAGTACTTAGCCTTATATTTCAATAGGCTGCCCATATTTCTATTGTTGTCATACCTATTTTGGTTTTAAAACAAAATAATAATACCAAGCAGAGTTTTCGACAAGAGTCAACCCCGCGACCTCGAGCGGGAATGTTCATTAACATTGAGCTTGCATCCGATGAGGATATAAGGGAGTATTCTAGAGCCTTTCAAATACAAGTTTTTTGTTTCCATTAAGGATCGACCCTGTGGCTAATTACAAAGTCAAAGGCACTATGAATGAAGAATTTCTATCATGATCAGGTTGATCGTCGATTGGCGAGTTTAGATTTTGAAATCCAACAAATAATCGCATGCCATTCTAACTTTGTTATTGACATGGCACCAGGGATATCAAGTTTGGGAAAATAATCACGATACAGATCTAGCTACAAGATTGATAGCACCTTTTGTAAAATTCACTGGCCAATAGTTGCGGTAATGAAACCCCCCTCATGAAGCTTACCAAACCTAATCCTTCGACTGTGAATATTAGGAATCTAGGTGAGAGTTTTGCAATATTAGGAAGGGAGGCTTGTTTGTAACCCTATATTTGTAACCGAGCTCATAGTCATATTCAAATTTGATCTACTGGATGACCATCTTGTTTAACAAGTCACCCACTATCCACTTCTATTGGGCATTAAGGCTAAACTTGAACTTTCCAAATACATCAATCACATCATAACAGATAATGTTTTACTACCTACGTGATTCCTTTTCTCTTAAAATAGAATGCCAAGGCTATGGCTGGAATAACTATGTCAACTGTGTTGTTACCTTCGAAGGATTTCATTGGGATAAACCTGCTATCACGATCAAAGCCTATCGATGGGTTTTTCCAAATATGCCCTTCCTCTGTTCACCATAGTAGAGCTTCGATAGGATATAACCCACAAATTAGCACATGATAAAAGTTTCTCTATGATCGGTTATGATCTGCCATATGGCAAGTAGATTCGAATAGAGCAGAGTAATGGTTCGATGGGTAGAGACTCAGTTATAAGGGTACACCGGTGGAACAAATGGTGTGTAGGCTCATCGATTCATGCACTCACATATTGGCGGTCAATTAATCCAGAGAAATGATCCCAATCCAATAATATTTTATGGGTAGGTCCAAAAGAGAATGTGTGATAAGAATTAGATGTGTAAAAGGTTTTGTCCCAATGATTTGAAGATTGGGCCTAGTTCCTTACTATATGTGAGTTATGTAAGACTATAAATAAAGTGACTCCATAAATTAAGGTAAGAATATATGGTATAAAAGTAAGGTTTCTAGTATTAGGTTATCGACTAAGTTATTAATTAAGAAGACTTAAATCGTCTTGGTTGGTCTAGAGTGATGGGTCATATCTAGGTGTTTGGTAAATTAAAGGCTAAAACTCTATCGAATGGATCTTCAATTGTTAATTAAAACTCTATCGAATGGATCTTCAATTGATAGAATGCAATGTTTCGGGAATAGTGGAAAGCTATTTCAAGACCTACTTAGTGATCACTATATGAAAATAGATATAATGTTTTGCTAAGGACGATTCTTGTATTATCCATGTTACCTCTTTGAAGGGATAATATTTGTGTATTTTAGAAATTATATTAAAGGTTGTTTTGGGGGTCCCAACAAGAATGCAAGTCTTTTACATTGGTAATAAGCTTTCAATATTAATTTAGGAGTGTTGGATACTTCATAAATTTTAATATTGGGACTTCAATCTAAAAGGTTATTAAAATATTAAATATGGGTATAAATGAACTATAAGTAGGCATCATGGAATGCTTACAAAATATTTGATTATGAATTAAAGGTATGGGACTTTAATTCATGAATTAGAAATTGGTTGAAAAACTTAACACAAGGAATGAAATTAGATTCCAATCATGAGGGAACTTACAAAGTTTCCTCTTAAGCCGATACAATTTCTCCAAAATGTGGTCCCTATGATTTTCATAAATAGAGTAAGATATCATATATTCTTAAGATAATTTAGAAAAGGAATCAAAATATTCCTTAGCTGTAGCTTGAAGAATGAAGGGATAGGTGTTTTCCTTATGGGTGTAAGGAGTACCTCAATAATATAGAATGATGGCTTAGAGAAAGGAATTAAGAGATTCCTTAATTGCATCATGTTCATTATTAAGAAATGAATAGGGTTCTGTATTGGATTGAAAGGGATCGGTGGATACCCTTCCCTTCTTGTAATAAATGATATCTTGAGTTTATGAATATGAGGAAAGAATATATTTTGGAGGTTGGGTTTTTCCCATCAAGGTTTCCTAGGATAAATCATTGTGTCAATCTAATTTGTGGTTTGATGTGCTATTTCTTGTTCCTATTGCTTTTACTTTCAAAAATAAAATAATATATGATAATGAGATGGTTAAAGGACTAAATGGGATAGTTATGCATGTTTCTAGATTACTACAATATTTACATTGAATACTATTTATTCAATAGATTTCATTTATGATGCTAAGAATGTATGATTAAATATCTAATATGAGGATGATTTAATGTATGCGAATGTGCCATTTACTTTCTAGGATTAAATTGGTTAAATGTGAATGATGTAAATAATTAGTTTTACTTCTTGTATTCAATGGTTGTGTGGATTTATAGAAGTTGTTCATAATGGAATGTAATTCTTGCTTAAGTAGATCTCTCATGTGATGTTTCAAATCTATGGTTATGATGAATAGATTTTATCATAAAAAGGCTCCATTAGTTTATATCCACCTCATAAACACTCATTATGGTTTAAATTAGAACACATTGGAATTTGAAGTGGAATAAAACCCACAAGGAGGTAAAATTGGTCTTGAACTATAAACCAAAACAAACCTTATATCCTAAAAGCTAAGAAGTTGAGTGTGCATGAGGAGGGGTATTTCCATGTTGGACAAGTATTGTCTCTGATAAATTAGCAAACGAGATATCTAATAAAAATTTTAAATCATAATCTTGCTTAAGATGACATTCCATGGATTCTATGAGTTTAATCACGAATAGTGATTTGTTATCCTAAAGATCCCATCAAAGAGATGTGGATCGGATCTAAGATCTATGAATAACCATTGGTGTGGTTATTTCATCTATGATGGTTTTCCATTGGTGTGGTTCTCCATCTTCAAGGCATTCACCTACATATTGATCTTGGTGGACCAGTGGTTACTGGTGTTTCCCTTTTATGGGGATGAAACCTAATGCTTTGGCTAGCATTCTCATACCAGTGGGGTATGAGGGTTTCATAGAAGCTGATCACTTCTACTCAAAAGAGACTCTGATCAAGTCTCAATAGCTCTTGATGCTATCTGCCTTGATAAGTTTTAATCCAAATGGAATGAGTCTACCTTAGGTCATGATTATGTCTCTTGCCTTCTAAAGGATGACTATTTATACATAAAAAAAAATTGAGTGGTTGAGTAGTGACAACTGGGGTTGTTACAGTTGGTATCAGAGCCCAAGCTAACTGATAGACTCTAGTTAAGGTCTAGGTTAGCAAAGACTTGGGGCATGAAACTAAACTCGAGAGAAAATTCCACAAATTTAAAATGCACATGTGGTAAGTGCTTGGGATGATGATGTCTAAGTTCCTATCCCCCACGAGTAGATCCATAGTCGTTCAAAAGTGGAAGAGCTAAGTGAACCCTCTTGTATGGATTTTAAGTGGTGTACCTTAGACTCTTTTGGGAAACCACTTGACATCAATGTCTCTTACCTTATCTAATCCTTATTCCCAAGTGTACATGAACCAAAGGATTCATATTTACTAAGGGTTCACTTGAATTATAATTTTCAAACCAATTTGGTCAACTTAAATGATTATAGTCATGAACTAAAGTGAAACCTTAGGATATGCAAACATAAATTCAATCATTTAAGTTAGTCAAAAACTAACTAGTGGGAATTCAAACAAAACAATGTTTTATTTATTTTCATTTTTGATCAATTTTACAATACACTTTAGAATTTTCCAATTAGAGGTTATGGTGGAATGGCAGAAGAAGTCGCCCGAAACACCAAAACCTAAAACTCCACTATGTTGGAGGAGTACAAGGATGGTGAAACATCACATATAAGCTCGTAAATACTCCAAATCTCACTAGACTCATCTAGGACATGAGAATTATGGAACTCCACCAAGTATGCTCTGGAATCCCAATAATCACCACCACATGTAGCTTCGCCAACATCCCTAAGCAACCCGACTCCTCAAAAAAGTATGCACCCGGCCACCTAGGTGGTGGTTGAAAGAAATAATGAGTGTTAAGCTATTTAAATTGGGAACTGACCACTATGTCATGAATGTGGTATTAAAACTTATAAGAAAACTAGAGTGTAGTTTTGAAACAGTTGTTTGGAGCACAAAAAACCACATGTATATGAAACCGGTGTAAACCAAATACCGAAGTTAGAAGTAAGATGATACAAAATTAATTGCAACTCTACCATATGGTAATAAAGTCAATAAGGGTACACTTTACAATAATAGTACCGTGCGATAGACATGTTTTACCAATAAAAAAGAAAGGTACGAAATCATCCGTTGGAGTCATCGAAGGGTCGATGATGAGATGTGATACAAATTAAGGGAAGGACACATGGGTTATGATGATGTATTCTATGCACATCAAAATAATATTACTCCCTTGGAAATTGGAGGAGAACCCAATAACTTAATTTTATGGATGTACAAATCTATAGAAATAAATGGACCTTGAAATACTATCCAGCAAATAAAATCGATGTAAAACTCCAACATCGCATAATGGAGTAAGTAGTGTAGAATTTATCTCAGTTCTAGATATAGAAATAACCTAAGCACTATTCATGGTAGTGAATATCACATTGCTCATTTTAGGGTTTATCCTATTGGCACTAATGGTCTTGAGAATGAACATCGTAGTGTATCTCGTAATTATCTTACTCCTACTATCTGATCTGTTGGTACATACTCTTTGAGTTATGGCTCCTAAAAATGTCAAAACTAACAATGGTAATCCTACATAAACATCATAAATTTAACCATTAAAGATCATCAGAGCAAGATATCCTTTGAAGATGATCTTTTAGAATGCCAGGAATAGACTAGATGCAAGTGACTAGCAATGGTTGAAAGAAGTAGGATTTGAGGGAGTGACTTGATTAGAGCCAATACATGTAGACAAATGTTATCTGTCTTCCCTAGTAGAAATATGGGATCCCAATAGAGGGACATTCCAACTACCCACTAGATAAATGATTGTTATGTTAGAATATGTATATAGAATATATCAGATACCGGTAGAAGGATGCACAGTAACCATTGCTAATGAAGCTGAAATGGGGCATTTTTTAGAAAGAGTATTGAGAGTAGAATGGAAGAATGTGAACATCGATAGGGGGTGTATAGAGTATGAACTTCACTATGTGCAAGGTAGACTGACACATAGCATGCGGTTATAATGGAGCCCTTATCGGGTGTCATTTTACCCGAATCAAGAAGTGCATGATTTCCTTGGAATTTATTGGGAATAGTGCAAGATATAGTGGAAGAGTCCATGGTATATGCATGGGCACCAATATTATTGGCCCAAACCTATAGAGAGTTGTTCGATTTAAAAACAATGATGAAAACCAAATTTAACTATAGCACTTTACTACAAGTTTGGGCATGGGAGCACATAGCGATAGCAAGACCCCAAGGGCTACCTTATGATGCACACCAATTTATGGGGCCAGATATACCCTATGCGTTGATATGGCAATGGAAAAAGGAATGGTCTAATCGTAGACCACTTGAGGGAAATAAAGAGCGATTTCACTCTATTTGGGAGAATCTACACTCCCGTGACGTTATTTGGATACCTTGAAGAGAGGACCTAGTTTGGGCAGAAGATAGTGTTCAATTCACTTGGGTGAGGCAAGAAATATGGTTGATCAGATTTACTAGTATGCAATATGAGTATTTTTAATATACTCGGGTATTGTGATAGTTCGGTATTACACAACAGATACCGAACCCATCCATGGTTTATATGAGGAATGGGTGAACAACCGTGATACCTCCACCAATAGAACCACTAGCTTCAAAACCTAATGAGGCTATATGGACACTTGAGGAGGATGACGCAAGCACAACCCCTGACTACGATATTTGGTGGACCACTCAACGGCAATGCCAAGAGGAATATTCTAGTGAGGAAAGCAATTGTAGAGAAACAACTAAGGTTGTAGATGAGGAACACTCATATAGAAAGAGAAATGAGGAAGAACCTTCTATAATATGTGTGCACCAACGGTTGGATACACGAGTTGGACCATCCAGCCTAAGAGAAGAGGAACCTATGAGGAAAGCTTAACATGAAGTGGAGACGCTGAATAAATAAATTCAACTATTAGAAATTCAATAGTTGAAGTTAGTAGACAAATGGGTGCAACAAAGGTTTAAGTTGGAGATTGAGAGAGAAGCCACCATCTCAAAGCGAGAGATGTTTCAAATGGAGTTAACACGAATGTGCTACTAGAGAGATACAGTAGGGATAGCCTTGCAAGCAGAGAATGCACAATTACGCGATGGAAGGGATATATACAAAGTTGCATTCTTGACTTCTTGTATGAATGCACTTATAAGCCATGGTTTACTTCTTCCATCACAACCAATGACTGTGGGGAAACATGAACAAGGAAACACAACTCAGACAACTGGTCGAAATAGAACTCAAGCCACTTCTTAAGCAGTTTCTCCAACAGACTCTCAAACTAGTAATATAGTTATAGAACTGATAGGTGAAATATCTGAGGAAGAACATCCTTGAGATCTGAATCCACTAATCTCGAAACTATATGTATTAGTATACCAATAAGTTTGGCCAATTGTAAACAAAAATAATTTGAAATATATATTCTGGTATAAATGAAATATTGTGCATTCTACCATGAAATTCAGAGTAGCTTATGAATGTAAGATAAATTTATCCAATTAAAATGAACTAAGTAAATTTGAATATTGGATTGGTGTCCATTCTTGAAGAAGGTATGGGACTTTTCCATGATTTTATAATGATATGAATTAGGAGACATCTGGTTGGATGCTCTAGTGTTGTCTAAAGCATTGATACATATTAGGATATATGTGAATATCCTAAAATTATGATGTGTCTTTATTAACACTAGATTTTATCAGGTTAATTCATGCCAGAAGTTAACCAAATTTTACTATGATACTCCTTGGTGGGAGTTTTGATAAACTTAACAAGACTTTTTATCTCTAATAAAGTACAAATACATAATTTAAGGATATCTTTGTAACACAATTTTGCAATTCTATTATTGCCATATATTCAATTCAGTATTTGAGCAATAATAGATGGTTTAAAATTGTAAGATGCATGCTGTGATTAGGAATTGATGATGTTTTCAATACTTGTGGATATGCAAAATGGATGTTATATTGTTTATATTGACATGATACTGCTGACATTTTATATTTTTGCAGGTCCAGGTACCCTCATGGATGGATGATGAAGCTTGCCATCGAGATTGAAGTGCTGAAAGAGAAAAGGAATCTGATGATTCAAATTATAAAACAGCATGATAAATGCTAGCTTTTTTATACAAATGTACTTTTGTAATGTGGATGTTCAAATACAAAGGACTGTGTTTAATTCAAGGGGGGTGTATGTCATGACCCGTTACCCTCCTACCTTATTTAAATGATATTAATTGATTTTGGGGATCAATTAATGTTTGATAAAAAGGGCATAGACCCTAAAGAATTCCACTAAAATTTTAATAAAAGAATTTTATGATGGATAGGAAACATTAATTATCTTTTAGAGAAGATAATTAATTATAAATTAATTATGAGGACTTGTGAAAGATAAAATTGAGGAATTATATTTTACAAAATTATAACAATATAGTAAATTATGTCTACACAACCTAGTGGACCCAAGTTGGATGGGACTCAGGAGGACTATAGGATTTTTAAATATTATACATCTATCCTATCCATTGGGAATACACAGATGGCTTCCCTATATTGGTGAGAATTAAAAAGGATATTCATTACCCTATCAATAATAGTTCTAACTTTGTACCCATTCTTTGCCTTAATAGTATTAGCTTTATATTTGTCCCCATGGGAAAATATACAAAACAAAAATAAGGACACTCTCCTTATCTCTAAGTGGACCCTTTTTCTACTATTGGTCATACTATACAAGACATGATGAGTCACAATGGGTCCAAGGCATATTTTTAATATTATTATAATGAGGCCACTATTTGGCCCATGAGTGGAGAAATTTCCCTATAAATTAAAAGACAATATGTGAAGAAAAGGTCATCTAGGAATTCTTGAAGGTCTAGGGAGTATGCTCTCCACCTTGGTGGATTAGAAACTAGAAGGCTTGAAATATTTCCTAATCATAATATGGAGAAAACTGGGAATGGAGAAAGTGATCTAGAGCCAAAATTACAGAGAAGAAAAATAGTTTTATTTTATTCAAATGCAGCAGAGAATTACTATTACAACAGAATATTACAGTCATAGCAGAATATTACATAAGTCGCAAAAGAGTTGCACCTTTACAAAATTTCTCACATCTGGAAATACAAAAAAAATATTATCGCTCCAGCCATTTTCCAGCCCCTGTGCATGCCTTTGCTCTCCTTTTTAAAGGTTCTTAGGTGACGCTCCATTTCCAGTTGGTGGCCCTTCGTTTCCTCTTCCAGAACCTTTCGTTTCGCCTTCCCGTGTCGCTTCGTCGTCCAGGTATTCGAAACGTCTCCCTTTTCGACTCTTCGTCTTCGGCTTGTCTTTCGAGCGCGAAAATACGACATGTCGCGATATCGCGACATTTTTCTGCCTCGACCTCTTTCTCTGTCTATCATCGCGAAAATGCGACATGTCGCGATATCGCGACACTTTTCTGTCTCTGGCTCCTTCTCTGCCTTTTCGTCACGATATCGCGACATGTCGTGATATCGCGACACTTTTCTATCTCTGGCTCCTTCTCTGCCTTTTCGTCGCGAAAATGCGACATGTCGCGATATCGTGACACTTTTCTGTCTCTGGCTCCTTCTCTGCCCTTTCGTCGCGATATCGTGACATGTTGTGATATCGCGACATTTTCCTTCCTCGCTGCCTTTCTTATCTTCAAGTCGCGATATCGCGACATTTGCCTTCGGACGCCTCCGCTTTTCTATTCTAGTCGCGATTTCGCGACATGTCGTGAAATCGTGACAATTTCTTTGGCGTCTTCTCCCTCCTGCTGTTGGTCGTGATTTCACGACATGTCACGAAATCATGACATTTTCATCGGCATCATCTCTCGGTTGCTTTTGGTCACGATTTCGCGACGGTCGCGATTTCGTGACATGTCACGAAATCGTGACATTCTCCTCGGTACCTTCCCTCGCCTGGCTTCGGTCGCGATTTCGTGACATGTCACGAAATCGTGACATTCTCATCGTGCTTCTGCTCTTTCTTGTTTCTGGACTGTCACGAAATCGTGACATTTTTGCCCCACACCTTCTCTCTCCTGGCCGAGTCACGAAAACGCGACATGTCACGATATCGCGACTCTTTTTCGGTCGCGATATCGCGACACCAAGGCAAACACTTAGAAATTTTTTTGTTGATGCAAGATTGCTCTGCTACCACTGGATGCTCCTGCATCAGACATCCAGGGTAGATTGAGAAGTGATCCTCACTTCTGAACTATTAGAGGGAGACCCAGGCGGTCAACCTCCATTTTAGATAACCAAGTTGCATCTTCTACCGGTCTGCCCTTCCACTTGACCAAATATTCAAAATACTGTCTATTTTTGGTACTTCTGCCTTCTCGAGTGTCCAGTATTTCCTCAATCTCATCTATGGTTGGAGTAGATGCTGGAATACTCCACAACTCTGCGCTTGGTGTCTCACTACTATCCCCCTCATGGTATTTCACCAAATCTAAAATATTAAACACAGGTGATATGTTAAGCCCACTTGGCAATTCTACTTCATATGCATTGCTTGAATCCCGTTTTGCTAGGATTCTACACGGTCCAAACTTCTTCATCTTTAGTTTGTTATAGGTTTTAGCAGGAAATATTTCTTTTCTCGGATGGACCATCACTTCATCTCCCACTTCGAATTCCTTAAACCGTCGCTTCTGGTCTGCTTTCGTCTTATATTGCGTATTCATTTTAGCAATATGCTTCTTCACTTCTTCATGCAGGTTCTTCAGATGCTCTGCAAAATCCTCAGCCTCGGCACTGCACTTTTCCCCTATATTCAACTTCCTTAACTCAAAAACATTTCTTGGACTGCTTCCATATATTATCTGAAATGGAGATTTGTTGGTACTCCTGTTGACAGAATTGTTATATGCAAACTCCGCTTGCGGCAAAATTAGATCCCATCCTTTGGGCTTATCTCCTATCAAGCACCTCAATAGGTTACCCAAACTTCTGTTTACCACCTCTGTTTGCCCATCTGTCTGTGGGTGGTATGCTGAACTGAATTTCAAATCTGTCTTTAGTTTCTTCCACAGGGTTCTCCAGAAATACCCAACAAACTTGGTATCTCTGTCGAAAACGATACTCTTCGGTAGACCATGCAGTCGTACCACCTCTTTGAAAAACAAACCTGCAATATGAACTGCATCATTAGTTTTCTGACAAGGGATAAAATGTGCCATCTTTGAAAACCTGTCAACTACCACAAATATGGAATCATTTCCCCTCTGTGTCCTTGGTAGACCAAGAATGAAATCCATGCTGACATCTTCCCATGGTTTCTCCGATACAGGTAATGGCTGATATAATTCGGTGTTCTATCTCACACCTTTCGCCATCTGACAGACTCTACAGCTCTGCACAAATTTCTACACATCTTGCTGCAGTTGCGGCCAATAATAATTCTCACTCACAAGGGCAATGGTCTTATCTCGACCAAAGTGCCCAGCCAATCCTCCACTGTGTTTTTCTTTGACTAGGTTTTCCCTCATGGAACTTCTTGGAATGCATAATTGGTTTCCTTCGAACAACATTCCATCTTGGATCAGAAAATCCAACCACTTGGTTCTGTCCAAGGTAACCGGTGCCAAGCAAGCCTTCCAGGCTTCTGCAAAATTGGGATCTTCAGGGTACAAACCCTTCAATTCATCAAATCCCAACACTTCCACCTTCATTTTTGTCAGCAAACTCTACCTTCTACTCAAGGCATCTGCAACTCTGTTGGACTTTCCACTCCTGTGCTTCAACACAAAGGAATAACTCTGCAGAAACTCAACCCACTTCAAGTGCCTCTGGTTCAGTTTTCCCTGGCTATTTATATACTGTAAGGCCTGATGATCAGTATATAACACAAACTCTTTTGGCAGAAAATAATGTCTCCACTTCTTCAGGGCCTGAACTATAGCATAGAATTCTTGGTCATACACTGAATACTTCTTCCTGGCCTCATTGAGTTTCTCACTGAAGTAAGCAACAGGCTTGCCTTCTTGACTCAGCACAGCTCCTATGGCACTGCCACTGGCATCACAGTCCACCTGAAATACCTTGTTAAAATCTGGAAGTGCTAAAACAGGTTGCTCAGTGACCTTCTTCTTCAACATATCAAAGCTCTTGTCTGCTCCTAGGGTCCACTTAAAGTCTTTCCTATCCCCTCTCATTGTTTTCGTAAGGGGTGCACAAATACTGCTGAAATTTTTGATGAATTTCTTGTAAAAACTGGCTAGACCATGAAATGATCTCACTTCAAAAGTGCTTCTTGGAGTAGGCCATTCAATGATAGCCCTCACCTTTTCTGGGTCCATTTTTAGACCTTCAACTGAGATGACAAATCCCAGGTATACCAACTCCTTCACAAAATTGCACTTCTTCAAGTTGATCAACAACTGTTCTTCCCTCAACTTCTCAAAAACCCTCCTGATATGCATCAGGTGCTCTTCCAGGGTTCTACTGAATATCAAAATGTCATCCAAATAGACAATAACAGACTTGCCTAAAAACTCCTTCAGCACTTCATTCATCAACCGCATGAATGTGCTTGGTGCATTGGTTAGCCCAAATGGCATGACCAACCACTCATACAAACCTTCTCTGGTTTTGAAAGCAGTTTTCCACTCATCTCCTTCTCTGATCCGAATCTGATGGTAGCCACTCTTCAGGTCAATCTTGGTGAAGTACTTGGCTCCACTCAAACGAGTCCATAATATCATCCATCCTTGGTAATGGAAATCTATATTTTATGGTGATCTTGTTGATAGCTCGGGAGTCTATACACATCCTCCACTCCCCATCCTTCTTTGGTGCTAGTACTGTAGGTACCGCACATGGACTCAAGCTTTCTCGAATCAGTCCCTTTTTCAACAACTCATGGACTTGCCTGCTCAGCTCCTCACTTTCCATAGGAGTCATTCTGTGGGCTGCCTTGTTGGGTAAACTAGATCCAGGTACCAAATCAATATGGTGACTGATCTTCCTCATCGGTGGTAAACCCTCAGGCACATTATCTGATATGATGTCTGGAAATTCTTCTAATAGGTGTTCGGCCTCTGTTGGAACATCTGTGTACTTGTTCTTTCTTAACAGTAGGGATTAATGCATAACACATTGAATCCCTCTTCGGACCATCCAAAAACTGTCTTCCATCCACCAGGTAGATTCTGGCACTACTGCACACTTTCTCATCCACTTCCTTTAGTGGCTTCAATTTGTGACGTACTCCATCCTTCGTCAGAGAGTACGTATTTGCATGCCCATCATGCACTGCACGTCTGTCAAATTGCCATGGTCTTCCCAACAACAAATGGCAAGCATCCATCGGCAAAACATCACATAGGACCTCATCTTGATAATTCCCAATGTGAAATTTGACCAAGCATTGTTCACTGACAAGTGCTCTGTGGTCTTTCTGCAACCACGCAATCCGATATGGATGCGGGTGCTTCCTCTTTCCCAATTTCAACTTAGTAACCATCTCTTCTGAAACTAAGTTGTCTATGCTACCATTATCAATGATAACATTGCAGACCTTCCCTGCACATTTGCACCTCGTGCGAAACAGGCTCTTCCTCTGTTCTGGTTCTTTTTCCTCATTCAACAGTGCTCTTCTCATCATCAACACTTCTCCTCCTTCTGCCTCTTCAGAGTGTTCTGACTCTGCACCTTCATCTGCCATAGCAGCTCTGGCATGACCCTCAGGTCTCTTGTCTGTCCTTTCTTGGTGTTGAGGGCACTCGTATGACCGATGTCCCTCTTCTCCACACTGGAAACAGGTTCCACGGAATACCCCTCTTCCATACCCACGTCCAGGTCTACCTCTTCCTCTCTGGTAGCCATTGTTCTGATCATGCGGGCGATAGGTATTCTCCTTTTTCTGTTCCTAGGGTTTGCTTGTTTCACCAGTCTTCTTCTGGTCTCGGTAATTTCCTCCATCGGTTCTTCCATCGTGATCTCTTCCTCTCTGTTTGCCTTCAAATCTTCGGTTCAGTTTCTCTTCAACCTTTAAGGCCAACTGATATGCATCTTCTATGGTGGTTATTCTGATCAAGCTGAGTTCTTCCTGGATGTTCATTCTCAATCCATTTATGTATCTGGCTACTTTCTCTTTATTAGCCCCTGAATGGCCAGTTCTGATGGAGATCTTGTAAAATTCTTCTGTATATTCTTGGACAGACTTGCCTGACTGTCTCAAACTCTGCATTCTCCTTAACAGATCCAACTCATAATCTGTGGGAACAAACTGTCTCTTCAGCTTCTCCACCATTCGGTCCCATCTGGTTATCTTTTCTTTTTCGTTCTTAATTCTTTCGAGTTGCACTCCTTTCCACCATAAACTAGCATGGCCTTTCAATTTTGTTTTTGCATACTTGATTCGGTCTGGATCTGCAACCTCCTCATACTCAAAGTATTCCTCCATATCGTTGATCCAATCAATCAACTCTTCTGGGTTGAGATTCCCAGAATATGTAGAGACATCAAACTTCGGCCTCTTCCCGGCCTGAGATAGGGCTTTAAGCAATCTAGCTTCAGAAGGATCCAATGTTTCTTCATCATCTGATGGGTCATCAGTTACCCAGGCTTCATCGTCACTATTGTCTTCTCCTTTTGGCTCGACCCCTCTTCGCAACTCCTCTTGCAGGGCTTGCACTTGCCTCTGCAATGCTCTGAAATCTTCGTTAGGCACCACATTTCTCCCACGACCACGGTTCTTTCATGGAGGCATTCTGCTCACTTCTCTTCGCAAATCTCAACTGGTCCTGGTGCAAACTGCCTCACGTTCGATGATCTGTTTATACACTCAGAGACCTTCAATTATCTCTTCTCAGAACCCTTCCACAGATCCTGGCGCAAGCTGCCTCACTCTCGATGATCTGCTCACACACTCAGGAACTCCTGCTCTGATACCACTTGATCGAGAGCCAAATTACAGAGAAGAAAAATAGTTTTATTTTATTCAAATGCAGTAGAGAATTACTGTTACAACAGAATATTACAGTCACAGCAAAATATTACATAAATCGTAGAAGAGTTGCACCTTTACAAAATTTCTCACATCTGGAAATACAAAAAAAAAAAATATTATCGCTCTAGCCATTTTCCAGCCCCTGTGCATGCCTTTGCTCTCCTTTTTAAAGGTTCTTAGGTGACGCTCCATTTCCAACTGGTGGCCCTTCGTTTCCTCTTCCAGAACCTTTCGTTTCGCCTTCCCATGTCGCTTCATCGTCCAGGTATTCGACACGTCTCCCTTTCCGACTCTTCGTCTTCGGCTTGTCTTTCGGGCACGAAAATACGACATGTCGCGATATCGCGACATTTTTTTGCCTTTGGCTCTTTCTCTGTCTTTCGTCGTGAAAATGCGACATGTCACGATATCGTGACACTTTTCTGTCTCTGGCTCCTTCTCTGCCTTTTCATCGCGATATCGCGACATGTCGCGATATCACGACACTTTTCTATCTCCGACTCCTTCTCTGCCTTTTCGTCGCAAAAATGCGACATGTCGTGATATCGCGACACTTTTCTGTCTCTGGCTCCTTCTCTGCCTTTTCGTCGCGATATCGCGACATGTCGCGATATCACGACATTTTCCTTCCTCGCTGCCTTTCTTATCTTCAAGTCGCGATATCACGACATGTCGCGATATCGCGACATTTGCCTTCGGACGCCTCCACTTTTCTGTTTCGGTCGCGATTTCGTGACATGTCACGAAATCGCGACAATTTCTTTGGCGTCTTCTCCCTCCTGCTGTTGGTCGTGATTTCGCGACATGTCGCAAAATCGTGACATTTTCATCGACATCATCTCTCGGTTGCTTTTGGTCACGATTTCGCGACAAGTCGCGATTTCGCGACATGTCGCAAAATCGTGACATTCTCCTCGGTACCTTCCCTCACCTCGCTTCTGGTCGCGATTTCGCGACATGTCACGAAATCGCGACATTCTCATCGTGTTTCTGCTCTTTCTTGTTTTTGGTCGCGATTTCACGACATGTCACGAAATCGTGACATTTTCGCCCCGCACCTTCTCTCTCTTGGCCGAGTCGCGAAAACGCGACATGTCGCGATATCGCGACTCTTTTTCGGTCGCGATATCGCGACACCAAGGCAAACACTTAGAAAAAAATTTTGTTGATGCAAGATTGCTCTGCTGCCACCGGATGCTCCTGCATCAGAAAGGGCTTAGAAGAGGAGTCCAAATCAAGGTAATCCAAATATGGGTTAGGAGGAAAGCTTCTTGAAGTCTCAAGGAAAAGTGAACCAGGTTGGATATTTCTTTTCTCCATTATAATTCCCTTGTTGGTATAAATTAGGGGACTACTTTTATTTTAGAATTTTAAAGCTTAATTTTGGTATTCAAATAATTAAGTAAATTGAATCGGGTTCGAAACCCATTATAATATGAGTGAAATTTAAATGGGAAGTCCATAAAGGAAAAGTACTTAGCCTTATATTTTAATAGGCCACCCATATTTCTATTGATGTCATACCTATTTTGGTTTTAAAAAAGAATAATAATACCAAGCAAAGTTTTCATCGAGAGTCGACCCCGCGACCTCGAGCGGGAATGTTCATTAACATTGAGCTTGCATCTGATTGAGGATATAAGGGATTATTCTAGATCATTTCAAATACAATATTTTGTTTCCATTAAGGATTGATCCCATAGCTAATTAAAAATTTAGAGGCACTGTGAATGAATAATTTTTGTCATGATCAGGTTGATCGTCGATTGGTGAGTCTAGATTTTGAAATCCAACAAATAACCGCATGTCATTCTAACTTTGTTATTGACATGGCACCAAGGATATCAAGTTTGGGAAAGAATAATGATACAGATCTAGCTACAGGATTGATAGCACATTTTGTAAAATTCATTGGCCAATAGTCACAGTCATGAAACCCCTCGATGAAGCTCACCAAACCTAATTCTTCGACTACAAATATTAGGAATCCAGGTGAGATTTTTGCAATATTAGGAAGAGAGGTTTTTTTTGTAACCCTATATTTGTAACCAAACTCATAGTCATGTTCAAATTCAATCTACTGGATGACCATCTTGTTTGACAAGTCACCCACTGTCCACTTCTATTGGACATTAAGGCTAAACTTGAACTTTCTAGAGAAATCAATCACATCATAATGGAGAACATTTTACTACCTACGTGATTAATTTTCTCTTAAAATGGATCGCCAAAGCTATGGTTGGAATGATGATGTCAACTGTGTTGTTACCCTTGAAGGATTTTGTTGGGATAAACATGCTATCGCAATTAAAGTCTATCGACGAGTTCCGCAAAATATGCCCTTCCTCTATTCACCATAGCAGATATTTGATAAGATATAACCTACAAATTAGCACATGATAAAAGTTGCTCTATGACCGGTTATGATTTGCCATGTGGTAGGTAGATTTGAATAGAGCATAGTAATGGTTCGATGGGTAGAGACCCAGTTATAAGGGTACACCAGTGGAACAAATGGTGTGTAGACTCATCAATTTGTGCACTCATATATTGGTGGTTAATTAATCCAGAGAAATGATCCCAGTCCAATAATATTTTATGGGCAGGTCCAAAAGAGAATGTGTGATAAGAATTAGATGTGTAAAAGGTTTTGTCCCAATGATTTGAAGATTGGGCCTAGTTCCTTACTATATGTGAGTTATGTAAGACTATAAAGAAAGTGACTCCATAAATTAAGATAGGAATAGATGGTATAAAAGTAAGGTTTCTAGTATTAGGTTACTGACTAAGTCATTAATTAAGAAGACTTAAATCATCTTGGTTGGTCTAGAGTTATGGGTCATATCTAGGTGTTTGCTAAATTAAAGGCTAAAACTATATCGAATGGATCTTCAATTGTTAATTAAAACTCTATCAAATGGATCTTCAATTGTTAATTAAAACTCTATCAAATGGATCTTCAATTGTTAATTAAAACTCTATCAAATGGATCTTCAATTGATAGAATGCAATATTTCAGGAATAGTGGAAAGCTATTTCAAGACCTACTTAGTGATCACTCTATAAAAATAGATTTAATGTCATTCTAAGGACCATTCTTGTATTACCCATGTTACCTCTTTGAAGGGGTAATATTTGTGTATTTTAGAAATTATATTATAGGTTTCTTTGGGGGTCCCAACAAGAATGCAACTCTTTTACATTGGTAGTAAGCTTTCAATATTAATTTAGGAGCGCTGGATACTTCATAAATTTTAATATTGGGACTTCAATATAAATGGTTATTAAAATATTAAATATGGGTATAAATGAACTATAAGTAGGCATCATGGAATGCTTACAAAATATTTGATTATGAATTAAAGGTATGGGACTTTAATTCATGAATTGGAAATTGGTTGAAAAACCCAACACAAGGAATGAAATTAGATTCCAATCATGAGGGAACTTACAAAGTTTCCTCTTAAACCGATATAATTTCTCCAAAATGTGATCCCTATGATTTTCATAAACATATTAAGACATCATATATTCTTAAGATAATTTAGAAAAGGAATCAAAATATTCCTTAGCTGTAGCTTGAAGAATGAAGGGATAGGTGTTTTCCTTATGGGTGTAAGGAGTACCTCAATAATATAGAATCATGGCTTGGAGAAATGAATTAAGAGATTCCTTAATTGCATCATGTTCATTATTAAGAAACGAATAGGGATCCTGTATTGGATTGAAAGTGATTGGTGGATACCCTTATCTTCTTGTAATAAATGATATCTTGAGTTTATGAATATGAAGAAAGAATATATTTTGGAGGTTGGATTTTCCCATCAGGGTTTCCCAGGATAAATCATTGTGTCAATCTAATTTGTGGTTTGATGTGCTATTTCTTGTTCCTATTACTTTTACTTTTAAAAATAAAATAATATATGATAATGAGATGGTTAAAGGACTAAATGGGATAGTTATGCATGTTTCTAGATTACTGCAATATTTATATTGAATACTATTTACTCAGTAGATTTCATTTATGATTCTACAAATGTATGATTAAATATCTAAGATGAGGATGATTTAATGTATGCGAATGTGCCATTTACTTTATGGGTTAAATTGGTTAAATATGAATGATGTAAATAATTAGTTTTACCTCTTGTATTCAATGGTTGTATGGATTTATAGAAGTTGTTCATAATGGAATATAATTCTTGCTTAAGCGGATTTCTCATGTGATGTTTCAGATCTATGGTTATGGTGAATAGATTTTATCATGAAAGGCACCACTAGTTTATATCCACCTCATAAACACTCATTATGGTTCAAATTAGAACACATTGGAATTTGAAGTGGAATAAAACCCATAAGGAGGTAAAATTGGTCTTGAACTATAAACCAAAACAAACCTTATATCCTAAAATCTAAGAATTTGAGTGTGCATGAGGAAGGATATTTCCATGTTGGACAAGTATTATCTCTGATAAATAAGCAAACAAGATACCTAATCTTGCTTAAGATGACATTCCATGGATTCTATGAGTTTAATCATGAATAGTGATTTGTTATCCTAAAGATTCCATAAAAGAGATGTGGATTGGATCTAAGATCTATGAATAACCATTGGTGTGGTTATTTCATCTATGATGGTTTTCCATTGGTGTGGTTCTCCATCTTCAAGGCATTCACCTAGAGTGGTCTTGGTGTAATAGGGTGATTTTCCCTACTATGAGGGATGAAACCTAACGCTTGGCGAACATTCTCATACCATTTGGGTATGGGGGTGTCATAGAAGTTGATCACTTCTACTCAAAAGGGACTCTAATCAAGTCTCATTAGCTCTTGATGCTATATGTCTTGATAAGCTTTAATCCAAATGGAATGAGTCTATCTTAGGTCATGATTATATCTCTTGCCTTCTGAAGGATGATTATTTATACATAAAGAAAAAAAATTGAGTGGTTGAGTAGTGATAATTGGGGTTGTTACACTTGCCCTTCCAAAAATGGATGTATCATCTACAAACTATTTATAGGTGATGTTATCAATGTTATTACTAACCTTAAGTCCACTTATAAGCCAATATTTGTAAGCCTTCTTTAAGTTACTACTCAAAACCTTTGCCATAATAATGAAAAAATAAGGAGATACAAGATATTTTCTAAGGCCTCTCTTGGCTTTAAAATATTCTATTACTAACCCATTGACCAACACTAAATAAGAAATTGTAGAGACACAAGCTTTAATCCATCTAACCCATTTCTTCCTGAATCCAAAATTTTCTAAAACTGCAAAAAGAAAATCCTATTTAACCCTATCATAGGCTTTACTCATATAAAGTTTTAAGATCGTAGATTTCTCTTTTCTTGAATCTACTGAATGTATAACTTCATGAGCAACTATGACCCTGTCCAAAATTTCTCCCTTTCACAAATTCTCCTTGCTCTTCTAAAATAAAATTTTCTAACAATGGCCTTAATCGATTTACCATCACTTTGAAGATAATCTTATATGCCATATGACATAAGCTTATGGGTCTAAAGGAATCAAATAGTTCAACATCCTTCTCTTTTGAAATTGGTGTAAGATATGTTGCATTAATTTTTATAAGGTATGTATTGTTTAACCCTAGATTGTTCCACTAGCACCAATAAAGAATCTTTCACTATATCCCAATTATGTTGCAAAGATCCTATTTGGACTTAAGGATTTATCCTTATTAAAAGAGAAAAGAGCAAAATGAACTTCTTCTAGAGTAATAGGTTCCATTGATTTCCTATTGTATTCATTCGTTATCATTGAAGGAACATATTGAAGAATTTTATCATTAAAAAATTTATCTCCTCTAATCCTAACCTCCCATAGATCATTGTTTTGAATAAAAGTTGAAAATTCTCTCATACTTTAGGTTATTTTCCAAATTGCTCCAAAAATTTTCATCTATCTTGGTTATGGCATTAAATTTTCCTATGACCATAAATCAGGTTTCTTAATCTTTATTGCTCATAAAGGCTTCCCACTCCATACTTCTAATCTATCTAACTGAGTTATAGGTGTTGGATTTTTAAGCCTTACTACCACAAAATATCATAGGTCCCAATATAAAAGAGCCACAATATTAAAGTTAAAAATAATAATATGATGAGTAGAAATATATATAATAAAATTAATATGTATATCAAGGCCTATAAGATAAAGCAAATAACATTCATTTATATACTGAAATATGAATGTGAATATCTTGAATCACTCATGAACTATGCATGAAGAAACTTTACAATTTTATCTGCTCAAAATTTGTATACAAGCTTTATTACTTCTCTTCCTCTTACAATAATATAATAAGATATATGAATATCATATTGCTATCTCATGGAGTATTATCTCCTTTATATAGCCATAGTAAATTGAATCTTCAAGTACTTTACTATTGCTCTCCATATGACAAGTCTCATGACTCTTGGATTATAATCTTTCCACTTGCATACTAGATGGATATTTGACTCTAAAACACTTGCACACATGACTCTTACACTTATACATGTACTTCTAATATAAGAAACTTGTGCACATCCTCACATTACATATTTGTACTCTTACATACAAACACTTGTGCATTTACTACACATTAACACTTACATAAAAGGAAAAATATAAATTACACTTTAAACTATAGACTCAACCCTAATCTATTACATATTTATAATTATACCATGAAGGTACCATGGTGGTACATTAGCATGTACCAAAAAATATAATATTCCTCAACAATAGGTCCATATACATTGATAAATATAAAATAAATATTTGCAAAGTAGCATGTGACTAATGAAGCTATCCAATGCTTATTTTTATGAATGGATTCACAGGAGGTTCTAACTAGATTCTAACATGTTATAATTCTCCCCGCCTCTCCTAAATCCACAACATCCCATTCACATCTTGTACACATTGCTTTCATACTTTTGGAAACTTCTTCCTTTGCCATTTTAGTTTCCTACATACAAAAAATACTAAACTTATTACTTAAACAGAGGTCCTTTATACACATTTGATTTGAGGGGGGATTAGCACCCCTTATATTTCATGAGATGGTAATCATGTCTCATTAGGGGATACAAGCCCCACCTATGAATTACCAATATCATTTTTTTGTTTGGTAAAGATAAGTTCAATCAACTTAGATTGTATTCCTTTCTTTATGTTTGCTCTTTCTTCACTGGCTATCACTTGCTAATTTGAATATTTTTCTCTTTTTGCCTTGTTAGTATTGGGAGTAGATCTTATTATTTTATTTCTCAATATTCTTTCACAACTTTCCTTTTCATTATATTTATCCTCTCTTAGCTCTGCTAAGGAAACTTTTGACTTATCTTGCTCATTTTCTAGTTTATTTTTTAATGGTAGAGGTATTAAAATTTAACACTACATTTTCTCTACCACTTTTCTTCTCTTTGGTGCATGGTATTTCAAGAGAGTCTTCAAAATATGATGAGGCACATTCCTTAGGTTCAACAAGAATGTTCATCCCTAAATCAGGACCATATTGAGTAGACAATTCCTTTTTAATATTATGATCTTGTTGTATTGTATCCTCTAAGCTCTGATCTAATTTTTCTTTATAGGATAAAGCCTCAAAAGAATTGGTATTTCTTCCAATATCCTTCCTTACTAGTCTTCATTATTTATTTACTTTCATCAACATGGACCTATTTTTTAGAAGTTGAAAACCATACTCATCCATTTCCATTTGTAAGTTTCTCTTGTAGTTTTATACATATGTTTTTGTTGGACTCTTCTTAGGGCACGATCTCTCAATATGCCCCACCTCATAAAATATTTTGCATCTGAAAGATATATTTTCATAATATATGCTTTGGATCCACAACTTACCCCTTACTTAAGAATGATTTATTATGATAAAGTTTTATTGATATCAATCATGACCAATATATGAGCATAAGAAGCAAAGAATTTATCTTTTGTAGTTTTTGAAATATCAAGGAATTCTCCCATAGTGTTTCCTATTACCTTGAAGGTATCTATTTCCTAAAATTCAATGGAACCCATACATATTGACCCATATTAGTACTAGGGATGAATTTATGTTTTTAGGTGCAAAGCCTTCATACCAATAGGTAAGGAAGAGTCTTGCTCTTTCCATACACTAAGGACCCCATTTAGGATTCTATATATTTTCTCCTTGGAATAGAAAATAGCTAGGAATAAACCTTTGGGAAGAAAGGATAGACTCACTACTAGAGACTTTCATCGCCTATCAATCTATTTTCTCAAAACCAAAGCCGTTGGCCAAGACCAATTGAATTTACCAATGACTGTCTTATAATTGAGGAACAAGGATTTTTGCTTTATTAGGTACTCCACAACCTCTCCTACTATGGATGATTTTAAGTATTTAGCTATAATTTGGCCCATGAGAAGGAAATTATAACTTGATATCTTCTAAAATTTACCAGTATATTCTATAAAGATTATTATTATTTGAAAATAAACCTACAATAATCTGCATGTATAACTTCTAATAAAATGAAGGGATAAATGAAACTTAGATAAAAAATTTATGCACGAGTATAATGTCCCACCTCGCTAATTTCCTAGTCCTTCATTTGCTCCTCCCATAAAACCTAGCTAATAGATAATTGTAATTTTATTTCCCATGACTTGAAAAATTGTCACTGGCCTTATTCTGGATGGCTGACTTCATAGGCTTGTATATCCCTCAATAGTGCTCTAATTATTTTATATGATCATGCATTTTAAAGATCTTCAAATTTCACACAAATTTATCTAAAAATCATCTAAATCGTATAACCCTTCACAAAGATATGGCTCTTGAAAGATGGGATATTTTTTGGTAAAATTTACCCTAACGTTGTCCTAGTTCCAGATAACTATCTTCATATGGTTATATCTACCTCAATATTACTTGGATTATTTTTCATGACCACTCATTTTAAATATTTTTACTTTTTACATAAAATGACACATGAATCATCTAAATTGGACAACTCTATGCAAAGATATGGCTCTTGAAATATGATTCATTTTTTGAAAAAAATTCCCTAGCTCTGTCAATTCATAATTTCCTTCCCATGAGGTAACTACATTCACACCATTGTCAATTTTAAATGATTTGTTTAATTTCCTCCACTTATTTATCCCATTATTAATAAGTAACCTATGTATGCTACAGATAGCCCAAAATTCTCCAAAAAGAGTGACAAATGATGGATCAATTTATATTTCACCAAAATTTATTTTCTTTTAAAATTAAAAAAGTAAGACAACATACTATTTTTAATGATGATTCTTAAGAAATATAGGATATTATATTTGTTGATGAATCTTTGCCATCATGTATATTATTTTGACCTCTAGCTTTACAGCCTTTTATTATATTTTAAATTCAAAATGAAGTTCAATTAACATTTTTGAAAACTTGAGTTAAACATAAAATGTAATTAGTAAATTTTAAGTTTATGTAAGATTATATTAATATGGCATGAACTAAACCGATTTAATTCCTTGACTTTATGGAGGAAACTTGGGTTCGAATATTGCTAAGAGATACATGCATATTTGGCAAGTTTTTGTAATACCACTATGTAATTATGATGCTAAGAAAGTTTTGAACATTCATGAAGCTAAAACAACCTACAAGACAATAAAGCTTTGTTATCAAAAGTAATACATTATCTTACATGTTCCTTTAAAAGCAAATAATTTTATGTAAAAAATCAGATTTGAATCATCAATCTTTATTTTAGAAGAACTAATATTTTGCTATTGATCTTGCTGATAAATCCTCCTAACTTCTCTATTATTGTTTCTTTGAATAATTTAGACATTATCCACCACTAATATGTTAACATAACTATCTTGAATACCATTATGAGCTTTGCATTTCAAGATAAAGTCTCTATTTTCACTATCCCAAAAGTACAATAGGTGCATATTCTCTCTTCCCATTTCTCTTTAGATCTCTAACATCTACCTATATCAAAAATAAGTCGATGTGAGATAGTTCTCAGTTGAGTTATAAGTGTATTTTCTTTCCATTTAATATTGGCATCTATATATGCTCATATGTGAGGTTAAATTTGGAAAAGTATTGTACCTTCTTTCTACCCCTTTCATCCATATTGTTACATTTAATTTTTTTTCTTACACATGTTAATATCCTTATTATTGTCTAGTTTTTTTTTCTAGAGAAAAAGGATTGTGCCCAAATCCCCTACCTTTAACAAATCACAATGCTTTCCTTTATATTTTGAGAGTTTAAAAATAAATTCAATTCTCATCTCAATTGAGTTGCTGTAGATAGATACCTACATCTTTTTTTCATTAAAAGTTTATATTTTCTCTTTTCATTTTTTATATCTTCAATTTTCTATGTAAATACATTTTTTCAAAATCTAGCATCCTTCTTGAATTTTTACTACAACAAACTTCATAATACCAAAAATCCACCTCTACTATCTATGCATTGCATCTTAGTAAAGTAACATTTTCAAAAATTCATGCTATCATAGTATGCTTTGCCATATCTAAACTGCTCATTTCCTTCTTGAAGAATAAGTGCAACCAAAATAATTGTAATAAATAGTTTATACAAAAACACATTAATGTTATAAAATAGAACAAACATTACCAATGGAAAACATTAAAGTATTAATCATTATTTTATTTAGGAAGTTATATCTTTTTTGTCATCTTTAGCTAAACTTACTACTTTCTTTAACCATGGAAAAGATAATTTAACTTCATGATCCTCTATTAAATCCCCTCTATTGGCTAACCTATCCATATATTTATTTCATTACCTTAACATATGTGTAAACCTTATTTCTTCAAACTCCATAGCAAGGTATTTTACTTCTAAAATGATCTCTTGTATATTTCATAGAGCCTTTCCTTTCTTCAGAATTGCATTTATTACTATTAGTGAATCGCCTTCCATCCATACTCTATTCCATTTTATTTCCTAAATATTTTTAACCCTTCCAAAGTTGCCCAAGATTCAACTTCATTATTTTTCTTAAATCCACCAGTGAAAGTGTAATATGATAAAATATCACCCCTATTACTTTTAATTATTCATCCTCCTCCTACCAGTCTTGGATTTCCTTTAGATGCTCCATCAAAATTCAATTTGACCAACTCCACTTCTGGTGGTTTCTACTTTATATTCTTTGTCTTCCTTTTGTTTC
This sequence comes from Wollemia nobilis, assembly GCA_028583015.1. Classification (NCBI taxonomy): domain Eukaryota; kingdom Viridiplantae; phylum Streptophyta; class Pinopsida; order Araucariales; family Araucariaceae; genus Wollemia; species Wollemia nobilis. The sequence goes on along the minus strand of JAQPPZ010001560.1, from coordinate 1,907,200 downwards.
TCTTGTACCCAATATCATAATTCAATTTTATGACTTGACTCCATCTATTAAGGATCTCTCCTTCGAGATTAGGGATTGGGTGAGTTGATAGGGTTGGTTTAGACTCCTCTATGGCTAAACAAACCTTCCTTTTATTTACCTCTAAATTATTTTTGTTTCCTTTAAATATTCTTCTATTCCTTTCTAGCCATACAATCCAAAGTATTGTATATTTTAATATATCCCAAATTTTTTGTAATGCCTCACTTTTAAAAGTGCTCAACCATTGCTTTAACCATTTTTTAATTCTATCATTCATAACCATGAATTTACCAAATATATTAAAAATCTATTGCCATAGTTCCTAGACTATTGAGCAGTGTTCCAAGATATGGTCTATACTCTCATTTTTACGTAGAAAACATTATGAGGGGCCATGAAAACTCCTTTTCATTAGGTTATCTGAGGATAGAAGTTTCCTCTAACCTTTAGCTATAAAAAAATTTTGACTTTTGGAATGCTTAGGCTATCCAAATATCTCTCCATATTTTTATGGTATTCCTATTTTGTTGGTGCTTTACATTATATCCACTTCTCATTGTGTATTATCCTAAGCTATTCAAATCCCAAATCAACTTATCCTCGAATCCCCTAGGAATAATCACTGCTATTATATTTCTACTCAACTACATCCTAGCAACAATGTTAGGTATACTTGTAAAAAAGTATTCTTTCCATTTGTATCTTCCTTCCTGATCCTTGTAAATAATGTTTGAAACCCTATCACCATATTCATCTTTAAGTAATCTCATCCACGATTTTAAAATTAGATCTAGATTAATTTTTTTTCTATCACACAAAGTATCCATCTATATAGAATTTTTTCTTTTCCCATCACCCATATTAGACCTTTAATCACTAGATCAATTATTTTTCTAACTGTTCCATAGTGCAAAAGCATTTAATAGTGGAATGCAACTTGGGTCATTGGATTGAATGTACTTACTTAGAATAATTCTTGCCCATTGTATTTAACTCTCTTTGTACAATCTCCAAATTACTTTTCCCTTAGAGCTAAGATTGCATCTATAAGAACTTTTAAATTGAGACCTCCCCTAACTTTATCATCACACACCTTGATCCATTTCACCAAAGAAAATTTCCTTTTATGATGTAATATTGACCACAAAATGACTATATAATATAGATTAATATTTTTTGTACTGATTTCCACATAATATACAAGGACATATAATGTTGGAATGACGTGTAAGACTAATATATTTAATTGCGCTCTTCCTATTAAGAATAACCATCTAGATTTCCATACCAGTAGTTTATTCTAAACTATATGAATAATTGGATTCCATAATTCTATCCTCATTCTCCTCTCAAATAAGAGCATCCCTAGATATGTTTCTAGAAAATTTGACTCCTCCATTTGAAGTAACCTACATCTCCCTACATTGATTCTAGTTGGAGTATTTAGAAAGTAAAATTTGGATTTTATCCTATTAATGTTCTACCTTGACATTATTTCATATTCCTTTTAATAAGTTATTCAAATATCTCACCTTTTTTTATCATGGTTCCCCCTAAAAGAATTGTACATCTACAAATTGTTGATGGGTGATGTTGTCGATGTTATTACTATCCTTAAGTCCACTTATTAGCTCATGTTTGTATGCATTCTTAAAATTCATTCCCAATACCTTTACCATAATAATGAAAAAATATGGTGATAGAGGATATCCCTATCTAAGAACCCTCATAACTTTAAATGATTTTGTTACTAGCCCATTGACCGTAACTAAATATGATACTACATAGACACAAGCTTTAATCCATTTGACCCATTTCTTCTCAAATCCAATTTTTTTTTAACTATAAAAAAATACCAATTAACCATATCATAGAAGTTATTCATATTAAGTTTTAAGATCATTTCTATATTTTATTGAAGTTATTGAATGCATTATTCATCAGCTACTTGTCCAAAGTCTATCTTCTTTTCACAAATATTCATTGCTCTTTTGAAATATTTTTTTCTAAAAGTGGTCTTAACTAATTTTCCATCACTTTGGAGATTATCTTATATGCCATATTACATAGGCTCATTGTCCTAAACGAATCAAACAATTATCCATCCTTATTTTTTAAAATTATGGTAAGATAGGTTGCATTTATTTTATAAGGTATGCATTATTTTACCCTAGAATGTTCCACTAGCACCAATAAAGAATCATATACTATTTTCTAGTTATGCTGATAGAATGCTATTGAGAGCCCATATCGACTTGGATATTTATCCTTATCAGAACAGAAAAAGCTAAATAAAATTCTTCAAGAGTAATAGGCTCCATTAATTTGCTATTGTATTTATCTGTTATATCTGAAGGTGCTTCTTATAGTAGTTTATCATTATGAACTTCAATCTCCTCCAATCCTAGAATATTCTTGTAAAAAAACTTACCTCCTTTTTTATTTCTCTCTTGTATTCAATCCAATCCCCTTATATTGATTTAATTCTACTATTTATGGATGCTGATCTCTTTACTATTTCCATCCTATGAAAAAGCATTGTGATTTTATCTCCTTTTAATGAATTTTGTCTCTATTTCTCTTTTACTCAAAATATTATAATATTCACTAAGCAACTCCCTTTCCTCCGAGCTTGGATTATTGTGCTCACATTTTTTGAATTTTGAAAATTTTGCTCTTCTTTCTTCTTAAAAACTTTCCAAAGGTGTTCTTGTTTCATCTTTTTAATCTAGATGTCATTGATTTAATTTGTTTTGGATATTATTGTCTGGCTATTAAATCAATACCCCTTTTACTTTATTTGGAATTTTGTTCCGTCCAATTATTTTGTTTACTATTTAACTCATCTCCTACTATAAACTTAGTCCACCTATTTACATCCATTTGTTCAAACTTTTGTTAGATATCCTAGAATATAAAGCATTAGGAAAAGTATATGTTTCTACTAGGAGTATTTCATATGGAATTAAAGATTTTATTTCAAAATTATCAAATGCTTCTCAATCCTCTATATTTGCCTCTATTTCAAGCTCAATTTATTACTAGTCTATTCTTCACATCTATAAAGACCATCTACACTATCAATAGTCTGATTAAGATTACCTATATTCTAATCCTATAATTCTACCTACTAACACCTATTATGTAATGCAAAAAGTGCTCTTTTGTCTCCCATTATTCTTTTTAATTTTCATGTTATTTCATTAAGCTTATGATTGAAACCTACACCAAGATACTTGTTTTTTGTTACTTATTGTTATAGATGCCCTTCCAATTTAAAGCTTAAATACTTTTTATTCTTTTGGTTGATGAAAACCACTATCTTAGTTTTTTTAGTATTTACTTACATGCTAAATTTATTATAGAAGTGTTTTAAGGCCTTTAGATGCTCTTTTAACTCTTATGTTCTTCTTGCAATCAAAATGAGATCAGTTGCATACAAAAGTAGCTTCACCAACTAATTACCAAAATAGACACCTTCACCTCCACTTAAGTTTATCTATTATTCCAACTTATCAACGTATAAGCAAAACAAAATCAAAGATAATAAATATAATTATGAAGTTTTTGTTGTTCAACTACAGAGGTAATTAGTGAAATCATTAGTAAGAGAATAGAAGCTAAAGAAGAGAGATATAGAGCTACTTCACAAAATTGGGTGAGTCAAGAGAGGTAATCTACCTCAAGCCCCTTCATCAATGTAGGCTATGGGATGAAAAACATCAAATTGATGAAATATAATACCAATACAATGGGTAGGAGAGAGGTGACAAGCATAGATGTTGAGATAGTGAATGTCTGAGATATAGATTCAAGTCATAAAAGTACCAATGTCATAGTTATCTATGCTATGGAGGAGGGTGGCACACATGTTAGTACTATAAGCATCCATATTGTAGATGCAAGAAGTGTGGGCACCAACACCATAGATGTATTCATTGTAGATGTATATTTAGGGAGTGTAATTCCAAGGAAGAGGAATGTAGCCACCATGGATGCTAAAATCACCAATTTTAAAGCTTAGTTGATAGTGACCAAGCAAGTAGCACATTTTACCAGAGTGGGGAGATGATCCTATTCAATGGGGGTAACCTTAATGAAATATTAAGTAGTTTGACCTTAGCTAGTGCTACATCGAGGGACACAATCCCAATTAGAACTATATTGAGGAATACTTGTTCAAGTGATAGAAAACTAGGGAAATAAAATGTGGAGGAAGAAATGACATCAATTGAAGGAGATTGATCAGACCTAGGCAGGGCCATCACTAAAAACTTAGTATAGGATTTAGTGTGTTTTAACATGGGCAATAGAGGTTGGGTTTCTTCCTTTATATTGCACATAGGGATCACTTATAAGAAATAGTAGATGGACACTCTACTATGAGGTAATGTAGAACTGGGTGTTCAATTTAATGAAAAGTATGATAAACTAAGGCATACCATAAATAAAAAGGATGCAAATATTGAAGATCGAAAGGATGAGTTAGAGTAGGTTGAGTGAATGGTGATCATAGAGTGATTGGTTTCAACTTTGCTAGAGTGCACACCTCTAGCATGGATATACTACCTAATGTTATGAGAATAGTACATCCTATTTAATATCTCTAGGATTATTTCTAGTTTTTCTAATGAGGTTGATACACCATATGAGTTTTATGAGGTATATTATTAATGCAAAATAATGGGATTGGACATCATAGGGAAGATTAACCCAACATCGTCTGATGATCACAAGTTTATCATTATAGTGACAAAGTACACTAAATGGATTGAAGGCATGTCCCTGGCCATGATGACTAGAGCTCAGGTCTCCAAGTTTATCTTCAACCAAATTCTTTGTAGGTTTGGGATTCCTTCAATGATTTTTTCACACTCCTTTCAAGAAAAAGGATGTCCATAAGCTTTGTGCTAAGTACACGATTTAGCATACGTGGTCAACTCCATATTACCCTTAGGGTAACGATCAAGCCTAAGCATCCAATTCTTTGATCAATATCCTCAAAAAGTTGGTTAGTAAGACTGATCAAGACTGACATATCCAGCTTTATCCTACCTTGTGAGTCTATCGTACAAGTGTATGAACTCCTATAGGTGCTTCTCTATATATATTGGTATATGGGATTTATTGAGTGATATATCTACCCAATTGCAAACATACACCAATGGTCAAGACAAGATCTCCTCTCTTGAAAGGAAAAAATAATTTCCCTAAGGTTTAGGTAAGGTTGGTCTAACCTGGTTGATTTATTTCAAATTATGAAAAGGAAAAATAGAGAGAATAATGTTGGAATGTTTAGGGCCACATGTAACCATTACAAGGGTGAGTAATTAATTCAAGTTTTAAGTTCTAAATTCAAATATAATCTACTACAATTTTCAATTAAATTATCTTGTTCTTGATAGGTTTTATAATAAAATGCAATATAAAGCAAGATTCTAGGCTTGTTGCCTTATGATCTTGATCTAAAAAAATTTATTCAAAAGACATTCTAAAACTTAAAATAATATAGTGCTCATTCACGAAGGGAAAACTTTAGAATATTAAACTAAACTACACTTAATATAAGAAGTTGTAAAAAAAAATTAAAAGGATAGGGTTAAAGAGAAAAAGAAAACAAGCTAGTGTAGCTGAAGATTTATGCAGAATCTATTGAAGAAGCCGATTCTGTAATTAACTAGCCTTAGCATCGATCAGTTGTCACACAATCTAAGGCTAAGACAATGTTATCTTCAAAGGGAAGAGAAACAATGCATCAAAATTAACTCTAGTGTAACCACCATCAACATGCGTAGATTACACCAAGAACTTCAATGAATTGTATTAATCAAGTATTCAATCATTATATTCAAAAATACTTGCATAAAATGAAAACGAGGTATAAATTTTCTAAGTACAAATGATAGGAGCGTAGATGCTCATAAAACTATCCAAGAAAACAAAAATTCCTAATATCTATCACTAAAATGGCATTTGACCCTTTGAAATGGGGTCTCCTTGGCTTTTTATAGCCTTACAATTCAAACTTTCTCAATGATTTCTAGTATTTTTTGGCCAATGGCTTAACATGACATGGCATTATGTGCATCTTCTTGATTTTGATATATAATTTCAGCCATGGATATCTGCAATTATTTGATATGCTGAGTTTTCAAGCATCGAGTGGTTGGAATCAAGTCTAGGTTCAATGTATCTCCTTCGACTCTCATTCTCTATAACTAGTTCCTGCAACTTGCTTGACTCTAATGGCTTCCAGTTGTCAAGAAATCAACTAGTTTAAATCTGAGTCGTCCCTTGTTCTTGTAGTGATGCTTCGTGATAGATATTCAACTATACTTTATCATTTGGATCAATTTGGAAGCTCTTGTACTTTGTTGTTTTGTCTTTCTGGTTTGATCTTTCGTCTTCCACCAACACTTTGGCTTCTGCCCTTCTGGTTCACTTCCCTGCAATTACAGAAGAGAATTTCAAATTAAAGCTTTGGCGGCAAAAAAAATCATTTTATTGCTATTATTAATATTATTACCTTAGGTTGATGATTATTGATTTTAATTAATAGATTTTCTAAGGTTTGACATTATAGTTCATTTTAATTTTAATTTTTTTTTATTATTTGCTAAGGTTTTGCTTTGTTTTTAATTTTAGGGCAAAAATATTATATTTAATATTTAATTCCAAATATTATTTGAAATGTCGATTAATATTTTTCTTTATTTTTAACATGCACCGGGTTGAGGTAAATTTACCAAATTGCAAAGTAAACCCTTTTAAAATCCGTGGTGTGGAACATGATTTTAGATTGTTGCAAAATTTCAAAAATCGTTAAATTGAATAAACTTTGCAATTGAAATTCAAAATCCCTAAGTTAAAAATCTTGATCATGGCACAAAACACGTTCTAGATCGTAATTAAAATGAAATTAAATTTTCTTGAAGGTCCGCAATGGGTGAAATCACAAGACTTTAGGGTGAAATTAAATCTTTCCAAAAATCCACAATGTTGGTCTCGGTTTAGAGCAATTTCCATTTTCATGTTCTATGCCACTACTTAAATTTGCTTTGGACATATTCAATGCTCGTTGATCATAGGATAGAGCATGAAAGATAAAAAATGTGATCATGGATCAGAGCAAGTCTTTGGTTGATTAGGTTTAAGTATATTAGGTGATTATAGTGTGAGATGAAATCTTTGCAAAAGTCCACAACTTTAAAATCAAGAACTTAAAATTATAGGGTAGAATTAACTCTCTCCAAAATCAGCACTTTAGAATTAAAATATCAAAATTATATAGCACAATTAAATTTCTTAAACAAACCACAACTTAGAATTAAGAGATCAAAAACTATAGAGCAAAATTAAATCTCCCAAAAAATCCGCAACTTTAGAATTTTGTGTTCTATGCCGCGATTCATTCTTGCATTTTACCTCTTTGACCTACTTTGACCATGGGATAGAGCACAAAATGAAATAAATGTGATGCTAAGGCTGGTTTATTATAGAATTGGTTTCTTCAATAGATTTTGCATAAATCTTCAACTATAGTGGCTTGTTTTCTTTCTCTTTAACCCTATCATTTTAAATTTTTATTTACAACTACTTAGATTAGGTGTAGTTTAGTTTGATATTCTGAAGCTTTCCCTTCATGGATGAGCACTATATTGTATTAAGTTTCATAATGCCTTTTGAATGAATGTCTAGATCGTAATCAGAAGGTACCAAGCCTAGAATATCGCTTTATATATAGTTTATTGTGAAATCTATCAAGAATAGGACAATTGAATTGATAATTACAGTAGATTAGATTTGAATTCATACCTTAAAACTATAATTAATTACTCACCCTTGTAATGGTTACATGTGGCCCTGAACATTCCAACATTATTCTCTGCATTTTTTTCTTTTCATAATTTGAAGTAAATCAACCAAGTTAGACCAACCTTACCCGAACCTTGGGGAAATTCATATTTCCTTTCAAGAGAGGACATCTTGTCCTGATCGTTGGTGTATGTTTGCAACTATGTAGATATACTAATCAACAGGACTAAGATGGTCTTTTAGTTTGAGTTAGAGGTCCCTTTGTTGCGCATCTTGTTGCAATATGCCTTGGTAGATTATGAGTATTACTTTGATTAATTGCACCAATTGGATATGCTAGATGAAAAGCATATTCATGCCTTAGAGCATATTCGAGCCTATCATAATAGGCTCAAGCAATCTTATTCCAAGAAATTTCACAGCCATTCTTTTGAGGTTGGGGACCTTATCCTTAAGGAAAACCAAAGGAACACTAATGCTCATTCAGATCTTAAATGTAATTTCCAACCCAATTATTTAGGTCCCTTTGTCATAACAACCAAGTTTGGCTCAAGGGCCTATCGTTTAACTTCTTTAGATGGTAAAGAGCTTAAGAACCAATGAACATAATGCATCTAAAAATATACTATGCATGACTCTACCTTTTCATACTACATTTAGCTTAGTCTCATATTGCATTTTGGTTTACTTATTCATACTGCATGACTACTTGTCATATTTTGCATGGTTTGCCTAACATTATGTTCCATTTGCATTTTGCTTGTCATATAGTTGCATTGTTTCTTGACCATATTTGCATGACTACTTGATCATACATATTTTTAAGGACTTTGTGAGGATGGCAAGTGATGAAACCTAGTTAGGTTCTAGCTGACATGCATTGCACTCATACTAGGGCTCTGATGCCTACCGAATCTCCAACCTAGGTCCCATTTCTATGCATCTCCATCATTGAATTTTCTCATGTATTTCTTATTTTATGTTATATTCATTTCTCATTTCTCCAATTCAAGGGATATAGTTCTTCATCTCTTGTATGTCCTTTGCCCTTTAAAATTTTTAATCATTTATTCTCCTCCCTAAGACAAAGGATGTATGTTCCTTCTTCTCTCTACTTCTACTTTTGTCTTTGCTTTCACTCACACTTTTTTTTCTTGATATTTCGATTGTTAAGCGATCCTCGTGAGATAGGATAGATATCACATGGGTATAATTTATGGTATTCATACGGCCATTGACTATATTACGCACACCACTTAACTCTTGAAATTTCAACAAGGACACACATACACACTATTGTTTTGCTTCTTGCTTTTTTATTTCTTCTATCCTTTTTTTCACACCCACACACATGCTTACATTATTATGTTATGTTTTGCTTTACTCATTTATGTTTTGTACAAACCACACCCCTATCAGGTAGTAATCATATTGGCAAATCAATCTCATATTTCACCCAATATAGTATAAGCTTCATAGCCACATGCAAGGGGTAGCCTCCATCTTGGCCATTTATGAGCATACATCCTAGTGGGTACCTCTTCATATATGGTCGTCTCTATGAGCATAACACTCTTATAGGATAGTTGTATGGCCAAAAGTGAGGGGAAGCCTCCTTTCGATCATTTGCAAGCATACATCCTTATAGGATCCCGCTCCATTCTTTTTTTTTTGTTTTTGCTTGGTCTATATTTGTTTGATCACACTGATCTTTCACAATCTACATTGATTCAAACATCATCTTCCAAGCACATTTTTCTTTGTTGACCTTCTCCATATTTTTCTTCTTCTCTTTTATTTTTGCAAAATCATGCCTTGTGTATATGGGACACGATTTTATTCTATGTTGAAGTCATGGTTCATTTTTATGGGGCACGATTTTGGCTAGAGTTGTGTTTTTCTCTCTTTTCTTCTTCTCTTTCTTCCATCATCTTTTTATTTCATTCCTTCATCCATCCATGCATTTCATTCATTAGTAGGTTTCATTACATCATGAATTTCATTTAATTTAGTCCATTCATGCATTCATTGTTATCATTCATTCATGCATAGTCAAACATAAAAACACATAAAAAAACAAAATACACATGCACACATCCAATTAAAGTAACATAATATTACTCAAGATAAAGAAAGGGTACATAGGTTTGTTCAGTTGGTGTACCATAGTTTGAGCTTGACACTCTTGATCCTCTCCAAGGATGCATACCACACTTAAATTTGGAATTTTATCCACATCTTATCCCTAGTTTTGTGAGCCTATATCCTCTACTCTGTCTGCTAGATGTGGTCCTAGTTGTCCTTGTGTTTGAAGGAAGGATGGAAAATACACCCTTTACTCCATTTGTATTGCTTAAAATTATATTTTTTGATAGAATGTCTCCCTCCATATCAATTCCTCCAGCCTCTCCCTTACTCTCTATAGCTCTGCTTGTAGTAGGCGGATCCCCTCATGCTATTGGTTGACGATCATGATAGCCATACCCTCTACCTAAGCTTGCTATTACTCCTGGTCCAACTGACTCACCTCTTCCCTAAGATAGATTTTCTTAGCCTACATTGTGTCCTACTCTATGAGTGTTATTCTTAAGCCACTCTCCCTCAATCCTCTTGTACCTATCCTCTCATAGTAGGTCCATATCCTTCTACATGGATGTTATTTAGGCATGTAATATATTTATCTTCCTCACTAGGTCATCCTAACCCATGGTCCCACTCAACTCAGTTATTATTGATGTGGATTCCTCTTCAATCACTTTGCTTACCCCAACTTTGATTTTCATGGGGCATATCTTGTTGCTCCCCCCTCTCTGGTGCTTGTAGTAGAGGTGGTTGCTACCACCATATCTACCTAGAATTACATCCATACCTATCATGGGATATCTTGGCCCTATTGCTATCATTCTATGGTGCATCAAGTTACCTCTCAAATTACCAGCTACACTCGTCGACCCATAACCTAGAACCTCTACACTAGCATCTATGGGGAGATCCTCAGGGATATAACATCTTTGTACCATATTCAATACCCTAGAGCCACCTTGATATAATCCACCCCTAGATCCATGTAGATTGGATCATCTAGGTCCTCCTATGCCCATCTCCTCACATCAAGGTCACCTTCAACTCTTGATGGGTCCCTCTATACCTGCCTATAGTAGTAAGCGCTCAGGTTTGGTATCTCCTAAAATATACCAAACTGTTGCTATACTCAATTAAATTAGAAGAGCTCTAGCTTCTCCTTATCAATAGATACCCACTTGACCCTCCTCACCCAATCTAGGTCCTCCACGTCCTCCATCCATATAGGGTGTAGATACCATAAAATGCCATATTATCCTATGCTCTGATGGCTCATCTATCACCTACCTCCCTAGTGGTAAGTTCTTAGCGTATGTCCTTTGGACTTGCTCAAATCTCCTGAACCATCTATATGCTTCTGGTAGCTCTATGTTGGGCAACAACCCTAGTAGTGCATATAGTCTCCTGACTGCTATGTGCTCCCAACACCACACCTAGAGAAATATTGTACACACTATCCCTATATGTCACTTGTACATGATATTGTACAATATCTTGTACAATAGGGCTAGCACATATGCATCCCATGCAAACTGCACCTACTAGTCTTTCATGTCTACCACTACTCTCACTAGCACTCATAGTAGGTATCACCTAGTAATATGGCATACCAAGAATCTTGTCACCACCCCATAGAGCACAATCATCACAGCATCAACTCAATAGCATCCCACCAAATTATCGATCGAGATTCGATTCTCTCAGGCCTAGTGGGTCTGGCCCCTTGATAGCCTTTATATTGTAGCTTGATATCCTCAAGCTCTGTAAACTTCCCTCTCCTTGATGGAGATGATAAAGATGTGTCACACATCCTCTAGTGTGACTACCATCTCCCCTCTTAGTAGTCAAAAGGTCAATGACTTTGGATACCATCTCTTCACTAGTGCTATCATTAGCGCTCTATCCACCTTCACCCAGGGTATCTCTGCTAGGTTTTGTAGTCCCACTACCCCCAAGGTATCCCTATCTATTGTGTAAGCCCTCATATTTCTTCCTCTAAGTAACTCCATCGTCACTCCTGACTCTCTAGTACGTCATGTTGTAACAAAAAAATAACATAATTTTTAATCAGTTCCACATAAAACATAACATAAAATAATCAAACAACAACACAAAGCAAAATTTCAACACTTAAGCCTACTTATCTTGGTATTTCTTTCTTTTCGTCTTTTTTGCTTGTTTCCTTTATTTTTAATTTTTTCCCTGGCCAAAATCATGTCATGTTCTTCTTGGGCATGATTTCATATTTTTTCTCTTCTTTTAAAATTGCACCCCGTACTTGCGAGACATGAATTTGTGAAATCGCACCTTGTAATTCTAGGGTGTAACTTTAGTCATTGTGGTAAACCAACCAAAATCATGATTGGCCCTCAAAATCATGATGGGGTTGTGCATGGTGAATTCTTCCAAAAAGACAAAAAAAATAGCTAAAATAAACTAAAATCCTAGTCTAGCCTAGTCTAGAGGAAGGATTTTAGTCCTTACCCATGCTCGCTCCACTGCTAGGCCGACCTCACCCATCATAATGGCTAAATAGTGTGTGGGTAGCACCATTTTTATTTTTCCCTAGAGCTCTTCTTCTCTCCTTCATGCACTAGAAAATGAATTAGTATTTTCACCACCTTTTGTATTTTATTCTCCTTTTTCATTTTTTCTCTCTCTTCTTGGCACCTTTTTTGTTGTTTACCACTATGCTTCCTTCTGCATCAGTCATTTTAAGTTTCTTTAAGAATGTGATATTTCTTTCAAAACTCAAGGGGCACCCCTACCTAAGAGGCATTAATGTTCCTAATTCCTTTTTTTACATGCAAAAATATTAGTGTTCAAAATGAAACCATTTTGCACCACCCATTTTGTGTTTGTCATTCTTAACCCATAGGTGTCTACATATTTCTTTGATGAATTTATTAGGCCATAAATGCATCAAAGAAAGGGAAAAATGTAGACATGGAAAATTGACCCACCCAAGTGAGTCATTTTCCCTAGAACTCTTAATAAGGTCCTCAAACTTGTCTGAGCACAAGTTTGGACGTTTTTTTCCCTTTTCCTAGTTTTACCAAAATCAAGGTTGCCTAGTACGAGGTACAATTTTGGAAAGTTAGGGTTTTCTCTTAGAAAACACTATTTTTTGGGCCAAACCTTAGGACGTTAGCCCTCCCCTAGGTTGCATTTTTGTCTTCCTGCCCTTTTGCCCTCAAAACCTTTTATAAATAGAGGGTTTGGATCCTATTTTTCCCTAGTGGTACTAAGAGATATTCTTAAGTGCAATCTAAGTGATTTTTTTGAGAAATATTTGGTTAAAAATTTCTCTTGGCAAGCAAGTCTTCTAACAAGATCAAGTATATTCTAGTGTTCTTCTGCTGCTCTACTGTTGATTTGTTACCCTTGGTGGAGAAGTGTTGAAGCCTTGAGAAGGAGGCTACCATTTTATGGGGGTATTCATCCTTTTATTTATTCTTTCACTACCACCAGGTTAATTCTTGTATTTTGGTATTTTTAGAATCATTTATTGTGCATTTTGTATTCTATTTTACATCAATCTATCGTTATTGTACTCCTGTTATGAAATCGTGCCCCATCCATACAAGACACAATTTCAATAGGATTTAAAATTTTGGTTTCTCCTTACGAGGCATAATTTTAATGTTACAAGGTTTGAGGGTAAAGTTTCACTCCTAAACCCTCAATTTTTATTTACATGTTCTATTTAGGCCATAACACTATTGTTCATATTCAGTTCTTTACATTGTTTTATTGAATTGTATCTTCACTTATTTATTTCCAAAAAAAGTCAACAATCATGTTTTTAAATGGTTAACTAAAAGGACCAAGGAGGCTTTACTATTGTGTGTCTAATCTCAGTCATATAGTGACCTAAGTAGGCTCCCAAAAACTAATCAAATTTTCTAGGGTTTTGTGAAGTTGTTTTATAGGATTCAAAGTTGTTGGATACATCTGGATGCAAGTTAAAAGCTAAGGCCAACCATCGGATCAAATAAGTACCCTAAGTTAATTTCTTAGGTTGTTTGTTGTTTTTTTTTGCTTTCTACCCATTTCTATTCCAAACCTAGATCATAAATAAAAAGAAATATTTTGTTCTTATTTCTAGACATTTGAGAGAGAAAAGCATATAGTTTGCATTCTAGGGTTAGTTATGTTTGTGCATTCTCTTAAAACCTTGCTAGAAAAGAATAGATTTATTTTATTGCAAACTAGGGTTTAGTCATCATTAAAAATCAATAATCATACTAGGGTTAGTCCTTGTTTTCCTACATATCTATTTGCTTGCATTATTATTTTAATTTCATAGATTAGATTTTAAGAAAGTCAAATATAGGTGTTTGCTTAATATACACATCGAATATATCCACCCTAGACTTGAAGCGAGTCCTTAAACCATTCTTTTTGAACCCTTCTATCCCCAAGCCCCCGAGTATAGAGAATATAACACACCCCCATGGTCACCTTGGCTTCCAATGAATCCAACTAAGAATCATACATGGTAGGGTAGTTTTCCCTCTCTACACTAGATAACAATTAATGTAAGCAACTTATATGATGCTTTATTTTTAGGGTCCTTTAAAGTAGGTGGGGTTGGGGTCTATGGGGAAAAAATAATAAAATATGATACTGAGGATGATTGAAAGGTTGTTGGCTCAACAATTGAAGCAGATTGGTAAGAGGATTGCATATTGGGATACAAAGACATAGGAGGTCTAGGGGCTAGCCTTCCAATCTAAATCAAATCATGTTCAGGTTGAATGGTTGTTCTAGAAGCTTTTGGTAAATAATTTTCACCTCTAGCTTTAATCATCAATGAGATTTTAGAATCTAAGGCTTTCAAAATGGTATATGAGTTCCATAGCTATGGGAGGATGCATCTCCTCAGGTATTCTATGCCAAGAGTTATTAAATATAAGGTTGAAATCCTCTATTACCTCCATGGGATCTCACTTGATTATTGATAATTGCACTAGGAGTGATACCCCATATTCCTTCTCTTTGAATATTTCAACAAAAAAACTGTCGAGCTAGTCCCAACTGATTATCAAACTATACTGGAGTGTGAGATACCATTATTGGGCCCTTTCCTTGAAAGAGGTTGTCAATAATGTTAGAGTCATGTTTTGTTCTGATATATTATATATTGTGCATATACTTACCACATGGTCTAGATGCTCAATGGGGGTAGTGAGATCCTCCCTAGTAAAATATGAAAGAAACTTCAAAGTAGATTAGGGTATCTCATCCCATGCTTCATGTGGTGTTGACAAAGCCGAAGGACCTCTAACATTCTAGGTAGTGAATGTTCTAGAGGGGTGGTGGAGCAGCCATATTATGGATTGTAGCTCTTCTTATTTATGGAATGGTTGTAGGTGGTGGTCACAACTCTTATCAAGTTTTGATGGATCAAAACTCAATCATGGATCCTTTATTTGGATATTTAGGGGTTCTTTGCTTGGAATGGAGTTACCATGTGGAAAAAAATTATGCTTTAAAAGTAGATATACTAAGGCCTTCACTGGAAGCTCAATCTAATATCTTCAAATAATAACTTCTTCTGATGTTCATTCTAAATAAGAGTCGCCATATGAGTCAAAGGTTCTATAACAAGCAGGGGTAGGTATAGACCCTCACCAAGTCTAAGCATAACTTGTCATGACTATGGGACCAATTATATGCCACTGGGGTCCCATTAGGGGTACCATTAACTACTATCATCTTCAATTATCTTGGTAAAATAAATCACACCTCGCATAGAGCAATACAATAGGGCCACACTTGAGAGCATAGGGTTTGGCTAAATTATGGGTCTATGAGAGTTTTTACAATATTTGCTCATTGTTAGGATGTGACTTTTAGGCATACTTTAACTTTGGGGGGGGGAAGGGATGCAAGAGAAAAATAAAATAACTCAACAAAAGAAAAGGGTGGCGATGCACCAAAATATCTATTAAATCTCCTTGCACAATAGGCCTGAACACTATGTGCCAGTGGTAAATACTTCCTCTCCTTGATATAATTAGACATAAATAAGAATTATTAGAATATATGCAAATAAAGAAATGAGTCAATGAAGAACCACAAATGGCTAGTCCAAAAATTGATGTAGGCCTCCCACACACATATGCAAGCAAAACCCAAAACAAGTAAAAACTACAAACACATATGTAGGCAACAAATCCACATCCCAAAAAAAGAAGAAATAAAAATGTACAATGGCAAGTTTTGTGCAATTTTGACTAAAATGTAAATAAAATTTTACATGAAATGTGAATTAAAATGAAATTGAAATTAAATAAAATTAGGTAAAATGTGCATGACATGCAATTTGATAAAAATCAAATTAGAATTTAGAAAAATTGAATAAACCTTAGAAACAACATTTATGGGGTAGCAATTGTAAATAATGTGTTGTCTCAAGAACCACTTAGGATGGCCTGGGCAAGTATTATAAAGCCCCCTCATTCATTTTTTGGGGGTTTTCATGTTCATGGTTTGTGTTGTATAAGGATTGCATGGCGTAATATTATTCATGATGTAGAGGAATACTTATATCTAGGAAATTGGGTCTATCGAGTCTGTGTATTGCATGTAGCATGCTATTATTGTGTGAAACAACCATGATCAATGTAAACCCAAATTTTGAGCATATTTGTGTGTGCATGTATTGATAAGTGAATGCTTCCATAATGGAAATGTTATTTGTGGCATATAATTATTGTTCCATGCATTGTTAAAGTATGATTCATTACATAAGAGTTTGACACAGGAACCGTATAGTCTAAAATAAGATATTACAATAAACATACATTAAGAGAAATATTTGGAGTTTGATTGATGTTCATGATAATATGGTAGTAAATCCAATGTAATTGGCAATTTTGTACAAGAGATAAAATGCCAAGTTTATTATTGTATGAACAATCATTAAACAAAAAAATGTTATTCTAAGGGTTTATGAATTGTACGATTGGCTATGAAATCGTAAAGTTAACCAATTACTTCATTAATATTTTATGAATTCCTAGTTGAATGTTTTGACTAAATGGAATAATTTCCAAGTGAACAGTTGCAGTTGAACATTTGATGGAGTTAAACAGATTGCCAACTGAACATTATTGCCAAACTATACATTTTGGTAACCATACAACTTAGGTGAAATTATACATTTTGTGATCGTACAATCATACCATTGTCCATTTTATGATCGTAAAACTATGTATTATATGTTTTTATGAAGATGTATGATTGAAATCAAACAATCCTATGATTGTTATAATTGCACACTAATAGTGAAGGATTATGCTTACATATGTCACCACCCCCTACCAGGAATACCACCGCATGCACTACATTTGGTATTGTTACAATTTTTAGGAATGGGGAGGGTCTAGAACAATAAGTAGCATGGAGTAAAAAGGGTGGATGATAGATACAAGTCAACAAAGACGTGATACAGGATTATAGAGAGGAGAAAGTCCCAGTAAGAAGAAGTATGTATATTTATCAAAGGAGGAATATGAGCAATATAATCCAAGAAATAGATAAACCAATATTGGAATAAGTATGGACTTTAGATGAAGGAGATACTAGTAGGTGGGAAACATTATTTTTAAGTATGACATAAGAAGTACAATAAAAACAACGTCAAAGGAGATGTTAGCATAAGGGAAACAATAAGTTTACCAAGGGGTGTAAAGGATGAGAGTCAGACACCTGATCAATCGTGCACAAGAACTCAAGAAGATAGACCAACACCATAGTCTATATACTAGCAGAGAAGGTTGTGGAGTGAGGATGCACAAGTAGGAAGATGTCTATTTGATGAAAACAAAGTACCAAGGACAAAAAAAAATAACAACAACAAGATGAACAACAAATTGTAGAAAGGGATCAAATAAAAATCCCAAGGGGGTTCTCATCAAGTGATGAGGAAAAAATAACTCCATCAATGGCTAACATTACTACTAGAGCACATAAAAAAAAGTTTCCATCCTTTATAGAGGAAGGGAAAGAGGATCCAGTTAGGCATATTGGCACATGTACCACCATTTGGAAAGCAAATGGGGTAAGACAACCAAATGAATAGTTGCAACTATTTCTTGCCATGTTATGGGGACTCACAATATATTGGTATCTAAAGTGATAGAATACACTAGCCTTTCGAGTATGGAACACAATGAAGGATGAATTCATTAATGAATTTTATCCCTTGAGGGGTGACACACAAATCATTACTGAAATATATGCTATGAAATAAGGAAAATATGAGGATGTCAAAGCATATAATAGAAGAATAAAATAATTGATTGATAAAATATAAATACCACCAATGGATGGAATTATCAAAATATAGTTTATTGATGGACTATTACCAAAGTACAAGAAGAAGGTGAAGGCATTTCTATCATCAAAATATGCTAAAGCTTTAGAAAAATCAAAGAACTTTGAAAGTGAGTCAAGCAAACAACAACAAGAATTGTTGGACACTCTACGAACAAGGACCCAAATAGTGATGCAAATGACCAAGTACATCATGCTATCCAATGTTTTCACAAGGATTTTGATAAAATGATGAAGAAATTCAAGGGAAAAACTAAGAAATAATGAAATAATATATGGTGTACTAATTTCAAAACTGAAGGGTATACAAATGTGAATTGTCCTAGGAATACATATTGTAATATATATGATGTGTTGGGATATGAAATGGTTTATTGTACATTTAACCTGGAAGGGGCAAGACACCAAACTCTAACATTCCAAGGGAGTGAGGAAAAATTGACTGTCAAAGGAAATGGACAAGGTGCAACCAGTGGTGGATATAGGAACAATTATAGAGGAGGTAGGCCATATCAAGGCAATCAAAAAGGAGGTTAAAGTCAGTTGTAGTATGGTTCAAAAAGTAGAACAATAATACAATGCCATAATTTCCAAGAGTGAGGGTATTTTGTTGAAAAATGTCCTTCTCAAATAAATGAAATAGCGTAGAATAATGTAATGCATATGTGTCAATGGTATGGTCTAGGTAACCATAAGGATGTTAATTTTCCTAAGAAGGTGAGTCTAAGTAACTCGTAGAATGTCGATTTTCTTGACATCAATGTATCTCCAATAGGAAAGGAAGAGAAAGGAAAATATATAATGGTTATGACATTGAGTTAGGCCAATAAATATAACTACCCATAACCTACCAAAGAGAAGGAGAAATGATAGATGGCTCAGAAGGTAATTGAAGAAGAAGCACAAAAAGCTATGCAAGCAAGGTTAGCAAAACAAAGAGTTGAAGAAACAAGCATCTTAGGGGAGAAAGAACCAATGCAAATACTGAAAACACAAGTATTAAATACCACCATGGAGGTTAAGGTGGTAAGTTTTCTAGGAGCCATACCAAAATTATACATGGTAATTGGAAGAAGAATTATAACCCCAAAAGGTAATGGAAGTATAGAACCATCCATTAAAAGAAGATGAGAAGAAGGATCACTTTATGGATCCAAAAATATTAATGATCGATGTTGGAAAAAAACCAACATTAGTTCATATGGATATACTAGAGCATAAATTAAAATAAGAAATTATGGATGAAGGATCTAGTATTATTGTATTGCTATAAAGAACCTAGAAGAAAGTTAGGACTCTTTTTTTGTGGGCACATTTTTTTAAGTTGTATGGTACTAATAAATATGGTATCGAGACCAAAGGGGTTTTGATGGCTCAAAAGGTAATAATAGTTGACCAAGAATTCATCTTGGATTTTGTTGCAATTACAATACAAAAACCAACATATGATGCATTGCTAGGAAGGGGATGACTAATATTAGCCAAAGTAAATCACAACTAGGAAAAGGATCAAATAATATTCAATAAAGAACAACACAAATACATGATTAATCTAAAAAATCAAATGAACAACGAAGATGTGGCTACAATAGATGAATCAAGGACTTATTCGAAGGAGGAAGAACAATATGAGCTAAATTAGGAAGGAATATTGTAACTAAAATGGGAAAGACACCAAATTCTAACAATCCAAGGAAGTGAGAAAAAATTGACTGCCCAAGAAAATGGACAAGGTGCAACCAGTGGTGGATATAGTAACAATCACAAAGGAGGTAGGCCATATCAAGGTAATCAATAAGGAGGTTAAATTTGGTTGTAGTATGATTTGGAAGGTAGACCAATCATACAGTTTTGTAACTTCCAAGAGTGGGGGTATTTTGTGAAAAATTGTCCTGCTCCTCAAATAAATGAAATAGCATAGAATAATGTAATGCATGTGTCAATGGTATGGTCCATGCAACCATAAGGAGGATAATTATCCTAAGAAGGCGAGTCTAAGTAACTCAAAGAATGTTATTTTCTTGACATCGACATATGTTTGATAGGAAAGAAAGAGAAAGATACATTGGTTGTGACACTGATTCAAGCCAAAAAATATAATCACCCAAAACCTATCAAAGAGGAGAGATGACAGGTGGTTCAAAAGGTAATTGAAGAACAAGCACAAAAAGCCAAGAAAGCAAGGTTAGAAAAACAAAAAAAGTTGAAGAAACAAGTGACTTAGAGGAGAAAGCACTAATGAAAGGCTAACAACACAAGTCTTAAATACCAACATGGAGGTTAATGTGGTAAGTTTACTAGGAGCCATACC
The DNA here is from genome assembly GCA_028583015.1 of Wollemia nobilis. Classification (NCBI taxonomy): domain Eukaryota; kingdom Viridiplantae; phylum Streptophyta; class Pinopsida; order Araucariales; family Araucariaceae; genus Wollemia; species Wollemia nobilis. Next base: position 1,886,625 of record JAQPPZ010001560.1, on the reverse strand, counting down.
GACATTACCAATGGTAATGGGAGAAGAATTATAACCCCAAAAGGTAATGGAAGTACAGAGCCAATCGTTAAAAGAAGTTGAGAAGGATCACTTTATGGATCCAAAAACATTAATGATCAATGTTGGAAAAAAACCAACATTAGTTCATATGGAGATACTAGAGCATAAATTAACACAAATAATTATGGATGAATGATCTAGTGTTATTGTACTGCCAAAAATAACCTAGAAGGAAATTGGGGCTCTATTTTTGTGGGAATCTATTTTAATTTGTATGGTACTTATAAATATGGTATTGAGACCAAAGTATTTTTGATGTCTCAAAAGGTAATAATAGTTGACCAATAATTCATCTTGGATTTTGTTGCAATTACAATGCAAAAACCAACATATGATGCATTATCAGGAAGGTGATGGCTAATATTAGCCAAAGTAAATCACAACTCAAAAAAGTATATAATAACATTCAATAAAGAACAACACAAATACATGATCAATCTAAAAAATCAAATGAATAATGAAGATGTAGCTACAAGAGATGAATAAAGGAGTTATTCAGAGGTGGAAGAACAATATAAACGAGGAAGAAATATTGTACCAACAATAATGTAGCAAATATGAAACTTGATATAATAGCAAACTTCTCCATTAGAAAATGGAGGAGTACAAAAATTTTCAGCCCACCAACCTCTCAAAAACTCAAGATGAAATAAAAGTTAGCAAGAAGATAGGGGAAGACTAAAAAGAGAAATGAACATTTTCAAAAAGCTTCACAAAATATAAATTTTGTGGTGCAAAGATAGATGCAAAACCAACACATCTGAAGAATGTGGAGAAGGCTAAGGAAAAATTAAAAATATTAAATATGAAGTTCCTAAGATTGTGGAAGTGAATTTGGGAATAGACGATGAACCAAGAATGATCCATTACGAAGATGATTGGGATCTTGTGTTGAAAGCGATAGCTTTCAAGATTTTTTTAGAATATAAGGATACCTTTTCTTGGACCTACAATAATTTGAAAGGATTCCTATAGAATTATGCATTCATAGGATTCCATTTGTTCTAGGAACCCAACTAGTCAAAAGGAGATCCTACAGAATGAACCCAAAGCATGCAACTTTGGCAAATGTAAAAATAGAAAATATGCTAGATGATGGCATTATTTTTAAATTTACCACAAGTGAAAAAATACATATATGCATAGACTTTTGAAGTCTGAACACAATGATAATTCAGGATTCCTTTCCCATTCCATTCACTGATTCCATATTGGAGGAAGTAGCTAGACACAAAATTTACTCATTTTTGGATGGGTTTTCTGGCTACAATAAAATAAGTATAGCCACAAAGGATAAGCTAAATACCACATTTGTCATAGAAAATGGTATTTATACCTACAATAGAATACCATTTGGGCTATACAATGTCCAAATCATATTACAATAAATTATTCTATACATATTTGATCAATTAGCAATAGGAAAATTCAAGGCATTCCAAAATGACTGGTCCATATGTGGTAAAATTGTGGAACATGTACCAGCTTTAGGTGAATGTATGAGGCTATATAGAAATGCATAAATATCCTTGAATCCATGAAAATATTTTCTAATGGTGTTGTATGGAAATTTGTTGGGACACATAGTATGTAGAGAAGGATTGAAGCTAGATCTTGATAAGATTCATGTCATCCTAAATATGGAAGAACCACATGATGTGATCTCATTAAAAACATTTATGGGATCAATAGGGTATTATCAAAGGTTTTAAAATAACCATACCCATGTGTCCTATCCATTAGATTCTATAAAAAAAAAATATATCCTCTTTTATTGGATAGAGGAACATAAATGAGATTTTGAAGAGTTGGAGGTAAAGCTCATGTGTAGACCCATTTTGGTGTTTCAATATTGGGATGAGTTCCATGCTCACATCAATGTGTTCAATTTTGTAATCGAATACACATTAGCCCAATAAGGACAATTTATGCTAGATCAACCTATCTATTTTGCAAGCCATATATTATCAAGGGAAAAAAGAAACTATAGTACAACAAAGCATGAGGCTTGGGTAATGGTATATGTAGTTCAAAAATTAAGGCATTGCCTACTAGCAAACCCATTTGCCTTTTATGTTTATCATAAGGATCTATTGTACCTAATTAATAAACTAGTGACACAAGGATGAGTTAGCAGTGTGTGAAAGATGAAATACACCATAACAATTTAAAATAGACAAAAAAACAATTATCAATAGTTTTGATATTGAAAAACTATATCTTTTATAAATTGATATCTTTGGTTACAATTGATCTCCCAAAAATGGAGGATTTTCCATTACAAGTAAGATCTATGGTGTTGCAAGTTATGTTGGGAGGGTCTAGAAGTTGTGTTGCTTAAGCTCTTGAGATTCTATGTGTATCCACTACTTGCAAACAATCTCACAAATGATAGCATTAGTAGTATTTATTGAGTCTTTTGAAAACTTTACAAAACTTGTTACAAAAAGTTACAAAACTATGCAAAAGGGATTACAAAACCTAGTAAACTAGCTAAATTTACCTTGCTTGGCTTCTAGGTCATTTTCCTTTGAGACTCAACCACCGAGGGTGGTTGGCTTTTTCTGTGTAGCTTCCAATAGTTATCATATTTTGTTACTTCAAATGGGATAAAAATTGGTGGGAACATTCCTCTAGTTGTTAAGAACCTACCCTCAAAAATTCATAGAAATCTAAGTCTCAATGAGGATGCTATGTCAAAAACAATGTGGATGGGTCTGGCTAAATTCTAGATACCAATGGTAGTTGACTCTATTTGTTTTTTTTTTTGGTAATTAAGGTACAATTTCATTACAACCGGGTTTTCCAATTTGACCCAAAACCTTTTACAAAATCAGCACTATGCTGTTATAGAGCAAAAACTCAATAGAGACATTTTGTCCTTCGCTGCTGGTACCCTGTTGAGGTCCCCCTACCAAGAAGGAGCACCACCCCTTACACACAATTACCAACACCTAAGAACACTAGCAATGGCCCACTGCATCGCTCTCTTGCTGCCCCAACCTTGAAGATGCGACCTGTCGCAAAATCACGACATCCTTAAGACTTCTCCTTCATTTTCTCTAAAGAGTCGTGAAACGGTGACATGTCATGAAAAAGAGACATGTCATGAAATCGCGACATTCTGCCAATGTTCTGCTCCTTTTCCACTAAAAGTCGCAAAAATGCGACAAGTCACAAAAATGAACCATGTCGCGAAATCACGACATTCGTCACCCATATTGCACTCTTTCTGCTTCCAGCCTCCTTGCTCCTTTTCTTGGCTTTTGCCCGCGAAAAACCAACATGCCGTGAAATCGTGACACTTTCGCCTCCTCACACTTTCTCTTTTCTTTTGGTCATGAAAATGCAACATGTCGCGATATCGCGACACTTTTTCCTTCCTCCTCTTTCTCTTCTCTTTGGGTCGTGAAAAAGTGACATGTCGTGAAATTGCGACACTTCTACCTCTTTGACCTCTATTGTTGATTTTGGACACGAAAAGCCAACATGTCATGAAATTGTGACACTTTTCCTTCTTACTCTTTCTCTTCTGTTTTGTTTGCGAAAATGCAACATGTCATGAAATCGTGACACTTCTGCCTCTTTGACCTCTATTGTTGATTTTGGACACAAAAAGCCAACATGTCACGAAATCACGACACTTTTGCCTCCTTGCTCCTTCTCTTGGCCTTTGCCCGCAAAAATCCAACATGTCGCGATATCGCGACACTTTCGCCTCCTTACTCTAAGTCTTCTCTTTTGGTCATGAAAATGCAACATGTCACGATATCGCAACACTTTTTCCTACTGACTCTTTCTCTTCTATTTTGGTCGCGAAAATGTGACATGTCGCGATTTCACGACACTTTTCCTTCTTAATTTTTCTCTTCTGTTTAGGTCGCGAGAATGCGACATGTCGCAAAATCACGATACTTCAACCTCTTTGACCTCTTTTGTTGCTTTTAGACACGAAAATGCAACATGTCGTGAAATCGCGACACTTTCTCCTCCTTGCTCCTTTTCTTCGCTATTGCCCACGAAAATCCAGCATGTCGCAAAATCGTGACACTTTCGCCTCCTTACTCTTTCTCTTCTCTTTTGGTCGCGAAAATGTGACATGTCGTGATATCATGACACTTTTTCCTTCCTAATATTTCTCTTCTCTTTTGGTCGTAAAAATGCGACATGTCACGAAATTGCAACACTTTTCCTTCTTGCTCTTACTCTTTTGTTTTGGTCGCGAAAATGCGACATGTCACGAAATCGCGACACTTCTGCCTCTTTGACCTCTTTTGTTGCTTTTGGACATGAAAATCCAACATGTTGCGAAATTGCGACACTTTCGCCTCCTTGCTCCTTTTCTTGGCTTTTGCCCGCAAAAATCCAACATGTCACGATATCGCGACACTTTCGCCTCCTTACTCTTTCTCTTCTCTTTTGGTCACGAGAATGTGACTTGTCGCGATATCACGACACATTTTACTTCCTACTCTTTCTCTTCTCATTTGGTCGCGACAAAGCGACAAGTCGCGATATCACGACACTTTTCCTTCTTATTCTTTCTCTTCTATTTATGTCGCGAGAATGTGACATGTCGCAAAATCGTGACGCTTTCACCTCTTTGACCTCAATTGTTGCTTTTGGGCACAAAAACGCAACATGTCGTGAAATCGCGACACTTTCTCCTCCTTGCTCCTTTTCTTGGCTTTTGCCTGCGAGAATCCAACATGTCGGGATGTCGCGACACTTTCACCTCCTAACTCTATCCCTTCTCTTTTGGTTGCGACATGTCGCGATATCATGACACTTTTTCCTTCCTACTCTTTCTCTTCTCATTTGGTCACGAAAGTGTGACATATCGCGATATCGCGACACTTTTCTTTCTTACTTGTTGAGTGGTGTTTTCACCCAGTCATGAAAACATACTCTCCGATAGGATCCGAGTTGCTTGCAAAGAAATTAAACAGATAATTTCTCCAAGGTTCCTTTTATGTTATCCTTTTTATACCAATGATGTTGTTTAATTTAAATGCTAGGAATACCTTAGTGCTGCAAGTGAATGTTAACAAGGGGCACTCTGGTTTATTCTATTCTAAAATTACAATGGACTCTCGGTGAATTAATCTTTATGACAAATCTATTTTGATTTCGGGTTTTGGCAGTTCTTTCACATTTTACTATTTTAAATGAGGGTAATTAAATGCGTGAAATAAAGAACTAAAAAGAAAATAAAATAAAACAAAAAGAATGAACTAAGCTACACTCAGAGTGCTACGATCTCGATTTGGCAAAACCGAAGATAATGAGGTTTCTACACACAACCTAACCTATTGAACCTGCAAACTCACACAATCCAGATAAGCTAGGTGCTGGTTTCTAGGGTCTTAGCTATAAATTTTCAGATTTAGGCATTCGCATGAAGCAACCGAGAGAACTCGCATTAAACCTCATCTATAAACCTAAAATCTGAAAAAGGAAAGATAAACATTCAATCTCTGCATGCAAAAATAACTCCTCCTTTCTTGCCAATGAGATGCAACTCTCTCGTAATTCCGTATTAAAATAAATGTATCAATTACAATGACAGAATGTCCCAATTTTGATAAGACTAGAACAAGTGAAGGAAATTGCTCCAATAGCAGGCCCAGAATGGCTTGTCGCCCTTGGCTCTGCAACTCTGCTAGCAGCAATTTCCAACCCTCGTATCAATTTGCTCTTCTAATTTTATACAATCTGATACAGCTCTCTGTTTTGCCCTGCGTCATTTCGTTTCACCTCCCAGAATGCATCACTTTGTATTCTCACCTTTTTGTTTCTTTTGAATTTATGTTCGAGGTTGAAACGTTCGATATTTTCTATTGACATGTAATGCTTCTGTAACACTGACACCTGTATGCCATGTGTTTCGTGCTTCCTATGCACGTTCTATAATGGCCCCATGTAAATCATGATGTTTTTATGCATGCAGCTTTGCTCCTTTGCTTTCACCGTGAAAACGCGACATGTCGCGATATCACGACATTTTCCTACCAGCAGCCTTGCCAATGCAACCTGTCGCGAAATCGTGACGTTTTTTGTTTCGAGCTGTGAGGCTGCTTCTTGTCGTGAAATCGCGATGTTTTTTATCTCCGTACGCCTTGGCTGCTTCTTGTCGCGAAATCGCGACGCTTTTTCATTTGGAGCTATCTTGCGGCTTTCTGTCATGAAATCGCGATGCTTTTTCATTTGGAGCTATCTTGTAGCTTTCTGTCGTGAAATCGCGATGCTTTTTTCACTTGGAGCTATCTTGCGGCTTTCATCGTGAAATCGCGACGCTTTTTCACTTGGTACGCTTTTGGCCGCAACCTATCGCGAAATCGCGACGTTTTTCACTTGGTACGCCTTTGGCCGCAACCTGTCACGAAATCGCTACGCTTCTCCGTTCCGTACCACTTTGCCAGCTTTTCGTCGTGAAATCACGACGCTTTTCTACTTCGTGCCCCTTTGCTACTTTTTGTCGTGAAATCACGACGCTTTTAGTGCCTTGCCCTGTTTGACTGTTTTGATCACGATTTTGTGACATGTCACGATTTCACGACAATTTTCCATTCTATCTTTCTCTCTCCTCTCTAGACCGCGACGGAGCAACATGTCGCGATTTCGCAACACTTTTTCATTTGGGTGTTTTCCTTTTTTTTGGTGTTGTTTTGGCACTTTTTCGTTTTCGGCTGCGACGGAGCAACATGTCGCAATTTCGCGACACTTTTTCCTTCTTGTGCAATTTTGCCTTTTTCTTGATTTTTAGCATCTGGGTCACTGAGATCTTCTTTGAAAGCATGCAAAAAAGGTGGGTCCCCAATATTGGGGTGTGTTGTGGATCACCCACAACAAATGGTGACTCTCATCGTCAAATGCTCTTGAGCATTTTAGTGAGAACCCTACCTGAAAGTATACAACACGAAAACATGTGTTAGCCCATAAGAAATATAAACAAATGCCCAAAGATTAGAAGTACATGAATCATCATAATCATCAAGTATTAGCTCGGTGTGTGCAATGTATTTCATTCCCTATCGTTTGAAATTGATCAACATTCCATTGTCAGCTTTACATGAGTGCATATGTGAGATTGTGAATGATTTGTGTAACCTGATAACTATGCTTAGAGATCTTGCCCTTGTAAAAGGCCTAAAATTTCTCAGTATCATACACAAACATTCAAGATTACCAAACCCTCTTAGGATCCACTAATGAATTGCTTTATTATATCCCAAAGTTGGTTATGAGTCCCTACTATCTTGAACCCATGTGCAAGTGAACGTGAAATCAAAACTTTGGGGAATCAAACTCCCAACCTAACCGAGATGGGAGTTTAACCCTATCCTTACTATTCTTATTTGGAATTCATTACCTCACTTTGAGAAAAATAATTTAACCAATTATGGAAGAAATGGTCATGCTAGTCTAACCCTTTGAACAAACAATGGTCTTGTTTTTTAGACAAGACATGTTGCCATGCATGGGCATACCTAACCCCATAATCCAAGACTTACCTTCATTTCTTTGGACCTTGGGGATGACTACCCATCCTTTGTGGAGGACAAGTAGTACGATCCTTCCAATCCAATATAAATATGATTAAATATTTTTCTTGGACCTTGGGATACTACCCATCCTTGTGGGACATTGTACGATCCTTCCAATCCAAGCTTTGGATAAAAATGGAAAATATTAATTTTATTGATTAGACCTTGGGGATGACTACCCATCCTTTGCGAGAGGACAAGTAGTACGATCCTTCCAATCCAAGTATTTATCATGAAATGAGACATAGGAGCTTTGGGGAATCGGATTCTCAACCTAGGCGAGATGAGAATTTATGCCCTATCCTTACTACTCCATGTAGGTCAAATCAAAGCTTTGGGGAGTTGGATCCTCAACCTAAGTTTGATGAGGATTTAGCCCTATCCTTACTACTCTGATTTTAGGCTTTAAGCTTTATGGAAGTGGTCAAAACCATTGTTTTAAGGATCATGTTGCATAATAGGATAGACATGAAATACTTCCTTCGCCCAACCTTTTCTTCCAAACAAGGTTTTGATCATTTTGCTCAAGATCCTTTTTAATGTGTATAAAATGTGCTTGGTTCTAGATATCTCAAGACTCAGTTCCCAACCTTAGGATTTTCTTCTTATTTATGTGATAGCATAACCTTAAGAGGATTTGACACACTTTAATGATTTGTATTTGAAATGCATTTGCAACTAAGATGGCATGCATGTGTAAAGTGAGATGTAATATGAATGCATTGTCCTTTGAAATGTGGATGAAATATTGCCATATAAAATTGACTACTTCATGCATCACAAGTTTCAAATGATACTACTTAAAATGTTTGTATTTCTTGCGGATATTTCTACCACATAATTCCAATGTTCCATATTTCCCCGATCTAGAACATAAGTTAGCATCTCAAGGCAACTTTTTCATCATTTTTTTTTTTTTTTATTTTATAGACAAACAAAACATGTCAAATAAACACACAACTTTAAATTAAAACTTATTCAATCCAAAACCAAACTGCAATCCCAAAAATGAAAATTTGAAGAAAAAAAAAAACAAAAAAATTCAAAAAATCTTGAAAACATAAACCCAAAGCCAAAAACCAAAATCTATATACAAATGTACACTATAATACAAGATGATGCAAAGCTTGGATTATCACTTTCCTGGATCCCAAACATGATTAGAACATTTCAACAAAAATATAACGTGATATGCATGCCAAATGTTGTGGGAATCCAACAAAAACAAGACAAGACCAAACAATGCAACAAATTTCCACTTGCCATGCTCACCATACCAATTTGATTTAGTTCCAATAATACTCCCATAGGTGAGAATCAAATTACTAAAATGATTAGACAATAAATGATTTTCAATTTTATCATGTCTATTCTTTAAAATGTAAACTTCATAATTCCCTCCTTGATTTAGAATTAGGCTATCCTTTTCAAATATGCAATATTGTAAGTAGTAGCCTATTTCTACAAATTTCAAAGCCAAATCATTTTCCAAATTTGTAGGCCAATCAAATTTGTGTAACAATTTACAAGCATCTAGGATATTTACTAAATTAGGATCATTAAAAATTTTTACCCTAGATTCAATTAGTAATTGTTGATGAATTTGGTTTAACAATTCAAGTGCATCAACTTCTTTTCCATTCATTAAAACAATGTTATTAAAGGTGTGATTAAAAATTATACCTTGTTTTTCATTTACCTTTAATGACATTTCACCATAAAAATTATTAATAAAAAAAACACCCCCAAACTTGATTCTTGAACACAAAAAGAGAGATTTTAACTTTTTAATAATTTTTTTTTAAAAAAAATTGTGGGGGGGGGGGTGTCCCTTTTTTACCTCGGGGTCTTCATACTCTTCATTGATTACTTGTTTAAAACATTCCAAATTTGGGCACCAATTCAAAATATGGTCATCCTTTTCAATCCTCAAACATTCTTGGTCAAAGTGTATGTCCCATGACTCATCTTGATGATCCTTCATTTGAGTTGCTTCCAATTGATCAATCTCTCTGTCATTTGGTTCCAATTATTTGTTCACTATCCATGGTATCTCTTCATTTGAATCCTCCAAATCATCATGCAAACTTGCATCCACACTTTCAATGAATTTATATTCAACATGATCAAATTTTGTCACCTTTTCAAATTCTGTGAATATGAGATCTTCGTATGATGTAGAAGGTTCAACATCCTCCATATCAAGTGAAATATGAGTTTCATCTATAGGGATGTGAGAAAAGAATGCATTATCATATCTCCCCCAACCATTGTGAAAATTATCATCCAAACCCGTGGGATGAAACTCCATGGCATTTGTGACATGATCTTTTGATTCATTCATAGATTCTTTTCTTTCTTTGTCCTTGGCAATAGGATCATTATAATCTTCCAAAATTTGATGAGATTTGAAACTTTCTTCCAAAACATCCTCAAATTGTACAGGAGTTGTAAGGTCTTCCTTTGAGTAGGCGATTATGTTGTCCTGTATATCAATGGGCACACAAGTTTCATTAGTAGTTTTGGAATGAGTGAAATCTTCCCACTTCTTCCAAGCATCATAATAATCATCTTCCAAAATCAAGTGGTGACGTTCAACTACTTCTTCAACATCTTCCAATTCATCAATGTGTTTCTCATCAAATTCATCTTCACCTTCCTTAGATGGTTCAATTATTTCCAAAAGTGGGTTATTTCTTGAATTCAAATTTATAAGGCTATCATCGTCTAAATTAGTAACCCATGATTCAATTTTATCATAATTTGGAGGGTGAATAATTTATTTATTCTTAATTTTACACATCTCATCGATAGTATCTTCCAAAAACAAGTGGTGAAATTCTATCATATCTTCAAATTCATTTATTGGTTTTTCTTCAATTTCACTTTCAACCACTCCATTCAATTCTATGGTGGGCTCCATCCTATCACATATATCAAACATTGTTGGATTTAGAACCCCTTCATCTAGATAATCGTGTATCTCTATGAATGAGATCATTTCTGCATAATCTTCACTAGCGGATGTTGGTTTAGCTCTTTGCACCTCCCCTTGGACTACATCTAAGGTGGTTGTAAGATTTGGATATTCAGATTCATCCCCTTGATCATTTACCTTAGATATCATTGGAGTAGAGGGTGCTATGTTTGATGGTTGGTGTAGGTTGGCATCAATTAAGAACAATCTCTCATATGAACATGTTGTGCCTTTTCTTCTTCAAGACCTTGTCGTTCTATCTCTTCTAAGACCTCATGGATTTTCTCTAGAGACAAACCACTCAGTTTTTCCTCAATGAGTGAAGCAAGTGTGGGGTGTATGGCTCCTAGGTATACTTCCATGGCTTCCTCTTCTACTATGTTAAAATTTTCCCACATTTGGGAGTGCAACTCATGAAATATCCCATTGAATTGACTCAAGGATTCATTAGGCTCTTTACATATGGAGGTAAACCGATTTTTCAAGATTTCTAAGTCAACCTGATTACCAAAACGATAAAGATAGGCTGCTTCTAGTTGTATCCAAGAAGTCCTAACCTCCATGGGTAGTTGGCTATACCAAAAGAATGGTTTATCATCCAAAATGTATGCAAATAATTTACAAGCCACCTCCTCATAGAAAATCTAGAATTTACATAATGTATCCTTGTAGACATGCAGTTTTTGCAAGTATCCTAGTGGCACCTCTTGATTAAAACACCGTAAAAAATCCAATAACATTGTAGGAATTTGATAAGGTACCACAGGTATAGACAAACCCTTATAATGATCCTCTATCATTGCTACCATTCTCTCTCTAAGAGACACTATTTCAGCTCTCAGGGATACCATTTGCTCCTCAAGTGTTGCCATTAGTGAAACTTAAAATGTAATTTTAGAACCAAATCTATTGAATATTCAACCTGCAAGGTAAAAAAAATCAAGTTAGCATCAACCAAGAGATGTAAAAATCAAATGAAAGTAATTGCATGAAACAACACTTTTTTAGTCAAGACCAAAATTTTCAAAATTAAATCAAATCACCTTATTTCTGTATGAACAATCAGAAAAGTATACAACATACCTGAATTGCTTAAAATAGAATAAAGTAAACCAATTTATGCCGTCATTTTAACAATCCGCTGAATGTTAGAGGAGAAAGAACAATTCAAGGCATGAAATATTCAAAATTTAAATCCCGTGCCTTAAATAACACTAAAATAAACCAGTTCGGCCCTCCTAGCGCCAATCTGTTGAGTGGTGTTAGAGGAGGCCAAAGATGCTAATCAAATGGACTTGAAATATTTAGCAATGTAAAGCTCTTAAACAATTATAAACCTACAACATCTAAAATCACGATAAAATAAACCTCATCCTGCCCTCCTTCTAGCGCCAATCTGTTGAGTGGTGTTTTCACCTAGTCGTGAAAACATACTCTCCGATAGGATCCGAGTCCCAAATCCTCTACTTGCAAAGAAATTACACAGATAATTTCTCCAAGGTTCTTTTTATGTTATCCTTTTTATACCAATGATGTTGTTTAATTTAAATGCTGGGAATACCTTAGTGTTGCAAGTGAATGTTAACAAGGGGCACTCTGGTTTATTCTATTCTAAAATTACAATGGACTCTCGGTGAATTAATCTTTATGACAAATCTCTTTTGATTTCGGGTTTTGGTAGTTCTTTCACATCTTACTATTTTAAATGAGGGTAATTAAATGCGTGAAATAAAGAATTGAAAAGAAAAGAAAATAAAACAAAAAGAATGAACTAAGCTACGCTCAGAGTGCTATGATCTCGATTTGGCAAAATCGAAGATAATGAGGTTTCTACACACAACCTAACCTATTGAACCTGCAAACTCGCACAATCTAGATAAGCCAGGTGCTGGTTTCTAGGGTCTTAGCTATAAATTTTTAGATTTAGGCATTCGCATGAAGCAACCGAGAGAACTCACATTAAACCTCATCTATAAACCTAAAATCTAAAAAAGGAAAGATAAACATTCAATCTCTGCATGCAAAAATAACTCCTCCTTTCTTGCCAGTGAGATGCAACTCTCTGTAATTCTGTATTAAAATAAATGTATCAATTACAATGACAGAATGTCCCAATTTTGATAAGACTAGAACAAGTGAAGGAAATTGCTCCAATAGTAGGCCCAGAATGGCTTGTCGCCCTTGGCTCTGCAACTCTACTAGCAGCAATTTCCAACCCCCATATCAATCTGCTCTTCTGATTTTATACCATCTGATACGGCTCTCTATTTTGCCCTGCGTCATTTCGCTTCACCTCCCAGAATGCATCACTTCGTATTCCCGCCTTTTCATTGCTTTTGAATTTATGTTCGAGGCCAAAACGTTCGATATTTTCTATTGACATGTAACGCTTTTGTAACCCTGACACCTGTATGCCACGTGTTTCGTGCTTCCTATGCACGTTCTGTAATGGCCCCATGTAAATCATGACATTTTTATGCATGCAGCTTTGCTCCTTTGCTTTCACCATGAAAACGTGACATGTCGTGATATCACAACATTTTTCTGCCAGCAGCCTTGCCAATGCAACCTGTCGCGAAATCATGACATTTTTTTGTTTTGAGCTGTGAGGCTGCTTCCTGTCATGAAATCGCAACGTTTTTCATCTTCGTACGCCTCGGCTGCTTCCTGTCATGAAATCGTGACGCTTTTTCATTCGGAGCTATCTTGCAGCTTTCTGTCGCGAAATCACGATGCTTTTTCATTCGGAGCTATCTTGTGGCTTTCTGTCGCGAAATCGCAATGCTTTTTTCACTTGGAGCTATATTGCGGCTTTCTGTCGTGAAATCGTGACGTTTTTCACTTAGTACGCTTTTGGCTGCAACCTGTCGCAAAATCACGAAGTTTTTCACTTGGTACACTTTTGGCCTCAACCTGTCGCAAAATCACGACGTTTTTCACTTGGTATGCTTTTGGCCGCAACCTGTCGCGAAATCATGACATTTTTCACTTGGTACACTTTTGGCCGCAACTTGTCGCAAAATCGCGACATTTTTCACTTGGTACGCCTTTGGCCGCAACCTGTCACGAAATCGCTACGCTTCTCCGTTTCGTACCACTTTGCCAGCTTTTTGTCGCGAAATCACGATGCTTTTCTACTTCATGCCCCTTTGCTGCTTTTTGTCGCGAAATCGCAACGCTTTTAGTGCCTTGCCCTGTTTGACTGTTTTGATCACGATTTTGTGACATGTCGCGATTTCACGACAATTTTCCATTCTGTCTCTCTCTCCTCTCTAGACGGCGATGGAGCAACATGTCGCGATTTCGCAACACTTTTTCATTTTTGGCCGTGATGGAGCAACATGTCACGATTTCGCGACACTTTTTCATTTTCGACCGCGACGGAGCAACATGTTGCGATTTTGCGACACTTTTTCGTTTTCGGCCATGACGGAGCAACATGTCGCAATTTCGTGACACTTTTTCCTTCTTGTGCAATTTTGCCTTTTTCTTGATTTTTAGCATCTGGGTCACTGAGATCTTCTTTGAAAGTATGCAAAAAATGTGGGTCCCCAGTTTTAGGGTGTGTTGTGGATCACCCACAACATTACTCTTTCTCTTCTGTTTTGGTTGTGAAAATGCGACATGTCACGATATCGCGACACTTCTTCCCTCTTGTAGTCTATTTGTATAGTCACCAAGGTTAGTTGGATTTGTGTAATCACCAATGGTGGTTGATTCTATATTCTAGAAAATGTTTTAGGTTTGGATCTAGACCTTTCTATATTTTTTTGGGGGTTTTTATTGCAGATCTAGTGCACTGTTGCATATTGACTATGGGTATGGCTATAAAAAAAATGGTTAGCAAACACTTACAAGAGCCTCCATGGTTAAAGCCTTTAAGTCTTACAAATAGTAAGCATGCAACCACAATTTCAAACACATACACAAAAAAATCAAATGAAATTTGAGCAAAGTTTTATTATAATTTCTTGTGCATGCCATGAAAATAAAATGGGGGCCTATTTATAAAGTCTCCCATAGGTGGAGGAGAGTGATGAGAGGGAAGAAAATGGGTGACAAGTGGCATGGGTGATGGAAGAGAGGAATATTAGGGATTTCCCACTTGGGTGGATAAATGATCAACTTTCCTTATTTGGGCTTAATGATGTCCTATGATGCCTTATGATGTGCCATAACACCTTATGATGTGCCATAACACCTTACGATGTTCCATGACACAGTATGATGAGCCATGATGCATTATGATATGCCTCATTAATGCCCTCTTTGTGGAGAGATTCCTCACCCACTAAATTGGCATTTCTCATCAATATGCTTGCGTAGAGGGAATCCTCACCCAAATACATTGAGTGCACTTGGAATATGGAGGGAAGAGGGAAAATAAATTCCAACCAAATTTAATGTGAACCATAGTTAAAAATAGTGGAGTGGTCTCATGATGACCCTGGTTAGGCGTAATAAGGGGCTTAAGTGGGTCAAAGGGGCTAGAATAGTCAACATTAATAATTTATAAGGTTGAAATATATTAAATAAAATAATTGCACACTATTAATTATTAATACTAGCCATTGCAAATGTGACACTTTTTAGGTGTCTACAGATGCCCCTTTTTGTACCACATTATGTGAAAACATAATATGGTGCAAAAATCGATGACACCAATTACTAGATTTACGATGGATAGTCATAATGATTGGTGAATTATGGAGAAGGACCTTCGGCTTAAGGGAAGTGATTTAGGATTATCTCAAATCAAGAACAATGTAAGATGCCCTAGTTATGGAAGTAACAAATGTCATTGAATCTTTACCTTTGATAGATTGATGAGACCAATTTGATTTGAATTTTAAGTCTTGGAATTAGGGTTTTGATTAGAATTTTGAAAAATAAAAGATGAATTATGCTATTTTCCCTAGTAGAGGGAGAGTTAATTATATCCTTTAGGCAAATATTGTCGGACACACATAACTGTAAAATTGGGTGTTTATATATTGAACTGATTTGAGATAAAATTCATGTGTACTTGTTAACCCTCTCAAGTGACAAGTGGATGGAAATAAATCGATTACAAACACGATATGATTGATAAAATATGGATGAAAATGGTAGCATGGAAAAGTGAAGGTGCAAAAATATGATTTTGGTGGTCATGTGCAAAATTTGGGAACTTGTGTAGCTTGATGTTGTAGTTTGCGGACCTAACATTATTATGATGTACAAGATGCTTGTGAGATGATATATATACATATTTTATGCAAAATTATTATATGTTTTTGATGATGATGTGATGTGTTATGAATTTATGATGATGTATGATGTGAAATTAGTGATGATGCATGGATGGATATAGTTATTGAAATGAGATGCATGTGATGATACTCATGATAGATGATTATATGAATGAAATGATAAATGTGACTAACATGAAATGTAATTATTATAAAACAATGAATGCAAGATGTCAGGATAAAAGCATGTTTGAGTATTTTTCAAAAATGCTTAACAACATATTACTTGCTCATGAAATAACTGATTAATCAAGGGTATCAAAACAATGGTACTGATATAACTAAATAATGGAATGGAGTGAATGTGATACTATGGATACAGAGGGTATGAATTATTAGTTCACCTATCCTAGGAAAGTAAGGATCGATAAATGCTTTCAAGTAGCTCAAAAGCCCTAGTTACATTGATCAAACTCATCTATTGATCAAATAAGTGCTTGAATATACTAAGACCAACTAGGAGAATCAAATTGCTTAGAGACCAATATGTGTATAGCGATGTTCATTTCTAATTTTGAGTGAGGTAGGACTAACCAATTGTAACTCAAGTCATTATAAGCTAGATCATCCATGAGTGGATATAGGTCTTTACAAAATAATATCGCTAATGTGACAAACATGTCATCACACGAGGGCATACTCCACTACCAGTCAAGTGTCTATAACCCTGATGGAGATAGCCCCACAATTCTTTGATGTTGCTCCACTACCAGCCAAGTCTCTATAGCCCTAATGGAGATATCTAAAATTCCCTAGGATCCATGAAAATTGATACAACTGATGATGATACCACTTTTTCTTTAAAAAAATGGATCCTTGGGGTCATATAATGGCATGATAGTATGAGCAAGGGAAACTCTTCACTTTATGGCTAGAGAAACACTTGGTTTCATATTTCCTATACTCAAAATATGATTGATATGTGAAATGTGCATGGTCTGAGATAAAACCTAATGTGACCAGGAAGGCCTATAACAATAAAGGAATACATTATTTTCAATGAATGTTGAATGAGATACTAGGTATGGCTAAACAACCAAAAAAACCCAAATATTCTCCAAACCTATGAGAGGAATGAGATAAGTCATGCTGAACTATGAATGTGGAAATAGTAGATATTGTTGAAAAGTGCATGTAAAGAGGTTAGAAAACTACAAATATGAAAATACCCTTGATTAATTCAACCAAAATTATTTGAAATGACATGTGTCAAACTTAAGCAAACGATGACCAAAGTAGCATTGGAAAACAAAATGAGAACATGAAACGAAGCATGGAAAATGTAATGAGGTAGGAATGGAGTGAAAAATGATAGAAAATGAAGGAGAAATAAAATAAAGGAGAGATAAGAAGAAAGAGGAGAGAGGAGGAAAGAGAGGAAGGAGAAAAACACACTGGTCCATGGTACATAGTCACTCAAAGCATGACCATACAACTAGGAGTGATGTGTGAGGAAGTAGAGAGAAATAATAAAAATAAGAATGAAAACATGGAAAAATAAAGAGATTTAATTCGAATATACTGAGTGTGTAACATGAGTTTGCAGTTATTTGATTTTTTTATTATTTTTGGTTGACTTGATTTTTTATTTTTATTTTTTATTTTTTTTAATTGATTATGTACAAGAAAACGGGGTGGAATATGAGTTAGGCATTAAATGTACACAAATGAAGGATATTGATGGGCTCAAGTTCCTCAACTCCCTTGAGAGTGGCAATTTTATAAGTGCCCAAAACAAATGATTATATGACAATGAATAGACTTAGCCAGCTAGCATCAAACTTATCACATAAATGAGGTGGAAGATTTGAGTTTTGCTAAGTTTATTTGAGTACAAGATTACATGGATGAGGTAGTTAATTCCTTATGATCTAGTAGATCTTATACGAGACGCTAAAATATCAATATTTCTTGATGTAACGACCCTTTTTATTATGGTAGATGCAATATTAATCTTCTTTATAGCATTAAGGTTTAGGCTCATTGATTCATTATGGAAGGATGTTAGGTAGGGAGATCACTTTTGAATCATATAATATTTGGAAGATAAGGAAAATAGCTCTGATAAGAGTGTACAAGGATGAGGTAGGTGATAAGGAGGTTGAGGTCGATTGGAGGGTAGGGATGAATAAGGGGGAGTGGAGGAAGATTGGGTGGAGGAATATTTGGAGTGTGGCATAGAGGATCTTTGATGACTTAACTTGAGATTAAGGTTGGTGATTTGGTCCAAGATTTGTTGTAAGATAATTGGTGGTGGACTTAGAGTAGGCAATATAGGTGGGGATGGTTGGATGTGATGGTGAGGATTAAGTTGGGAGGGATGAGGAAATAGAGGAATAAAAGGTGGATGGAGGTGATAGGGTGAGTGGTGAGGTTGCTAGGGTTGGACCATGTAAGGAATACAGGGTAAAGGGGTGGTAAGGTGGTGGGGTTTGGGTTGCATGAGGGATATGAGGCAAAGGATGAGTTGGAAAATAAGGTTGTAGGGTTTGGGATACATGGGGTATATGAGGTAAAGGATGATGTGGATGACAAGGTTGCAAGTGTTGGGACACATGGGGGATATGAGGCAAAGGATGAGGTGTTGTAAAAAGAGGTGGAAAATATGATGTTGGAAGAAGAGGTGGTAGATGTGGTGTTGGAAGAAGAGGTGGAAGACATGAAGGAAATCTAAATGAGGAGTTTTTCATGGTCTTCTTGTGAAAATGCTTGGGTGACATGGTTGGAGGGACCTAATGCATTAGGTCTAAACATTAGGGTTCTAAATAGTCCATGGCATGAGAGGAGAGAGAATATCAAGGTACATATGGACTAGATGATAAGATAATATGAGTCTCCTTCAAACAAGTTGATGGGATACCATGTGGATGAGAGATTTATCCATTATATGAGGTGTTAGGGGAAATGGTATGGATGGTTGTGACTTGGAAAAATCTTGGAGGAAGCAAATGATCATTTTTAGGATCGATATATTCATCAAAATCATCATCCTCAGGATAAAGAGTAATACATTGGAGGTCATTCCCAAGGAGGAGTATCGATGAGTTTTTATTATACACTAAACTAGATTTGTCCTTTGGTAGTTGTTAGGGAGGATCGAGAATAGATTGTAGACCCTGTTCATATCAACCAAGGCCAAATCAATGCCAATTGAAATGTTCAAAAAAATTCATAGCAAAGGAAAAATTGGATCAATAATTAATGTTATCATAAAATGACACTATAGAATCAATAGAAATAGGTATCTTAGAGGAATTATCGAGATCTACATAGACAAAGTTTGTATAATTGGTGGAAGAATTAATGGGGATGACTAATAATTAATGGGATGTCACAGGGGTGGCTCAAATTCTTAACTAACTTGATAGCGAAGGGAGAGACAATGACCTTATGGATAAAACACTCTCTCGAGCCAAGACTAGATGTGTGGACAAAGATAATAAGGGACTCCTGATGGAATGAGTGGAGGGGAGAATTTAAGTGATGCGGTTTGAAATAAGTGGAGGGCACAATAGCAGAGAGCTTAGATAAGGTGGAGGAAGAGGATGGTGGTGTAGATTGAGAAGATGACAAATTAGAATAGGATATGGATGGAGTGGTTTGAGAAGATGATGTGATAGCAGGAAGAGAAGAAGTAGTTGGAGAAGATGTTGTAGAATATGAAGATGAGGAGGAAGCTGATTTGGTAACCTATGCTATGGTGGATGTGGAAGTAGATGGAGGAGGATTTGTTGGTTGAAAGTCATACTATACAGTGCACTACTTCCAAGATTGATGCTCTTAAGGAGTGATAGATGGTATGGATGAAGGAGTAAAGTAGTCGTGACTTATTGTTTCTATAAAATCTTGGTAATATTATCCATTATTGACATGATTGACTTGATTTGAATGGGTTGTAGAAGTTGATGCACCATTATGTTGTTGTGTGGTCCCATGTTGTGGTAAAGGATTTTGATAAATTCCAAGGTTTTGGTTAGGAGGGGCTAAAGGGTTATAAACAATAATGTCCCCTCAATCAATCATATCTTGTACTAGGTTCTAGAATTGTTGACAATCATGAATATCATGACTTCTTTATTGATGAAATATTCAATACCGATATTCTCTAGACCCTCTTCCTCTAGGTTTGTTTAGATCCTTAGGTCTTATCTTAGGTAAGGATATCAACTATGCATCCATAATTTTTTGAATGATGGTGGACAAGGGCTCTGAGAGATGTGTGAAATTACATAGGAACATTGAGGGCGTGTAGAGTGATAGGTGGATTGATTAAGATTTTAAAGTTGAGTGGGAGGTGGCACGGTGTTGTATGTCCATTTTTATGATGGATATGAAGGTTATTGCTGTGGATGTTGAGGTTGCAGGGGTTGAGTGGTTGGGCTACTCAACACTACCTAGTTGACCTAGGTAGGATTGAATTGATTTTTGTTGTTGTTTCTCTTAACATTTTTTCCTGGCCATTATTTCTTCTAGAGCTTGATCTCCCCTTCTTATATTTTGATATCTTCGATGATCTTGGATTGGGTCAAAGCTTTCTCAAGAGTTTTATATTGTTGGATTTAAAGCAAGAGGGATATTTATTTCAAAAAACTATAAGTGAACATTTGAGTTAGCTCAGTTATGGGTATAGATATTGGTAACTCAATTAGTACTGCTCTCCATCGATTTCCATATTTAAGGTAGACTTTGTCAAATTAACCAAGGTTGGTGAGATCCATCAATGTGGTCTTATTTTTTATATTTAGAGTGAAGCACTCTAGAAAAATATTGGCCAGTTGTTCAAAATTATATAGGTCGTATCTAGGTAAATGATTGTACCAATCCAAGGCTCCTCTTGTAAGGGATAGCAAAAAGGTATGGAGCATGAGGTGGTCTATCTTATTGATGAGATAGCAAGCATTGATGAATGTGCTCACATGATCCTGAGGATACTCTTGGCCCTTAAAATTTTTTAATTGGGGTTTTCCATATAGGGGATGATAAGGTAGCATTGATATCGAAGGGTGGATGGGATTATTTTTAAGTTGACTCAAGGTTGGATTTTGATATCCCATACCTATAACTTGCGATTCCAAGTTATTAACCTTGTTGACTGTTTCGCCCAAATGTTTTGCACCCTTACCTTTAGGCTAAAGGATCCGTACCCAGAAGCGGGGTGAGAAAATTATGGAACAATACCTCGGATGGAGAGGCCCTTTGAAGGCCATGCATCTCGGGGGAGGGGTATAAAGATGAATTTTCAATGGATGGTGGGGTTCACAAGGAAACTTTGAGTGGCAGTTTCCATGCCTAGGTTTGAAAGGGGGTTTGATTTGTTCATTTTATGTTCAATCATTCAGATTCCTAGGTTGGCAAAAATGAAGCTAAGCTATTATATATGAAGATTCTGATTTATATGAAGACAGAAGACAAATGAATCCTAATGTGATTGAATACAGAGAATATATAAAATGAAGAGTAAACCTGATTTATGATTTCTGATGAATATTATGAAGCTTGTAGGAGTCCAGATCATCCCGGATATGACAGGATCATCTATAATTGTACAGAATCATCCCAAATCATAGTAGATCATTTGAGATCACCTAAGATTGTCAGCGACCTGACGAATTCGTTAGGCGAATTTGTCAGAAACCTGCAATCAATGAAATAGACACCAAAAACCAAAAATACACTTGCAAGAATGATGCAAAATGATAGAAATAAGAGTATAGATGTTTGAATGATAAATCTAGATATCAAATTAAATGAGATGCACTATTTTGGAAACTTACTTTGAATTTGATCATGCAATTATGCTAAATGAGGTGAACTCCAAGATGCAAAATTAATTTACACTAAATGAGGTGAACTCCAAGATGCAAAATAGAAGTAAATTAATCTAATGCATCAATAAATAAGGAAAATGAGATAGAGAATGCAAACTCATGGCTCTGATTGCCCCCAAGCTGAATTACAGACCGGATCATCTGTAATCGTACAAGATCATCATCGATCTTGACAAGATCGTCTCAAATTGTAGTTGAATCGCCTATGACAATCCGAGCTACCTCCAGCTGAAACACACTGAAATCCTGCAATAAAACTTGAAAACGCAAGTGTAAATGATGATAGATCAGGGAGGGAGTCAAAGAGTCAGGGGGATAAACTAGAAAAATCCCAGTTTATATAGGATTAGGGGGATTTTAGGAGGTTGGGGATCATACCAATCTGGGAGATCCTCAACATGGGAATCTCCAACCATGCAGACATGCTTCTGCCCAAGTTGGAGAGGTCGTTGGAACAAAGATAATTGAGAAAATTTGGTTTTGGGACAAAATCATCTGGACGTTCTGTTCCAGACGAATTCGTCTGATTTGGAATGATATCATCAGATCGATGACGATATTGTCCAACGGTCACAACAACATCTAAAAATGGCACAAAAAATGAGGTGAGTGGTTAACGGGCGGTTTTGGGGTTAAAATTCAAATTTCTACTTTTTACTAATGGTTTAACTATGCCAATTTTAGGGTGCTACATTTTGCCCCCTCTTTAGCAAATTTTCCAAAACAAATACGTTAAAGACGAGTTCTTCATGATTTACGAGAAAGCAAAAATTTATTTCATTTTTTAGATGACGATTCTAGGTCGAATCATACGACTGTTTACTATGGTGCCCCCTTTGAGTTTTTACCAAAATCGAACGTCTGAGGTAAAAGCGCGAAAAAGCAAAAATTAAAAAAAAAATGTCATTTTTTTAATAAAAATAAGAAAAATAGGGTAAAACCCTAATTCATTTTTACTGTTCACTTTCACTGTTTTAGAGCTCTACAGGAAAAATGGTGGAAACGACACACAGATCGACAGAGATCCGATGCGAGTTGCGAGTAAGGATCTAAACCTAGTTTTACTATGTTTTTAACTTGATTTACTTAATTTTTGAATTGAATTTTAATTTTTTGTGCATCGTGGTCGTTTTTAGGTCGGCAATGAAATCGTCTCTATATTTCCGATTTCGTCTAGGGACAAAATCGATGAAATAGGGATGATCCCGTCCAATAAGGGGCGATCACCAAATTGAAGAAGTGAGACAATTTCGTCCCTTATTGGGCGATCCCGTCCAATAAGGGACGATCCTATTAAGGATGATTTATCTCAATTTGGTACGATATCATCCAATAATGGGCGATATCAACTTTGATTTTAATTAATTTTTTTAATGATTATGTACTAATGATTTTTGTTGTTTTATTGATTATTTTGCAAAGGGGATTGCTAAAGAGTTAGGAGTGGAAATATGTCGATCTAAGAGACGATTTGGCCATGCTCGATCAGGTCGAGCGAGACAGATTGGCAGAGGTAGGATGACAACATGTGGTAGAGATGCCACAAATTCCTATAGACATTGGGCTACTGACAGCCCTAGCAGAGATATGGTATCCAAAGTCGTCCTGCTTTCAGCTACCAACAGGGGAGATGACTCCCACTCTAGAGGATGTATGGAGGATCTTGAGGATCCCCATACACGGTTGATTCATGATGCCTTCGGCCAACCAGGGCCATGCCATAATGATATTGTGCGTGGACCCGAGCTTCACCCTAGAGAAGGGCAGAGTGAACATCGAGGCATTGAGGCAGATGCTTGGGGCATCTTGGTTGACCCAGGTTTTGGCAGGGATGGTGGGTGGCCTACTTCTATGCCACCAGAGTGGATGCATATTACCATCGCTACTTTTAGATGTGGTATGTGACATGAGAGACCATAGATACAGGTTTACTTGGTGTAGCTTTGTACTGTGTCGCTTGTATAGGATCCTTTATGGGGTCATATACAAGGGGGTCGATGTCTGGTGCTGACATCACTTTTATAGGTTTGGTGCTAGGAGCACATTATGGTGCAGAGGCTGTTAGGGATTCCATTGATAGGAGTTGACCGGGAGAGACCCAGGTTTTTTATTAGTGGCTCCAGAGAGGGTCATAGCGGTGGATAGATTTGTTGATGTCCTAGAGGTTGTTGTATGACATCACCCTAAATCGGATCACTTGGAGACCATGGAGAGAGCATCCAGGGTGGGTAGAGGATGGACAAGAGTTGGCTTGCATCAGGCGAGTCATATGGTTGAGTACAGAGCGAAGAGAGGTAGAGCTCCACCGCTATGACTAAGTTTTGAGGAAGTTTGGTCTACAGTAGGGGATCCCTAGTCTTAGGAATTATGAGTACTCTCGGACTATGTGGGATAGTACCACAATGAATGGAGCTCTAGACATGCAGAGGTTCTAGAGTCAAGATTCTAATGATGCCCCCATTCAACTAGTGTATGGAGATGACATAGGGGTAGCAGACGGATATGATGCCTGGTATGCAGGCATACACCCTCCTCAAATGATGAGGGCACAGGGTCTTATGCACACTATAGTGCAACGAATGGAGAGGTGGTGCCAGGCTGCCATCGATGTAGTGAGGGGTCATAGAGGGAGGGATCAGCGATGACCTCCTTAGGAGAGACACCAGAGAGCATCACAATATTCGAAGAGACAGTAGCAGTCGAAGAGGAGGGAGGAGAGGAGGGATGAGAGGAGAGACAGACTCCCTCCTTAGCAGAGATATAGGCCACCATCTCATGATAGGGGCAAGGGTGTTGAGGTGGGGGAGAGCAATAAGATGGTAGCTCTCTGGGCAGAGAATGCTTGCCTATGAGCTCAGGTGTAGACTCTATAGGATGAGGCTACACGGCTCAGGGCTCGAAGCAGAGGGGTGAGCATTCTACAGTTGGCATGGTTGGTTGCTCATACCACATTCTATTAGGGAGTGTACTACCAACTGGTTCTAGAGAGCCAGAGGATACAGTTGCCAGCTAACATTACAGAGCCGATTAGGATGGGGTCATCGAGGACATCATCACGATCGATGTCGAGGACCCATGACACAGGACGGGCTTCGATGGGACCACCTCCTCCACCTCAGGACAGGAGAGGAGATGAGGCTGAGAGCTCGAGGTCTTCTCAAGGCTAGATGCATATTGTACATAGACTATTTTTGAGATGATTGAGTATGTTAGGGTATATATTGTGGCATACCAATCCGTTTTGATATGATGTATATACTTCTTGATATATATATGATGTTCTTTTTGTGATATGACTTGTGCATATGTTTTATGATGCTTTAATATTTTAATTGTTGATTGACTATTCATGTAATTATGTTGTTAAAAATATTATAATTTTATGTCATGCTATAAAATTAAATGAAAAAATCTGA
Source organism: Wollemia nobilis (assembly GCA_028583015.1). Taxonomy (NCBI): domain Eukaryota; kingdom Viridiplantae; phylum Streptophyta; class Pinopsida; order Araucariales; family Araucariaceae; genus Wollemia; species Wollemia nobilis. The sequence goes on along the minus strand of JAQPPZ010001560.1, from coordinate 1,861,506 downwards.
TGTAAACAAACTGGTTGTTGTGGTGTGTTTTGATGAAAATAAAATGACTTCTAACAATAATTTCAAAGGACATTTTCGTTGTTACATGACCATTTCATGGATTCACCGCTCGCTAGGTCATCAAGTTAATCCCAGTATGAGAGAAATATTGCTACAAGTAAAAGGGTGCTTAAGAGACTTTCTTAAGACTTTGTGTTGTGATGATGAAATGATGATAGTGATGATTTGTTTTCAGATTTCCATGAAAATATTATGCATGAAATATTAAAAATATGATTTTTTCTAGGCATGAAATTCCTAAGTATGATAGAAATTTGAACAATTCCCTAGGAATTATACCATCGTCGCAAATAAAATGAATGTTGACATAATGAAAATGAAATAGAAAAGTTTTTGTTCTTTTTTTAAAGCACAATTGTGTAACATAATGATTTAAGCCATATGCTTTTATGGATTAAATAAATGGGAAATAAAATTATAACGATGGTTTGCGCTAGGCATAGAATTTTAGGTATAGACATATACCATCATCACAAAATCCAAAGAAGAAATTGATATAATAGTTTTATTGCATAGTTGATTTTTGATTTTGAGATAAACATAAAATATACAAATGAGGACTTGCACTAGGCATAAAATTCCAATTTAGGTTTAGGAACTATACCATCGTCGTGAAAGTCAAAAATATATAAATATGACTTTATTGCTAGATTTTTGAACATGTTTTGCAAGAAAATTTTGGATTTTTGAAAAAAATGTATTTAATTGATTTTATGCTAAGCAAATATTCTCAGGTAAGAAAGTCAATTATTCCAGAAGATTTGAATAAATATGTTAAATTATTTCAAAGACAAATTTTAGATTTATAAGGAACCCCATGTGCATACGTGAGTTCATTGCCGATCTTGATCTATCATAATGATACAAAATCTCTCACACACAAATGTGTGTGCAATTGTAATGTTCATTTACCGATTTTAAGCAAGATAATTTGATACAAGTAATTTGAATTAACCAAATGAGTGTTCGTTGACCATGATTTATATGCATGTAACCGTACCAGACTACTATGTAAGTCAGGTCATCAAGAGCTAGCTGATCCATAAGCAGAAATAGGTCTGTACAAAATAAGGTTGCTAATGTGACAGACAAGTCACCACGCAAAAAGGAATTACCCAAGGCCAAGCAGGTTGGGCACAAACCACTTGTTATGGGGCTTACCTCACAGTTTTCGAATAATTGAGAATTCTAGGGATTCAAGCTCATTCACCCTTCTTTTCTTTCAAAGGGTAGGAGGGAATTTTATTGCTTTTTCTTATTCTCTTTTCTTTCTCTTTCTGATTTTTTTTTTTTTTGTATTTTGTATTTTGCTTGACACTGAGATAATGCTGAAATATTGTTGAGATGGTACAAAATGATACTGCAATAGTGCTTCTGAATAATTTCTCTTTTTCTCATGATTTTTCTTGATTTTCTTTTTCTTTTTATTTTTCTTCCTATACTAGGTATACTTGCTCGGATTGGCTGTAGAGCAAGGGATTTTTATTCCGGGTAGGGGTGAGCTTGTCATTTTGTCAATTCTCAAAGGTTCTAGACCATGTGCATGATAGGATAGCAGGGGGAAATTTTCGCTCAAGAGACCACTTCTACTGTGTAGCAACATTATGAATTTGCAATGAAATCATTTTAATGTGAAAAGGTGTACTTCGTTCAAGTAAATAACAAGATCAGTTCTCTATGCTCAAAACTTTATTTAATTCAATGGTGGACTTTGATATAAGAGAGATTAATAATCATACCAAATAAGATCAAGATATTTATTCATGTGAGTGTGAAAGTGAGGGATTCCAAATAAATGCTAATTTATCCAAAATAACTGAAAATATAATTGCAATACTTCAAGAATTGACAGGTGCAAAATAGAAGATGTTTTTGAGGATTTTGATGATTTTGATTTTTTTATATTTTGATTTTAATTTATGAATTGAGAGAATACATAATATTACTCTGTTTGAAATTTTTATATGAATTACTAATATGACACAATATGTATAATATATACAGTGACGAAATTACCAGATTTATGCATAATAGCTCTTAAGATGCATAATGTTCATAGGTTCTTTAAGATCTTTACCATCTAAGGTAGCTAATCTGTATGCTCCCGATCCAAATTTAGTAGTGATAATATATGGCCCAAGCTAGTTAGGCTCGAATTTGCCTTTAAGGTTTTTAGTTGCATTAGTATTTTTTTTATTTTCTTTTAAGACGAGATCGCCGATCTCAAAGGATCGATTATGAACTTTCTTGAGATATGCTCGTTTGAGCTTGTTCTAGTAGGCACGAAGATGCTCCAAAGAATTAATGTGCTTCTCATCTAGGAGTTCCAACTGACTAAATCTGCCAGCATGATATTCATCTCCTACTTCAGTATCTTGAAGTAGTAGAGCCAAAGAAGGAACTTCTAGTTCAAAGGGAAAAACAACTTCAGCGCCATAAACCAAAACAAAAGGTGAAGTGCCCGTGGGAGTACGAATGCTAGTTCGATAAGCCCATAAAGCAGGATATAATTGAATGTGCCAATCATGGCCAGATTTATTGACTAGTCTCTTGAGGATTTTAATTAATGTTTTATTAGATGCTTCTGCTTGGCCATTACCCTGAGGATAATAGGGAGTGGACCAACGATGTTGAATTTTATATTTTTGACATAGTTTCTTTACATATTTGTTTTTGAAACAAGTTCCATTACCCGAGATGATATTTGCAAGAATTCTAAACCTACAAATAATTTGATTAAGAATAGCCTTGGAAACTTGTGTTCCAATGCAAGAAGCTAAGGGCATAGCTTCAACCCACTTCGTAAAATACTCGGTGGCAGTTATGATGAATTTGTGTCCATCAGGTGACATAGGATTGATTTTTTTGATGATGTCTAAGCCCCATTTTGAAAATGGACAAGGAGATGAAATAGCCTGCAGTTCTTATGCAGGTGCATGAACAAGGTCAGCATGTTTCTGGCACTTGTCACAATGGCACACGTAATCGTGTGCATCATTCTCCATGGTAGGCCAAAAATATCCTATCCTAAGGAGCTTCTTAGCAATGACGCTACCACTAAAGTGTCCCCCACAAGATCCATCGTGGGCTTCACTCAAAGTTGATCTAGACTCTTCTAGATTCAAACATCTTAATAGGATACCTTCAAAAGATCTCCTATATAACATATTGCCAATTATTACGATGTGACTTGCTCGTCTACGTAATAACCAACATTGGTTTCTATTAAAACTTTCAGGAAAGGTCCCATTTTGAAGAAAATTGAGAATGTTAGTGTACCAAAGTTCAGGAATAGTTTCATTGATTAGAAACACGTCCAAAGGTTCCAAGCATGATTTAGTTGAAGCGGGTTCTTGGAGTCGACGAATAATGATGGTAGCATATTCGTCATCTAACTCCAAGGGTAAAAGAGATGCAGTTGTGGCCATAGCATCAGCCGCACGATTGCTAGTTCTAGGAATAGCTTCCAAGGTAACTTGATTAAATAAAGATATTAATTGTAATACATATGCTTTATATGGGCATAATTTATCATATTTGGTTTGATAAACATCGTTAATTTGATTTATAACAAGTTGAGAATCATCGAAAACTAATATATTTTTAATTTTTAGTGCCAGGGTAGCTCGTAATCCAAGGATTAGAGCCTCATATTCAGAAGTGTTATTAGTACAGGCAAACATTAATTTAAACGATAGAGGTATGAGATGTTTCTGTGGAGATATCAAAATAATACCTGCACTAGCCCCACTCATGAATTGGGCTCCATCAAAGTATAAGGACCATTGCTCTGAATGATCCACCTCTAGGTTAAGGAATCCGTCAGTAAACTCAATGATGAGGGGATGGGTGGACTCTAAGGGTGCAGCAACTAATTGATCTGCTATAATTTGACCCTTAACAGACTTATGTCCTATAAATGTGAGTTCAAACTCGCTTAGAGAAAGAACCCACTTTGCTGTGCAACCAAAAAAATAAGGTCGACTCATGAGATACCACAAGGGATCGGATTTAGCAATAACGTATGTTTTTTGACTGAGCATATAATGGCGTAGTTTTTGTGTAGAAAATATGACTGCTAGACATAACTTCTCAATGTTGTGTACTGGGTTTCATAACTAATTAATGTTCTACTAATGTAATAATTAGCACGCTCTCTTTTTTCATCATCAAGTTGAGCTAACATAGCTCCTAAAGCAAAATATGAAGCAGAAATATACAAGATAAATGGGCGATCAGGTTTAGGTGGTGAAAGTACAGGTGGGTTAAGAAGATATTGTTTGAGGAGTTCAAATGCTTCCTTACATTCGTCATCCCAATGGAAAGAGACATCCTTATTAAGAAGCTTAAGAAAGGGTCCAGTTTTATCTGCCAGCTTATCGTTGAAGCGATGGATAGCTTGAAGCTTACCTTGTAAACTTTATAATTCATATATATTTTTAGGTGCGGGCATATCAATGATAGAAGTAATCTTGAGAGGGTCAATTTCGATGCCATGTAAAGAAACTATAACCCCCAATAATTTACCTGACTTGAATCCAAATATACATTTGGATGGATTCAATCGGATAAGATATTCTCTTAACCGATCAAATACTTTTATCAAGTCATCTAAATGGTCATCTTCTTCAATAGAACGAGCTATAATGTCGTCTACATAATCATGTAGTATATCATGCATCATATCATGAAAGATATAAGTCATGGCTCATTGATAGGTTGCACCTGCATTCTTCAAACCGAATGGCTTCACTTTCCAACATAAAGTCCCCAGGGGGTAATAAAGGTTGTTTTAGCCTAATCTTCAGGAGCTATCCTGATCTGATTATAACCAGAAAATCCATCAATTAAGGATATCATTCCACTCCCAGTAGTAAAATCAATGATCTGATCCATATTGGGAAGGGGAAAATCATCTTTAGGGCATGCAGCATTAATATCTCTAAATTCTATACAAACCCTAATCTTAGTAGCTTATTTCTTAGTTACTAGAACTACATTCGAGATCCATTCAGCATAATCAATGGCTTGTATAAAAATAACATTTAGGAGTTTTTCTAACTCCCCTTTGACTAGTAAGGCCACTTTAGGATGCATTTTTCTAAGCTTTTGCTTAACAGGTTTAGCATTCGGATGCACTACTAGGTGATGCATAACTACAGAAGGGTCTAAACCTAGCATATCTTCATATGTCCAAGCAAAAATATCCTCATATTCTTTAAGAAATGCAATGTATTTATCCTATTTTTCTTGACTCAATTCTAATCCAATGTTGATTATGTGAGGGTTATTATCGGTTCCAATGTTAATTTTTATGACATTTTCTACTTCCATGTGTAGATTTCTCTCAAAATTAGGTGGGGTGGGTGAAATGCCCAATTCTTGTAATTCTTCCAAGGTTAGCTTAGATAATTCATCTTGAGGAGTCGTGGCCTCAAGTTGGGCTATACTAGGTGTAGAACCATCAAAATAAAATCCATTATGTAATAATTCCTCAACGGAGACATCGTGAAAGATATCTCCCTCCAACTCATCGTCGGATTTAGTGATCATCTTCGAATAAGCTATAGATAGCATATTACATGTGAATGTCTTATTCATTAAATGCAAAGTATCACGTTCATCTAAATAATATTGGTAACATATAAGATGGTCATCATCCTCAAATGGGAATGGCTGACCCTTACTAGAAAATAGGCCCACACCACATCGGGCGGGCCACGCTTCTACCTCAAAAGGTTCTTTCATACAATTCTGGAAAGGTCCCAAAACTTTCCTTTTATATCCCAATTTAAGCATTATAGGTTTGGCTTTAATATACTCATTAGTAAAGAAACATCAAGCATATCCATCATAATGAGTTCTAAGGTTTCTAGGTATTCTACCCTAGTCATATCCCTTATAAATAAAGGCACAACTCCCAACTTGGTAAATACTTCCCATAGGCTGTGGGAGGCCCAAGGTACGAGGAGATGGTGGCAAATTATTTAAAATAAGGGAATCTTGCATAGAAGCATTTGTTTCTTCTGATATAAGAATTTTAGATAGATCGGGTAAGATCTCATTAGTAAGAGCATAAGAGATAGAAGGAAAATTCCCTACATATTTCTGTGGAAAATATGAATTTGGTGGATGTAGATGGTGTAGAGGTGTCGATAGATGGGTCTATTAAAGGTATGGAAGTTATAGGAGTAGAACAAGAAACATTGGTTGTGGGATTAGGATCTTTCTTAGGTCCTAATGTGGTTTGTTCAGAATATGGTTGAGCTATATGTGGAGGTGCAACTGATGGAGAAGAAGTATATGATGTTGTGGGTGTGAGTTTCACACGTTTAGATGGATAATGGGAATTAGGATGTGTGGATGATAGAGCGGGGAAAAATTGAACTCCAATAGGTTCTGCCAAAGCACACATATCAAAGGGTCTTGGATCACCATGAATGGTAACCAACTGATTCTTAAATTTGAACTTAACACATTGATGTAAATTTGAGGGAACAACTCGCATCACGTTGATCCAAGGATGACCCAAGAGTATATTTTACGATGCAGGGCAATGTACAATAAACATAGTCATATCCAAGGTTCTTGGGCCAACCTGCAATGGAATGGTAATAACTCCACATTTTTCTTGTGTTTCATCATTGAAATATTTTATGATCATATTAGTTCTTTTCATTTCATCACTTCTAAACCCAAATCTTTGGTAGAAGTCAAAAGTGCAGATATTTAAAGATGACCCATTATCAATCAAAACTCGTTTGACTGCTACATCTCCAATTAAGGCAATAATATACAAAGGGTTATCTTTATGTAAACTATGTTGTTGTATGTCTCTATCCCGAAAGTCAATACGACCAACTTCATGAGTTATTATAGTATCGGCCATGGCTTCAGGTTGAATGTCTTGTGGTACCATCATCTGACTTAATGTGAGCATTAATTCATCTCTATGTGTAGGAGAAGATCTTAAAAGGTCCAAGAGAGAAATTCTAGTCGTAATATTTGATAATTGTTCATTAATATTATAAGGAAGTTTAGGTTGAACATTAGGTGAATGATTCCCTTTATTAGGAACCTTCAAAACAAATGGAGTTGATCCACCATTGTGAATTTGATCTTGTTGAGAATTTTGAGCCTGTTGTCTAGTAACGACTCCGATGGTACCCACAATATTATTCTGCGGATGATGAATGGGTCTTGGTCTAGCATTTATAGCTAGCTCATTAGAAAGTAATCGATGAGACGATGGTCTAGTAGTGACTCTTCTTGGAAATGGTTCTTCTGGAACCATATAACTTGTGATAGGGTGAATAGGATTTGATTCATCTTTAGAACTATTCGATTAATTTGATGTGATTTCCATATCACTCTCAATCTCGTATTATGTATCACTAAGATCAGGTATCTGAATATTATATAGAGGCCTGGTTGTAACCACGGATAAATTTGTGTCAAATATTTCCAGATCATGAACAGGTAAACGCCCACTAATAGTTCCTACATATCGGGCAGGAGGAGGGATATTATGATGTTCAACTTGATTAGCCACCTCCTTACCATGTTTTGGTAAGGGATGTTGAAATATGTCCAATGACTGATTGGCATTATGATTCTAGTTTTGTGGGATGTTCTTTTGAACATTATTAGGAGGATTTTTCTTAGGTTGAAAGGCTTGCACCTCCATATCATTGTTATCAATCAAGTCCTGTATTTTATGTTTTAATCTTTTACAAGAGTTGGTAGTGTGTCTAGGTCCTCTATGGAAGTCACAGTGTAAATATGCTCTGTATCCGGGTATAGTTGGATCAGGTTCCCGAATATTTGGTAATTGAATCAAACCTCGTTCTAATAATTGTGGTAGAATAGTTTATAAAGGTTGATTTAACCTAGTAAATTCTCGAGGAGGTCTATCAGGAGGTTTCAGTACAAACTTCTCTGTTGTCTTCGCAGCATTAACATTAGCAGTATTTCTGCTATCGGTGACTCCATCACCCACTACTTGTTTATTCTTATATTGATTTTTGGATTTTTTCTCATTGTCTCTCATTTTAAGCTGGCCTCTCCTAATGAGAGCATCTTCCACTCTTCGAGCTAATTCTATAGCCTGATCGAAGGTAGTCAAGGTAGTAGTTGATAATTCGTAAGGTAGTTGCTCTTACAAATTATTAATAAAGATGTCCAACATCTCCTTATAAGGTAACACAAAGTTTAATTTTCCTATCAACTGTCTCCACCTAGCTAGGAAATCAGCAAAGCATTCATATTTGCCATGTTTTAAGTTATACAAATCTTTAATGGTCACATCTCTTTCGATGCAGGCACTAAATTGATGAACCAAAGACTCGACAGTTTCTTCGAAATTCCTCAAATAATTAGTGGGTAATTGATAATACCACTCTAATGACATTCCTCCCAAGATTTTCGGGAATATTTTTAGTAATAATAATTCATCATGTGATATATCATGACATGCTATCCTAAACATACGAAGATTCTCTATGGGATCTTTGATTCCTTTATATATGGGAAGAATAGGGATAGGAAAATGTTTAGGATACGATTGTGCTACAACTATAGGATCTAAAGGCTGACTACACATCTCTCGATAATTGTACGAGGGATGGTAGGGATCTATCTGTTCCATGCGGGAAACTAATGTTTCATAATGGTTTCCAAATTGCTAGTTTGTCCACCATATTGGTTCGATGGCACATAGGTATGGGATCTATGAGCGTATGATGGTGTGACACAAGGATTAGATGTTATATTGCTATTATACAAAGTGTTGGTAGGAAGAGTATTATGAAGGGGATTTGTAATAGTATTATGTTGTACCTTAGATTGTTGGTAATTGGTGTTTGGTTTTGTTTTGGGTTTTTATTGATTTAAGGTATGTTGATCAAGAAATTGGAGAAATAGAGCAGTAAATGATGGTTTCTTTTGTGCGGGAATGACTCTAGGATTGTTAACAGGCACTTTAGATCATTGGGTAACCTACTGTTGTTGCATGCTCTGGATCGCAGCTACTATATCAAAATTGGATGGTCCAGCTTGATCACTCTCTTGTTCAATAAATGACAATGGATTAGTGTGTGTTTGAAATACTTCTTCTAGAGTTTCTTGAGTGTCACTAATTTGATCCTTGTCCATATGGGCTACTCTATTAAAAACACCAATATTAGTTTTAATGAACTTCCAGAATTGTTCCATGTTCTCAAAAGTGATAGCTCCTTCCGGAGACATTTTAGGGGATGAGGATCCTTCCTCTCTAATAGTTTCTTCTTGTTCATTTCCTACAACAAGCTCTTCTTCTTGTTGGTCTAGGGTTTCTTCTTCCCGAACTTGGTCCTCGGGAGGGACATTTTGGTCGGCTTAATGGTCTTCCTAACCAATCTTCATCTTCTTCGGTTTGTTTTCCATTCCTGAGTCTAGGCATTGTGCTAAAATTAGGTTTTAGCAAATATATATATATATATATATATATATATATATATATATATATATATATATATATATATATATATATATATATATATATATATATATATATATATATATATATATGCGATAGGGTTGAGAGGTATATATTTTAACTATATACCTACTATAATATTTTAAATGAAATGTTTTGTTATTTATTTTTATTTTTTTTTTGTGTGTGATTTTATTATATTATTATTTTGCGAGAATAAAAATAACAAACAACATTCTAGTTGTAAGAAACAATAGTAGAAATCATTACTTAGCTTTCTATGAATAGTTTATGGATATCATTGATAGGGTCAAGTTCATCAGGAGTCATGAAATGCTCCTCTTCAAATTGGAAGTTGTTTTTCAAGAACTTGACAAAGTGTGCTATGGTAATATGATCTATTTCAGACTCTGACATGTAAAAATAAAGTTCATAGCAATACTCTCGATACAACACAACTCTAGGAACTCTATTCCATATCTTTCTATCCATAAGAACAACTTCTTGATTCTCTACACAAGATAGAAATTTATGTACTACAACTGTGTTCTCAAGGTATTCCTCAAAGGTGTATAATTCAGAAGACACGAGTGCTATTTTATCAGCTAACCACCTATGGCAAGATCTCTGAAGTTTATGATACAAAGTCACCTGATTAGGATCCAAGATTCTATCTAATACAAACCTCTTAAACTTTGAGTGGTATTTTCCATGCCTAGGTTTGAAAGGGGGTTTGATTTGTTCATTTTATGTTCAATCATTTAGATTCCTAGGTTGGCCAAAATGAAGCTAAGCTATTCTATATGAAGATTCTTATTTATATGAATACAAAAGACATAAATGAATCCTAATGTAATTGAATACAGAGAATATATAAAATGAAGAAGAGTACACCTGATTTTTTATGTTTGATGAAGATTTTGAAGCTTGCAGGAGTCCAGATCATCCTGGATATGATAGGATCATCTGTAATTGTACAGAATCATCCCAAATCATAGTATATTATCTGAGATCACCTAATATCATTAGCTACCTAACGAATTCGTCAGGCGAATTTGTCAAAAACCTGCAATCAAGGAAACAGACACCAAAAACCAAAAATACACTTGCAAGAATGATGCAAAATGATAGAAATAAGAGTATAGATGTTTGAATGATAAATCTAGATATCAAATTAAATGAGATGCACTATTTTGGAAACTTATTTTGAATTTTATCATGCAATTACGCTAAATGAGGTGAACTCCAAGATGCAAAACATAAGTAAATTAATCTAATGCATCAATAAATAAGGAAAATGAGATAGAGAATGCAAAATCAGGGCTCTGATTTCCCCCAAGCTAAATTGCAGACCGAATCATCTGTAATCGTACAAGATTGTCATCGATATTGATAGGATCGTCTCAAACTGTAGTTGAATTGCCTATGACAATCCGAGCTACCTCTGAATGAAACATAGTGAAATCCTGCAACAAAACTTGAAAACACAAGTACGAATGATGGGAGATCAGGGAGGGAGTTAGGGAGTCAGGGGGATAAACTGGAAAAATCCCAGTTTATATAGGATTAAGGGGAGGTTAGGAGGTTTGGGATCATCCCAATATGGGAGAACCTCAACATGGGAATATCCAACCGTGCAGACATGCTTCTGCCCAAGTTGGAGAGGTCGTTGGAACATAAGCTAATTATGAAAATTTGGTTTTGGGATGAAATCTTTCGGACGTTCTGTTCCAAATGAATTCGTCCGATTTGGTACGATATCGTCAGATCGACGATGATATCGTCCAACAGTCACAACAACCTCTAACAATGGCATGAAAAATGAGGTGAGCAGTTAACGGGTGGTTTCGGGGTTAAAATTCAAATTTCTACTTTTTACTAATGGTTTAACTGCACCAATTTTAGGGTGCTACATTGACCAACTATTGGAATGTATCTAGAGTGGATTGGGGGGTTTATTAGTGTGTGTCATGATGAGTCAAATGGGATGGATCAATAGGGGGATATGATTGGTGTGAATAGAGGTGATGGTAATGGTGGTGGTTAGGGTCAAAAGATGAAGCTTATGGGACTTGGGATCTCAAGGATGGATATTAATGGTGTTGATGAGAATTATTGTGGGTGTGGGGGGTGTGATGGTAGTTTTTGAGCATGGTGATTATGATAGGTATGCAATTGAAGTTTAGGATACAATGACATGTAAGGATGGATGGGTTGTGTAGAGGTTAGATGATACATGTGTTGAGTGGGGTGTGATTGGTATGGTTGGGAGGTGGGTTGATATGGATTAGGAGTGGAATGGTATTTATGAGGTGGTGGTTCATGTGGGTGTGGGTTATGCAACTATATCATAAGCCACTAATAAGATTCATGGGTTTGGGAATATATTACGGGCATATGGGCAAATAGGAGGCCCATGATGGTGATTGGGACAAGAATAATCCTTGGGCCAATGAATAAGATGAAGGATGGGGAGTTTGGAGTGGTTATTGGGGAATATGGATGATGTGTGAAGAATGGTGTGACATGATAGACAATGGTTAGGAATTTCTTGATGGAAATAAAACTAATGAGAAGATACCATAGGATCATATAATTGTGAAGGACAAGTAGGACACATGGTATAAGAATGTGAAACAGGTGAACCAAGCATATGAATGGTGGTGGATTAAGGGTATATTATGGAAGGAGCAACATGGAGAGTTATGGATTAGGAAGGTGGGTTAGAAAATTGGAAAGAAGAAGATATACTGGATGATTGTAGATGGGAATTGATACAAACTTGGATCGAATGATGTGGGTGAGAAGTGTGCATGATATAGGAGGATGATGAAATATGCAATCATTGTGATGAATGGACATAATTGGATGAATATGGGTGATTAATTTTTATGTCCACAAACATTAGACCTGTAATGTTTTGTAGAGGGGTGGCACTAGTTACCCCAGGTGGTGAGGACATTGATAATATTCCAAAATTTTGCACAATTGAGGTGTGGTAAAGACTATAGGAATATGTGGGAGGTGATGGAGGATGATAGGGATTATAAGCCTACACCTAAGCAAGTGTGGAGTCAGTGTAGGTAGGAATGTATAGTAGGGATAAAGATAGTTGTGGCAAGTTATATGGTGGGATATGTGATGAAGAAGGGTATTAGTGGGTAGGAGGTGATTGGACATCGTATATTGGGTTGATGTAAATAAGGTGGGCAACTTCAATATCAATGGGTGTAACATTTGGATTGGGTAGAAAAAGGAAATTCTTAGGGTGAGGGGACTTGGAAGTGGCAATGTGGGTGATATGTTGATTGACATCTTGATCAGACCCAATATGATGAGTCTCGAGTGGGGGATATATGTAATTATGGGCTTCACCAAATAAGCTACCCTGATGGATTTTGGAGACATTCCCTTGATGAGTTGAGGGAGCAAGTGAAGAATGGGTGGATTGACTTGAATGGTCCATGGAGACTTGGGTTTGGGAATAGGCATTGGCTTGACTATAGGTCATTACCATAGGCTATTCAGAATGTAAGGGGTGTTGGTGGATTCTCTCTTTTCTCTCTCTTTTTTCTTTTTTTTTTATAAGGAATAACACACTATTTATACAAACAGAAAAGCAAGCAAACAATGAATGTTTTGATTTTTTTTTTATGTTTTTGTAATGATTTTTTTTTTTTGGATTTTTTTTGTGCTTGATGTTACCTATACCTAGGAACTATGAATGGGTGATGAAATAAAACCTAGAAAGGTGTGTTTATGACCACTCCCCTGGAAAGGAATGAGACACAAATGACTAAAAAGGCTTTCTAGGATGGTGGGTTGGATCCAAGTATCCTAAGGGGATAAAAAAAACCTCTTGAGAGAGGTTGTGATTTCTAAGTCTTGCTACTTGCCTAGTCATGCTTTCACTTTACCCTCAATCATGCTTGAATATAAACTATAGCTACAAGTCAAAAAATTATTGGGCCCTATGAACAAAAGGGCATCTAACCTAAAATTACCTTGAGCTAGCCCGAAGGGTAATAAGCTTTTTGGTGACGAAATACAGGAAACTATGTGATCTAGTTATGGTATCTAAAGGGATCAACCAATGGTTGGTGGTGAAATCCAATGTCACCAGGAGGTTTTCCTCACAAAATATTTGTAAATTATAACATGCAAATGTGTGTGATTGGATATAGTTTTAATTTTTTATTTTGATTTTATGTTGTGGTTTTGTTTTTTTGATGTATATTTACCATGCAAGTTTAAAACTAACCCTAAGGATGCAATGAAAACAATTATCTAATGTGTTATGAAAAGAAATATTGATCTAAATGAGCTTATGGAAACATGCACAACTGATCTATTGAGCTTGGAAAGGAAATAACAACTTAATCTATTGAGTTTTGAAAAGCATATAACAACTGATCTAATGAGCCTTTAAAAATAAATAACAATTAATATAATGCACCTTGAGTCTTTTGAAAAACAAAAATAAATAATTAAGTTATTGTGCCTTTGAATTTTTGAAGAACAATGAAAAGAAACAACTAAGCTTTTGTGCCTTTGAATTTTTGTGCGAAATTCATGAAACAACTATGCTAGTGCTTTTTGAAAAGTTTGAAAAAGAAAATAAGTGAAAATATATTCAAACAAAAAAAGGAAATGAATTGTGCTATAAATTTCTAGGCAAAATTAGAAGTTATGAGCAACTAACCTATGAGTCTATGCTAGAAGGAAATGAAACTGAGTATATTGTGTCTCTGATTTTGATTTTTTTTAGTGGTATCTAAGCCCGAGAACCACCCTATGCAGCTATTTCTGAGCTTGAGAACCACCCTGTGTGATTGTATCTGAACCTAGGAACTACCCTGGATGGCTCTATTTGAGCTTGAGAACCACCTTGGGTGGTTGTGTTTGAACTTGAGAACCACCCTAGGTGATTGTGTCTGATATTGAGAGGGTATATCTTGTAAGATCAAGCTCTGATCTGAGATGTGTGATTGTGCCTTTCCTACCCTTGGGTACCTAAAAAATTAGCAAAGCAAGCCAAACAAGCATGCAAGCACAAATAACCCTAAGAAAAACACACAAGACATGTTATGCCCAATGCAAGTGCCAAAGCTCATGCAAAATGACAAGCATCAAATGTGTTGTGGGAAAAGGGTCCCATCATGATTGCCATTTATGTGAAAGAGGAAATACACCATAAAAATTGAAAATAGATTAAAAAAAACAAAAACAAATTGTAATAGATTTGATATTGATAAACCATTTTTTTTACAAATCGGCCTTTTTGGTTACAATCGACCTCCCAAAATAGAGGATTTTCCTTTACAAGTAAGATCTATGGTGTCACAAGTTATCTCCTTGATCACACAAAAAGTTGTGGGAGGGTTTAGAAGGCATGTTTCTTGACCTCCCAAGATTCTATGTGTATCCAATACCTGCACACAAGCTCACAATGACAGCATCAATAACATATGTTGAGCATTTCAAGATAAATTCCTAAATCATGAAAATGAATACAAATAGCTTACAAAAATTTAACTATGAAAAAGGAATTACAAAACCTTGTAAACTAACTTATTTTATCTTGAATGGTTATCTACTATTAATTCTAGATCTTCATCTACCTTTGAGGCTCAAATGCCTAGGGCAATTGGATCTATCTATGTAGCCATAAATAGAAGCTATCTTCTATTACTCCAAATGGGCTGAAAGTTGGTGGAAACCTTCCTATGGTTTTCAAGAACTTACCCTAAAATATTTCATGGAAATCCAAGTTCAGATGAGGAAGTTATGCCAAAAAACATGAGGGTGGGTCTAGCTGGATTCTGAATGCCAATGGAAGTTGGCTTTATCTATGTAGCCACCAAGGGTGGTTGGATCTATGTAACTGCCAATGGCATTTGATTCTATGTTATAGAAAAGGTTTTAATCTTAGATATATACCTTCCTAGATATGTTTTGGGGTCTTTTTTGGAGATTTGGTGCATTTTTGGATATCGACTATGGGTGTGGCTACAAAAATAAGGGTTAGCAAACATTTCCAAGAGTCTTCATGGTTTAAGCCTTCAAGTATTTCAAATGGTAAACCTGTAATCACAATTTCAAATGCATACACAACAAAATCAAAGAAAATTTGAGCAAAGTTTCATTATAATTTCTTATGCACACCATGAAAATAAAATGAGGACCTATTTGTAAAGTCTCCCATGGATGGAGGAGAGCTATGAGGGGGAATAATATGGGTGACAAGTGACATGGGTGAGGGAAGGGATGATTCTTAGGTATTCCCCACTTGGGTGGATAAATGTGCAACTTTCCTTGTTTGGGCTATGACGTCCTATGATGCCTGATGGTGTGCCATAACACCTTATTATGTGCCATGATGTAGTATGATATGCCATGACATATTATGGCACGCCTCACTATTGCCCTCTTTTTGGAGAGATTCCTCACCCACTAAATTGGCATTTCTCATAAATATGCTTGGGTGGAGGGAATCCTCACCCAAATACATTGAATGTGCTTGGAATGTAGAGGGAAGAGGGGAAAAAAATTCCAACCAGAGTTAATGTGAATCAAAGTTAAAAATAGCATAGTGGTCTCATGATGACTATGGTTAGGCATAGGAAGGGGCTTAAGTGGGTCAAAGGGGCTAGAATAGTCAACATTAATAATTTATAAGGTTGCAATATATTAATTAAAATAATTGCACACATTATTAAATATTAATATTAACCATTACAAATGTGACACTTTTTAGGTGTCTACAAGCAAGTGGCTCATAACATTACAAGAATTTGTGTTTTGGGTGGTGGTTAGACCTAGTAAGAAACATGTAATAGCAGACCAATTGTCAATAATTCACTCAAGATAACTTGTAGGAACAAGAGTGTCGGATGAGTTTCCCAATGCTCAACTATTTGCAATTATTGTTGTACCATCTTGGTATAAATTAATTGGCAAACATCTATCCAAAGGAGAGTTATCCCAAGAATTGATAGCAACAAAAAAGAGAAAGGTTATAATGAAGTTAACACCTTTCCAGTTGATAGTTGAACTATTGTATAAAATGAGTTCATATGGTATTATGAGAAGATGCATAATGGAAGAAGAGGTAAAAGTACACTAAAATAATATCATGAAGGCCTAGTAGGAGGACATATGGGGCCATATGCTACTACAAGGGAAGTCCTATTGGTAGGATTGTGGTGGTCTATACTTTACCATGATGCAAAACAATATGCACAAGCATGTGATACCTATTAAAGAGTAGGTAAACCATTACATCAATATTTCATGCCCCTACATCCATCTCAACCTCAAGAATTATTTGAAAGGTGGGATTTAGACTTTGTCAAACCACTTAAAACAACCCATAGGCGAAAGTGTCGATATATCATGGTAGAAACAAAATACCTAACCACATGGGTAGAAGCAAGGGCACTACCACATAATACAATAAAATGTATAGCACATTTCTTATATGAGAATGTGATTACAAGATTTGGAATTTTGCTTCAAATAACAAGTGATAGGGGTGGTCACTTTGTGAGAAATGTTATTAAGAAGTTGACAACTAAATTTTATATTTTGCACTCATTTTAAAGCGCATACTACCCTAGAGCAAATGTGCAGGCAAAGACGACTAACAAAATCTTGGTCCCTACATTGTATAAAACCTATGGAATAGAAGGGGAAGATTGTGAAGAGAGGTTGCCATCAATTCTATGAGTATATTGAACAACATTTAAACCCACAATAGATCATATACTATTTTATCTAATGTATGGTTATGAGGTAGTGGTTCTAGTAGATTTTTTTTTGCCTAGTCTACGAGTAGTTATGGAACATCGCTTAGGTGACCAAGAAAGTCTAGAGAAAATATTGGTAGCACTAATCAAGTTGGATGAAAAATAGGTCATGGAAAAATGGGCAATTTAAGTAGCCTAGAAGTGAAGAAATTTGTGTTACGACAAGCACCTTAAAAAATTGGAATTGAAACAAGGTGAATTAGTCTTGAAGTATAACAAGCAAGAAATCATGCCAGGAAAATTGAAAACCTTATGGCTTGGTCCTTTTAAATTAGTGGAACTGATGGACAAAAATGTAGTGAAATTGTAAAAGTTTGATGAGACAATGGTACCTGAGACTATAAATGGTTCAAAATTGAAATATACAAAGTATAATGCTTGTTCATCACTTAAGAAGAAATAGAGCAAATAAGAAGGCAAGAGCAAGATCCCACAAATAATAGAATAAAAGCTAGAATATTTAGAATCCTTAACAAGAGGATGAGTATATTGGGATGAGACACTTATTTTAAAAAGGAGAGGCAACAAAACCAATTATAGAGCAAAAATAATTGGAATGTCACCCTAGTGAAATAAGGATGCAGGTACACATAAGGTTCACATACAAAATAGAAATAATTGAAGAGGAAGAAGAAGAGTAGATTTCTCAAAATGAAGTAAGGAATCAAAACAAAAGACCCTTAGCAATAAATTTGATGGTACAAGAATAAGTCTTGCAACTACTAACAAGAGTAGTATATCTTCAATTGGAGAAACAAGAATTACCTCAACAATTGAGTGGGTGAAGGAGTATACACCTAATGATACAGTATTTAGACAATATGGATACTTTTGACATGGAGATACCAATTCCAAATGAAGGAGGTGTTTCAAATGAGGAGTTAGCAGGACTTACCCCGTTAGATCAAATAGGTATGATACACTAGGCATAACAATTGTAGGAGGAATATGAGATATTGCAAGCATGTAATGCAAGACTTCAAGGACCAATTATTTAGGATTTGGATGATACAATACAAAGACTTGAGAAGCAATAGGTCACAAGGTAAAGAGAGATCAAACAATAAAATTTGGAAGATGAAGATGTACCACAAGTACAATATAGAGCACAAAGATATCAAGAAGGCACATGATAAAGTACTAGTAGAGATAAAATATTGCAAGTCAAACCAAGGGATTCAATGCAATATCTACCAATTATAGATAAAGTAGAAAAAATATTATGGTGAGATATCAAAGAGGACAACACATCACCTAAACTACAAAAAAATTGGAAAGTATATTTTAGTGATTCTATTGATGAGAAAGTTTCTTTAATGGTTAGGAGTAACAATAGTACTAACAATAGTGACGAATTAATGCATAGGACACAAGAACTGCAATTTTATCCCAAAGTAGAAACTTATTTCAACATGTCAACAACTGAGAAAACAAAGGGAGGCAAGGAGATTCCAAACGATAATGGATATGTCACCTGGATGGTCTTTGCAATGAGATGATAGTCTGAACAACTCAAAAACTGAATCTAAATTTTTGGATCAATATAGAGAAGCCTTGGTAACTTTTGAACCACAATAAATTTTTGAGGATAGAATATGGATAAGGTGATTAAGGCATGTAGATCATAGAATGAGAACCCTAAGACAATTATCACTAGGAGCTCAACGTAATAAAGGGTATTTTGTCAATATAGAATTTATTGAAATAAATCATAGCACTTGGGAAAGGAGGGAGTCAAGTATACAAAAGGAACACTGGCAAGGAATCCCAAGTACCATAGGATGACAACTAGGTCATTAAGGAGGCTTGAGACAATTGAACCAAGGCAAGGATCAATCAAATCCTTTGTCCAATGGATTGAGAGGAAGGAATCAACCCCCTACTCTAAGATGTCCTAATTGACATAATGAGTTATGACAAGTATCTCCTAATTTGAAAAGGAATGCATAGAGGGTATGCATCTTTTGAAGAGGACCTTTTCACCCTAGGGGATCACATTCCAATGGAGGAAATTCATGGTGACCACCAATGCATTGATAAAGACCAAGCTAAATAGGAGTAGGAAGATAATTACTCCAAATATATGAAACACCATCTGATAGTCGATGAGGCATTGAAGTAGGAGTACAAGGTCACAAAATACATACATGAGAAAGAGAGCATGTTCGGATGGGAAGAGTGTAGTTCTAGCAAGAGAGTAGTCAAATAAGGTGAAGGAATAATTCACCAAGTATAGAGGTAGACTTAGTTTGAGGAGATAGGAGTAGTATCCATCCAAATGAAGATCATATAGTAAGGACTCCTTTGAATTAGGAGTTTCTAAATAATCATCCAATAAGACAAACAAAAAAATTGGAGCAATAAATTTGTATGATTCATCGAAGAACCATTCAAGAAAGAATCAATGATTGTATAAATAGGGATTGTACAATTTTTAAAGAAGAACATACGATTCTAACAATACCGTACATATGCAAATCATATGATTAGAAGTAAATAAAATTGTATGATTGGTCAATTAGATTCAAACTATATGACCCTCGTAATTGATAATTCATCAAATTAGCAGGTTGACACATCAACAAGAAAAATTGTACAAGTGTAGGTGAATGTCACTATATGATTTCTACATCGGTAAGTGAAAAAAAATACAAAAAAAATAGGAAAAGAAAACTAAAAAGTGCATGCAAACGCTGAGGTGGTAGTCATAAGTGCAATTGTGCATTAGAAACCAACTTATAAAAGGTACATAGGTAGATTCAAATACAAATTATATGAATGAAGCACAATGGAAGTGGAATGTATGCAAAGCTAGTAACTATAGAATGAAGCTACGGTTGAGGAAAATAACCTAGCTATTGCAAGGGTACAAGAAAATTTGCCAAAAGAAAGTGGAGAGGTTTGGAGAAGCAAGGTTCTACACATCACAAGGAAATATGGAAAAATAACAAATGAGAGAAAAAGGGCATATATCGAGCAACAAATGAGCCAAAGAATTTTTACAAGCACCCATAAAATAAATTACGTAAGAAGGATACCTCTACACCAAAATCCTCTCAGATTTTTCAACAAAGGAGGAAAAGTTATGGTATGAATGGATTATGCCAGATAAGCATGTTGGTTGATTAGAGAATCATGTTGTACAAAGTAGTGTAATTCAAGAAACAAAAATCCTACCAGTGCATGCATTCTAGTGGGAAAGATTACCGCATGAGAAAAGTGTTATGGTGGTTGAAGGCAAATGGGTGAAGGGATAGAACCGTATATATCCATCCAAAAGTAAATTGTATGATTATGCAAATTGAAGAGACCAAAACATTCAAGGAAAAAGAACCACATGATCGTACAAGAAAAATTAGAATCATACAATTATTGGAAAAAACATATAGTTGAAGGGAAATCATACATTTATTGGCAAAATTGTATAGTTGAAGGGAAATTTTATGATTACTAAAAAAATCATACAATTGAAGGAGAAATCGCACGATTATCGATGAAATTAGACAACTAAGGAGAAATCATATGGTTGATGTCAAAACTGTATAACTAAGGATAAATTGTACAGTTGCTACCAAAATTGTACAATTGGGAGGAATCATATGGTTGTTGGTGATATTGTACAAGGAAGAAAAAGTGTACGATGGCAATAGGGAAACATGAGCACTCCAAAAGAATGAGTGAAGGGTATAATTTTTGAGACTACATATAGATAATTGTTGGAAGCAAAATCGAGCGTTCACTAGGTCCATTACATCAAAGGGGTCAATGGCCCAGATAAGGACCTTGACTTCCATCATAGCAGGAGATAACCTATTACCCATAAGGGAGAGGATGAGAGTTTTAGCTAAGATGAGGATGTGACTATTTCCCTTGGAGAGGAAGAGGTTATCTCCCTTGGCAAGGACTTGATAATTGTGTGGTGGTAGTAAGGAGGAAAAAATCAGCCTTCTAGGGAACCTCAAATGGAATATCCTAGGGTACACTAGAGGGAAATTTGGAGTGAAGTTTAGAGGGAAGACCAAAGTGATCCATAGAGTGAAGGAGAAGGTAAGTGGTATTTAAAGATATCACCTTCACCCAATTGACAAGAAAATTTTATCAAAAATTGCAGAATGAGCATCCAAAAAATCATAAATTGAAGGTAGCATGGAGAAATCCAATGTGAGTATTCTAACACAAGTACCTCCTTTTGACAATAATTTTTTAATGAGTACTTGTATATTGTGTAGTCGTATGATTCCATTAGGAACTACACTTTCATTCAAATGGGAAATTTGTATCTTGGGGTCAAATTTCTAGCAAAGAATTTTTATAGACATTTGGACTACCATAATAAGGATAGTCGATTAAGAAAGTACATGTAGATCCAATCGAATATCATAGATTTATTAGTGAATTGGCAACCCTTAAGTCTTCATCTACAACCAATTCCTTTGGCCCTAGTAGAAGAGCAATCAAACAAAGCCAATTAAGGATGAAAGATTTTTAATGCATTATGAACATCATGATATCATAGTTGCCTAATGAGGCATGATCATTAGAGATGCCCGTATGGTTGGCATACTATGTAGAAGACATCACAAAAGGTTTGTAGTATGATTGGGACATGTACTTGGCTTAGAGAATCTAGAAATTTTTGCAATTATCAACTACAAACTTCTCCATGACATTCCATGTGATTGTGATGATGTTGGATGTGGTATCTTAGGCTAGTATACTATTCTATGGAATGACAACACACAGGTATCGACAAAAATATAAACCTTAAATTTGAGATGGATGAGGTCGGTATAAATAAAGAAGGTAACTCCAAAAATACCAAATCCTAAAATAAATACAAGGAAACTGGAGCCAATTGCAATTAAGGAGAGTGAACCTTAAGAAGAAGTACATCATCAACAAAAAATGAGAAGAAAGCTAGAATTGAATCCAGAATAGGAGGAGACTACACCTAAATAATTTCTTTATGAGTAGCCAATGCCTCAGAAGAAGGAAGAAGAGGAACCAACACCAAGTCCTATAAGGACAAGGTGACAATGGGAGTAGGGAAAAAGATCACAGGATAAGCCTCTGGTAAATAGTGAGTAGTAGCAAGTATTTCTCACTAAAACAAATGAAGAGGTGCAAATAGGTTTGTATGAACTGGATCTTATGGAAAAATATATTTCAATGGAAGAAAACTAGCCAAAATGAACAGTAGGATCACTTACATTGATTGATGTAAGTGAGTTTGAATTGTTGAATGAAGTAAAATAGTTCTTAGAGAAGGTTGCAACACCACCTACAATAAAATAAAAGGAAGTAGCAGTTGTACCACTTGAAGAGAAAAATAAAAATAAATAATTTTGAATCATCATGAGAGGTGACAATAGCCATAAACTAGTTGAAGAGAAAAATATGGATGAAGGAGACTGATTGATCCAATACCAAAACCATAGGAGCAAATTGAAGAATGATAAGATTCAATAAAAGTATAGGTGCAAGGTGAAGTATAGTAGATTTAGACAAAAAAAGAACAAGAGATTGCCACAAAATAGGTACATATAGAGGAGATGAGGATAGAATAAGAAAATTGGTAATAATTAACTATATTACATATCACTCTACAGGAGGAAACTGACATCAAGCCAATAAAATATAATAGGGAAGGACCTTCCAATTAGGAGGAAGTCTATGAGGAATACCAAACACATGGGACAAATCAAGGATTACAAACACATTTCTTGATTCAAGTACATACATTTGACTTTTTTGATGGGGAAGGAGAAAAAACAAATGAATGGGTGGACCATTTCTTCGAGCAAGTATCCAAAATATTTTTGAATACCTAGTTGTAATTTTGGATAGGCTATGTAGGAAAACTAAAACATTGGAAATAATGAACATTAGTGAGATGGATAAAGTGATGAATTGGGTGTGCAATGAAGACAAAACAAGGAAAGTAGCTTAAATATATGCATAATAGCCTTCGAAGTTACCCACTGGGGAGGTAACAAATATGTTAGGAGTTGATGAATTGCTAGAGGAAATAAGAACTAGTTACAAAGTGCATATTAGGCTATATCTAGACTTGGAGAGATCCCAAATATGTCCAATAGAAACAATAGAGATAGAATATCAAAAAGCATCACCAGAGTTAGCATTCTTATTTCAAAAGTACAATTATCTAACATATTGGATAGAGTGGCTTACCTTGGGGATAGAGAATATTAATCAAGAGAAGGAAGCACAGTGAGGAGAAGTAGAATACACACATAAGGAAATAGCTACTATGGAGGATGATCTTGAAAATATTAAGAAAAAAGCTTAATCTAAACAAGACACATAAATTGAAATGAGTATGAAGTAGGCCTTTGAAGAAATACTAAGAATTCAAGAGGAACAATGGCAACTCACAAAGCAGCAGGTCGAAGATCAAATAAAATAACTATATAAGCAAGAGGAGTTGTTAAAGAAATATGCTAAATAGTTTAATCAACAAAAGGAGTAGTTGAAATTGAATAGTTAACAACTCAAAAACTAGGAAGAGTAACTGGCAACTAAGAATGAACAATTGAAGAAGCGGGAAGATCAGCTAAAGATGAATGAGAGACAATTGTAGTTAAAGGACAAAAAGATGACTAAAATGACAAAGGATATGGATATTTATAATAAGAAGCTTCTTGAATATAATTCCATACTTTAGTTCAAGGAAGAACAACAATAGGTTCATCAAACATAACTTCAACAATGAGACCAGGTGATTGCTAAGAATAATGAAGAGCTAGCTAACGTCACAAGCATAGAGGTAGCACTAATAAAAAAGTTGTGCAAAGGTACATCAAAATGATAAAATAATCTATTGCAAGCCTTAGTCAATGCCAAATAAAAGGTAAACAAATATGGACTAAAGGCCTTAGGTCTTAGTAATCATGTTGCCAAGTTGCAGAATGATTGAGCAATCCTCTAGGTTCAAATTTTAGATCTCCAAGTTGGAAAAAATAGGAACAATTAGCCAAGGGAAAAAAATAAGCATTGACAAGGATGCCAACCAATTTAAAAGGGAGGGAAGATGTAGGTAACAAACCCACCTCCCAAAAAAAGAAAAAAAGAAAAATGTACAATGGAATTTTTTGCACAATTTTGACTAAAATGTAAATAAAATATTGCTTGAAATGTGAATTAGAATGAAATTGAAATTAAATAAAATTAGGTAAAATGTGTATGACATGCAATTTGATAAAACAAAATAGACTTTAAAAAAATTGAATAAACCTTAGAAACAACAGTAATGAGGTGGAAGTTGTAAATAATATGTTGTCTCAAGAACCGCTCAAGAATGTCCTAGGCAAACATTATAAGGCCCCCTCATTTATTTTTTGGGTTTTTTCATGTTCATGGTTCATGTTGTGTAAAGATTGCATGGAGTAATATTATTCATGATGAAAAAGAATACTTGTCTCCAGGAACGTTGGGTCTATTGATGTTGTGTATTGCCTATAACATGTTATTGCTACGTGCAACATCCATGATCAATACAAACCCAAATTTTGAGCATATTTTGTGTGTGCATGTATTGATAATCGAATGCTTCCATAATGGCAATATTATCTATGGCATATAATTTTTATTGCATGTATTGTTAAAGTATGATTTTTTGGAAAATATTTTGACACAAGAACTATATAGTTTGAAATAAGATATTATAGTAGATGTACAATAAGAGAAATGCTTCAAGTTTGATTGAAGTTCATGATAATATGGTAGTAAATCCAATGTAATTGGCAATTTCATACAAGAGATAAACTATAAAGTTGATTATTGTATGGACAATAATTAAACCAACAATGTTATTCTAAGGGTTTATGAATCATATGATTGGCTATGAAACCATACAATTAGCCAATTAGTTCATTAATATTGCATGAATTCCTAGTTGAATATTTTGGTTGAATGGAATAGTTACCATGTGAATGGTTGTAGTTGAACATTTGATGGAGTTGAATAGATTTCCAACTGAATATTTTGTTTTGAATTGCATGTTTTGGTAACCATAAAAATTAGGTGAAACTGTATGTTTTGTAACTATATTATTATACCATAATACATTTTGATTGTACAACTGTGTATTTATGTTTTGTGGAATTGTATTATTGGGATCATACAAATGTACAATTGTTATAAGTGCACACTAACGATGAAGGATTATGCTAAAATCTATCACCACCCCCTACCAGGAATACTGCCACATGTGCTACAACATACACATACAAAAATGGGTTAGAGGAGAACCATAAATGGCTAGTCCAAAAATTGATGCAGGCCTCCATATATATATGCAAGCAATTTTTTACAAGGATTGTGCCATAATTAGGGGTTTGATTTTCCCATAAGCCACTTAAGAACCAAATTCTCTATAGAAATAAATGAAAGTAAAGCTTACAAAAAACTACAAATTCAAACTTTCCAATATCATTTACAGTCTAAACTACTGGTATTTATAGATTACAATGCAGAGAAATTCCCTCCAAAATTTATAGGATGATTTAACTCTTTCAACTACCTTTTCTTAAGATTTTGAATGTTGAATGAGAATATCTCAACCATATTTTTGGTTAGTCTAGGGCTGCCATTGCTATAGGTGTCATTTATTCATTTTTAATATTTCACCTACCTATTCATAGATTGTCAAGTTGAAGTATCTTCCATAGATGATATTGACTTTTCGTTGTAATGGTGCACCATCCTAGATCAACTAATTCTTTTAGGAGTTTTTGTGCCATTAATTATTCCTACCCTTTTTTTTGACAAGCTATCCTTATTGAAGTAGTTGATCACTCCTTTAGAATTTTCCTTTCCTTTTGACATCCACTTATTTAAAATTTTCTCTTTTATTACTTCAAAGTTTTAAAAAGTCCCAATGATCAGTCTCATTGTACTTCTATCTTATACTTTAGTTGGCTTCCATAAAAACTTTTGATCATCCCTTACTTGCACCTTTTGCTTTAAAATTCATACCAAATTTAACCTTCTGGTTGGATATTTTTCTTATACATTTTTGTAAGGTAATATCTTTTGAAATCCCATATGATGTGAATTGTAGATGATGGCATTTACTTCGTGATACTTTATATTTAAGATATTTCCATATTTATAATTCTATTGGTAATTTTATTCACTCTTCATGCTAGATGAGTGATTAGTGCAAAGAAGCTTCACCCTAGTGACATCTTTTGCTACATGTGGGGAAATAGATGCCTTGTGATATTTCTTGATATAATATTCTTGTAGGTCCATATATTCTTTCCTTAACTGTTGACTTCCTCTTATTCACCCTCACTGCTAGATATTATTTTGCGCATGTAGTGGAGAGATGACTCATGAGGAGAATAAGGGCATAGAACCAAGCAAACATGAACGAGGGCCAATTTTTTTCACTCATCCATAGCCATTGATCAGGTTCCTCCTCTGATAATGATGGAGATTCTTTAGTTATCATTGAAAAGGCTCATTTGCTTCCATCAAGAGTAGGGTTTGGTTCAAAGATCACTGGAAGGGCTAGAAAAAATTATTATGGGCCTCTACATATGATAATTGGATAATTGTCTTGGCCACATAGCATAAGAGTTTCGACCCTCACCATTACCTTTTGAAGATATCTACTTGGTGATATTTGACATGGAATTCCTAGGTGTTGGTGATGATTGATATGCTCCTACTTCTACCTTGGGCTCGACACTATTTTTAGGTTTAATCTAACTGAATTATAGTGAATCTTCACTACAGGTGGATTAACCAATACCACTAAAGTTGAAATACTAAAGGGGCCCATAGGCTTACATGAACATGCTTGTAGGCTTACATAAATGAGCAATTCCTATAGTCTTACAAATCACATGCCCATAGGATACATAAATAGTGCTCACAAATACCTCATCACACATTTGGCCTTAGCCTAAACAAGATCAAATTACACATGTTTAACATGAAGTCTTTGATATATCTTAGTCCTTTCTATATACCCATCAATATGTGAGATAAAGTTGATACATCGAGGTCCAATAGTATGTGAGAGTGACCATATAGATACATGGAAATAATTGTAAGTGAGGGGTAATAATTTTACTCCTTATGACTCTCGCTAGCCCACTGTGATATATTCCCTACTATGGTTAAGTATGTATGAGACCCTATGTGGGTGGTTGGCAACCTAGGTTTGCTATATACCCAATATAGCCTAACATTTCATGCTATAGTTACTCTAGGAAAAAAAATAATTCCTCGTAGGACTACTAGTTGGTTATGTTCTTATGATCTATGATTAATGTGATCTAAGTAAAAAATACTAGAGTCGTCTTGATTAATGTTTAATAGATTTTAAGTTTGACTAAGGTTTGGCTTGGTCAAAAGAAAATATTGGGACATGCTATGGTGTTCACATCGGATTCACCAAAATATGAGACTAGAAAATTATGGATGGCTCTCAATAAACAATCAATAATATGAAAGTTGGCTCTCTTATCCCCATTTGACATTTGGTCTAGGGCATATCACTTCAAGGATTGGGGAAGTTTCATGCCTAATTTACAATTTTATGAATAAGTTTGAAAACACCTACATTTTCTTAATATATCCATATTGACTTCCTTGCCTTAATCTAACATTATCTAAATATAAGATAAAATACAATAGAAAAATCTATCACGTATATGTTTTTTTTATTTTCAAATAACAAAATATAATTAATCCATCAATTTAAAAAATATTGCAATGAGGAATGCAACACACTCAACCTAGTTTGATATATGCAATTTAAATTTCTAATGATAATGAAAGATTGATCTATGACTTAGCTAATTAAATGATAAATGTCAAATGATTGGTCCCATAAGACAATGTGATTATTTTTTAATTTATTTTTAGTTTTCTTTAATAATTAATAAGAAAAACAAAATACAAAGATAAGAAAACATCAAATAGATAACATATTAAGCCTAGACTAAGAAAATGACTGAAATAAATAACTTGAGTTAATTCTATCTTGTGGTAGTGTTACTTATTATAGAAGTTCTACCATCACTTTTGATAGCTATATATACTTTTGTACTTGTCCTTGTACTTCCATAGATACCTAAAAAATAGACATAATAAAAAATGGTCAAATGTAGTAGGATCTTCCCGAGTTAGTGGAGAGTTGTCACTCCCTTGGATGAAATTAGAGCCCTATTCACAAGGAAATATTAAAAATAAAATATGAAAATGATATTTATTAAATAGAGAAAAAAAAAACACCATAGTTAAATGATAGCACCAATGGTACTTGTGAATATGGGTAGTACTTTTGTTGTCTATGAATAATGATATTAACTATATAATTTTTAGTCTCTATAGTAATAGAACCAAAAAATAATAGCACTGTCGGTACTATAGTTCTACAACACTTCTACCTATAGATGTAGGAATGTTGGTTTCAATACTTAGAAACCCATAAAAAACTAATGAGGATGTGAGAACCTAACTAGAAATTTATAGGAATTGAAATATAGATATGTTCTAGATGATTTTATTGAAAATAATATGATTTAAATGCAAGGTTAAATGTTTTATGGATTAAAGAGATTGAGAAATGAGTATGATAAGTAAAAAGACAAAACCTATGACTAAAATACAAATGGGTGAGAAACAAATCTAGCATCCTTGGATGGAGAGCCTTCCTAGATGCCCATGTAGATGTAGTTTTAGATGACCTTGAAATATATCCCCACCCTTTATATGAACTCCAATAATCTTCACATAAGCTCTTCCAATCATATCCTTGGGAGGATATTTAAAATATTCATATATAGATGTCAAAAATCAAAATGGAAAACACGTTATTATATAAGGTTGAGTTTAAATTTGGGTAAATTGTTGTTAACTAGTATTCAAGATTGAACTAGATAGAACTACTCTATTTGGAGAAGTGGATGATTTGAGGTGTTTCAAAGGATGGATTTATAGAAATGCATGGCTTAGTTGGTGGATCCATTGGAAGATCAAATAAAATTGACAAGTTTTAGAGGTGGCAAGTTGCAAGGAAATGATTAGATTTTGAAGGATGATTGATAGAAGGCTGACATACAAGAAGGATGGTAGGTTGGATGGAAATCAAAAGAAAAATGTTTGGAGATCTTGATTTCCAATTAGGTAACTAATATGGTAGACATGATTGGGATGTTAGGTCCAAATTTGGTAGGAAGTTGGTGCTTGTTAGTTTCCTATATTTTCTTTTTTATAATATAATAATCAATAGAACTAGAATCATGAGTACTCATAGCACTAGGGACATAGGCATTAATGATAAATGACCATTGTCATGATGAGTGGGTGGGAAAATGTGGAGTTTGATCATTTGAAAAAAGTGATTTCAACTAGCTAGTAGCATTGCTAATGCTACTACCATGGGTATGGTGCTTTTTCTTTTGAGCATTATATACCCCTAAGTTTGGTCTTTAGATGCTTAATTCTGTTAACATACTTGACTAGCTAGATGGAGTAGATGTTTAAAGTTTTGAAGATTTGATGATGTGTTCAAAATAGGGTGTCTATGCACAACAAAAATCTAAGGTTCTAATCCCATGAGCATACACCTTGTACATCTATAAGGACATCTTGAGTTATGGGTCTAAATTATGGTAATGCAAGGATCTAGGGTATAGTGTACCCATATTATCAACCCAATATTATTGTCTTATTTTGTATGAGCTTTACCCAATGTTAATACTTTTAACCAAATGCATCTATTGTAAATAGTATTATATACCTATATTCCATCATATCTTAAATGATGTATGACCCATAACATTATAAGGGATATTGTATCCCATATAAAGAACATAAAATAAGAGATTCCAATATCATATGTATAACATACAAGGGTCCAAGTCTTTGTAAAACAATGATAAAAGGGATGAAATCATATAAGCATCACTTGAATTCAGATCCCTCATATTTTGATGGATTCTTCTATAATAAGATGACTAAAGCTAATAAATTTTATTATGACATCATAGTAACGTGGTTTACTAAATTGGATTTAGTACACGTAACGTCTATTTTTACCTCATATAATAAATGAAAACATGAAAATGATAAAATTAAACAATCAATATATTTTAAATTAAAATAATATAATAATTATAAAATATTATCAAATGACATGAGCTCAATTAGTTAAAACATGGATTTTAATATAAAAACCTAAGTCCAAATATCATCAAGTGATGTATGCATAATAAAGTGTTATTATAATACCAACATATGGTTTGTTGAAATACGATGGTAACATGGTCATGGCATAATATAGTATAATGTTTTCATCTATAGTGACTAGAATTATCTTTGTCAGGCTTAATAACTTTTAAAGTAGTATAAATGAATGGTAATATTAAAAATATGCATTGTTATAATTATATTCCACAAAATAATTAAATGCAATTCTTAAAGAGCAACCAACTATTTTGAAAATAACTTTCATCATGTTTTTTTGGTCAACCATGAGGTCTTAGAGGAGTGGTGAATGGGAGTGCTTGTTGTGATAGGTCAAGGATTAAAGTGACCTCAAAAATTGATAATTTCCCTCATGGTCTCAAATTCCTATTAGAAATAGAGTCTATTAAATTATTTAGGTACATGACTATGTACCACCTTAGGTACATTATTAGATTAGGAGTTACTTGGGGTAGAAGGAATATATGCACAAGTGTTAGAATGCACAAGTTGTAAAAGGACAAGTGTCTATCATGTAGAAGCACATGTGTCCTTCATGCACTTAGGAAGAGTGAGGCTCAAGTAACTCATCTTATTATATATAGGGCTCATTGTAAGGAAGTATGCATCCTCTACAATATCCACTAGTAGAGTGTGAGAGCTTCATGTTGTATGTATTTCTCCATTTTCGTGAGTCTTCATTAATGGCTATTATGTGAGTTATTTATGAAGTATCATGTCTTATTTTCATGCTTATTTAGCTTCCATTGTCATGCTTATTAATTGTTCCCACCTCCTACGGGTTGGTTTAAGCTTAATTTTGATGGAGCGGCTAAGGACAATCTTGGCAGAGTAGGCGCTGGAGGCATTGTGCGAGATCATAATGGGAATATGATGCTTGCATTTTTTGAATATTTGGGAATAAGGATGAACAACGAAGCTGAAGCTAGAGCTATGTGGAGAGGCCTTCAAATGACTCAAGACTTAGAAGGCAATTTGATCGTAGAAGGAGACTCTATGCATGTTATAAATTTCCTCAATAATTGGAAAACACCTCCTTGGAGGATTAAAACAATTTTTGAAGAGGCTAGGATCCTTTTCCAAGGAAGACAGGATAGAAAATCCCAACATGTCTTTCGGGAAGCTAACAAAGTTGTTGATAAGCTGGCCAATTTGGGTGTCGATGGTGACAGAATTTTCAAATGGGAACATGGTGTCCCAAGCAAAGTAGAGGAGCTTATTCAACAAGAATTCCAAGAATGATAGTCAAATTTACCAATAGGGAAGGCACTGTAAGTTTGAAGGCTATGAGTATTCCCGTCTCTTTTTTGAAATGGACTCACAATAAAAATTATCCGAGCTATCAATCTTGGTGGATGCTGCTTGGAAATACCACAAAGACTAATGGGGACAATCACATGTCAAATAACATGGCTCCTAGTCATCTTAATAATTTGAGGTTGGTTGATAATCATAGGGCAAGAAATAAACGACAATATAAGACTTTGAACCAAAGCCACATGGACCACCAGATAGCCACCACCATAAATCTAGCCAGTAGGTTCAATTCTCCAAGGCTGATTGGCCAAGACGGGATGTGGTCCCAAAGCATGTCATATACGGAATAAAGCAATTACCAAAGAATTATTAAGAGTAACTATCAATACAGAGCTTGTGGGAGTTTTTGTTAGTACTTTGCTATGTGTTTCTGTAGCTTTTTTTTCTCCACTATTTCAAGGAAGGGATTTGTGTCTGTTTCTTTTTTTGTAATTATGATGCAGGTGTGTTTTCTTGGGGTATACCCAAAATGTTGTATGGGAAGTTTCTTTTTTATAACATGCTATGTGCCTTACCGGATGTAATGGCTTTGGCGACATGTAGATTTTACATATATAGGATCCTTAGTAAGGACATGTTCATCAACAACCCTAGGATAATTTTTGTAAAAGGTTTTGGGTCAACCTATAAAACCCAGTATTAATGCTATAGTATCTTATCTACCAAAAAAAATATTGTTTCACTCTTATTTCATTACTTGTGGCTCTATTTCCTTTTAGTGTTAGAATATGGAATGTAAGCACTAGCTAAAATATATTCCAAATAGTGCTTAAATAGTACAATGAAACTATAGGGTAGATATTAGGAATAATATCTTCCTAAAGTAATGCTAACAAATTTGCTTGACTAACAATGCGCCTAACCTACTAACAATATAGTAAATTATGCTAACAGTCATGAAAGGATGCTAACCTACTAACATAGTCAAATGGACTACTACTAACCACAAGATATTCCATAGTGAATATCTTCATGGTAGAAAGTAAATAGTAATAACCTAATGGTAAAAATATAAATTAATTTTTACCATGTGGTAAATGAAATCTACCTTGATGTAGTAATATGGTAAATATCCCGAATAATGGAATATTACTCTAACATTTAACATAAATCTCAAATAGCTATATTGTTGCACTCGTATTTCATTATTTGTGGCTCCATATCCTTTTAGCATACAACTCAAAAAGCTAACATGGTATCATAGCACATGGTAGATCCATAGGAAATTGGAAAGCCATAAAAGGTGCAAAAACTAGGACTTCCCGAGAGGTCACCCATCCTAGCACTACTCCAACTAAAAATGCTTAACTGTGGAGTTTTTTTCTAAGTTCAAAATACTAGGTCATTAGGAGGGTTTGAGTCTTGGTTTTTCATTAAAGGGAGGACTAAAAAAAAAAAGGCAAGGCCCTTCCCTTACCTTAGAAAGGCTCTTTTTTGGGTTTTCAAGGAATTATTTTTTACCTTTCCATTTTCTTGCAGGTTTTCAAGCTTCCATACAAAAATATAATCTCTTTTTCCTGCTCTACTCAGAGTGTTTTGATATTTGAAGTCATTACAGGCTCATTTTTCCACTCTGTTCTTTCCAGCTAGTGTTTCCCGTGATTCCAATTGCTGTCCACTATTTTCTTTTGTTGATGTGCTACCCCTATTCCAACCAACCCATGTATAAATACATGCATCATGTATTGATAGTTTCAACCCGCACTTGCTGCACCATCCATCCTTGCTATTTTCAAGATTTTTCATATGACCAAGCTGATCACTCTCGTTCGTTGTTTCTAGGTACCAAAATTTGTTGTTGATGTCTTTGCTCATTATCCACAAAACCATACCCACTATGCATTACTCCCAAACCAGTTCTACTACCACCACCATTGTAAAACCCTTGAAGTTATGCATAATATTCCCAACTTCAAATCCTTGAGATCACTGTTACCCTACTGCTACTTTGATTCATGATCCAAAAATCTCTTGTGCATCGTCGTGCCCTACTTGCTAGTTGTCCTACCAAATATACGTCGAACATTTATTCTACCCTACCATTACACTCCAATAAACAGATTAGGGTTTCTTCTATTGTCGTTACCAAAAAAATGGGGTGCCCATTCATTCATTTGTTATATTGTGGCTTCCATTACTATATTTCCAGTGAGGGATTCATGCAAAGGAGACAAACAAGAGAGATAAGGTTGGAGGATGCCTAACAGAAGATAACTATGTAGTGGAAATCATGATGAATCTATCAGTACAATGAAATCCTTACACTTAAACCAATGTTATTGATAAGTGGCATGACGAATGATGGTTACAAGTTAGGGAGGATAACGTCTAGTCCATGAAGAGAATGACGATTACAAGATTTCTTAGGTATTTTTAAAAGTATTAAAATATTTTTTGATATTTAGTTGGAAATATAAAGTGAGGAGACAAAAGAATTAATAATTTAAAAAGGAGATATAAGGTTTTATAAAGGTATATTTGCACTTTTCTTTCATTGAAGTTTAAATGGAAATATAAAGGTTTTTTATTAAGAAGCTATAAAACCCTGAAGAATTAGAAAGCAATCGAATCAAAAAAATCATATCCTTAGGACATATTTTAAAGTGCAATATTTTATATTTAAACATCAAAGTATTATGCAAATAATTTAGGAGATATAAGGATTTCTACCTTAGATAATTTGCAAAATATTAATTTTCCAAACCTTAAATATTTACAATTAAATAATTTTGGGAGGAATAAGGTTTTCAACATTGAAATTTTATTATTATTGTAAATATTAATTAATTTCTAAAAATAAAAATTAGGTAGATCAAGACAAAGAATATCCTGACAAAGAAACTCCTAAAGGAAATCAAGCTTATCAAAATAATCAACTAGAGCATGATGCACAATCAGAACCTCTAAATAGTTGGCTTATGGAAAACAATATATGTTTGTTAGTGGGTAATGAGAGATCCAATGAAGACCAAGAACTCACAGATTCTAGCTCAGATGATTTGAGTTTAGTTCATGATTGGTTAGATAAAGCTTATCTAGATAACATTGATAATGATAAATTTTTAAATGATGATAGAGATAGTGATGGTCAGAGTTGTATTGATATTGATAGATCTCATTCTAATGATGATTTTGGTCATTTTGAAAAATATACTAAAGGAATTGGTTCAAAATTGATGAAGAAGATAGGATATAAGGATACAGGTTTAGGAAACATGAACATGTAATATAATGCATTAACAAGGAAATATCAAGACAAATAATATCCTAACAAAGAAAATCCTAAAGGAAATCAAGCTTATCAGAATAATCAACTAGAGCATGATGCACAATTAGAACCTCTAAACAGTTGTCTTATGGCAAACAATATATGTTTTTTAGTGGGTAATGAGAGATCTAATGAATACCAAGAACTCACAAATTCTAGCTCAGATGATTTGAGTTTAGTTCATGATTGGTTAGAGAAAGCTTATCTAGTTAGCATTGATAATGATAAAGTTTTAAATGATGATAGAGATAGTGATGGTCAGAGTTGTATTGATATTGATAGATCTCAGTCTAATGATGCTTTTGGTCATTTTGAAAAATATACTAAAGGAATTGGTTCAAAATTGATGAAGAAGATGGGATATAAGGATATAGGTTTAGGAAACATGAATAGGGAATCTAATGCATTGACAAGGAAATATCAAGACAAATAATATCCTAATAAAGAAAATCAAGCTTATCAAAATAATCAACTAAAGCATTATGCACAATCAGAACCTCTAAATGGTTGTCTTATGGCATGGCAAACAATATATGTTTTGTAGTGGGTAATGAGAGATCCAATGAAGACCAAGAACTCACAGATTCTAGCTCAAATGATTTGAGTTCAGTTCATGATTGGTTAGAGAAAGCTTATCTAGTTAGCATTGATAATGATAAATTTTTAAATGATGATAGAGATAGTGATGGTCAGAGTTGTATTGATATTGATAGATCTCATTCTAATGATGCTTTTGGTCATTTTGAAAAATATACTAAAGGAATTGTTTCAAAAGTGATGAATAAGATGGGATATAAGGATACAGGTTTAGGAAACATGAACAAGGAATATAATGCATTGACAAGGAAAGATCAAGACAAAGAATATCCTAACAAATAAACTCCTAAAGGAAATCAAGATTATTGGAATAATCAACTAGAGCATGATGCACAATCAAAACCTCAAAATAGTTGTCTTATGGCAAACAATATATGTTTTTTAGTTGGTAATGAGAGATCTAATTAATACCAAGAACTCACAAATTCTAGCTCTGATGATTTGAGTTCAGTTCATGATTGGTTAGAGAAAGCTTATCTAGTTAGCATTGATAATGATAAATTTTTTAATGATAATAGAGATAGTGATGGTTAGAGTTGTATTGATATTGATAGATCTCAGTCTAATGATGCTTTTGGTCATTTTGAAAAATATACTAAAGGAATTGGTTCAAAATTGATGAAGAATATGGGATATAAGGATACAGGTTTAGGAAAACATGAACAGGGAATAAAAGAACCAATTGTACTAGAAGTAAGACCAAAACATAAAGGACTTGGATATACAGGTCAAAATAGTAGCAATGAACAAGGAACTAAATCCATAATAGGAAATAGTATCATCAAATCAATGACAGGGTTTGATAGAATCAACTGTAGTAAAGGATAGAATGGTAAAAATAATTTTAGATGCAATCATTGTGGTAGACATGGACATATAGTAGAGAGATGTTGGAATCTACATAGTTGTAAGACTTGTGGAGGACATAATCATTCTCAGAAAACTTATCTATATAAAGAGAAGGAAAGCCAAAAATTGAAAATGGATTGTAAATGGATAAGTATAGATGAATGGAATGAGATGAAAAGAATGTTGTATGGTTTCTATAAAAGAAAACCCAGCGTGATAAAGAAACAAAGTACATTGAATGAAAAGAATGTTACTAATCTTATCATGCAAAAACAGGAAATAAATGATCATGATCCAAGCATAACTTGGGAGGTAACCAACAAAAAAAGCAATGGAAGCATTTATGATGATATTATGGAGGCAGTAGCCTTATGAGTATTCTAGTGAATGATCCAGAGATAGTGATTATCTAGAGATGACCCAGAGGTAGAGTTCCAGAGGCATTGACTCAGAGGCAGTGACCTAAAGGCAATGATCCAGAGGTAGTGACCTAGAGGTAAATACCTAGATGTAGTGATCCAAATGCAGAATTAATGGCAGTGACCCAAAGGCAATGACCCAAAGAACAAAACCTAGAGGCTACTCAGATACATTGATCCAGAGGTATACATAGATTATTTATCCAACCATGATAGAGTCGAATCTGAAGATTGATATTGAAAACTAAAGTCTTCAATACCTAAACAATGTAATATAAGGGGGTTTTAAAAATAGATTATATTACATTATTTAGGTACATGACTATGTACCACCTTAGGTACATTATTAGATTAGGAGTTACTTGGGGTAGAAGAAATATATGCACAAGTGTTAGAATGTACAAGTTGTAAAAGGACAAGTGTCTATCATGTAGAAGCACATGTGTCCTTCATGCACTTAGGAAGAGTGAGGCTCAAGTAACTCATATTCTTATATATAGGGCTCATTGTAAGGAAGTATGCATCCTCTACAATATCCACTAGTAGAGTGTGAGAGCTTCATGTTGTATGTATTCCTCCATTTTCATGAGTCTTCATTAATGGCTATTATGTGAGTTATTTCTAAAGTATCATGTCTTAGTTTCATGCTTATTTAGCTTCCATTGTCATAGCTATATTGTTGCACTCTTATTTCATTACTTGTGGCTCCATTTCCTTTTAGCATACAACTCAAAAAGCTAATAATTCCCACCTATTAAAAAAAAGAATTCTCATCATGTTTTTTGGTCAACCATGAAGTCTTGGTGGAGTGGTGAGTGGGAGTGTTTCCTATGAAGAGGTGAAGGGTTCAAGTACCATCAACACTTAATATTTTTCTTCATGGTCTCAAAACCCTAGGTGTGTGCATATCATCTCCAAAAATGGTTGGTAAACTGCTCTTTTTTTAACCCTTATGGTAGGAGTGTGTGGGGAACCCTAGGATTTGATATCATAAATGAATCATATACTAGAGGCAAGGGAGACTAAAATATTATCCAATTTGGAAGTAGTCATATGGATTATTCATTGAACCCCAAAAATGGGCCTTTTCATCATGCATATATTATTCTTTTTAAATAAAGAGTTTGTACCTAATTTTTTTTGGTAGGTGGTAGAAATTATATTATATGGGTTTTAATTGGTGCCCAAAACTAGAAATATAAGCATATGATGAAAATTAC
This sequence comes from Wollemia nobilis, assembly GCA_028583015.1. Lineage (NCBI taxonomy): Eukaryota > Viridiplantae > Streptophyta > Pinopsida > Araucariales > Araucariaceae > Wollemia > Wollemia nobilis. The sequence continues at coordinate 1,823,245 of JAQPPZ010001560.1, read as the reverse complement.
GTAGAGAAGCACAAAATAGGGTGTCTACACCCTAGTCGCTCCATGAACTAGACCAAAGAAAAAATAGACCCACACAGGGGTTGTATAATAGAAAAACAAATAACGAAAGAGAGAGCGCACACAAGGGCTAAGGAGAACATAAAGCAAAATCAAACTAGTACCCACGTAGGGGTCAAAATATTAGTACCAAAATTCCCACATAGGGAAAAAGAGCTCAAAATACAAAACAAAACAACTCTAATCATCGATAAATTTTTCAACTACAAAGCTCGTTTGGCCATGTTTCTTGACCAACAATTTCAGGGAGATGATGTTATCCATACCACTGATGATGCTACTAAGGATGGTGTTGTGGATTTATTTGAAGATGGTTGTCGAAGAAGCATTTATGTCACTCCCATAATCATAATTTTTGAGGCAAGCATACCTCTCAAGGCAGGTTGTGTATTTCCAAGTCGATAGCAGCAGCATTAAGAATATTTTGAGGGAAATTTTGGTGCCATATGGACAGATTCCAGTGACTAACCCCAATATTAGTGAGCAAATCAAAAGACTTGTTATCTTCTCGATACACATGGTAGGTTTTATTGTTGTAAAAATTCTACATCAGGACCTTAGCTTTCTAAATAATAGTGTGCACGTTCCATGAAGGAATTCTGTCATTGATGATAAAGTTTGTAACATTCATGGAATCACCTTCAATTTATAAATTTCCCATGTAATCTCTGAGAACTTCTAGCCCTCTCCACAACACATGAGCTTCAACATAGTGGTTATTTTAGGCACCCAAAAACTCAGCATATGCCACTATGAGTCATCCATTGTGATCCTTGACCAGACCTCAAACACCCATTGCACCCAGATTTTCTTTAGAAGCACCATCATAGTTAAGTTTAAGCCATCCTACAAGAGGAGGATTCCAATGAGCACCAATTATAGTATGGGGATTAGAAGGAGTAGAGCTAGGATTGTGGGGAATACTAAGGGAACAAAAAAGAGTGGACTCAAGGGCAAACTCAGGTGGTTTGGTGCAAGGGAAAATCTTAGAATTTTTAATAGCAAAGGTGATGGTTTTGTTGGAAACAGAGATAGAGTATTTAAAAATACATTTATTTCTCATTTTCTTGTTTAATATACATTTAAAAATTATGTGATAATTGTATAACCATACATACTAATGCAATAAAATACTAATCCAACATCCAAGGCTCTCATTTTCCAAGGTCATTAATTGAGAAATATATACTATTTATAACAAGTTTTTAGTTAAACTTTTTTAGCTTTGAACTTACTTATGTTGGCCTCTTGGAGTGTTTTCATTGTTTTCAACACCATTCTACATGGCATCCTACATGGTATTCATAGTTTCCATTCAAATTGGTGGTCATCCTGCAAATTTGTCCATGTTTGCATAACGCAATGTGTTTTCCAGCACACCTAGTTCAAAGGCAATTTTGGTGAGAAAGTTAATTTTTGTTAGAATTTCACAATAATAGATATGCAAAGTATTACACAAAATATGAAGAGAAGAGTGGAACTGATTGATTTATCTCTAGGATCAACTCTGTATAAATAGTAGAGTTGATCATTGAGAGCCGTTAGATTACAACAACTTCATCAAACCTGATGAAGACACAACTTGGAGTTCTCCTGACACATGGAGGAGTGGAAACTCAAGTGTGTATCCTAGTGAACTTAAGAGAATATTCACTTATTCTAACACCCCCCTTAAGTGATACTAGGGGAGAATCTATAAATGAGTCCCGACAATGAGGCCTGATTAGGTACTCATGTACAACATAGATAGTTGGTGGAAAAAACCCTAGTGGGGAAAAACCAACTATCACCTCTTTGTTTTGAAATGATGGTAAAAACCCAGTGGGAAAAGCCACCAATCAAAATCAAATAAGTATGAAAGAGGCTTGTCTTCGGATGGCGAATATTGTCCTCTTTAATAAATAAAAGGTGAGTCCCGACAAGAAGGCCTTTTTAGGTACTCATTTACAATATAGTGAGAGGTGGAAGACCTCTTTGTCAATGCAGTTTTAACACTCCAAGTTTCTCTCACAACTGAAGGTATCACGGAGAAGGAAATGACTTGGTGAAGATGTCTGCAAGTTGATTCTCTGTTGGAATATATTCCAAAAGTATATCCCCATTCTGAATATGTTGCCTGATGAAGTGCATGTGGATCTCAATGTGTTTGGTGCGCTGATGTTCAACTGGATTGCATGCAATATGAATTGTGCTTTGATTGTCACACCATAGAGTTATAGGCACTTCTTGGAAAAAACCAAATTCTTTGAGAATTTGATGAAGCCAAAGGGCTTCCTGACTGGCTGTAACTGCTGCTCTGTATTCTGCCTCTATAGAAGATAATGCTATTGTCTATTGTTTCTTGCATAACCAGGCTACTAGAGAAGAGCCAAGGCAAAAAACATATCCAGAGGTAGAACATCTGTCATCCACTGAACCTGCCCAATCTGAATCTGTATAGCCAATGATATCCATGGAGTCTCCTTTATAGATGAGCCCAAAGTTTGTAGTACCCTACAAATAATGAAGAATTATTTTAGTTGCTTGCCAATGACTGAGATGAGGGTTATGAGAGAACCTGGATATGAGCCCAACAACATATGAGATATCTGGGTGAGTATGAGTGAGGTATAACAGACTGCCTACAAGTTGACGATATAGAGTAGCATCACAAGGAGGGGATGAGCAGGAAGTACTGAGATGAATGCCAGATTGAAAGGGGGTAGGAGAAGGTTTGCAATCTGTCATTTGAAACTTCTTAAGGAGATCTTGAGTGTACTTTTGTTGACATAAGGTGATCCCTGCTTTATTTTGTTTTATTTGAATCCCAAGGAAGAAATGAGCTAGACCTAGATCAGCCATTTCAAATTTTTTAGAGAGGGAATATTTTATATTTTGAATGTGAGTGAGGTTACTACCAGTGAGAAGGAGGTCATCAACATAAAGAACAAGAATGGTGATGTTTCCTTTACTTCTCCAAATGTAAATTGTATTATCAGACTCACAATGAGAAAATCCTGCTGAAAGAAGGAAGGAGTCCATATTTTCATACCAAGCTCTAGGGGCTTGTTTGAGGCCATATAGAGATTTTTTAAGCCGAAAAACAAGAGAGGAGTCTTGAGTAAAACCAGCGGGTTGTTCCATGAATATTTCTTCTTTTAAATTTCCATGTAAGAAGGCACTTTTTACATCCATTTGGTAGACTGGCCATTTATGGGAAGCGGCCAGAGCAAGAACCAATCTAACAGAATCCATTTTAGCAATAGGAGCAAAGGTTTCTGTATAGTCAATACCCTCTATTTGAGAAAAACCTTTGGCTACAAGATGAGCCTTGTGTTTATCTATTTCCCCATTAGGCCCATATTTTATTTTGAAGATCCACTTACATCGAACTAATTTTCTTCCTTTAGGTAAGGGAACTAAATCCCAAGTATCATTTTTGATCAAGGAAGAGAATTCGTTATCCATGGCATCTTCCCATTCTTTTATACCTGAGGCTTCTTTGAAGGATTGAGGATCAGAAGAAATGGATTGACATACAAGACTAGATCCTGTGGGGTTGGATGATCTGTTAGAAGGAAGATTATGAATGTAGGGAGTAGCTTCTTTAACAATTGTGCGGGCCCATTTTGGCATAGAAGAGGGAGTTGAAGGAGTTGAAAGACTTTGAGAAGGAGTTACAGGTTCTTCATCTTGATTATCAATTACCAAATTAACTTCAAGGGTTGGTTCTTCATAATATTGAGGTTCCATTATAGGAGAAGGCTCAATGGAGGAAGAGTCCTTTGGAGGTTCTTTTTGAGGGAATGTTTCATCAAATTGGACATTCCTATGAAAGAATACCTCATGAGTTGAGGGATCAAGAAGCCTGTAAGCTTTCAATTCTTCACAATAACCGATAAAGATGAGTTGCCTACTTTTCTTATCAAGAGCCTTCCTTTTCTTCTTTGGGATGTGAGCCCAAGCAATACATCCAAAAATATTGAAATTGGAAACATCTGGTTTTAAGCCAGACCATGCTTCTTCAGGGGTTATTTGGTCAAGGGCTTTATGAGGTGTGCGATTTTGAATATAATTTGCATAGTTAATAGCCTCTACCCAAAAAACTTTTGGAAGATCTCTTGAATGGAGCATACAATTAGCCATCTCTTTCAATGTCCGGTTTTTCCTTTCTGCAATGCCATTTTGTTGAGGATTATGGGAGACAGAATGTTGATGAATTATACCATGATTAGAAAGAAATATGGAGAATTCATTACTGCAGTATTCCCCCCATTATCAGTACGAATCTTCTTGATTTTGCAAGAAGCCTGATTTTCAACTAAGGCTTTAAAGATTTTAAAGTGAGATAACACATCACTTTTATATTTGAGGAAGTAGACCCAGGACCTTCTAGAGAAATCATCAATAAAGGTAAGAGCATACTTTGCTCCTTTAAAGGATGTTTCAGGAAAGGTCATTAAGTCACTATGGATTAATTCTAGAGGAGATGAGGTTTTTAGAGAACTACTCGGGTGGAAAGGATCTTGATGCTGCTTTCCAAGAGCGCATCCAGGACAAACCCCATCAGAAGAAGAGACTTGGGGTAGTCCTTTAACCATATTATGGGTGCACAAATATTTTAGGTAGTTATAATTAATATGACCAAACCTTTCATGCCATTTTTGACTTTCAAGATTACTATGAGCCACAAAACAGGAGGCTCCTTCTAGATTTTGAAAGCCTTTGAAGTAAAAAATATGAGATTTATGATCAATACTCCCTTTTTCTATAAGAGAATGAGGGAATTGAAAATCTCTTATCTCAACTCCTGTTGGGGAGAAGAGAACAATTTTCTCATTTCCAGAAGTACAAATTTGATAAATGGATAGGAGATTAGTGGCAATGTCTGGGACATAGAGAACATTGTTTATAGAGCCACCATCAATGGTTATATCCCCTTTCCCTTTGACAGGAATGAAGGAGGAGTCCCCTACTTCTATGTTGTGAGTAGAGCTAGAGGAGATAGAAGAGAAAGACTTATCTGAAGCAGATATGTGATGAGTTGCTCTAGAATCTAGGACCCAATAATTAGAGGAAGATTTGGAGGTTTTTCCTTGAACATTAAGGGCTTTTCCTATTTGCTTATTATTTTCCATATTTTGATCCTTTATAGCTGCCTCTAGTTGTTGTAATATTTTCCAGCATTTGTTAGCAGAGTGACCATTCTTTTTACAGTGAGTACAGGTAATGGGAGTCTTTTCCTTCTTTTTAAATTTTTCTTTAGAGGAAGTGGAGGCTACTAAGGCTTTTGAAGAAGTGTTTTCATATCTAGCAAGTTTGGTTTCTTCCCTAGTTAATCTATCACAAAATTCTTCTAAAGAGGGCATTTTAAAGGTTGCACCAAGAGCATATTTAGTAGATATGAAGGTGGTTGCAAATATTTGAAAAACACCATTTAGTTTAGAAAGGATTAGATAAATGCATTCTTCTTCTGACTTAGTCTTCCCACTACCTTTATATTGAGTGAGGATTTCTTTGAACTTAGTGAGGAAATCAATAATACTACTAAAATATTCAGGAGATAGAGAAGTTAGTTCAGCTTCTAGTTGCATTGATCTCATCTGATCTACCTTTCCAAATAGGGTTTTTAATTTCTCCCAACTTTCATGAGGAGTTTTGCAATCTGTAATATGAAACCACAAGCTTTCATGAACATTGGTGCTAATAATACCCATAGTTTCGTGCATTTTCCCTTTATGAACAAATATTTCATATTCTTTATCAAATTCTGGTTGTTCTTCTTCTAATAAATGAGTAAGACCTTTTTGAGAGATGAGATTTAGAATTTTAGGTTTCCAAGTGTGAAAATTATGAGGGGTGAGAGGTTCAATTGAATTCATTTTTGAGGATTTAAAGTTGATTAGAACTTCCCCCTTTAAAATATTTAAAAATGAATAATGAAGCTTGTTCAATAATAGGTAACCCAAATATACCCACCCTTACGAGAGGGAAACTGTAAGTATAATGGGGCCTATAATTGTTTGCTTTGGAGTGCCAAATCCTCTAATGGATCACAGTACCTGCCCTTACTTGAGGGAAACTATAAGTATTGTGAGCAATAGAAGGGTTTTGGTTTGGAATGCAAGGGATAACTCGTTTAAATGGTTGTCTCAAAACCCGCCCTGACTTGAGGGAGACTATAAGTTAAGAGATTTTCCAAAAAAAACTGTTATTAGGAAAATATCTTGTCAGGCCTTTATACCAATTGTCCAAAAACTCGCCCTTACGAGAGGGAGACTATTAGTTTTTATGGACAATGATACATGGAACGTAGACAAAATATTTAGAGGAAAAAATGAGGAATAAAGAAATATATCCCAGTTTTTATGATTTTTTGATAATTATACTTTGGTTATTAAAATATTTCAATAAAATTAATGTAAAGAAATAATTAATATATAAACCAAATATGAATTAAAAAATTATTTAGATATTCAGATTTAATAATGAAATGAATTTTTTTTGTATAAATAACAAATATTAGACATCTAACATGAAAAGAAATACTTTTATAAACAAATATGTGAAATATATGTATATAAAAAATAAAATATTAGATATCTAAAAAAACTAATGAAAGATGTAATGCAAAGTTTTAACACCCCTAATTAATGAAAGAGTAAGGCAAAGTAATAACACCCCTTTATTTACACATAAGAGTGTAAAGACAATCAGAAAGAGCCCCCCCCCATGAAAGATAAATTTTTATTATAAAATTTACAATTGAATCCTCTGTGTTTGTGGAGTTTGAGAACAAAAAAGTTGTCCACCACAAAACGTAGATAAGGATTCGAATCGAAGGGGAAACAGAAACAAGAAACAAAATAAAATGCACCAATCTCTACGAAGTAGGAAGAGTCAGAAAATAGGTAATCATCGAAGGCTAAGTCCTCGAGGAAACAAAAAATCTTCCCATACGCCTTGCACAACGATCAGTATGCTTCCGTAGGGGCACTGGTGCTTCCAAAGTGCAACAACGGTTGATGGAATATTAGTGTAACACTACAGAAAAGACTGAAATGATCCACGAAAAAGCGTGAGAGATTAGAAATCAATATATTGCTGAAAAAATAACTAATAAACCAGCTTTCGGTATTCAAGAGACCTACAGAAATACTTTGTTAATAAACCAAGAGATTTATAAAAAAAATGATATGAAAATCGAATGTAATCAAATATGTTGCCTTTGAAAACATGCAGAGAACTTGTGCTTCCAAAGTGCAACAGTGGTTGATGGAATATTAGTGTAACACTACAGAAAAAACTTGAAATGATCCATGAAAAAGCGTGAGAGATTAGAAACAATATATTGCTGAAAAAATAACTAATAAACCAACTTTCGGTATTCAAGAGACCTGCAGAAATACTTTGTTAATAAACCAAGATATTTATATAAAAAAATGATATGAAAATCGAATGTAATCAAATATGTTGCCTTTGAAAACGTGCAGAGAACTTTAGTTGAAAAATAAAGCTAATATACTGCATAAGAAGTACAGGCATAATATAATAATGAAAGACGTTCGACAAACCCAAAATAAATTTTTTCACTTGAAAAATTTAGAAAGACTTATGGCTCTGAGTTCTGGAAATTCTCAGAGAAGGCGCTGAAAAAATATTTGAAAAAATTTGATAAGCTTGACGGATATAAATACCAAGTGCTATAACGAATTCTCGGAGGAGCTTTAGACGTCAATGAGTGCACCAAGGTTGTGCGGCTTCCAAACGCAAGTGCACCAGCGAACTTGAAGACGTCAATGAGTGCGCCAAACCACTTGATATAGATGTTGCTCGGGCCAAACCATGAAAGCGAAAGTTAAGTTGCAACGTCAAGAAGTGAAGTTGCAACGGGCGGCTTAAAGGAGCGCCAAAGAGTGCACGAATGCCGACCTTCTCAAATGCTTTCTAGGGACTAATAGAGCCAACAAAAATAGCGCATGAATGATGAGTTTAACTAAAAGAAAAAACTCATAAAAAAATAACACTTGGTGTATTTGGAGATTCCGCTCGGAGAATAGCCGAGGAAAATTTTTTTACCAAGTGCTAGATATAAATGAAAAACGTTGAGGAATAAATATAAGAAAATTTTAAAAAATAGGCTATTTCCTTTGAAGAGAAGGGCACGAAACCAATGCCTTCACACAGGAAAAAAATAGCTATATTTTCTTAAAAGTTTCCTCTAACACAATTTCAATATAGGAAAAAAATATGTTGAACAATGGATAAAAGTAGACTAAAGCAAACTTTTGAAGTTAGATAGCCAAAAAAAATATCCAAAGTAACTGAATCAGATCCTAGAACCTTCAAGAGAGAATACTAGCAAAATCTATCCTGCTCTGGTACCATGTTAGAATTTCACAATAATAGATATGCAAAGTATTACACAAAAGATGAAGAGAAGAGTGGAACTGATTGATTTATCTCTAGGATCAACTCTGTATAAATAGTAGAGTTGATCATTGAGAGTCGTTAGATTACAACAACTTCATCAAACCTGATGAAGACACAACTTGGAGTTCTCCTGACACATGGAGGAGTGGAAACTCAAGTGTGTATCCTAGTGAACTTAAGAGAATATTCACTTATTCTAACAATTTTTTATTTTTGGTGGCATGGATTATTGTACATATGTGTTGTAATGTATTATTTATCCTATGAGCATTGGTTTAATTATTTAATTTAATATTTCCCACTCTTTGTCATCTCCAAGTTCCTTGGAATGTGTTCTAGGACTTAGGAATGGAGGGAAAAATGCATTTAATTAATTTTTTTATGCAACATAGGTGATAGGGGTCATATTCCTAGTGAATATAAAAAAAATTTATGTTGCATAATGTGGGAAATTAGAAAAGAAGTCATTCACACTTGGTGGGACCCATTTTGGAGTTATGTGGTGTAGTGTGGAGCTATTTTCGACAGTTTTTAGGATATATTATGCATCTTTTTGGAAATTTTTGAGGAGGTGGCATCCATATTGGTCCCATTTGTTATAGTGGTCATGGCATGTCATTTTTGGAGTGTTAGTGCAGGTTAGATCTAATTGGTGGATTGTGGAGTGCCCATATGGAAGTTATTTTGAATTTTGATGTTGAAATTGGCAATTTCCTAAGCTAGGTGTGTGGTTTTTGGAGTGATTTTTGCACATGGTTTTGGAAACCATTTGTGGTTTCCCTCTTCATTCTCCTCTATATATTGGTTGTAGCATTTCATTTTTTCTATGGAGTTTTGGTGTGCGTAATGAGGTGCTCATTGAAATGTTGCCGAATTTTTAGTAGAGTGTGAATACTTCAGATTTTGTTATTGCAGCTATGGGTGCATATTGAGCATATTATTTGGATCAGATTGGTATATCATTTGCAGGTGTTGTGATAGTTCTGAAGTGGTATTTCATTTGCAAGGGTTTTCATGATTCATTATTCACATTGCAACAGTTGTATGTGGTGAGTTTTGTACTTGCAGACTATTGTGAGTTCTGCTTTCATTGTAGGCATTTTTATGCCATTTATTTTATCATATTTCAAATAAAAATGGTGGTAGGTGTGGGTGAAGAATCATCTTGGGTGTGGCCCCATTTGACCCATTTCCTTTCATTGGGATCCATTTGGCCCCATTGATAAAAACATCATTGTACTTCATTTGCAGTGAGGCTCGATCTGAGCAATAGACTCAGGGAGCTTTTTCTCACAAGGGTTTTCTTCCCATATTGGGTTTCCCATCATATCCTTGTGTTATGTGATGCCATTTTATGTGTCTTGTGTGGGTTTGAATTTATATTCTTTGTTGTCCTAAAAATCATATTTGAAAAATCATATTTAGAGGGTTTGAAAAATTTGTTTAAGTCACTAATTCACCCCCCCTCTTAGTGCCATTGTGATACCAACAATTGGTATCAGAGCCAGGCTGCCCAATTTGCAAGCTTAATCAGCTAGGGTAGGTCCTCACAATGGCTAGTTGCGATCCAAATAAGCCCCCTCTATTTTATGGAAAATATTATACCTTTTGGAGCTATAGGATGATGAGATACCTTGGTTATTTGGGTATGGGTGTTATGTTGTCTATGCAAAATGGCTATACCATCCCTGCTACACCTCCCACTGATCCTGCTGCCATACAAGAATATAAAAATTATTTGAAGGCTACTAATGCTATCACAAGTGCTCTTGCTCCTAGTGAGTTGGTTAAGGTTATGGGTCTCAACACTTCCAAGGAAATATGGGACAAATTGAAGGCCATTCATGAAGGTGATGTAAAGGTAAAAGAAGCCAAATTGTAGATTTTTAGAGCTAAGTTTGAAAGTTTAAAAATGGATGAAGATGATGATATTGTTGCTTTTATGCTTCAAGTGAATGAGGTTGTAAATGCAATTATAGGTCTTGGTGAAACAATTTTAAAATCCGTGGTTGTGAAGAAGGTTCTAATATCACTCCCTACAAGATTTGATTCAAAGGTTTCAACTATTGAAGAAGCAAAAGATCTTAATACTTTGACTATGGATGAGCTACATGGGTCACTTACAACTTATGAGATGAGGATAGGCAAAGAGAAACCTAAAAAAAAAGAGGCAGCCTTCAAAGCTTTTAAAAACATGAATATTAAAGTGAAATAGGAAGAGGATGAAATTTTAGATGAAGAAGAGGTAAACTTTGTGAGAAAGTTGCAAAGAGGAAGAGGCAAGTACAAGGGAAAACTTCCACTCAAATGCTTCAACTATGGAAGAATTGGTCACATTGCAACAAGATATCCCTACAAAGAGAAGAGTTATGATGAAGATAATCCTAAAGAGAAAGGATAAGGCAGCAAGAAGAAATTTGCAAAATTCAGAAGAAACTTCAAAAAGAGGAGCTTAATCACCCATGAGGATAGTGCTTCCGAAGATAGTGTGCAAAGTGACTCTGAAGATGATTCAGGTGAGGTTCTTTTTATGGCCTTAGAAGACAAGAAAAATGAGGTTGAAGACACAAAGGAAGATGAACCTGAGATGGAATTTGAAGAAGAGTTAGCCTATGCCCTTGAGGAGTATGAGAAAGAGGTGAAGAAGAACAAAAGGTATGCACAGAAACTAAAAGATGCAAATAATCAAATTGCAGATTTGAAAAATTAGATTGAAGAGGCTAATAAAATTTTTGATGGTGCACTAAATGATCTGAAGAACAATAAACTCACATGTAGTCTTGAGGATGCAAACAGGATGATTGCAGATTTGAAAATTCATGTAGAAGAGTCCCGAAAGATAGCTGAAGACCTCAAGCTCAGAGTTTGTGAAAAAGTGAATAATTACAGCAAGCTTGAAGAGGAGATTTTTTCTTTGAGGAAACAATTATAGAAAGCTAATTTTATGAGTTGCACCACTCTAAAATTTGAGAAGATTTCTGAAAAACTTGATGAGATTATCAAGAAACAAAGGCATCCTAAGATCAAGTTTGGTATAGGATTTGAAGAAGGTGAGTGCTCAGATTTTTTCAAAGATGTAAAGCCACTTAAGGATGAGAAAGTAAGTGATTTTATGATCCTTGAATACAAGAAGTTGCAGCCCCCTAAAGGTGAGAAGTTTTTCTCCAAGATGACAAGAAGTTGCAACCCCGAAATGAGAAGAAGAGTGTGCAAAAGGAGAACAATTTCATGAGGAAGGACAATGATGGCTTCATCAAAGTTAATCACCAAATAAGGAGACCTTATGGCAGATATGATAACACATGTCAAAGGCAGAAAACCAGGTCAAATTATTCTTTTTATGGTTATTGTTATAGGTGCAATTCATTTGGTCATAAAATTGCCAATTGTAGGCTCAACTCTAGGCCTAGAAACATTGTCACACATAACTCTTTTGCACCTCTAATTGAGCACAATGTAGAATGTTTCAGATGTAACAATTTTGGGCATATTGCAAGGGATTGTAGAACTATTTTTTCTTCCACTAATCCAATGCAGAAGAGCAGATCTAATCAGCCCCATAGAATGCAAAACAAGCTGCCACCTAGACAAAATTCACAGGTTCACAAGAAGGATGATTTGGAGAAGAAGGATAAGGAACCAAAACCAAAGCCCAAAAAGGTGTGGATTGAGAAGGGAAAGGAGAAAGAGGTCAAGGATTCTCTCATAGTGCAGGCTGCATTCAAATCTCAGAATAAATCCACTTCTTGGATCATTGACAGTGGGTGCTCTAGTCACATGACTGGAGATAAAAATTAGTTTGTGCATATGCAGAAGTATGATGGCGGTTCTGTGAGGTTTGGCAACAATGATGGTGCCAATGGTAAAGGAGAGGTAAGCATTGGAAATAGAAATATAAGATCTAAAAATGTTCTTTTTTTTGATGGCCTAAAGCATAACTTACTTAGTGTGAGTCAAATGTGTGATTCGGGATGTGAGCTGATTTTCAAAGCACATGGTTGTGAGATTAGAGATGCAAAGGATGGTTCTCTCATTTCTAAGGCAGCAAGGACAATAGGTAATATTTATAATATTTGTGATATATTTGAAAAATATTGCTTCATTGGACAAGAAGAGGAAAATTGGTTATGGCATAAGAGGCTTGGTCACATCAATTTTGATAATCTTGTCAAAATTATCTCAAAGAATGCAGTAAGGAACTTGCCTAAGATTTCAAAGCCATCAAAAAGCATATGTTCCTCTTGTCAAAAAGGAAAGCAAACAAGAGCACACTTCAAAACTAAGGAGTACTCTACTACACACCCATTGGAGCTAGTGCACACAGATATTTGTGGACCGATGAGAACTAAAGGTATGGATGGTGAGAGATACTTCATTTTGTTCATTGATGATTATTCTAGGATGACTTGGGTGTTGTTTTTAAAAGAAAAATTAGAAGCCTTGTTTAAGTTCAAAATGTTCAAAGCAAGAGCTGAAAATGATATGGGCACTAGTATCAAATGTTTGAGATCAGATAGAGGTGGTGAGTACACATCAACAGAGTTTGAGAAATATTGTTTAGAGCATGGCATTAGGAGGCAATTTTTAGCAGCAAGAACACCTCAACAAAATGGTGTTGTTGAGAGGAAAAATAGAATTGTGCAATAAATAGCTCGAACTATGTTGAATGAGGCAAATATTATTGATAGATTTTGGAGAGAAGCAGTGCATACATCAGTGTATATTCTAAATAGGTGCATGCTTAGAGTTCACAATGATATGAATCCTTATGAGTTATGGTTTGGAAGAAAAGCTACAGTTAAACATTTTAGAGTGTTTGGGAGTAGGTGCTACATAAGGAGAGATGAACAAAACCTTGGCAAGTTTGATACTAGAGTGGACGAGGGCATATTTATTGGATACTCATATAGAAGCAAGGCCTACAAATGCTACAACAAGAGGCTTGGTAAGATAGTTGAGAGCATCAATGTAAATATTTATGAAGGCATTGGTGAGGTAATTGAACAAGTTGATCCACCCATTCAGAATGACACCATTGAGAAAGAATATGAAGTTGAAGAAACTCAAGAAGAGAATGAAGAGGTTGCTACCCCAAAGACTCCTTCAAAGTATTTAAAGAAGAATCATCCTCAAAATCATATTTTAGGAGACCCCAATACAGGTGTGCAAACAAGAAGAAGACTTGCAAGGACAAATGAGCAGGTAAACTTTTCTTTGTTGTCTCAAGTTGAGCCTAAGAATTTTGATGAGGCTAGCAAACATGAATGTTGGATTAAGGCTATGAATGAAGAACTTGATAAAATAGAGAAAAATCAGACTTGGGAACTTGTTCCAAGACCTACTAATAAAAATGTAATTGGAACCAAGTGGGTCTTTAGAAACAAACTTAATGAAGATGGCCAAGTTGTGAGAAATAAGGCTATATTGGTGTGCAAGGGGTATGCTCAAGTGGAGGGCATAGATTTTGATGAGACATTTGCACCTATAGAAAATTTGGAAGCCATTAGAATTTTTCTTGCTCTCACTGTCCATAAGAATTTCAAGGTCTACCAAATGGATGTGAAATCAGCCTTCTTGAATGGCAACCTAGAAGAGGAGGTTTACATAGAGCAACCCAATGGATTTCAGCTTGGTGATGAGAACTATGTGTGCAAATTGAAAAAGTATTTTTATGGGCTGAAGCAAGCCCCAAGAGCATGGTATGATAGGTTGGACAAGTACCTATTGCAGTAGGGCTTCCAAAAAGGTAAGGTTGATAGCAATTTGTATTACAAGGTTGTAGGTGATGATCAACTTGTTATTGTTGTGTATGTTGATGATATAATTTTTGGTGGCAATAAAGATGAAATATGTCATGAGTTTTCTACTTCTATGCAATATGAATTTGAGATGTCCATGATAGGATATTTTTCATACTTCTTGGGTCTTCAAATTAATCAGTTGGATAGAGGCATTTTCATTTGTCAATTAAGGAAATGCTTAAGTTTAACATGGAGGACAACAAACCAATGAGTACTCCTATGGTGATAGGGTGTAAGTTGAGTAAGGAATATGAGTCTCCTCTTGTTTATCAATCCCTCTATAGGTGAATTTTTGGTAGTTTATTGTATCTAACTGCATCTAGACTTGATATTTTGCAAGCTATGTGCATGGTTGCTAGATTTCAGAGTGCTCCAAAATAAACTCATGTAAAGGTCATCAAAATAATTTTCAGATATCTCAAGGGTACTATGGAGTATGTATTGTGGCATCCAAAGAGTAAATGCTTCACATTGAAGGCTTATACAGATGTATATTGGGTTGGTTGTGTTGATGATCACAGAAGTACAAGTGGTGGTGCCTTATTCCTTGGTGACAAGCTTATCTCTTGGTATAAGAAAAAAGATTCATTTTCTCTATCTACAGTTGAGGCTGAGTAATATTGTTTTTGTTTCTTACTACACTCAGGTGTTATGAATGAAGCAAACTCTTCAGGACTTGGGTATTGCAAATGGTGAGCCTATTCCCCTTCTTTGTGATAACACTAGTGCTATCAATATTTCAAAGAATATAGTTATGCATTCAAGGACTAAGCACATAGATATAAGGTATCATTTTTTGAAGGAGAAGGTATTTGAGAAGGTGGTTAAGTTGGAATTTTTGCCTAATAAAAATTAGATTGTAGATATCTTTACAAAGCCTCTTCCAATGGAGACATTTGAGCAATTGAGGCAACTCCTAGGAGTTGTTCCTCTTCCTACACACTAGATTTTTTTATCTTTTAAGGGTACATCCTCAGGGGGAGCATCTAATTATTTCATTTTATGCTCCTACATATGCTATTTTATGTTGTTATTCTCTAACAATTGCTTGAGGATGGTGTGTGCAGAAAGTTCAATGATTGGATTCACAATGTGTAGTGGTGTTGCTTGGCAAGGTGATGTAGTTCTTGGTAAATATTTTGGATTTCTCTTTGATGATGATGGATCTAGTTTTTCATCACTATATTAGTGTCTTTGTTTTTTTCTCTATTGTATATCATTTTTTGTGAAGGGCAGCAAGTTATGGTGCTTTTTGTTGCTTTGACATTCCTTGAATGTGCTAGTGAATGGGTTGTTTGAAATAAGTTTTGTGTAGAACTATCTTTGAGTGTCTTGTACAGATTATCAAATGTTTTTCAGAGCATATATTATTGATATTTTATATCCATGATAGCATCATGTGAGTTGGTGATTGGTTTTAGGGGGAGTTTGATGCAAAATTATCAAATAAGATGCATTGTTGTGCCCTTTTATCATTATTGTCAAAGGGGGAGAGTGAGCTAACTACAACCATCTTTCTGTGATACCTTGTTGGAGAGGGGGAGTTCACATGTGGTGTTTCAGGTCTGATATGAGTTGTTTTAGCTATCTGGTGCTTCTTAGGACAAATTTGAGGTTTGTTTTTTGTTTTCTTTAGGATGTTGCATTGTGTAGTTTGTTGCAGTTAATATTGTGTTGCCAACAATGCCAAAGGGGGAGATTGTCACAACCCTATCCTGTCACCTTAAGAACACTAAATTATTTTTGTTTGATACAACATTACTTTGCTTAAAACTCCAATATATTGTTAGCTCAAGCATATTTAAAACACACTTCAAGATTGTTCACCCCTTCATCTGGTGTCATAAGTGCTCAATATTGGCCACATCCCGCAAGTCACCATATAGGATTTTGACTCCTCCCTTGAGTCAATATGAAATCCGGTGAAGGGTTGTCCTTTCAAGGCCCATATCTCCTGAAAGGAGAATGTTATCTCCCTTGTCCAAGGTTGTCAGTTTCATAAACTTTAGAGTCCTCGACTCAATTGCTTGGAGCCAACATCAATATGCTAGTGCTAGCCCTTGACCCTCTGCTAAGGTTTGGCTAGAGTCCACCATCGCATGGTTTAAGGACTAGATATCCAAGACCTATCTCAGGTTGATGGTAATGATGCCCATAACCATCTACCATTGGATCTTCCAACAACATGAGTAGCTCTCTAAACATGCTTCTTGTTGGCACCTCCCCAACCTGAGCGGAATGTTGAATACCCTCACTTTCTAACTGACTGCCCACCTGGAGTGACGTCTCATACCATCGCTCTTTACACTTGATAGTTTGGACCCCTATCCTTGAGTAGCCAGAGTACAATGACATAGTCACACCTAAGTCACTGCATAATCCAGTGTGGTTAGATAGAGTAAGTCCTTGCTCGACTTACTCTTTACGAAAGCAAAGTGTTCACATTAAGTTATTCCAGCTGAGTAATAAGGAATAATTTTTCAAGGTTTTAGGGTTATAAGGTTTTGAGTTCATCATTTACCTTTAAACATAAGTTACCATTATTCAAATCGCATCCATTTTTAAGAAGAATTCCAATATTTATTTAAATTTAACTAATATATGCAAAAGAAACTATACTGCATAATATATTAATTTATCCATTAGACATCTTTTACCCACATAAGCTTTACTCTTGCTAAACTACGATTCCATTCAAATTCTTTTAAAATATTCAATACTAAGTATAAAAACTATCTGTCAAACCATAATATAAAATTCATATTTTAACTACTTAATTCTCCCAATCTTCGAAACTTTCTAAAAATAGCATGTTTATCTCAAGCTAAATTCTTAAGGCAACATAACTTATAATACCAAGACATTTAGCTATAATGATATTAACATCATTAAACTAACTCTGAAAATCTACGATAAAAAACAAAGATCCCTTCTATAAGAACTATAACATAGCAGCGTACATCAAAGGAAAATTATTTATCTTAATCTAACCCTTAATTCTCCATCTATTAAGTGGCTTTTGAATTAAAAGAAAACTCCCTTCAAGCATAATCTCCGGATAAACAAAATTTTCATCAATTTGTTTAATTAAAATCATATAACTGCCCACTGCAAGCTCTATGTAAATAATGAGGAATTTAATTTATATTTATAAGAAATTTGAAAACTATGCCTTTAATACTCCCATTTTATCTAAGGATGTCAATCCATTATTCACTAAGGTTACTTTCAAATGGTACCTAATATATTTAAATCCAAATATTTACTTATGACATTATTTTTACCAGGTATTGAGTATAATCTCCATATGAAGAGCTTTAGGCATCGCAAGAGTTTTTTTAAATTAACCTATAAACTGCAACTTGATGTCTAAAATTTAATAAGCTATCAATGTAATTTTTGCAGGACGTCCCTCAGAACCTACGCTATGTTTAACAAAGATATCATAAAGTAGAAAATTCAATAATTTTCTTTCCAAATGCACTTTAGCCTTCCTGAACAACACAGGCATCACATCTCAAGCAAACATTTTTCCTGAAAGGTATACATATACATCTAATTGTATTCTATGAGACATTCCTAGAATGCAGGTGCTCCTTCTCTAATTGGTTTTTCGAAAGACAACCCTAGTTTTTATCTTACGATCTTCTAAATAAGACATTTTATTATAAGATGAAATCACTTTTTTTTTTTTTGACTCAAAAAAATTTCTATTCAACTATAAAAATTAGCCCTAAAATAAACTCATTCTTAGGACTCATCTGGAAACTTTTATTTCTCTCACATTGCCCAAAACAAGTTTAATACAAAGAACTGCACCAAATAACGCGATAAAGCCAATGAATTTATTCTCTAAGAATATTACGAACTCTTAAAGGTAGAACACAAGATTTTAATATATATCAAGTCCAAGTTTCATTATTCTCAATTTAAAGGCTTCGGTTGTTTTTTTTTCAAAATAATTTAATATACATTCACGGTTACAGAGTCTCCATAAACAACACATCTTTATGAATTAAGGAAAAATACACAATCGCTTGCAGTCTATATTTTTTACACAAAGAGACATTTCACTGGTATAAATTTGTGGACACAGGGCCTTTAAAAGCAAGACATTGTCTCTGTTTTCTATAATGCCTGAAGTAAAGAATGTACAGCCACCCCTACTAGGAAACGTAGCTTTTATCTCATCACAGCAAGGCGCCCGAAACAAATAACACAGCTTGACTCATTTGGAATTCACCACCTGGAAACAGAGTATGGAGAATGTTTTTAAGGGAATCATCTTGGCCCATGCAATATCTAAATGTAAACATTCTTTTAAACAAGCAATGCAGATTTTCCCATACAAGTTTAATATTCTAGAAACAAATTACTCAGAGCTTGAAAAATAGAACACAAAGAAAACAACCATTCAAGTTTTGCCCATTCAACCAAAATTCTCTACTTTTGTTGTTCCTTAATGTATAATTATAAAAAGAAATGTTCTAATTTTTCTTATACCCATTTCCAATCATTTCGCCATTTATTTTCATGTTTTATTTAAAAATAAATAAACAAAGTTCTTTAAACACATATTCAATTTTTTTTTAGTAAATGTAAAGCATATACACAGCGAATGGAAAGATAGCAGAATCCCTAACCTTGTCTCTCCAATCGTATTCAGAACCTGGTGATGCTCAGACCTTCAAGCCAACCAGCGCAGAAGATGTTTTCCATAGAAATGATGAAAAATAATCCACCCCCTTTCCTAAGGTTTCATCTATTAATGTTTTAGCTTCTGCCGCAAATGAGTGACACCTCACAATTCTTTTTTCCCAAGTGTCACCTCTTAGTAACGGCCATGTGGAGTGCTTCCTCAACACCTGTATGGTGTAGCAAAATAATTTAAATTTTGTTTTAATTACCATATACTATAGGATATATTATTATTTTATTATATATTTTTATATTATCTCTAATGTTGTCTTATGTTCACCTGGTTCCTCGAAATGACTTAGGGTTATATAAAAAGTGGTATAGTTTTTTTTTATTAGATATTGTCATGGTAATTTAAATTCCCCATTATGCTGAATAGGTACTATTATATATATTTTTAATTTTTCTTTCTTTTTACTTAAATAACTAAATTCCTATATATATATATATATATATATATATATATATATATATATTATAATAATTTTTTAATTTTTTATTATTATTTTTTTTTAAATATATTTTCAAAAGTACTTTTATATTATTAAATAAACAAACAAAACAATTATCAAACAAACAATGCAATGGCAATCTATGCAAAATGTGAAACTACGAATGCAGTGAATGCATTGACAGGCAGGATGATCTTTTACATGTAGTTCCTATGGAGGGCTTCCATGTACCCTCGGGCCAAGGTGCATGAAGCACAACATCATATCCCACTCACTTGACGCTTCCCAACTCTGTTTCCGCCAGGGGTGGGTGATTCCCTTCTGCTATGGCACGTGAACCTGTACCTGCATCGCAAACAACTTGACGTAGAATCATATTCTTCCAAATAAAAATATTAGCAAGTAGTGGGGATGTGACATACTCCCCCTCTTAAGATTAAGATAGTCCTTGTGTTAGCTTACAACGAAAAAATAATAAATGCATAAATAAACATTTTGAAAATTAAACAGTCTTTTGAAAAATAGTCACGCTATAGCATAGCATATTTCATCATAGTATTACTTAAATAAAATGATATAACATTCATATTAAACATGCATAAATAGTTTCATTACATCACAAGAAGTTCATTTTCCAAAAATAAAATATTGTCTTTTAGTATCATGTTTCAAATAGATAAGGAAACTGGTTTTTCATGCTAGTGACATCTTCCCAAGTAGCATTCCTCTCGGAATACTGGTCCCACTAAACTCTACATTGCTCCATCGTTATTTTTCTAAGCTACTTGGTTCTAAAACCCAAAATTCTAACTGGTCAAACCTCAATGTGTTGTGGGTCCCCTGTTTGTAGGTGAGACACATCCATGACATGGGTTGGGTCAGCTATATACTTACGAAGAAGGGACACATGAAAAATACTATAGAGTTTTGACAAGTCTGGTGGCAGGGCGAGCTGATAGGCAATAGACTTATTTTAATAACAATGTCACAAGGACCGATAAATTTGAGGCTCATTGAAATGGATGTACTGGAACTTTTGGTCGGTTATCTCGAAGAAAGACCTTATTGTCAATGGCAAATTCTTGAGGGGTCTGTTTTAGGATCCACATAACTCTTTAGGTAGTTTGTGACTTCATAAGTCACTGGCGGTTGTGTCATAATTGGACCTCCATATCAGGACCGATCACTTCTTGATCATCCATATTATCCCACTTTATTGGTGTCTTGCACCTATGCCCGTTTAGGCTTTTTATGCCCCACATGGCAGATGTTTTATAACATAGCAAATTTACATTTGACTGACCCTCTTAGGATTTTAAAAAAAGAGCAAATATCGGTTAAGTGTTTTGGTTGGTTCAGATCCTTACTCGATCTGTCCACCATCTCATTGGACCCTCTATGTCCATGCATCAAAGGTAAGCTATAATCAATGTATGTATCAAAACATATAAGGAGCAATTGGATTCCAGTAATTGTTGGTTGGCTTAGTAGGTTAGACCAGATCCTAACTCGAACTGCCACCTATTTTGTCTCAATCACTGGCTTTCAACATGTCCCTCAAATACTAGTTGAAACAAAACTATCAGTCGTAGGTTAGGTATACCTGTAGCAACATAAATTTTGTGTGGGGCTTCTTCATCAAAATGCCTTCGGCCAGCTCTGTGAGGGTATTGTTTAGCAAAATGATCTAAGGCTTTGCATGCATAGCATGCATTTGGTCCCGCATTCTTCGGCTTATCCTCTCCCTTGTCTTGGTTGTTAATTTTACCCTTGTCTTGATTATGGTATTGTTTATCTTGGTAATGCCTTTGTTCTGACTACCCCTTGTTTCCTTGATATTTTTCTTTATTTATGTTGTCACTTCTATATCAACTATTATCTCTATCCCTCTTATACTGATCTTTGCTTCTATCTTGTTCAGGGTATCTTCTTTTCTTTGAGTTATTTTTTTCTTGTTGATAAAAATCCCTCACCTCTTTTTGACTTGACTCCTCATATCGAGCGACATCATATGCAACTGATAGTGTTTGGGGTGATTTCCCTCCTACTGGATGACTAATCTTTGGATGCAGCCCCATAACAAATTTATGTGCCTTGTACTTCTCTTGCCCTTCAAACTCTAGGGCATACTTTAGTAGTTACATAAACTTTTGGTAATACTCAACTACTGTCATGTTGCCTTGACATAAATTTGTAAATTCCCCATGTTTCTCAATATAAAATTGCTCTATGAGGAAATGACTTTTGAATTCTCTTACAAATTCCTCCCAAGGTATGTCTGATGCCTCCCTTTGAGTAGCTTTCTTATATGTAGTCCACCAGGTTTTGGTAGGACCTTCCAAATGAGCAATTGCCCATGTTGCTTTTCCCTAGGAGCTAAGGGGTTGGATAGCAAAATATCCTTCAGCCTCACTAAGCTAATTAATGATGATCTCTCCATCACCGCATCCATCAAACTTAGAAATGTTTAATTTCTTTAATTCTTTTTGCAGTTCCTCCCCTACTGTTCTTCTGGTGGATCCTTCGGGTAACTGGCTTACCTTATAGTTCATTTTCTTTTGAGTTAGGTTTTCAATAACCTTTTATTATTGTGTTATAATTTTATGTTGTTGGGTCGTCTATGCCTATTTTTTATTCATATGCTCACTCAACTGAGCCCTTTGGATCTCCATCTGCTCACGTTGTTGATTTAGTTGATCTTGCATGTGTTGGATCATTAGAGCCATGTTTTCATTATTCTGCGTAGCTCTTGCAGCTACCAGCTCCTTATCTTTCCTAACCACTCATTGTGGTACTTTAGTAGCTTGCATCCTTACCAACTCCTTCATGAGTCATCCTGGTCCCTTCCTTGGGACCTCTGCAATCTCTTCTTGCAGATTAAAATTTGCTCTTTTCAAAGTCCCCACCATTCTTGATGACAAAAGAGTTATGTTAAATCAACAAGTTATGTTTAATTTCCCCACCATTCTTGATGACAAAAGAGTTATGTTAAATCAACAAGTTATGTTTAATTTCCTAGGGGTTCACAACCTAGGCTTTGATACCAACTGTCACAACCCTATCCTGTTACCTTAAGAACACTAATTTTTTTTTGTTTGATGCAACATTACTTTGCTTAAAACCCCAACATATTGTTAGCTCAGGCATATTTAAAACACACTTCAAGATTGTTCACCCCTTCAGCTGGTGTCATAAGTGCTCAATATTGGCCACATCCCGCAAGTCACCATATAGGATTATGAATCCTCCCTTGAGTCAATATGAAATCTGGCAAAGGGTTGTCCTTTCAAGGCCCATATCACCTAAAATGGGAACGCTATCTCCCTTGTCCAAGGTTGTAAGTTTCACAAACTTTAGAGTCCTCGACTCAATTGCTTGGAACCAATGTCAATATGTCAGTGCTAGCCCTTGACCCTCTGCTAAGGTTTGGCTAGAGTCCACCATCGCATGGTTTAAGGACTAGATATCCAAAACCTATCTCAGGTTGATGGTAATGCTACCCATAACCATCTACCGTTGGATCTTCCAACGGCATGAGTAGCTCTCTTTGACATGTTTCTTTTTGGCACCTCCCCAACCTGAGAAAAATGTTGAATACCCTCACTTTCTAACTGACTGCCCACCTGGAGTGACGTCCCATACCGTCGCTCTTTACACTCGACAGCTTGGACCCCTGTCCTTGAGTAGCCGGAGTACAATGGCACAGTCACACCTAAGTCATCACGTGATCCAGTGTGGTTAGGTAGAGTAAGTCCTTGCTCGACTTACTCTTTACAAAAGCAAAGTATTCACATTAAGTTATTCCAATTGAGTAATAAGGAATAAGTTTTCAAGGTTATAGGGTTATAAGGTTTTGAGTTCATCATTTACCTTTAAACATAAGTTATCCATTATTCAAATCGCATCCATTTTTAAGAAGAATTCCAATATTTATTTAAATTTAACTAATATATGCAAAAGAAACTATACCGCATAATATATTAATTTATCCATTAGACACCATTTACCCGCATAAGCTTTACTCTTGCTAAACTACGATTCCATTTAAATTCTTTTAAAATATTCAATACTAAGTATAAAAACTATCTTTCAAACCATAATATAACCATAATATAAATTCATGTTTTAGCTAATTAATTCTCCCAATCTTCAAAACTTTCTAAAAATAGCAAGTTTATCTCAGGCTAAATTCTTAATGCAGCATAACTTATAATACCAAGACATTTAGCTATAATGATATTAACATCATTAAACTAACTCTGAAAATCTACGATAAAAAAAAAAATCCCTTCTATAAGAAC
Source organism: Wollemia nobilis (assembly GCA_028583015.1). Taxonomy (NCBI): domain Eukaryota; kingdom Viridiplantae; phylum Streptophyta; class Pinopsida; order Araucariales; family Araucariaceae; genus Wollemia; species Wollemia nobilis. Next base: position 1,799,524 of record JAQPPZ010001560.1, on the reverse strand, counting down.
TATAACATAGCAGCGTACATCAAAGGAAGATTATTTATCTTAATCTAACCCTTAATTCTCCATCTATTAAAGTGGCTTTTAAATTAAACTAAAATTCCCTTCAAGCATAATCTCTGGATAAACAAAATTTACATCAATTTGTTTAATTAAAATCATATAACTGCCCACTGCAAGCTCTATGTAAGTATTTTCGAATGAGGAATTTAATTTATATTTATAAGACATTTGAAAACTATGCCTTTACTACTCCCATTTTATCTAAGGCCTTTACTACTCCCATTTTATCTAAGGATGTCAATTCATTATTCACTAAGGTTATTCTCAGATGGTACCTAATATATTTAAATCCATAGATTTACTTATGACATTATTTTTACTAGGTATTGAGTATAATCTCCATATGAAGAGCTTCAGGCATCGCAAGAGTTTTTTTTTAAATTAACCTATAAATTGTGATTTGGCATCTAAAATTTAATAAGCTATCAATGTAATTTTTGCAGGACATCCCTCAGAACCTACGCTATGTTTGACAGAGATATCATAAAGTAAAAAATTCAATAATTTTCTTTCCAAATGCACTTCAGCCTTCTTGAACAACAGGCATCATGTCTCAAGAAAACATATTTCCTGAAAGGTATACATATACATCTAATTGTATTCTATGAGACATTCTTGGAATGCAGGTGCTCCTTCTCTAATTGGTTTTTTGAAATACAGCCCTAGTTTTTATCTTACGATCTTCTAAATAACACATTTTATTATAAGACGAAATCACTTATTATTATTTTTTTTTACTCAGAAAAATTTCTATTCAACTATAAAAATAGCCCTAAAAATAAACTCATTCTCAAGATTCGTCTGGAAAATTTTATTTCTCTCACATTGCCCAAAACAAGTTTTATACAAAGAACTGCACCAAATGACGCGACAAAGCCAATGAATTTATTCTCCAAGAAAATTACGAACACTTAAAGGCAAAACACAAGATTTTAATATATATCAATTCCAAGTTTCATTATTCTCAATTTAAAGGCTTCGGTTGTTTTTTTTTTTTTCAAAATACTTTAATATACATTCATGGTTACAGAGTCTCCATAAACAACACGTCTTTCTGAATTAAGGCAAAATACACAATCGCTAGCAGTCTATATTTTTTACACAAAGAGATATTTCACTGGTATAAATTTGTGGACACAAGGCCTTTAAAAGGAAGACATCATCTCAGTTTTCTATATTGCTTGAAGTAAATAATGTACTGCCACCGCTCTACTAGGAAACACAAATTTTATCTCAGCACAGCAAGGCGCCCGAAACAAAGAACACAACTTGACTCATTTGGAATTCACCACCCAGAAACAGAGTATGGAAAATGTTTTTAAGGGAATTATCTTGGCCCATGCAATATCTAAATGCAAACATTCTTTTAAACAAGCAATGCAAATTTTCCCATACAAGTTTAATATTCTAGAAACAAATTACTCAGAGCTTGAAAAATAGAACACAAAGAAAACAACCATTCATGTTTTGCCCATTCAACCAGATTCTCTACTTTCGTTGTTCCTTAATGTATAATTATAAAAAGAAATGTTCTAATTTTTCTTATAACCATTTCCAGTCATTTCGCCATCTATTTTCATGTTTTATTTTAAAATAAAAATAAACAAAGTTATTTAAACACATATTCAAATTTTTTTAAGTAAATGTAAAGCATATACATAGCGAATGGAAAGACAGCAGAATCCCTGACCTTGTCTCTCCAATCGTATTCAGAACCTGGTGATGCTCAGACCTTCAAGCCAACCAACGCAGAAGACGTTTTCCATAGAAATGACGAAAAATAATCCACCCCCCTTTGCTAAGGTTTCATCTATTAATGTTTTAGCTTCCACTGTAGATGAGTGACACCTCATAATTCATTTTTGCCAAGTTTCACCTCTTAGTCACGGCCATGTGGAGTGTTTCCTCAAAATAATTTAAATTTTGTTTTAATTACCATATATTATAGGATATATTATTATTTTATTATATATTTTTATATTATCTCTAATGTTGTCTTATGTGTACCTAGTTCCTCGAAATGACTAAGGGTTAGGTAAAAAGTGGTATAGTTTTTTTTTTAATTAGATATTGTCATGGTAATTTAAATTCCCCATTATGCTGAATAGGTACTATTATATATATTTTTAATTTTTCTTTATTTTCACTTAAATAACTAAACTCCTTTATATATATATATATATATATATATATATATATATATATATATATATATATATATATTAATTATTTTTTTAACTTATTATTATATATATATTATATTTTCAAAAGTACTTTTATATTATTGGATAAAGAAACAAAACAATTATCAAACAAACAATGCAATGGCAATCTATGCAAAATGTGAAACTACGAATGTAGTAAATGCATTGATAGGCAGGATGATCTTTTACATGCAGTTCCTATGGACGGTTTCCATATACCCTCAGGCCAAGGTGCTTCAAGCACAACATCATATCCCACTCACCTGACACTTCCCAACTCTATTTCTGCCAGGGGTGGGTGATTCCCTTTTGCTATGGCACATAAACCTGTACCTGCATCGAAAACAACTTGACGCAGAATCATATTCTTCCAAATAAAAATATTAGCAAGTAGCAGGGATGTGACAAATATTGTTGGCCTCTTGGAGTTTTGTCATTGTTGTGAACACCATTCTACATGGCATCCTACATGGTATCCAGAGTTTTCATTCAGATTGGTGGTCATCCTGCAAATTTGTCAATGTTCGCATAATGCAGTGTGTTTTCCATCACATCTAGTTCGAAGGCAATTTTGGTGAGAAAGTTAATTTTTTATTTTTGGTGGCATGGATTATTGCTCATGTGTTGTAATGTATTATTTATCCTATGAGCATTGGTTTAATTATTTAATTTAATATTTCCCACTCTTTGTCATCTCCAAGTTCCTTGGAATGTGTTCCGAGACTTAGGAATGGAGGGAAAAATACATTTAATTAATTTTTTATGCAACATAGGTGATAGGGGTCATATTCCTAGTGAATATAATTTTATTTTATTTTGCATAATGTGGGAAATTGGAAAAGAAGTCGTTCACTCATGGTGGGACCCATTTTGGATTTATGTGGTGTAGTGTGGAGCTATTTTCGGCAGTTTTTGGGATATCTTATGCATTTTTTTGAAAATTTTTGAGGAAGTGACATCCATATTGGTCCCATTTGCTGTAGTGGTCGTGGCATATCATTTTTGGAGTGTTAGTACAAGTTAGAGCTGATTGGTGGAGTGTGGAGTACCCATATGGAAGTTATTTTGAATTTCAATGTTGAAATGGGCAATTTCCTAAGCTAGGTGTGTGGTTTTTGGAGTGGTTTTTGCACATTCTCCTCTATATATTGGTTGTAGCCTTTCTTTGTTTCTATGGATTTTTCATGTGCATAACGAGGTGCTGCTGAAATGTTGTCGAATTTTCAGCAGAGTGTGAATACTTCAGATTTTGTTATTGCAACATATTATTTGGATCAAATTGGTATATCATTTGTAGGTGTTGTGATAGTGTTGAAGTGGTATTTCATTTGCAGGGGTTTTCATGATTCACTATTCACATTGCAGTAGTTGTATGTGGTGAGATTTGTACTTGCAGACTATTGTGAGTTTTGCTTTCATTGTAGGTATTTTTATGCCATTTATTATATCATATTTCAGATCAAAAGGGTGGTAGGTTTGGGTGAAGAATCATTTTGGGTGTGGCTCCATTTGACCTATTTTCTTTCATTGGACTCCATTTGGACCCATTGATAAAAACATCATTGTACTTCATTTGCAGTGAGGCTCGATCTGAGTAGTAGACTCAGGGAGTTTTTTCTCACAAGGGTTTTCTTCCCATCTTGGGTTTCCCCATCATATCCTTGTATTATGTGATGCCATTTTATGTGTCTTGTGTGGATTTGAATTTATATTCTTTGTTGTCCTAAAAATAAGATTTGAAAAACCATATTTAGAGGGTTTGAAAATTTCTTTAAGTCACTAATTCACCCCCCTCTTAGTGCCATTGTGATACCAACAACCTTTCAATCATTAGAACAATCAAAATGTGCTATAATTTTTTAATAGAATTCCAATATATTTATTGATTTATGTTCTAAAATTTAAAACAGTTTAATATTTAGTCAACACTTTGTTATATCCCTATAGTTGTGTTTTCTTCTTTAAGAGGACCAATTCATGAACATTCCACTATATTCTTGTGTTGTGTAATGCATGTTTTTATTTCATCTATTAAGAATCCATTTTATTTTATTGACTATTGATTAGAATCTTGCTACATTTCATTTTTGTAGATGGATTTATTATTCATGAGGTAGCAGTATAGTTGAAAAGTGGAGTGATGATGTGATGTATATGTTGATTGATGAAATAATAAAATACCTTAATTGTTAATACATGATATTCATTTGATTTTATATATTTAATTACATGATATATTTGATGACTATCCATACACCTAGGGATGAAATCTATTATTAAAATAATCATTGTGAAATAAGACGAATGGGGTATGGTAAAGAAATGTTTATATGGTTTACATTGACCCTAACCCCCACAAGAGAGAAAGCTTCTCTATGGTGTGATTATAGTTGTAGAAGTATCCTTGGTTGGTGGGGAATATTCTTGTGTCTTAGCCCAACCTATACTAAAACCTATGTGTATATATTGACATTCATCTATTTGAATATTAATAGGTTATGTACCTTAAAATTCTTATTGCTTATAATGTGCTATGTTGGTCAAGTGTTGTGTGTCTAGGAGCATGTACATACTGATTCATCATGAGTTATTTGTTAGAGTTAGGATAAGACATATCTTAAACAATAATAACAATAATACATTAAATAGTAACTAGTTAATGATATTCTTAATATTTATAAAATCAATATGCTACCAAAATTTGTTAATTTGTAATAAAATAACTAAGTGGATGGATGGGATTTAAGATGGTTAGAAGTGGTTGCTAATGGAAGTGGATGAATATTATAATGTAGGGATAAAATGATAAATCAAAAATGAGGATGATCTAGGAAGAGGATTGCAGAAAAAAATTCTTATCAAAGGGAAATTATGTTAAAAAAGTTCATCTAGGAGGAATATTGCTTGGAGGCTTGGCAAAAGAGAGACTAAAGTAGTGGAAGGCATACTACATGAGAGAATGAGTACAAGTAGATATAGCTTTAAAATTTATATATAAATAAATAAATATTCTTTTGGAAATTACATATAAGTTTGTTTTTGGCTTGGCTTAGTTAGAATGGTTTTTATATGCATGTTAATATTATTGGTATCCCCTTGAAATTACCAATTGTTCTTATTGAAATTATGAATTTCTATGTATATGAATTATTACTGGATGTGTGAAATGGTTTACCTAAAAAATAAAAATTGGTCTTATCTATGAATGACCTTGGATTAACATAATATGGTTTTCTTAGTTGCCTATTTGGATATGGGTTATGAACTAGTAGCCTGGAGGGAAGCCAAGGTGATGGGGTGTATGGGAACACCTTTATATTTGACCTAATAAAAGGTAGGAGTGGATACCTTGGATAAATATACAAAATTTTGTTGAAACATATACTGATTATGCTCTCCATTGTTTGAGTAGATACCCTAAAAAAATAAGATCTTATGGTATACGATGAACGTTGTTGATTGAGTAGGGTTGAAAGTTGATAATTTGGTAATGATTTATTTTTACATATGTGGTGGTATCTTTGATGCCAAGGCTTGATATGAGCTTCCCCTATGAGCCTTATGCCTCAATGCGGGTCTCAATATTTAGGAAAGGGTTAAGTTGTCATGAAATTTATATGCCATATTGAGTTTGAAACTATCTTTGGTTATTGAGTGAGTTTAAGACTTTAGTGGCCTATGGATTATATGGTTGGGTTTAGTTCCCAACCTTGTTCATGTATTATAATGGATTAGAGGAGGATGGATGGAATAAACACACTTCCTTCCAAGTTTGGTGTTTGATAAGAGGTTGACAAATGGAGGTTGTTGAGGAGAAAAATAAACTAATTAAGTAGAAGTTATAAATATATGATCTAGAAGAAGAAAATCTATCTAGGTATGGAATTGATGGTGACCTCGACAATGATATTGATAGCTCTGGAGACAATAGGTAGTGTTTCCCAATACCATGCAGGGGATTTTGGACTGGAGCAAGGTGAGATTCCCCCTTCGAACGAATCTACCAAGGCAGATGATTCGAAGGGCCCAGATCCTGACCCAGGCGGGCAGTGGGACCTGAACGTTGACCGACCTTGGGAAAACTACAAGGGTTTTGTTCCTCCCCTCCCCACCAACAATCCCCAATTGGGAAATGTAGCTCCTCAAAGCTACCTAGAGAAGGTTACAGGTATCCCAAACCCCAACTCTTCTGGGATTGAGAACCATCCCCCTTTGATCCCCTCGGGTGAAAATTTCATCATCCCTGATTCAGTAATGGCAGAAAAGTTGTCTATCGAATCCCTTTCCCTTGTAGGGAAATTTGTTGGGGGAAGACCTGACATGGAGTCTATAAGAAGATGGGTTGCATTCAAATGGTGAACAACAGGGAGTTTCCAACTAGTGGCCCTATCCAAGGGTTTTTTCTGATTCAGTTGAATAACCAGAATGACTATGCCCGCATTCTCACAGGAGGGCCATGGTTTTATGGTAGGAAGAGTTTGTTCCTTCAAAAATGGGGGGAATATTTCAACCCTAAAACTCAAAATATCAACTTCGCACCCATCTGGGTTCACCTCCCAGATCTTCCCATCCAGTTCTATCATGAAGATATTCTATGCGGGATTGGAAAATACATTGGGGATCTTGTTGCCATTGACCCTGTAATGAAGGCCCGAACCCGCATGGCTCATGCCAGAATTTGTGTCAATGCCAACTTGGATTCCCAGCTACCAACCCGCATAAACCTCATCTATGGATCCTACCACTGGTGCCAAGCAATAGAGTATGAGAACAAGCCGGCATTTTGCATAGAATGTCAATCCCAAGGGCATCTAAAATCCCAATGTCCATCTCTCAAACCCCAAAAAGAGGTGACCAACTCCAAGCATCCCCCTCCTTGGAAACAAAGCACCCATATGGGAATACACAATGAGAGATCCAAAGCCCCCTTCGACAACAAGCGGGAAAAATAATTCAAAGGGAAACAAATCGCCAACCAGGAACCGCTTCTCAGCCATCCTTCTTCAGATTCGGACAAGGTATGCTCCATGTTTGCTTTTCCTAATAGGTTTGGACCTTTATCTAACTCCAATGATGAAGTCCTTTTTCCAGAATATGTCCCTCCTTCCCCCACTTCCCCTCCCCCCTCCTCATTCCCCATCCAGATCTGGACCATCCCTTCCCCCCCCGGACGGGTCCCCCTCCCCTACCAAATCCATATCTGAATCCCTGAAAGAAGTTGTGAGTCCTTCCCATCGCAAAGCTGATCCACCCCTTCCCCCCTTGGATGGGCCCCTTTCCCCAACCAAATCCATTTTTGAATCCCTGAAAGAAGCTGTGAGTCCCAACCACCGCAAAGCGGACCACAGTCCTATCATTACCAAAAGTTTCAAAAAAGCCCTATTGACACAGGGAGTGAGAAGAAAAGGGGCAGGCCTACCTTATCTGAGCAAAAAAAAAAAGACACCGAAAATCAAGTTGCCAATGGAGTGCAAACAACCTTGTTCCCAGATTTGTTCAGCCAGATCAGGGATGAAACAAAAAATCCCAAACCTCCCCCCAACAGGGCAAAGGAGGCAAGAAATCCACCAAAGTATCCAGATGAAGATCCTATCCTGGAATATTAGAGGTCTCAATAGTACGGCCAAACAAATATTAGCTCGAACTGTTAGGAAAGACCATAAACCCACTATTTTCATTTTGCAAGAAATGAAAGTTGATGCTTCTAGAATTAATAACATTACCAATTCAGTGTGGAAGAATTGTCAATGGGCTTCCTCCCCTACTGAAGGCTCTTCTGGAGGCCTTATGTGCCTCTGGGATCCAAAAAAAGTTGAAGGCAGGGTAATTTCATCCTCCGAAAGAACTCTAAACCTGGTTTTCTTCTACAAAGAAAATCAGTTCACCTGGGTTTTATCCAACATTTATGCTCCCAATAACCCTCTTGAAAGATGCTTTCTCTGGAGATCCCTCTCCCACATGAAGGATGCATTCTCCAACCTCCCCTGGATGCTAGCAGGTGACTTCAATTCCCCCCTCTTTCCCTCTGATAAAAGGGGTGGCAGTTCCATTCCCTCCAAAAGCATACAAGATTTCCAAGACTTTGTTACTGAGAATGAGTTGATGGATGTTCAGATTAAAGGATGTCAATTCACATGGAGCAACAAAAGAGCGGGTTCCAAGCACATACAAGTTAAATTGGATAGAATATTCCTATCCCAGTAGGCTATTCCCATATTTGGAGACACCTCTCTCATCTCTCTTCCTAGAATTGGCTCCGACCATTACCCCCTTCTTCTGGAAGCTAACAGGGCTCCATCCTTCAAAACCCCATTCAGATTTGAGAACATGTGGATCCAGCATGTTGATCTGAGGTAGAGGATCTTTGAATGGTGGCAACACCCTTACCCTGGGTCTGCTATTTCCCAAGTTTCCCAAAAACTGAAGGCTATCAAGGAAAACCTCAAAATCTGGAACAAGGAGGTGTTCGAGAATATTTTTGAAAATAAAGAATAGATCTTAAGCAAGCTCAAAACCATTGAACAACAAATCTAGCATGACCAATGGACTCCTCAATTGAGAGAAGAAGAAAGGCAACTTCTGTCAGAATACCACAACATTCTGGCCAAGGAGGAGACCTATTGGAGATAAAAATCCCGAGCCCTCTGGCTAAAATATGGTGATGCTAACACGAGGTTCTTCCATGCTTCCACTCTACAAAATCGAAGCACAAGCAAAATCAAAGAGCTCATTCTGACTGATGGCACTTGCTCAAGAGACATCTTCAAAATCAGAGATGAAGCCTCATCCTACTTCAGCAACTTGATGGGAGCCATATCCCCCAAACATCTTGAAGCCCAAGAGGTCCTCCTACAGAACATTCCCCTCTGGTTACTCCTGAAATGAATTCCTCCCTTATCCAACCCCTAAGCAAAAAATAAATCAAGCTCGCTTTGTTCTCCATGCAAGCTGACAAAGCCCCTGGGCCAGATGGGTTTCCCCCTTATTTCTTTCAAACTTTTTGGGATATCCTAGAGGAAGACATTTGCAAAGCCATCATGGAACTCCAACGAACCAAGATCATTCCTAGAGGGATGAACTCTACTTTCATTGCCTTGGTCCCCAAAACCCCTCAATGCAAATCCATGGCGGACTTCAGACCAATCAGCTTATGCAACATCATCTACAAGATTTTAACCAAATATTTAGCTATGAGGCTCAAGAAAATCCTTCCCATGATCATAGATCCCTGTCAAGGAAGTTCAGTGGAAGGTAGATCCATTACTGACAACATCATCTCTCTTCACGAAACTCTTCACTCAACATCGTGCAACAAAAAAGTGGCCATGTTTCTGAAGTTGGACATCAACAAAGCTTTTGATAGGGTTAACCAGGATTTTCTTTTAAAAGTCCTCTCCAGGTTCGGGTTTCATAAGGAATGGATCGACCTCATCAAGGGCTGCATTTCCTCCCCTTGGTTCTCTGTTCTAGTTAATGGATCAGTAACAGGTTATTTCCCCAGCTCTAGAGGCATCAGACAGGGAGATCCCCTATCCCCCTTCCTTTTCATCATTCTTGTTGAATCCCTAGGAAGAGCCTTCAAATCTGCCTGTACCTCAGGGAGTGTTTTCGATATCAAGGCTTCATCTAATTCCCCACCTCTATCTCACCAACAGTTTGTAGATGATACTATCATCGCTACCCTGGCCTCTATTGTTCAAGCTAAGTCCATTAAGTCTATCCTTGATACCTATGAATTAGCAACCGGGCAGGAAATCAACTATCTGAAAAGCAAATGCTACTTTCTCAACACCCCTGTTAATAGATAATGCAAGATTACTCGTATCCTTCAGTGCTGCATTGTTGATCTCCCCACCTCTTACTTGGGTCTTCCCCTATTCATCAAAAACCTGAAAGAGTCCATGTGGGACAATGTCATAGAAAGAATCAAGTGGAAACTTGCAGGATGGAAAGGGTCTCTTCTGTCTCAGGCGGCCAAAGCAACTCTCACTATGGCAGTTCTCCAAAGCATCCCAGTCTACTTCATGTCGGTGTTCAAAGCTCCTACTGCTGTGCATGCCAAGATTGAACAGATTCAAAAGAACTTCCTATGGTCGGGCCCAGAGGATAAGAAGAAATTTCACCTAGTCAGCTGGGACAGAGTTTGCCACCCAAAATCCCAAGGAGACCTTGGGCTTAGAAGAATCACCAACATGAACCTCGCCCTCCTTGCCAAGCAGGCATGGAAAATCTTCATCAACTACAAAGCATAGTGGGTCTCCATCATTCAAGACAAATATCTCCAGAACCTTTCCCTGCTGGAGGACAACATTCCCACCAATGGGTCTGCTTTCTGGTGGGCTATCATTCAGGCTAAATCCCTCATCATCAAAGGCACTCGATGGTAGCTAGGCAATGGTTCAAATATCAATTTTTAGGATAATGTATGGATAAAAGACAAACCTCTCTCAAAAGTCCTTGAGGTCTCCATCCTTAGACCTATTCTAGATAGAAGGTGGGGTAGCCAAGTGGTGAACTTCATTGATAATCAACGCAGATGGAAAGCCATTCCCACTACCAATGAAAGTGACCAAGTTGTTAGAGCTAGGAATATCTTGTCCCACTTACTCAAAACCACCATCATCCCAACCATAGCTACCCCTGACTACCCTATCTGGAAAGGAAATGATAGTGGGGATTTCTCCATCAAATCAGCTTACTCCCTCCTGCTCAATTCCTAGGTCTCCACTATTCCCTTCAGGTTGGTGTGGGTCAAGCACCTCATTCCCAAGGTTGGCTTCTTTTCTTGGACTGCCATTCAAAACAAAGCCCTTACTATCGATAATCTTATGAAAAGGGGCATCCCTATCCCGAACAGATGCCACCTGTGTCTATCCAATTGGGAATCCATCAATCACCTTTTCTTAGATTGTGAGTTTACCAAGGAAGGGTTGAGTCACATTCTGACTACCTTTCAGATTCAATGGGCTCCTCCCAATTCCCTCTTGGACCTCTTTGTCCAATGGCCAAACCCGTTCAACCATCCCAAAGTCTCTTTCCTATGGAAGGTTTACCTCCATCATTTTCTATGGCAAATTTGGTTAGAAAGAAACCACAGAATCTTCTCCATCTTGTCTAACGACCCTGTGTCCACAACTACCAAAGCCATCACCTATGCTGCTAAAAATTCCCATTTACTTTCTTGTCCCAATCTTCCTAGTTGTAGCTTTGAAGTTGAGATTCTCCGATTCTTGAATATTCCCATCCCTTCTAATGTGACCCCTCCCCTACCCCATCCCAGAAAGAAGGCTCATTGGAGACCACCCTCGGAAGGATGGCTGAAGCTAAACTTTGATGGTGCATCCAAAGGGAATCCAGGTTTAGCAAGAGCGGGCGGGGTTGTCAGGAACCACAAAGGTGAAGTTGTCATAGCTTTTTTTGAGAACCTGGATCACCAAACGAATAATGTGGCTGAAGCTTGGGCATTATGGTGAAGTATGCATCTCATCAGGGATTCCAAAATCAATCTCCAAATCGAAGGGGACTCCCTCAATATCATTGGGTACATTAATAGTGATAAAAGTCCACCATGGAATATTCGCTCCCTGATCCAGGAAACCAGGATCCTCATTGGTCAACAAAATCAGGTCATGGCTGCTCACGTGTACCGTGAAGCCAACAAGCTTGTTGACGGTCTCACAAATCTGGGAATCACCCAACCGACCATCTCCATTTGGTGCAATTTGATCCCGCAAAGTGTTCTTCACATAGCATCAACGGATTGGCCGAGATAGACCAGGTGCCTTTAATTCTCTCTTCGTTACCCCATGGTTTTCCTAATTATTGTTTTGTAGGTCTCATGGTGCAAAATTCCTCGAGCAATTTTTTTGATCCATGTGCCCCCTCTCTCTCATTTGATTGGCCACCCACCTGGCCCATCCGATCATGATTTTTGAACTTGGTTTCACTTTTCAAACTGCATCAGAGTTCAAGGCAATTTGTGCAGTCCCGACCATGATTGCACCAAAGCCACCTCACCTAAATTTTTGCCTAGCCTCACTGTCCCTAAGTGCCACTGGCGTTATATCTCCACCCATGTGGATATCCGTTCGAGGCCCTCCACCAATCCCCAATCCCATTTCCATCATATCCACCTCCTCACCTGTTGTCACCCCTGGGTTACCGGCATGAGTAATGTCTCGCATAACGCTTATTTAAGTTGGAGGTGGTCTACCATGCAGTCCTACGTTCTTCATTTTTGCCACCCCAACCCCCTATCTAGCCTCCCTACTGCCATCCTTAGGCCCCTTGTTTCCACCACCATGGCCTTTATCGAGCCTAGCAACCTTCAACTCGACACCCTTTCGGCCTCCTTCCTGCAATCGCAAGGAGGCTTATTCCTTTTCTATCCAAATTCAAGGGTGTCGAGGTAGACATTACCATTGATTTTGTTAAATCTTGGTCGAATGGCCATGTTTTTGTGTGCAACATTCACTTCAAGGTAACAACAGAGCTAATCGTAGAAGTGTTTGGCCTTCCTCTGATGGGGTGCTTGGTCTAGTGAGACAAGCATAATTGGGACCAGGAGCTCGATGGGTTCCCCAATTATCAAGAGTTTAAGTGGATCGGAGTCACCCTCGACCGTGAATCCCTCCCCTCACCGTGGCCTATCATCATTATCCCTCTACTCTAGTACCTCACCTGCGATGACCCTTCCAAGCCTTTATCCAGCTTTCATCTTGCCTTGGTGAATCACTTACGAGGGTTCAAGCCTATGAATATCCCAGCTTTCCTCCACTGTTCCATCCGGCTCTCTATTCTCAACGCCCGCAAAAAGAATTCGACTCCCACCCATCAAGGGTTGTTTGCAGTCATCTTCCACCATGTCGTCGCCTCCACCCCGTCGCCCATTTTGGCCACCCCCTCCATTCCAACCCTCCCCATCCCTTGTCCACTCACAGTCCTTCCCACTCCCTGTCCAGTGAGCCTCTAGTTAGCGATGAACCCCAAGAATTCCAAACTCCTACTTCTAAAAAGGGTTCCCCGGCTGTTGAGACTCCCTCTTCCATCAAACCCCTTGCCGCGAGTGGGAGTAAACCAACATCAGCTAAGCGGAAACCTAAGGTTGAAGAGAGCTCTACTCATGTTCGAAGGTCATCCAGGGTTAAAAAATCCAAGGTGGAGTCTAGTCAGAATTCCCCTGTCCACATCTCTGAGGATAATAGCGGGAATTCGAACCCTGATGTTGCAATTTCCAATAGAATTTCGAGAATGTTCCTCAAAAGCTTCATTTCGACTTTCGACAACACTAGTGCAGCCTTGAAGCAGTCCCTCCAGCAGAACACAATCAACACCAAGGAGGACTCCCCGAAAGTTGAGCTTCACTAATCATCCAAAGCTAGTCTCTGGGTTCGTGTTTTTTGATGCTACTGTTTCGGGGTTTTTTGTTTGTTTTGTTTTTTGATTCTAGAATTTCTAATAGACATTGCTATTTCTTCTCTGTATTTTCTAAGTCTGTTAATTTTCCTTTCCTAAGATGGCCCCTGCGTGGGTTTTGGTTAGTTTTCTATCGGAATGTAGTCTTTGTGGTCATTTACCCCTGCGTGGGCAGTTTTGCTATTGTAACTGGTTCTGTCATCCCCTGCGTGGGAAATTTTGGTCCTATCATCCCCTACGTGGGAAATTTGGTTTTGTTTACAGCTGTCTTCCCTGGTATGGGATACTTCAGTAGTATTTTCCCTATATCTATCAAAGTCTCTTGTATATCTGGGATTGGGACCCAACCAAAACCCGTATAATAGAACCATCCAATTACCAAAAAAAAAAATATGTGATCTAATATGTTTTCCAAAAAAAAATCTTATAACTATAATAATGGTAGAGAGGATGGGATGATAGTGGTGTTCAAGTATTTTAGATTTGGAATTTTACACCTATATTTATTTTAATTTATTGCTTATATAACTTTAAAATTATAGTGGCAGTAGTGAATTAATTAGGAATGGTCTTTTAGGACTTCCTTCCTTGTATACTTCATACATGAATTTTTATCCTTTTTTATAGAAGGCAAAAATTATTCTCTATCCATAGAAAATGTACATGTTGCATTGGTTACCCTTTCAAAAAAAATATTTTAGTTAGACAATGATATTTAAATTTGTTTGGTTCCATCACTATTTAATTTTTTTATCCTACAATAGTGAAAGATAATGAAGCTAGTTTTGTATTTTTGTTAAAAGGTCAAATTTAAATAAACAAACTTACCATATTTCTTTAAATTTTGTGATAATGATATTATTCAACTTAATTGTATCTATGTTTAGGTTAAGGGAGGGATTGGGTGGTGGGGAGGAATACTAGGTCTATTTATGACTTTCTCTAGTCAATAGGCCATATATCAACAACCTAACAAAAACACTAGTTAATGGTATATATATCATTTTTAAAATGTTTCCCTATACTTTAAACCTACTGCAATAATGTATATTCTAGAAACAAAGACTCTTACATTGAAAATTTTAATTCTACTCTAACATATTACATACACTTAAAGGTCTAGAAAGCAAGTTATCTCTAATGTTGTTATTTTTGTACATCATTCTCACTCCTAAATCTCTCTTAATACCTACATCAAAGACCCTAAAATCACCAACCTCTAGGACTATACAACCTTAATGTTAATATAAATTTAATCCTAGATAAGAATTACCATCATGCATAAAGGCCATGGTACTTGATTAAGAATAATTGCCTAGGATTTAGGTTGCATGGTATCACCTTCCAATATGTCTAAATAAAATACATCCATGTGGAGACCACATTAGCCAAAATTTTCCAAGACTGGCTAAAATTAATCTTTGGAATGACATTATCATAGACTTGTCAAATCCATCACTTGGGTCATTAAATGTATGTCATGATGTAATCCTAATTAATATAGTATCAAATGGGATCATCCCTTGACTAATTAGTTGTATTAGCATTTATTGTTTCCTAATCTCACTTTATCTCTAATGGTCAAGGTTGCAAGGTTAGTCCTTATATTTATTTCTAACCAGTATATGCTTGGCCTTCAATGAGAAAATCTATATATGTGCTCATGTGAAACTTGTAAAATTATCAAGTAAATTTATAATTCATCCATGTGCAGAGTATTGAGAAATATCCTCATAAGCTTTTCCTCTTATACAGTGCAATAAAAGAAGGAAAAGAAGAAGAAATTCAAATAAAAGATTAGTTGTTGTCTTTTATATAATCTATATCACATATAGAAGATTGTGCCTCTAAGCATTCCTCATTTGTTGGTAAATTATGATGATTCAAACAACTCATAATTCCCTTCATAACTAAACCACAAGTAGGTAGATGAGAACTCACACATTGTCATAATCAAAACCATAGAATAAATATGACAAATGTTTCTTTCAACTAGAACAATTCATTGGCATGGTATTCAACATTATGTATAGTAAGGAATCACTACGGGTGATAAAAATCAACATATTCATAGTTGTGTAGTGAGATTTATTCATGAGAACCATGACATTGAGGGAATTTAACTGTCTTTGAAGGAATTATACCATTTAAAAAATTATCTAGGCAGAACCTTCTTCATGAAGTGATCTTATAAGTCACGAGTAAACCTAGGTTTTTTATGTTATATTTGAGATTATATTGAAGCATGGTGAATATATATCCCTTGAAAACACAATGAACAAAACACTAAAATAGAATACATCATATTGAAGTTTAAATTTCCCTACATTTTATGTGCATGATATTACCCTCCTTAGTCAACTAGGACTAATGCGATAACCTAGACAGTTAGAAACTTAATGTAGTGTGATAAATTGAAGAAAAAAACCTATGGAAGAGGGTAATAAAAGTGTTAAGTTTTATTGGACTAGATTTAAGTACATGGATGGCATGGTAGGGATCTCCCAAGTCTCAATATAGAGATAAGTAAGGATAAAAATAAAAGTAAATGAAATGAAAAAATAAGTATTAGTATTGGATAGGAGACTATTAAATAAATCATGGTTAATAAACAATAATATATTTGGAAAAAAATTAGTTTAAAACATGGTTTCAAATAGAATTAGACCAAAATTATCCTAAAGAATAAAAAATAATATTTTACTATAAAGTGGAAAGTGGATGTCAGTTAGGGTGGAATTGAGATTGATATAATATCATTAGAAAATTAAAAATTTGGTGAAAAAGGGTTTGGACAAGAGACTAAGGGGAGGGAAAATTATATGTGTGTGTGTGTGTGTGTGTGTGTGTGTTGTAGACATGGAAAATTGACCCACCCAAATGAGTCATTTTCCCTTAGATTTCCTTGGGAGGCTCTCAAAATTTCTAAATGTAACTTTGGCCCCTTTTTCTTGTGTTTTTGCTTTGTTTTTCTTAACCTTGACCGAATCCATGCTCGATAAATTATAGGGCAAGAATTTAGTAAATTTAAGCTTTTATCTTAAAAGGTCTAAATTTTGGGCTGACCTCTTGTGGCATCAGCTTGGCCAAGGTTCCCACCTCTTTAGCCCTCCAAACCCTCTATAAATAAGATGGATTGGATCCATTTGTTAGAGATATACTTTTTTTAACACATCTTGATGTTAGTGATCTCTTACACAATCTGCATCTAGTGCTCTTGGTGCTTTGGTGTTTTGCTTTTTGGTGTGCTCTTTGTGATTTGCAAGTGGAGGAGCCTTGACGACAAACTTGTCTTCTTAGAGGAGGAGAGGTCTTCTGCCTTTGCTCTTGCTTCTTCCATAAGCTTATCAGGTTGTTCCTTCACATTCACTAGTCTCTTTAGTCATTTTGTTTTATATTTTAGTTGCATTTTTGTCTTTGTTTTGGATATTTAAACCCTCTTATGCGAATTTGCACCCCATCTGCTACAAGGTATGGATTTGGTAAAAACTTTGTTTTTGCATGTTAGGCATTTTGTTTCCATTTTCCATTTGTTTATTGAATCCATTCTAGGTAATCTAGAGGGCACAAATTTAATCTATATAGGCTTTGGGGTGTATTTTCATCCCCAAACCCTTGAGATTTCCTCAATGAACATTATATTTCATGTAAAAAAGGTTACATTTATAGTTCTTTGGAAGAACTAGATAATAGCACATTATGGTTGCAAAAGACTATTCTCATGGGAGTTCTAACTTAATCTAGATGACTCATTCACTATTTTTAGTAAACTCTAACTTATTTTGCTATATGCCCTCAAAGCTAAACTAACCACTAACTTAGCAAAAGCTAATCTAAAGATTAAATTAATACTTAGATATTTAGGACAATGTTGAATATTCCAACATTCTCCCCCTTGATGCTAAAGACACTCATGCAAGAGTTCTTTAAGCATCACAGAGTTGGAAGAAAATATTTCTCTTACGTTTCCTCCAATATTGAATCAAGAAATCAGAATTTGCAAAATACTTGTGGTGGCACTCCTTCCACTCTTTATGTGGGATTTCCTACAAATGCTTGAGTGCCTTCTTTTGTTGATTAGCTCCCCCTTCAACAAAAGTATCTCCTCTTGTGATTTTCAGCAACCACTCTCTTACATATTTATCATTATGGTCTTTAAACCATGCTCTCACATTTTGATCTTCTTTTACATCTTCAACACTAAACAATACTCCACATGAGTATTTACAATTAATCATCTCACATAGATGATTATACCATACAACTCTTTCACATATTTTCACACAAAAAATCACAACAAATATGGCCATATAATGACCAACTACATATGCAACATAAAGTTGCTCCTCACACAAATATTCTCTCAAAACAATGACTTTACAAGAATCCTTCTCCCAAGGAATTTTGAACACATCATTTTGATCCATGTGACCCAAGTTCTCCATCACTGTATTCTCTCCAAGAAGACTCTTCATCAAAGTTGTCTCAATGAGACAATCGCCTTTCTTTTCATTCCTGCTCACAAAAAACAAATCATTAATCATAAAAACATTACCTTTAGTATGAGTAGATTTGGTGCTTCCCATAAAGCTATTTTGTAGCAGTTCTCCTTCATTGTATGGTGCTTCAAGATCAACCATCAACTCTTCACTAAGAGTTCTCCTCCTTTGTTCAATCCATGTTGGTGTGTTGAAACACCATTCATTCAAGCAATCATACATAGTTGCCTTTTCAAGACAACTCTCTTTCTGCAATGTAGTCACTCCAAGTGAGTGATCTTCATCCATGAGTGATGTTTCCTTTGCCATTACGACAAGAAAATCAGCAATCTCATTTCCATTTTTTGTTTCTATCCCATTTGCCCTCTCACTTTCCATATACCAAATGAGAGAGTCTTGTGTGTTCTTTTCTTCACACAACACATCCTTCACCCTTGATGAGTGATCTTCAAACAAGAAGCCTATCACTTCCATCTCCTCTTCATCAAACTTTTCTTGTGGATCAACATCCCACATCACTTCATTTGTTCTTTCAAGAGAGCACACATCCATTCCAATTGAATGGTCTTCAAGCCAATGATCATCCATGAACATTGCTTCTCCATCATCATCTTCTTTATTCTCCTTCATGAGAATTGTAGATGCATTCTCCATAATACACTCTTCATTTATCTCCTCCATGAGACATTCTTCATCATACATTTCACTTTGATGGTCTTCAAGCAAGGAACACTCCAATGTGAGTGTTTCTCTTCCTTCATCTTCAAAGTCTTCTTCCACTTTTGAGTGGTCTTCACTACAAGGTCCTTGAGCAATTGTATCTCCATTGAGACATCCATCCTCTTTGCTATCAATGTGAATGCTTTCCAAGCATGCCATTCCTGCAAAAAAATTATTAGTACAATTTTTCTTTTCATATTTTTCTCCTCCTAAAAGAAATAATTGACTATTACAATTTTCCATGCCATTACAAGACATGTCTGCAACTATGGGTGTCTCACAATAACTCTCTCCAATGAGAGCTATACAAGGCTCCTTCGCCTTCTCATCCTCTTCTCCATGAAGGGGTTCCTCATCTTCGTCTCTCTTCTCTTCAAGAAGTTCATCATCACTCTTTTCTTCAAACATGTCTTCCTCTTCAAGGAATAATTCACCATCATAAGAATGTATGTCTTCATATGAGTCTTGAAAAGACTCTTCAAAAACTCCTTCAAAAGGATCTAATTCAGAAACTTCTTCAAGGAAGCAAGGCTCCTCCTTGATTAAACAATCTTCATGATTGTCACACATGGCTTTATGGGTGTCCTCATCAAACCCATAAGCATCCTTCAATACTTTCCATGCCATTGTAGCTGATCTACAATTGGCTATGAGAGGAAAAAACATTCTTTTCCATTCCTCTCCTCAAATCCATAAGAGCTAAGCAATTTGCATATTGCTGCTCCTTCTTCTCTTTTCTCTCCTCACCTTGTAGCTTGCTCCAAGAGGGTTCCTCATAGCCTTCTTGAACTATATCCCATAAGTCTTGAGCCTTCAAGAAGGTCTTCATCATTATGCTCCAAATAGCATAATTATCTCCATTGAATTTGGGCACTTCCAATTCTTTATACATGGTGGCCATTCTGCAATCCACCACTCATAAATATTCCACCTAGCTCTCAGCCACTCCTTTCCTGTAGACTTCTGATATACTTATCTAAAAATCCACTAAATTTCAGAAGCAAATTCACACAAATGAGAAATATGTGATCAATTTACTTTTGCCCTTTCTAGATCTTAGAGTGTTTTTGAGACAACTTCAATGTTTTCACATAAATCAATCCATACAACTCCAAAATTTTTGAAAATTAAACTCTGTATTCCTGAGACAATAATCTGAAAACCCTCTAAATTTTGGAAGAAAATTCACAAATGTGAAAAATATGTGATCATTTACTTTTTCCCTTTTTTATCACAATTTCGGATCTAGGATTTTTGAAGAAAAAAATAAATATTCACACAAATCAATCAATACAGATCCAAATGACCTGAAATTTTGTCTGAATTATGATTTTATCTAAATAATATTTCTCCCAAAATTTGAGAAGCAAATACCCTGTATTCCACCTTATACAACCATTTTATTGAAAAACTCAAAATGCTAATAAAATCCACAAATTAGCTCCAAATCACCTAAAATTTTGACAGCATCCTCTTGATACAATTATCTAACAACCCTAAAAATTTCATAATCAAATACCTCAGGATGCATGAGATATTAATGATTTACTCGAGCTCTTCCTTGCAACTCTGTTGAGTGCTGGCCACTTGAGTTTCTCTAACAAAGTGTGTGCTTCAGATCTCTTCACACCACTCTCCATAGGTTTTGATCCGTTTGAGCAAACCTGCTCTGATACCAATTGATATTTCCTCAATGAACATTATATTTCATGTAAAAAATGTTACATTTATAGTTCTTTGGAAGAACTAGATAATAGCACATTATGGTTGCAAAAGACTATTCTCATGGGAGTTCTAACTTAATCTATATGACTCATTCACTATTCTTAGTAAACTCTAACTTATTTTGCTATATGACCTCAAAGCTAAACTAACCACTAACTTAGCAAAATCTAATCTAAATATTAAATTAATACTTAGATATTTAGGACAATGTTGAATATTCCAACAACCCTAGGGTCTCCATTCGTGTGCCTATTGTGTGTTGTTTCGTTTTTGTTTTTGTGTTGTTATATTTTCATCATTATTTTTTCTTGCATTTTTATATCATATTAGCTTGGGGGCAACTATATTATCCCCCAAAACCCTATATTTCAAATTGCACATTCGCTCATCATTGTGTTTATTTTATTTGCATTTTATTCACTATTCCATGCTATATTATTTTGATGTGTTTGTTCCAAAGGTCAAATATCATTTTATTTTTTAATGATCAAATAAAAATACCAAGGGGGCTTGACTGTTGTACCTCCAAGCTCAGTCTGACAATGGCCTAAGCAAGCCCCCAAACACTAATCAATGTTTCTAAAGTTTTGTAAAGCAATTTTATAGGATTTAAAGTTGTTGGATATTCTGGGTGCAAGTTAAAGCTAGGATCAACCATCGATCAGATAAGTGTTCTAATAATATTTTAGGTTGTTTGGTTGCTTTCTAGTTTGTCTTGCATTATTTCTTCATAGCTTATATTATAGAAAGGCTAAACATAGGTGATTGCTTTAATATATACATCAAACATCTCCACCTCAAACTTGGAGTGAGTCCTAAAAGCTGTTCCTAGTGAACCCTTCAATCCCCTATCCCCTAAGTATAGAGAACACAACACACCCCCGCAGTCACCTCGGCTCCTATTGGTTTTAGTCGAGAATCATATGTGGTAGGGCAATATGTATATGTATGTATATATAAATACATACATACATACATACATACATACATACATACATATATATATATATATATATATATATATATATATATATATATATATATATATATATATATATATATATATATATATAATTCCACAATTAAAGAATATCCTATTAAAAGAAGTTATAAGTTTAAAATTTATTGTACACAAGCAATGCTAAAATAGGAAATTAAATGGACAATAAATTGTAATAAAAACTCTAATATCATAGATCAACGATTGCATTATTGACTATGACATGAGAATAGTACTAAGGTCTATTGTCAAACATCAATTATTAATAAATTCAAATGGAAATCACTCTTTTATTTTTTTTTAACTTTTGAATTGCATTCTTAACAAAGATTGAACATTTTATTTGAATCAAATTATAGAATAATCATCTTATTAAATAAAAAATTTATGATTGCAATTTTTAGCTATCATGGATGCCCAACACATCTGATATTAAATCCTAGGTTGTGATAGTTGAACCTAAAGGGACAATATCTTACTTTACATATTTTATATTTAAATATCACCTAGGAGAAGTTGATGATATTATTGTATTCATCAATGAGCATTGACTCCAGATTGGGAGTTTTACTAATAGGACAATTAGATGGGTTCTTAATAATACAAATAGGATAACCATCCATATAATGATAAGATACCTCCTCATAATATTATATAGGTATTATAATCCATCAAAATTTTATGAATGTTTAATATATCATATGCTATAAGGACATGAGGAGTTAAGGTGACCACCCGAGCATGAAAATAACCCTTCACTAAAAAATCTAAGCATTAAAAGTATAATTACAAGTAGATATCTAGAGTAGAAAGAATATATATTTTTCAAAGTCTAAGAAATTGGATCGTCAAAGTTCTTTGGGACTATTGAAATAAATGTGGCAATAGAGTGATTGATTAAAACATATAATTTTTTGTGAATTGATGACCTTTCTAGCATCAATAAGGCTAAGCTTGTGGTCTTGAACTTGTAACATATGTTAGCTATGTGGTGGCAAAGTGATAAGATATTTATTGGATTTTATTACATGTAGGTGACTTTCGGTTAATTCATAGGTATATTGAAATTGTATTATGTCTCCCAAGTTTATATAAAAATGATTTAATATTTCTACAAATTTTAACAAAACACAAAAACTATCACAAAATATAAAAAGAAGTTTACAATTTTTTTGGGAGACATAACCTCCCCTATTGATGAGAACATCATTTCCTTTTGGAAACACATTTAGCTTTGGCTTCAATAGTTAGAAGGAGAGATCCATCAACATGGAAGAACACAAACAAGCTAGAATTGTTGATAGTGGATGGACATACAAGACCATTGGAATAAAGGGACCAATTTAGACTTTAGGTATTGAAAAAGTTTATATGTATATGTATATTATATTATATATATATATATACACACACACACATATTCTAAAATTAAAGAATATCCTATTAAAAGAAGTTATAAGTTCAAAAATTATTGTACACAAGCAATGCTAAAATAGGGATTAAATGGACAACAAATTTTAATAAAAACTCTAATATCATAGATCAATGATTGCATTAATGACTATGACATGATAATAGTACTAAGGTCTATTGTCAAACATCAATAATTAATAAATTCAAATGGAAATCACTCTTGTATTTTTTTTTACTTTTGAATTGCATTCTTAACAAAGATTAAACATTTTATTTGAATCAAATTATAGAATAATCATCTTATTAAAAAAAAATGATTGCTATTTTTAGCTATCATGGATACCCAACACATCTAGTATTAGAGCCTAGGTTGTGATAGTTGAACCTAAAGGGACACTATATTAGTTTACATATATCACCTAGGAGAATTTAATGACACTATTGTATTCATCAATGAACATTGACTCTAGATTGAGAGTTTTACTAATAGGACAATTAGATGAGTCAATGTTCTTAATAAGACAAATAGGATACCCCTCCACATAATGATGAGATGCTTCCTCATCATATGATATAGGTATTATAATCCATCAAAATTTTGTGAATGTTTAGTAGATCATATGCTAGAAGGTCATAAGGAGTTAAGGTGACCACCCAAGCATGAAAATAACACTTCAATAAAAAAATCTAAGCATTAAATATCTAATTACAAGTAGAGATCTAGATTATAAAGAATATATATTTTTCAAAGTATAAGAAATTGGACCACTAAAGTTCTTTGGGACTATTAAAATAAATGTGGCAATAGAGTAGTTGATTAAAATAGATATTTTTTGTGAATTTATGACCTTTCTAGAACCAATAAAGCTAAGATTGTGATCTTGAACTTGTAACATACGTTAGCTATGTGGTGGCAAAGTGATCATATCCTTATTGGATTTTATTACATGTAGGTGACTTTGGGGTAGTTCATAGAGAGATTCAAATTGAATCATGTATCCCAAGTTCATATAAAAAGGATTTAATATTTCTACAACTTTTAACAAGAAAAACTATCACATAATATAAAAATAAGTTTACAATTTGTTTGGGAGACATAACCTCCCCTATTGATGAGAACGTCATTTCTTTTTGGAAACACATTTAGCTTTGGTTCCAATAGTTAGGATTCATCAACATGGAAGAACACATACAAGCTATAATTATTGATAGAGGATGGACATACAAGACCATTGGAATAAAGGGACCAATTTAGACTTTAGGGATTGAACAAGTTTAGAGGTCCAAATTGGAGATAACCTAAGATTCAATGAGTTTCTTCATCCATGTAGCGCTATCAGTAGAGACCTCCACAACACATGTAGTAGAGGTCAGAGGGTCCATTATAACATCATCCTCTAAGGTAGTAGGGATGTTTGTAGTAGTTTTCAAAAAGATAATATAACCATGGTAGAGGTAGACCCATATAAAGGACTACAAGATGTGGTCCACTAAGGTCCTAACCACCATAGCAAACATAAACTTACTAGTCTTTAGATCCATAAAAATTCTAAATAGTTCAATTCAAAGTGAACAAAGTGTTGGTCCATACCATAGATGTTATGATTATGGATGCCCTACCTATGGCTTAATAACATGTAAACAAAAATTTATTTATAATCAAATACCACGAACAATACAATGTGTTTACCATGTCCAATAATTGATAGGTTAAGCATCAAGCCATAGTAATAGAGATTGTAGGTATTATTATTAGCCTATGACTATTCTTATACACCCTCAAGTCACATTTTTTTATTAGTTTTTGATTTGGAGATAGACATGGGCTAGCAAAGTAGAATTCATACAACTTATGATAGGTGGTGATGGTTTTATGATCTCAATAAACTATCCAAGGAGTTATGGCATATCGTGAGATTTATTTTGAAAGTTGGTCTACCCATCTAGTCCTATTAGTGGTACAATTATGTTCATATGATGTTATCCTATGCCAAGATAAACTATTAATGAAGAAATCATTATGCCAAGATAGACTATTAATCTAAGAAGGTGTAACATGTCACTAAAATGGGTAAAGGGATCTTAATTTAGGGGTGAATTGAGTGAAATCACTATGAATGATCTTTGAATTATAAATTTAAAGGAGTGTGAGGAAGAAGTGTACATTTAATAGCATAAAAAATTAAGACACCATGCAGAAGGAGAATAAGGATCCTACCTTGGACATGCATCTAGATGTTTTTCCACAGGATTTACAATGATGAGCATTGATATAAGAGTTATACTTTTATATAGAGTTGCTTCTAGGGTCAAAACTAGTGCTAAAGGTATATCAAATATTCACTATATAGTTATATGATTTTGAGGTGTAATTTCAAGAGTTGATAGTTAAAGTATTAATTTATCCCAATATTTCATTGTGGGGTGTGCTTATCACCTTCATAATGAACAAGGATGGGTGGATTCAATTACGTATGGATTAAGGAGCTAAACAAGATTATAATTACGAATTGGTACCTATTTCTCCACATTTATTATCTCTTTGATCAAATATAGGGGTAATGGTGTTCTCTAAGAATGATTTGTTATTAGGATACCATTAGCTTAGAATCAAGGATTCAAAAATCTATAAGATAACCTTACAAACCCATTATGACCATGATGGGCTCATGGTGTTCCATGTGGTATAAAAAATGATCTAATATCATTCATGGGATTGATATGTGCTCTATAAATCTTTAGATAAGTTTATTATAGCACTATTATATGATATTTCAATTTATTCCAAGAATTTCTAGGAGCATGAAGATCACTTTAGGCAAGTTTTATAGTGTTTTCAAGAGTAAAGGAAATATGCCAATTTTTTAAGGTATCAACTTTTTAAATAGATATTCAATATCTTGATTATATGATCTATGGAAAGGGGATTTATATGGATTCAAAAAATATAATATCAATAGTGAAGTATCCATCCCTAACCATTGTGTTAAAGGTATGAATTTACGTGGGTCTCATAGGATACTATTAGATATTTATGAGGTATTTATCCCATATTGTGAACCCTATCACTTCCTTGCAATTAAAAGGAAATAAAATCATGTGGAAACAAAAATGTGAAGTGGTATTATAGTAATTAAAAATATTTCTAACTAGTGTCCCTATCATATCAACGCTTGACCTAAACAAAGTCATATTTTATTTGCATTGATGCATTCATTAAGGGATTAATACAAGTGTTGATGTAGGAAGGGTTGGTAATAGATTACAAATCCAAGAAAACTAAGGATCATGAGCTAAAATATCATGACCATTATTTAGAATTATTAAGAATTAATTATGCCTTAACCATGTAGAGGCATTACCTTTTGGGATAATAGTTCAAATTTAACATTGATAATCATAGTTTAGGATGTTTATTTATGTAGTTGAACCTCAATTATCATTATAAGAGATGGATAGAGTTCTTGTATGTGTATGAATTTTATATCTTGTATATAAATCTCAAGGAGAACAAGGTGGCATATGCCCTTAGTATGATCAAACATTGTTATTTATAATAGTTGTCACACTATGTCTGAAGGAGCAAATAAAAAATGAACTAGATAATAGTGCATGGGTACAACATTTGATGAAAGATTACCAACATATAGGTTCTAAAAGAACCAAGTATAGGGGTTATTAGGTTTGTCCTCATGGGGTACTCAAATTCAATGGTGTTATCGATGTGCCAACCACAAGTGATTTAATATAACTAATGTTGCTAGAATATCACAAGGCACATTATGTTGCACATCATAGGGTTAAGAAGATGCATGTTGACCTAAAAGCTCTTGTTTGGAATAGGAATAAAGAATGATATTGCTACCTTCATTAGAAAAATTCTTAAATGACAAAGGTTTAAGATGGAGCATCAACATCTTAGAGTACTACTTTAACTGAATGACATGCTTGAGTGGAAATAGGATGTAGTTTCAATGTATTTCATACTTAATTACCTCTAATTTATTGGCAACATAATGCAATATTGATGGAGTTAGATAATACGATAAAAGCCACTCATTTCATGCCCACCATATACATATAAATCCAATTATGTGGTTTATATATATATATATATATATATATATATATATATATATATATATATATATATATATATATATATATATATATATATATATATATATATATATATATATATATATATATATATATATATATATATATGTTGATAAGATTTCATAAGTCCCTAGATTTTCTAAAAATTTAATATCAAGTCGAGTCTCCTTGTTTATTCCTACCTTTAGAAAGTATTTTAACAAGACTTGGAATTCAATTAAAATTTAATATAAATTGCCACCCTAAGAATGATGGAAAAATATATAGGGTGAATAGGATGTTAGAGTATATATTGAGGATGTACATAATGGATCAGTAGAATAAATGGAAAATTACCTCATCTTAATGGAATTTGATTATTATAATAGTTATCATGTTTCTATAGGGATGACACCTCACAAGGTTTTATGTGTGCAACCTTGCACAAATACCTTGAGATGGGATCAACTAGGGGTGGTTATTATTGGACTTGATATGCTTTAAAGTCAATAAGTTTATGCAAAACCTAAAACAAGCCCAATATTAACAAAAGAGCTATGCCAATGCCAAACACACTAAGAGAAGGTTCATCCTAGGCAACAAGGCTTTCATTAGAGTAATATCCAACAAGAGTTATTTCAATATGGGTAAAATATCAAATCTTGTAACTCAATTCATGGGTTTTTTTATATCATTGAGAGGATAGGATTGGTTACATATCAACTAGTCCTACCACCTGGTCTACCATGTATTTACAATGTATTCCATATTTTTTTAGTAACATATATTTATTTGATCCTACACATGTTTTGTATTGGTATAGTCTATAATCAAGTCTATATGGTGAGGTTAATGTTGATCGTTATCGAATATTAAATAGTAAAGCTAAACAACTTAGAAAAATATAGTTGTACTACGTATTGGTGTAGTGGGATTGGTACAACAAATGCTCAACCACTAGGGAAGAAATATAGGAATGTAGTGTCTATTTCCACCTCACCTATTTAGAATTCACTTTGTTTCAATAATTTTTTATCAAACTCTTTTTGAATTTCATTTATAGTAGTAGATGATTTTATTATTCATGAAATGATATTGTAGGTAAAAATCAGAGTGATGATATGATATAGATGTTTATTGGTGAAATAAATAAATACCTTAATTGGTGATACATGATTATTGTTTGATTTTGTGTATAAAATTCCATTATATCCTTAAAAATTATCCATAACTATAGTAATGAAACATGCTACTAAAATGCTTATTGTGAAATTAGACTAATGGTAAATGGCATAATGATGTACATGCAATTTACCTTAACCATAACCTTGCAAGGGGTAAATTTTATCTATCGTGTGATTTCATGCATAGAAGGCCACTTGGGGTGTGGTGAAGAGGGGGGAAATTTCTCATGTATTAGATAAACTTCTATTAAACCCCATGTATATGTCATTTCATACATTGATTTGAAAGATAATAAGTTATATACCTTAAAATTATTATTGCTTACAATGTGTTACATTGACCAATTTTCATGTGTCTAGGAGCATGTAAAGATTATTTTATCACAAATTATATTTTGGATTTAAGATTTTTTTATTAGGTTGAAGAAAGGGTTTTGAAAGTATACTCAAACCTTTTACAACCAACTAGGATACAAAATAAAAAGAAGTTCAAAATCCAACACTGATAAGACTAATAAGGATCCATCCAACAAAAAGGGATCCGAATTATGGATCACCAAAAACTCAAAAGCTAACAATAGACAAGACCAATAAACCAAAACTAGGGAAGAAATAAAAATAGAGACCCAATCAGGATCCTTCCTTTGTAGCCTCCTCTTCATGGTTTTCCAGCACAACACTGGAACCTGAATTAGCAATATTTTTCCTAAGATCTCCCAGGTGAAGAGCAACCTCATAAACATAGTTTTCTATCATATTGTTGACCCTGTGCATGGAGTTAATGAGGTTATTCAAGCTTAGAAAATTATTCATTAGAATCAATTGAGAATCTAGAGGCCCAACTATATTTTTCTTCCTTGTCAAGGAATCATTGCACTTCTTAACCTTCTTCAAGGGATAAGTTTGAAATTTATTTTTTATTAAAGATATTGGGACAAATTTCTAGGAATCCTATGAGTTCTAATATAACATTAATTTAATGGAAGTACCATATTCTTTCTTAGCTTTTAAATATAGGCATTTAGAACACCTATGAGTCTCCAATTTTCCTCTAGATCCTACAACTAGCTCCACCCCATGACCAGGTTCCTTATTGACCATAACTTATCCTTTCAATTATTTAGAACTACCAAGCTCCTTCCCTCATTCCATTGAAGGGATGAAGTCTAAGGATGCTTTAGAATCTTCCCCAAAGTGTTGGAGTGCCTCATCAAATCCTTTCTAGCATTACTCTAAGTATTTGGGGTTCTTTTTAGATTTTGAGGGACTTTTGTAATCCATACCAAGGCTCGCCACCCCATCTTGACCACATTTCTTAGCCATATCCATGAATAAGATCTTGAGCAATCCCTGGTATAGTGGGATAAATTATTTCCCTTTTTTAACTCGCTTCATAGTCTTCTCAACTAACCTAAAGAGGAAGGTTGGGATATTCATATTTTTCCTACATCAAAGATAATTGAGGAACGTCATGTGAAAGCTTTTGACTACATAAAAATACTCATCCAACATAAATAATTGCATAATTATGAGGACCATCCTATCCCAAGGACTAGGGAGATATTCATGGAGAACACCATTTTGGAACTTATCTGGATTTTGACATTTACCCTATAAAATTTTCAAGTTTTTCACCAAAGAGTGCTTCTTCCTATTGATACATTCACCTAATGTAGCCAAGCCAAAAACTTTAGCAATGAGCACAATGCTAATGGTGAATTCAAATCCTTTGGCCTTGAAATTTCCCTCATCCCACAAGTAAGCTAGATCCATAAAGAACTCTTTATCAGGACCACTAAATTTAATTAGGAAGTTCAAGAAACCACCTTTGTTAAAAATCTCCCAGATATCTTTTTCCAATGTTAAAGCTATTGGTTCCAATTACCACTCTTCATCCCCCATATTTTGCCTTAAAAACTTTGTACAACACTCATTGCACCAAAAATATGGAATAGTGAATAATGAAGATGAGAATTTATAAAATTGGAGGTGGCAAAATATTTTACTCCACATGAAGTTAAGCATATGTTCATGCATACCACACAATAATTTCTTTTCATTATACATTCAATTGGGTCCTTGAATATGGAAATTCTTTTTTCCTAAGCCATCTTGCTATCCCACCTCCTCCAAATTTTCCTCAAGGAAAGTACCAATCTACAATATAAAAAATTATTAGAAGACATGATCCCAAAGGTTCCATAGAGAATCGAGGTAAACATTTTCCATTTCCAATAATAAGTGAATAAAAGGAGGGTGGGGTCCATTATATTCCAACTCGTCACTTTGAAATTCCTATTCCCCTTTTTGCAAACACAATAAAAAAGAAAATATTATTTTGATAACTCCCCATATGGAAACAATATCATAATTATTATAGGGAGAAACAACCTCCATCCTTGAGTCTCTCCAAAGGGTATCCTCAGGGGGATTGCAAGATCTAAAATCAATAGGATGTATCATTTTATTCCTCAAAGGTGATATGAGTGAGATCCTATAGGAACCTCTCCCTCCAAACTGTAAGGGCTTCTTGATGGATATCAAGATTTACCATGGAATATGCCACCCTATTTCCTTCCCTGTGCACATGTTTGATCTGGGAACACTCTAGAAGTTGAATACTTCATTTTGCTTCCTCCATGAAGTCTTCAATACTCCAGCTAGGATTTTGAGATCCCTTCATGGTATTGACTATATTTAGATAATATCCTTCTATAATTACCTTCTTGTTATTCATCATTTTCAAAGGTTTATCTCCTTGAAAAAGTGCTCTTGCTTCAGCAAAGTGGCTCATTTGAATACCCAAGTTTTCTACAAAAGCAAGAAGAATTTTACCTTTATCATTTTTATTACTCTCCTCACCCTTGAGATTCCAATATTTTCCTTAGAAACCCCTTAAAAATTAAGCCCTATCCACCTTGGATGTGGGGAAATCCATCTGGCCTGGAATTGGTTAGTCTTACCAAGTTTTGTCATCTAAATCTTTCTCTTATGAAGGACAAGATTACTTACAATTAGAGTCTCAGACTCACTTTTCCATTCATTATTTAAGGGAATTATGGAGATAATTTTTATCATAGCATCAATGATTCTAATTCCTAGAGACTCATGATCTATTTTCACATTCTTAAAATCTTTGTTATTACATTCGTTCCAAACCCCCAATAGGTAATGAGGATAACTCAAATTCCATAGGGTACACAGTGTATTACTTTAGAATGGAGGGTTCTATTGGAAGCACATATCAATAATTTTGTTAGAAGTTACCCAGGAAACTTCAAATATCTTATAAGAGAATTAAACACCTTGTGGAAGAAGGTTCAATCCAAAAAAAGATGATGAATGTATTTGCACTTGACTTCACATAGGTATCATCTATTTGGAATGGCTATTCCTCTTTTCTAGAGGTTATCAATTGTAATATTATTTTGAAAAACCAACCATAAGAAGAAGTTGATTTTTGAAGTGATATTTTTTAACCAAACTCGATTTACTAGGATCCATCCCCCATGCTCATCCTTTTCCAGGTAGTAAGACGATTTGACTGAGAATAGACTACTTTTATCCACCTTCTAAATCAAAGAATCTTCTACATCATAGTTCTTAATATATTGGGATCTTAACATTTTGGAGAGCTCTCTCATGGCATGCTCCCCTCTGGGATCTAATCCTAAGATGTGGATAGGCTTCCAATCTTTCTTCCTTCTATCCCTTCTATACAGTCCAAAACTTTGGTTTTGAAGATTTGGGTAGTTATTAGCTCCAGGATCGCCAAGTCAAGATTTTTAATTAGGGGGGTATCTGAGATCCAGTGATCTCTCCAAAAATCAAATTTAGACCCAATGCCCAATTTCTATATAATTCATTTTTGGATTATAATTTTGATCTTAAGGAGGCTATTCTAGAAATTTCATCCATTAGGGGGATTGTGTTCCTCAAGAAAATTTCTTCCTTGTCGGAAGTATTTAGCACTGAGAATATGCACCCATATCGAATTGTCTTGTCCTAGGAGTTTCCATATCTATTTTGACATTAAATATTGGTTCATATATCTCATATTCCTAAACCCAAGACCACCAACCTCTTTATTTGAATAGACCTATTCCCAAGAAACCAAGACGAAACTCTTTTTATCTCCTATTCTAGACCATAGGAAGGCCTTCTAATTTTGCTCAATATTTTGATAGATCTTCATTGACAATTTGAATAAAGACATAAAAAATACCTATTAACTCTTGATGCTTAACTCTTACTGTAAATAACCACATAATCAAATATAAAGTTGCAATATAAAATACTCAAAAACAACAATTATTTATTCAAATATAACTCACAAATAACTTCATAAATAACTCAATATGGACACTAATAAATGCTCTCAAAAATAGTAAACTGATATAGAATAAAGGTCACATATATCCTCACATATGACAATGCTCAGTCACATATATATAATAGATTGAGACTCTTCATATGGAGTACTCTTATCTTAGCCTTCACTCTTCTATGAGACTCTTCACTTTCCTATTCTAAGGACACATGTGCACTCTTACATAATGGAGACTTGTGCACATTTACACTCACCACACTTGCACACTCAATTACATGATACTTGTATATTTTCTACATAATATTACCTTACATAAATTATTTACTCACACTCTAATCTAGAACACACTCCTGATCTAATGATGTACCCAAGGTGGTACAATAGCATGTACCAAATAATGTAATATACTCGAACACCCCTTGTATTACATTATATGGTCTTCATATTTTATCTTCAATACAATCTTCGTCCTGATCTATCTTTGTAAAGAATTGGACCTTGATCTGGTTCTTCTTCCTTTTGATTGTCTTCATATTTTAGTCTTCAATATACCTCTAGTAAATTTATATCTAGAGTCTTAAAATAAGTATCTTCTTTAGGTTCAGTCTTCATCTTGCCTCTCTTGATCTGATTTATTTTCTTTGTCTTTGGATTATGCTTTCATATTGGAATTTCAATATAGTCTATTACAATATGTGCATTTCAAATCTTTTCTTTTTGTTTTTAAAAATCATTTCATCTATTTTCTTGATCAATTGATATAACCATTTGTGTACAATTAAGTTAATTTTGTCTTTGCTTCTTCCATAAGTCTGTAATAAATCTTCTTGACTATCAGTTATTGTTATTTTATCAACATTTTTTGCTACATTTAGAGAATAGTCTTTGAGTTTACTCTCAATATTTCCATTAGTATAATTGTCATCAATTTCTTCCATTGTATATTCTATCATATTGTTAGAATATGTTCTTATAGAATGTACTCTTGTCAAACTATCAATTTGTGATTTTGAGTTCTCAAATATTTCTTTTAACCATTTTAGTATTTCCTTTTCTTCTTTTCTAATTACATTTTCCATATCATTATCCAATGAATTCTTTGATGCAGACATCCTTATAGCTCCCTAATTTTCAAAAATATTTATAGTTGACTTCTCTATGCCTTCCTAGTTTTTGAATAAGAAACTTAAAGATAATTTTCCAACTTTTCTAAGCTCTTGAGTTGAATTCCTTATGTCTCCCTAAGTTTGAATATATTATTACTAAACTCTAAATTTCACAAAACTATTTTGATGTTGAATACCTTATATCTCCCTAATAATCAAACAATAGTTTTTTATGAAGATTTCAATTCTCAAATTTCTAAGTTGAATACCTTTTAACTCCCAAATTATAAATTTATCAATTTTGTAAAATAATATTTGCAAATTTAATATTTCTAATTTGATGTAGAAAACCTTATTTCTCCCAATCTCAAATTATTTACAAATATTAAAATTGACTTTCCAATTGAATAAATTACTTACAAAACTTATAATTTAATTCCCAAAAACTTCAAAATGACTTTTCAATAATATTTAAAACTTTTTAAAAATACCTTTATAAGGTTTTTAGGGTTTTAATATTCTGATTTGAACACTTCTCTCCAATCATTCAATTAATTTTGTAAAACCTTAAACAAATAACCTTATATCTCTTATCTATAACAATAAATCAAAAACCAATTTAAATTACTTTTACCTCCCAAAGTGGCACATGAAATCTGTGGTCAAAGACATTTGACCTCCTCCTAAAAAAAGTAACTCCTCTAATATCCTCCTTTTACAACACTCAGCCAATCCAAATTAGGCTTCTTCAATTGCATGTCATTGGAACTTTATCCCATGCATTTATTGGCATGTAAGAGACATTTCATTCTCCCATAATGTTGGTTAACAATCCTCCTTCCATAAAGACATGTGACACTTGGGATTTTCAAATTTTAATGGTGCTTCTTCCTCCTAAATGTTACATATTTTCTTCACCAAGAAAATTCCACGTATGGACTATTGCAAACATTTTTGAATGATGGCTCTTCTTTCCAAGGTGTTTCAAACTTGTTGTGCACCTTTTGAAAATATTGAATGTTAAACCTACCTTTTCTTATTGTGTTCTCCTCAAACCTCCAATGCTTGACATTTCACTTTCACATGCCCATCATTTGGTCTTATCCGTAAATGAACCTCCTCAATTGCTTCAACATATGGGCTTTGGATGACCTCCTCTCGATGACTGAATACTCTGATCGTGCTTCTAATTTTGACATCTGATATGCCTAATTTGATGCCTGAGACACTCCAAGATCGACACCCTCTTGAGGTGGATTTAGACGCTATGATTCCTCCTTTATTTTCCAACCCTTTCTTTGAATGATTTTCAGCCAGATAATGCAGCTCTTTGAATTAATATTCTGACTACTTTTGACGTCAAAAATAAATATTATCTCCCTTGCTTCTTGGATAGTATTTTCCTTTAATTTTTTCTATGAAATCCCATATCTTACTTGGCTTCAATAGTGCTTGTAAAATATGTACTTCATTGGATATATTTGATGTTTACCAAATAGTATTTACACTATGCTTTTAAATCAATACTTATATCCCTTATTACTCCTTCTTTATGCCATATCTAACTTGCTTTTTTTTGTTATAATACGCAGGTTCAAATATAACAAAGATGCTTTACCTTCAACTTGGAAACATAAAACTTAAAGCTTTCTTTTTTCTGTTTTAAAGACTTGAATATGGTGCTTTCAATACTAGAGATATAATCACTCTTTTCACATAGACAAAATGTACTTTTAATCACCACTTTACAAACCTCTTTTTTTGTTTTCTTCCTCCCTTGCTTTCTTGATAATTTGGATCACCTTTTTGCTATCCAAACTTACTACCCAAACCTGTAAAAATGCAGCTCCTTGTCTTCTCAAAAATGTTGCCCAATAATTCTAAAATTTGCATCTATTATACTCCTCAAAATGTTTTTCAATAACTTCTCTTTATCCTTCCAAATAGCTATCACAAAACACTAAAATTTTCAGCTCTTCTACTTCTTCAAATGCTGCCCAAGATCTGCCTTCCTCTTCTTCAACTTGTTGTCCAAGAAACAATCTCTATCTCCTTCAATTTGCTATCAAAACTTTCTGAAATTTTCAGCTTTAATATTCCTCCAAATGCTGCCCAAAATGTTAACAATTCCTCCTTCAATTAGCTATCCAAAAATGCTTCCAATTCTGCCAAAAAATTATCCAATTCACAGCTCTTCTATCTCCTCCCAATGCTGCCCAAATTTTTTGTCCAAACAACCTTCAAATTCTGTCCCAAAATTTTTTAAATTTCTTCTTCATATTTCAGCCTTCAAATCTTTAATGGCTACCTTCAAAAATATCAATATGTGGCCTCTTCTATCTCAAATTTCTCCTCCAATATCTTGCTGATTTTTGTCTTCAAATTTGGTCTCTTTTGTTGGCCTATTCTTCAATATTCTTAATGTCTTGAAGTCTTCAAAATACTTTCCAAATTTTGAAAAACTTCTTGCCAAATATTTCCTCCTTCAATCAATTTCACAAATCCTTTTGGGCTTGTTGTCGTATGGTGATGATTGTCCCAAATTTGGCGTGATTACCTCTTTTTAGGAGTTTCTTCTTCTTGTAATATTCTACCTCAAACTTTCTTCAAATATTCTTCAATGGCCACTTCTTCAATTCTTCAATAGGGCTTATCTATTCTCCTTCTTTCTGCTTCTAAATTTCAATGGGACCTTTTCCTAGTCCTCCTCAATCTTCTCTCTCAAATCTCCTATCTCCTTTCTCAAATATTCAATAGGACCTCTTTTCTTGGGTCTTCTTTTTCTCAACCTTCAATAGGGCTTCTTTGGCCTCTTTCTTTCTTCTCTCTTCAATCTGCTATGGGACCTCTTCTCTTGGGTCTCCTCAATATTTAATCTTTAGTCTTCAATGGGGTCTCTCTCTTGGGCCTCCTTAATATTCAATTCCTATTCTTTTCCTACAACTCCAAAAAATAATTTTTGCAACAAACTCTTAGGCAACAAATACATACAAATATCCAAAAATCTGAAATCAATAATATTCACTAGTTGTTCTTCAATATAGTGGTAAAAGTCTATGCTGATTTCTAGACTTCACGAGTTATTCTGCAACCCTATGGAAAGACCCTAGCAAAAAGCAACTTGGAATCTTATTTTACCTTCAAGTTTGTTTTCTCTATCAAAATTTTCAATAGGACATCCTTCTTGGGTCTCTTAATTTTGTCAATGTCAAGGTCTATGTTCAAGACCTGAAATTATGTTGTAGATTGCCTTCTATTCAAAATTCGTTCTTGGAATAGGTAAACTCAATCAAAAAAATCAAATAGTGAATTTCCAATCCTCACTAGTTTTTCTTCAACATAGGGGAAATATTATCTTCTATGGTTTTTCTTCTCCAAAGGTAAAATATTGAACTTCATTGGTTTCTCCTTGACCAGTGAAAATGTTTTTAGACTATTTGCAACCTTTAAAAAATGTGTGCAAGGAAAAAACTTTTGTGGCTCTATTAGCTTTTGATTCTTAACTCTTAATGAAAATAACCACAGAATAAAATATAAATTTGCAATATAAAATACTCAATAACAACAATTATTTACTCAAATATAACTCACAAATAACTTCATAAATAACTCATAAAATGAACCCTAATAAATACTCTCAAAAATAGTAAACTGATATAGAATAAAGGTCATATACATCCTCACCTCTTACAATGCTCAGTCACATATATAATAGATTGTGACTCTTCATATGGAGTACTCTTGACCTTCACTCTTCTATGAGACTCTTCACTTTCCTATTCTAAGGACACATGTGCACTCTTACATAATGGATACTTGTGCACATTTACACTCACCACACTTGCACACTCAATTACATGACACTTATGCATTTCTTTCACATTATTACATTACATAAAATATTTACTCACACTCTAATCTAGAACACCTAATCTAATGATGTATCTAAGGTGGTACATTAGCATGTACCAAATAATGTAATATACTCCAACACCAAGATACTTTAAAGAGTAGACTTGACAAGTTGGACTTTTCCTACTTGACTAAGGAGAACCCCCTTCCATCCCACCAATTTCCTTCAGATTCTTTCTAGAACTAGGTTCTATAGATAATATTTAATTTTACCCTTAAAGATGGGTATCCCCATGTAGATTGAGGGGAGATCAACAATCTCACACCTAAGAATCTAAGCAATTTTTTCTTGCCTTCTAGGAGGAGTGTTGAGAAAAAATACTTTACTCTTCAAAAAGTTGTCTTTCTTCCCTATATCTTTCTCATATATGCTCTGGATATTCTTGATTTCTCTAGCTTAAATAATATAGGAGTTTGTGGCTAGGATGGTGTCATAAACAATTTTTTGATGAGAGACTATATTAAGGGATATTACAAGTCGGATTCTATCAATAACCCCTTGGGCAAAGGCAACTTTGATAGTTCTTCCTAATGTTTTTGCCAAGATGATAAAAAAATAGGGGAATAGGGGGTCTCCTTGTTGCAACCCTCTAAAGCTCTTGAAGTACCCTATATCTACTCCATTGAAAATGGTATATAACATTGCCATGGAGATGCATGCTTTGGTAAGATAAATTCAGTCTTAGTGGAAGCTAAATTTGGATATGACTTTAAGCAAGAAATCCTAAGAGACCCTATCATAGGATTTATTCATATCAAACTTGAGGAAGAGACCAACCTTCCCACTCTTATCCACTGAATGAATGAATTCATGAATAGTTATGATGTCATCCAATATTTTCCTACCCATAATAAAATCTCCTTGGTTGGAGTCAATGATAAAGGGTAAAACCACTTTTATTTTATTTTCCATTGCTTTAGTCAAGATTTTGTAGTTACATAGACTAATTGGTCTAAAATATTTAAAGTCTTTAGCTCCTACCACCTTAGGGATGAGAACCAAAAATATTGAATTTACATCTTTTGGGATATGAAAGGTTTTTTGGATTTCAAAAATAGCAGCAACTACTTATTCCCTGATTATGTGCTAAAAATTATGATAAAACAAAGCATGGAATCCATCCGAGCCATGAGTGTTTTCTCCTACCATTGAGAAAATAACATTCTTCACTTTCTCCTCCTTGAAAGGGTGGGTCAAGAAGGTGTTTAATTCTTCTGAAATGAGAGGAAGAATGTTGGAAAGAAGCCTAATATTTCCCTATTTCTCAAGACCCAAGAAAATTTTCAAAAAATCTACCTACTTCAGCTTATATTTCTAGCATGTCCTCAATCATGGAGCCATCAACCTTAACTACTTCCCTAATTTTGTTGAAGCTTCTATGTCTCAACGTGGACACATGAAAGGACTTGGTGTTGTGGTCTCCATCCTTTTGCCAAAGGGCTCTAGATTGTTATCTCTAAAAAGACTCCTCAAATGCCAAAGTGTTGTGATAGTCTACAAGGATTTTTTTTTCCTTTCTCTAGTTTTGGCTATAAGGATACCTCCCTCAATGGAGAATTCAATATCATTTATTTGCTTTTTAGGTCAACCTTTTTGTGAAAAAGGTGCCCAAAGACTCTCCTTGTAGACTAAATTTACATCTACTACCTCATAGATATTATTCCAAACTTAATATTTTAGATATGGTAGTCCAACAATATGATATTTTCTAAGATATTTCAAGTTTTTTTGCAGCATATAATGCACTCATCTCAGTTGGCAAGCTTCCTTTGAAAGTTATAATATCCAATTTCTTGAAGATCCTTCAATAAAGCCAACAAGCCTCACTTATGACTCTATCATCCCATTCATTGGATACTTTGTTGACACCCAAGCCACATCCTGAGCATATTACTGTAGCCATTCCTATACTAGCCTTACGTACTTTGAAACCTAAAGAATTAACAAAGATGCAAGAGCTGAAAGCTATAATCAAGAATTGATATATTGACAAAATTTTGAGAGGACGTTTAAAGACTATCAATAAAGGAGATACCACCACATCACAAAATACCAAGGGACTTCAACCAAAAATACTTCCAGAAATCAAATTGCCATTGTTGGAATCCAATGAGGGAATATCCACGATATAGGAAGGTTATTAGTGCCTAGCCTACAATGATCCACACAATGCTAACACCTGTGTGGTCTATCAGTACCAATACCAATTGGTCATAGCCTAGAAATTAGAAAGACAATCAAAAGGGCTTGAGTGTATGTTGATTGATCTAGATCCAGATCGTATTGTTGGACAGCCTTCATCTTTTGATCCATTCCATATGTTGACTAGATCTAGGAAAGTACCTCTTTCGGCATACCTTAGGAATATTGATGGATTGGAAACCTCCCCTTAGCCTCAAAAGGGCTAGGAAAAGCAACATCCTAAGGAGCAGACCAAGACAAAAACTCCTAAGGCCATCCAAGAAGATTCAAAGGAGCAAAGGTTATGATACCCTTCTATCACTAGGAAATAAAGGTTAGAGGCAAGTTAACAATACCAAAGGAGGATTAAAGAATCATCTCATAAGGAATATAGGATGCTAGAAGTCTATGGATTCAATATTATTGAAGAACTAAAGAGGACCCCTTCAAGGGTTAACATGTACGATGATATTCTGATTCTCGAGTAGATTGATCTATTAAAAGCATCCCTTAATAGTTCATCTAGTTCTAATGAAGGAGCAATATGCAAAATAGATGACATGGAAAAGCATGCCAAATTTTATTATAAATAAATGGCATTTAAAATAAATTTGATATAAGCTAAGTTGTAATATAGCTATTGATTAAAGAAGGAAACAACACAATTTTTTTTTTTGGAAAAGAGCACTAGGTGGTTCACATGCACATTCAAAGGAGTTTTGTATGAATCAAGAGCTCTAAGAGTCAATAAAAAAACTAAGAAAAAATATTCCCTATATTACCATCAATTATTCAACAACCATTAGACTAAGGAAGAGATAATTACTATGATTAAACATGAAGTAAGATAGTGGATTATCATTCTTTTATCGACTCAACTATGCAAAAAAAGTCCTTTCATATTGGATTGCCAAAGAAGAATTTATGAAAGGAAGGACTATGTAGATGAGAGACTTCAATGAATTTTCATATAGAGGAGGTCTATAAAATGAGAGCTTTATTCTTAGTATCTCATGAGCTCCCAAGTAAGGCTTATCTTCGAGTAATTTATCTTCTACCTCCTTAAGCCCTAAAGTTCTCAAGATTTTCCTCCATAGACTCCATGCCCAATAGACAAGGCTACTATATATAGGTTCTTTTATGCTACAAGCAGAAGCCTAGTGTGTAACAATCCATAAAATTGATCTTAAGGAGAGATAATTTTTTTAAGGATTAACTCACAAATAAGATCCAATATTTTTATCAGTAAAAGGTATAACCACATTTTGAGTTCATTATCATTACAGATGACACTCAAGTGGATAGGAGTGGCCAATTTCTTGTACTTTTAGGGTTCACTTTTCTAAACCTCACCATTTAGAAAAGACACCATCAGTGGTCCCTCTACTTTTATTATATAATCACTTGTATAGGACAACTTGACCACAACATATAAAATATCCTTTAAGGCCCATAACACTTAAAGGGGGATGCCCATTTCCTAACCCTACATAAATTTGGTCTATGTAGGATTAATTTGGTATGATGCCTTAGTGATTAGTTAGCTTCACCTCACTGTGAGCTAATACAATTACCATTCACCTAGTAATGATCATGGTCACTCTTACCTCATTGTAAGGTGCCACCACTATATTGTCTTGTGAATGATCCGATGGAATTATCCCATACCAATCCCTCATTAATATTTCTAATCATCACCGCTAGGAATACATCCAAGCCTCATTGCTTAGGATTTTTTCAAGCCTCACTACTTTGGGCCACCCAAGCCTCACCACTTAGTGTGTATCATTCACAAATACCTAGTTATTACCTCATCGTAACTCAACTAGGAATTGGGTTCATCTAGGCTCAAGGGATTACTAATATGGCTCTAATTTCATGCCCAAAAATCCCTTCCCAAACCCAAGAGTCTTAATATTTATAAATATCTCTCCAAAAGGAAATAAAGTGCTATATTAAATCATAATTAAATTCAACATAACACATTGCTAAAGACTAAGAATTTTAAATACTTTTTCAATCACAACTCTAGAATTTAGCATCTTCTTATTTACAAGGGAAGTACAAAATCAACATTAAAGAAAATCATAATCATAATCTATCAATAAATTCTATTATTAACACATCCTTTCCATTTTACAAATAACTAACTCAACATAAAAGAATAACGTTATTTAATCTTCCATTCTTGAACAAATCTCAAAATATATAACAAGAGTATTTTCAAGACATCCTTTCCTCCAAAATATTTGCATAACATAATTTCCAAGTATTTCTCATCATCAATAACATTATCACATATCAACATAAATGATCCTTAGTTTCATATTCTCTTTCAAGATCCTCCTCTTGATAGATATTTTCCCACAAACCTTGAATAAAATTTTAGGTATCAAGACAACTCTTAAATGCATATGCAAGAAAACATACCATAAAGCAAGAGCATACAATATGCAAAGTAATACCATGCAAAAACATTGAGAGAATCCCATACTTCTATCAAACATAGAAACCCCATCCATATCTTGGAAAACATATTAATTATTCCTTCAATTATTAGCTTTCCAATTCCCAAACTTTATAACATAGATTATTAGTTCCCTAATAAACCCATGTTATAAATTTCATATAACAATCATGAATACTTACCAACACATTACTTAGTCCATAAAACAAGGCCTTTAAAAAGATCCTTTAAAAACTATTGATTAATTGACCATTCTAACAAGTTATTAACTCAATAGTAAAAAGCCTTCAAAAATAATAGTTCCCTTCCATAATTAATAAAACTATATATCTATATCTATATATATATATTAAGGAGACCCACTATCTCCTTGTTTGTTTATAATTACGGTTGAAGCCTTGGGAAGAGCAATTTCAATTGCTACTAGAGAAGGTAAATTGGATGAGATTATGCCAGTTTCAACTTTAAATCCGGATTCACATCAACATTTCATAGATGATACAGTTATTGTCACAAAATCCTCCATTCCCCAAGCAAAGGTAATAAGGAACATATTGGGTTTTTATGAGAATTTTGGTGGACAAAGGGTGAATTTTCTCAAAAATAAGGTTTTCTTTATCAATACTCCCATTTTAAGATAGAACAATATTACAAGGATCTTTGGTTGTGAGATTGGAAATATTCTTGCTACCTACTTTGGAATGCCTCTTTTCAGTGGAAGAATGAAAGAGGAAATGTGGAATCTGATAGTTGAAAGATTTTCTAAAAAACTTATAGCTTGGAAGGGTACACTTCTTAGCTAGGCAGGTAAGGCTCAATTGGTCAAATCTACTCTCCAAAGTATTCTAATATACTTTATGTCCCTTTTTAAAATGCCTAGGAAAATTTGGGAAAGAATTGAACAAATTCAAAGGAACTTCCTATGGACTAGAATGGAGGAGAAGAAAAGAATAGCTCTTGTTACTTGGGATAAGGTATGTTCTAGAAATGAGGTGGGAGGCCTAGGTTTTAGGAGAGTAAAATAGGAATGTAAAATAGGAATGGAAAATAGTTACAAACAAAAAAGTAGGATGGATTCAGATCTTTAAAGCAAAGTATATGAGAAATGGAAATAAATTTTTGGTAGAAGAGAATGTAATAAAATGAAATTTCTTCTGGAATAATCTTCAAAAAACTAAACCTCTTCTTCAATAGGGTTAAGATGATATATTGGAAATGGAAGAAAAGTAAACTTCTGGAGAGATAGATAAAAACTTATAACATTGACCTTACCTTTTGCTATTAGCTTTTCTTCTTCTTTTGCCAGATGGTGATGATTAGTTTTGTGTTCTACCTTTTGATTAGTGTCCATTTTCATATTCTTACTTGTCTCTTGGATCACCCCTCCTAATTTTGGAATAACATCCAACCCTGGCATATGTGTGTACAACACCAAGGTATTTTTGGTAGATTCGATATCTTCCCTAGGCTCTAGGTTTTTTGTGGTTCCTACCTTTAATAGGATGTTACTCTTACTCTTATTTTCCCCCATGTTTTTCCTTTGGTTATGAAATATTTTACATCTTATCTTGCGCCTTAGACAAAATATTTTTGAAATAATTAATTTCTTTATTCCTTATATCTTCTTCTTCCTCAATATTTCTTTCATCTGGAATTAAAATTATTTTAATGTGACAAAAATAAAAAAATTGTTGTAACATGATTTTTTTTGTATTTCTCTCCTTCCTTGAGCCATTTTCCCTGGATTTTTTTAACCAATGTGACTCTTCCTTTGTTAATGCAGAATTATCATTAGAAAGTAATTTTTTTCTTTCACATAAATATCATAATCCATTCCATTAGTTTCTACTATCTCTCGTAAATTTTTTAGCTTGGATTCAATTTCTCTCTTTTCTTTAAAAATGTTACCAAATATTTGGCATTCAAAATCTTCATTTACTCTTTTAAACATTTCATCTTTTAAACAAGCCTGTGTACATATGTGATCCTTCAAAATTTACTTCATCCCACCACAACATAACCATTTAGAAGAAATTAGGGTCTTAGAGACATATAGACTAGAAGCAAAATGGCTTTGATGACCAATATTGGGTAAATCACAAGTCAAAAGAATGATTTTTTGATTTGATCCTACTCACAATAAAATATCTAAAGAGATTGTTTACTCTGTTTGCAACCATTTATTGGATAACAACAATCTATCCAATATTTTTGCTATATGATTTTCCCCAATACATCTATTATACCTTGTATATTGAAAACTTTAAGGAATAATATCCCAAAGACCATTTGAATTAATAAATGAAGCAAAATATAATGTTGATTTAGACCATCATGGAATACCACCCT
The DNA here is from genome assembly GCA_028583015.1 of Wollemia nobilis. Lineage (NCBI taxonomy): Eukaryota > Viridiplantae > Streptophyta > Pinopsida > Araucariales > Araucariaceae > Wollemia > Wollemia nobilis. The sequence goes on along the minus strand of JAQPPZ010001560.1, from coordinate 1,754,863 downwards.
TATTTTCTAAAGGAGATAGAATAGCGTTGAAATCACCCCCAAAAATCCATAGATTATAATGAATCATCATTGTATTTGATAAAAATGTCCTAATATCTTTCCAACATCTTTCACAAAGAGTAACTATTATTGGAGCATATACATTTATAACTTCAACTTTGATGTTTTCCTTTTTCCTATAAAATAATCTAGCAACACAATTAATTTTTTCTTCTAACAAATGCCCATCCCATTTGTGTTTGTCCCATATTGTTGCAATACCACTTAAAGCTTCTATAGAAGAAATTGATAGACAATCACCCATTTTCTAAAACTTCTTAAAAGCACCCTTACATTCCTCACTACTTAATTTTATTTCTTTTATTAAAGTAGACTCAAGACTATAATAAGTTATTAATAATTTTTTTGAGGGGTCTTATTCATACCCCTAATATTCTGTGATATCATTTTTATCAACATCACTTTTTATTCTTATTAGTGGTCTTAGTCCCACTTCTTGTTAACAACTATGATATTTCTATTTGGCTTCCCAAATCAATATTCCTTTGAGTTTATTTTTCTCTTTGTTCATGTTTTGATAATCTTCCTCTCATTTTTCCATTCCCACCAACACTCTCATATTCATCAATCTCTTTTATTTTTCTATATTTTTCATAATGAGACATGTTTACTAAAGATTTATGTTGTTCGAAAGAATCCAAAAAGCAAGGAATAGCCTCATTAACACTTTCTTATTTATGTTACCTCCAAAATCCTAAAGTGCATAGATGATCCTCCATAGTTGTTACTTTCTTATGTTGCTTTGGAATCCTTAAATTTCCTTAAATATCCTCCATATGCTTTATTTTTTTATGTTTTTCCTATGATATGATCTCCTTGTTTTACATTGAAGTTTCCCTCATACCCAAATTTTTCATATTTTTCTCCATCATTTTCACTTTGCAATTTCTTGCCATGTGTCTGGTTTAATGATATTTATAACATCAAAATGCAATGTTTTCATAATCCACTTATTGATCCCATTCTTTTGATTCAAATTTAATTCTAATTGATTGTGGTGAAGGTTTCGAAATATCCATGGTAACACATATTTGAGTGTATACAACATGTCTTCTCTACTTAGTAGTTGGTCTCTCCTGGATGAACTCACACTGAGTATTGCCAATATTCTTTAAAACCTCTTATTGATGATTTGATAAGGAAGTATGAAAAACAAAATATACATTGGAAGTCTTTTAATAGTATCTATCTCCACAAAAAAATTCTCACTCCATGGTATTAAATAAAATGCATCTTTGATTCGAGAGGAAGTGCGAGCTAGGAGTGAGTGTGAGCCAAGATTCAGTCACGGTGAAAGAGAGATAAGTTCATCTGAGATGCATCAATGCTTCAAACCCTTACCATGAATGCGTAGAACATCGTTTCTAAAAAATTGCTAAAGCAAATATAAGAACTATTGTGATCCCTGAGGGAGTGCAAGCCATGAGCAAGTGTAAGGTAGGAGAGAGTGCAAATTGGGACAAAGTACAATCCAAGAGGGAGTGCTAGCCAAGAGGAAGTGCAAACCAAGAGCGAGCTCCATTAACTAGTATGGAAGGAAATTCAAATTTAAAATCCCTAATGGGAAGTTAGGATGCCCTAGTTGGAAGTATAGAGGCCCAAGTTGGAGGTAAGTAGAAGAGCGAATACATGGCAAGTTTGATCCAGGTAGTAGATGTTACACCAAAAGTAAGTATCAAGGATGAGATGATTGAGCATGATATAATGGTTCTTAAAAGTAGAGGATTAATATGTAAGTTCCATAGATCATGGGCAGGGTTTTTGGATATTCAAAATTGGATCAAGTGAAAGTGGGGATTAAATTTAAATTACTTTGTGACTTTGCTTCCTAAAGGTTTTTTCCTAATCATATTTTCTAATTTAGAAAATAGGGATAAAATAATGGTTGGTAGCCTACGGTTTAGGGGAAGAGATACACTTTATTTGAGACATTGGAATGAAATTTTTTCTATTGAGACAAAAAATATTAAGAAACTTCCAGTATGGGTTAGGCTTTTTGGACTTCCATATCAACTTATAAATAAGGATGTTTTGAAGAATATTGGAAATACCCTAGGATAATTCATCAAGGAAGAACTAACTACTAAGGAGTGAAAGCATGCTATATATACTTGAATATGTGTTGCTATGGATATTTTAAAACTTTTACCACAATCCATTAAGATAAAATATAAATCAAGAGAATGGGATCAACAAGTAGATTATGAAAATTTCACATTTTGTTGCCACAATTGTTATGAGACTGGACACATGGAAAGAAATTACAAAGTGAAAACTATGAAGAAAGAGATACAAAACTCTAGCAATGAGATCAATTTTAATGTGAAGCAAGAAAAACATACAGTAAAAGAAGCTAGAACATATCAAGGATATTCCACTACAAAAGAAGGGGCAAAGAAATCCTATATACAATATCATTTAACAAGTTCAAAAGAAATCAAAGATGCAAAAGAAGAAGTGGAGATAACTCCTAAAACAAAGATGAAAAAAGAAGTCAATTTTATTCCAGGTAAATCATATTTATTTTCCTCAAGTAGTATAAAATCCTCTCCATGTAATAAAAGTGAAATGGGTGAATATGTTATCCCTTGCACTTTTTGGCTTCAAGAGCAACATAATAAACAAATGAGGATGGAGAAAATCCATAACAATTTATGATTGTTAGGGTAAAATAAGAAGGTAATTGCTACAAAAGAGTATCCTTGCAGTTTACGTTTCTAGGGCAACATAAAGAAGATTGTGCTTTTAATGTTATTCCTTGCACTTCAGATCCTTCAAAACAAGGAAACCTAAAGATGATAAGTCTTACTATGAGCAGTGTGAGAATATTGAAGAGATTGATGAAGATGAAAGTATTGTTGGGAATGAAAAAAAAAAAAAGAGGAAGACCCAAGAAGCACAAATAAAGAGAAAAAGAAACCCAGAGAGATTTTGATATGGAAAAACAAAAGCAAATATCACAAGTGCTAACAAGAAGTGGGGTTAAACCCATAAATACAAACAAAAAATAACAATGAAAATAATATTTTGGAATGTTAGGAGAATTAATAAGAACCTAAAAAAATGTATTAAGAAATTGTGAAGTTCTTATAGACAAGATATTTATAGATATAGAAGCTTGACAACGAATATTTTATTCATTTGCGGTGTAGAATTTCATCTTGACATAATTTAAATTTTAGAAGGCATATGATATAAAAGGATTTGATTATGGAAACTTAGCAGTTTGAGGAAGATGGAGAATATGTTTGATATAAAGGCAAATGAAAAATATCTTTGATAAAAAGGCAAAGTTGGGTATGTTTTAATTAACTTGTTAGAAATGTAATGAGAACAATGTAATGTTTTGTTTTTGTAATGGAAGTGGACAGCAATAGAAGCCGCATATAACTTATTAAAAATAAATAAATAAAATAAAATAAAATGCATCTTTTTCCCTAAACCAAGGGCCTCCATCCATTATTTTATCCCTTATTTCTAAACTATAGAAGATAATGAGGAAAAATCCTTTTGAAAAAAAAAATATTGAGAAACTTGAGTCCAATCCCCACTTCCACTTGATCCAATTTTGAATCTCAGAAAAATTGGCCAGTATCCATTGAAATTACATATTAACTCTATGGTTTTAAGAACCATTATATCATACTCAATCATCTCATCCTTGGTGGCCCGTAATAGAAGCCACATATAACTTATTAAAAATAAATAAATAAAATAAAATAAAATGCATCTTTTTCCCTAAACCAAGGGCCTCCATCCATTATTTTATCCCTTATTTCTAAACTATAGAAGATAATGAGGAAAAATCTTTTTGAAAAAAAAATTATTGAGAAACTTGAGTCCAATCCCCACTTCCACTTGATCCAATTTTGAATCTCATAAAAATTGGCCAGTATCCACTGAAATTACATATTAACTCTATGGTTTTAAGAACCATTATATCATGCTCAATCATCTCATCCTTGATAATCACTTTTAGTGTAGTATCTATTACCTAGATAAGGTTTGCCATAGATTCACTCTTCCTCTTATCACCAACTAGGGCATCCATACTTCCAATTAAGATCCTTATTTCTAACTAGGGCATCCTTGCTTTTAGTAAAGACTTTAAAAAATGACTTTCTTGCCATGTTACCTAGATTTTCTTCACATGAATCTTTTAGTTTTTTAGTTTCTCCTAAGATCTAGAACAAGAAGTGGCACTCGCTCCTTGATTGCACTTTCTACTATCTACTCACACTTCCTACTTGCTCTTGACTTACACTCCTTCTAGCTCTAGTTGTTTTAATTTTTAAAAAATATATAATATTTTCTTATCTAAATAGTCTTCCAAATATTTTTAAGAAATATAAGTTTAGAAATATAGTTTCAAGATAGTAAGTTTTAGATTCTAATACTTGACTAATTTTAATAAAACATGCATAGTTATTTTAAAATGTGGATAGATTTATATTTTACAACTAAACTATTAGCAATTTTTAAGGCATAAAATGCTTCAAAATAAAAAAAAATTTGTTATTTTTATTTCTAAATATTAGCTTAAAATTACAAGGGTGTTAAATTTAGAGGGAGTCGAACATCTATATTATAAAATATTTAAGAAAATAAATTGCAACAAAATAATATACATTAAAAACTAATATTGAACGCCAATAGATCCTTGGTTCAATGGTTGGAACAAATAGTTGATGTGGCCCGCACCAAGGTTCAAATTTTGACGGCATCAAATAGCTCAATATGACTAAGTTGATTTTAAAGAGAAAGACAACTCTTTATAAACCCTACTTAAAAAGAAAAAACTAATATCTATATTATAAAATATTTAAGAAAATAAATTGCAACAAAATAATATACATTAAAAACTAATATTGAACACCAATAGATCCTTGGTTCAATGGTTGGGAAAAATAGTTGATGTGGCCCTGCACCAAGGTTCAAATTTTGATGGCATCAAATAGCTCAATATAACTAAGTCGATTTTAAAGAGAAAGACAACTCTTTTAAAACCCTGCTTAAAAAGAAAAAAAACTAATATTAAACAATCTAAGTTTTTTAATTAATTAGTTACCTCTAATAGAATACTTTTAAAATATATATTTTTCTTAAGAATATTTTTAAAGAATATATTATTTACCACTTTGAAAATGTTTTCTAGTTTTTAGATAAATGTCCTTAATTTTTTTAACTAATTAATTACCTTTAATAGAATACTTTAGAGATATATATTTTTATATTTTTTCTAGGAATATTTCTAAAGAAAAATATTTTTTACCACTTTGGAAAACTAATATTAAACAATCTAAGTTTTTTAATTAATTAGTTACCTCTAATAAAATACTTTAAAAATATATTTTTCCTAACAGTATTTCTAAAAAAATATATTATTTACCACCTTAAAAATGTTTTGTAGTTCTTAGATAAAGGTTCTTAAGTTTTTTAATTAATTAATTACCTCTAATAGAATACTTTAGAGATATATATTCTTTCTAAAGAAAAATATTTTTTACCAAAAATGTTTTCTAGTTCTTAGATAAAGGTCCTTAATTCTTAAATCAAATAGGATATCAACTCATAATAGATCATATGAAATATTAAATTGTTTTTAAAGTTCTTTTAAAAGATACCTTTTAAATAGGAGAATGGCTCCTTTTACATAATTCTTTGGTTGTCAAAATTTATTATAAAACAATTTAGGATGCATGCCCATGAGTTCTAGTTATTCACATTCTCATAAGAATTTATAAGTTATTTAATGGATTATAGGGGATGACAATAATTATTGTATATTGATTTGCATTTTCTTGAAAAAGTAAGTTAATTTAATATTATTTTTTAATATTTTAAATTATAAAAATTATTGTCCGTGAGGGCTAGGTGGATTGGTAAGACGTTGGGCACTTACCAAAAGGAGACCTAGGTTCAAACCTCACGGGCATGCCTACTCTAGAGCAAAGGTAGTAGTCTGACTAGAATCCACTGAGTGTGTGCCAACTTGATGACGACGGTACCAACCTTGAGCCACCGGGGGTATCCCTCACTTTGTGCCATGTTTACCGAGGCAAGGTAGGGGTTATAATGGTAGCTACATGATTTGACGTTACGATCGGAGGCAATGTGATTTGACCTTGTGACCAGTTGTTCAAAAAGGAAAGGCGGTTTTCAAAAAAATAAATTATAAAAATTATAAATTATTAAAAATTTATAAATTTTTTTATTGGAACTAACAATTATATTAAATAAAAGAGGTTACAATAAAAAAATATTTGGAGAGATCACAACTCGGGGTCCAAGGCCATCTACATGATCAAAACCCTAAACAGGGCACCAAAATCAAAGTTCGAGAATAGTTAGAGAATCCAAAATATGAGGTGAAATACAAAACCATCCCTTAAAAGGGTAAACAAACAACTCAACTAAGCACAAAGAGCCACTTTGAGAGGAGGAGGATCATTTTTTGGCCCAAAAGAGCCCAAACCATGAGGATTGTCTATAAGTGAATCGATAGACCAAGAGTTATCAGAAGCAACAATGTTCATCAAAGGAACCATAATACCCCAACCAATGGGAGTAGAATTGATCAAATCTAAAGGTAACAATGGAGCAAAATGATCAATACCAAGAGAAGTAATCGATCGAGGAGGTGGACTAGGGCTCCAACCAGTGCCATGATCAGTCGAGTGATGCATAAGACTCCAACCATGCTATGGAGAGCGTGAACGTGAATGATACCTATTGTGAGATCTGGGAGGAGATCAAGCCCTACTGTGAGCACTGGTAAAACGACCTGAGGCCAGAGAATTTCATCCCCTCGACCTACTATACCAAGGCCTTAGAGAAACTGAGGGACCTTGAGGTAAAGGGAGAGGAAAAATCCTATTGATAATGCATGGAGCCTCATGACAATACTAAAAAACATTCATCAAATGCATCAACTCATGAACCACCTTGAAAGCCTGCAAATGGATCTAAACGGTGATAATAAAAAGCACCATAAAGTTTTCATTTATAGAAAATTGTAAAGAAATTAATTCTCTAAAATAGATAGCAACATTCCTAGCTTTCCATAGCTGAAACAAAATAATTGCAAAAGAAATTCCACTAAGCAACAATATAAGCAGGCCAACAACTAATATCATAAAAAAAATCATCTACTATCTAAAGGTTTAAACAAAGAGTGGGTCCAAGCCAAGGTAGACTACGCACGAGGGAAAAACCAAAATAGATGCTTAAATGTTTCAAAACGACCACAAGCAAGATATTTAGGATTAGGAAAATCAACCCTACTGAGCCTCTCTCCCTTAGGAAGACCTTGATAAATAAGATACCAAAGAAAAAAATACGATCTTAAGTTCAATATTATAATGCCAGATACGGTTCAAACAAGCAATCCAAGTATTGGAGGTAGAGTGAGTCTACCATCTCTCATTAAGCTTGTTAATACCAAAGGAAAAAGGCCTAAGAAGATGATAAAGCAAGGAAGAAGAGTAGTTCTTGAAATGAGTATCTACATTCAGATGCCAATCCCTCCACCAGGAACTCGGGGGTTGAAGGTCGAGCTTATGCAGCATGACATCAGGCATAAGCTCCTAGATCTTAAGAATAAAAGGAAGATCCAAGTTTTAAAGATTAAATTTACGCTTGAGACTAGACCAAGGAATCCAATCCCAAGAATGTACTAAATATTTAATAAAAATGCCTTTGTGAAATAGCCTCAAAGCTTTAACCCCTAGCATATCAACAAGAAGAACCGAAGAGTTAGACAAATTTAGAGACCACCAGATATTCTAAGAATTGAACGAAATACCATTAGGAAAACCATCACCAATCTAGCGAAGATGAGGTCTCGCTGTCTCAAAAGCCCACCAAATACTTTTAACAACAAAGAAACCCTGAATCTTAATCAAGGAAGAAGTAATGATAAGAGTGTTAAGGCTAATATTAGCCCACACTTTACACTCATAAGGTAACCCAGAAGAGATACAATGGTGAATTAAAACCTTCTAGGCTTCAGGACCTTCAATACCTTTAACCACCCACTTAGCACACAAAGAAATGTTTTACTTGTAAATTTCAATGATACCCATCTCGCCCTTATTAGTAGGTGTGCAACAAATATCCCAAGCAACCTGATGAAAACCACACAAATTCATTCCCTTGGCGCAAAGAAAATCCCTAGGGATTTTGGCCAACTTATTATAAGAATTCTTAGAAGAGGCCCAACTAGAGGAATAGTAAACATGGGTGGTAGCAAGAATCTTAGTGCAAACCTGAAATATACCAGTAAGAGAAAGGGGACGCGAGGCCCAATAGGAAATCTTCTTTTCAATTTTGTTAATAACATATTGCTAGAGTTCAGAGGGTGAGCAATCAAAAGAAAATGGAATTCCTAAGAACTTAAAACACTCACCCTATGAAGCCAATGCCACAAGAAATATCTAAGCCAAGCAGATAGAGCAGAAGAAGCAAGGCAAAAACAAAGAGACTTGGACCATTGAATTTCGAAACCAGAGACCTTACAAAAAGTGTCTAGACAAGCCAAAGTAGTCGAAACAAAAATCTCATCCTCATTAATAGTGATAAAAGAATCATTTGCAAAATACCCATTAATAAGCTGAGTGGACATATCAGGCAAAATAATGCCTTTGATCAACCCCTTAGATGCTTGACTAGCAAGAAGATAACCAAAATTTTCATTTGCAAGGATGTAAAGCGAGGGGTCCAAAGGATAGCCCTAGCGAATAGAACAAAACAAACCAAAATCCTCTGACTTATTCCCATTAATAGTAAGATAGGTGAAAGCATCAACAAACAACATATTGATGGTCTTAATAAAAAGGGGCCAAACCTGAGAGCTTTGAGCATTGTAAGAATAAAAGGCCACTCAATACGATCATAAGCTTTCTCAAAGTCAAGCTTAAGGAAAAACAACTTTTATCCAGAGACATGTGCCCATTTTAAATCTTCCTAGACAATAATAAGATTATCTAAGATATAACACCCTTTAATGAAACCCATCTACTCCGATTTGATAATCACAAGAAGAATATTTTAAATACAAAGAGCTAAAGCCTTGGTCAAGATCTTATAAGAAGCATTAGAGTAATAGGTCTCCAACTAGTGATAAGCTCAGTATTGCTCACTTTGGGAATGAACTTAATGTTTCCATGATTGATAATACTATCCAAAGAGTTATTGGTTAACACTTCATTATAGATATTGAGCAGATCAGACCTAGTAAACTTCCAAGTAGATTTATAAAACTTGTAGGGAAAGCCATCAAGACCAGGGAACTTATCATCCGACATAGTCATAAAAGCATTATGAAGCTTAACAAGTGAAAGAGGAGCCTCACACAAATGCTTGTTATAAGCAAACAACTTAGCAGGAACAACATTAAGACATTGCTGAAGTGCTATCTAAAATTCTAGAGAATCGTTTTGCACTTGAACGACAAGCTTATAATGATCCACAAAGGTCAACGTGATATCAGGAAGAGAATTCAACCTATCATGAGAGACTTGAATAACCTTGATCTGGATTCTAGCTTGCTTGGAATGAAGATATTTGAAAAAGGCTTTGGACATATGATCACCCACCCTAAGCTAATGTAGACGAGCCCAAAGCTGAGCTCCCCTGGCTTCATGTCATTCATGGAGCATAATTTGGTGGTGAAAACCAGCAACCCTAGGTTGCAACTGTTGGTCGTACAAATCATTTTCCAACAAAGATAACAAAATTTGTTGATACTCCTTCATGACAGCTAGATGAGCATGTTTTTTGATATGTACCAACTGTTTGCCAAAATATCATATGAAAGAGGTATTATGGACAATCACCTCATTCCACTAAGAAATCCAATTGACATAATGAGAAGGTCAAAGTAATAAATTCCAGATTCTCTTAATTGCAAAAAGCGTGCCAAAGTGTTGTAATAAGAAATATTTAAATAGAAATGATTGCACAAAAAATTGAATTGGCAGCCACTCCACTCAATCTGAAAGGAAATTGAGAAATGATCTGACAACAGGAATTCATCCTAAGATCGTCACAATATTATTATGAAAAAGGAAAAAAATGTTGTTGTGACATCATAACTCGATCAAGGTGCTTACAAACTCTATCATAACAACACAAAAATTGGACCATGTGAACCAAGGCAGAGACGTGCATTTGCATCGACAAAAAAGTGGATAAAAAAGACCCCATATGCACTTAAGAAAAAGTAAGACCTCATGCTCATTGACACACCAACACATCAGGAGCCGTCCAAATTTATCTTCAAAATGCTCAACCATATTAAAGGTACTATAAATAAGCCAATACGCCATTGGAAAGTGATCAATTAGGTACCACCAAAGGGCAAAATGACTAGACCCATCATTATGCGCATAAATGTTGGCAATGCCCACGGTGTTCCCATTAATATTCAACAAAATCCAGATCACATGATGAGAGGGATCCTCATCAAAACCTAACAAACAATCCTCAAAATGAAGGAGATTGAGATAGAAGCACCACCTCGACCATCTTCATGGTAAGTAGTAAAGTGCACAAATGATATTGCAATAAATCTGAGAGAAACATCTAGCAAAAAACCAGAGGTTTTTAACTTCTTGTAAGCAAATAATATTAACATGACCAATAACAAAAATATTTCTTGAGTACTCTCTAAGTCCCCGAACATTCCACGAAAGGAAATTCATGGAGGAAGAATATCGAAGGAGCCATCTCCTAAAGGACTACCCACATTGTCACCAACACCAAGAAACTATTAAACAAAGAGGTTTGAGAAGGGTGAAATAGATCACCAATAGTCGAAGGATGACACTTAGCCTCCTAACCACCCCTCCATGACAACGAGCCATCTCGAGATTGACTATGTGAACGCTTGGAGGGTGGAGGTATTGTTTGTGATTTTCCTTCCTTTGAGGTGGATTTACGCTTCGAATATTTCTTAGCAAGAGGATCTTGAGGAGCCGAGACAGAACACATGAGAATAATAGGAGGTTGAGATGGTGGTTGTATAACCCTATCTTTGCTAGAAAGCATCAATTTAGGGTTTGTCGCCCCCTCTTATTAGATACCACAATCTTATCACCCTCAAAAAAGGGTTTGGTAGGTGCAGGTGCAGCAGGAGAAGCAAGGGCAACCACCAAAGGTTTTTGAGCAACCAACGGACAATCCTTAATACGATGTGAATTAGATTGACACTAAAAGCAAGTATTAGGTAAGTTAAAGTAAACAATTTTTTGCATAAAACACTCTATACCAACCTGAATGTCCACAAATTCTTTGAGATCCTATGCGAGGTCAACCTCAACACAAATTCTCTTATTGGATTGTGCCGAGAAAAACGTTCTTTTTCCTGATAGATCATCAAACCAATGGGTTTGACAATATCAACAATAAATGCCCATAAAAGCAACAGAAGACCAAGAAGTTCAAGTCAAACTGAAACTTTCAAAGCAACTTGTTTCGAAACTCAAAAAATATTCTAAGGAGAATGGACCATCAAAGTATTGCCAACAAACCAGCAACTAGACTTAGCAACCACAATTTGCACTTGTAAAAGTTCTTTAAAGGAAAGCAAAAAAAAACTTCAATAAATTTTTATTTCTTAATACTTTTTACATTCATAAAATAAAATAATAAATTTTAAATGTATATAAATTTTATTAATTAAATTTATATTTTTATAATTATTATTCATTAAAATATACAAATATTAAATATTTTTTAGTTAATTTATAATATTTTAATTAAAAATTATTTATTGAACATAAAACCAGGAAGGACGTTGACCTTTGTTTCTCAAACTATTATTTTTTTGATACATAAAAGAATCGGTAACTTCACTCAGTAACTTCCCTTTATTTTCTATTATCCGGTTTAAATTTTTGGAATTGTCTTTATAACCCCTTACCTCACCTCTCCTACTCCTACTTGACATGAGAAAGACCATGATGGTTTAGTATTGAAACTGTCATCATTGTTGAGTTGGTGTGCATTCAATGGAGTGGCCTTTGTTCTCAAACTATTATTTTTTGATACATAGAGGAATCAGTAACTTCTCTTTATTTTTCATTATCGTGTTTAATTTTTGAAACTGTCTCCGCAACCTACCTCACCTTTCTCACCTTTCTTATTAAGGACTTGACATGAAAAAGATCATCCGTCCTTGAGCTGACTTGAACTCAATGGAGTCAGGACAATCTACTACCTTTACCCAAGAAAAGCTTGCCTCTAAAATTTAAACCTTGAATCTTATTTTAATAAAACCAAAACTTACCAATCCACCTTTAAAATTATTTAAAAAATTATAATTATAAAAGTTGAATATATTATATAAAGAAAGAACACGTTACTGGGTATACGCACGATGCCAAACAAGTAAAGGTCATCTCATCAACAAACTACAAGTCAAAATTAGTTGTTAAAATGAAGTGATATGGACACAAAAGTTTATGGTCAAATTTGTCTTTTACTTTTTAATGGTTAAAAATACATCCGTATCAATGAGGTGCTTTCAATAGAGACATATTTATCTTATTCACATTGCGAAGAGAAGACGACAGTGCCTACCATACGAGTGGTGAGCACTAGAGCCCATAAGTCAAAGATACCCATGGTGATATCACGGAGAGGGTCGTCACTCGTTAGGAAGCAACTTAACAACAAATGTTGAATTTTCATTAGGCATGTGTCATTTTTTTCCCAACCTAACGACCTTGTAAGCAACTTTTCAATGCTACGGCACACTTTTTTATAAATAATTTAGTAGTTAGGGTGTTGGTTTTCTTTCAAAAGATTTTGGTTTAAATTACAATGTAGATACATTGTAACAAAATAAACTGATTAGTAGTTTTTAATCGGGCTAAAATTATTTTATTAACAAAAATAAAAAATAACAAAAAGTTGATGAGTTTTTTCAAACTAACATTTAAAAATAAAATAAAATAATAATTATATTATTTTAGAATAAAATATAATATATTAATTAAAAAAATTGGATTCAAAATCATATTGTTTATGCTAGGTATAGTTATTAAACTATTATCAAGAAAAACTATGTAGTAAAAGTTATGGAAGGTAAGAACCTTTCTATCTAGAAGGTGGATCTTGAATATTGGTCAAGGATTCCTGCCCAAGTTAAATAATCAACAAAATAAAACAAAAAAATCTTATAAAAATTGATTCGGGTACTTTTTGATGGGATTATACTTATAAAATACTCAATTAAAGTATAATTTTCAAGTAACTTATATGTAATATCAAACTCAATGGAGATAATAATAAAAGAAAAAAGAGTTTACCTTGTAAACTTTTACTTATTTGAGAGACATTATTAAAAGCAAAACCTAAAAAAACCTAAAAAAGAAACAAAAAAAAATTGAATTCAAAATCATATTGTTTATGTTAAGTATAATTATTAAACTAGAATTATTAAGAAAAATTATGAACTATTTATATAACAAAAGTTATGAAAAGGAGCTGGTGGTTGAGGTAAGTACCTTCTATCTAGAAGGTGGACCTTCAATATCTGTCCAGGGTTCCTGTTCAAATTGACACCTTTGTCAATGGATAATCAACAAAGTGAAACACGAAAAAATCTTATAAAAATCAATTTGACTCTTCAAATTACTTTATTGTACTTATAAAATATTCAACTAAAATATAATTTTCAAATTATTTATATACCATATTAAACTGTTTTTGAAGATAATAGTAAAAGGGAAAAAAGTTTACGTTGTGAACTTTTATTTGTTTGAGATACATCATTTACACATACATCCACGTTTGTTGGCAATAGAAGCTCCATATAATTTATTAAAAATTAAATAAATAAAATAGAATAAAATTCATTTTTTCTCCTAAATCAAGTGCCTTTATCCATTATTTTATCCTTTATTTATAAACTATAGAAGATAATCAGGAAAATTTCTTTTGAAAGAAAAGTCATTAAGTAATTTGATTCCAATCTCCATTTCACTTGATCTAATTTTGAATCTCATAAAAAATTGACTAGTATTGAACTTACATATTAACCCTATGGTTTTAAGAACCATTATATTATGCTCAATCATCTCATCCTTGATAAATCACTTTTAGTGTAGTATCTATTACAGAGATAAGGTTTGCCATAGATTCACTCTTCCTCTTATCACCAACTAAAACATCCATACTTTCAATTAAGATATTTATTTCTAACCATGACACCCTTGGTTTCACTAAAGACTTAAAAAAATGACTTTCTTACCATGTTACCTAGATATTCTTCACATGAATCCTTTAACTTTTGAGTTTCTCCTAAGATCTAGAACAAGAAGAAGTAGCACTTGCTCCTTGATTGCACTTTCTACTATCTACTGAAACTTCCTACTTGCTTTAAAATTACAAGGGTGTTAAATTTAGAGGGAGCCAAACATCTATATTATAAATTACTTAAGAAAATAAATTGCAACAAAATAAATTATACTAAAAACTAATATTGAACTCCAATGGATCCTTGGTTCAATGGTTGGAACAAATAGTAGATGTAGCCCACACCAAGGTTCAAATTTTGATGACATCAAATAGCTCAATGTGACTAAGTCAATGTAAAAGGGAAAGGACAACTATTTCAAAACCCTACTTAAAAAGAAAAATCTAATATTGAACAATCTAAGATATATATTTTTCCTAAGAATATTTCTAAAGAAAAATATTTTTTACCACCATGAAAATGTTTTTTTTCTTTTTTTTTTTTAATTTAGCAAAAAAACCCCTTGTGGAGCTGCCTTGGTTTGAGAAACCACGACCAGGGGGTTCTACATTGTCAAAATCACCCGGGAGTCGCATTTGGCCCTGATCGCAGTAGCATTATCAACTGGATTTTCGGTACCCAATGTGCATTTGGTAGGGTGGAGATTCGAATCAGGGACCTCCCTTGGAGGATTGCCCTACCCTCTTCAACTCACCTACTAGGTGCAACAAAATGTTTAACAACATGTGGGTGCAACAAAATGTTTTCTAATTCTTAGATAAAGGTCCTTAATTCTTAAATCAATATCGACTCCTAATAGATCACATGAAATATTAAATTATTTTTAAATTTCTTTTAAAAAGTACCTTTTAAATAGGAAAATGGCTCCCTTTACATAATCCTTTGGTTGTCAAAATTTATTATAAAATAATTTAAGATGCATGGCCATGAGTTCTAGTTATCCACATTCTTATAAGAATTTATAATCCTTTGGTTGTCAAAATTTATTATAAAACAATTTAAGATGCATGGCCATGAGTTCTAGTTATCCACATTCTCATAAGAATTTATAAGTTATTTAATGGATCATATGGGATGAAAATAATTATTGCATATTGATTTGCATCTTCTCGAAAAAAATAATTTTATTTAATATTATTCTTTAATATTTTAAATTATAAAAATTATAAATTATTGAAAATTTATAATTTTTTTATTGAAACTAACAATTATATTAAATAAAATAGGTTACAATAAGGTTGAAGAGATCACAGCTTAGGGTCCAAGGCCACCCACATGATCAAAACCCTAAACAGGACACCAAAACCAAAGTTCAAGAACAACTAGAGAAACTAAAATACGAGGCAAAATACAAAACCAACCCTTAAAAGGGTAAACAAACAACTTAACTAAGCACAAGGAGCCACTTCTAGAGGAGAAGGATCATTCTTTGGCCCAAAAGATCCCAAACCATGAGGATTGTCTATAGGAGAATAGATAGACCAAGAGTTATCAGGAGCAACAATGTTCATAAAAGGAACCATAATACCCCAACCAGGGGGAGTAGAATTGATCAAAATTGAAAGTAGCAATGGAGCAAAATAAGAAGGACCGGGATAAGTAATCGATCGAGGAGATGGGCCAGGGCTCCAACCAGTGCCATGATCAACTGAGTGATGCACAGGACTCCAACCATGCTACGGAGAGCGTGAATGCGAACAATGCCTGCTGTGAGATCTGGGATGAGACTGAGCCCTACTGTGAGCACTGGTAGAATGAACTGAGGCCAGAGAACGTCATCCCCTCGACCTATTATACCAAGGCCTTAGAGAAACTAAGGGACCTTGAGGCAAAGGGAGGTCAAGAAAAATCCTACTGATAGTGAATGGAACCTCGTGCCAATACTAAAAAAGATTCATCAAATGTGCCAAATCATGCACCATATTGGAAGCCTACGAATGGATTTGAACGATAACAACATAAAGCACCGTAATCTTTTCATTTATAGAAAACTATAAAGAAATTAAATCTCCAAAATAAATAGCAACATTCCTAGCTTTCCATATCTGAAACAAAATAATCACACGAAATAAATTCCACAAAGCAACAATATAAGCAAGCCAACAACTATTATCACAAAAAAAAATCATCTACCATTTAAAGAAATCTGGTTGAAAAGGTTTAAACAATGGGTGAATCCAAGCCCAAGCAGACTGCGCACAAGGGAAGAACCAAAATAGATGCTTAAATGTTTCAAAATGACCATAAGAAAGACACTTAGAATTAGGAAGACCAGCCCTATTGAGCCTCCCTCCCATAGGAAGACCTTGATAAATAAGAGACCATAGAAAAAAGGTGATCTTAGGTTTAAGATTAGAATGCCAGATACGGTTCAAACAAGAAATCTAAGTATATGAGGTAGAGTGAGTCTACCATATCTCATTAAGATTGTCAATACCAGAGGAAAAATGGACTAAGAAGCTAATAAAGCAAGGAAGAAGAGTAGTTCTTGAAAGGAGTATCTACATTCTAACGTCAATCCCTCCACTAGGTACTCAGGGGCTGAAGGTTAAGCTTATGTAGCATGACATCAGGTATAAGCTCCTAGATATTAAGAATAAAAGAAAGATCCAAGTTTTGAAGATTAAATTTATGCTTGAGGTCAAGCCAAGGAATCCAATCCCAAGAATATACTAAATAATTAATAAAAACACCTTTGTGAAATAGCCTCAAAGCTTTAACCCCTAGCATATCAACAAGAAGAACCGAAGAGTTAGACAAAATAGGATATTGCTAGATATTCTGAGATTTGAATGAAAGACCATTACAAAAACCATCACCAATCCAACGAAGATGAGGTTTCACTATCTCAAAATCCCACCAAATACTTTTAACAATAAAGAAACCCTTAATCTTAATCAGGGAAGAAGTAATGATAAGAGTGTGAATGCCAATATTAGCCCAATATTTACACCCATAAGGTAACCCTAAAGAGATACAATGACGAGTTAAAACATTTTAGGCTTCAGGGCCTTCAATACCTTTAACCACCCACTTAGCACACAAAGAAATGCTTTACCTATAAATGTCAATGATACCCATCCCGCCCTTATCAATAGGCATGCAACAAACATCCCAAGCAACCCGATGAAAACCACATAAATTCTTTCCCTTGGCCCAAAGAAAATCCCTAAGGATTCTGACCAACTTATTATAAGAATTCTTAGAAGGGGCCCAACAAGAGGAATAGTAAACATGGGTGGTAGCAAGAATTTTAGTGCAAACCTGAAATTTACTAGTAAGAGAAAGGGGACGCAAGGCCCAATAGGAAATCTTCTTTTCAATTTTGTCAATAACATATTGGCAGAGTTCAAAGGGCGAGAAATCAAAAGCAAATGGAATTCCTAAGAACTTAAAACACTCACCCCTCTGAATCCAATTCCACGAAAAATATCTAAGCCAAGCAGGTAGAGCAGAAGAAGCAATGTGAAAACAAAGAGACTTAGATCATTGGATGTTGGAACCAAAGGCCTTATAGAAAGAGTTCGGATAAGCCAAAGTAGTCGAAATAGAAATCTTGTCCTCACCAATAGTGAGAAAAGAATCATCTACAAAATACCCATTAATAAGTTGAGTGAACATATCAAGTAAAATAATGCCTTTGATCAACCCCTTAGATGCTTGACTGGAAAGAAAATAACCAAAAGCTTCATCTGCAAGGATGTAAAGCAAGGGGAGAAAAGGACAGTCCTGGCGAATAGAACGAAATAAACCAAAATCCTATGGCTTATTCCCATTAATAGTAAGATAGGCCAAAGCATCAACAAACAACATATTGATGGCCTTAATAAAAAGGGTCCAAACTCGAGAGCTTTGGGCATTGCAAGAATAAAAGACCACTCAATACGATCATAAGCTTTCTCAAAGTCGAGCTTCAGGAAAAACGGCTTTAGGCCAGAGATATGCATCCATTCCAAACCTTCTCAGACAATTATAAGATTATCCAAGATATAACACCTTTTAATGAAACCCATCTACTCTGGTCTAATAATCATAGGAAGAATATTTTGAATACAAAGAGCTAAAGCCTTGACCAAGATCTTATAAGAAAAATTAAGTAGAGTAATAGGTCTTCATCTAGTGATAAGCTCAGGATTACTCGCTTTGGGAATGAACTTAATGTTTCCACAATTGATAATACTACCCAAAGAGTTGTTGGCTAACACTTCATTATAGACATTGAGTAGATCAGGCCTAGTAAACTTCCAAGTGGCTTTATAAAACTCATAGGGAAAGCCATCAAGACCAGGGAACTTATCATCCGACATAGTCATAAGAGCATTATGGAGCTCATCAAGTGAAAGAGGGACCTCACACAAATGTCTGTTATAAGCAGACAACTTAGCAGGAACAACATCAAGACACTGTTGAAGCACCATCTGACGTTCTAGAGAATCTTGTTGCACTTGAAATATAAGCTTATAATGATCCACAAAGATCGACACGATATCAAGAAGAGAAGTCAACCTATCATTAGAGATTTGAATAGCCTTGATCTAGATTTTGGTCTTCCTGGAATGAAGAGATTTGGAAAAGGCTTTGTACAAGCGATCACCCACCCTTAGCCAATGTAGATAAGCCTAAAGTTGAGCCCCATGGCTTCATGTCATTCATGGAGCATAAGTTGGTGGTAAAAACCAACAACCCTAGCTTACAAATACTAGTCGTACAAATCATTTTTCAACAAAGATAAATTTTGTTGATACTCCTTCATGACAACTAGATGAGCATACTTTTTGATATGTACCAACGGTTTGCCAAAATATCATATGAAAGAGGTAGTATGGAAAATTACCTCATTCCACCAAGAAATCCAACTAATAAAATGAGGAGGTCGAGGTAATAAATTCCAGATTATCTTAATCATAAAAATCATACTGGTGTGTTGTAATAAAGAAGCATTTAAATAGAATTGATTGCACAAAAAATTGAATTGGCGACCACTCCACTAAATCTGAAAGGAAATCGAGAAATGATTTGACAACAAGAATTGATCCTAGATCATCATAATCTTATTATTGGCGATAAAGAAGGAAAAAAATGTTGCTTTGATATCATAACTTGATCAAGGTGCTTACAGACTATGTCATACCAACATGAAAATTGAACCACATGAACCAAGGAGGAGGTGTGAATTTGCATAAAGAAAAAGCAGATCAAAAAGACCCAATATGCACTTAAGAAAAAACTAGGCCTCACGCTCAATGGAGCACCAACACATTGGGAGGCATCCATCTTTATCTTCAGCATGCTCAACCATATTAAAGTCACTATAAATAAGCCAATATGCCATTGGCAAGTGATCAACCATGTACCACCAAAGGGCAGAACGACTAGACCCATCATTATATGCATAGATGTTGGTAATTCCCATTAATATTCAATCAGATCACATGATGAGAGGGATACTCGTCAAACCCTAGCAAACAATCCTTAAATTGAAGGAGATTGAGATAGAAGCACCACCCCAACCATCTTCATGGTGAGTAGTGAAATGCACAAATGATCTCGCAATACATATCAGAGAAACATCTAACAAAAAACCAAAGATTTTAACTTCTTGTAAGCAAATATCAACATGGCCTCAAACATTCCATGAAAGGAAATTCATGGAGGAAGAATATCTAAGGAGCCATATCCTAAAGGACTACCCACATTTTTAGCCAACACCAAGAAACTATTAAATATAGAGGTCCGAGAAGGGTGAAATAGATCACCTACAATCGAAGAACGATGCTTAGCATCTTGACCTCCCCTTAGTGACAACGAGGCATATCGAGATGGACTATGTGAACGCTTGGAGGGTGGAGGTATTGTCTGTGATTTTCCTTACTTTGAGGCAGATTTACGCTTCAAAGGTTTCTTAGCAAGAGGAGCCTAAGGAGCTGATACAGAATGCATGAGAACAACAAGAGGCTGAGATGGCAGTTGTATAACCCTATCTTTTCTAGAAAGCATCAACTTAGGGTTGGACACCTCCTATTATTAGAGATCGTGATCCAATCACCCTCAATAAAGAGTTTGGTAGGTTAAAGTGCAGCAAGAGGAGCAAGGACAACCACCAGAGGTTTTTGAGCAACCGACAAACAATTCTTGATACAATACGAATTAGATTGATATCAAAAGCAAGTATTAGGCAAGTTAAAGTAAACAATTTTTTGCATAAAACACTCTATACCAACCTGAATGCCCACAAATTCTTTGATATCCTATACAAGGTCAACCTCAACACAGATTCTCTTATTGGATTGTGCTAAGAAAAATATTTTTCTTCCTAATAGATCATCTAACCAATGGGTTTGACAATATCAACAATAAACACCCATAAGGGTAGTAGAAGATCAAGGAGTTCAAGCCAAACCGAGAATTTCAAGGCAACTTGTTCCAAAACTCAAAAAGGAGTCCAAGGAGAAAGAACCATCAAAGTATTGCGAACAAACCAGCAACTGGACTTAGCAACCACAATTTGCACTTGTAAGAGTTTTTTAAAGGAAAGCAAAGAAAAACCTTCAATAATTATTTTTACTTGATAATAAGGGATTGTACTCGATCCCCCACCCTTGATAAATTACATCTCTCTTCTTTAGAGCTTGAGAGTTTACAAATAGATACACTTCTCATCTCAATTGAGATGCTATAGCTAGAAACCTACATTATTTTATATAAAATGTCTGAATTCTTGATTTTCATTTTCTGGATATTTTCAAATTTTTGTATAAATACAATTACTCTAGAATTTAGCATCTTTCTTGATATTATCCTATAACAACCTTCACAATGCCAAAACTTCACCTCTATTATCTATGCCTTGCATCTTAGTAGAGTAATATTTTCAAAACATTGCACTATCATAGTCCGCTTTACCAAATCTGAATTGCTAGTTTCCTTCCTCATTGAAGTCATAGCCCTTTATTGCTCTTTCCATCGTTTGAATCCTAGTTGAAAAATATTTACAATTTCATTTTTCACGACTTGAAAAATTGTCACTGCCCTTGTTTCAAATGGTTGACTTCACAGGATTGTATCTCCCTCATATTGCTCAAATGCTTGCAGATGATCACTCATTTTAAAGCTATTCAAATTCTACACAAGTTAATTCAAGATCAGCTGAATCAAATAATTCTTCGTGAAGATATGGCTCCTAAAATATGAGACGTTTTTTAGGAAAAAACCCTAATCCTTCGCACTTTGCAATTTCATTTTTTGCAACTTGAAAAATTGTCACTGCCCTTGTTTCAAATGGTTGAATTCACAGGGTCGTATCTCCCTCAATATTGCTCGAATGTTTGCATATGACCACTCGTTTTAAAGCTATTCAAATTCTGCACAAGTTGGTCCAAGAATCAACTAAATCAGATAACTCTTCACGAAGATATGGCTCCTAAAAGATGAGACAATTTAAAAAAAAAATCCTAATCCTTTGCACATTGCAAGTTTATTTTTCTCATTGTAAGTAGCCTTCCACACTCCTTCAACCTTCCCAACCTTTCAGTCAACATCCCAGCCTTCTGTTGCAACTCCTTCAACCGACCTAACCTTCCACACTCCTTCAACCTTATTAGCCTTCCATGTTCCTTCCGCCATCCCAACCTTCCATCCAACATCCCAACCTTTCATTCCACGCTCCTTCAGCCAATCTAGCCTTCCACGCTCCTTCAGCCAACCCAGCCATTCCAACCTTCCACCCAACATCCCAGCCTTTTGTTGTAGCTCCTTCAACCAATCTAGCCTTCCACGCTCCTTCATCCAACCCAGCCTTCCACACTCGTTTAGCCTTGACACTCCAAAGATCAGCTCATCATTCAACTTTCCACGCTCCAACCTCCAACCTTCCACGCTTCTTCAACCTTCAAATTTGTTGATCGTTAAAACACCAAACCATTTGCCAAGTCCCTTAGAGGACAACCCCACCTTCAATAATTTTTTATTTTTTAATAATTTTTACATTAATGAAATAGAATAATAATTTTTAAATGTATATACATTTTATTAATTAAATTTTTATTTGTATAATTATTATTTATTAAAATATAAAAATATTAAATATTTTTTAATTAATTTATAATATTTTAATTAAAAAATATTTTTTGAACTTAAAACCAGGAAGAATGCTGCAACTTTTTCAATTACCCTTTATTTTTTATTACCGGATTTAAACTTTTGAAACTGTCTCTGTAACCCCTACCTCACCTCTCGTTATTAGTGACTTGACATGACAAAGACCATTGATGGTTCAGGATTGAAACTACCTTCTTTAAACTGATATGCACTCAATAAAATTATAACCTTTAAAATTTAGGCCTTTAAATCTTTTATAAAAACCAAAATTTATCAATTCACTCTAAAATTAATTTTCAAACTATTATTACTCACATATTGATATATAAAAGATTATTATTATGAAAGTTTAATCTATTATATAAAGAACACGCTACTAGGTATACGAATGATGCAAAACAAGTAAAGGTCATCTCATCAACAACTACAAGGCAAAATTTGTCGTTGAAATGAGGTGATATGGACACAAATATACAACCGTCTCGTTATTTAAATTTGTGTTTATATCAATGAGGTGTTTTCAATAGAGACATATTTATCTTATTCACATTGTGAAGCAAGAGAAAACGACAGTGCCTACCATATGAGTGGTGAGCACTAAAGCCCATAAGTCAAAGATTCCCATGGTGATATCACAGAGAGGGTCGTCCCTCGTTAGGACGCAACTTGGACCAGGCTAACCTGATACAATGAACAAGGTCTTAAAGTCTAACTTGTTAGGACGCAACTCGAACAAGAAACGTTGAATTTTCATTAGGCATAGGCACGTGTCTTTTTTCCCAACCTAAGAACCATGAAAGGGATATTTTAGTGATTAAGATCTTGGTTTTTAAAGATTTTTAAATTTAAACCATGGTATTGATTAATATTTGATTAATAATTTTTAATCGTTAATGAGTTAAAATTTTTTTATTAATAAAAATAAAAAATAAAAAATTAAAAGATTATGAGTTTATTCAAGATAAGATTTAAAAATAAAATAAAATAATAATTATATTATTTTAGAATAAAAACATAAAATATTAATTAAAAAAGTGGATTCCTAATCATATTAAGTATAATTATTAAACTAAAATTATCAAGTAAATTATGAGCTAATTATACAATAAAAGTTATCGAGCCAAAAGAAGCTGGTGGTTGAAGTAAGGACCTTTCTATCTAAAAGGTGGATCTTGAATGTTTGATCAAATTTTTTTATCCAAGTCAACACCTTTATCAGTAAATAAATAATCAAGAAAACAAAAAAAAAACCTTATAAAAATTGATTTAACCCACAGATTTGTACTTATAAAATACCAACTAAAGTATAATTCTCAACTAAGGTCCAAATCACTGTATAATTCTCAACTAAGGTATAATTCCCAAATCACTTGTATGCAAACTGAGGAATGGGGATAATAGTACAAAGGAAAAAAATTTGAACCTGTGGACTTTTTCAATTGTTTGAGAGGCATCATTTGCACGTACGTCCACATTTGTTGGCTAGTTAGAACTGAAAGCCATAATAAAAAGACCACCTTGAAAGCAAAAGAAAGACTTAAAAAAAAACTGTGTGACAGGGTGAGTACGACACTGGGTTTCGCCTGAGCTCTCCCATTGCAATCACATTAAGATATTTTCGTTGGAGTTGGTCTTGACAAAAAGGCGATTCCAAGGACCCCTCCCTCTATTCTTGCTTTGAATAATTTACTGTGGTATCCGAGGTATAACCACTGTTCTTGAAATTGTCTTCAAATGCAGTTCGAATTGTAACAAAAATCAACCACGAATGCCATATGCGAGTGATGTATTCATAAAGTCAATAATAAAAGAACACTCAGCCACTCCTTTGCATAAGACGGAAAATAAACCTCTGTACAGTATAGTGCTCCAAGAGTTATTTGTATTTTTCTTTGAGCTGTATTTCATGCAAAACCGCCAAATATTGCTACGATGACAGTGGTTTTTGTCGTGCTTTCAACGTCAACAGAGTCTTACAACTATGCCTGAACTTCATTTAATTTCATGTCGAGGCCAAAGCATATCGACAGTACCTTGTCTCCAACGTGCAAGCGAAGTCGAATGAATCAACAATGTTTTTTTTTTACACACAGAAAAATCTAGTGATCAGTTGGCGCTATTATTGGCCCTGTAAAGCAAAGAAACCGACTTGATACATTCTGACCTCCCTCACCTACGTTATAAATTTTCTAGAGAACTTTACGCACACACAAATGCAATGCACACGTCCCCAACGGAATGGAACGAAAAAGACATACGAGAGTAGCGTGGGACCTGTGACGCCCTTTCTTAATGCAGACAGCCACGAGGGCTTGCCACGCCGTTCGGGGGCAGCGGAGACCGTATGCAGTACCCGCTCGCGGTTTGCTTTCGTCCACAAACTTTTATATATATATAAAAAGATGGAAATCATTGTATAAAAATTACAATTTTATTCCTTTCTGAGGACGGGAGCTTTTTGTTTTCCGTTACAATGGTCTGTGTGCGACACTATTCTTAACCAGATTTGTTTTCTTCCTCTTCCTCCCGGGCGCGAGGAATGAAGGATTTTTTTATTTTAATTTTATAATAAATCTGGGCAGCTACCGATACAGTGCACGGGCGGCTACCTGATTAATAGGAATTGGAAGGCATGTTACTTCCTCAACATTACATGACATTCGCTCTGTGCTCTGAGAAATGACAGCTGCAGAATTCCTTTTATAATTTTCCTTTACTTCCCGCGCTCCGATATATCGCGGAGCGTTTGCAAAATGGCCATTTTATGTGTACAATTAGCTCGACTTCGATGGATTTGGTCGAGAAATACCCGTACGTAGCAGAGAATCCGAGTCTTTTGATTGCTGGAAAGAAGTCTCGGCGCCGGCCGTGAGAGGTCCCGGTTTCGATTCCCGCGATGGGGCGGCAGCAGCAGCAGCAGTCGCGCTTGAAGAAGCTGGTGAAGCAGGTGACATGGCAGCACAACGACACTGACCTCCACGTGGCCACCAGGGCGGGGGATTTGGAAGAAGTTAAGCGAATTTTGAGCGGGGCTTCGGACTCCCGGGAGGACGCACGGGACCGCGTGGTGATCGAGGTTGAGGATGCGAAGGTCAAACGCGATTTGATCGTGGCGCAGAACGACTTAGGAGAGACGGCGCTCTATGTCGCAGGGGGCTACGGTCACATTGAGGTCCTCAGGGAGTTTCTCAAGTATGTCGATGTTGAAGCCGCCGCTTTGAAGATGCAAAGCGGCTATGATGCTCTGCATATAGCGGCTAAGCGCGGTCACCTGGGTAATGCCACGAGTCCTTCGAATGTATTCTTTCAAATCTGCAATATTTGTTTGTTATGGGAGGAATGGCGTGTACCTTTGTTAAATTCGGGGGGATTTGGATGCATTCTCTGCCGAATAGACATTGCGTCTGATTTAATTCACGTTCCTTTTCTGTTTTGGCTTTTTGCTGTTGCTGCTGCTGCTTTGTATTTATTCCTTTATCCATCTTTCTTTTCCAGCAGGTTTGCGTTTGGTACAAAAAAATTGTATTTATTCTCTTTAGCGTGTTGCCTTTCTTCATTGTGTGATATAGTTTGTACACCGATTCAGAGGCACTGTGAACTCTTATGCCGCCCTTTTTGCTGCCTGTGACTATGATCTATAGAACTCTGTACAACAGAGTGTAACCTATGCATCGAATTTTTTTTTCGTCCCCGCGAATTGAGTGATGATCTAGTATTTATTTTGTCCCGGTGGAATTGCAATTAGTATTGTACGAGATATAGAGAAACACAAGTAGTAGAAGGGGGTTATCTTTTCTCTAGGGCTTTATACTACTGGTCAACCGTGTCAATTTTGTTTAAAGGTGTGGCAATTGACAATTACTATAGGATGAGTGATTTCAGTGAACTGTGAATATTCTGATGCCACGCAAAATTAGAGCCAGTATTGTCAAAGGGCTTGTACAGTTTGCAATTTAAACAAGCTATCGCAAGGCGAGGTTGACGGCGATTGCAACTTTCCTTTCCTTTTCCAGTTGCCACCAAAACTCTTGCTTCGGCAGCATTTTTTCTTCAGTTAAGTGATAGCCCTTCTTACTGCCCTGCTGTTCTGCCCATTTGCTTTTGAACTTCCGACTATTTTTTGAGCGGACTGATTTTGGTATCGACAATGACAGAGCTAGGAAAAAAACAGAACTCCATAATTTTCGTTTACAAGCCTGATAATTTGCCTTACTGTAGTTTTGCTGAATAAATTCTTAATCCTCTTTTTATTTAACATATTGGAATAGACACAAAAGAGGAAGACACTGGAAGCACGGGGGGAAACTACTTTGCAAAAATGTAGGACTTTCTCCTAATGCATATTGCAGTTTCTTTAAAAAAATACAATCTGTGCTATCCTATCGAGAACACTTCGAGCATCATATATGAGAGAGTCCGACACTCGCATCACAGAGGTAGCCAGATGGAATTTCTATCCACTGTCTGCTTGGTTTTTGAACTATTCGAGGTAGAGAATGGAATGCTTCCACAACTTCTGAGATGAATAAATATTTATTTTTTAAATACAATTTATAATAATTTAAAAATAATAACTAATGTATTTCATATATATAATCAAATATTTTCGCAAAAAAAATTCGCGATCAAATTTAAAATTATTAACATATATTTTGGATTCAAAAATTATATTTTTTATAGTCTATATATATCGTATTGAATAATATAGTATAAATATTAAAAAAAAAAAACTTCGAATAAATTCAATTTAAATTGTAAGAACAATAAAATTTAAACTATAAAAAACGAAAATGAATGAAAATATGACGTATACCTAAGAAATAGCAAACATGGAAAGAGGAATTAACAGAAGTTTCAGGACGACAATGGTTCAAATTTGTTCACAACAAATGAGAAACCACGGGGAAGGAAGGTTTAGGATTTTTCAAATGGAACTCAACCCGCAACTCAAGAAAAATATAATTTTTTTCATACTAAATGTAAAATTAAAAATGTCTGTTGGTTTTGGGACAAGTTGGGGAAACAAAGAGTTTCAAACCACAGGCCATGATTCTAATTCCATAGTTGAACCTTAGTATTTATATCAATTGACTCGAGCCCTGGAGTTTTAAAGTGGAGACCCAGGTCAAAATCTTGCCAGGATATATACCTAATTAGCTTTCATTGTCTAATATATAAAAACAGACTATATAGCTTCTAAGACATTTATCTTCTGGAAACTACAAATGTAGATCTCTCTGCATTGAATCATGTATTTTTTTTTTGAAAAGGTAAAAAAAATTATATTGATAGAACAAGAATCAAATTACAGTTATAGGTCTGCCACTTTTGAAAAGCCCTAAAATCCAAACAAAATTCGGATTAACATTTTCAAAAATAACAAAAAATTGAGTACCATCTAAAAAGCAGAAACTTTTAACCTGGTCTCATTTCTGCTTTACGCTGATCCTAAGTAACCTAGTAGGCTTGACATTCCTGCGAACACTACCAGTGCTATCCCAAAAAGAGCCAAAGAGTGCTGCAAGATGCAGCAAAAAACCAACAAGATATTGTTCATCCTCCACTGATCCACAAGGCTCAGTGGACTTTGGACCTGCCCTCATCCTTACCTAAGTCTTTGCTGGCCAAACTAAGAACCATTTGGTTCACCTCCAGCCATTCAGAAGTGTCTCTATCTTGATTAGAATTCAGCATGTATCCAACCAGACTTTCACTACCATGTTTAGCCAAAAAGTCAGCCGCTGCATTATTTTGTTTGTCAACATAGACCGGGACGACATCCTCGAACTGCTGCCAAATGGACTTAATTTGGCTCACAAAATTCTTATTCTCCAAGCCTTTGTTCTGAAATTTCTAATAACATCCAGAAGCCCCACCATAATTTGTGAGTCAGACTCAACTATGTTCTTTTTTACCCCATTTTCCCAAGCATTGAGAGAACCTTGTTTGATATCCAGTCTTCAGCTTCATTGTTAGTAGCCCTTCCAAGACCCTCTAGCTCCCAAAATAGGACCTTCCCCTTGAAATCTCTTCTGAGAAAACCAATGTCTGCAGCCCCCAGGTTATCCTTAGCAGCACCATCAAAATTAATATTTTCCCAACCTAGGGGAGGGGGCTGCCATGGTCCCAACTTTTGTGGCTTGGGAATCCCCTCATTCTCCTGAGTTTTCTTGTCCCTAAGGTGAGCTCTGACAGTTTTAGAAACCTTGGTAACAATTTTATGCCAAACCAACTCCATTGGACTGAACTCCTCTCTAAAAATTCTGGAATTTCTTTCCAGCCAAATGTGCCACCAGATGAAACTCGGGCCTAGGGACCAGCCTAGTTGAATGGAGGTATTCTTGAATTTTTTGCGTCCAAATCTCCCAGATGTTAGAAAGTCACCTGAAAGTTTAGGTGAGCCTTAAAAAGGTCTAACCACCTTTTCCACAACTCTCTTGCAAATGCACATTGGAAAAGCAGATGATCAAGTGTCTCCTCCTCGGAGTTACACATGATGCAGTTGGAAGGGCCATAAAAACCTCTCTTCATAAGGTTATCATAGGTGAGACAACTCCTATGCATCACTTCCCAAGCAAATAAATTAATTTTAGGCCAGCCCTTAGCCACCCAAACTCTATCCCATGGGGCATCCTACAGGATCAACGGAGGAGGGAGCAAAGCATTATAACCATCACGAACAGTGAAGACACCTAGAGTGCCAAGGCCCCAGGCGATCCTATCCTCTTCCTCTTTCCCTGTAAGGCACCTTTACTTGAGGATCTTATCAATAAGAAGCTTTTGATGAAAAGGGACAGGAATAGGCCATTCTTCTAACCTCTTCCACTGAAAGAAAGAGATATCTCCAATTTGCTTGGAAGTAATGTATGCAGCCATCTTTATCCATCCTCTACCTTCGAGGCTTTGTTGCAAGGGCTCTTACTCTGGAAACTCATAGATTAAGGGGGGAAGTTGGTCCCAAGAATCACTCCAAAAGCTAGCTTTGTCTCCTATCCCTACTTTCCAGAAAAGTCTAGATTTAACTAATTGTTCACCAGCTTTCAGGACCTTCCAAATAACGGAGCCAAGGCCCCTTAGAGGAATGCGGCCAGCTTCTTGATGAGGGATAGAACCCAAATACTTACTAGTGATGACTCTACTGAAGAAATCCTCCTTGTTGGATATCCATCTCCAATAAAGCTTCCTAGCAAGAGCTTGATTGTTTAAAGCTGCTTTCGAAAACCAAGACCCCCTCGAGCTTTAGGCTGACATATTTTATCCCAACTAACAAGAGCCCACTTCTTACCCATCCTTGGGCCATCCCACAAAATTTTTCTCATAAGTGAATCCAACTCTCTGAGGACTCTCATAGGGGCAGCTAGGATGGAGAATTTATAAACAGGCATGGCTTGGATCATTGATTGGATGAGAGTCATTCTTCCTCCAAAGGTAAACCATCGGTGAGTTCAATGATTAACTTTAGCAGCGATTCTATCCATTAAAGCTTTCCAATCAGCCGTCCTTAGGCTCTTAAAATGAAGGGGAATCCCTAGGTAATCAAGCAAAAGGGTACCCCTCTTAAAATGAAGGGGAATCCCTAGGTAATCAAGCGAAAGGGTACCCTGGGCAAAGCTCAAAATGGATAGAATCTGATCTTGGATTCTTCTGTCCATATTGCAGAAAACAACCTTGGATTTGGCTGCATTCACCTGTTGACCAATAGCATCCATGTAGGTTTTTAATATGGCTTTGAGCATTCTAGCCTCCCGAATGTTGGCCTCCCCAAAGAGACCGGATCATCCACAAATTGAAGATGAGTTAACATCTCCTCACCTAGTTGCACACCTTCCAAAAGACCTTGTTGCTTATTTCTTCGAAGGAATCTACCCAATCCTTCTTCTAGAATAATAAAAAGAAATGGGGAAATAGGATCTCCTTGACGAATACCCTTGGAAGCAAGGAAAGGGGTCGAGGGGGAACCGTTGATGAGAACAGATAAGGAAACTGTTGAGACACAACTCATGATCTACTCTCTCCACTCAACCACGTGTTCTGTCTAGAATCTCATTGCATAATATGGAAAAAAAAAAACTTTTAAAAATTTTCTTTCTTGGAAAATAAAAACATAGAGCTCTTTGCACGGAGAAAGCTTCCAACAACAGCCAGAGGAGACCGGTCCCCATCTTATGTCTAGAATGGATGCATTTAGAAAAGATGTTGTATATTTCCCGAATGGGTTCTATGAGTAGAACAACTTTCTCTTGACATTTGTGGGGAGAAGGCTGCCAGTATGTTGATTCCTATGGTAGTCCTTATCTTCTCCATAAAGTAATATACATGGTTCAAAAAGAACATGAGACTCACTAAATGTTTTATGAAACAGAAAGGATGCATGATGAAAATTTGGTCAAGTATATGAGTGTCTTCTATTCCTTTAGACTGTGCAGGTAGCATTGTTCATAAATGGAAAATGTTTGTAATCATTGTTCATATGTTGGTTCGACCTTAATTAACCCTAATACAGCATATCTACTGAACTTAAAATTCTACAGAGGACTTAATGAGATACTGGAAACATGTTAGGCCTGTTGGTTAATATCAGGGAGAGTTAAACAGGGACTACGAAACATCCAATGGAATTGTTTGAGGCTTCTGCTGAATGTGCCTATAACTTTATTCCTTGATTTTTAAATTTTCAAGGAAACATGGAGAATATAATACACGTATTCTTTTTTCTTCTGGAGCTCAATATCTCTAATCACTGCATCTAATAACCTGTCTTCATGCAATGCTTAATCACTTGTGTT
Organism: Wollemia nobilis; assembly: GCA_028583015.1. Lineage (NCBI taxonomy): Eukaryota > Viridiplantae > Streptophyta > Pinopsida > Araucariales > Araucariaceae > Wollemia > Wollemia nobilis. The sequence continues at coordinate 1,723,657 of JAQPPZ010001560.1, read as the reverse complement.
CTGAACTGTTCCAAATTCATTTAATAAAAAAATGTGGATAGCCTACATCGCATTGTGGATCACCTTACAACTTGCTTTTATGCAGATGTTGTTAGGGAGCTCTTGCATTTCTGCCCTGCTCTTAGCGTGACAACTGATTTGGCGAATTCAACACCACTGTATTCAGCTGCTATTCAAGGTCATTTGAATGTTGTCAATGTACTTTTGGAGGTTGATGACAAATTGATAAAAATTGCAAGAAGCAATGGCAAGACTGCCTTGCATTCTGTTGCAAGACTTGGTCATCTGGAAGTCATTAAAGTGCTATTGAATAAGGATCCAGAGCTTATTACTAGAAAAGATAATAAAGGGCAGACTGCCTTACATATGGCTGTTAAGGGAAAGAGTGTCAATGTGGTTGAAGAATTACTGAGAGCGGATTCTACTGTTATCAATGTACAAGACAAGAAGGGGAATACAGCTTTGCACATAGCCACTAGAAAATGGCGAGATCAGGTATTTATTGCACATAAAAAATTAATACATTATTTATTTCAAACTTCTAATCCTTCAATTGATTATGCTTGTGATTTCTTTCAATACCAATGAGTACCATTTCTCATATAGACCACTGGTTTGATCTTTCTGTCCTTTTAATATTAATGCAAATATGAGGTAAAAGTTAAAGCCTTCTGTACAGTTTAATGTGGGAGTTCTAAAGATATGAAATTTTTCCTTTTCAATGCTAAGATCTGTTTCACCCAGATTTTCCAACCATTGGTCAAGTTTGTACTTTATTGCTAGCTCTTGATTTCAACGTTCACCTTGTTCCAGAGGTTGACTACTAATTGTAATATAAGAATACTTGTATTCACAGGGACAACATCATTTCTTGCCTTCAGATATATTCCAATTATGAACACAGTTGCATAGGATTCCTGAAAGCAAAATCAATCTGGGAAATTTGTGTGTAGCCTCAGGTTCAGAATGCTTCATAACATGAGGCCACTTTGTAGGAACTTGCATATTCCATTTGGAAGAAAGAGAATTGATTGTAAGAGTTGTGGCCTCATTGGTGTAATGGTTGTGCTGTCTAATTGATGTTAATGGTTTTAGCCACAGCACTTAAGTTGCAGTAGATTACTGCTCAATCTATCATGAACAGTGTTGAAGCTTACCTTTCTTCCATGCCCTATTAATCTCTTCTCCATACATTTGGAGACCAGTAATGCTGTTTATGGGATTGGGTGCCATGTAGCTTGTGAAATAAATTTCCAATAAACTATTAGAAAACATTTCAGCACTGCCTTGACTGTCAAGTTCTCACAAAAAACATTGGGAGGTCAATTATCTGTTGAATCTGCACATTTGCTTTAAACTAGAAGTTAAATTCTAGGCTTGTTTGGATTTTAGGGTTCACTTCATGTTGTAAATTTTGCATTAGAACTTGATTTATGATCCATTGGTTGTAAGTTAATCACTTTAGCTGTCTGCTTATTTCCATTGGTGTTCTTTTACATTATCCTATAAGTGAGTCACGTTTGATTGGTGAAAAGAATGGGACTTAATTCTACCCTGCACAATAGAGTTTTAGAAGACTCTCAAAGGAGAAGCATTATGGGAGCAGATCACGTTTGTTTCCTTATGTTCTTTTGGAAATCAAAGGCTGACCGATATATGCAAAAGACTTGATAACACCTAATGAATGCTGGGGAACCTGCCTCTTGGCTGTCCTTTTACTGTGGATTATAAGTATGGTCAAATCTAATAGTCAATCATTGATGCAAGAATAATAAGCCACTGATGCAAAAGGGATATGGGGGAATGCTGAGATAAGGACTTTTGTTAATAGGCAAGAATCAGTGTATACTTTGCAATGTCTATTTTAACAATCTTGAGTTATGTTTAGCATCTGCGTTCTGGTAACTACATAATGTACATGTAAGTATCTTTGGTTTGGCTGAATACTGAGCCATCTTTGGAAGATGCAGAGGTAGATGATTTAAATCAATGACATCTAATGGGCAAACCGAGACGTGGGTTTTTAATATATGTATAGTCATTATTTTTTAAAATTTCCAGGATCGACTATTTTGCTTATTTCTAGCATCCAAGAAAATAGGATGCTTGATAAGGATGCATAGAAACATTTTATGCTACTCTCATCTGCATTTTGTGATGCATAATCCACTTATTGGTAATTTGGTACTGATATGTCACAAAGTCATTTTCTGTGCATAGCTTGCATGTATGCTTCATGTGATTTAACTTTACCTAAAATCACTGAATGATATTAATATTAATAATGATATTTTTCAAGCAAAATGAATTTTCTTGCATTATCTTCTAAGAGAGATGTTGGAGGGATTCCAGAGGTTATGCTTGTAAATGACCGAAACCAAAAACATTGCAACAATACCTAAAGGAGATAATAAAAAAGCTCTCATGAAAGTCAAAATCTAACATTATATCGATCAGAGAAGAATTCAACTGCTTTAACTTTGAAGTAGGAATAATATACTGCAGATGTTATAATTAAGAAAAGGATGTGGCCAGGAAGTTCAAGGTGTTCAATTTCTAGTCTTTATGGATATTGTAATTTCTTGCAACCTTGCTGGGCACATGGCACTATGGTGCAGATTCCAGGCAGGTTGGAATTTGCTGCAGAATTAGCATTGGATGATGACAGAATTGGTGTTGGTCGGTTGATATGAAATCCCAGAATTGGGGCAAAGTTGAGTGGCTGATAATTGATGTTGAATGTTCGCTAATCAGATTGGTTTTGGCATCAATGTTTAGTGCTAAGTGTTGAAGATTGGCACCAGTGAGTGCTTGATGTATAGCAAAGCTTGATGCTATGCCAGGATTGACACAGTTGGAACAAGATTAAAGTCTTGTGGTAGATGTTAAAATTATATGCAGCAAAAATATTAGCATAGGATGGCATGGAATCTCTCCTGGTGTGGAGTCAGACCTTGGCACAAATGTTGATGCCAATGTAGACTTGAAGATTAGCATGAATGTGTTGCTAATGTGAAGAGTGTGTTCAATGGAAACATGAACCTGAGATTGGCTTGCAACTTGATGCCAAAAGTGACAAATATCGGTAGTGTTGTGGGCTTGTTTGCACTTATATCCTGATCAATGCTATACATCTTCTTGAGGTCAAGGAATCTGGGGTAAAATTTGAACACATGTGAATACAAAAAAAGCTTGTAGATTCCAAGGGAACTTTTGCTTTTTAATTCAAGATCTACTTCTCTAACCTCCTTGCGGCTGGATGCTATTTGTCTAGGACATAGGGATTCAAGTTTCTCTTTGGATTTTTTTAGTAAGCAATTCCCATATAACATATTCAATATGGATGTAGGAAACAGCCCACAACAAATCTCATAAAACGAAGTTAAAGGAACAAAGAAAATGAAGGTACACACGTACACAAAAGATATACATATGCACACACTATGTTATGGGAGAAAATGTTTTATAATACACCATAGCCAGATATACTCTCTACCCAATAAAACACACATATTGCTTTATTTTTGAAAAGCTGTTGTATTTGCAGCCAATATGACATACACAAAAAATATACAGATGCACGCGCTTTGTTATTGGAGAAAATGTTTTGTAATATACCATAGCCAAATACACTCTCTGCCCAATCAAACACACATTGTTTTATTTTTGAAAAGCTGTCGTATTTGCAGCCCATTTGCATTTACCATGGTTCTCGGTAACTAGACATGACATTTATTGAAAAAGTAAGAAGAATGATATCATTACTTTCCTCCTCTCAAATTCATTTGCAACATCTCTTTCAGTGACCACCTTTTATGGCGTTATTTTAGGAGAAAAGTCATATATAATTGAGTAGCATTGGAAATATAGGTCGATGGAGATCTTCTAAGTTCCTGTAATAAACATTAGTATTTATGTGTATGTTGGGCTTGCATGGATTGGCAAGGCTTAATTTACCACGAACTTGGTCAAAGGGTTGAAACCCAATGAGGTGTGCACATTATATATAAGGTAGCATGAAAACTTGTAACATGAGGAGGTCTCATATACCATTTAATTGTGTCAGCTAGGCTGTGACTTGAAAATGCACTTTTTCACCATGTAAGGGGGACTCGTTACAATCTGCTCTTCCTCTGAATCTTGTATGATTTAAGTACACTCTTTAAATTGTTCCGTGGGATATCTGATGTAGAGTTTTTGAAAAAGCATCCAAATTAACAGGGTTTTCTTTGGAGGAAGGTTTTGTCGTTCTTAATGACAGGAAACAATGTTTCTTGATCCCAAAAAAGCAACTCTTGTCATGATGGTGTCCTTGGTTATCTCGGAGTCATCTATTGGGATTTTTTGGCTTGTTTTAATCAAATTCAAAACTTATACTAGGCAAGTATATGACCTGTATTGGGCGATCAGCTGGTAAAACCCACAAAAAAGCTTTGGTGAAGGGAAAAAATTACAAGATATATTTTTTTAATTGGTTATATGGGATTGAAATGCGCTCCACCCCTATTACATCATCACCACATAGTGGTATTACAACAAAGCTTGGATATTATCTGTGTATCGCTTGGCAAGATTTGAACTTGGGTCTCCTCCTTTAATGTTGAGGAATCTAATCGGTTGAGCTAATGCCATTTGATAAAAATTACAAGAAACTTTAAGTTGCAACAAAAAATAATTTTCTCATTCCGTAAGAAATGTACTTAATGAGAATCCAAACGAACTTAAAAATATTTATAAACAGGAAAAATCATTGAAACAGGATGCACATCATTGATAAAAAAAGTAGTTGCCTATTCAATGCATGTTATTTTGCTTTTTTTGATGCCTATGAAGCATAGTCATGCAACTTGAACTCGAGAGAACTTGGTGATAGGCTTGGCATAGAATGAGAATGATTTGATATCATTCTGTATGCAACTCATTAGACAGATACTTTGAGAGTCAAAGACATCAATATATAGTTCCATATGTATTCTAGCTTTGTGTTATTTATAAAACTTGTCAATATAGAGCTAAAGAAGCCTTACTATACCCAAAATCGGAAACCATATAGTATGAACAGATTATGGAAATCATATATTCATGCATGGGACAAAACATAATGTGAAAAATCCTCTTGGGGAATAAAATTCTACATGCTAAAACATGAATCTGAAACAGTATTATAATTGAAAATAATGAAGATTTATATAGAACTTGGCTTGAGGAATGTGGTATATTCATGTACAAACACAACATATAATGTGGAGAAACCTTGTTGGGAAATAAAACTCTACAGGATAAAATAGGAAGCTTTATTACAATTGGAAATAATGAAGATTGTTATAGAACTTGGTTTGAAGAGGTATTCTGAGATATTTATGGCTATTGGTTTCCTCCTTAAGACTCCTACAACATTCTTTAATCCTCCTCTGCTCTCTTTTCTTCTCCTATGTTCAGCATATGCCTCCCTTGTGTCATGTGTCCTCTTTTCATTTTTTTGAATTGGATACCCTTTAGGTTTTTTGTTTTGGCTCTCCTGGTCTTTCACTCAAGCCATTGCTTTTGAAAGAATTAAAAGAGCATCATCTTGTTTCTCTACGCTTTTTGAACTTTATTTACCTTTTTGACAGAGCATCTTCTTGTTTCTCTATGATCTTTGAACTTTATTTACCATTTTGATGAATTCTATCTTCCCCAAATGCCTGCCATCTTGGAGGAAGGGGCAATCCTGTGGATCCCTAGAAGTGATCCTTCTGGTGCACAAAAGGAATCCTGTTGGTTTCCCAGGGGAATCCCACCAGTTAATCAGGGGAATTCTTCTGATTACAGGTTTAGTCCTGTCTCTGTAACTGATGGGGTTGAATTTTTGTCAAGAACTACATTTAGAATCCAACAGGGTCTTTGTTGGTCTCTACTTGTGCCTCTATGATGCTGACTTGGTCCCCTTATCATTTGGTGATATTTTATAGCTTGAGAATTTCTCTTTAAATTCACAAAAATGGCCTCAAAATGAAGGGTTTCTGACCTCCTTTAGCTTTGATTTGGAATCTTAGACCTTGAAATCCTCTTGCGAATGAACCTTGCACGACCCAAAATATCTCCAGATGCTTTGAGGTGATCTCTACATCTCCTAGATGATCCCCTTGTTGCTCCATGTGGTTACCATGTCAGTGTCACATGTTGACTTCCAAAAAGACAAGGTTTATAATTCATTCTGGATGAGAAATCTTGGCAATAAGCCATCAAGGAGTTGACTCGATTCATTTTTCGAAAGAGTAGTGTCAAACTTGACCTGGTTACTTGGGAAAAGTATTATGACTGGTTTTAACTTTGTTGGGCTTTTACTAACATTTTTTTGTGAAGTCGCTTGTTTAGGAAATGTTTTGGAAATAATTGAGTTGGTATGATCAGGAAGATGTGTGGCTGATTTCATAGCAAGCTTCTGTCAATTGTGAAGCAATAAAATTTGCTTTTATCACAAAGTGGTAAGAAATTACTCTTGGTTACTGTATTTGGCATCACATGCATGGATGATGTAAGGGTAGAAGGCAGTGCTATAGGGCTTGTAGCAAAGTGAAATCTAGGCAAGCATGACCAACTGAAAGGTAATAAATCAGTGATGCATTGTACTTGTCATCACAAGAGTAGTTTAATTGCAGTATGTTGTAGGAAAGGGAACAAGACAGTGGTAGATGCAATTTAGCTAAGTAAAATGAAAAGTACGCAAGGCACAATAGGCTAAGAACAGCTGAGGAGCACATCTGGTAGTTGATGTTAGAGAATTAAGGCAAATTGACAAGGATGAATACTGGATTGGATTTTTACAATAATTGGTAAACAGTGGACTTTTGGCATTGAACATATAATATCAACAGGTTCATCATAGAACTCATTACTGGATAGATGCTGCTGAAAAAGTTTAGAACATCCATCTCAATCTAAAAGACTAAAACAAATTGAACATGGATGATTCGATAGAATGAGAAAAATAATGTTGTCTGATGTACTTTTACATCAAAATGAAGAGTTCATCTTGGTTTTTAAGAATATTGGTCTTTCATTCATTTAATTTACCATATTTTTAACCAAAATTTAGACATTACAGGTTTGAGTGCAACCAACACTAGTGCAAGCCCAAATTGGGTAGAAACAACTAAAAAGGATAAAAGTGGGGAAGGTTAGGTTGCAACAAGTAATTGGGCAACCCTAGAGTCTGAAATAAAGGGGGTAGATGGATAAGGTAAGGGTTACACACAACTAGTATGGGGAGTTCTAAGTAAATACAATACAAACAAAGTGACTAAGGCAAGGAAAGTATATACAAAGCAAATAAGGTAAAGTGCTAGTAAAGTAAAGAGATGAACTTGTAAGAGATGAAAAATATAAATGCCTCATAGAGAGTTGTTTGACTTGATGTCCTTGATCCTTGACCTTGGCTCCTTTGATGACAGTTTTCTTGGCTAATGGACCCCATCCCCCCCTGAGGGGATCGAGAGAAGGAATACTAACTAGGATAAGAGGAGAGAAAAACAAGATGTGGGAGGCGAAGAAGTAATAGTATGATAGACACATTACTCTCTTTAGTATTCTCTTTGAAAGATATTTTTAGGTGGCTTCAAGTGGTTTGTAAGTGATTTGCAAGGAGGAAATAAAAGGAATATGTTCTTATTACAAGTTATGTGATTGCTTCATTGAGAGCTGCAGATTGGTAATTACCGAATTTTTTGTTGGAATGGCTGGTTTGAGGCCTTTTTTAGTGTTTGGATTCATCTTGACAACAATGCCGACTGACAATAGGCATTGTTGCTGGCCCTAATTCAGACAATCAATCTTGAAATGGCTTGGGAATGGTTAAAATAGCCTAAAGATGGAAGGTTTTAGGGTTTTGTTTTTTTTTTTTTAACAACAGTGCTTGCTATATGTGAAAGGAAGTTAGACAAATGCGGAACAACTTCCTACTTAATATTTAGAGGAAAGTAGTGCAAAACAGGCCTAGACTTTCAATTCTAGCAAGCAAAATCACATATACCTCACACAGGACGCAACATATACCTTGGGAAAACCTTTTCAGAAAAACCTGGCAATCAAGGAGCACTCAATATATTATTCAGTAATCAGCAATCTGCCTTTTCAATACAATGACTGAGTATCCACTCTTTCAGTGCCATTTATCAGCAAGGCTGAAAATAAATAGGCACAACAACACTATGACCTGCAGTAACAATATTGACTAGCAATTACACAGCTGTCCTGCGGTAACACTATTGACCTGCAGTAACACAGTTGACTGATAGTGACACAGCTGTTCTGCAATAACGCAGCTGACCTGCAGTAATACTACTAACTATAGTGACACAGCTGCCTTGCAGTAACACAGCTGACCTACAGTAATACTACTGACCTGCAGTAACATTGCTAACTTGCATACTGCCTTTTTTATTCTTCATACCTATTGTGTATTTATAAACTTAAAAATACAAAACCATGTACCAAAACCATGGTCTAGTTCACCAGTTTTCTTCCTTTATATATATGCTCCTAATATAAGACATGAGACAGTTAGGATTTGCAAGGTGTATGACACCTATTACCAACATTCTCCCACTTGTGATATACCTTGCAAGAGCTAAAGAGAATCACCAACAAAAGAGTGAACTAATTGGTAAGGGCAGAAATGCCCATACCCTTGTAGTGCCATCCAAACTTCTCAGTGCTCACAGGCTTTGTCAAAGCATCTGCAACATTTACTAAAGTATCCACCTTCTCAAGCATAACCTTCCTATCCTCCACCATGTCACAAATAAAATGATATTGCACATCAATGTGCTTTGTTTGTGCATGAAATGTAGGGTTCTTTGCCAGGGCAATAGCACTTTGACTGTCACAGTTAATTTTTACTGTTCCCTGACTCTGCCCAACATCCGAACACAATTTCTGAAGCCAGATTGCCTCCTTACTGGCATGAGTAGCTGCCATATACTCTGCCTCTGTAGTGGATAAAGCGACTACAACCTATCACTTGCTCATCCAACTAATTGCACCACCAAACAGGCTAAACACATAGCCACCGGTAGACCTCATGTTGTCAACATTACCTGCCTAATCTGAGTCTATAAATCCTTGTATGTCTAGCTGCTTGCTGTGGAAATTTTTGGTTGCCAAGGATCATTGATAACAAATAGAGTAATCTGAGGTACCTAGAAGATATCTGGAAACCCTCTTCATTGTTGCCCAGTGATCCTTTCCAGAATTTGCCATAAACTAGCTCAAGACTCCCACTACTTGGGCAATGTCCGGTCTAATGCAAACCATAGCATACGTGAGGCTTCCAACCACACTAGCATAGGGTACATGACTCATGTCCTCCATTTCTCCAAGTTTAGGACATTGCACAACTGAAATTTTTGTTCCCACAAAAATAGGAACACTCACTGGTTTGTGATTCTTCATGTGAAAATGCTATAAAATAGAGTCAACATACTTTCTCTAACTCAACCAAAGTTGTATGTTGTCTCTATCTCTTCTAATCTCCATCTCTAGGATAAACTTAGTAGCTCCTAAATCCTTCATTTCAAGCTGTAGTGAAAGCTAAGATTTCAAGACCTTAATGATATCCTTATTGTTACTAAGTAGCAACATGTCATCCACATACAAAGTGATAACAATAAAATGACCACCCTTCTGCTTATAATAAACACAGTGATCTGATTTGGATCTCACAAATCCCATCCTCAAAACATAAGAACAAATTTCTTGTACCACATTCAAGGAGAAAGTTTAAGACCATAAAGGGATTTCTTTAACTTGCAAGCTAAGTTTTCCTTACCCTTTTCCACATAGTGTTCCGGTTGTTTCATGTAGATCTTTTCCTCTAAGTCTCCAATGCAAGAAAGTTGTCTTCACATCCATTTTTTCAACCTCAAGATCAAATGCAACAACAACAGATAAAAGGAATCTAATGGGTTTAAGCTTTGCAATTGAAGAATCTATTCCTTCCACTTGGGAATATCCCTTAGCAACCGGCCTTGCTTTATACTTCTCTACCTTGCCCGCATAACTGAATTTCTTCTTGAAAACCCATTCGCATCCAACAAGTTTCCTTCCCTTAGGCTACTGAACTAGGTCCCATGTGCAATTCTTATTTAGAGCTGCCATCTCCTCATCCATGGCCACCTTCCAGGACTCACTATCATTCATCTCCATTGCCTCCTTCACAGTTCTAGGCTCATCAACATTAGTAGATAAAGCAAAATTACATCTAAAATCAAATGGGCTATACATTTCTAGTTGCCTTTGCTTCCGAGTGGACCTCCTCACCTAATGAGATGGAGGTTCTTCCTTCGTATCGTTCGAGATTTCTGGAACTTGGACTTTGGCTCAAGCTACACTATTGATTTTGCATTATCATTTGGTTGCTCAACTTTAGGAGAAGACTTGATCTCTCTAAAAATCGCATTCCGATTGTACACCACTTTTTTTGTCACAGGATTCCAAAGCTTATATCCTTTCACACCATTACCATATCCAATGAAGATGCATTTTTTTGCTTGGAAATCCAACTTGGATCTCTTGTCCTTAGGCACATACACATATGCCTTACAACCAAAAATTCTGATATGCTGTAGTGAGGGCTTCTTGTTAGTCCAAACCTCTTGTGGGGTTTTATCAACAAGAGCTGATGTAAGAGATTTATTAATCAGATAACAAGTTGTACTAACCGCTTTTGTCCATAATTTTTGATCCAAATTGGCTACACCTAGCATACTCCCAGCCTTAACCATCAATGTCCTGTTTATCCTTTCTACAACTCCATTCTACTGAGGGGTATATGGAGTTGTTTTATGTCATGCAATGCCATTGTTTTTACAAAAATTTGTCAAATTCTGCTGAATAGAATTCTCCACCATTTTTAGTTCTCAACACCTTGATCTTCTTTTCCATTTGGTTCTCAACACCTTGATCTTCTTTTCCATTTGGTTCTCAACAAAAGTCTTAAACTCTTTGAACTAATTGAGGACCTAAATTTTTTTCTTGAGAAAATACACCCATGTCTTCATGGAAAAATTATCAATGAAAGTAACATAATACAGGGATTTTGCAAGTGAAGGTACAACAACTAGACCAAATACATCACTATGAATCAAATCCAAAATCCCTAAAGATCTAGCAGAGCTCGGGTAAATTGAACACGATTTTGCTTTCCATATATACAATGTTCACAAAAGTCAAAATCTAAAGAACAATCAACCCCTCAACCATATTTTTGCACTTCAAAGCCCTAAGGCCTTTCTCACCAATGTGGCCCGTCTGCTCATGCCACAAAATAGGCATAGTCTTTTCAGGTAGAAGTTTTAGGTTCGCAGCAACAGGACCCTCCATACTATTGCATGCAATGGTGCTTGCCGCAAGACGAAATAGGGTTTTGTCCCAAACTCCCCTAGCCAAGATCATGGCTCCACACACCATATTGCAACCCATCTTGCTAAAGACCACTTGCACTCCAAGGTCATTTAATCTACTCACAAAAATGAGGATCCTTGCCAAACCAAGGATGTGTAGTACGTTGAAAAGGGATTTGAACCGACCATCTCCAAGTGTGGGTAAGACTCTTTCACGACCAACAACTTTGAGAGAAGAGTTATCTCCTAAATACACCATCCCACCATAAAAATCCACATACTAAAAAAACCACTCCTGATGGGGAGTCGTGGTAGGAAGATCTTGAGTCAATCAACCATGCATCCTCACATGCATGCATGGCAAGGGCTGGAACAAACATTTCACCCATGTCCTCTTGAGGAGCCTTAGAGTCTGAATTATCATCCAATTCCTTCTTGCTCTTCTTTTCCTTGTAGTCCTTGATGTGGCCTTACAGTTCCAACACTTCACTTTAGATTTACCAGGAGACATAGATCTCCCTTTAGATTTGGATATGTTGTTCCTATTCTTATTCTTGCCTTTCTCCTTTGATCTACCTTGAACAACCAATGCATATTTGACTAAATCCGAATTCTTCTGTCTCATCTCCTCCAAGAGTAAAGCACTCACCACTTCTTCAAGCGTTAGCTTAGTGGCAATGTTGTTGATTGCCATTTAAGGTTATCCCACGAATAAAAGAACATAATAGTGTGATACGTTGATTCTCGTCATCCTTTTTCATGCCTATGGATTGTAGTTGGCTCACTATCATATTGAATGCATTCAAATGCTCTACAACTGAATCCCCATCACTCATCTTCGAAGAGTAAAGCTTCTTCCGTAGAAAAAGTCTATTTACCAAAGATTTAGCCTGGTACAGGTTTCCCAACTTCTTCCAAAGACTTTCTATGGTGGGCTCTGCAAATACATTCAGAAGTATGGAATCAACCAAACAAAGCCTAATCATGCTTCTAGCTTTCCGATCTATCACAACCCAGTCTTCATTCTTCATAGACACACGTTGACTTTCAGAAACAATAACCCATAGATCTCTATATATGAACAAATTGTCCATTTTAAGCTTCCATAGCTCAAAATTTGTGATGTTGAAGTTTTCTATCTCCGATTGTGATGTACTTGCCATCATGAAATAAAATCACTTTCTTGTGCACGACTCCCACTCAAACCAAGATTAACGGAAAAAATCTTTTTTCTTAACTAAGGATCTCAAAAGCTGGCCAAGCTCTGATACCATATGAAAGGAAGTTAGACAAATGCGAAACAACTTCCTACTTAATCTTTAGTGGAAAACAGTGCTAAATAGGCCTAGACTTTCAATTCCAGCAAGCAAAATCACATATACCTCACACATGAAGCAATATATACCCTAGGAAAACCCTTTTGGAAAAAACCCAACAATCAAGGAGCATTCAATATATTATTTAGTAGTAATCTACTTTTTCAATACAAGGACCAAGTATCCACTCCTTCAGTCCCATTTATTAGCAAGGCTGAAAATAAACAAATAGTAACACAACTGACTTGCAATAATACTACTGACCTGCAGTAACACAACTGTCCTGCAGTAACACAGCTGATTGACAGTGAAGTAGTTGTCCTGCAGTAACACAGCTGATTGACAGTGAAGTAGTTGTCCTGCAGTAACACAACTGATTGACAGTGAAGCAGTTTTCCTGTAGTAACGCTACTGACTTGCAGTAACACAACTGACCTACAGTAATACAAAACCATTGTCTAGTTCACCAGTTTTCCTCCTCTATATATATGCTTCTAACATAAGACATGAGACAGGTAGGATTTGCAAGGTGTATGACACCTATTCCCAACAATAGGCACTGTAGCTTGAAAGATAGGCGTTGTCGACTAGGGGGAGCCGCTTTTGCTGATCATTGATCTATGGGTCAGACAAGGGAGGCACTATTGTAGTATATGTTAAGTGTTGTTGGTTAATATATATTTATAATAAAATTTAAATAAATATAGAACATTTACTTAAATTTATATTATAAATGTATACATCTAGGATGTTTTAGCATGGTTTCAGATTCATAGGATCTACAATGGGGAAACTAGATGTAATGTACCTAGGGATAGGATAATGTAGTATAAGTAAGGATTGGGGGTAAGGATGTAATGTAGTATAAATCATCCCACTAGTTCATTACAATAAATGTCTTTATCCCACATGTGTGGAGGTGGGTAGTTGAGGGTTATATAATGTAGGCAAGAGACTCATATTGGGAGGATGGCATGTGTTGGATCTTATATTGGGATATAGCGTGCTGTGGCTTCCTTCTAGTAAGGAGCATTGTATGGTGTTGCCCTACCTCAAGGGTTTGATTTATATTTTGAACACATTGGAGTATTCTATTATTGTAAGATTTGTCTTCTATTATTGGAGTATTGCTAATATTTTATGTAGGTTCTTAACACTAAATTTTGGCCTTATTTGGAATTTTCAGGCAAATTCTAGAAGTTCATGTTTCCTGTCCTAATTTTCAAGGTGCTTTTTAGGACATGCATGCCTAATATGAACCTTTGATTAAGGTTGCTATATTGTAAATCTATGATATTCTAAGGCTAATACTAGGGATAGGGGTAAGTCTTAAGGATATCTAAGGCTAATCTTTTATGTCAAGGCCCACTCACTGCCTTTCCTAGGGCCATTAGCTAAGAAAAGATTTACCTTGGTGTTTTTTGTGGTACACACCATAGTAGCGAAAATCGGCAAAGAATCGCCAAAATCGCAATTTTGAGGTGATATTTTGACTTCCCGAGTCAAGACACATCGAATCGCCGAGTCGAACTGGCCGTAATGGTACGGGTAGAGGCTATGACCGATTTAAGGGAAAAGTTCACTTTTTTCCCTTTTTATTTTTCAACCTGAGCTCTTGCAAATAGGGAAAAGACTCTGCCTACCTGCTACCACCCCGACCCAAACACGCTAGGGCATCCTAAGAGCGAGCGATTGCAGTTTGAAGGAATTTGACAGCCAACAACAACCGCCCAGAAGATTCATTTGAGGTAAGAAAATATTTGAAAACTCTTTTTTTTTTTCTCCAAGTTGAAACAAGGTTTAGAATCTAAATTAAGGCTATTTGCAAATAGTTTTGTGATTTGTCATTGTTTGAACTTTGAAGTTTAAACTTTAAACTCTAGTCTAGGATTTTGGGTTTAGTTTTTTTTTTTTTCTTTTTCCTCTTTCTTTTAAGTAGATACTTAAAAAGTAAATATTGTTGCCTAATATATGCAAGCCCATTTATTAGCTATCAATATTTCAAGTTAAACTTTAAACCCTAAACCCTAGTCAAGGGTTTTGGGTTTAGGGTTATGTTTTTCTCCCTTTAAGTAAATAACTAAATATTGCTTAATGTTGCTTGATAACTATGTATGCAAGCCCATTTTTCAGCTGTTGATGTTTGAACTTTGAAGCGCAACATACTTACACAAGAAAAGCTAAATGATCTTGTGTTTGTGCATTACAACCTTCGCCTCCACCAAAGAACTTTGAAAAAACAAGTACTTAGCCCATTGACCTAAGTGACATTGATCCATCATCTGAATGGCTCACAAATGTAGTGCAGGAGTAGTAGGAAGAGCCTCTCTTCTCCTTGGATGAATTACAAAACTTTGAAGACCTAGCAGAGGAGATAGCAACCAAGGACCAAGAAGAGGCACATGCACAAGAAGCGACAAGGGCATGTCAACAAAGAGAGACTAGGTCTTTTGCTAGGACAAAGGGCAAAGGAATTGCAAGACATTAGATAGTGGGCCTATTGAGACATTTTGACACATTTTGTAATTTGTACTTTTTCATATTATAAGCAATACAAGATGTGTTTTGTCCCTTTCATGTGTAGTTAAAGCTTGAGCCTTGTATGATGTCTTGACATGAATTACTGAGCCTTGTATGATGTCTTGACATGAATTACTGCTTTTATTGCAATATTTGATTTGCATAATGTTAATTCATTGTAATATGTATGAAAAAAAAAAAATTCAATGAAAAATTGCGTTTTCTTTAGTTTTTTATTTGGACGATTTTTTCCTGATTCCCGTTTTTTCCCGAGTCAATCATTTGCCGATTCCGATTTTCTCAACCATGATATACACTATCTCTGCAATAGAACATTTCAATCTCGTATGTTTTTCAAGTGGGTTTATTTTCTTTGAATTTAAAAAATTAAAAAAATAAACTAACTACAGACTGAGGCCACGCTAGTTTACATAATATAAAAAATGCAGTGGAACCCTTCTATCATTTAATATATCCTGATGGGATATATGCCCATGGCATTATTATAATTTTACAATTAGCTCAGACAAATAGACATCAAAATTTTAATTTGAAGAGATACATCTAACATCAACAACAAGCAGGAGGGGCATCCTACCTTTGTGATTTCAAAAGAAAATAATAGCTACACGTTCTGTAAGATATACACAATAAAACTTGCCATGTTATCTTGAACTTAATAGAATTAGCTAGAAGCCACAGTATAGACCATAGTAGCAAAACTCGGACTCGACTCGGACTCGGAAAGTTCGACTCGGACTCGGAAAGTTCGACTCGGGAGTCGGACTCGGGACTCGGCAAAAAAACTTGGCAAGACTCGGTAAAAACTCGAAAAAAAGAAAAAAATGAAAAAAAATACAAATTTTATTGAAAAAATAAGTTTTTTCATGCATATTACTTATTAGTATATTCTAACACACTTACTCAACATTCAACATTATACAAATAAGAAATTAACAAGAGGAAGGAGCATATTCTAATAGCAAGCTAATAATTTTGTTTTATAATTTTTTTTTTTTTGGATACATAGGGAGTTGGTTACATCCACACTATTTTTAGTAACTGCCAAGTGCAAGGTTCAAACTACAAGGACTGCCCCCAACAAGCCTATACCACCTCATTATTTTATAACCCGGCATGAAGAGGACCACCGGTCACTCGAGATTCATACCATCGTTGTCGGTCTGGCGTGCACTCAGAGGATTCGGAACAGACTATGACCTTTGCAAGCATGACCACTTTGGTTTATAAAATTATAAATAAATAATATAATGATAAAATAAACTTAATATATAAAGTTCAAAAACATTATTAACATTTTACAAAACATTAAATAATAATAAACTTTACTATATGACAAAATCACCCTAACTTAGTCCACCATGTTTAATAAATAAAAATTTCAAATACCATGTTTAATAGAGAAACCATGGGACGGAATCACCCTAACTTAGTCCACCATGTTTAATAAAATAAAATATTCAAATACCATGGTTAATTATAATCGGTGGGTTGTCTAGATTCGATTTCCTAGATGGTTGGTTGGGATCTATTAACTTTACTTTTATTAAAAGGTTCTTGAGAAAAAAAATTGAAAATAAAATTCTTCATATATTAATAAAGCTAATATTTAATCATAGCCATTTTTCCGGTTTTAGAA
The DNA here is from genome assembly GCA_028583015.1 of Wollemia nobilis. Lineage (NCBI taxonomy): Eukaryota > Viridiplantae > Streptophyta > Pinopsida > Araucariales > Araucariaceae > Wollemia > Wollemia nobilis. Next base: position 1,706,780 of record JAQPPZ010001560.1, on the reverse strand, counting down.
TGGGAAGCTGTTTTTTAAAACTGCTTACCAAAATTCAAGGTAGAAGCGACATTCATTATTCTGGGGGAGCTTCGTGCGTAGCAATTGTTTCGTTGGCAGTCGAGGGTTTCAGAGCGAAATAAATTATCGTTTTTAATTTTTTTCCATTGTCGCGTGGTGGTGTGTATTGGCTGCAATGACGACGGTGGCAGTGACGGCGACGGGAGAGGGTGCATTGAAGGAGAGAAAAGAATGGAAGAAAATGAAGGTGCAAGAACTGCGCGACGAACTTTCTAGAAGAGGTCTCAGCACTGGCGGCCTCAAGCCTTCCTTGATCGAACGCCTCCAAAACTCATGCCATTCTCCGCCCGAACCGCCACACCCCACAGGACATGCATACGTGCATTCTGAAGTGGTTCTCATTCCCAAACAAGACGCGGATGATGTATCCATCGGAGAAAGATATATTTGTATTAAAATAAATTATAATTGAGGGATAAGCATTCTGAAGGTTTGAGAAGCAAAATTGCACATTCTCTCGTTAATATAATAAACAAAGATTTCAGCGTCTTGTTCGTGATTGCGCATTGGCCAACGTGGATGCTTAAGTCGTGGAGCATCATCAACACTTAACCTCCCTAGACGTAATTTTTTTTTTTTTTTTAAACTTCCATTTTTTTTGGGCCAGCCGAGTTCCGACGTCGGGACTCGGGAGTCCGAGTCGGACTCGGACTCGGCCCAAGACTCGGCCGGACTCGGAGGAGTCCAGAAAAAAAGGAGTAGGAGTGGGCTCGGCTCGGCTGAGCCCACTCGGACTCGGACTCGGCCGAGTACTCGGGAGTCCAAAAGAGTCTGACTACTATGGTATAGACATTTCTCTGCCAATGTCACATGCAAAGATATTTGACCAGTTCCATAAGCTTGATGGCTATGTTGTCATTGTCTGTGTTTTTCTCCACAGAATTTAGAGTTTGTGTACTATTTAGCTATTGGTTTTGCTTGGGCCAGGTATTCAAGGCCATAACATATCAGTACTGAAGTGCTGAAGTTTTGCCGCTAGTTCAGTTTGATTGAGTTCAAGTCAAGTCTACTTGTTTAGCTGGTGACTGAGCAAAACACAAGTACTTAACATACTTGGTGAGTCCTGTAACCATGGGCTGCAGAGGGGGAATGAATAAAAGCAACATATTCTGAACTATATTAGAGTTTGTGAGCCTTAATTGAGCAAGGATTAATATGGCTGGAAATCTCCAAAAACAAAGACAACGTCTTTGCCAAAACATACCTATGCACTAAAGGAAAGGAGGTAGGAAAAGAAGAATGACTTACACAAAGCAGCACAAATATTGTAATAATTATTTGTGCTACGGACATGAAAAGGATGAATGGTGGCACAAATATCCAGAAAAGAAGAAAGTGCCAAACCCCTCCATGTTGACTCTGAAGAATCTATGAAAACATCTTCAGATGGAGGGACTTTCTTTGCTCTTACAATCTTTGGCCGGGCAATTAGTATTGAGGGAAATTCAGGATTAAAGGAGAATTGGTTTTGAATTATAGTCCAAGTCAAACAGAGATTTGTAAGCACCATTTTTAACCTCAGGAGCACCAGAAATATGATTTGCACAGAAATTCTAGAATTATTGCAGGTTGCAGCAGTTCTATGCCCTGCATCACACTAATGTGTTTGAACAAACTTCAACATTGACCAAGCTATGACATACCAATGCCAAATTGATTTTGCAACCACCCATGCATATACTAATGAAATTGAGAGTGATGTGACACTCACTAATATTTGTCAGATTGTATTTGGAAGACCTTAAACATGTTATCGAAGCACAAAGCTGGATTTCCAAACTGAAGATTATAGGTTGCTTATATATGGGAAGGCTTATCAGTTGCAGATCGACAATAGAAAACCAAATACAGTGCTACTGCTAACCTATAAAGACACCTATTGGTATGTTCAAGAACTTCCACTTTGTCAAAGAAGCTTGTGTTTACAACCTTGAAGATTTAGAACAAAGAACAAGAACTGAAGTATAACTGATTGAGATGTGGCAGAGAGCTATGTCCAAGATGAGCAAAGATGCAAAGAGAGATCTCTAAGACAAAAATGGACTTGCCTTAACTGATTGAGAAGAGTTAGTGTTGAAGGCTTTGGCACCCATGCTGCTGTGCCTCAATGTGATGATGGTTCAAGGTTATTGTGGAGCCCGAATCCAAGGGCAAGACAGCACACCTTGACAGTAGATGCATCATATGTGGTATTGACATGGAGCTAAGCAGTTATTAATACTGTGAGAGAGCAGCCATTTTGGAAGTAGAACTGTTTCAATTTCTTCAATTCACCTATAGCTATTGTATTTGTTGGGACGAATTAATACAGATAAAAGAAAGCGAATGGATATGAGTTGTTGTACTTCAAATATGAACAGAGCTGACTTAGACTCTCTGCAGTGTGTGCTATAGTGTCATCATATTAGAGACGACTTCATGTGTAAATTTATTTTCTATCAGAGATAACTTTGGCTGTGAAATTCTTTAAAGGGGATTGGGATACTTTGGATCCTTTGCTTTACAATTTATCATCTTTGTCTCATCAAGCACATTTGTTTAAGCTTGTATTAATTTAGTAGCAAGTAGCAATGAATGGTCATTGCTTGATTTTGAATTCTAGCCTGAATTGTCAATGCCCTACTAGGGAACAATAACTTCTGCTTCAAACAAGCAGGCTAGGTCAAATCTATGTTTGTTTACAATGTTTTTGTTGGCTTTATCAGTTGATCAGCTTGTTATTTAATGATATTGCACATATGAAAGTCAGTTGCAATAGTTGAAGCAACTATTAACAATGAACACCTTAATGTGGGGAACCTATATCTTTTTCAACTGGTACAACTAGAAAATTATAATCTTTTTATGAGTAAAGGAATAGCAAATTGGCACTTTTGGCTTTACTGATGAATTTTCTGTTACATATACATAGTTCAAGTCTGGCAAGAAGTGGTCTGATTTTATTTTTTGAAAGTGATGATAATGATAACTCTCTGATTGCAATCCAATGACCTCTGGAACATAGATTTGTTTTTGGCTACTTCTGAATCTGATGCAGGCTGCATGTATGGTGATTTTCATTGGATTTAATTAGATGGAGATAGCTGGTGTATCTGCTGAACTTGTTTCAACGTGGAGAGTAGGCTATACCATCTGATGTGCACAACATAGGAAAATAACTAAATAATGAGCAGAGGATATAGGATAAGCAAAGTAAAATGATATTGTTTTCTTGCTCTACATGAACTCCCCAAGACATGGCTTTGCTAACATTGGATATAGCTTGCTTAGGAGATGCTAGTCGATCTTTTTTTTTTATATATAATAAATGCGCAAGTATAGACAGATGCTTCTGCGGAGGATGGCTTCAAATTAAAATACATTTCTTATCTTAGCTAAAACTGTTGCCTTCTCTTATAGTAGCCTACATTTTATCATGTGTTGACAGTGAATGCATACGTATATACTGAGAAGATACCCCTTTTTTATGCAGATAGTTAGAGAGCTACTGTCATACCCTGGCATCAATGTCAATGCTCTCAACAAGTCAAAACAAACAGCCCTTGACATTGCAGAAAAGCTTCCATCTACTGAACATGCATCTGAAATCAAAGATGCATTGAGAGAGGCAGGAGCTGACAGCGCCACAAATATAAACCAACCTAAGGATGCAAGAGAGCTAAATAAAACTGCTAGTGATTTAAAGCACGATGTACATACACAGCTTATGCAGACTGCAAAAACAGATAAACGGGTTACTGGAATTGCAAAGGAATTAAGGAAATTGCATAGAGAGGGAGTAAACAATGCCACCAATTCTGTGACAATTATTGCTGTTCTTATTGCTGCAATTGCTTTTGCAGCTATATTTGTCGTGCCTGGTCAATATAATGGTGCAGATGCAGGCCCAAATGCTGGAGTGGCCTTTGTAGTCCACAAGCTCGCATTCCAAGTGTTTTTCATCTTTGATTCACTTGCCTTATTTATATCTCTGGCTGTTGTGGTTGTTCAGATAACACTAGTTGCATGGGAAACCAAGGCTCAAAGGCAGGTGGTTTTTGTAATTAACAAACTCATGTGGCTGGCTTGTATCTGCACTTCTGTGTCTTTTATTGCATTAGCATACATTGTCGTTGGTCATCGTGCTACGTGGACAGCAATCGCTGTAACTGTGATAGGTTCATCAATCATGTCGGTAACATTGGCCACTATGTGTTACTTTGTCATTAGGCATCAGATTAAAAAGTACAAAGATCGGTCTCAAAGGAAGATCAGGAGATCCAATCGAAGTAGGTCATACTCGTGGTCAGAGTTATCAGACTCTGATATGTGTAAGTCTGACTATGAAAAGATATATGCATTGTAGTAATCTTCTCAACAATTGCATCTTATTGTTTATAGAGAATGATGCCAGACTTCAACAGTATAATCTGTGGGCAAGTGCATTCTATTATGGGGGTTAGACGAACTCCTTAACTGTTCTTTTAAGGGCATCTAATTATAAAAGAATGTAGATTTATTCTGGGATAGGGTATCAGGGTTAATGCAGAGTAGGACTTCATGTCCACCTCTTTTGTTCAAGATGATTAACATAGATAGACAACTGATCATCCACAGAATTGTTAGGGAAGACTAGAGGATCCTTACCTGTTATCTGTTGGAGGGATTGTTTAAATTGTAAAGCTTCATCTTTTTAAATAAAATTAGATGTGAATGGCTAACGTATGCATCTAAAGAGCTTTAGAATGCAAAAAATGATTCTATAAATTATCTTACGTAGAGAGGAAAACTATGTTATTGATTTATTTTAAAAATAAGTCCCTTAAGTTTATTGAATTCTATTCTTTGGAAGCTAAAGCACCCGAGTGAGGACATTTTCTAATCTTATGAGTATCAGGTTCACCTAAATGCTGGTTATTTAATTTGGAGGCCTGAAAAGCATAAAATAGGTTAAAACAGAAGAAAATTTTAGCCATCAAATTAAGAAAACTAATTATATATAAAATAACAACTTTAATATCAAATCGGTTAAATTTTTATTTTTTAAATTTGTTTGTTATGTAAAATTTTCAATTTTTAAGCAAAATTTGTTAAGCTAATGTAATAAACTTATTTTAATTCACATAACAAATTTTAAAAAAATCATTGAAATATAAAGTTATATAATAATTTTTTTTTTAAATTGTGCGATCTCGGATCTCGTCTAGACCACACCCAAAAGGGATAATTATGACCCAAAAGCGATAATTATGAAAGAATCATGTGAGCTCATTAAGTCTCAATATGCATTTGAGATAAATATAAAACTTAACTTTTAATATTGAAATGTGCTTGTGCACTTACACATTCACTAATCCTTTTGATCTATAAAGTATCTGTTTAATCTTTTGATCTGGTTAAGTAATTTTCTAGATAGACATGCCATAGGGCCTTTATACATATCTATATATGTTGCGAGGATGGTTGAGGAAGAGTATAATTTTTGAATATTTAATATAGTTATTATAATATTGTTGGATAGGCCCTCAAGACCACAAAAAGTGTCATTTGGTTTATTGGGATCAAGCTTGTGCGAGGAAAGACAATGGAGGTCTTGGGCTGTGGAATATCAGGTTAATGAATGAGGCGTTGATTCTCAAACAGGGCTGGAAGGTTCTTAGGAATCAAGGGCCTGATTGGATCAAGATCATAAAAGAGAAGTATCTTCCGCATAATGGAAATTTGTTGGTTGAGAACGTTACCTAGGAAGGTTCTATGTTCTGGTAGAGCTTGAGAAAACTCAGAATGAAGTTGCTCCTGGGTGCAAGGTGGGTGGTGGAAAATGGCTCTATCATTAATTTCTAGGAGGACACATGACTTCTTGATAGCCCACTTATCCTCAGTACAACTCTAGCCCCTATTGTTGCTCTTACCCATATATTGGATTGGTCTAAAGTTGAATATTTTATTGAGTGGGAAGAGAACAAGAGGTGCTAGAAACAAATTCCTCAAAGAGTATTTGAAAATAGGGATGAAGCGTTAGCCTGGGGGACCATTTATAATCGTCTTAGATTCTATAGTCTTGCGATCCAAGAGATGGAGGACTCTCTCATTTGGAAAGCTGAAAGTGAAGGTTGTTACTTTGTTAGATCAACCTACTATCTTTTTGATGTAGATCCTTAGTGTTGGTTTTTACCCGAAAAAGTTTGGCTTAAAAACCTGACTCCGAAAGTAAATATTTTTTATTGGTTGGCTATTCAAAATAAATGTTTAATAGTAGAAAATATTTGCAAGAGGGGGATGGCTATGATCAATAGATGCTACATGTGTGAAGCTTTAGAGGAAACTTGTCAGCATATTTTTTCTAGTGCCCCTTCTCGGTTTTAGTAGTTTCTCAGGTGTTGTCCACTCTGGATGTCAGTTGGATTTTGCCAAACACTATCTTTGATATGTGCTTGTAGTGGAATTTCCTTTCAAGTCCCCTCCGTTGGAAAAACTTTGGTCTTTCTTACCCCCACATTTGTTTTGGAGCATCTGGTGGGAACGTAATCTGAGAGCTTTCAAGAATTCAAGGCATGATTCGGATCACGTTTCTTCTAGAGCTCTTGGAGCTGCTTTGGAGAATGTATCTCATTGTTTCCTAGATCTCAAAGTGGATTATTTAGATGAAAGCCTTGTGGAGGCTAAAATTAGCTTTTCAGCTTCTTGCAAGTCATCTAAACTGCCTGCTACCTCGGCACGCTCAACCACCTCATGGTGCCCTCCTCCTGAGGGATGGGTCAAATTGAATTTTGATGGTGCCTCGAAAGGAAATCTAGATCCTACGGCTATTGGTGGGGTAATTAGAAATTCTAAGGGTGAGCTCATTGGTGCATACACAAAGAATATTTCTATCCAAACCTCTCATTTTTTTGAAGCCAAGGGTCTCCTTCAAGGGCTACTATTGGTAGAAATACTTAAATATCAAAAAATCATTGTAGAAGGGGACTCTTTAAATCTAGTAAATATTACCAATTCTATTAGCAAGCCTCACTGGAGCATTTCAAATATTCTAGCAAAGGTGTTTAGAATTTTGAAATCAAGAGAGGAGTTCAAAGTTCAACATATTTATCGGGAAGGCAATAAGGTGGCGGAGTATATGACCAAGTTGAGTCTTTCTCAACAAGGCCTGAGGGTCTGGTTGGATAATTTCCCCCAAGACCTTAATCTTTTGTTTTCGATGATCACGGTTAGCTATTGGTTGTGTGTGAGGCTTGGTATGGGAGTTCACTCTGTGGACTCTTTGCTAGATGTTTTATTTTATGCTTGATTGGGTGGGCCATATTAATTGGTGATCTTCACAAGTCCCCTAACCTTTTTTAGCTGACTATCATCAGTTGGGCATATTTATGTGGATGTTGGTCAGAATTTTCTTGGCCTTGGTCCCAATGGTGTCCTCATTGTATGCTCTTCTGGTGATATGGTGATGTTTTCTACTCTTGTGGTGATGTGTTTATCTATACTGGAGGAAAATCACTCTGCTCTTCTAGGTACATTGCAGGTTGTGGTCTCCTTTGTCAATGAGATTCGGGACGTGGTTAACAAGTAGATGGATATGGCAACCCCAAACTAGATCTGCTATGATGTTCTTTTAGCAATTGATATCAGGTTATATTTTATGTTGGTTGTATGGGGCCCTCTCTATTTTGTTTTACTAAGAGAGGCCTGGTTCCTTTAGCTTTTGTTACTTGAATTTTATGGTATGTTGTTTGTATGGGGCCCTCTCTATTTTGCCTTGTTGAGGGTGGCCTGTTATTCCTGCCCCTTGGCTGGTTTTGATTTAGTGTTGTAGTTTAGTGTATTCTCATGCCCTATCTCAACCTATTGTAATAGGTTTGGGGACCTCAAAACTCCTTCGTTTACCAAATAAAAAAAAATTATAATATTGCTGGTTAAAGATGATAATAACAAGCATCAAACGATGAAAAGTATAATATTTTAATATGTAATATAGATATTACTAGTTATAGATGACAATAAAAGGTTTCAATTAATCAATCTTACTAAAATAAAAGTGTGATGGTACTCTTTGAATTTGTTACAGGTGTAAATAAGATTTTAATAATAAAACTTTATTATGCTTTGAACAAGAACAATGTAAAGCCCAATTTGGATGTGTTACAGGTGTAAATAAGATTTTAATAATAAAACTTTATTATGCTTTGAACAAGAACAATGTAAAGCCCAATTTGTTTTAATCTTGGTAAAGGATATTTTCTTAAAAGTGAAATGTGTTTTAGACAAATATCCAATGAATATTAAGAAGAAATACTATAACATTTAAATATCAAGAGTTATACCAAAAAAAATTCCCTCATAATTTTTAATCCTCATTGTTGGCCTAAAATGTTTATTTTTATTTTTATTTTTTCAACCAACTTTTGTTATTCTTGGTCATAATATAAGAAATCTCCTACTTCACATTTGTAGTAAAGAGGAAATACAACAATTATCTCTTGTATAAAACCAAAATTGATGGTTGCAATTTTATACATTCCCCCTCAATGCAATTTTTGTAATGCTTTAAAAATTCTTATTCACTTGTTTTGGTTTTGTGGCATGGCTAAATAGTTTTGGGATGTCTTATACTCTTTTCTTTTTCCCTCTTTCACTAGATCTTGGAAGCTTTCTCTGCTTGGTTTTCTTAACTGGATCAATGCCCCAAACTCTAGGATGTTTGTAGACTCATTCTTCTCAAGCACATTTGGAAGTGTAGATGCAAAACGATGTTTTCTTGGATTTGCTCCTCCATGGAATATAGTTTTAGCAGACTTGACCTTTGATCTTTTGTTACATGTGGGACGCATTCATTCCCAAGTCTATGGAACTTCTAGCACACCTCGAGATGTTATTGACAGACTTCATCAACTTTTTCATATGATTTAGGATATTCAGAAGGTCCAACGAAACTAAGAAGAAGATAGCTAACAATGATGAGCAGGTTCAGGTTTTGATTACTTCTTTTTCTTCTTTGAAGACTTCAAAAGATATCATGGAAGACATACCCAGAATTTCTTCATATAACAGACTCTCCCACAAATGAATGCTAATATCTAGTGTATTGCAACAAGATATAACTAGTCTTTTTGTTGATATTAGCTTCTATTCTTATGTATATTCAATTATGGATGCTTTACTCCTAATCCACCTCATTTTGTTTTTTAGCTGGTGGACAGTGCTAGCACCAAAATATTGTAATGTTTCGATTAATGAATTAATATAATCTAGTTTTTTCTCAAAAAAAATAATCTAAAATGATTATTACCCAAAAAAAATCATTAAAAAAAGCATTGTTGATCAAGGATAAATGAGATATAATAATATCAATGTATTGAGATTAGCTCTCATGCATAAGCCCACATGCCATAGTGCAGTTTGTTGTAATACCATCAAATTTGGTTTATTGGGACACCCTGGTGATGTGATCATGATGTAATATGGGTGGGCCTCTTTAAACCCTAGATAACCAATTAAAACTAAACAATAAAAATCATAAAAATTGAAAATCCAACATTAATTTTAAAGCAAAATTTTTTGATGTCACTTGTATATATAAGGAAAATTATTATTACCTTGAAAAGAATATGGGTCTCATCAATCAAAAAGTTTCTATTTGTACATATATTACTTCAAAATGAAAATTGTGTTTCATTTTTGTATTAGTTATAGTTGCTACTTTGATCTTAATTTATGTGTTTAACAATGACATATTAACAAACTTTTTCAACTTTTCTCAATGTTAAAGAGGACACGTCTTGTACTTCACTTAATATTTTATGAGGAGACAAACATGCGAATATTGTAAGCATCATCACATCAAATATGATTCATGGAACATTTGAAAAATGTAAATTTTATAATACAAAACATGTATGGTGAAGTCCATGGAAATTCTTCCCAACTTGAAGTTACTTATAAAATACTAGAAAAACTTATGACTAGAAGAAACCATGGAAAAATAATGATTATTTCAGTTTGTAAAAAACTCAAATTCCATCATGTTCCATCATTGAAAAATAAGACGAGTCTATTTCATTGCACCTATAATTTCCACCAAACATACCTCTTTTGTTACCAAAATTGTAGTAAAATTTGCATGAAAACAATTGTGTATGGGCTATCAAATGGGGACTTCCAAAGTTATTTATCTATTTGTTAATTCAACAATATACAATTATATTATTTGACATAGATATGTAAAAGCTTTTGTTTCCAACTACTATCTCTTCATGTGAAAACAAAAAACAATAGGGATCAAAACAAATAATACTAGTGTTCCTTAGTTTCCAAGTACTTGTACTATAAGCTTGATCGAATTAAAAAATAAAAAAATATCAAAGAGTACTTAGGAGAATCTATTTAATTTAAAATTTTGTGCATCTTTGGAGTGGTCTTTTCATAAATACTAAAACACTAGAAAAAAGTTCTACCTTCATAAGCCTTACAACTCCTTAAGTAAGGTCCTTAATCCAATTTGAAATGGACCAATTGTATTTATTTTTTGTTATTGTCATTTTATCCTACAAAATATCCTCGAAAGCCATGAAAAATGCCAAAAAAAAAACTTCAAAAAAGATTGGTTTCCAAAACAACTCAATTTTTTTCTCAAATTTCTTAAACATATTATTAGGAAAATTACAACGTCGAACAACCATATTGGATAACTCATTACATTGAAAACCAATATGAAATTTAAACAATAAATATCAAGAATTTTGCATAATACTAATCTATGAAAGTAGTTAATACACATTTAGATACCTTTTGCCTCTCGTCAACTTTAAATCATTGGACCCACAATAACTTTAGCAAAACATATATGAGGAGGCTACCATACTAGTGCATGATATATAAAAACAAATGCTTAATTGGTTGTAAAAATGCACTTCATGCTTTACAAAATATTTGAGTTGCAAATATAATGATAATATAGCATATCATAAAACACAAGTATATATATAACTTTTTAAAAGCGTACAAAATAATACGTAGCAAATTACTCTGAAATGCATCTGTTATTTTTTTGATACGTAAAGGAATTAGCAACTACCTTTCCTTTTTGAACAACTGGTCACAGGGTCAAGTCACATTGCCTCCGATCGTAGTGTCAAATCATGGTGCTACCACTATAACCCCTATCTCGCCTCAATAAACACAACTCGGGAGTGAGGGAGACCCTTGATGGCTCGGGGTTGGTACCGTCGTCATCAAGCTGGCGCACACTCAGCGGACTCAAGTCAGACTACTACCTTTGCCCTAGATTGGGCATGCCTGCGAGGTTTGAACCTAGGTCTTATCCTGGTAAGTGCCCAACTCCTTACCAATCCACCTAGCCCTCGCGGACCATCTAAACTTTGTTATTATTAGATTTGGTTTAGACAATGTTTCCCATAAGCAACCCTATATTTTTTCTTTTCAATTTGGCCAAGTTTTATTAGAAAAAATAAATAAATATTGGAGTAGATCGGAATTTTATTATAGGAATATAAAAAACACTAAAAAATGTTACATGAATGGTAGATCAATTATACTCATCCTTTATTCTTATTTTGAGGAAATCATCTTCCATTTTTCTTAAATATGAAAATTGTTGTTTAAAGGGCGTTTGTTTAGCTTGAGTTGAGAGTGAGCCTCTAAATTAGTTGATTTTCCCCTAGTTGTGCACATGTGAAAAACAAATATATTTATCTATTGAATAATGATAGAGGATCTCCTCTAAATGTAGTCAATCTTAAATACCAAGCTAAGAAGCAGGGTTATGCATAAGGGGTCAAAACCTGATGTACTTGTAAAAAATGGTGAATCTGTTTCGAAACCCTGGCGAATCTTGGCCAACTTCATGTAGGACATGAGAAATTACCTTATTTTTCACCAAAAATTATAAAACATTGGTAAATTTGACAATTTTGATTAGACCGGGTGAAAAACATGACCCAATCATAAACTAGGTGTAAAAAAGAGCCTCGATGTGAATCGGGTGCAAAAAAGAGCCTGGATGCGAACCAGGTGCAAAAGAGGGTCCGGGTGAACTTGGGTTATAACCTAGAAATTTGTTTTAGTTTAGAGGGTGCAAAACTGGGACTTCCCAAGAGGTCACCCATCCGAGTACTACTCCAGTTAAGCATGCTTAACTGTGGAGTTTTTGATGGGTTGGAAAACATCAAGTCATATTGGTTTTTTAAATTTTTGGTTATGGTTGTGAGGAGGTCTAAAAAAAAAACAAAGGAGTCATTTTTTGTTGCTTACCTTGGAACCTTTGAAATTCCATTTTTTTCCTCTTCTTCTTTTCTCCACCTCACCCGGACCAATTTCTCCACCTCACCCGGACCAATTTCTCCACCCAGCAATCTCCACCTCACCCGAAATCAAATTCTACACCTAGTCCACTCCCCTTCGCTTGGACCATTTTCTACACCCAACCCGCTCCACCTCGCTCAGATCCATTTCTGCACTTGATCCGCTTCACCTAGCCTGGATTAATTTCTGCACCGACCTGCTCCACCTCGCCTGAACCAATTTTTGCACCCGACTCGCTCCACCTCGCTTGGGTCCATTTCTGCACCCAAGCCACTCCACCTCACCTGGACCAATTACTGCACCCGGACCAGTTTTTGCACTCGACCCACTCCACCTCGCCCGGACCAGTTTTTGCATCTGACTCGGTCCACCTCGCTCGGTCCACTTTCTATCCGACCTGCTCCACCTCGCCCAGACCAATTCCTGCACCTAGCCCGCATCTAGACCAATTTCTACACCCGCCCCACATCTAGACCAATTTCTACACCCGGTCCACATTTGGACCAAATTCTGCACCTGGATCTGGATGGTGCCCAATCCAGCGTACGCGGACCACACTCTAATGTTTTAGTTGTATGGGTATGGTTGTCATGTTAGGTTTACATACTACTATAAGAGGCAAATTTGGTGGGATAATTTAAAAAAATTATAATTTCAAGGCGAAAAGGGTCCTCAGTTGAGGCAGAAATGCTAACGAATTTTTAAAAAAATTCGTAATATTATTATAATCGTGCGGTAAACCGACCCCTACAATTTTTTTTTCCCAAAAATTTCAGGCGAATGGGCCGACGTCTAGGATCCCCATGTATAACCCTGCTAAGAAGACTCATTGAAAAAAATACCAAGCTAAGAAGAAGATCTAATTAAAATGTATCATTTTTTCAAGTTATTACAATATGATTAAAGTTCCATATAATTAGGTTTGAACTTATGGTATTATAAAAATTTAAATCTTTGTTCATTCAAGAGATAAACTTTATTATTAATCTCAATCTGAGCTAACTTAATGAAACTCTTTGCATGTTAAAACTTGAATCTTTGAATAGAATTTAGTTAAATATCAAAGGAAAAAGTGTTATCTTTCTTCTTTTATTAATTAAAATGAAAATATGGGAAGAGCTAGTGGAATAATGTAGGAAGTGTGGGGTTTGATATTGTGATCATGCAAATTGGGATGATTGCGGACACGAGTTCATTTTTTGCGTGGAATCACACAAGATTTTGGGACTGTTTGTGAGGCCTATTAAACTATGTTTGATGTGTTAATTTTCGTAAACACCTATGTTTAATGGGAAAAAGAGTTTCCCTTTTTAGGTCCTATTCTATCTTACTCCTAAAATCCAATTTGTGGACTAGGATGCAAAAAAATATATGCAGACATACAAAGATCTATCTTAAATGATTATTTGATTAAATGATTACAAGGCAAGTAAACCCCTTTTTCTTTCAAGCAAGGGTCCAAGGAATTATGGAACAAACACAATTGTCCTATGATGCAACTACATGGACTTAATTTTTTTTTATATACCTAATGCTAAGATGAAAACAAAATATATCCCCTTTTAATGATTTGTAATACAAACTACTTTCCTACCTCTTTTTTTCTTTTTAGGGAAATTCCTTCGTGAAACAAAGTAGGGAGCTACCCAACAAGTTTGCTCTATAATGCACTCCTTATTTTGTGACTAATGCCATGATGTCATCTTAAATTTATAATCTTTAACAAATTTTGAATAAAAGTTAATTTGCTATCCCTTTGACAAGATTCCTTGACAAGGCCAAATAGGAAACTATAAAACAATATAACTTTCCCTATAATGTAATTAAATATGCTTATGATTTTGTGCTTACTATAGAAATTAAGGCCTAAATCTACAATTTTTTAGCCAAAGATGAATTCCTAACCCCTTTACAAGCTTTTGTTATATGAACAAAATCAGAAAAGCAATCAGACAGTTGAAACATACAAATCTAACCCTAAACATGAAAGCTAACTAATGCTTAGAAACATAAAACTTGATGTGGTGTAGGAGGTAGAAGCACCAGACAGGAATTTTACAACACACTTATTTCTTTTTGATGTCTTTGACTATTCTTGCAATAACCTAAAACCTATACAAAAAAAGAAAAATAGTTGATTTGCATAGAAGGGTTTGTCTAATCTCAACAAGGAACAATGAGCTTCCTTGTTTGAGGGATCATACCCTTGATATTTTTAAGACATGCAAGCAAATAAAAAAGAATTAGAACAAAATATGGATTGCATAAAAGAAATAAAAACATGTAATGATGACAATGCTAGTAGAGCAATAGACAATAAATGCTAAAAGAAAAATAAGAAGGCCAAAACCAAGATCCTGAATTGCCCCTTATTCTATGCGAATTGCTACATGATATATGTAGAGGGAAGAGAGTTGACCAATTTTGATGGCATGATAGTGTATAAGATTCATTCTCTCAAAAGACCACACTAAGGGGTGGTTTTATAGATCACTCATGCCCCTCTTGTAGAATCAACAAAGGATCTTAGTGGAAAAAGCAAGAAGGGTGAGGTGGTCATTTACATGAGTTGTATGGTTTGATTGAAGGGTTTTTAGGAGTTGCATGGTTTAATTAGATATTTTGCAAAAGTTAAGTGACATACAAATGCCAATCAAGGAGGCATGAAAGCATGATTGACACTTTACTAGTCAATTATGTAGAAAAAACTAGAAATTGATTGACGGGATGAGATTCGTGGTGGAACATGCAACAAGTAGATTGTCAAAATATTGAATTACATTAACTATATGTTAAAACAATCTATTTTATAATATATAGATATAATATATAATAAGTATTATATATTATTTAATTATTCTATATGATATATAATATTTTAAAAAATTATTCTATATATATATATATATTGGATTATGTTAATGTGAGTTACCTCTACGATCAACACTTAGGGCTGAGCAGTCCCCTCCCAGCCATGACCTCTCGTAAGACCAAGAGCTAAACTTATCAATAGAGGATTAACACACAACTACACACACACAATGGTTTGAACAATTCTATATAATATATTATACTATAGTATATTATTTATATAAAAGTGGTATATATATATAATATTGTTAAAAAATGATTTTGTAGTACTTATAAAAAAATAATAAAGCTACCCCTGCCATGCAAAGAGGGATTTCATCCAAAATTTTATAGAAGATCAACAACTATGTCTTAAGCATATTCTACTACTAAAAGGATACAAAATCTGATTTTCTTCTAAGTCATGACATATAGGAACTAGAGTTATCAACATCGATATGTAGTATATCTTCCCTAATGGAGGATCTCCATAACAAGTCAAATCCTTGCGGTCTAAAGCCCAATTTGCCATAACATCTGCAATATTATTTTATTCTTTAGAAGCATGAAGAAACTCTATTGTTCTAAATCTAGACTAAAGTGCATGTATCTTGTCAATCACCCTTTGTAACTTCCAATCCTGAGAGGAGGTCCTGGTGGATGCCTTTAATTGATTGATGATAACTTGTGAGTTTGATTCTACTTGTACTACAGATAAACCAACCTTAGTAGCTTCTTGAAGGCCACAAATGAAAGCACATGCTTTTGCTATATTTCTAGAGAGGATGCCAAGATTCTTTGAAAAAATTTAAGCATGAGTACCATTTAAGAATCTTTCTATGCCTCCTGTACATACCCTTCTTGGACTTCCTCATATCGTACCATCAGTGTTGATCGTCCTCGTACCTTCAGGAGGGGATTTCCATGGTCCATTCCTTTGAATAGTAGATTGAGGACCTTGTGGATTCCTACATCTCCATTCATCCATAGGGAGTTGAAGCCTAGAGAGTAAACTATTCCACTTTTAAGATATTATGGAGGGGGACTCCAATGTATCCATAGTAGTTTCCCTGATATTGGCTATAATTTTTTCCTAAACATATTGAATAATATGGTGAATTGATTTAAAAATTATTTTATTCCTTTCTTTCCACATATTCCAAAGCATCCAAGAGATACTAACCAATGTCATCTATTTCATTGAATTATCCAACCCATTCACTCTGGGCTAAGTCCTCCATGCTTTCTCAAGGGAGGTGAATTACCATAATCTTAGATCTAAAAAGGTTCCCAATAGTTTCCACAATTGAATGGAAAGGGAATAGAAGATAAAAAGGCGATCCGAGGTCTTGTTCTTTGAACAACATAACTCACATATCAATGGACTAGAAAATTCCCATTTCATCAATTGGTATCCTATAAGAACCCGCTTATGAAGTAGGATCTAGATAAAGAGTCTCACTTTAGGTCAAGTTAGAAGTTGCCAAATTTGGTTGAAGACATCACTGAGTGGATTTTCTCTATGATGAGTGAGGGATGAATATCCTAGAGCTACAATATACACACCATTAGAATGTGATCCCCATCCCAACCTATCTTTGTCTTTCACCCAAGAAAGTGATCATATTCTAAGAATATGATGAATAACCTCCTTGACATCCTCCATTTCTAGAACTGGTCAGTACCTTAATAGAATCCACACTCTATCCTCCAAATTTCTTTCCCCATAGTTTCTATAATAGTGTGATATCTTTATCCAACCTTGACTATGGAGTTGTTCCATAATGTCTTGCCATTCTAGAAATTATTGAGATAATGACGGAAAACCATCCCAAGTGTCTGTCAAATTTTTTTCTTGATGACCATTCCCCACTATTTAGAACAATTTTGGTTTGATAATTTTCTTCCCTATCCTTAGTACCTCAAGAAATGGATATCCTCGTCAAGGAAGATGATATCTAGTAAAAATTTATGGAGCTTGATTTTCTACATACTTAGCTCTCAAGATCCATGCCCATAAATCATTAGGGGAAGTAATTAACCACCAATATAATTTTGTTGCCAATACTAATTTGTTTTTAGCCACTAAGGATAAGCCCAACCCTCCCTCTTATTTTGGAAGACAAAGTTGATCCCACTTCACTAGCACCCACTTACACTATGAATTTTCCCTATTCCATAATAACCTTTAATTTATCTTGTCCATATTTCTCAAAACATCCTTAGGAATAATAAAAACCGAGGAGACATAGATGGGAATAGATTGTAAAACATATTTAACCAAACCTACCTACAATAGAAAGTGTAACGAACCTCCTCACACGGTTTATGAAGAAGTAAAGAAATAATGAAACTTACCTTTTATCTTGTAAACATGGTATTGCTGACAGTTTGTGAGTGCTGGATAGTTGCAAGTTAACCGTGAAAGGAAGCTAGTCAGTAAAAAAAGGTAATAAAGGGAAGTGATGATTTGGCTCACGAGCACATGGAAACTCACGCTTTGCACAAGCATTTAGGTGCATTGAAAAATAACATCCTTGCGTGAGTTATGTTTATTTGCATACTGTTTGTTGACTTGGTTCAGGAAAAGTTGTTAGGTGGCAATGACAATGAGAGCCACTTTCTTGTTTACATTTTTAGAATTGTCTTCTTTAGAAAAAGGGGAAGGTTGTTCATATGTTAAAGATTATAATATTAATATTATTGTTTTTTCTAATATTAATAATAATAAGTTTTTATTGTATTGAAGCACATGCTATTGTTGATATTGTTTTACAACTTAGGTGTAATAATAAAGCATAAAGTGTGATTAATGTTAAGTTTAATTCCATTAATCATGCGTGAAGACGTACTCCCCATGGACCGGTAACAAACTTGGAAAAGAGATTCTAAACTCTTGAATTAATTATATTTTAAAGTAAATTGTGCATTTGCATAGTAGAATTGCATGGTCATATACCTAGAGCCGTATCTGATCCCTGGTGGAAACCATGAAACTTATTCCTATGTGGAGCGTGAACCAAATGCATGAAGAACCATCGCACCAAGTGACTTATGTGTGTGGAAGTTTTTGTGTGGACGATTATGGTAGGGTTCTAACATTCGTAGGTAGACGGTGGTGAAATATAGGGCAGATTGTGAACTGTATGGTTTTGTTTGGGATTGGAATTGGTATATACCTTTTGGGTTAAGTGTGGAGAGGTGTGCAAACCAAAACCTGGACGTCAAATGTATGCATTCCTGTGTATGTCTAAGGTTTTCCATGTATGGCAATGATGGGTAGAGTCATTTGTATCCAAAGTCCTTCGAGTTGAGACAAGTATCCTGTAATGGCGTTGAAGCCTTTGTCGGCATTGTTTACTTGAAAATATATATGTTCGCATATGTGC
Organism: Wollemia nobilis; assembly: GCA_028583015.1. Classification (NCBI taxonomy): domain Eukaryota; kingdom Viridiplantae; phylum Streptophyta; class Pinopsida; order Araucariales; family Araucariaceae; genus Wollemia; species Wollemia nobilis. Next base: position 1,688,187 of record JAQPPZ010001560.1, on the reverse strand, counting down.
TGAAATGTGAAATATTTTAAAAACTCTTGGAAAGCTTGTAATAAAAGGGATTTCAGTGTATTGTCTTAAGTAGCTAATGAATGATAAATGACTATGTTAAATCAATCTGAGTTTGAATATTTTTAGAAGAGTCAAACCGCCTGTATTGTGCATTAACAAAGCATATTTAGATGTTTAATTTTTAGAATAAAAGTATTATCGAATAGATGCTTGGATTGCAATCGGGTAAATACTTCATTATTATTTGCTGTAAATGATAGCTTAAATCTAGAAGAACTTAAAGAAAGTTTCATTGTGTAGATATCACTTTTCCTTTTACTATGTTTTATTGAAAAAACATTGAAACCTTTAAAATAATACCTAAATGCTAGATTTGATGAATAAAATCAGCTTGGATTTGCAAGCTGACATATTCCCTTAGGATTTGAAATGGAAGAAAACCTTTCACATTCAAATTCCAAATGGGGCATAAGCACATTGATTTTCGCCTATTAGGATCAGGTAATTACAGGATTAGTGCAGTCGTCAACCTTTATTTCAAAATCTGAAAAGCCTCTTCACAATGCTTTATCTAGTTGAAGGTTTTTCCTTTCCTCTGAAGGTTTGTAATGGGTTGATCAATTCTTAAAAACCCTCTGACAAATCACCTGTAATACCCTGCAATTCCCATAAAACTTTGCACCTTTGTAACATTAGTAGGTGCTAGCCAATTAATGATTACTTTTATTTTCTTGGTGTCTATTGCAATTCCTTTAGCAGAGACAATATGTCCAAGATATTGCACTTGTGGAGTATAAAACTCACACTTAGTAAATTTCCATATAATTGATTCTTTCTAAGAGTCTCCAAAACTATTATCAAATGATAAGCATGCTCCTCCTTACTTTTGGAATAAACTAAAATGTCATCCAAAAATATGAGTACAAACTTATCCAGTTGTTCTCTGAAAATGTTGTTCATGAGATTCATGAACGTGGCTAGGGCATTGGTTAGCCCAAAAGGTAAGACTGTAAACTCAAAATATCCATACCTTGTTCTAAATTTTGTTTTAGAGGTATCTTACTCCCGAATTCTTAACTGATGATATCCAGATCTCAAATCTATTTTATAAAATATGGTTGCTCCTCTTAATTTATCAAATAAATCATCAATCCTTGGTAACGAATACCTATTTTTGATAGTAACCTTATTCAAAATTTGATAGTCTATGCACATCCTTAGGGTACCATATTTATTTTTAAAAAACAAGATAGGAGCTCCCCACAGTGACACACTAGGTTTAATTAGCCATTTTTTCCAACAAATCTTGAAGTTGCATTTTCAACTCTTGCAGCTCTATGGGAGTCATTCTATAAGGTGAAATTGTGATAGGTAATGCACTTGGTAACAAATCAATTGATAAATCAAATTTCCTCTTAGGAGGTAACCCCGAAAGTTACTCAGGAAATACATCTTTGAATGCACCTAGAACCGGGTGTTTCTGGGAGAGGTCAGACTCCTTCTCAGACTCTTCTCTCCTATTCATATTAACTATGAAGACCATACACTTCTTCTTAATAATATTTTTAATCTACGTTGCAGATAATAGATGTGGTTCAACTTCCCTTCGCCAACAATTAATTTTAATCCTTTGATTAGATTCATCCAAAAATTCCACCCATCTCTCTTCAAAGTTTAAAAGAACCTTATGCAATTTTAACCAATCAACTCTAAGATGATATCAAACGCATACAAAGGCACCACATACATATGCCAATTGATCTTTCCTTGTGTAAAGGAAATGTGGGAATCAAATAGACACTGGTTAACATGGTGAGTTTACCCTGATCCATACTTTACCTTCCAACCATTGGCTAAGAATCTAAGTATGATAGGAGAATCCCTCATTAAACTAGATGATATAAAGCTATCAGTTGACCCACTATCAATCAAAATTTGCACATTTTTATTAAATATCTTACCATTGAATAAGAAAGAATTAATTTGGCCATTAAGTTCAGAACTACCTATGGCCGCATAAATCCTGTGGCTAGCCTCTTCTAGGGATTTTGGTGGTAGATCAGCTCTAAGGGGGCATTTATTGGCATAATGAGCTCCTTTACATACATAGCATCCACTTGGTGGAGCTCTATTGCCTCTATTATTGTTTTCATTTCTATTCATCTATGTAGTTTCCCTATACCTTCCTTGACTTACTGGTTTCTGGTCATGTCTTTTGGAAAAATCTTTTACATCCTTCCTAAATTTACCACCTTGGTGATTGGATTTATTTCTGCCACCTTTCTTATTTTGATCTCCTTCTTTGGGTTTCTTATTTTTTTCCTTTTCAAAATTATTTTTATAATTAAAATACACCTTTCTCGTTTCCTAATTAGCTTCCTATTTCCTTGCTAAATTAAAAGGAGTAGGCAAATTGACGGGATTGTGCATATTTACCACCATCATGATCCTAGGATGTAATTTCAAAATAAATTTGAGTTTTCATTTCCTCATTGCTTTCATAGTAGGATGCATACTTTAATAGTTGTATGAACATTTGGTGATTTTGTCGAACTGACATGCTTTCTTGTCTCAAGTTTGAAAATTCCCCAAAATTTTCCACATAATATTGTCTTGTCAAGAATCTATCTCTGAATTCCTTGATGAAATCCTCCCATTGGAGGTCAGAAGCTTCTACCTCATGCCCTTTCTTATATGATTTCCACCAATACAGGGTTATTTCTATCATATTCATAATTGCTAAAGCATTTTTGGATTTAGAGGATAGAACCATTAGAGAAAAGTAGGACTCTAGTTCACTGAACCAGTTTTTAGCCGACTCTCCATTACCCTTTCCATTAAACTTGGATATTACAATTTTTTTAGATTTTTATCCAATTCCTTACTCACTTTTGCTCTTCTAGCATTGGACCTCTCAGGTTCCCTTGACACTTCCACTATCCTGTCCAATCTAGTTTCTCTTCCCCTAGCTAAGTCATCTATGACCCATTGCTGCTGGACAATAAATTATTGTTGCTAAGCCATGTGAGTTTTCTGTTGGGCCATATATTCCCTTTGGTTTTCCATTTGTGTTTGTAACAACTGAACCATATTTGCAAGGTTCCCTCCTTTCTCACTAGTTTCATTCAAAGGAATCTCATTAACCCTTTTTTGCTTTCTTTCACGTTGAGGACCTTCCTTCCTTAAATTTGTTCGTGGTTCTTGTACAGGTATCTCAATGATTTCCTCCTCCCTACCTCCCATAGGATTTCTCAAGGACCCACCTCGTAGCATTCGTGTATTTATCTTGTAAGTGAAAGAGGTAGTATATTAGTTATTGTTAACTATTCTATTTCACATACAGAGTTCTACAACTTAGAATCATTTCTACTCTGATACCATATGTAACAACCTAGGTCTAACTACTCACCTGGTTGCCCAATAAAAGATCAAACAAAAACCTAAGGTATTTTTTGTTCTAAAAGGTTTACTGTCTAACCTAAAATATTTCTCTAGAGTTCAAGTTTAGTTTTAGGTAAACATCCTTTTGGGGCACCCAAAGTAGAAATGAAACATTCATAATTGAACAACACAGGCATAAAAAACCACTTTTAGGTTCAATTTTGCTATAGTCAGCCACCCAAGTGGATGAGATCGGCCAAATCCTATAGAGTCACCATTATGTGGATTCGATTATCCTCATTTACTTCCATATTTCCTGGCATGAGGTTCGATCCACAATAAGGGTTATCCTCTAGGGCCCATAACACCTAGAGGGTGGACAATTCCTTCCATTACCTCATCATACTTCGACTACCTGGTCGACTTGTTCTATGACTAGTATGAATGAGGCTAGTGTATTCATACCCCGTGACTAACTGGATATTCCCTTAACTCGAAGTTAGCTAGTGCCAAGTCATTACCCTGACCTTGGACTTCATCCCACATACTCTTTGAACCCACATAGATTCGTCCCATATTGAACCTTGTGACCGTCCTAGTTAAATTCATTGAGTATGGAGTTTATCACTGTGCTCTTTAGTATCAACTTGCAGTAGGTGTCCCATACCACTTGATTGTACTAGATCTAATCGGATCATAATTAGACCAATTCCATTGATCAACAGTTGATACAAATTTTGTTGTGTGCATACCCGCACTCAACAATATTGGGTGTCTTATTAATCCTTAAGTCATATCCTCATGATGACTTCAATCATTTTATTAGGAAATATGTATGATTTCTCAAGTTTAGGAGTTTTTCATTTTTAAAGAAACATTGTAAGATACAAACAATAATATCTAATTTTAAATTCTATTATTCCCCAAAACTAGGATCACTTTTAACCCATTAATTTACTTAAGTTGACTCTCGTACATTTGCAAGATTTCCTATACAAAATAACTTTAATGAGTTAAACTATTTGCAAGGCAAAAATGAAATGACTCGCTACCAACCATTTGAGCTATTGTTTCCTATAGTCCAGATTTTGATTTTCATGGAACAATAATCATTTTACAACTATTTAAACTAGTTGACGGTATTACTACCAACAGTTCAGGAGTGCTATTTAAGATAACACTTCACAAAGTTAACCCTCTAACTAGGCAACAATCAACATGCTTCTGTCCCATTTGGTATTTAAAAAGGTAAGGTTTTATTCCATTTCAGATCTCGAGGGAATACATCAGCTAGCAAACCCAAGTTGGTTTTATTCATCAAATCTAGCATTTAGGTATTGTTTTAAAGATCTCAATGTTTTTTAATAAAACAGAGTAAAAGGAAAAGTGATCTACACAATGAAACGTTCTTTAAGTTATTTAGAATTTAAGCTATCATTTACAACCAGTAATAATGAATTATAGACCCGATTGCAATCCAAGCATCCATTCGATAATAATTTCATAATTCTTATTTCCTTTCAAAAACAAATGAAAACAAAACATCTAATTATGTTTTGTTAATGCACAATACAGACAGTTCGACTCTTCTAAAGGTATTCAAACTCAGACTGATTAAACATAGACATTTATCATTCATCAACTACTTAAGACAATACGTTGAAATCCCTTTTATTACAAGCTTTCCAAGAGTTTTTAAAATATTTCACAGTTCAACATGTATGCAAAAATATATATATTTTCAAGTAAACAATGTCGACAAGGGCTTCAATGCCATTGCAGGATACTTGTCTCAACCCGAAGGAATTTGGATACAAATGACTCTATCCATCACTGCCATACATTGAAAAACTTAGACATACACATGAATGCATACATTTGATGTCCAGGTTTTGGTCTGCACACCTCTCCACACTTAACCCAAAAGGTATATACCAATTCCAATCCCAAAAACAACCATACAGTTCACAATCTACCCTATCTTCCACCATTTTCTGCCTACAAATGTTAGAACCATGCCATAATCGTCCACACAGTGACTTCCACACACATAAGTCACTTGGCGTGGTAGTTGTTCATGTATTGGTTCCAAATTCGTATAGGAAGAAGTCTCATGTTTTCCACTAGGGATCAGATATATGACCATGCAATTCTACTATGCAAATGCACAATTTACTCTAAAATATAATTCATTCAAGAGTTTAGAATCTCTCTACCCGAGATATGTACATATATACATTTCATCGATTTGATACGAACCATATCAATCAATCCATGAAAGTTGCTATTTCCATTCGCACACAGAACCAATTACATATTTGGAATCCATATAATACACATCTTTTAGTAATTAAGTTTGTAATATTGGAACTATAGTTTACCTCATGAAACTATGTTTCACTTTCACAAATTTCACAACTCAACATCGAGAGTTCTTTTATTTTTTTGAAAATATGATGCAGTTTATTTTAAAACACAATATTATTCATTGCTCTCTTTTCAATCAAGTATAAAGTATAGAAAACACTTCTTTGGACAACAAACCATGCAAAAGAAGTCGTTCCTATATTACACAACATTCACATTTTGTATTTCTTTCAACAACACGTATTTTATTTCCATAGAATTCTCTCCACACAGAAGCAAAGACAAAAAATATTCACCTTCATAATTTCTTCACAAAATTTAATCTTTAAAGGAAATAAAAAATATATTTTGTTTTACCACAGTCAGAGAAATCTTTATATACACACCTGATTATGAAAACCAATATGAAAACACCTAGCTCAATCTCAATATTTAGCACACAATAATCAAGTAATAGGCACACGTATCAACATCACACTTTTCTTTCCTTCTTGAACTCCCCAACGCGTAACCAACATTATCCATCCTTTTTTTTTTTTTAACCTTTTTCCACTCTCGACTTACCTTCACTCGTCATCCACTTGCTAGAGAACTCGACCCATTCTGTTTTATCCCCGCCCATGCACATTGCCAAGCAACAAGGCACTCCCCCTTACCGCTTCATGTGCACATCTAGCCACCATGGCTATTTAGCAAAATTCAGTATACTTGCCAGGTTTCTTACCGGTCCATGGGGAGTACATCTTCCCGCATGACTAATGGAATTAAACTTAATATTAATCGCACTTTATGCTTTATTGCTATACCTAAGTTGTAAAAAATTATCAAAAATTGCATGTGCTTTTAATACAAGAAAAACTTATTATTATTAATATTAGAAAAATAATAATATTAATATTATAATATTTAACATATGAAAAACCTTCCCTTTTTTCTAAAGAAAACAATTCCAAAAATGTAAACAAGAAAGTGGTTCTCATTGTCATTGCTACCTAACAATATTTTCTGAACCAAGTCAAAAAACATTATGCAAATAAACATAACTCATGCAAGGATGCTATTTTGCAATGCACCTAAATGATGTGCAAAGCATGAGTTTCCATGTGCTCGCGAGTTGAATCATCACTTCCATTTCTTACCTTTTTTTGTTGACTAGCTTCCTTTCACAGCTAACTTACAACTATCCTGCACTCATAGAGACTATCAACAGTACCATGTTCACAAGATAATAGGTAAGTTTCATTATGTCTTTACTTCTCCATAAACCGTGTGAGGAGGGTCGTTACAGAGATGTTTAGATTTTTGAAAATTACAATAAATAAACATGTTTTACATTAATTTTTTGATGCTATTGAGATGGATGATGTGGATATTGTTCTTAGTTATCCTTGGCTAGATTCTTTGGGTACTATTAATATTAATGTTCAATTTTGTTTTATGAAGTTATGGTACAGGAAAAAGAAGATAACATTGCAAGATATTTCTCAACCTAAGGAGAAAGGATCTAAGGAAAAATAAGAAGTGGTTGCAGAGAAACAAATTGAGGAACCTAAAATAGACTCAAAGAAGAAAATAGCAGCAATAGAGTCCATGGAAGAAGCATTAGCAACCAAGTTTATGGAAATAACAGTAGCAGAGTCCAAGGAAGCTTTTATAGAAGAGCACAAGGACACACCAAACAAAGGAACATGAAAGAATAAAATGTAGAAGAATTTAAAATAGTGGAGCTAAATATTGAGGATTCAAAGAAAGTAGAACATCTAGTTAAGGTTGCAACATATTTCCATCTACACAACTATGATAAAAAACAATCTTGGAGGTATGGATCAAGGCAATAATATTATGGTTCTATATGGAATCAGAAGGGCACCAAGTATGGTAGTGTTTTGCAGAGAAAGCATAATGATCCTATTTTCAGAGTGGTGCATCAACATCAATGAACAAGTGGATCCATCATTTGAATTATCAAAATAAAGCAACAAAAGCCTGAAGCCAACAAAACATATTTGGATAATCAAGTGGTAAAATGGCGTACCACCATCAACAAAGACTACCACCAATCAATGTTTCACTAGGATGGATGGATGATCGAGATTGGTACCTATTGCTAACATTGCTTAGCAAATCATATTATTTTATTTCTTCGTATGTTTTGAGGACAAAACATTTATAAGGGTGGAATGTTAGAGTTCCTAGGAATAGATATATGGGGATATGATATTATATTGTATAATGTTTAGCATGGGCCACACATAATCCAAGGTTGATTATATTATAATATTATATTAGTAGTCGACTCCCCAAAGTAAAATTAGAAGATGGATATATAAAGAAGGGATATTTACCATTGTAATCATCATGGAGATCAATCATATGTAATCATATTTTTCCACAAAGTGGCTTATGGGACTTTACCCTCTCTAAGTGGCGCTCTCATCTTGGGAGATCTTGTGGAGTTATTCCTTAAGGAGTATTATTGGTGTTGCCCTACCTTAAGGGTATTATCTATCTCTATCTCATTATGTGGATTATTATTATGGATAATTATTTATGGATGAATGATTTCATATTTTTACATATTGGTGAATGATTTCTAGTAATGAGAGTAAAGTTTTGCAACAGAACCAAACCTACTTTTATTAGCCCTTATATCGCCAAACTTATGCCAGTTTTATTTTTTTAATTTTAGTTTTGATGAACTATAATATCTTAGCAAAGCAATATATCTGGGTGCCATATCTTGGGTTTCCTTCCCTCCACCACTGAACAAATAATTGTCTAAAGGAATTATCTCTAAACTACATAATCTAGAATTTAAAGAATGAGTAATTCCCAGAAGATTGCCACAGATCTAGCAAAATAGGTCGGTGGTATAATCCCTCATTATTAAGGATAAAATATTTTAGAATTAATTCTAGAGAGAGAAGGTCTTTCAAAGTGACAGACCTATCCAAGCACTCTAGGATGCATGCGGGTCCTTATCATCTATTTGGAATTGATATCAATCAGGTGGAGATGCCTCAAGTGCTCTTACATTAAATTGGTCATAGTGTCCAATTTTCTCATCCCTCCCATATTTTCATGTAAGGAAAGAATGGTATTAAAATCCCCTCCTAGGACAATCTTATCATTGGGAAACTAGAGCCTGGGATGTTGGAAATAATCCCATTACCTCCATTTTTCCTCTATAATAGTGGCTGCATATATATTAATACATAGGATTTTTTGGTCCTTTTTCCTCCATTACCCCTAAAGTCCCTAAATGCCCCAAATTCCCATAGTAGTTTGCACCGCAAATTTCTTTGGATTTCATAGATAGGATATCCCACCCGATGCTCCTTGAGATCTAAGAGAATCTATCAATCCTGTGGGCCATAATTTCTTAGCCCTTGTCTCCATATCCTCTACTTATAACTTAGTCTCTTGAAGAAAGACAAGGTTTGCTTATTTTTATGAATCAACCTTCTAATTTCATTGTGCTAAAGGGGAATTCATTTTATACCCCTTACGTTTCATGATGGGAGTCTCATGAGGATGGGTGGGTTAAAAATTTGATGATAGGAGTCACCTTACTTGTAGAAACAAGAGTTTTCCCTTCTTTTTCTAAGCATTGTTGATTGCTCTTACATCCCACTTTCTGATTGGTGTTAATCTTCATTTTATTGAGTTTTTCTTGATGTATACTAAATGGATCTTGGGTAGGTCCTCCTTCGTGATCATTTGTATATATGGACCTTATTAAGGGGGTCTAGGTATATACTTCTACTTTAATATGAATGATCTTGTGTGTTTATAAGTATAATTCTCTTCTTTTTCAACTTCTCATTTTTTTGCGTTTGTTTATTTTTGTGATTCAGGTTTTGTAGCCATTTGAATGTTGATTTGGTTATCATCTATTTTTGGCATTGTTTGATCCACTAGTTTGGACTAGCTAGTTGCTTGAATAATTGGCTCCACCATTGATTATACTTCCATTTGATGACATTCCACACTTAAATCCACTGTTAGCAGATGCTTCAGAAATGAGAAATTGAAAAAGATAATCTAAGTTGAATATTAATGCCTTTTAAATATTCTATAGTACTTGTCTTTGTAGTAGCTGAAAATAGATGAATGAGATTTTCTTCCACAATATTTACATGGATAAAGATTCCAACAATTTTCTTTTTCATGACCAATCCTATTGCAATAAGCACATCTTGAAGGTGTTGTTATTGCTTTGTTAATATTTTTTGAAGTTTCAAGTTCATTTATTTTCTTGATAACATAGTATAACCACCTGTGTACAACTAAATCTATTCTATATTTATTTTCTTTATATATATGTTGTAGGTATTCAAAATTTATAGAAACTTTGTTTTTTAGGTTGGCTTTATAGTAACAAGATCTAATGGTATGTCTACTTGATTATTTTAAAATCTTGTTGAGTTACCAATTGTATCTCTAAGCTATTTTGGTTTCTTAAGTACATGAAATAATTCTTCACTATCCTCATTAAAAGCATTCTTAAAAATTTCATTCATTTTTAATCAATTTCCTTTGATGTAGACTACCTTATAACTCCCTAGGTATTGAATAATAATTTCGAAGTTTCTAATTTTTCACAAACCTATGAAGTAGAATTCCTTATGCCTCCCTAATTATTTAGAAACTAGAATATAAGAATTTTGTAAATTTAATATTCCTAAATTTGAAGTAGATTACCTTATTCCTCCAAAAATAATTTAATTTGCAAATATTCCATATATACTTGAACTTCGAAATACTGTGGCAGCCATAAAAAGTTGGACAACCTACCCAGATTCGTGGCGACTACCGATTCCACCATGTAAAAAAAAAAAAACTTATTCATTTAATTAACTTATCCTTCCAAATAAAAATTAAAAAGAACCTTATCACTCCAATTTATTTTTATAAACTCAAATATCAAAACCTAATACCTTCCTTGAGTTTGTTGGTGATTCTTTGTAGCACTATCCAACTATGTGAGCATCATATTTACTATCTTGGGTGTTTCAATAAATTTTTACCTACCTTTAATGATTCTAATCACCATGCAAGTTCAATATATTAGCACATTGGGAAGCGTTACTCCATGCATTGTTCAAACATTTCAATTGCCTAACTTTGCACTTGAATTGACTTGCATAGGATAGGTTACATTCTAATGCTACACCATATTTGGTGAGACATTCATTGACACTTTGAATTGATGCTTAGATTCATTTGGTTTCCTCCATGTTGCAATTGCATTCAAATATATACCTTTTGTTATTCTGTGCATCATTTCACTTCTAGCAAATTTTGAATATATTTGTTTCCATGCTATCATCACATCACTTCAGCTTTTGCTCTCAATTCTAGCTTGGATTTTGGCTCCTCCTCAAAGCTCAAATATTTCTATGCTATAGATTCCTCCTTAGCATTTGGTTCTTCCTTGGCTCTTAGTTCCTCCTTAGCACTTGGATATTCCTTGGCTCTCTGCTTTAGCTTTGCTTGAATATACATTCCAAAGATAAGTTTTATTCCATGTCCAAATTTTCCTCTTTGGTTCTATTCTACAACTTTGCTCTTCGTTCGTCTTGATGCCCAATGATGATGTTTCTTTTACTTCTCTATTAATTTTATATACCTTCTTTGCTATATTTTGGTGCAGGTTCAAGTGGCTTCAATACTTCCTTCCAACATTATCTTTTAACTGTTATGCATAGGCTTAAATCTCTAACGTCTGAAAAAATTTAAATAACTTTTAAAACCTTGAATGCTTTGGCATCCTTTTGTAATGACTGTGGTTCTCTAACTCTGCCAATGCTTTCTTTCTTGGAAGCTGAATATCTTCACCTTTTTCTTTCTTCTCTTAACTTGCATTCTTCAATTTTATTTTTCTAATATTGTTGCCTTTGAATTTCTAAACTTGTTGCCTCTTACAAATTTGTTGTTTTGCTTTGAGCTTTTGCATAGTAAAATTTCTTTGCCTTCAAATCAGCCCTTCACTTGTAGTTTTCCTCCTCGATAGATTATGCTACTCTTAATTTTTTGCTTGCTTTCTGTATTACACTATGTATTCAATATTGTCCTACCTTCAAGCTTGTTTTCTTCAAGTCATATTGTTATCTTGAATTATTATTACTACCTTGAAGTCTTCTTGTTGCTTTAAAGTCTTTTATGCTTGTTTTCCATCAAGCTATGGTCTCTTCTCTTACTAAATACCAATAAATTTACTTATGATGGACCTCTTTCAAATGGGTCTCCTCAATTTGTCTTTTGGGCTTGTCATCGAATGGTGACGATTGTCCCAAATCTAGTGTAAGTACTCTTGTTGGAGCTCTTCTAGCAGGTCTCTTTTCTCTGCTTTCAATGGGACCTCTTTCTTAGGCCTCCTATATCTTTGTCTTCTATGGGACCTCTTTTCCTTGGGTCTTAATTTTTTTGATTCTCCTATCTACAAACTCATTTATTTGAAGAGTCTTTATCTTTCAATATTGGCCTCTTCTCTTGGACCAATTATCAAGCTTATTATCAAGGTATTTTCCTTAAGACCTGAATCCAAAAATATCAATATCAAGGTCTATCTTCAAGACCTAAATCAATATTATAGATTGCCTTCTATTCTGAATAGTTTCTTAGAATAGGTAAAATCAATCTATCTTATCAAGATCAAATCTTAATGAAATATAACTTTTATCAAGGTCTATCTTTGAGACCTACGAATTTTGATAGTCTGTAAATTGAATCAATCCTCACTTGATGAAATATTTCTACCTTCTCACACTTGAAGATGCAAGTCTTCTCTATTTGTTGTAGGAAGCTTCTCACTTTTGTAGATCAATTTTCACTACAAGAATTTCTTAGGTTATTCCTAAGAATCCAATATGACTCTCCTCCTTACTGGAGAATCCAATATCTGAATCAAGATGGCAATCTCTAGAATGACCAATTTTTTATGAGTTGGTTCTTTCTTGTAATATTCAAACTATAAACTATTATCTTTTCTTGAGAGAAATATCAATATCATGGGATTTTTGTTCCTGAAACATTCTATTAATTTTAGGGTTGGATATTTTAATAAATAATCAACTGTCTTCAAGTTGATTTTCCCAAATATGAATCCTAGTCTTCACTAGTTATTCTTCAACCTAGTGGAAAGACCCTAGTTGAGTCCTAGTATTCATTGGTTATTCTTAAACCTAGTGGAAATACCTTCATTGTATCTCAATATTCAAATTCTCTTGTTGAGTCCTAGCTTCTCTAGTTGTTCTTGCAACTAGAGAAAGACTCTAGCCTTTGCAACTTCCAAATAGAGTCTAGATCTAACTCCCTTTAAAGTAGATAGACTCTAACCAATTTTGTCACAATGGACACAAAATGATTTTTAAATCTTGTGCAAGCAATCTTTCTATGGCCTTGATACCATTATTAGCTTTTGAAGCTTTAATAATAATGTAAAACTCATAGGAAAATAATCATAGGATAGAATATAATGAAGTTGCAATATAATGGAACCAAATAATAATGTAACAGAGATAATATGAGACAACTAATATGTATTATCAAGGCTTAATAATATATCAAATAACATTCACTAATATGCTGAAATATGAATGTAAGAGCTTGAAACATACAATATAACAAGACTTACAATATTAGTTGCTCAAATATATGCAAACTTGTATTACTCCTATTTTTGTTACAAATATATCATATACAATGATATTCTCAATACTCACTATGTAGACAACTCTCTATGTAGGCTATGTAGGCAAAGTAGATGATATCTATATACCTCTCTATAGAGTAATATATAGCCATTGTAGGATGACTCTTGGATAACTTGACTCTTCCTTTCCATATGCCAAGTCTCATGACTCTTGGCTTCTCTACTTGACACTTGCATACACATGACTCTATCTTATATGCACACTTGTACTAGACTCTTCACATGAATATTCCTAATCTAAGGATACATGTGCACATTTACACTCATAACACTTACACACATATTTAAATGACACTTGTGCATTTCCTGCACATTATTACATTACATATAATATTTACTCACAAACTAATCTAAGACACAACCCTAATCTAATATTTACAATGATGAACCGAGGTGGTACATTGGCATGTACCAAATAATATAATATTCACCAACATACTCATACTTGCCTTAAGATATAAAACAACTTTCTAGTATAGAATATCACCCAATCATTTAGTCATCAATTGGAATTCAACTATAGAACCTTTCATGAAGAGGTTTTTCAACTTTAAAAATGCTCATTTAGTCCTTGTATAACTAAAATCCATGTAGAAGCATCTACAAGAAAATATTCATGATAATAAGGATCGTGTATCTTAACTCATAGAATACTCTACCATCAAGTGAATTATCCTTACTATATTATATAAAAATTTATGCTTAGATATTAGTACTGATGGTTTGTAATGTCATTCTTGTTACCTTGGTCACAATGTTTGAAGAGGTAGCCCATGTAGAAGATGTACTTATCCAAGTTGATACATTATTGCCTACCTACCTATAGCTTCCAAATCCCACAAATCTAAAATCTTCCTCCATGAATGGAACCAATCATAAATACTCTAGAAAATTAGTCATCATCATACATAAAACTAAATTCTCCACATATAGTGACTTTTCCTAATCAAAATACCTCCACCATTATCACCTCCCAACCCAATATCCAATTTTACTAGCCCCATCATAAACAACCAATCTTGATTTTCCATCCCAAAGTTAAAATGACATAATATAGGATTGTGTTAATGAATAAAGGGAAATAATGAAGATTATTATAAATCAAACCAACATAGAGAAGAGACAAAATAATGGATGGCAGAAAAAAAATGGGTGATAATAGTTAGGGAATTAGCAACAATGAAAACTTATTTACCTCATATAAGTTCAAGTTCCCCATCAATCTATAAGTGTTTAGTGTAGACATGGAAAATTGACCCACCTAAATGAGTCACTTTTCCTTAGGATCCCTAAGGAAGGCATCCAAATTGTCAAGTACAAGTTGGACCCTTTCTTTCCCTCTTGTTTTACCTTTTTGCTTGGCTTTATCGAATTTATGCCCAGTAATTCTTGGGTGCAAATTCGGTAAAATCAGGGTTTTCTCTCTAAAAGACATAATTTTGAGGCCAACCTCCATGGTGTTGGCTTGGCCAAAGTTTTTTTTTTTTTCCACATTTTCCCCCTCCAAACATCCTACAAAAAAGTATTGGATTCCCTTTTCAACTAATAGTTTTTCTAACAAGTTTTCTAGCAATTTTTTTAAGACGAAAACCTCTAGCAAGTTTATTCTTCCAAGTGTGATCTGACCAGTGCTCTTGTGCTTTGGATTATTTTGTTGTTGCTTTTGCTTTATGATTTGCTACTCTTGGTGGACAAGTGTTGGAGCCTTGAGGAGGGGTCTACCATTTTGGTGGAGGTCTTCATCCTTTGGTTGTTCTTTCACTACCACCAGGTTTCTTCTTGCATTTTTAGTCTTCTTAGATCATTAATTTTCCATATTGTATTTCATTTTTGCATTATTAGATCATTTAAGGTCTCTATCATGAATTCATGCCCCATCCTTATAGGGCATGAATTTTACAGAGCCAAATTCATGGTCACCCCTTACGAGGCATGAATTTGGTTCTCTAGGGCTTAGGGGTAGGATTTCACTCCCAAAACCCTAGGTTGCTCTTGCATGTTGCATTTAGGTCATAATCTCTTTGTTTGCACTCTATTTTTTGCATTGTTTCATGTTATTGCATTTTGTCTCATTCACTTCCAAAGGTCAACAATCACTTTTATTTTCAAATGGTCAGCTAAAAGGACCAAGGGGGCTTGACTGTTGCACCTCCAAGCTCAGTCACATAGTGGCCTAAGAAGGCCCCCAAACATTGATCAATTTTTCCAAGGGTTTTGAAGTTGTTTTGTAGGTTTTGAAGCTATTGGATATATCGAGATGAAAGTTAAAAGCTAGGATCAACCACCAGATCAAGTAAGTGCTCTAAATAGACTTCTTAGGTTGTTTGTTATTTGCTTTCTATCTATTTCTATTCCAAATTTAGATCATAAATAAAAAGAAAAATATTTGACTTTATTTCTAGGCATTTGAAAGAGAAAAAGCATATAGTTTTGCATCTTAGGTTAAATTTGTTTGTGCATTCTCTTGAACCCTTGCTAAAAAGAAAAATATTTACTTATTTACAAATTAGGGTTTTAGTTCTCATTGAAATTAAAAATCATTCTAGGGATAGTCTTTGTTTGCTTGCATCATTGTTTGCCTTGCATTGTTCTTTTATTCTTCATAGCTTAGATCTTAGAAAGGCCAAACATAGGTGCTTGTTCAAATAAACACATCAAACATTTCCACCTCAGACTTGGAGCGAGTCCTTAAACCATTCTTGGTGAACCCTTTGATCCCTCAAGCCCTCGAGTGTAGAGGATATAACATACCCCCGTGGTCACCTCGGCTCCTAGTGGATCCAACCAAGAATCATATGTGGTAGGGCAGTTTTCCCCCTCTACATATTTGGTGAACCCAACGTGAAACACGTCCTTAGTGGCCATCTAGGAAGCCTTTTCTTTCTTTTCTTCTTTGTTTTTGTTTTAAACCATAAATAAGACCATTAAAATTTGTTTGTTTAGATTAGAAAAACATAAAAATACTTAATAAAATATTTTGTGTGTCTTTCATTAGTTTTAGATCTCCCTTCATCTCTCCTATCCTTTCCCTTAATCCTAATGGCTCCCAACCTTAGGAGTAAGTGAAAGATTTTAGAATCTGATGAGAATCCTCAAGAGGATGATCATATTGATAGGGAGAATCCCAATCTAGATGTAGAAGAGGACATAGAGACTGGTAATGACCTTGATCCTATTGAGGGGTCTAATGGACACCTCACCTTTAAATCATTTGATCATATCTAGAATTTATTTAAGCATCATAGGGATACTTTGAATAAGGCTATGGATGAAGAAGCCCAACTTGAAGAGGTTGGGACATCTCATCATCAAACCATTTCTCCTCAAAATATTTGAATCAATCCTTTGTTTGAATCTTCTCATAATGTTAATCCATTTCATAAACCTACATATGCCACTACTACAACCACCAATATTGGGGGAATTCCACAAGTTCTTCCAACTAGTAGTGCATCTCAAAATCATGTTCAATTTCCTCCTCATTCTATTCCTCCTTATAACATTTCTTCTGTTCCACCAAATGTGAGTTATCCTCCACAACAAGATACCACACAAAACATCCCATATCATAATAGTGTTAATGTTTCTAACATTAACCAAACCCCTTTTCAACAATCCACCTATAACCCTCTAGGGAATCTAGGGGTATTGCACAACAACAATCCCGATATGCAAAGTTTAACAAGTGTAGTGAAACAATTGGTGTCAAGAATGGATATACTTCAACCTCCAAGTTTCACTTATGACTATAAGGAAATGTGCAATCAACCTCTAGACCCTATGGTCACCACTAGGCCCTACCCTAAGCATTTCCCAATGTCGATCTTACCTATTTATAAGGGAATAAAGGACCCAATTGAACATTTAAGGATGTTTAGAACAACATGCCATGATATTATATATGATGACATGTTGTTGCTAAAAATATTCCCTAAGAGCCTTGGTGGTATGGCATTGGAATGGTATTATCAACTACCTCATCATTCTTTAAGGAATTTTGAAGAGACAACTAGGTTATTCATTTAACAATTTGGAGCTTGTATTGAGAAAAATGTGACTATGCAAGATTTATATCTTTTAAAGTAAGGTAAATATGAAAGTTTCTCAAATTTTTTGGCTTGATGGAGAAGTTTAGTTGGATGATTAAGATACACCTTACCTCCTTGAGACATGTTAGATATATTTATTGGAAATTTATAAGAATATATCATATGAACTGGAAATAACATATTACCTCTTTTGAACAAGCAATAGATTTGGAAAGGAGAGTAGAGAAGGCTCTTATTCGAAGAGGTCAACTTAAATTAAGAAAATAAGAGGATAGGACCATGAAAATTCAATATAAGAATAAGCATGTAGTTGGTGATGGGGTAATAGATAATCGATAAACCAATAATGTTAATGTTGCTAGTACCTTGCAAAAGATGGTACTTAGTAGGCCTCAAAAACCCCCACCAAGGAATTTTACTAGACTCAACATGCCTATGATGGTGGTCCTTAAGCAACTCTTGGAAGCTAACATGATTGAGTTACCTCCCATAAGGTAACCCAATACCACAACAATTGGTATAAGCTTGATCAACATTGTGAGTATCATAGAGTGGATGGACACATGACACATTCATGTAAGAGGTTGAAACATGTGGTTTAAGACTTAATAGATGAGGGTCATCTTGTCATAGAGGACTCCCAACCTACTCCTAACCATAAACCTCCAACAAATCAACCTCCTACTCAATAGGCACCTATGACTAATCAAGATATGGGGATCTTCCAAAATCCCCTACCCAATCATCAACAATAGACAACCAACCAGGTGTCTTATCATAATGTGCCACCACCCTACAACAACATGGTTGGTATGATAGCTACTACTACAAGGCAACAAGCTCAAGCTCAATCAACTCAACAATCTCAGTAGGAGATAAGTTCTACATCCAACCAACCTTCTAGACCACCTTTAGTTTTGAAGAGTACCCAAAAAAGGAGCACAAGTGTAGAAAAACCAACCTTAGTGTTGAAGCCACAACCAAAAGTCTCCTTCGACATTCAATAATAGTTAAGTAACACACCTACCAAGATATCCCTCTTAGAGCTTTTACAAACTTCTCCTATTCATAGGGAAGCCTTGTTGAAGCTTCTAAGTCAACAATCTATCCCACAAGATCTTCCCCCTAGTAACCTAGCTAATGTTGTAGGTTCTCTTGGGATTAATCATATATCTTTTTATGATGATGATCTTCCTTCCTCAAATTTACAATGGGATTCTCCCCTTTACATCACTACATACATTGGGGATAAGTTTATCAAGAGAATCTTGGTGGACAATGGTTCCTCCCTCAATCTATGCACTTATAATTTTTTCCAAAATCTTGGATTAAAGGAGGAAGATTTAACCAAATCTGATGTCATCATAAAATCTTTCAACAATGAGTCCCAAGAAGCCTATGGCATTTTATCCCTTCCCCTTAAGGTAGGACCCAAGATCTTAGATACCTTATTTTATGTGGTATCTTGCCCAACATATTTCAATCTTCTTCTTGGATGCCCTTGGATTCATGCAATGAGGGTTGTCCCTTCTACTCTTCATCAATGTTTAAAGTATGAATTCAAATATCAACTTATCACCATTTAAGGTGACCCTCATCCATTCTAATATTGTTCAATGGTTGAGCAAGCTCAATCTAGTCTCAATTTTTATCCATCTATTTCTCTCCATAAAATTTCTTCTACTTCTTCTAACATCATCAAGGAATTTGAAAATTTTAAAATAAATGAGGAACCATCAACCATAATATCATCATGGGATCAAATCAACCTGCTTGATGAAAGTCCTCTTCTAGATCTAGCAAAGCTACCACCTTCACCCTAAACTATGGGTTTACCCCATAAAAAGGGTGAAGTAGTACACATCGATATGTGTACCTTTATCTATGTGGGTACATCCCTCAAAGAGAATATCTATGGTAGCAACCCCTTTCCTGTAGAGTGAGCCTTTACCCATTGTTATCTATCCAATGATTACCCACTTCCTAAGTAGATCCTATCTAGTATGGGATATGTAGGTAAGGGTTTGGGGCCATAATAGAAAGGTATTCAAGAGCCTTTGGAAGTTGAGCTTTGGCCTAGGAGATGTGGCATAGGCTACATCCCCAATAAAAACCAACCCTTACCAATGGATGATGATCAACTTGTCACTTATGCTGAATTTTTGGATCATCATGGCTTAGAGTGGAGTAATGAGGATGAGGGACCACCTTCTCCCTCTAACATTCTATTTTGCAATGTGATAACTTTGGTGCACCTTGAGTTAGTTGTGACCCCAAGGGAGTATGTTGAAGGGGATACTCTTTGTGATATGGATCATGAAGATATCCTTCAAAATAGCTTCTTCTTTGATGGGTCAGTCCCTTGTGTCACCCATGTCGAGTCTTCTAGTTCTCAAGAGGATTTTGTTCCTATGTCTCCTAAAGACCTTGAGCAACTAGGTGTCATCCCTCCCCTCCTCATTATGATGATGAATCCCACATCCTCATAGAGGAGACCATAGATGTAGATATAGGTTCCAAGGAAAGCCCTAGAATCCTTAAGTTAGGCAAAGCCTTGTCCATGGATGAGCAGGAGTAGTTGACCAATTTGTTAAAATAATTTCAAGATATTTTTGCTTGGTCATATGTCAACATGCTAGGGCTTGATCCCTCCCTTGTTATGCATCATTTGGTAGTTAGACCCAATGCCAAGCCTATTAAGTAGAAACTTAGGAAGATGCATCCTAAGGTCACCCTTTTAGTCAAGGAGGAGCTCCAAAAACTCCTTGACATCGGATTTATCAAAGCTATCGACTATTCTGATTGGATCTCCAACATTGTTCCTGTAGCTAAGAAGGAAGGAACAATCAGAATATGTACTAAATTTTGGGACATTAACTTAGCATGTCCCAAGGATGATTTTCCCCTCCCCAACATAGATATGATCGTATATATTTTTTGCTATATGTGGAATGCTATCGCTCATGGATGGTTTTTCGAGATACAATCAAATCATGATTACCCCTGAGGACCAGGCCAAGATAACTTTCATCACTCCATGGGGTACCTTTTGTTATAAAGTCATGCCTTTTGGCTTGAAGAATATTGGTGCCACATATCAAAGGGCCATGACTTATATCTTTCATGACATGATGCATGATATTGTTGAGGACTATGTGGATGATCTTCTTGGTCACTCCATAAATTGAGAAACTCATGTTCATGATTTAAGATGGATCTTTGAAAGACTTTGATAATACAAGGTTTATCTTAAGCCCTCTAAGTGTGTGTTTGGAGTGACATCTGACAAGATTTTAGGTTTCATAGTGTCTAGGTGAGGCATTGAAGTGGACCTTACTAAGATAGTAGCTATTATTGACATACCTCCTCCCTGTAACCTAATCGAGTTGCATAGCTTGCAAGGTAAACTTCAAGCTATTCATCGGTTCATAGCCCAGTTAGCTGATAAGTGTCAACCCTTTCTTAAGCTTCTTAAGAAAGATGTAGTGTTCAAGTGGGATAATGAGTGTCAAAGAGCCTTTGATGAACTCAAGAAGTATCTCACTTCCCCACCTATCTTAGTTCCCCCTAGACTAGATAAGCATCTAATGCTTTACATAGCAACCACAACTCATGCTTTGGGAGCCATGCTGGCTCAACATGATGATCAGAATAAAGAGTGAGCTATCTACTATATTAGTAGAACTTTGGTTAGCTATGAAACCCGGTATACTCCCTTAGAGAAGCTTTGCCTCACTGTAGTGTTTGCTTCTCAAAATTTGAGACACTACATGCTTAGCCATAAGACATTGGTAGTCACAAAGTTTGATCCTCTCTACTACTTAATGTCGAAGCCCCACCTTTCAGGTCAAGCCACTAAGTGGGTTCTAGCCCTTAGTGAGTTTGACCTAACCTTCATAGGTCAAAAGGCTATAAAAGGTCAGGTGATTGTTGACCATCTAGCCATTGCTCCCCTAGAAGCCACCCATCCCTTAGTCGTCAAGTTTCTCGATGAGTGTTTTAGCTTAGATGTCAAAGAGCAAGAGTCTTGGACTTTTTTTTTGATGGAGCCCATTGCTTGAAGGGTGTTGGTGCTAGAATTATTCTAGTTACCCCACAAAAATAGCTCATCCTCTTTTCCTTCAAGCTTTGTTTCAGTTGAGTGGTAATTTTGCCCAATTGTAAAACCACACTCACACTTAGGATTTTTATCACAAAACCCTCTCTTGCAAAGAAATATGAAATTTCTCCAAGGTTCCTTTTACTTATGTGTGTTTGTAGTCTTGTGAAGATATATCAAGTGAGTTTTAGGAATACCTTAGTGATTTGCAAGTAACTATTAACAAGGGGTCTGTGTTGGTGTTATTTTATTGTGTTGTGCTATTAATTGTTCATGAGACTTAAAAGAAATGCAAATGTGAATTGGCCCTCATATGACCATGATGTGAACCTTAGTTCATTTTATCTTGGAGGATTTTAGGTAGATTTTATCTTCTTTTGTTAAGCAAATTTTAGATAAGCTTTATCTTCCTTAAACCTTGCTTTGAACATGAAAATAAAGATTAAAATCTAACTCTAAATGTGGAGGTAAGATGATGATTAAATTCCTTTTAGTTTGCTTTGATGAATAAAATAAAAAGAAATGAATATGCATGAATAATCATGAAATGTAGAGGTCTTAAAATGTCATCATAAATTATCCCTCTTTAATGAAATCATAATTTTCATAAAGAAGAAATAATTTAATGCCTTGAAAATAATAGCATTTGATATAATAATAGATTACCTCCCTTTAATGAAATCAGACTTATTGCTCTAAAAATGATGGCCTATGAAATGCCATAAAAATTACCCCCCTTTAAAGAAATTGAAATTTTAATAAAGGGAAGTTCATTTATTATCAGACTTATTGCTCTAAAAATGATGGCCTATGGAATGCCATAAAAATTACCCCCCTTTAATGAAATTGAAATTTTCATAAAGGGAAGTTCATTTATTGCTTGTGAACATAAATGCAAAGCTGAAGAATTGATTTACCTTCAAAAATACAAAAATATGAAAATTCCGAAATTATAAAACCCTCATAAAACAACAATTTTCAATGATTTTTATAAATTCGAAATGGCTTTGGAATGAGTTCAAAATTGTTTCGGATGAAAGATTGAAGCTCATTCTTCACACCCATGTATTTATTTTTGAATTTTGAATTTTTTTCTTTTTAATTTTAATCATCGAAAATAAAAAAAATTGTAAAAAGAAAGGGTTAGAAAAATAAAATAAAAAGAAATGAAATAAAAGAAATCAAACAAAGTGCTGCAACCCAGAATTCCTCCATAGACCCTGTACTCTGCACAAAACCAACATTAGTGTGACCCGAATTCATGCAATCTACAGCTAATGCGGTGCAATCTTCTAAGGAAATGGTGCAATATATCAAGCAAAATAACAACAAGCCAACCACAAATGTGCATAAAACTTGATGTATTTCCAGTATATTGCAACAAGATTTTCAACAGCAAACATGAATGCAGAATACAGTACCCAAAATTGGCATCATGTGATGAATTCAGTCCAACAATGCGACTTTCCTCCCAAATGATCAAGCTATTTTTCCCTGTATTATGTAGCTTTTAACAATTTTCCATGTGCCCCTCCGTTTCCTTTCCTCTTGGTTTCGTTTCATTGCTTTCTGACTTTCTTCCTTTTGGCATCATTTTGTAACGCCTACTACAAAGCTTTGAAAATGTTCAAGAACGTTTCTTTTTCCTTACATTAATGTTCATTGCAACCGAGGTCTTCAAAAAAGCTTTGCCATCATCCTTATGATAAATTAGGCATGGGCTCCTCCATTTTGTTTTAAATATATTATTACTTTTATTTATTTGTTTCAGATGATTTTGCCATATGAAGTGGGGGCCGCATGTCACGAACTCTATTTTACTAAGTGCCCAACCCACTTATTACATTTCATAACGCATGTCACAAACTCTATTTTACTAAGTGCCCAACCCACTTAATACATTTCATAACGTTTTAAACTTGGGTTACCGGAAAGGTAACAGTTCCTTATTGTTGAGTTTCAACCCAAAATAAACAATGACCACCAAACATGGGGAAGCACCCAAAATAAACAATGACCACCAAACATGGGGAAGCACACACTGATTTTACCTATGAGATGGATTTACACTGTTATGTCTTTGTTTGGTTACATAGAAGAGTTGGCTACAACCATTATTTTTAGTAAATGGCAGCGTAGGATTCAAATCACAGGGATTGCAACTATCAAAGCTTATCTGTCTCGTTAATTATTGACCGGATGTGAGATGAAGACCCTCTGTGATTTGAGATTCGTACTGTCGTCGTAGGATGCACAGTAGCTACGCTTTTCTCTCCACAACACCCACATATCAGTAATATAATGCACAGAGTAGCTACACTATGCTCCCATTTGATGCAAGCACATGTTTGCCGAAACGCTTGGACAGCTTGACGGTGGTTTTCCTTTGACTATCTTCGATTGTATCTTCCATTGATCTTAATGAGCCCTTTGCTGCCACTGTATTTCCAAAAAAACAAAAACAAAATGCTACGATGGCAGTGTATGCCCCACATGACGACCGGGACATCCACGTCTCGATTTTCTTGATGTATTTCTGCGCCCGTCAATGCCTTTGACAACCTCTGCTCACCGGACGATGATTTTCAAAGTAGAATCACTGGAATAACATTAAAATTTTTGCTTCATTTTCCCCATTGGAAGGGGCCTCGACAACCATGTCATCTACAGAAATGCCCACTCTGCTATCTTCTATTGGTGATGATTACCAATACTTCTCAAACGGTGGACTTTATTATTTACCAAAAAAAAATGCAATCCCGCTGCCATGTCATCAGATTCACCCGCCAATTTCCACATCGTCTGCTGGTGTTGTGCTGTCTACGCAAATTTGTTCGAGATGTCCGTGTTCGATCACATGCTGGCCTCATTCATCCTTTCTACTTGTCCATGTCACTATGTTCGCGGTTCTAGACATTACGCCACCTTCGTCTACTGTGTGGTCTCGGTCCTTGACTGTGGACACATCCTGCCGGATCACCCGCTATCATTCGCTCGTAACATCCACGCATACTTTGCCGAATCTTTACTCGCTTGTGACAACACAAGAGAAAACATAAACATTAGTCTTTCAAATCGAGCCATAATCAAATAAGATAGCGTTGGGCTATATTTCCAAGCATATGTATTATAAGCATATAAATACATATTTTATTATTTTACTTTTCATGTCATCGCTATCTTCTTTATTATTATTATTATTATTATTATTATTATTATTATTATTATTATTATTATGTTTTCTTCATTACATATATAAATATGTAGAAGTATTAAAGTGGAACAAAATTTTTACGTAGATAAACATATAGGTATTAAGGTGAATGGAATTCCAATCATAGAATTAGACTTGTATCATCACATTAACTGGTTAAAAAGCAAGAAGACTAGCCATTAACTGGTTAAAAAGCAAGAAGACCAACCCTCAGCACACATGTCCAAACTCGATGTTAATAAGGATGAGGAATCCCACGAAGTGGGACCAAGGACTTGCACCTTTAAGCCTGCTATCCTATTGGCAAAAAGTATGGAAGTGTTGGGGTTTATAAACCACCAATCATAGAAATATTTTACTTTATTTTCTTATATATATATATATATATAATCTTTTATTTTTCGATTTTTTTGTTATATTTTTGTTTTAAATCAACTTTGCTTTAATTATCATAATTGCTCAAGAGAATTAAAATCAGTCAAAACAATTCAAACCTAACAAAAAAAACGACGATACTAACAAATGATTTAACTAACAATAAACACTCCAAAAGCAGATAAAGAAACACTATCCAACAACGAACTATGGAAATCATATTACAATATAACATATAGAGCCCTATGAACATTATTACTCAAACAAAACAAAAATAAACCCAAAAAATAAAATAAAAGGTGGGTCCCCCATACTTGGGGCTAGTTATGTGACAGTCACAATAGTTTCTCTTGTACTAATAATAGTGTAGAGTACAAAGCTTTGATCGTAGGTCTTAGAGTCACCTTAGCCTTGAAGGTTAGAGTTCTTTTAGTCTTTGGTGAGTCTCAATTTGTGGTTAATCAGATCAACAATATTTATCAAATGAGAGATAATAAGCTAAAACTTTAAAAGGAGATTATCACCAAGCTTTTATCTACTTTCAATAAGCTAACAATAGAGTCTATCCATAGGTCTTCCAACCACCATGTAGATGCCATGGTCACTACAACATACATGATCCCCTTGGAGTTAGAAGATGATCAAGCATCAATTATCAATTGCCAACTCCAAGAGCTTGTGTCACTTACTTCTAGCCTCATTCCATTAGATGTCCTAAACATCAAATTTTCTCAATCTAAGCCTTGGTGCACTGATATATTTAACTTCCTGGTTCAATCCTTAATGGTTTAGATCACAACCAATGAAAGATTTTGTAAAAAAGAGTGTGTCGATTCATGATAATTGGTAATACTTTATATCAAAGTTCTTTTGAAGGCATCCTCTTACGATGCCTTAACTTTGATGAAGCCCGGATAACTCTCAATGAAGCTCATGAAGGATCATGTGTAGGCCATTTTAGCGATAATGCTATTGCTAAGAAGCTCCTTCGAATCGGCTACTATTGGCCTTCCATGGAGAAAGATGCATGTGACTATATTTGATGTTGTGACAGGTGTCAACGCCATGATAATATTGTTCATGCTCCTTCTCAAAACCTTCAAGCTATCTCTTCTCCTTGGTCATTCTCCATGTGAGGAATGGACATTATTAGAAATATTAATCCAACATCATCAGTTGATCACAAATTTATCATTACGATAACTGAGTACTTTACTAAATGGGTTGAATCCATACCCCTAGCTACGGTGATTGGAGCTCAAGTCTCCAAATTCATCTTCAACTAGATCCTTTATAGGTACGATATTCCTTCAATGATTATTTCTGAAAATGAAACTCCTTTCAAGAACTAGGGTGTCCATAAGCTTTGTGCTAAGTACAAGATTCAGCACAAGTGGTCAACTCCATATTATCCTCAGGGTAATGGTCAAGCTGAAGCATCCAACAAGTCTTTAGTTAAGATCCTTAAGAAGTTGGTTAGTAAGACTAGTCGAGACTAGTATGTCCAACTTTATCTTGTCTTGTGGGTCTATCATACTAGATTGCATACTCCTATAGGTGCATCTAAGGTTTTTTTGTTTGATTTGGAAGTTCCTTTGTTGTGCATCTTATTGCAATATACCTCGGTTGGCGATGAATATCATTTAGATCATTTGCACCAATTGGATTTATCATATGAGAAGTGCATCTATGCCTTAGAACATATTTAAGCCTATTAGAATAGGCTCAAATGATATTTACTCTAATAAAATTTACAATCATTCTTTTGAGGTTGGGGACCTTTTTCTCAAGAAAAACCAGAAAAAACATAAATGCTCGAAAAAATCTTAAAGGAAAACTTTATTCTAATTGGCTAGGCCCCTTTGTCATAATGACCAAGTTTGGCTTAGGAGCCTATCATTTAGCATCATTATATGGTAAAGAAATCAAAGAGACAATGAACATAATACACCTAAAAATATATTATGCATGATTTATCATGATTGTTCTTCATCCTACATTTGGTTTGCTTGCTCATACTACATGATTGTCTGCCATATTTTATATGCAATACCGAACATTCTATTCCACTCTACATCTTTGCTTGTCATATAGATACTTTGTTGCTTGATCATACTTGCATGACTGCTTGATCGTATAGATTCTTGGGGACTTCATGATGAGGCAAGTTATGAAACCTAATCAGGTTCTATCTCACATGCATTACACTCATACTAGATCATTTATGCTTAGCAAAACCCCAACCTAGGGCACATCTCCATGAATTTTCATCATTGCATTTGTTCATTTCTCCTCTTCTTCTCTCTTCTCATATATTCCTTGACCTTGAAAGTTTCAATAATTTTCTAATTTATCCAAGTCAAGGGATATAGTTCTTTATATCTTGTATGTCCTTTGCCCTTTGAAAGTTTGCAAAATTATTTCTTCTTTTTCCCAAGATAAAGGATATTTGTTCCTTCTATCTGCACATCTTGTTTTTGCTCACATATTTTTCCTTATTGATCTTTTAATTTTTAAGGGATCCTTGTGGGATAGGATAGATATTGTGTGGATATCATTTATGGTGACCATACAACCATTAACTATCTTATGCACATCTCTTAGCTATTAAAATTTCAATAAGGACACACACACTACTTCCTTCTTCTCACTATATTTCTTCTATCTAACATATGCACACACATGCACATTTTTTTGTTGTGCTTTGCTTTTATTACTCATATTTTTGCACACACCACACCCTTATTGGGTTACACTCCTTTTGGAAAATCAATCAAACATTATACCCCATACAAGATAGCTTCATGACCACCAGCAAGGGGCATACTCCATTTGGTCATTTGCAAGCATACATCCTAGCAGGTATCTCTCCATCCACAACCATTAGCAAGAATCACACCCATAGTAGGTATCTATTCACACTTCTTTTAGAGACCATTAAACCCTCACGAGATAGCTTCATGGTCACCAGTGAGGGGTAGCCTCCATTCAATCGTTCATGAGAATACATATTTATAGGGTCTTGCTCTACCCTTTTCTTTTTCCTTTTCATTTAGTTTATGTTTATTTGATCATACTAAACCCTCGTGGTCTATGCTGACTCAAATGTCATACTTTAAGCATATTTTTGTTTTTGTTTTTCCTTTATTTACCTTATCCTTCATCATCATGATCTTCTTTTTCTTTTCTTATTTTTTCTAAATTTTCATGCTTTCCATATGGGGGACAAATTCATTCTACGATGAATTTGTAGTCTACTTTTATGGGGTATGATTTCAGATAGAGCTTTTTATTTCTTTCTATATTTCCTTTTTCTTTCTTCCATCACATTTTCTTTCCATCTCCTCATATACTAATTCATTTCATTCAATCTATAAGTGTTAATTAGCAAAAATAAAAAATTCTCTACCTCATATAAGTTCAAGTTCATCATCAATATATAAGTGTTTAGATGTAAAAAATTTAATCAATATGAATTTAAAGGTAAATATTATATATTGCTTCACTTGCAATGCTAGGCATAATCCAATAGAATGCATTGTGGCTATAAGAAAATTTTAAATAGATAAATAAATTAAACAATTCCACATGTAACAAGTTATAGTAATGGTACAAGTAACATCCATAGCAAACCAACCTATTATGATCAATCAACTAGTATATCAAACCCTCACTATGGTAGATTAAACATGAGTGACCCAACAACCAATCCTAGCTTTTCCTAATCTAAATAACATGGTATTAATCAGTTTTAGTATTCTTAAAGATGATGATGGTTTTTCTTTCAAAGATCATGTAGTGATGGTTAATATTTAACAAGGGGTTGGCCTATAAGTAAGAGAAAGGTGACTATGAGGATTGGGAGTGATGAAATTAGGGTTTCTTGGGAGGGTGGGGATGACGGTGGGCGAGAAGGCTGTTCTGGGAGAGCACGGGAGCGTCGGCAGGTCGAACCAGGGGCTCGATAGGGTGGAGGGAGGGCAAACAGAGTCTGGGGACACCGAGGAGTCCTTGCCAAGTCGCGGCAAGGATCCGCCAGACAAACGAGGAGATGGACCTCGGAAGTCATATGCTTTGGCAGCGGCCTCTGAAACCCTAAGCGGGCTCTTCTCCAAGGAGTTATTTTCATCCGGGGACGAGTTAGACATCCCGGCAAAAATTCTCTCAAGCTTTGTGGATTTCAAAAAATTTACCCTCATCGATAAGTTTATTGGTGGTCGTCCCGACATGGAGACCATTCGCAAGTGGGCGTCTGGCAAATGGCGGACCTCTGGTCACTTAGAGCTGGCTGCCCTAACCCGAGGTTTTTTCATGATTAGGCTGAGTAACAAGGAGGACTACTGTAAAATCTTGGCTGGAGGGCCTTGGTTCTTGGGTCGTAGGAGTCTCTTTCTAAGGAAGTGGGGTTTGGAATTTAACCCCGATACCCAGAATATCAACATTGCTCCAATATGGGTTAGGCTCCCGAGTCTTCCCCTTTTCTGCTGGCATGAAAATGTAATCAGAGGTATTGCTCGGTCCATCGGGGAGCTGATCACTTTAGACTCTCCCACCAGAGCTCCAACTAGATTTGTCCAAGCCCGATTCTGTGTTTTGGCGGACTTGGAGATGGACCTCCCATCCTCCATTACTCTGCGGTCTGGGGGTACTTTTCTACACAAGCAAGCTATTGTTTATGAGAACAGGCCAGCTTTCTGCCCTCAGTGTAGTTCTCAAGGGCATCTTCAGTCCAATTGTCCTCTACAAAAGTCGAGGAAGAAGGAGCGGGATCCCTGCAACCCTCTGGAGCACGGTGAAGGTTAGACGAAGCACCCTTTTGCGAAAGGCCATGAATCTCCAGGTCCATCTAGGGACCATCTCGAATCCTCCTTACCAGAAGAGGAAATCACCACCCATCCGGACTCCGAGCAGTGTGGTGGGCGCCCCCAACTAGGACCATAGGAGGAAAAGGAACAGGGCCCCCCCCTTATCACCACACAGGCAGATTCACCCAAAATTTATGATCGAAACTCTCCCGAGGCACAAAAGTTATTGGAAGACTACCTGTTGGGAAGAAGAGGTTACCAGCCTGGTAATATTAGCCATCGAATTACGAGGAGTCAAAAGCGAGGGGTGGCTTTTGGTAGTGAAAGGAAGCAGGGTCGTCCCCCCAACAAGGAAAAGAGAGACAAAGAAACTGTGGTTGATGTTGCAAATGGAACCCAACGGTTGTTGTTTTAGGATGACTCCGATTCTCTGATGGGTGACGCGCTTATCCCAAAACCTCCCTTCCAACAAGGAAAGGGAAGTAAGAAGAACCTCAAACCGTACGGATGAAATCCTTGATGTGAGAAGACTAAACGGAGTGGCCATTTGGGCTAGGGAAAAAATTTTCCAGCAGGATTTTCAACGGTTTGTTTCAGTCCAGTCATTTTTCTTGGATCCTATCCAACATGTATGCTTCGAATTCTGCCTTCGGGGAAGCAGAAATGTGGAAAGTTATTTCCCAGGTATGGGAGAATTTTTTGTAGTTTTCTTGGCTGTCTTCTTCTGCTTTCCGATGGTCCAACTTCTCTGGCTAGTTTTTGTTTTCCCAGTTATAATGGCCATGGTTTCCAGGATAATCAGGCAAAAATGTCTTACTTTTAGCCCTCGGGCAATTAGCAGCTTTTTGTTTTTTTCTGCATACAGGTTTATTCTTCCAACCAAGAGGCATGAAGCACTATTTAGCAAGGCTGATTTTGTATATAAGGTTTTGGGATCCTCTATAAAAACCCACTGTTAATCTATTATAATAATTACCAAAAAAAAAGATAAAGGTGACTATTAAACAATCAATAACTCCTTAAGTAGTACCACAAAAGTATTTTTGAACAAAAACTAGTACTATAGTGTTGGAGTATATTACGTTATTTGGTACATGCTAATGTACTCCCATGGTACAAAAAAAATAAAACTACTAAAGGAGGAGAAAGAGGAAAATGTTAAGCAAGATAGTGAGAAGAATGAAGAAGTCACCTCTTTAGATTTACAAAAATCAAGAGAAAGATCTAAATTTATCTAAAAAATCTATTTTGTGGGTTAATGGATGCATCAAAAAAGTAAAGGTTATTATTTCCATTAACCCTAGCGGTAGATATAATTTTATTAATTGTGCTTTGGTTAAGAGGTTGGAGGTTCAAGCAACAAAAATTAAGGACATAACTAGAGGGTGAGAATGTTTAGATTTTTGAATATTACAATGGATAAACATGTTTTACATTAATTTTTTCATGCTATTGAGATGTATGATGTGCATATTGTTCTTGGTTATCCTTGGTTGGATTCTTTGGGTAATATTAACATCAATGTTCATTTTTATTTTATGAATTTATGGTATAGGAAAAAGAAGATAATATTGCAAGATATTTCTCAACATAAGGAGCAAGGATACAAAGAAAAACATGAAGTGGTTGCAGAGAAACAAATTGAAGAATCTAAATAGACTCCAAGAAGGCAATAGCAACAATAGAGTCCATGGAAGAAGCATTAGCAACCAAGTTCATGGAAATAACAGTAGCAAAGTCCAAGGAAGCTTTGATAGTGTAGACACCTAAAACGTGTCATGTCAAGGCGACTACTCATATGGGATATGCTAACAAACCATATGAAAGATCTTGGACAGATTCCAAGGTGAGGCAGTGATTCTAACCACTTAATTTAAGTATTTTGGCCTAGTCAGTGTTGGTCGTGGCTAACACCCACGGTTAACAGGTCTAACCATGCCTCAAATTCATGGTTAGCCTTCAAATTAATTTTGATCTCAACCGACCCAAAATCGGTTACTACAACCAAGTTGTTTGAGTTTCAAATGATTTGGGCACAAAATCTTCTGGAAGTTTCCATTCAATTACCCTAATCGAAGTTTCTTGATCTTGGCTTCTCCATGAAGCCAAGCAAGGCCTGCATCCATTGAGAGGAACACTTTTACTACCCAATTGGAGATCAAAATGACACTTGAAGCCATGAAGGTCCTAGGAACCTAAGAGAATCAAGAAACCCAATTGAGAGCCTTCAAGCACAAATATGAGCAATTCAACCACCAAATCCATCTGAGGACACTGAGGTGACCCTTGATCATCAATTTATCAAAAGGAATTTAAGATCTAAGCTCGACATTGGAGAGCAAACACACTTGCAGCTCAACTGCAACTTTCAACCGTGGTTAACAGTACTCGTTGCACCACAGACCCGTGATCAAGTTTAATATTCATTTTTCCTTGTTATAGTAGTAGGTTTGTTTTCTATTGTATTAGATTAAATGAATCTGACTTAGATCATTTTTTTTAGAGATAATTATATGGTTGAATCAGTGATTTAGGATACTCTTCCTTTGTTTCTTGTCATTGGGTAACTATATTAGTTATGGCTATATTTCATGCATTTTAGGATCCTAAATTCTTAATTAGGATGTTATATGACTAGATCTAGATTTCATTTACATGCTTTATGGTAGATTTATCATGTTTATCATAGATTTACATCTTTGTATACTTTATTGATTTCATATTACCTTTAGCATATTTTAGACAAAGTTTTTTTCAAGGCCTCATCAAGAGAGGCTACCTTTGATTCTAATGTATTTCTTGTTGTTTCTTGATCACAGGGTTTTCAAGACTCCTTTGTTAATGCATTCAAGGCAAAAAATGCCTCTTCACAGGAGAGAAGAAGGTCATACTTGACCTGGAGCAGTTCGTGTCATTTAAGTGATCTAAAGTTTAACTTGCTATATTTTTTGATGGCAGGTCTCAATCGTGGCTAAAAACCATGGTCAACAATTGTAACAATGGCTGACAACAATGAGCAACAGTTGCAGCCTCGCTTGATAGATACGATCAACAGAAAATAGAACAGCAACATACATCAAACAACATCATCAAACTTGGATCTGAGGTAGGTCCCATTTCCCTATGTTTTTTGTCCTGTCTGTGTTTTATTTGTTAAAATGCAATAGACGAATAGGTTAAGTAGAAAATATAGCAAAAAGTAGAATGAAAAATTTATAAATGCTTTGTAGTTTTCTACTAGTCGTTGCTAGGAACAACGGATCTCTGATTGCAATCCACCCTAATCTCTAGCGGTCTAGGCCATTTCATTTTTTAAGTTTGCATGCATGAGGCCCAATTAGTGGCCATTCCTTCATAGGTAGAATTGCATTCTTTGAAAAATCCTCTAGCATAGTCGTGCATTCTCTTAAAATTAAACGTTCTTTTTCAAAGCATGTAGGGAAAATCATTTGAATGTTGTTTGATGCATTTTATTTTTCATGCAAAGTAAAAAAACCACACACACACACCACGACACACTTTAAATGCTAGTGAGTTGGAAGTCATATCCAACCACTAGTAGGGTTCAACGATAATGGCAATGATTTCCATCCGTTGGTCCAACTCCCCTGATCCTTGTTACTAGACCAATACTAGCTCTAAGAATCATCATAGCCCATGTAAAATAGAACGTATTCCTCTTTAGAGGGGTGTATCGCTATGCACGGGTGAACTAGGTGAGGATCGGGAGGACCTGTGCTCCCTGCCCGAGTGTGGGTTTCATCTCCACATTTTGGGGGGTTTACGTGATTGTGACTTTCATTGTCAGTTTTCAAGCTACGAGTATACAGGTGAAAGCCCTTAAAAAATTGAGTATATCATCAACATTCTAAAAACACGATGAGAGTTACTTTCTAATACAACAAACTTGAAAAATCATCAAAAAGTTTAGGGCACATTAAAACTTTAAAAGAGATAATGATGTAGGAGCATCCGGCAGCACCAGCAGCAGAGGCATCCAGTTGCGGGAAAACCCATGCTTTGAAGAGTCGAAAGAAGAAGAAGCAGAAGGCAAGGAGTGCAGAAACTGTCATGATTTCACTACGTCGTGAAATCGTGACAGTCACGAGGAGAGAGAAATTTTGACAGAAGGGGCCGCGATTTCGTGACAGGTCGCGAAATCGCGACCGTCCCGAAATCGCGACGTAAAGGCAAAAATAGAGGTGAAGGCAGAAAGGGGTAGCGAAATCGCGACGTTAGAGCAAGGACGCAGCAGAGGGTGGATGCAGTAGCGAAATCGCGACGTCACGAAATCATGACGTCTTTTGGAGGTTGAGGCGAGGCGACAAAACGGTCGCGATATCGCGATGTCGCGATATCGTGACATAATCTGAGGCACGAGGCTTTCAGCAAAATCGGTTGTGATATCGTGACATGTCACGATATCGCGACCAAAAAAGAAGAGCATCGGATGGCAGAAACGTCGCGATATCGCGACGGAGAGAGAAAATGGCGCAGAAAGAAAAAGAGATGGCGGGAAACACGTAGGCAGTTTTTCAAGGGTGGATACGGATGACACGTGGCACCTAGAGAGCAGTCAGGGCAGACAAGACCAGGAAGCGCGGGGAATGAAGAGGATGGACGCGCAGAGAATTTTCTGATGGATTCAGTGATGACAGGGACCGTGCGGAGTGCGGGAATTTAATCGGGTTGGTGTCCCAATTTTTGAAAATGTAATTAATCGGGTTGGTGAACCCGTTTAGGCGGGAGTTGATGTTTGAGAGGGTCGGGGGCCTCTATAAAAACCTAGTTGTTTATTTTAGTCGGGACGGTGGATCGGGGAAGGAGTGAGGAAGAAGAGAACCGAGCCGAGGGCCGGTGATTGTAAGCCTGCGGGCTATTTATTTCTGCATGTAATTTCTAGATTTGAGCAATGAAAAAGTGGGGTTTGAGTAAAGTGTGTTTTCCAGGTGCCCCGTCAGTGGTATCAGAGCAGAAGTTCCTGAGTGCGTAACAGATCGTCGGACGTGAGGCAGTTACGCCAGGATCTGTGGTAGGGTTTGAGAGAGAGAGAAAGAGAGTTTCGGATCCTCGAGCGTGTTAGCAGATCGCTGGACGTGAGGCAGCTACACCGGATCAGTAAAAGCTTTATGAGAAAATCTAAGGAAAAAAAAGAAAAAAAAAATGCATTCCCGAAGAAGTCGGGACCGAAAGGAAGATGAGGTGCCGATAGAAGAGTTCGAAGCCTTGCAGCGACAATTAAAAGCCCTGCAAAAGGAATGGCTCGCAATAAAATTATGGAAGAAAAAAGAGCAGCAAAGAAGGCGGGAAGAGAGACGGAGAAAGAAAGAAGAGAAGCAGAAGAAAACTACAAGTGAGGAAGAGTGCAGCAGTACCGGGACCTGCCCGAAAGAAGGCACAAATTTTTTTGTGCAAGTGGAGTTAAAGCAGGTTGTAGAAGAAATTTGCAGCAATGAGGAAATTTGTCCGGTAGAAGACAGAAGTATGGATCAGGAGCCGGGGTTGAAGCAGACTGCTGAGGCAGAGAAGGGTTTGGGAGTGTTGCAGGAGGCAGCAACCGGACCAAGCAGAAGTGAAGATCACTTCTCCACGTATCCCGGGTGTCTGATGCAGGAGCATCCGACAGCACCAGCAGTAGAGGCATCCAGTTGCGGGAAAACCCGTGTTGAAGAGTCGAGAAGAAGAAGGCAAGGAGTGGAGAAACTGTCATGATTTCGCTACGTTGTGAAATCGTGACAATTGCGAGGAGAGAGAAATTTCGACAGAAGGGGCCGCGATTTCGTGACATGTCACGAAATTGTGACCGTCGTGAAATCGTGACAAAAAGGCGAAAATAGAAGCGAAGGCAGAAAGGGGTAGCGAAATCGTGACGTCGCGAAATTGCGACGTCGAGTAAGGACGCAGCAGAGGGTGGATGCAGTCGCGAAATCGCGACGTCGCGATTTCGCGATGTCACGAAATTGCGACGTCTTTTCGAGGTTGAGGCAAGGCGGCAAAATGGTCGCGATATCGCGATGTCACGATATCGCGACATAATCTGAGACATGGGGCTTTCAGCAAAATCAGTCGCGATATCGCGACCAAAAATGAAGAAGAGCGTCGGATGGCAGAAACGTCGCGATATCGCGACATGTCACGATATCATGACGGAGAGAGAAAATGGTGCAGAAAGAAAAAGAGATGGCGGGAAACACGTAGGCAATTTTTCAAGGGTGGATACGGATGACATGTGGCACCCAGAGAGCAGTCAGGGCAGACAAGACCAGGAAGCACGGGGAACGAAGAGGATGGACGTGCAGAGAATTTTTTGACGGATTCAGTGATGACAGGGACCGTGCGGAGTGCAAGAATTTAATCGGGTTGGTGTCCCAATTTTTGAAAATGTAATTAATCGGGTTGGTGAATCCTTTAGGCGGGAGTTCATGCGTGAGAGGGTCGGGGCCTCTATAAAAACCCAT
The DNA here is from genome assembly GCA_028583015.1 of Wollemia nobilis. NCBI lineage: Eukaryota > Viridiplantae > Streptophyta > Pinopsida > Araucariales > Araucariaceae > Wollemia > Wollemia nobilis. The sequence goes on along the minus strand of JAQPPZ010001560.1, from coordinate 1,651,722 downwards.
TTTATTGTATTAGTCGGGACGGTGGATCGGGGAATGCACTGAGAGCATAGGAGTGAGGAAGAAGAGAACCGAGCCGAGGGTCGGTGATTGTAAGCTGCGCAGGCTGTTTATTTCTGCATGTATTTTTAGATTTTTCTTAATGAAAAGTGGGGTTTGAGTAAAGTGTGTTTTCCCGGTGCCCCGTCAGATAATCACCATTGTATTCTTTGTGTGCTAATAAACTTTAAATCTAGACATAGGATACACATTATGGTGGTTACACGAAGGGGCCAATCTCGACATAGATTTGAGATCAATGCTTAAGCTCCATATGATACCCAATAGCACGCGTTGGACCCTCAACCATAAAATCCTCCCGAATGTCGTTCAATGAGTATTAGAGGGGACAATTCTACATGCAGGGATCCTGTTAAGAATACCCTGGTTAGAGGAGAAACTAGATACTCCTCGAGACACAGATCAGAGCATGGGGCTTCCCAAAATGGGGTCCCAAATATGGTAGCATTTACCATGATCGCACTCTGCGTGCATCCATGGGATTTGCTAAAGAGTATGTCATAGAGGAATTCAATTTGGTACCCCTTTGACCTGTATCTAATGGAGGCCCAAGGCCCCCACCATTTGAGTATAGACAGGCTCAAGATTCGCCCATTTAGGGGTAAGTAGAGAGGGTCACTTTCAAGCGTAGGCCCATGCAAAATCCCAATAGAAGTGAACCTTGTAGGATCACCATAGACATGTCTAAAGTGGGATCAAATGGTATACCACCATATGAACCATGGTGTAGTAGATAGTTCGATGGTCTAGATAGAGTCTTAGGACAGCTAGGTTATAAACCTTCACCCGTGCCCTCTCATTCTATGAGTGTGCATAGCGAAAGTACAATTAGGACCATTATGAAACCTGGAGAATGCTCTAAGCATTCTCATGATATGCATGCCCTTGCATCCCATGTGGGCATAGAGTATAGGTGACAATTGAATGTAAATACCATATTCACAGATAAGGGTAAGAGCGTACCAAATCAGTCTGTTGGAGGGCACACCCACAAAGCTGCTCGAATAGAGCATACGCACCAGAGGTCTCATACGACTAATCACATAGATAGATCTCACAAGCTGGTGTCAGAGAAGAGACATTATATCTTCCAAGACCAATTGAAAGATGTTCAAACAGAGTAGGAATACCTCAAAAATGAGGACACTCCGAGTTAAAGGTTCATAAGACAACGCTTATATGAACAGTGCATGCGTAAAAAATGCATTCTTGATCAAAAGGAGTGTGTTGAGAGGGAGGATAGATTGGCCAGTGCTGGTTTACCTCCCCATAGTGAGTATAGGGAGCGCATTGATAGATGAGCTACTTCACAGCCTGAGTTGCACCCTGAGCATATAGACACCCATACTCTCCATACAACCCAACACAAGGATTAACATTCAATGCTCAAATATCATGAGCATAGGAAATATGAAGAGGAAGTGGGATATGAATTAGATCAATAATATCCTAAAATATTCCTAGTCAAAGTGGATGATGAGCCTAGTCCTCCACCTTGATCGAAGAAGAATCTACCTCCAAATATGCCTCAAATGCAATTCATAGAAGATGAGATCCTATCTTTGCAGGTATATAAGGCCTTGGCAGAAAAGGTTAAAGCTATCGAGAAGCAAGGAATGGCTTATCAAAATCCTACCTTGAATAAGATTCATAACAAACCTTTATGCCTGTTAGTGCCTATTTTGGCCTATCCTAAAAATTTTGAGATGCCTAGGTTGGAAAAGTTTCAAGGAGAGGAGGATGCTCAGGAGCACGTCACGAGTTTTCTAGACATGTGCTTTCAGATCGAGAGAAATGATTCCTTGCTCCTGCGGACCTTAATTAGAACCCTCTTAGGCCCAGCTCGAGAGTGGTTTAATAAACTCAAAAGGCATAACATCACCAGCTTCAAGCAACTGGCCGATGCATTTCTTGAACGCTTCTTCTTCAGCGTCAAGAAAAATATAAACTTATTCGATTTGGTTGCATTAATGCAACATGATGATGAGCCAGTTATAGATTATGGGAAATGATGGAGAAAATTGATGGTAAAGCTACTATAGACATGAAAAATTGACTCATTTTCCTTAGTTTTTCTCCTAGAAAAGTAAGGTCATATTTAAAAGAATTTTTACCCTATAAAATCAACTTAATTCTTATTAAATTTTATACCATTGGATAGGGCTCAAAAAGAACTTTCCAACGATATATAATATGTCCAATTTTGACATCATCTTCCTCATTTTTTGCTCCAACAAATCAAAATTTCTTGACCGTTGGGCAAAATTGCCCATCAATCAACAAAATCACCCGACGATCGATAGAATCGCCAGGCGATTTTGTCCCAAATAGAATTTTAATAAATTTGCTAAAAAGACAAAATTCGGTTTAAAACCTCTTACTTGGTTTAGTCATCGTTCGGATCAGGGAGGTTGGTGAGTAGATTGAAGATGGCAAACATAGGAGGGATCAAAACCTCCTCCATGTTTAGCCTAACCTCCCAAATTCCTCAAACCCCTCCTTGGCCTATTTAATCTAGGCCCTTTTTCCTTTTTCCTCCTGACTGACTAACCTGAATGGCTTGGCTAGTTGGAATCTGATCCCCTGAGATAGTTTTTGAACTCCCTTGAGAATCCCTCACATCAATTTGCTACGCAATTCCACCTCCCAACATCCCTATTTTCATTTTTTCATTGCAGGTCTTAGTTATAATCGCCCTAGATATCATCATAATCGTTTGGCGATCGATAGAAGCGATAGACAATTTTGACAGAAGTGACATGCGATTTCGTTAGAGTAGGCGATTTCATTAGAGAATACGTGATCCTGTCTTCAGATCAACTAGGGACAAGGATTCAAATCACTCTTTGCATTTCTTTCCCAATTTTTTGTTTGTATATGCACTACATCATGCTCATTTAATTTATTACTCAGATTTAGATATTGCATCTTGGTGTTCACCATAATTCTTATTAATTGCATCATGAAATCAGGATTAAAACTGCATAAATTCGTGGCATAATAGGTTGAATTTTCATCATATTGTTCTCATGTTATTTCATATCCACTTTCATATAGAAATTAAAGCTAATCTATGACTTGGAGTATGAGAAACTATCATAATTTGCAAGAAACCTTGTTTTATGTCCCCTATTTTCTGTCAATTATTTTGCTATAGGATTGCGACATAATCGCCTATGATTTTGTTAAATCAGAGGTGATTTTGTTTGGAACACAGGCGATTCTATCTGGAACATAGGCGATTCTATCAAAAACGGAGGTGATTCTGTTCTACTACAAGCCTCAGAATCTTCATCAAACATCCAGCTCAAGTAAGGTTTATAATTTCTTATAATCCCAATCTTAGGCATTGTATTTCATTTTGTATCCACTGTCTGTTGTCCTCATTAAATCAAAATTTCATATAAATAGTTTAGTTGCATAAAGGCCAAACTTAGGTGTATGAGAAATATTTATAAAAAGAACACATCAAACATCTTCCAAGCCTAGGTATGGAAGTTGTCACTAAAAGTTTCCTGGTGAACCCTTAATTCGTCAAAAAATCACCACAAGAAGGCACAATTAAGTGCCTCTCTTTCGAGGTGTAGCTCTACTATTTTCCCATTCCCCTCTGAGGCGTGGATCCATCAGCCTAGAGGAAAGGAGTGTGAAAATTTTAGGCCTACATTCTTTGGTGAACCCAACATGAATACATAGGCATTTCTTCTGATTTCAAAAAATATATATATATACAAGAAAAACAACAAAAAAATCATCATTTCAAATTTGTATGTTTTAGATTCAATTCTAAATTTTAGATACCAAATATTACTTTTAGAAGTACTAAAGAAACCATGAGTCTTAACTCAAATCAATATGAGCCCATAAGTAATGTTGGGAAAATTCTGCCAAATACATTTGTTGATTATGACCAACCTCATCCATATTCAACATCACCTTTATCACACTTTTCTCATTTTTCATCCTTACCCCAACAAGACAATCCCTTTTCCAATCCTCTTCATAACGATATTATCTTTTCTCCCACATATCCATATTATGCCTATCGATCCACATACAATCCTTCTCCACCATTTCAACATTCTTCTTTCAACACAACACATCCATTTCAACAAGAAAATACTTCTTCTTCCAATCCTACCATGCACTCACATCATACTTCACAATCTTCCTATCATCATTCTACCCATAGTAAAGAAAAAAGAGGTAATAAACCATTAAGTCCTTTTATGGCTAAATTCCTAAGCCAATTATCAAAAGCCTCTCGAAAACCTTCACCACGTAAATCTACTAAACTCAATCAACCAATGGATATAATTCTCAAGCATTTACTTGATACAAATAGGATTGAGTTACCTCCCATAAGACAACCTGATACCACAACAAATTGGTATAAACCTGAGCTACATTGTGAATATCATAGAGTGGATGGACATATGACACAAAAATGTAGAAATTTAAGATGTGCAATTCAAGATTTGATTGACGAGGGTCTTTTTACTATAAAGGAATTACAATCTACAACTGATTATAAATCTCCAATAAACAATCAAAATCCTACACAACAAATACCCATAATCAATCAAGACATGGGGATCTCCCAAGAACCCCTATTCAATTATCAACAACAGGAAACCAATCAAATATTGCATCTTAATGTGTCCCATCACGATGATATTACTAATATTGTAATAGAAACTACAAATGAGCAACCTCAAGTTCAATCAACTCAATTTGATATTCAAGAGATGGATTCCTCATTTGACCAACCTTCAAAACTATCTTTGGCTCTAGAGAATGATCCAAAATGGAATGTAAGCATAGAAAGCCCATATTTAGCATCAAAATCTCAATCTGAAATCCACTTTGATAGCCAAAAACAAGTGATTAATCCTCAAGCAAAGATATCCCTTTTAGAAGTATTACAAAGTTCTCATGTTCATAGGGAAAATTTGTTCAAGATACTTAGCCAACAATTTTTTCCTCATGATATTTTCCCTAAGAACACAATTAATGGTGTAAGCCCTCTTGAGGTTAACCATATTTCATTCTATGATGAGGATATTCCTTCCTCTACTCCACAAGAAGACTCCTCTCTTTACATTATAGGATTTATTAAAGAAACATCTATTAAAACTATCATGGTAGATAATGGCTCCTCTCTTAATTTATGCACTTATCAATTATTCCAAAAACTCATATTAAAGGAAGAAGATCTCAATGAATCAAATGTTATTATAAAATATTTTAACAATGAAATTCAAGAAGCTCGAGGCACTATAATTCTTCCCTTTAAAAGTGGACCCAAGATCCTGGATACTTTGTTTTATGTAGCATCTTGCTCTTCACCTTACAACCTACTTCTCAGAAGTCCTTGGATTCATACGATGAGGGTTGAAGTCCTTCGATTCATCAATGTTTGAATTTTAAACTTGCAAATAAAATTGTTACCATACATGGTGACCCAACACCATTTGAATAATCTTTAATGGTTGAAACATCAAGTTCTATACATTCTCCATTGTCACAATTACCTCCTATCAATCACTTTTCTTCATCCATACCCGATCATCCTTGTTTACCAAATAACACCCATGCATATCTTTCATATATGCTCCCTCCATATTATCAAGACTTGGAAGATAGTGATACAAATGAAGAACCTTCTTATCCTTCTGATATTTTGTTTTGTAACATGATCAATTTTACACATAAAAGTCAAATCTTTTGCTACATTATTCTACATTATAACAAAGCTTTTGTTATCACTACCTTTTATTCATCACCTTTTGTTCTTCATTCTCTCTTTCATTATTATTATCACATCAAGTTCTCTATTCTTTTCCTCTTTATCATTGTCATATTTTGTCCATCACTTTTCTTCATCTACATCTCATTCTTCATCACAACAATCTCAACTATCAACCAAACAACTTCACATACACCACAACCAAAACCTCCTTTGATTTTGAAGCCACCTTAGACATGCTATACTCAAATAACCTTGTATAATGTATATAGATCATCTTGTATATACCACCAATTCCATAATTAAAAGTAAAAAATCCAAAAAAAAATATATATATATATAAAATAAAAAAACTAAAAAAATAAAAAAGTATCAAAATCTCAAATAAAAATTAGATCATTTTGCATTGTTATTCATTATTGTATTTCACAAATTTTGAAGCTATATTTTTCCTTTATTTCATATTAATCCAGAAGTTATCTTGAACCATACACTTAATTTCACAAATTAATTATTTTGATTTTATCACTATGATTATAAATCTCTCTTTTCACTAAACAATATTTTGAGTTTTGGGAAATGATCCTGCTACTTCTTGAACCAAGTACACTTTTACACATTAAAATTATTTGTTGCAAATTTGAAAAATGATACTACATAATAGTCTTGATCTCTTGAGAGAAAAGTTTCCCCTCCTATCCTATCATGCACATGGACGATAATTTTTGAGAATTGGAAAAAGGACAAGCTCACCCCTATCCAAATAAAAATCCCTTGCTCCACATCTAAGCTGAGCAAGTATCCCAAAAGAAAAATCAAGAAAAGGAAAAGGAAAAGTCAAAAGAGAAAAAAAAATAAAAAAGAGAACGAAAAGAGAAAAAAAAATCAAAAAGAGAACGAAAAGAGAAAAAGAAAAGCAATAAAATCCCCTTTTTCAAAACAAAATGAACAAAATCCCTACCCCTTGAAAATGAAGAAAAGAAGGGTGAATGAGATTGAATCCCTAGAATTCTCAGTTATTCAAAAATCATGAGGTAAACCCCATAACAAGTGATTTGTGCCCAACTTGCTTGACATTGGGTAATTCCTTTTTGTGTGGCGACATGTCTGTCACATTAGCGACTTTATTTTATACATACCTATGTCCGCTTGTGGATTAGCTATCTTTTTATGACTTGACTTACATAGTAGTCTGGTACGGTTTCATGCACAAAAATCATGGGTAATGAACCCTTTACTTGCACACACATTGGTTCATTCAAGTTTGCTTGCATCACTACCTTACTCAAATGGTAAATTAACATTACAAAGCACACACATTTGATCCTTGAGAGATTTTGTATCATTGTGTCAAGTCAAGATGGATAATGAACTCACTTATCACACACTGGTTTTTGATAAATTTGAATTTGTCTTTGAAATAAATTAAAATATTTCTTTGAAATTTGTTGGACAACATTAGTTTATCATTACTTTCATATTAACACATTACATAGATATTTCCAAAATTTCAAAGATCTTCAAAACAACTTATTGAAAAAATAACATGTAGCTCAAAATCACTTATCATACATAGCATTCATGACTTCGCGATGATGGTATAATTCCTAGGAATTATTCTTCTCAATTTTCACACTAGGAATTCTATACCTAGTGCAAGTCATCTTTCTAATTTTTCTTGCCCAAAATTAGTCCATATATTTTCATAAAAATTACATAATATTTTTGAAACATGTGACACAATGATTTATCTTACATTACTTTACATTTTAAAAGAACAAATAATTTCATATCATCATGCATTTCATTTTGATTTTCGTGATGATGGTATAATTCCTAAGTAATTATTTCATATAATTTCACACTTAGGAATTCTATGCTTAGCATAAATCATCCTTCGAATTTTTCATGCTTTGCTCAATATATTTCACAAACATTTACCACATACATTATTATCAAACAAACATCACACATATTACCACAAAAGACTTAAGATTATTCTTAAGCATACAAAAATTCTTAGCAATATCGAAAACATTCCTCACAAACAGGATTGGCTTCGAGACTTAGTGAGCTTTGAACTCCACCAACAGTCTCATAACAGCACAACATACTTTGAGGTTTATTGCTAAAATCTATCAAACATTTTGTCCCAAAATAACATCAAACATTTCTTTATCATCATAAAGCCTTAAGATTATTCTTAAGCACACAATATTTTGGTATTAGCAATACAAAACTTCCTCATAATAGGATTCGCTTTGTGACTTTGCGAGCTTTGAACTCCACCAAAAGTCACATATTAGCACAACATCCTTCGAGGTTCATTGCTAATCCCTCAAATCTATCATCACACAAAAGCATATTTTTCAAAAACACACTTTACAAAATCATTTTCCTTTTATGTTAAGCACGATAAAAATGTTCAAAAATCAAAGCATGATTACAAGAAATTATGTAACACAACCATCATAAACAAATGTAATAAATCATCCAATAAATCACACAAAGTCACATAAAACAAAGAAGATCAAATTTGAGTTTTCCACCAAACGTAAAATTTGGTGTAAAAACTCGAGGGGGCATCCTAGTCAGTAAATTAGTAATTATTTTTTTCTAAGACATCAATTTCACATAAACTATTCATTCTAAACCATCTACTCTATTTTTTCCCATGTCAAATCATAATAATTTCTACTCAAGTGTCTACACTTTTCTTTGACACATTTATTGTTCATAAATACGTCAAAGAGGGGGAAAAATGTAGACATGAAAAATTGACTCATTTTCCTTAGTTTTTCTCCTAGAAAAGTAAGGTCATATTCAAGAGAATTTTTACCCTATAAAATAATCTTAATTCTTCTCAAATTTTATACCATTGGATAGGGCTCGAAAAGAGCTTTCCAACGGTATATAATATGTCCAATTTTGACATCATCTTCCTCATTTTTCGCTCCAACAAATGAAAATTTCTTGACCGTTGGGAAAAATCGCCCATCAATCAAAAAAATCGCCCGACGATCGATAGAATCACCAAGAAATTTTGTACCAAACAGAATTTTAACAAATTTGCTAAAAAGATAAAATTCAGTTTAAAACGTCTTACTTGTTTTAGCCGTCATTCGGATCAGGGAGGTTGGCGAGTAGATTGAAGATGGCAAACATAGGAGGGATCAAAACCTCCTCCATGTTTAGCCTAACCTACCAACTTCCTCAAACACCACCTTGGCATATTTAATCTAGGCACTTTTCCCTTTTTCCTCCTGATTGACTAACCTGAATGGCCTGGCTGGTTGGACTTTGATCCCCTGAGATAGTTTTTGAACTCCCTTGAGGATCCCTCGCATCAATTTGCTATGCAATTCCACCTCCCGACATCCCTATTTTCATTTTTCATTGTAGGTATTAGTTATAATCACCCCAAATATCATCATAATCACCTGGCGATCGACAGAAGAGACAGGTTATTTCGACAGAAGCGACAAATGATTTCATCAAAGAGTAGGCAATTTCGTCAGAGAATAGGCGATCCTATCTTCAGATCTGCTGGGAGCAAGGATTCAAATCACTGTTTGTATTTCTTTCCCAATTTTCTATTTGTCTATGCACTACATCATGCTCATTTAATTTATTAATCAGATTTAGATATTGCATCTTGGTGTTCACCATCATTCTAATTAACTGCATCATGAAATCAGGATTAAAACTGCATAAATTTTAAATTATAAACTTTAAGAGAATCAAGTGACAAGAATTATACTTAACAACAATTCTAAAGAGAGATTGTGGCTGGTCTCTAGGTAAGATTTATCATCGATAGAGAGCATGAACTTCGGTGAAATGAGAGAAAAAACCTTGTGGGGAAGACCTGTCAATCTATGGATGTTAATGGGTTTGATGGTAAAATATATTTTTCTATTCTGTATTGTGAGATTAATGATCACAAGATCATTGTTGTAATTTTCAATGATATTATATAGAACATATTTATTTATCCTAAAATGGGGCATTGAAATCAAACCTTGTAAACCTGCATTAGTGACCCATGAAAGGTCGTAACCAGGGGTGGTTAATAGGTCTAAAATTTTGGGGTAATTTTAGTTTTTGAATACAATTATTTGAGAGGTTGTGGAAGTGGTGGCCATTGCTAGAAGTTGTGGTAGCAAGGAAAAATTCACTCTAGAAAGGTGTGGGGTAATGGTCACTTAGGGAGGGAAGGGTTTGCTTTGATCTCGTGTAGAAGAAAAAAATTTGAAAATAATTGTTGATGCCTTTTTATAGATAGAATTGATTGGGGTGGACACGTGGCAACATGTTATTTGACATGCATAGGTGGTGATCGTTCATGTGACACATGGTAGCATAAATACTTGTGCACCCAGCTTGAATCTAAAAAATTTTTGAACCCCATCTACACATAAATTTTCTTGACACCCAGACTGTATTCGAACCTTTTTACACTCGGTGAACATCCAGATTATTTTTGCACCCGACCAAAATTCAGACACTTTTGCATCTGAACAACGATTGGATCCTTTTTTGTAACTGATTTTCCCTTGGACCCCATTTTGCAACTGGTCTACACATAGATCCTATTTTGTAATTGATTTATGGTCAAACCTTATTTTGCACCTGATTCGAATCATGTCCCTGTTTTGCACCCGATCTGCATTTTGGCTCTGTTTTGCACCTGATTTATAGTCAGGCCCTATTTTGCAACCGGTTTACGATTAGGTATTTTTTTGCAACCGATTTATGGTTGGACCCTGCTTTGTAACCAATTTACGATCGGACCCTGTTTTGCACTTGGTTCGTATTTGGGCCCTATTTTGCAATCATATCCTATTTTCTAGTTGATTTATAGTAAAAAATTGTTTATGATGGTCCTATTTATTACGACAACTAAATTTATTGTGAGTGTCGTCACAACTATCAAATTTCCCACTATTTTATAATTTTTGATGAAAAATAAAGATAAATTGTCATGGCTCCTACATGAATTTTGCCAGGATTCACTTGGATTTCGAAACTAATTCACCTTTTTCTTATAACTAGATTTTGGGTCTGACCCCTTATGCATAACCCCGCATTAGGGTCTACTAGCCCTGTCTGTGAATTGCCAATATCATTTTACTGTTTGGTAAAGGGAAGTTCAACCAACTTAGATTGAGTTCATTTCTCTATGTTTGCTCTTGCTTCTGTAGCTATTGCTTAACAATTTGAGGATTTTTTTCTCTTTTTTCCTTGCATGCATTAATAGATCTTATTGTTCTATTCTTTAATATTCTTTCATAACTTTATTTTTTATTAGATTTATCTTCTTATGGATATACTACGAAAGCTTTTGACTTGTCGTACTTATTTTTTGGTATTTCCTTATTAACGATAGAGGTATTAACATCTAACACTATATTTTCTCTACTAGTTTTCTTCTCTTGAATGGTGCATGGTACTTCAAGAGTGTAGACACCAAGTTTTACTCATTTGCAATCAAATTTGCACAAATTTTTTAAAGCTCCCAAATTTACCACAAAATCACCCAAATTTGCTCAAATTCCTTCAAATTACCTTTTCCTATCTAATTCATCCAAAATTCCCTAGTTACTAGTAATTTCCCACTAGTTCCCCCTAGTTCTCCCTAATTTCTTCTAAATTTCCCTAGTATTCCTAATTCTATTTCATTCCCCTTTAATTTCCCTAAATTCTTCTAAGGTTCCCCAAAATCTTTATTTTCTTCTAATTTCCCCTTTTTCCCCTAAAATCCTTAATTCTTCAAATTTTCCTAATATTTTCTTAATCCTCTCCTAATCTGTTTAGTCCCCCTAATAATTCTTATCTTCTTCCTAATCTCCTAATTTCCACCTAACCCACCTCATTTATTTTCCCTTTTCCCCTTAAAATTCTCATAACCCATATTATCCACCTAATCCCTCCACTAAGCCCTCCATTATGCCCTAATCACCTTTCTAACCCACAACCCAATCCCAAGGGGAAGACAAAAGAAATTTTAAATTCCAAATCTAATCCCCAAAATCCAAGGCAAATCCCCCTCAATCCCTAGGAAATATCCTAGTAAGTCCCTCATATCCCTCTCAATCCTTATAATCCTTAGGAAACCCCCTTTGGAAATCCCCCCATTTAATTCCTTATCCTCCTCTCCTTTTCCCTCCATGACCCAAGTGAATTTAAAATTCATTTGAATCCCCTAGTCAAACGACCCGTTTAATCCCACATGTCCTACCCCCTCCACCTCACATTTTTAATAAATTTTAGTTCTCTTTCCCTTTATCCAATGTGCACCTAAAAGAAATTTTTAATTCCTTGTCCCTTTCCCAAGGACCCTTCTCCCTAGGCTCATTTATGGCCTTGGGTGGGTGAGAAATCTCTCCATCCAAGGGTATTCATGAGGGAAGGTGTACTCCCATTCCACATGGGATTCCCTAGAGCCTTCCACCCACCTACCCTTGCCACCTAAGTGCCAACTCACCTACCATCCACCTCACCCTAGCCCTTGCTCAAATTCTATAAATCCCCTCCCATTTTCTTCATTTTCATCAACACATGAAGTCACATAGTGAAATGCTACCAAAATTTATCCAAACTCAAGCATGCACATCCACATTTCAATTTTGTACTCTATATTTGTATGATATTTCCATTTTAATTTGTCTATACTAATGTTGATTTTCTTATATATGTAACAAGTGCTACTAACAATTTTGTTTTTTCATGTATGTAGGATTCTAGGTTCAAATTAATCCACAAGGGCTCAAATCAACTCCATTGGTAGTCTAAGAACAACTCCAAAACCCACCTCCAACTGGCTTGTAACATGGGGAAATAAAGACACCATAATCATCTTGTGAAAGGGATTACGCTTTTAGCAAAGCGTTGTTGCAAAACACCCTACAAAAGGGTCAATTTGTTTTAAAAAGGGACTCTTTTAATTTTAATAAAAATATATTGTTTCATTGCATATGGTGTGTTTTTACATATTACAAAATGGTGATCATTCTTGGTTAACTTTCGCTCTCTCTTGGACTACGCACATGCAACAACATTAATTACATGTTGGTACATAGGAAAAGTGAACTCATGAGTCACTATCACCATAAAGCCAACGGTTTTCCCTACTCACCCTATCATGTGCATGGTCCAAACCCAAGGATTCCTCATGCAATAAAAGCAATAAGAAAAGAAAAATCATCATCATTTCAAAAAATTATAATATCAGCATCATTCTCTTCCATCATGAATCCTTGGGTATTCTAAACATCTCCACCGGGGCTATAGATATCTAGCTAGCAGTGGAACAACATCGACGGACCATGGAGCTATCTCCACCAGGGCTATAAACTCTTGATTAGCAGTGGAGTATACCCTCTGCATGGAGATATGTTTGTCACATTAGTGACCTTCTATTGTATAGACCTATGCACTCTCACTAGTGAGCTAGCTTATTAGTGTAAGCTACAACGGATTAGTCTAACCTCCATCAAAATTTGCAAAGAACATTCATTGCACACACAATTGATCCTTGAGAGACTTGACTCCCTAGAACGATATTAGTATATTCAAGGACCTGTTTGATTACTAGATGCGTTTGATTGCGGTCACTAGGGTTTCCGAGTCTCTTGAAAGCATATTTAGATTCTTCATCCCTAGGATATTCAAATTTATAAGTGGTCTCATATCCATTTGCTTACACTCATTTCACCTGCTCATGCATTTCATCCACATTTTGCATCCCATGTTACCATTCGTTTCATAGTTAGGTCAATACTGTTGTGTTGATACCCTTGATTAAGTAATTAAAGTCATGCATCTTAGCACATATCTATTCCCTTTCTAAATAATTATTAGCCTTGTATATTGACATTTACCTTATTTTATTTATCACACAACCATAGTCACATAGGCACATAGGAGTGCTCACCAGCCAAAAGCCATTTTCATCACCTGGATATTCATCGTCTGAATTTTTTTTAATTGGCTCACCATTGTCATCTCATCCATCTTCCAACCACCTATCACCTAAGGGGGTAGGCAAAACCCCCAAATTTTGAAAATCATTCACTTTTTTGCTCAAGCAACAAGCAAAATACTTGCATTCAAAAAACCAAGTCTCTCTTATTTTGGCACCGCATTGTGTTTCATGCAACATGGTATAAAAAGAGGTATTTGTAGACACTAAATTTAAGTCATTTGAAATCAAAATTGTGAAAATTTTCCAAAATATTCAAATTATCCCAAAACTCCAAATTTTGCTCAAATTCCTCCAAATTGCTCTTTTCCTATCTAATTCATCCAATTTTCCCTAATTTCTAGCAATTTTCCCTAATTTCCTCTAAAATTTCCCTAGTCTTTATAATTCTATTTCATTCCCCTTTATTTTCCCTAAATTCTTCTAAGGTTCCCCAAAATCTTTATTTTCTTCTAATTTCCCTTTTTCGCTAAAATCCTTAAATTTTCAATTTTCTTTGACATTTTCTTAATCCTCTCCTACTCTGTTTTATCCCCCTAATCATTCTTATCTCCTTCGTAATCTCCTAATTTCCACCTACCCCCTCCCATTTATGTTTCCCTCTCCCTTCAAAATTCCCATAACCCATCTTATCCATCTAATCCTCCACTAAGCCCCCCATTAGGCCCTAATACCTTTCTAACCCACAATCCAATCCTAAAGAGAATGACAAGGAATTTTAAATTCAAGTCTAATCCCCAAAATACTAAATCAAATCCCTAGGTGCCCCCAAATTTATCTCCAAATCCCATGTAATCCCTTGCAATCCCTAGGAAACCCCTTTTGGAAATCCCCCCATTTAATTCCTTATCCTCCTACCCATTTTTCCTCTATGATCCAAGTGAATTTAAAACTCAGTTAAATCCCCTAGTCAACTCACCCATTTAATCCTACATTTTTATATTATATTACATTGTTTGGTACATGCCAATGTACCACCTTGGGTACATTATTACATTAGTACTTAATCATAGATTAAGATTTGAGTAGTTATTTCAAGCAATGTAATAAACACAAGTGTTAGAATGTGTAATGATATAAATATGCATGTAGTCCACATGTACATGAGTCATAGGATAGGTAGATGAAGAGTCATGGGTAGAGTAAATGCCAAGGCACATATCCTCCTATATATATGCCTTGAGGTATAGAGAGAGAGTGAGAGAGATTGAAGTTACTATAGTGATTTGTAGTTAGAGTGCAATGTAGTTCTTTCATTGAAATTATGGAGTGTTCATTTCCTCCATTATGATATTATTATACTACTTTTGTGGACATCCATTAGTGGCATATTTCTGAGTTATTACAAAATTTTATCTTATAGTTTTCTTGTATATTATAGTGCCATTGTTATATAGTTATCATTGCTTGCTCATTTTATATCTTGTGGTTTCTTTTACTTTAATATAACTCATCAAAAGCTAACAATGGTATCAGAGCACATGATAGATTGATACGAAATAGGGAGAGCCACAAGAGATATTGAGAGGAGATCTGAAATCTCAATTTAACAAAATCTTAAAATACTTTTGGCTAGATTCTTTCCACATAGTTGCAAAAAAACTCATGAAGACCATGACTCAACATTGATTCCACTAGTTTGAAAAATCAACTAGTAAAGATTCATAATATCTAGATTTAAAGTTTTCTCCATTATAGTTTCTAATACTTTGTTGCAAAAAAATTTAAATCAAATAAAGTTGAGAAGCTTCCTAAAAAGGGCTAGGAATAATATCTTCTTTGGAATAAATCCAGTACCTAAAGCAACAAGTTGAAGATTGAATATTTGGAGGACTTAAAGAAAATGTCCCATTACAAGAGTTGTAGACCTACAAATTTTAGAAGAGAGGAATAGGCTATAGAAGCCTTATTGTAGATTGGAGACTCCATAGCTAAATATTTAGAAGAAATGAGGAGGCCAAAGAAGCCACGTTGACAACTACAGATCAAGGAGGTACAAGAAAGAAGACCCACTCAAGGAAGAAGAGACTCCATAAAAGAGTCCAAGAGAAGATTGGATATTGGAGATCTCCATTGAATATTGAAGACTGCAAATTACAAATTGAAGGAGAAGGATAAAATAGCTCAAGAAGCTGAAGAGAGCCCTAAGACATCCCATTGAAGAACTTCAAGTTTTGGAAGATTGAAGGTAGAGAGAGAATATCAAAGGTCATGTTCCAGATTCTAGAAGCAACAGATTTTAGAGATCCTAGTAAGGTGATCTCATTGAAGATTGAAGAAAATATCACATTGAGAAGACTAGAGAAGCTATGAAATTAAAGGACCAAGAGAAGAGATCTCAAGGAAGGCTTGAAATAAGAAAGGAGGAGAAGGCTAAGAAAGCCCCATTGAAGGAGTTTCAAGGAGAAGTCAAATAAGAAGAATTTGGCAAGGAGTTTGCCAAATTATGAAGGAGAGTAGTAAATACGTCAAGACAACCATAATATTGATAGGAAGGCCACTATATAGGCTAGGATCAAAGTCAAAATTCAACAAGGATAAAGAAGGAGAAAGGATATAAAAGAAGCTACCAAATCTGAGAGATTTGGAGATTGCCATTGAAGGCTAGAAGGCTATTTTGAAGAAAGGAGATTGTTGGTTTTATAGAAAAAAGGTGAAGGTTTCTTGAAGGAAAATCTTAGTTGCGATTTGGAGGAGTTTCATACAAAATGTATGAGATTCAAGGACAACACTTCATATGATAGATTGACTACTTTGCAATCTAAAAATTTCAGATTTGAGGATAGTAAGAAAGTAATAATTTGGGCAGCACTAATAGTTGCTAAGTTTTAAACTTTTAGGGTGCATCCTGAAGGAAAGTTAAAGCCACCAAACTATATTTTTGGGAAACAAGTCAGAGGAGTTTCAAAGCTGCAAATTGGTGAGTTAAAGAGTTGTTTTGGATAGCAAGGAAGAGCTGAAATTTCATCTATTACAAGGTAGCAATTTTTGGTGAATCTAATTACCAATATATCCATAATTAATGGAGTTATAAAGGTAAGAAACTTAGGTGCAAAAGGTTCATTATTTGAACACTTATATTCGGTTCATTATTAAGTTTCATTAAGAACCATATTAGATTTTAAAAGTTGTACAGAGAAGGTTACATATTAAAGTCTTCAAGGGAGTGTAGGATATAGTTTCTTATAAGGTTAAAACAAGCACATCAAAAATAGGACTTAGACATATTTCAAGAGATTGAAGAATATCAACTTCCCATTATCTATTAGAAGCAAAGAATACATTATTATTAAGTGAAGGTTGCATAGATTAAGAGTTCATTTAAAGGGGCAATAAGGAGTTATTATTAGTGCATTATACTAGTTATTATTAAAGGTTCTTAAAAGTGCATTGAGTATTTATCAAAGGAGGAAGATTAAGTGCACAAATCAAGTAGAAGTGAAGTGTCAAAAAATACTATTGAGTGCAAGAAACCTGCAACATATTATGGCAAGGAGAATCCACCAAAAGGAGCAAGATAACCTCCAAATATTGGAGAAGTAAGCCACCATATCAAAGAAGCAAGATAGCTTCAAAAATGAGATTATAAGATCTCAAAACTTTGGTGCAAGTTAAGGTATATTATCTTAACTATTAAAAAGTTATTTGCATTACATAATAGCACCAGTCTTGTCCTTCCAATGCAACAAAGGAGGACAAAAGATAGTGTCTCAAGACACTAAAACAACCAACATAGTACAGTCATCCAGTGGCCATATCATCGAAGTTTGAGGAGCAAAATTCGAATTAGAGGTACATAGCCAACTAAGGGCTCATCAAGTAGAGTTTTCAAAGTGTCTAAAGATACCATATTCAGCATCATCGATCGCATGGAAGCATTTCTCGAGGTGTAAGAGCAACCTACAATACAAAGAATACCAAGTTGGGTAGCATAACGACGTTAATAAGGCAAGATTAGTGTATCATTAGTAGGGTAAGCATCATAACGTAATATAAAAAACAAGGTGCAAGAAGAGAGGATTATTACCCAAGTGGACAACATGTATAGCTTGGAAGAATAGCAACTGCATTGAAGCACCTTGTAACCACCTACATTGGAGAGTGCTACCATTCATTGGAGAAAGCTAAACCAAGAACAAATAGCAATAGTTGGCCAGAGCATTGAGAAAATAAGGGAGTTGAGAGCATAGCTACATGCAAGTGAGAGAGCATCCACTTGCCATCCTAAGTGAAGGAATATCATGCCACATGGCACAAGGGAGAATGATAAGAAGAGTGCCTACAAATACTTTGTAACGTCTTCATTTCATAATGCTTGCAAAGGAAATGAGCACCTAAGTAATTCTCAGCTAAGACTAACAAAGATCAGTCTTCATTACTCAGCACGTTCAAGATGAAATAATGCTTGCATTATCAAGAACAACATCATATAACGTGCCTCACTTACCAATTCCACCTAGCAAGGAGTTACAAGCTGAAAGGTAATATATATGCCATTTGGCATATATTTCAAATGGAGGTAACATCCATTAAATACCTTGATTCAAAGGAAAACGTGAAGACTACTGTGTACTTAGGTCGATAGGCATTGATGATGAGGAGATTGTTAGAAAAAACTCCAAGATTTATCACTTGCAAGAGGAAGCACAATAAAAAAAATATAGAACATGAAAACAGTAACACAAGTGACACAGATATTTATGTGGAAACTTGCAATGTGCAGGAAAAACTACGGGGCAATGGCAACTTCTCTTTTATTATTTTCAATAAAACTTTATATCCACGTTTCTCAATGTTTTCAACAACTATATGTCTACTTACATATGCAAGGGGTCAAATCTCTTTTATAGAGAAGAAGAAAGACTCCAAACTGTTTTTTTCCTCTTCCAATGGAAACCTCCAAAATATTGTTCGTTTTTGCTTCCAATACTATTCGTCTTCTGCATTCATATCATTTACCTTGATGTATGCTTAGATTGACGTCATGTTGGACATCTACCAGCCTAGACATTTGGCTGCCCAGACATCAGGCCCAGACGTCTACCATCCTAGACATCTGGTAGCCCAGATGTCTGCCAACCTAGATGTCTAGCAGCCCAGACGTCAGGCCCAAATGTTTACCAGTCTAGATGTTTGGCATCCCAGACATCTGGACTAGACGTCTAATAGGTCATATGTCTAGCCTGTTACCTAGACGTCTAACCCAAATGTCTAGCAGGTCAGACATCTAGCTAACCTTCTTGTTGCATACTGTATTCATACCTAACATTCTCCCACTTGAATTCAGTATGCAGGAATTCTTCTGCTCAAAAAATGTCATCCAGTGCCAATTACCGAATGCTACCCTTGTTACTTTTTCAGAAAGCCCAAATAAATTTTTCACCACTCAAAATTCTCTACCTTGATCGGCTTTGTAAACATATCTGTAGGATTTACTTCAGTGTCAATTTTTTGCAACAGGATTCTACCTTCTTCAACTATATTTTTGATAAAGTGGTACCTAACATCAATGTGTTTCATGTGATCATGGAATATTGGATTCTTCACTACCTGAATAACACTCTGGATATCACAATGCATCATAATTTTCTCCTGCATTACCTTGAATTCACCCAACAATTGCTCTAGCCAAATTACCTCTTTGTTGGCATGAGTTTTTGTAACGTATTCTACTTCAATGGTTGATAAAGCCACAACAAACTGCAACTTAGAAGCCCAACTCACTGCTCCTCATACAAGAGTGAAGGTATATCCTATAGTGGATTTTCTTCCATCTCTATCTCCACCATAATTAGAATCCACAAACTTACAAATCTGTCGATCCAAAGTAGATAGCAACATCTGAAGTGGCTCTTAAATATCTGAATATCCACTTCACCACATTCTAATGCTCCTTACCAGTATTTGCCATGTACCACTGACTACTCCCATTGCTTGGGTAATATCCGATCTGGTGCTCACCATGGCATACATGAGGCTTCCTACTGCTGATGAATACGGTACATAAGACATATTTATCTTCTCTACTTCTATTCTAGGATACTGATTGGAAGACAAATTTAAGTGTGGAAGAAGTTGGGTACTAACTAGTTTAGCATTATGCATATTGAAGCGCTGCAGAATACTTTCCACATATGACTTTTGACTTGACCAGATATTTCTTCCTTTTTTGTCCTTGTGTATCTTCATCCTTAAAATTTGGTTTGTTGCTCCTAAATCCTTTGACAACTGAACCCTAATATCAATGATTTTCTTCATGATGGGACCTGTAATCAGCATATCATCAACATACAACAACAAAATTATAAAACTATCATCGTCAAACCTCTTATAGTATGCACAATGGTTAGCTTCACTCCTGCTAAAACCTTGGCTCTTCATGAAGGTGTCAAATTTCTTGTACCACATCCTTGGTGCATGTTTCAACCCATACAGTGATTTCTTTAGTCTACAAACCAAATACTCTTTGCCTCTTTCTTCATAGCCCTCAGGCTAATCCATATATATATCTTCCTCGAGATCACCATGCAAGAAAGAAATCTTTATATCAAGCTGCTCCAGTTCCAAATCCTGTGCAGCTACAAGTGCAAGTAGAACTCTAATAGTAGTCATCTTCACAACTGGAAAGAAAATTCATTAAAGTCAACACCTAACTTTTGTACATAGCCCTTTGCCACCAAGTGAGCTTTATAGCATTCCAACAGCCCATCGTTGTTCTTATTCACGTTGTACACCCACTTGTTTTCAACAGTATTTCTTCCAGGTGGGAGATCCACAAGTTCCCAAGTTTTATTCTTTCAAAGTACCTCGATTTACTCCTCCATGGATTTCCTCCACTTTCTCGCATTTTTAGACTCTCTAGCTTCCTGAAATGAACTAGGTTCACCATCATCAGTTAACAAAGCAAAATAGGACTCATACACATGAGAATACCTTTTCGAATACTTTTGTGGATGTGTAGATCTTCTAACCCAATGATCTATCAGTTCTGGCTCTTGGTATTGTGACCGTTGTGGCTGCTCTACTTCATGTTCTACTTGTTGTTCTACATGATGATCAAAAACTTTAGTATGTTCATCTTCATAGTCATCTTCACTCAATTCTACTTCAACAGGTGCAACATTAGGATTTTGTCGTACCTCATTCCTTTGCATGGATTTTTCATCAATAATTACATCTCGACTAATAATTACCTTGTGGGCAATAGGATCCCATAGTCTATACCCCTTCACTATATCTCCATAGCCGAGAAAAACATATTTGTTTGACTTCGGGTCAAGCTTGGACCTTTTTTCTTTGGGTACATGGGCAAACGTGTCACAACCAAAGGTGCGCAAATGAGAGTAATCAACTGGCTTACAACACTTACAACACCAAACCTCCTACAGAATCTGTCTATCCAATGCAACTATAGGTGACCTATTAATAAGATAAACAGTTGTATTAACAACATTTTTCTAGAACGTTTTCTCCAATATGGTTGCGCTAAGCATGCTTCTTGCATGTTTTATGATTATGATATTCATCTGCTCAGCCACACCATTTTGTTTTGGAGTGTATGGTATAGTATTCTAGTGCTTAATACCTTCCTACATACAAAATTTATCAAATTTCTTGGAGCAATATTCACCCTCATTATCTGACCTGAGACACAAAATTGACTTGCCCAAACTCTTTTCTACCCATGATTTGAACTCATTAAATTTTTGCGAAGCTTTTAAATTCTTCTTCAAAAAGTAAACCCACACTCTCCTAGAATAATCATCTATTAAAGTCAGAAAATAGATGACGCCATTCAAGGACTGAGTGGGGATAGGTCCAAATATATCCGAATATATAAGTTATAGAAAATCAGAACTCTTACCAGGACTTGCAGTATACCGAACCCTCTTTTGTTTACCAAAAATATAGTGCTCACATAAGTCTAAATTAAAAGACTTAATACCAGAAAGCATACCTCTATCATGCAAAATTTTTAGGTCTTTTTCACTCATATGGCCTAGGCATTGATTTCATAGCAGTACTGCATCCTGAATAGAAGTTGTTGTTGCTGCATGGTTTGTCATCGTATCACCGCATAAATGGTATAAGGTCCCATAATATTATCCCTTTGCTACTACAAGAGCTCCTCTGGTAATATTGTAGTAGTTGTTACAAAAAGTGACAAAATACCCTAGTTTATCCATCATTTTGATTGATAGCAAATTATTCCTCAAACTGGGCACATGTCACACATCACATAGCATCCTTTCTCTACCATAATCCAGCATGATCCTTATATCCCATCTTCCCACAATTTCTAAAGGATGATCATCATCCAAATAGACCTTTCCACCACAGTATGGCTAATATTTTTCAAACCAGTATCTATGGGGAGACATGTGGAAGGATACACCTAAGTCCAAAACCCAAGTATATAAAACTGATCTGCTATTACTGATACATAAGGCTTCACATGTTGTTGTATCTCCTAAATCTACTGCACTTGCTTTAGTTGATGGTTGATTTTGCTTTTCACCATTCTTTAATTTCCAGCATATCTTCTTGGAGTGTCCTGGCTTCCCATAATGGTAGCACTTCTCTTTCTACTTATGTCCTTTAGACTTAGATCTAGACTACTTTCTACCTTGTTTACTCCCCTCGAACAATCGACCTCTCATAGATAGGGCTTCATTGGTTGAGGGTTCTAGAGATGTTTTTTGCCTAAACTCTTATGTCAACAAAGCGGCTACCACATCATAAAATTTAAGAGTTCCTGATGATGAATTACTGATGGTCATCACCATATGATACCAAGTGTCCAAGAGAGAACAAATTAGGGTGATAACCCTACCTTCATCCTCCATATTCACATTAACTGAAACTAGTTTACTAATCAAAGTATTAAACCCATTCAAATGATCTACCACAGATGAACTTTCCTTCATCCTCAAGCTATAAAGTTATTTTTTTAGAAAAAACCTTGTTAGTTGCTGATTTTGTTTCATACAACTTTTCAATATTTTTCCAAAGGGCTTCTGCGGTCTTCTCTTTAGCTACATTGAATAAGACAGAGTCCACTAGGCAGAGATGGATTGTAGAAACTACCTTCCTGTCAAGCGTTACCCACTTCTCATATTTCATGCTACTTAGTTTACTCGTGATCCCTTTCAAGGCTTGTGCTTGGTCATTCTGAACAAGCAAATCCTCCACCTTCATATTCCATAAAGCAAAGTTCCTGCCATCAAATTTCTCAATCTCGAACTTGGTTACACCTTTTGTCATTGTTGCAGCTCCCACTTGCACAAAACCTTAGCTCCAATACCAGATGTTAAGAAAAACTCCAATATTTATCACTTGCAAGAGGAAGCACAATAATAAAAATATAGAACACAGAAACAGTAACACAAGTGACACAGAGATTTACGTGAAAACCTGCAATGTACAGGAAAAACCATAGGGTAATGGCAACTTCTCTTTTATTATTTTTAGAAAAACTTTACATCCATGTTTCTCAATATTTTCAACAACTATATGTCTACTTACATATGCAAGGGGTCAAGTATCTTTTATAGAGCGTAAGGAAGACTCTAAACTGTTTGTTTACTCTTCCAACGGAAACCTCCAAAAGACAGTTCATTTTTTCTCCCAAGACTGTTTATTTGCATTCTTATCGTCTACCTAGACATATGCTTGGCTTGATATCAGGCTGGAAATCTACCAGCATAGACGTCTGGCTACCCAAACGTCAGGCCCAAATGCCTGTCAGCCTAGACATTTGGCATCCAAGACGTCTACCAGCCTAGACGTCTGGCAGCCCAGTCGTCAGGCCCAGACATCTTCCAACCTCTTTTGGCAGCCCAGATGTCTGGCCTAGACATCTAGCAGGTCAGACATCTGGCATGTTGCCTAGACGTCTGACCTAGACGTCTAGCAGGTCAAACGTCTAGCTGACCTGCTTGCTGCATATTGTCTTCATACCTAACAGAGATTACAATTTAAGTGTGTTGAGAGCATTGTTCAATCAATGTTAAGAATCATACCTCGTGGACCATGAATATAAAGCCCTCAAGGTTTGAAAGCACAGTCAAAATTCTAATTCGAGTAGCATGCAACACATTATTAAGAGGTATAAGTGCATTACTTTATTAGTTGCTTTCTATAATACAAAGGAGATATAAGGTAATCTATTTTCTAAGGTTGGTTAATTAATTAATAGGAGAAATAAGGAGCTAAAACCTTAGATAGATTATTATTGTTTAGAAAGCCAATTAAAGGGAGAAGTTTATATTAAGAGCTTTTTCAAATTATATTGCTTGAAATTCTAACATCATAATATTTGCAAATAATCAAATTAGGAGATATAAGGGTTTCTACCTTGGATAATTAAAATAATATTTTGCAAATATTATTATTTTCTAAAGTTTCAAAATTAGGGAGATATAAGGAATACTACACCAAAATCTAGATCATTGGAATTTAGAAAATTAAACCATTAAAATTTAGAGAATTGAAATAAGCTCTTCATAGCATTGATTAAAAGAGTTGGAAATTATTGCTTACACTAGTCTCTTATACAAATTAAAGGGACTAAGGAATCCAACTATAGAGTCTTGAAGTTAGAGAACTTCATCTAATTAAAAAGTGCATATATCAATAAGGAGAAATAAGGTGAAATAGGAGTTGATCATTATATTACCATTATATTCAAAACATTAGGGAGTCAATTTAAAAGAAAATCTAAAAGATATTAAATACTTTATCAAAACCATAGCATAATATAATCACTTGGGAGATATAAGGTATTCTACAAAATTTAAGATTTGATAAGGATTTATCAAGTTAATTCACATACTCTATAGTAGGGAGTCATAAGGAAAACAACTACAAAGTTTTGAAATACAAAACTTCTATTAAAATTGTTCTCTTATATATAAAAAAAGGAAACAATGGAAAGGCTTATTAAATACACATGTCTCAAAGAATCAAAGTGGTTCAAAGACATACTTGATTCTAGAATTGATAATAAGGAAAATGCAATTAGAAGAGAAGAACCAATATGGTTTAGAAATACTTCTAAGAATTCAAAAATCAATAGATTGGCAAAAGTAAATTCTTTGTAAATATATTTCAATATTGTCAACTACACCGATGAAGATATTGAGGACCATATTCAAAAGGTAGAAAATAATATTCATCAAAAAGATATCCTACAGATTTAGGAAAGATGTGAGGATGAAATAGCTTCAATCATACATAGATGGTTTAACTATTTCATCAAGAAAATAGATGAAATTGATTCTCTTGAAACAAGTAGCAAAGAAATCGAGATATCTTCACTATGAACGTATTGCAACAAATATGGTCATGAGAGAGCAAATTTTTGGAGCCTCCATCCATGTAAATATTATGGAGAAAAATCCCATTCATATTTCTTCTATTACTATAAAGACAAGTACTATAAAATATTTGAAGAGAGACTAATATTTAGATTAGATTGCTTCTTTCAAGTTCTTATTTCAGAAGCATCCACTAAAAATGAATTCAAGCTTGACATTTTTGAAGATCAAGGAGACAGGTCATTCAGAAAACCAAAGGAAATAAAATGGAGTAATTATGATCCACTTATGACCTACAATATTATGAGATCTCTAGTTCATCAAAGATACTTTGAAGACTTCAAGAACAAGGATTCTACCAAACACTTTGAAACAATAGAAACCAGAGGAATGAAGAATATAATGAAAGACAACATGAAGATTGAACTAAATAAAAGAGAAGTACCAAATCAAGTTGAAGAACTTCTGAATATGAAGATTCATATTAAAGACTAAAGTCTTCAATACCCAAATAATATAATACATGGGGGTATTAGAGTATATTATATTATTTGGTACATGTCACTGTACTACCTTGGGTATATTATTAGATTAGGAGTTAATCGTAGATTAAGGTTTGAGTAGTTGCTTCAAGCAATGTAAAATGCACAAGTATTAGAATGTACAATGATGTAAATGTGCATGTAGTCCACATGTACATGAGTCATAGGATAGGTAGATGAAGATCTATGGGTAGAGTAAAGGCCAAGGCACATATCCTCCTATATATATAGATATATGTGCCTTGAGGTACATAGAAAGAGAGAGTGAGAGAGACTGAAGTTACTATAGTGATTTGTAGTTAGAGTGCAATGTATTTCTTTCATTGAAATCATGGAGTGTTCATGTCCTCCATTATATACATTATACTATTTTCATGAGCATCCATTAATGGCATATTTTTGAGTTATTGTAAAAAATTATCTTATAGTTTTCCTGCATATTATAGTGCCATTATCATATAGTTATCATTGCTTGCTCATTTTACATCTTGTGGTTGTTTTTTATTTAATATAAATCATCAAAATCTAACATACATGTCCTTCCCCCTCCACCTCACCTTTTTGGGGATTTTTAATTCTCTTGCCTTTTACCCAATATGCACCTAAAAGGAATTTTTAATTCCTTCCCCCTTTCCCAAGGACCCTTCTCCCTAGGCTTATTTATGGCCTTGGGTGAGTGATAAATCTCTCCACTTAAGTGCAATATTCATGAGAGAAGGTGTACTCCCATTCCACGTGGGATTCCCTAGAGCCTTCCACCCACCTACCCTTGCCACCTAAGTTCCAACTCACCTACTATCCACCTCGCCTTCCCCCATTTACTCCATTTGAATAGGGGCATAATAAATCATAGGGATATGTTGCCAAAATTATTCTAGCCTTCAAGCACATCTACACTTCAAGCAAGCATCAATCACCTCTCAAGTTTATACACCTACATTGCACATGGACATTTACATTTGTTCTTAGCTTATTTTTATGTTTATACATAGGTGCTACTAACATATTATTTGCTTGTGTGTAGGTGTTAAAAAATACTCAATCAACTTCAATAGTGGTCCAAGAAGCACAACTTCAACCCATCATCCACCTTGCTTGTAGCATGAGATACAAATACACCATTTTTTTTGTAAAAGGGATTATTCCTTTATTGGTGCATTTTATTGCAAAAACACCCTTCAAGAGGGTTTCTTTATACTTAAATGGGACTCTTTTAATCTTAATACAAATATCTTGTTTTATTACATATGGTGTATTTTTCATGCTTACAAAATGGCACGCTCGATGTATTTTTCATGCATATGGTGAAAAGAGAGTCTTCGAAATTTGATGAGGCACATTATTTAGGTTCAATGGAAATTTTCATCACTAAATCAAGATCATACTAAATAGATAGATCCTTATTCATATTCTAATATTGTTGTGTTGTGTCCTCTAAGCTTTGATCTAATTTTTCTTCATAGACTAGAGCCTCAAACAAATCAGTATTTCTTCTAATATCCTTCCTTACTAGTTTCCATTGTTTATTTACTTTCATCTATCTAGACATATTTTTTGGAAGTTGAAAACCATCCTCATCTATATCCATTTGTAAGTTTCTCTTGCAATTTTCTACATGTTTTTGCTGGACTCTTCTTAGGGCATGATCTCTCAATATACGCTACCTCATGACATCTTCTACATATAGAAGATATGTTTTCATAATCCATGGTTTGGATCCACAACTTATCCCCATACTAATGAATATTTGATTCTAGTAAAGGTTTGCTTATATCAATCATGACCAATATCCGAGCATAAATAGCCAAGATGTTAGAGTATATTACATCATTTGGATCATTTAAATGTACCACCTTTGTTACATAGCTAGAGTAGAAGATTACTTTAGGGGGTAGTTAGCTAGTTACTTTAAGCAATGTAATAAATGCACAAGTATCAATGTGCAATTTGTAAATGTGCAAGGTGTCCTCTTGTACAACTAGGTAGAGTGTTGGCCAAGGAATCCATCTTCCTATATAAAGGGTCTCATAGTGAGTGATTATATATTTTTGTAGGTAGTAGTAGGTATAGTGGGTAGATCACCATATAGATTGGTGATGGAGTACAATGTAGTTCTTTAGCATCAGTATTGGAGTGTCCATTCCTCTATACTATATTGTAATATTTTTGTCACTTTCCATTAATAGCATATTTCAATGTTATTGTAGAATTCCATTATCTTATATTTTTTGCATATCTTGCATCTTATGATTGCATTCTCCCATAGCATACATTATCAAAAGCTAATAGTGGTATCAAAGCCATGGTAGATCAATAGGAATAGGGAGAGCCACAAGGGACCACCATTGCGACTGTCAAACCAGTCGCTATACGTTACTACATGCAAACATCGATGTAAGAGAGATTGAAAGGAGAGAAGCAAATCTTAGTTCTAGAATTTCTAAGATTGCATTTGGCTAGAGTCTTTCCACAGAGTTGCAAAAAAACTTATGAAGACTAGGACTCAACATTCATTCCACTAGATTGACAAATCAACTAGTGAAGATTCATCATTGCCAGATTTATATTCATCATACTAATACTTTATTTATAGAAAAGGAGATTTTAAGAACTTGATGGAAATCCTATTGCAAACCTGTGCATTACAGAAGAATAAAATGCCATAGAAGCCTTGTTCCAAATTCAAGGAAGAGACTCCAGAGAAGAGTCCTAGAATATTAGAGGTTGGTGATTTCCATAAAATACAGAAGACCTGTAGATTGTAGAAGATAAGAAAAAGGCCAGAGCAACTTTACTACTAATTAAAGAGACTCCAGAGTAGATTCTAGAAGAATATAGGAGATTGGTGATCTCCATCAAATATTGTAGACAACAAATTGAATACTTCTTCTAGAAGAAGCTGAAGAAGACCCACAAAAGGTCTCATTGAAGAACTTCCAATCTTGGAAGATTGAAGAAGGACTAGCAAGGTCTTGTACCTAATTTTAGAAGTAGTAGATTTTAGAGATCCACAAGAGAGATCTCATTGCCAACACTTCCATAGTAGAAGGTTGAAGGAAAGGTCTCATTGAGAAGACCAAAGAAGCTACAAGACTGAAGACCTTGGAGAGGTCTCAAGGAGAAAAAAGGAGAAGGCTTGGAGAGCCTTATTGTAGAATTTGTAGAAACCAACAAAGGAGTTCCTAGGAGAACTCATTGGAGAAATTCACTACCAAGGAGAAGCTCCTGATAGTGAAATAAATTGGGATAATTATCACCATCCAAAAACAAGCCCAAAAGGAGAAAAATTTGGTAAGGGATACCAAATTTTGAGGAAGATTCATGAAGACCTCAAGAATTTTAGACTCTTGAGAAGAAATCCCTATTTGAAGTTAGAATTTGACAAGGAGGTTGAAGGAGAACTCAGATAGAAGAAACCTACCAAATCCAAGAAGATTTGGAGATTACCTTTCATAGCTAAGAAGGCACATTTCGGAGATAGGGTTTGTTGGATCTACAAAAAAATACTGTAGGGGTTCTTGAAAGATATCTCAGCCATGATTTGGAGGAATTCCTACCAAATTTATGAGATTCAAGGACAACATTATAGTGGATATATTACCTACTAGAGGGCAACAATCAAGACAACATTACTAGCTGTAAAACTTTGGAGTTCCAGGCTACATCCTAAAGGAGAAGTTGAAGCCATCTACTACAATTTCAAGGCAAGAAACTAGAAGGGTTCACAGCTACAAGCAACCACCATTCCAAATAGAAACTTGGTGAATCAACTCATCAAGATATTCATCATCTTCAAAGGTCATCAAAGGTAAGCAACTTAGGTGCAAAAGGGGTTCATTACTTGAACACTTATTTGGATTACAACTTAGCTTCATTAAGCACCTTATTAGAATTCAGAAGTTGCAAAATAGAAGGTTGCATTTTAAGTCTTCAAAGGAAGTGCAGAAGTTGGTTACTATTAAGGGTTATTACCTGCACATTGAATAGGAGTCAGATACATCATTCCTAATTACAGAGAAGAAGACTACATTAAGTTGTAGGGATTATAGAGCATTCTTTAAGAGTTAGAATTAGTGCATATTACAAGTTACTGTTAAGGAGTAATAAGAAGATTGGATTTGCACTATATTAGTTTCTCTTAAAGCTTATTAGAAGTGCACTAAATATTTTAGTGAAAGTGAAAGTTAGTGCAAAAAGGATTACCTCTACTATCATATTGCTTATATGATTATTAGCTTGGATTCATTGTTACTAACTATCCAAGTGAAAGAATTAGATACTAGTGTTGTCTAATAAGAAAGGCAACAACACATTGCTCTCAAGAAGTAAGAGCAAGTAGTGACCATATCCAAGAAGCAAGGGAAAAGCTTCAAATCAATCTACAATAGTCCTCAAGCTATACAATGAGGAGTAGATCTATCTACACAACAAGAAGCCATCATATCAAAGGAGGAAATAACATCAATAAAAGAGACAAGGAACTTGGGTGCAAAATAAAGTCTCTTATTCATATTATACAAGTGCACCATATCCCTCCTAAGGAGGATAAAATAGAAAGTGTCTCAAGACACTATACAATAGGTACTCTATGTTCCCTATTGGTGAATCATCAAGGGGAGAAGGAGAGCCAACATAGGGCTCATAAATATCATCTTCTTGGTGTCAAAAAACACCACTCAAAATCATAGAAGCAAGCGGTCTCAAATGATGCCAACCTACAACAACATAGGAAGACTTGCACTCATTTACAAAGCAAGGAAAAATAATAACAAGGAGAGCAACGTAAAGTGAGTTGAAGGGTATGCAATACTACCTCAATCTAGCACAAAGAAACTTCCAACTAAGGGTAGCATTTGCAATCACTAAAGGAGTGCCATAGAACCATCCTCAAAGTGCCTAGAACCACCATCGAACCAAGAGCCAATGCCTTGAGAAGAATAGCACTTAGCTATGATCGAAGGAAGCATTGAGAGCAAGAAAATAGTTGGGTATACATTGGCAAGAGAAGTATATAGGGAGAAAGATGTTGGAGGGAAGCATCTCATGCAAATCACCACTTGTCACTACTAACAGAAGCGCTCATATTCCCCAATGTCCTCAAGAAAGAAAATGCTCACTCCTTGAGAATTAGAATAATCATTCGGGTGTTACAAGGCATCATCATCATAAAGAAGCGTTACAAAATTTCACAGCTACGTAGATATCATTCCAAAGAGTGTTGAAGCTCACAAGCCATGTGGACACCATCTCAAGAGGTGTTAATATCATCTCAAGCATTATTCAAAGAAGCCTATGCCATGTGAGAATCATCCAAAGGAGATCGTAGCTACATAAGCATTCACCTCCAAGGTGAAGCATACAAGCGAAACCTGAGAAAATAGAGCAACGTTCAAAGGAGAAGAGGTAAGCTTTATTTGGAGTCAAAGACTATCATAAACCTACATTGGAGAAGAGCATTAAATGCTCAATGTCATAAGCATCATTTGAGGGAAATATCAAGCAAGAATAGCATAATGGAAGCACAAATTTTGAAGGAGAAAGCACGTGGGTGTCTACAACAAAAGTCTTTTGCATAGTGTGGTCAAAGTAGTGAAGGAGTAGCATTGAATGCAAGTAAAAGAGCATTGGACACTCATATGCACCAACCAGTGAATACGTTGAAGACTCGAGCTACTCAAGAATACATTGAGCCACAAGAATTGCTAAGGTAAATTCCATACTAAATTTGCTTGCTTTAAATCAAAGTGATATTGGAGTTATAAGGGATATAATCAATTTACTATTGCATTTGGTTAACAAGCATTTACCAACATTAGTAAACTACAAAGCAAGCTTAATTGAAGGCATTAGAATATTCTCATATTTACAAATAACCAAGTAGGAGAGATAAGGTTGTCAACCTTGGTTAATTCAATATTAATTTGCAAATATAATTATTTTCTAATATTCCAAAAATAGGGAGTTATAAGGCATACTACTTCAAACTATATATATAATTGGAATTTAGAAAATTGATCTATTGAATAGAGAAGCAAATCTATTGCTTGCATATAGAGTTGGAATTAATTGATAATACTTGTCTCATACTCAAACTAAGGAGACAAGAAGAGGTCCAACTATAAGAACTCCATTAGAGCATTAGGAGAGATAAGGTAAAATTGAAAGTTGATTATTATTCTCAAAACATTGCAAGCTAAGATTTAGAAAGACTACAACATATCCTAAATTACTTGGGAGATATAAGGAAGCCTACAAAACCTAAAGTCCAAGAAAGGTTTTATCAAATTAGTTCACATACTTTAAACTAGGGAATCATAAGGTAGACTACTTAAAATACTCCATTCTCAAAGTTTATAAAACTCAAGAACCCCACTTCAAGATCAATCAAATACAGATGAGATATTAATAAATGCTTTTAATAATGTAGAACTATTCCATGAAGTAGAATTCTACTCTCAAAACTTAATAGATACTCTTGAAGGATATAAGTATCTATCTACTAGCAATAAAGAAATATTATCTTCATTCCTTAAGGAGGCAAAAGAGGGTAGCTTTATAGCATTAATTGGATATCTTCGTGATGTTCTCTTTACAACATGGTGGAACACACAAAAACTAGTCATTTTCACATCAAATGAATGTTTGATGATTTACCTAGCATTAATTGTATTTGTACTTGCTCAACACATGAAACAAACTAGAAATTCACATTGTTGTAGGCAATAGTAGTTATAGTGGGTAGATCACCATATAGTTTGGTGATGGAATACAATGTAGTTCTTTAGCATCAATATCATTCCTCCATACTACATTGTAATATTTTTATCACTTTTCATTAATAGCATATTTTATTGTTATTCCATAATTCTATTATCTTACATTTCTACATATCTTGCATCCTGTGATTGCATTCTCCCATAGCATACATTATCAAAAGCTAACACAAGAATCCATCTTTTGTAGTTTCTGCAATCTCAAGGAATTCTCCCAAAGTGTTGCCTATTGTGTTGAAGGTATCCATTTTCTAAAAGTCTTCATACCAATGAGTAAGGAAGAGTCCTACTCTTCCTAGAAACCAAGGACCCCCTTTTAGGATTCTATATCTTTCCTCATTGGAACAAAAAATGGCTAGGAAGAAATCTTTGGGAAGAAATGATAGACTCACTCTTAGAGATTTCTAAATACTATAAAACCATTTTCTCAAGGCTAAAGCCCTTGACCAAGACCTATTAAGTTTACCAATAATTATCCTATCTTTGAGCAACAAGGATTGCTTCTCTGTGAGGTCTTCACTAATCTCTACTACTAGGGATGATTCTAAGGATTTAACTATAAATAAATCCATGGGAAGAAAACTATAACTTAAAATATACTAAAATTTACTAGAATATCCTATAGCAATTATATTATTTGAAAATAAACCTATAATAATTTGTAAGCAAAACTTCTAAGATAATGAAGAGGAAAAAGAAATTTAGCTAAAAAATTCTACATCTAGACAGAATGTCTTGCTTCGCTTATACCCTAGCCCTTCATTGGTCCTTCCATCATTTGAACCCTAATTGTAGATATCTATAATTTTATTTTTTATGACTTAAAAAATTGTCAATGCCCTTATTTTGGATGGTTGACTTCATAGCGTTATATCTCCCTCAATATTGCTTAAATTCCTTCATATGACCACTCATTTTAAAGCTCTTCAAGTTCCATACAAATTTATCCAAGAATCATCTTAATTGGGTAATTCTTCACAAAAAATGGCTCCTAAAAGATGAGATATTTTTTAGGAAAAGTGTGCCCTAACATTGCCCTAGTTTCGAACGGTTGTCTTCACATGGTTATATCTCCCTCAATACTACTTAGGTTCTTTCTAATGACCACTCATTTCAAATATTTTAAAATTCCACATAAAATGGTAGAAGAATCATCTGAATCAGACAACTCTATGCAAAGATATGGCTCCTGAAATATGATCCATTTTTTGAAAAAAATTATCCTAGCTTTGTCGATTCATAATTTCCTATTAAATGGTATGAATTTAATATTTTCATTTTTTTTAATTTTAAGAAAAAGATCTTGGTTCAAATATATTGCATGCATAATTTTTTTAACTGGTTATATGTGATTGAAACGACCCTACCCATATTACATCATCACCATATAGTGTTGGTATTATAACAAAGCTTGGATATTATCCATGTATCGCTTGGCAAAATTAGAACCTTGGTCTCCTCCTTGAATGTTATGGTTAAATTAATTAAGTTAATGCCACTTGATTTTTTTCTAGTGATTTTACACAAGTTTTTATGAGGGGTCCCGATCCCCTCATACTAAGTGAGGTTTGAACCTTAAACCTCTCAAAGAGAGGCCAAAGCCTTTACCACTACAATAAAAAGATCAAGGTTCAAATATATTTCATACATAATTATAAAATTGTTATAATACTATTATATGATCAAGCTATTATAAATGTTATAATATTATTATATGATTAGGACATAATTGTCAAGCTATTATAAATATTACTAAATGATTAAGAGATAACATGTTTGCTAAATTATTATAATACCACTATATGATTAAAATATAATTCATCCCAATGGAAACAATGCAATAGTTAGGGCTTTAGGTCCAAGGTTCAAACAACGACGTGTGTGCAATTTCATGTGGTTTGAGCTTTGGTTTTAAAACTCTCCAGTTATCGAGAGGCCCAGGTTCAAATCTCTCCCCTCATATGTTGCGGATATGTTGTATATAAAAGGTTCCTCATCAAAAAAAAAAAAAAAAAAAAAAAAATCTTATTAAATGGTAAAAATGGTCATTAAGTATCAAATGATATTAATTTAATTGATTATATTTCTAATCTAAGAACCAAGTTCAAATAATGTAAAATAATAAATATATAATTATTAAAATTTTATAATACCACCATCCAATCATTATATAATGCAAATGAGATCTGTTTCAAACCTTTATAATCAATTAAAAAAATAATAGTTAAGCTCTATGCTAACCATTAACTATGGCCTGACTTAAAAATAAAAAAATGTCATTAAATGGTAAAAAATATCATTAAGTATCCAATGATATTAGTTTAATGGATTATATTTCTTATTT
Source organism: Wollemia nobilis (assembly GCA_028583015.1). Classification (NCBI taxonomy): domain Eukaryota; kingdom Viridiplantae; phylum Streptophyta; class Pinopsida; order Araucariales; family Araucariaceae; genus Wollemia; species Wollemia nobilis. The sequence continues at coordinate 1,616,955 of JAQPPZ010001560.1, read as the reverse complement.
AAGAACTAATTTTAAATCTTGTGAAAGAATATATGTATAATTATCGAATTATTATAAAACTATCATATAATACACTTGGGATGTAACGCAACGTTTCGGGCTTTGGCTCTTCTTCGGGAGGTCCAAAGTTCAAACTGCAAGGTGTAGTGCAACGGTTTGAGCTTTGGCTCTTCTTCGGGAGGTCCAAGGTTCAAACCGCGACGTGGGCGAGTGTGTGAGAAGGTGGGTGTATAACGGCTTTGTGTTAAATTCTCAATATTGATAAGTATAGCTCTGGGCGAGTGTGTGAGGAGGTGAGTGTGTAGCGGCTTTGGGTTAAATTCTCAATATTGATAAGTATAGCTTTAGGATTTAAGAAAGATCATGATTAAGAGGAAACTACTCAGCCTATAAAAGTTTTTCACAATTAAAAATATATATATTTCAAACATTTATAAATTATTTAAAAAAAATTAAACTCTACCCTAACCATAAAGCATAATAGGAAGAAGTCACCTACACATGTACGACCTTCAATTAAAAATATATATATTTCAAACGTTTATAAATAATTAAAAAAAAATAAACTCTGCCCTAACCATAAACCATGTCCTAATTAATAGGCAGAAGTCACCTACACATGTACGACCTTCTGAAGTTGATCTCATATCATCTCAAGAAAGCAAAGTAACTTTTAATGTCAGCTATTAAACATATTTGGTTAAGGGAAAATAAACTCCCTATCTTCGTGGTGGAGGCTCCAGACTGGCATGGCTGGGGTGGTTGGATGAAAGCCTTATACCAAATTACCTTTGGCACGTTAACGTATCTCTTGAAAAGACACAGTGATATGTATAGTAAACGTACGCAAAATTCCCTTCCCACCGAACCCATAAAAAGACAAGCAAGAAATTGAAAGAACCCATAGACCGAAAAAAAAAAAAAACAGTTAAGTGGAGTGACTAGGAATCCACCACCACTCACCAAAAGCTACAAAATGTTAAGGGATAGTAGCTATCCTTAAAGCAAAAGCTACTATATTAGGTTTCTACCAAACATCTTATCTTCTTCGTTTGCTTTTGCTGGGACTTCCATATGTTTCTATCACAGCCATTTTTAGGCCACTTTGTTTTTTCAATTTATTGTTTTTTAGTTTAAATTTTTTATAATTTTTAATGTAAAAGAATTAAATCAAAACAACTTACCTACTAATCAACTTATTTTTTCAAATACTCCATTAAAAAACACTTATCTTAATTAAAGAGATGTACCTTTAAAGGTGCATCTCTTTAATTGCCTTCAGAGAAGGAAAAGCTCTCCCCTTAAATGTACATCTCAAGTTTGTCAAGGTCTTTTACACCTGTTTGAAAAATATAAAAAATTCCAGCATCGGTAGAAGCATTCCTATTCTAGATAAATGTTAGGTATATATTATTTCCAAAAGAAACTGATAGGTCATCCATCTTTAAAGATTCTAACTATGGTTAACTGTTGGGGGCTACTATTGCCCTTTTGTTAAGACTAAGAGTGCTTATATGGATCTATTCTAGCATCGGTAGAAGCATTCCTAGCATCGGTAGAAGCATTCCTATCTATTCTATATGGGCTACAGCTGTTTGAAAAATATCACAAATTCCAGCATCGGTAGAAGCATTCCTATCTATTCTACATAAATGTTAGGTATATATTCTTTCCAAAAGAAACTGATAGGTCATCCATCTTTAAAGATTCTAACTATGGTTAACTGTTGGGGAATACTATTGCCCTTTTGTTAAGACTAATAGTGCTTATTGTTCGACATGGTATGGATCTCTTCCCATCTTCGGGCTAGATCTGCAATTTCATCCATTCCGTACATTTAATGTATCTATATCTATAGATTTTGAGCATGAACGGAACAGATATAACATACTCCCACCACAAAAGTCACAGTTTCTCCCACAAGATAATAGCTGTCATTTACCGCGAGGTTTCTCCAAGAGGTAGTTGTGCACGGAACCGAACTGAAAGCTCGTTTATTATAAAAGTTTCCACGTTTTAAATAGGCCCCTGTTAGAGCTACCAAATCCCATTAAAATTAAAAAATATATTGAGATATTTAACAGTTGCAACTTGTGCATGCGCCTCAGGGACCATCAGTCAAAATAAGAAGCTTAGAAAGTAAGTGGGCTTGAGATTACTAAAAGTATAGGATATAAGAGTCTTTTATTCATCATTTTCTCAAGACTTTTTTTTTTTAACTGTAGGCATCCTTTATTTACTATTCAAGTTTTTAACTATTTGGAATTTCGTTTCATTTTTTACCTGTTTTTTACTTCATTATTCATTTTTTAGTATATTTTTTTTATTTGGTTAGTGTGAGAAACTTCTACGACCAAAGCACATGGCCAAATAGTTTTCTCTCAGCCACGGCCCCTTGTAAAGTGGAGAGCTATGCTTATCAATAGGAAGTTTTCTCTCGGCATGACCCCTTGTAAAGCGGAGATCTATGTTTATCACTAAAAAATTTAACACACAGCCACCCCTTCACACACTCACTTACACCGCGGTTTGAACCTTGAACCTCCCGAAGAAGAGCCAAAACCTCAAAGGTTGGGTTATTCCCCTGGGACCACTCTAGTATATTAACCATAAAGCCTCTCCCACTCACCACTTTACTAAAGTACCCGTATCTTTATATCTTTATAGATATTTTTATAATTTTTTTGAGTAATACTTCTTATACACATCTACCATGGAGATTGAACCCAAATCACATCATTTTTATAATTTTTTTAATTGATAATATTTTCTTTTTAAAAACTTAAAATAATAAATATATATATAATTATTATATTATTTATTTTTTTAATATTTTACATTTTATTTTTTCAATTAATTATACCTTATATGGCATTTTAATATTTATAATTATTATTATTTTCAACTAGTTATATGGGATTTAAGGGGCAGAGGGTCAAGGTTCAAATCTTGGGCCTCGTTGAACTGAACGCTTGTCGTTGTCTCGTGCTTTCAGTGACGTAAAATGTTTAAAATGATTGTGGTATGGTGGTTATAGAAGCGGACTTCCCGAAGATCTATGTGGCAACTTTCGGATGAACAACGCATAATATTGTGGCAACAATAAAAGTCGAACAGCCTAGGCGGCTACTAATTCCACCACGTAAATTCAAAACAAAATTTAGTTATATGAGATTGAAACTGGTTCCACCATTAATACATATCACCCCATAAGTTTAATACATATCACCCATGTATTGAACCTAGGTCCTCGAACATATTTACAATTATTATTATTTTTCAATTAGTTATAAACTTATGGGATTGAAATGAGCCCATCCTTATTGCATCAACACCACATATATTATAATAAAGTCAAGATATGCAAGATTTGAACCTCGGTTTCCTCCTAATGCCAACTTGATTGATATAAGTTTACACAAGTTTTTTTTGTAAGGGGTCTCAGTCAACTGGTACTAGAGGGTTTGAACCTTGAACCTTTTAAAGATTATAATAAAGTTTAGATAGATAAGATTTGAACCTTGCTTTCCTCTTAATAACAATTTGATTGATATTAAGTTTACACAAGTTTTTATATAAGTTTTTAATAATTATGTACTTATCCATAAAATACAAATTCAGGATTTGGAAAAAAAAAATTAAATCAAGGTACTTAACCAATGAAAATTATATATTAACATTACTTGTTTTTATCAAATTTATTTATTTTTCTTGTAATGATTGTTTGTTTAAGGTTATTTATTATTAATTTTTTTTTTAGGTTGTTATAATGGTTATAGGATCCTCTCAAAACTTTCCTTTCGAGTTCCTTTCAAAACTCTCATATTGGTAGATTCTTAAAACCCTTTCTTTACCCATTAAAAAAAAACATTTTTTTTAAATTACATTTTTATTATTTATTTGAAAATATGTTTATATTCGACATGCCGTTGGACCTTTGCATCCAATTTTTCACCCCATATCAATGACCTGCACGATTGCAGCCATACCATGGCACCCCGGAAACCTTGTCAACACTCATGGGACCTCATTCATTAGTTGGGTGCAACAGATCAGGTTGCAATTAAGAAGTCTGCTAAGCATATTTTTGCATATAACTTTTCCCTGCAATCAAGAAGTCGACTTCTCGTTAGCATGCTTCTCAAATCATTTTTCTCCATCATATGTTCTTCGGTACGCTGCTGCTGGATATTATTTGCATCCTTTTCAAGCTGACAAGTTCTTCAATTTCCTTTACGTTCCATATTTGACAAGACATTGCAATAGGGAGGAGGTTTAAAGAATAGTCTATGACACCAAATAATCACGGCGTATGGAAGTGGTAAAGGTTTGCCCTTCTCAGTTGCTGTTACCATCCACATAGTTCCTTCTAGTATAATTCCATGTGAAGTTTTTGAATTTAAAGATATTAATCAAAGCTTTCAAATCAGTTCCACAATATGAAGTGAAAGAAATTCTTGGGAATTAAGGTTTTCTCTTAGCTCGCTTAGGATTACTACTTTTCGTTGAGAACCAATGCTTTTTAGAGTTAGATAAAGGGCATATGCAACTATGATGATAATGTCCTTCAGGGTGAATATCTTTGCTATTTGCTTATTCTTTTTTTATTGGGTTCAAAGACATTAAACTTAAAAAAAAAAAAACAAGCATTAAACTGCACCACAAAAGGCAGGGTTTAAAGACATTAAACTTAAAAAAAAAACAAGCATTAAATTGCACCACAAAAGGCCGGCCCTACTAGGTTTCAATCTAAGTAGTTGCCATGACTTTGACACTAAAATCACTGCTTGGCAATTGTCACTGACCAACCCAGTTAATCATTAAAAATAACCCCTTTAATAGTAGAGGAAGAAATGTCACCTTAAGGATAATATCTTTGCCATTTTCAAACTCCAAACCAATGAATTGTTTGCAACTCTATTAAAATTTGAAGTTGGAGTTTTTTCATACAAGTCTTTTTTTTTTCATACAAGTTTCCTTTGAACTCTTTGCATAATTGGGTTTCAAAGATTGTCCTTAATATTACCTTCGAAGAGGAACATTCTAAGGTAAGTTGATGGAATATCAACCATTTCACACCCCAGGATCTAGGCAATATTTCTTTACCTTTTAAGAGGATTGTTAAGGGAAAAAAATTCACTCTTTAAGAAGTTAATATTTTGACCTACTGCCTTCTCATAAGACGACAAGATGCTTTTGATAACCTTAGCTTGGGGAATGGAGGAGGAAGTAGTTAAAAGAGTATCATCCAAAAATTGTTGATGGGTAACTTGATCAATGGATATACCTTCAGTAGTCTTTAGACTAAAGACCGCTTTGAGAGATCTACCAAGAGTAGCAAGGATAATGAACAGGTAGGGAGAAAGAGGACGTCCCTAATAGAGTCCTCTTAAGCTCTTAAATAACTTGAGGTAGACCCATTGATAATAACCAAGAACATAGTAGTCGTGATACATTCCCTAGAGAGATTTATCCAACGATGGAACCAAATTTAGCCATGACTTTCAAAAGGAAACCCTAGGAAACTTTGTCATAAGCTTTGTTCATATCTAGTTTGAGAAATAAACCTGCTCTTCCACTCTTATCTACGGAATGAATGAGTTCATGGATAGTTATAATGCCATCTAGAATTTATCTTCTTGCCACAAATCCTCCTTGGTTAGAGTCAAAAACCCAAGGCAAAATGCTTTTAATTTTATTAGCTAGAATTTTGGACAAGATCTTATAGATGGTGTTACAAAGGCTAATAGGCCCGAAGTATTTAAAATCCTTGGCCCCTGCACTCTTAGGAATAAGAACTAGAAATGTGGAATTCACATATTTCAGGATGTGCCTAGATTTATGAATCTCCAAAATAGCTTCAACAAATTCCTTCCCTAAAATATGCCAAAACTTCTAAAAAAATAGGGTTGGAAAACCATCTGGGTGAGGATCTTTTTCACCAGCCATAAAGAAAATAACATCCTTAATCTCTTCTTCTTTAAATGGGTTGATCAAGGTGGAATTCATTTCATCCATAACTAAGGGGGGATGTTGAGTAGAATATTTCTCTCTGCCTACTCATACCCAGCCACCCTAGAGCCCAAGAGATATTCATAGTAATTAATAACTTCTACTCTAATCTCCATTACATCCTCTGTTGTGGATCCATCCGCCTTAACCACCTCTTTAATTCTGTTAGAACTTATGTACCTAAGGGTAGATATGTGGAAGAATTTTGTGTTACAATTTCCTTCTTCTAGACATAGGGCTCTTGATTTTTACCTCCAAAAGATCTCTTCGCAAGCCAAGGTTTTGTGGAATTCTATCAGGATTATTTTTCCCCTTTCTCTAGTATCCATCGACAGAGATCCTGCTTCAATGGAGGATTCAATCTCCTTTGGTTTTTTTCTTAGCTCTTCCTTCTTGAAGAAAATATACCAAAAAGCAGTTGTATTCCAGGTTTTCAAATTAACTTTCACATATCTGAGATTTTTCGCTATTTTAGAGATTAGGGGGCCAAAAAACATAAGAGACCACCACTCTTTTATCTTAGATTTCAAATCAGGATGCTAAGTCCACATGGCTTCGAACTTGAAGGGTCTTAAAAACTTTATGGAGACAAGGAAGGTTTTGAGCAATAATGGATTATGGTCTAAGCCGATTTTGGGTAAGGTACATAAAGCAACATCGCCGAAGGAAGTTAGGTATTATTTGGAGATCAAGACCCTATCCAATCTTATTTGTATCAATTGATTTCCTATTCTTTTATTGCTCCAAGTAAACTTGTTTCCTCTCAAGTCCAAATCCATTAATTCATTTTGGTTCAAAAAATTGGCAAGTCTTCAACACCTTTAGACAAAATTGGATTGCTCCCTTTCTTATCAGACTGATAAAACAGGGAGTTGAAGTCGCCTTCTAGTACCCAACTCTCATTTCTAAAGGTCTCTCTCATTTGACTAAGAGTTGCCCAAAAAGAACACCTTCTTGAAATAGAATTTGGAGCATAAATATTGGAAAGTACCCATTTATGATTTGACTCCTTACAGAGAAAAGAGAATGTTTGTAATTATGTCTAAGGAGGAGATCACCAACCCATTCAATTTTTTAGGATCCTAGAGGTATAAGAACCCCCCTAAAGCTCCTTGGGCATGACTTGCTACATACTTTGCATCTTTCCAAATTATTTTTTTAACTTTATCAATGTTTCTTTCCTCTACTTTGGTTTCTTGGAGTAGAAGAATTTGCGGTGAAACATATTTTCTTATTGAAGCTAGAAGTATCTTCTTGGAATGACCATTCAATCCTCTTATGTTCCAAGAGAAATATTTCATTTACGGGGTTTAAAAATGAGTTTCTTTCTCACACCAAAAACTGTGGAGGTTTGCGACCTATAGGAAGCTACAATTATTTCCTTCTATTTTCAGAATCGATTGCGATCTGTTTTGCTATATTTGTTTTAGTTTCCTTTTTTCTAATATCCTTATTGGAAGGTTTACCAACTTTTTGTTCTATGCCAACATCAATACTTCTTTTTTTGGCTTCTTGTTTTCGAACCTGGAGAGACTAGATATTTTTCTATTTTAGACTTTTCTTTAAGATTAGCTTTTGGAATATCGAGAACCATAGTCTCTACCACCTTGGGAAATAAATCATTTGAATCTAAAATATTTCTTTCAATCATTGGGAAATCTAAATCTGATGCTAAACATTTAAAAGGGTTTTGCTAAAGAGAGTTTAGAAGGAGAGTTTTAAAAGAGGATTGCAAATAGCTCACCTGGGCTTCCAATATTTCTCCTTCCTCTTCTAAAATAAATTCTTCCAAGACTTGATGAACACCATGCACTTCGAAGAGTGTGGAGGGAGAAATTGTTTCCATAGGTTCTTCAGAGCCAGGTTGGACCTCTGAGACTTCCCCTGAGCAGACTTGCTTATCTTTCCTGATCCAAACTTTCTTAGATGTTTTTTTATTAGAGGGACAACTTGAGCAAAAATTGGATCTATTCTCATACTCAATAGCTTGAGTTCAAGAACCAATGGAAGAGATGTGGAACTGGGAAGGTCCACTTCCATATCTACATTAACGCACATCTGCGCAAAGATTATTCTTGACTTCGTCCTTGTGGCAACATCGATTGTAATAAGATCTCCCACAACTTTTGTAATACCTCTCAAGATGTCATCATGCCAAAGATGAATAGGGAGCCCAGGAAGCCTGATCCAAAGAGGTGTCATATTAATCCTCTATGTCTAGGGGTTAAAATCATGCCCCCATTTATAAATAAAAATGCCTCTTCTTCCTTAAAACTAAGGCCCTCCTCGAAGAATACGCTTCATGTCTTTTTCACAATTTAGTTTAATGAGAAAAAAAACCTCTAGAGAAAGCCACTATTCCAATATGACCTTGTGGTCTCCACTTAGAACAAGCCCCTCTCCGGATAAAATCAATATTCGGACATGCTCCTAAGAATTTGCCCACAAAGTTAAATGCTCCTTGATCCATATTGAGCTTTAGAAGGTCGTTAAGGAATGCACAACTTCCTTTGCATCGAATGGAGGTCAAAAATAACACTCGAAGAGACTTGCTTATCAAAACTTTTCGAAACAACCACCATGTAGGATTGAACGCCTGAATCAAAAGTCAAATGAAGGTCTTGTGGTTCCAAGAGCGGGTCCATATCTCCAGACATGGGACCATTGTTGATCCCATGATCCTTTAGAATTCCACTCGAATAGTCACTCGCCACCTTCCCGCTCTCACTCATTTCAAATATTGTTGGCCAAATATTATGGTTTTGCCCATTAAGGTTAATTCAAATAAATTCATTTCTATTCCATATAACTAATTAAAAAAATCTTAATAAATAGTAAAAATCCACCTTCCTGCTCTCACTCATTTCAAAGATTGTTGGTCAAATATTATAGTTTTTTCATTAAGATTAATTCCAATAAATTCATTTCTATTCCATATAACTAATTAAAAAAACTCATAGTAAAAACCCACCTTCCTGCTCAATCATCAAGTATTAAATGACCGCTAGTTTAATTGATTATATTTAAAAACAAAAACCAAATTCAAATCTTGTAAAGTAATAAATGTGTAATTGTCAAACTATTATAATACCACCATATAATCATCATATAAACAAATAAAATCTTATAACCAATTTAAAAAATAGTTAAACTCTATACTAACCATTAACTATGTTCTAATTAATAGACATAAATCACCTACATTCTGAAATTGATTTCATATAAAAATTCTAACATCTTTCAAAATAATAAAAAACAAAAAAAAAAAGTAAAATAACTTTTTAATGTCAGCTATTAAACATATTTGGTGTTCCTCTTTAAGGGGAAATAGAAACTTCCTATCTTCGTGGTGGAGGCTTTAGCCTGACCTGTCTGGGGTGGTGGGATGAAAGCTTTATGCCAAATTGATTTTGGCACGTTAACGTCTCTTTGAAAATAGAGAGTGACGCAACACGCAAATTTCCCTTCCCACCTAACCCATAAAAGACAAGCAAGAAATTGGAAGAACACATGGAACAAAAAACAGTTTAATGGAGTGACTAGGAATCCACCACTCACCAAAAGATACAAAATTGTAAGGGATAGTGGCTATCCTAAAAGCAAAAGCTAATATATTAGGTTTCTACCAAACGTCTTATCTTCTTCTTTTGCTTTTGCTGGGGACTTCCATATGTTTCTGTCATAGCCATTTTTTTAGGCCACTCTGTTTTTCCATTTATTGTCGGAATTTTTTAGTTTAATTTATTTTTATAAATCAAATCAAAATAACTTACCTACAAGCTCAAGATTACTAATCAACTTATTTTTTCAAATACTCCATAAAAAAACACTTCTCTTAATCAAAAGCTGTCCCTTTAAAGGTACATCTCTAGTTTGTCAAGGCCTTTTACAACTGTTTGAAAAATATCACAAATTCCAGCATCGGTAGAAGCATTCCTATCTATTCTAGATAAATGTTGGGCATATATTATTTCCAAAAGAAACTGATAGGTCATCCATCTTTAAAGATTCTAACTATGGTTGACTGTGGGGGCTACTATTGCCCTTTTGTTAAGACTAAGAGTGCTTATATGGATCTCTTCCCATCTTCGGTTAGATCTGCAATTTCATCCATTCCATGCATTTAATGCATCTATAACTATACATTTTGAGTCATGAACGGATCAGATATAGCATAACTCCCACATAACATAACTCCCACGAGAAAAGTCAGAGTTTTTCCCACAAGATAATAGCTGACATTCACCGCGGGGTTTCTCCAAGAGGTAGTTGTGCACGGAACCGAACTGAAAGCTCGTTTATTATAAAAGTTTCCACGTTTTAAATGGCCCCTGTTAGAGCTACCAAATCCCATTAAAATTAAAAAATATATTAAGACATTTAACAGTCGCAACTCTTGCATGCGCCGCCTCAAGGACCATCAGTCAAAATAAGAAGCTTAGAAAGTAAGTGGGCTTGAGATTGCTAAAGGTATAGGATATAAAGTCTTTTATTCATCATTTTCTCAAAACTTTGTTCTTTTAATTGGCATCCTTTATTTACTATTCTAGTTTTTAACTACAGGAATTTCGTTTCATTTTAATATATTTGTTTTTTATTGTAGTTTTTAACTACAACCCTTTTTATGTTGGAATTTCGTTTCATTTTAATATATTTGTTTTCTTCGCGTGTTTTTTATTTCATTATTTATTTTTTAGTATTTATTTTTGATTTGGCTAGTACGAGAAATCTCTACGACCAACGCAAAGGATTGAACAGTCTCCTCTCAACCATGACCCCTTGTAAAGCGGAGAGTTATGCTTATCAATAGGGAATCTCCTCTCAACCATGACCCCTTGTAAAGCGGAGAGTTATGCTTATCAATAGGGAATCTCCTCTCAACCATGACCCCTTGTAAAGCGGAGAACCATGACCCCTTGTAAAGCGGAGAGTTGTGCTTATCACTAAAGAATTTAACACACAACCACCACACACCCACCCCTTCAAGCAGAGAATATAAAATAGGGGTAGATATCTTGGCACCGCAAATCAAAAAAAATTTCAACGAGGTCATACAAAATGGCTTCCCTACCGAGTGGACAACTAGCTTGACCATTCATTTGTTTAAAAGTGGAGATGTAAATAATCCCTCAAACTATCGAACTATCATGATGAACCCTCTCTTTGCAAAGTTGTTTGGGAGTATGATAGAGCGTAGGATCAGCATATGGGCGGAAGAAAATGGAAAGAGAGCAAAGGGGCAAGCGGGTTTTAGGCCCAAGCACTCAACTATTGATCATTGTATTATGCTCGGACACATAGTGGAAAAAATATGGGACAAAAAGAGGAGGCTTTTTGTTATTTTGTAGACTTCAAAAAGGCATTTGACACAGTGCCAAGGAAAAAATTATGGAGCAGAATGGAAGAGCTAGAGGTTCCAATTCACTATAGGGCAACAATTCACAGACTATATGAGCATGTAAAGGCTAGAATCAAAACTGACTACATGAGCATGTAAAGGCTACAATCAGAACACGGGAAGGGTTATCTGAATGTTTTGGTAGTGACATAGGTGTCAAACAAGGTTGCTCTCTATCTCCGACCTTATTTGGGTTGTACATTGACAAGTTAGAAGAATAGATAAACAAATTTGGGGAAGAGGGTGTGCATTTAGCCAAATATGTGGTAAAACTCCTCGTGTATGCAAATGATGTAATTCTTGTGGCCAAAATAGCCAAAGATCTAGAAGATCACCTTCAAGCTCTAGAACTCTTTTGTTAAGAAGTTGGGATGCAGGTGAACACGAGCAAAACAAAAATTATAATTTTTTCAACAAAAAAGAAGAAGCAACAACTCAAATTTCAATTTGCAGGAGAACCTCTTGATATAGAAGTAGAATACAAATACCTGAGCATAGACTTTCATGACAAAATTAATTGGAATACATGTAGGATGAAAATAACTCAAAGTGGTTGGAGAGCACTATATGCACTTCAATACAGGTGTAGGAATGCCGAGTTGTGGGACTGGAAGACCATCAAGGTCTTATTTGGCCTACTTGTTACACTGGTTCTATTGTATGGTTGCGAGGTGTGGGCTAGTGGCACAACAAATGCAAAATGGAGGCAAATAGAAAGGATTAAAAAATATCTAATCACAAACTTTCTCAAAATTAAGGCCACAACCCTTTATGAAATTATTCTAGCTGAAACTGGAATGCTCCATTTAGAAGCAATTGCTATGACCAAGCTGTTATGTTACTTGAAAAAAACAGAAAACATGACAAATGATAGATGGCCTAGCCTAGGGCAGCGAGACGAAGAGTTGCATAGGCGAAAGAATACATGGATGAAACAAAATAAAAAATGGATGAAACATTGGGAAATCAACAGAAATGAATGCCCAAATGTCAACAAAGACAGAAAAAATTATGTGAATGAAAAGTTCAGAAGTGGAATGTGGAAAAATGCAAGCAGGATAAGACAATATTATATTGCAAATTTGAACCCAACGTATGACCACAAGGAAAAAGCGTATATAGGTGCTAAAATCAAGTGGAAGGAAAAAATACTCATTGCTGAAATAAGGACTAGCTCTCATAGGCTTAGATGTGAAATGGGGAGATGGACAACACCCAAAGAACAATGGGAAGAAAGGATATGTACTCTATGCAGCACAAGGGCAGTAGAGACATAGGAACACTTCATCTATAAATGCCCGAGTTTTTTAGATATCTGTGACAAATACAAAGAAACACTTGGGAACGAGTTTATGGCAAATTTATTTGAAGTCAGTAAAATAAAAAAATTTGGAAAATTGCTAACACAAATCAGCAAGAGAAGAGAAGGAACAACCTTCTCAAAGATATTAAAGATCATATGATATGATTTGAGTAATTGTACTTCCATATTTGAGGTCCCATAGACCATATTTGGGTCTCGTGGACGTAATTAAAATCTTTCATTTCATTTCATTTCACACTCACTTACACCGCGGTTTGAACCTTAAACCTTTTGAAGAAGGATTGAACCTCCCGAAAAAGAGTTAAACCCCGAACCGTTGCACTGTCCCCTGGACCACTCTAAATTTTTAACCATAAAACCTCTCCCACTCACCACTTTACTAAATTACCCGTATCGTTATAGATATAGATATTTTTATAATTTTTTAGTAATAATGTTTTTAATTGATAATATTTTCTTTTTAAAAACTTAAAATAAAAAATATATATCATTTATTAACATTTTATACAATTGTTAAACAATATTTTTATATATTGATATATATTTTATTATATTATTTATTTTTTAAAATATTTTACATTTTATTTTTCAATTAATCGTACCTTTATTGCATTTTAATATTTATAATTATTATTATTTTCAATTAGTTATATGGAATTTAAGGAGGCAAACAACGAGCTGCTTTCAGGCGTAAAAGGTTTAAAATGATTGTGGTATGGAGGTTATAGAAATGGATTGCACGAAGATCTATGTGACAACTTTCGAGATGCACGAAGATCTATGTAACAACTTTCAAGATGGGCAACGTAAAATACTGTGACAACAGTAAAAGCTAGACAGCCTAGGCAGTTACCGATTCTTACCATGTAAATTTAAAAAAAAATTAGTTATATGGATTGAAACTGGTTCCACCAGTAATACATATCATCACATAAGTTTGATATTATCAATGTATTAAACTTAGGTCCTCGAACATATTTACAATTATTGTTATTTTTCAATTACTTATATGGGATTGATATGGGCCCATCCTTATTGCATCAACACCACATATATTATAATAAAGTTTAGATAGGCAAGATTTGAACCTTGGTTTCCTCTTAATGTCAACTTGATTGATATAAGTTCACACAGGTTTTTATAAGGGGATTTGAACCTTAAACCTTTTAAAAGTTATAATAAAGTTTAGATAGGCAAGATTTGAAGGTTTCTTCTTAATAACAACTTGATTGATATAAGTTTACATAGGTTTTTATAAAGGCCCCAGTTCGTTAGTATTGAGGGGGTTTGAACCTTGAACCTTTTAAAGAGAGACCAAAACCCTTACGACTCCAATAAACTTACAACTCTATTTAATTTTTTTTTTTTTTTTTTGATAATATTAAGAGATGAGGGTTTTGACCAGGAATCCCCCAACCCGTTACAACAACTCCACCAGGGAGACACACACCCACCCCCCTCACACACTCACCCACGCCACGATTTGAACCTTTGACCTTCTTAAGAAGAGCCAAAGCCCAAACCGTTTCGCTGCACCCCAGGTGCAAAACCTTTTATATTAAGAAAAACCCGGGACCTCCTTTGGAGGATTGAGGAAACTTGCCACTAAGCTACCTAATGTGAATATTTAAGATTATTATTACTTTATATTAAGTAATATTATTTTTAATTTAATAATATAAGATATAACCATACATTGTAAACATAAAATGATGGGATAACATTTTTAATAATTATGTATTTATCCATAAAATACAAACTGAGGATCTAAAAAAAAAAATTAAAATCAAGGTACTTAACCAATTAAAATTGTATATTAACATTACTTGTTTTTATTAAATTTAATTTTTTTTTTATGATTGTTTGTTTAAGGTTATTTGTTATTAATTTTTTTTTTTTTTAAGCTTGTGGTTGTAGGATCCTCTCAAAACCTTCATTTCCAACTGTGAATTTCTTTCAAAACCCTCATGTTTGTAGATTCTTAAAACCCATCCTTTATCTAATATATACAAAAAAATCTTTCATATTCATTTTTTTAAACTACATTTTTTATTATTTATTTGATAATATATTTATATTGGATATGCTGTCTGACCTTTACATCTAATTTTTTATTTTTATTTTTATACATAGAGGAATTGGTAAATACTTTTCTTTTTTTTGAACAACTGGTTACACGGTTAAATCACATTGCCTCCGTTCGTAGCGTTAAATCATAAAGCTACATTATAACCCCTACCTTGCTTCAGGTACAGCACACTCAGCGGATTCTAGTCAGACTACTACCTTTGCCCTAGAGTGGGCATGCCCGCGAGGTTTGAACCTAAGTTTCCTCTTGGTAAGTATCCAACGTCTTACCAATCCACCTAACCCAACCAATTTGTCACTCATATCAATGACCTGCACAATTGCAGCCATACCATGGCACCCCGGAAACCTTGTCAACGCTCATGGGACCTCATTCATTAGTTAGGTGCAACAGATCAGGTTGCAATCAACAAGTCTGCTAAGCATCTTTTTGCATATAACTTTTCCCTGCAATCAAGAAGTCGACTTCTCGTTAGCATGCTTCTCAAATCATTTTTCTTCATCATATGTTCTCCGGTACGCTGCTGCTGGATATTATTTGCATCCTTTTCAAGTTGACAATGACTGGTTCTTCAATTTCCTTTATATTCCATATTTGACAAGACATTGCAATAGGAAGGGGTTTAAAGAATAGTCTCACACACCAAATAATCACGACGTATAGAAGTGGTAAAGGTTGCCCTTCTCAGTTGCTGTTACCATCCACACAGTTCCTTCTAGTATAATTTACTGTGAAATTTTTGAATTTAAAGATATTAATCAAAGCTTTCAAATCAAGTTCTACAATATGAAATGAAAGAAATTCTTGGGAATTAGGGTTTTCTCTTAGCTCGCTTAGGATTACTACTTTTCCTTGAGAATCAATGCTTTTTAGAGTTATATAAAGGGCATATGTAACTATGATGATAATGTCCTTCAGGGTGAATATCTTTGCTATTTGCTTCTTCTTTCTTCTATGGGGTTCAAAGACATTAAACTTCAAAAACAAACATTAAACTGCACCACAAAAGACCGGCCCTACTAGGTTTCAATCTCATTGTCTTAATTTAGTAAGACGTTAGCTATATACATGTGCAAATTGAAATTTATTAGATTCCAGACACAGTTTTCTAGTTCGAAGAAAACACAACCTAAAGTCACTCCAATGCGCTTTCTCAGTAGTTGCAATGACATTGACACTAAAATCACTGCTTGGCAATTGTCACTAACCAACCCAGTTAATCATTAAAAATAACACCTTCAATAGTAGAGGAAGAAATGTCACCCTAAGAATAATATTTTTGCCATTTTCAAACTCCAAACCAAAGAATTGTTTGCAACTCTATTAAATTTGGAGTTGGAGTTATTTTTAAGAACATTTTTTTTCATACAAGTTTCTTTTAAACTCTATCTACCAAGAGTAGCAAGGATAATGAAGAGGTAGGGAGAAATAGGATCTCCCTAATAGAGTCCTCTTAAGCTCTTAAAATTATCCAAGGCAGACTCATTGATAATAACCAAGAACATAGTAGTCGAGATACATTCCTTGGAGAGATTTATCCAACTTTGATGGAAACCAAATTTAGCCATGACTTTCAAAAGGAAATCCTAGGAAACTTTATCATAAGCTTTGTTCATATCTAGTTTGACATATAAACCTGCTCTTCCACTCTTATCTACGGAATGAATGAGTTCATGGATAGTTATAATGCCATCTAGAATTCGTCTTCTTGCCACAAATCCTCCTTGGTTAGAGTCAATAACCCAAGGCATAACACTTTTAATTTTATTAGCTAGAACTTTGGACAAGATCTTATAGATGGTGTTACAAAGGCTAATAGGCCCGAAGTCTTTAAAATCCTTGGCCCCTGCACTCTTAGGAATAAGAAATAGAAATGTGGAATTCACATCTTTTAGGATGTGCCTAGATTTATGAATCTCCAAAATAGCTTCAACAAAATCCTTCCCTAAAATATGCCAAAACTTCTTAAAAAACAAGGTTGGGAAACCATATGGGCGAGGAGCTTTTTCACCAGCCATAGAGAAAATAACATCCTTAATCTCTTATTCTCTAAATGGGTTGATCAAGGTGGAATTCATTTCATCTGTAACCAAGGGGGGATGTTGAGTAGAATATTTCTCTCTATCTACTCATCCCTAGCCTCCCTGGATCCCAAGAGAGATTTATAGTAATTAACAACTTATACTTTAATCTCCATTACATCCTCTGTTATGGATTCATCCGCATTAACCACCTATTGAATTCTATTAGAACTTATGTGCCTAAGGGTAGATATGTGGAAGAATTTGGTGTTACAATTTCCTTCTTCTAGACAGAGGGCTCTTGATTTTTATCTCCAAAAGATCTCTTCGCAAGCCAAGGTTTTGTGGAATTCTGTCAGGATTATTTTTCCCCTTTCTCTAGTATCCATCGACAAATATCCTGCTTCAATGGAGGATTCAATCTCCTTTGGTGTTTTTCTTAGCTCTTCCTTCTTGAAGAAAATATACCCAAAAGCAATTGTATTCCAGGTTTTCAAATTAACTTTCACATATCTAAGATTTTTCGCTATTTTAGAGATTAGGGGGCCAAAAAACATAAGAGACCACCACTCTTTTATCTTAGATTTCAAATCAGGATTCTAAGTCCACATGGCTTCGAACTTGAAGGGTCTTAAAAACTTTATGGAGACAAGGAAGGTTTTGAGCAATAATGGATTATGGTCTAAGCCGATTTTGGGTAAGGTACTTAAAACAACATCCCCGAAGGAAGTTAGGTATTATTTGGAGATCAAGACCCTATCCAATATTATTTGTATCAATTGATTTCCTATTCTTTTATTGCTCCAAGTAAACGTGTTTCCTCTCAATTCCAAATCCATTAATTCATTTTGGTTCAAAAAATTGGCAAGTCTTCAACACCTTTAGACAAAATTGGATTGCTCCCTTTCTTATCAGATTGATAAAACAGGGAGTTGAAGTCGCCTCCTAGTACCCAACTCTCATTTCTAAAGGTCTCTCTCATTTGACTAAGAGTTACCCAAAAAGAACACCTTCTTGAAATAGAATTTGGAGCATAAATATTGGAAAGGACCCATTTATGATTTGACTCCTTACAGAAAAAAGAGAACGTTTGTAATTATGTCTAAGGAGGAGATCACCAACCCATTCAATTTTTTAGGATCCTAGAGGTATAAGAACCCCCCTTAAAGCTCCTTGGGCATAACTTGCTACATACTTTGCATCTTTCCAAATTATTTTTTTAACTTTATCAATGTTTCCTTCCTCTACTTTTGTTTCTTGGAGTAGAAGAATTTGCGGTGAAACATCTTTGCTTATTGAAGCTAGAAGTCTCTTCTTGGAATGACCATTCAATCCTCTTATGTTCCAAGAGAAATATTTCATTTGCGGGGTTTAAAAATGAGTTTCTTTCTCACACCAAAAACTGTGGAGGTTTGCGACCTATAGGAAGCTACAATTATTTCCTTCTATTTTCAGAATCGATTGCGATCTGTTTTGCTATATTTGTTTTAATTTCCTTTTTTCTAATATCCTTATTGGAAGGTTTACCAATTTTTTGTTCTATGCCAACATCAATACTTCTTTTTTTGGCTTCTTGTTTTCGGACTTGGAGAGACTAGATCTTTCCCTATTTTAGACTTTTCTTTAGGATTAGATTTTGGAATATCTAGAACCATAGTCTCTACCACCTTGGGAAATAAATCATTTGAATCTAAAATATTTCTTTCAATCATTGGGAAATCTAAATCTAATGCTAAACATTTAAAAGGGTTTTGCTAAAGAGAGTTTAGAAGGAGAGTTTTAAAAGAGGATTGTAGATAGCTCACCTGGGCTTCCAGTATTTCTCCTTCCTCTTCTAAAATAAATTCTTCCAAGACTTGATGAACACCATGCACTTCGAAGAGTGTGGAGGGAGAAATTGTTTCCATAGGTTCTTCAGAGCCAGGTTGGACCTCTGAGACTTCCCCTGAGCAGACTTGCTTATCTTTCCTGATCCAAACTTTCTTAGATGTTTTTTTATTAGAGGGACAACTTGAGCAAAAATTGGATCTATTCTCATACTCAATAGCTTGAGTTCAAGAACCAATGGAAGAGATGTGGAACTGGGAAGGTCCACTTCCATATCTACATTAACGCACATCTGCGCAAAGATTATTCTTGACTTCGTCCTTGTGGCAACATCGATTGTAATAAGATCTCCCACAACTTTTGTAATACCTCTCAAGATGTCATCATGCCAAAGATGAATAGGGAGCCCAGGAAGCCTGATCCAAAGAGGTGTCATATTAATCCTCTATGTCTATGGGTTAAAATCATGACCCCATTTATAAATAAAAAGACCTCTTCTTCCTTAAAACTAAGGCCCTCCTCCAAGAATACGCTTCGTGTCTTTTTCACAATTTAGTTTAATGAGAAAAAAAACCTCTAGAGAAAGCCACTATTCCAATATGACCTTGTGGTCTCCACTTAGAACAAGCCCTTCTCCGGATAAAATCAATATTCGGACATGCTCCTAAGAATTTGCCCACAAGGTTAAATGCTCCTTGATCCATATTGAGCTTTAGAAGGTCGTTAGGAATGCACAATTTCCTTTGCATCGGATGGAGGTAAAAAATAACACTCGAAGAGACTTGCTTATCAAAACTTTTCGAAACAACCACCATGTAGGATTGAACGCCTGAATCAAAAGTCAAATGAAGATCTTGTAGTTCCAAGAGCGGGTCCATATCTCCAGACATGGGACCAATGTTGATCCAGTGATCCTTTAGAATTCCACTCGAACAGTCACTCGCCACCTTCCCGCTCTCACTCATTTCAAATATTGTTGGCCAAATATTATGGTTTTGCCCATTAAGGTTAATTCAAATAAATTCATTTCTATTCCATATAACTAATTAAAAAAATCTTAATAAATAGTAAAAATCCACCTTCCTACTCTCACTCATTTCAAGGATTGTTGGTCAAATATTATAGTTTTTTTTATTAAGATTAATTCCAATAAATTCATTTCTATTCCATATAACTAATTAAAAAAACTCATAGTAAAAACCCACCTTCCCGCTCTCACTCATTTCAAAGATTATTGACTAAATATTATGGTTTTGCTCCTTAAAGTTAATTCAAATAAATTCATTTCTATTCCATATAACTAATTTAAAAAAAAGTCTCATTCTATAATAAAAAAATCATTAAGTATTAAATGATGCTAGTTTAATTGATTATATTTAAAAAGAAAAACCAAATTCAAATCCTGTCAAACTATTATAATACCATCATATAATCATCATATAAACAAATAAAATCTTATAACCAATTTAAAAAATAGTTAAACTCTATACTAACCATTAACTATGTTCTAATTAATAGACAGAAATCACCTACATTCTGAAATTGATTTCATATAAAAATTCTAACATCTTTCAAAATAATAAAAAACAAAAAAAAGTAAAATAACTTTTTAATGTCAGCTATTAAACATATTTGGTGTTCCTCTTTAAGGGGAAATAGAATCTTCCTATCTTCGTGGTGGAGGCTTTAGCCTGACCTGTCTGGGGTGGTGGGATGAAAGCTTTATGCCAAATTGATTTTGGCACGTTAACGTCTCTTTGAAAAGAGAGAGTGACGCAACACGCAAATTTCCCTTCCCACCTAACCCATAAAAGACAAGCAAGAAATTGGAAGAACACATGGAACAAAAAAACAGTTTAATGGAGTGACTAGGAATCCACCACTCACCAAAAGATACAAAATTGTAAGGGATAGTGGCTATCCTAAAAGCAAAATCTAATATATTAGGTTTCTACCAAACGTCTTATCTTCTTCTTTTGCTTTTGCTGGGGACTTCCATATGTTTCTGTCCACAGCAATTTTTTAGGTTTCTGTCCACTGTTGTCCATTTATTGTTGGAATTTTTTTTAGGTGTTGAGAGTTTTATAATTTTTTTTTTTTTTAATTAATAAGATTTTTATTGTATAAAAATTAAATGAAGACAACTCATTTTAAATCTCAAAACTACTTTTAAAAACAAACGGAACATGAGTGTTTTGAACCATCATCATTATAGATGTTGTCTAAAATGTCCCTTCTCGCAACGTAGTCAAACAGCTTTAATTGCCTACAGAGAAATGAGATGATACAAGAAAAGCTGTTCCTTTAAAGGGACATCTATTTTGTCAAGGTCTTTTACATCTGTTTGAAAAATATCACAAATTTCAGCATCGGTAGAAGCATTCCTATCTCTTCTGGATAAATGTTAGGCATATATTCTTTCCAAAAGAAACTGATAGGTCATCCATCTTTAAAGATTCTAACTATGGTTAACTGTTGGGGGCTACTATTGCCCTTTTATTAAGATTAATAGTGCTTATTGTTCCGCATGGTATGGATCTCTTCCCAACTTCGGGCTAGATCTACAATTTCATCCATTCCATGCATTTAATGTATCTATATCTATAGACTTTGAGCATGAACGGAACAGATATAACATACTCCCACCACAAAAGTCACAGTTTCTCCCCTAGATAATAGCTGTCATTCACCACGAGGTTTCTCCAAGAGGTAGTTGTGCACGGAACCGAACTGAAGGCTCGTTTATTACAAAAGTTTCCACGTTTTAAATGGGCCCCTCTTATAGCTACCAAATCCCATTAAAATTAAAAATATATGAAGACATTTAACAGTTGCAACTTGTTCACTTGTTCATAAGAAGCTTAGGGAGTAAGAGAGTTTTTTTTGTAATCAGTCAACGACCTCAGAGATATATAAAAATCTTTAATTCTTCATTTTCTCGAGACTTTGTTTTTTAAGTATAACATCTTTTATTTACTATTCAAGTTTTTTAAGCACCAGCCTTTCCACTCACTACACATCTAAACTTGGAATGTCTAGTTTTTTAAACCATAAGCCTCTCCCACTCACCACTTTAGTAGAGATATTTTTATATTTTTTAGAGGGACAAAAAAAACTTCTTAGGAGGTTGACTTGGTCAGACTACGGATTTTACACCGTCTGTCTTGGTCTAAGAAACCATGACCGCGGATTCTACTTCGTAAAAACCATGACCAAGGATTCTACACGTCAAAATCATCCGAGTGTCGGGTTGGTCACACCAGCATTATCAACTAGATTCTGGGGTACCCAATGTGGGTTTGGTAGGGTGGAGATTCAAACCATGAACCTCCCATGAAGGATTGCACTACCCTCTCCAACTCACCTACATGACCTGTGTTGAATATTTTTTTTTAATTTAAAAAATTTGAGTTAATAATATTATTTATTGATATCTTATATACATGTAAAACTATATATATAATTTTAATTTTTTTTTTTTTTAAGTAATATTGCTTTTTATATACTTAGTTAGAGTTGATTAATTATGAAGATCAGAGATGCATTGTCCTTTTCATTCGGGAATTATTTAATCTCAGGAAATAACTAATTAGTAATAGTTTGTAGAAGATAATAGGATCCGACTTATCACTTCATTCTTCCCGCCTCCATAGAAACGCCACGGTTCGTCGTCAACTCCAACAAAAAAACATCTACGACCACATCCAATTCTTATATCGCTCATTTCCAACTCTTATATCACTCACTTCTCTTCAACCTTTAATGTTGAGAGTAATCTTGATCCACAGATCTTGTATATTATATGTCATTATGTTTACTGTTTTTCTTACTTTATTTTTTCTAAAGCTACATTAGGCACTCCCGTTGCTATGTATATGTCCTATTGACCTCTTTTAGTCACCGATAGACATTAATATAAATTCTATTCTATTCTTATACACATTAGTTATAAGGATTGAACCCAATATTAGTAACTGCCAGTGGCGTCGTTATAGATAAACCACACTCACACAAATTTTTATTATATTATTTACTTTTTAAAAGTATTTATATATTTTATTTTTTTAACTGTGAAATAAGATAAAATTAATTGTAGTTGGAGTTATGTTTAAAAACATTTTTTCCATATGAATCGTTTTTCTTATTTTTTTCCTTGACTATTATAAACCTTGTTTTTATCAAGTACAGAAAAGAAAAGCTTATGATCAAACTATAACATTCACTGCAATTAATGCACAAAATATAAATGTTTACAGAGATTAATATGATATGAAGAAAATATTGCATAAAGAATGCGCGATATCTATTTGCAGAGAAACAACCCATGTGCAAAAATATTGCATAAAGAATGCGCGATATCTATTTGCAGAGAAACAACCCATGTGCAAGAGAGAAGTGTTATGCACAGGCATTGACAAAGGAAAACATCTGAACAATATATATTTGAACTGGAAAATGTGTGTGCACACGCCCACGCTTGTAATTTTGAGGATTGACAGGGCCTCCTTATCTGATATTGGTGGGTCAAACTCCCAGTTATTCTGTTTTCCATTGGCTTAATTACCAGGGCTTTATACCTGCAAGGTTCAAATATAGGTCTTTTGCATTCAAAACACAGCGGACAATATTAAGAAGTGGAAAGTAAAGGTAATTTTTGAGGTCACAGTCAACCCAGCACTGGGGATGAACTTTTCCACGTTATGTTCAATCTTAAATAATAACATCAATTGTGTGCCTCTTTGATTTTCCACCCTTTAACCAATGAAATTTGACTCTCTTGCCAAACCATCTCACAATCGTGAAAGACTTCTGATTTTCTATTAATACAATTAAAAGGATATGACGGCTGTTGCCAAATAACTGTAGTCTTTCAAATATTTGATTTCAAAGAAACCTACTTTGAGATTGCAGATTGCCAAATAACTGTAGTCTTTCAAATATTTGATTTCAAAGAAACCTACATTGAGAAAACAAACTTTACATCATTGACCTAATAAGTTCCACCATTAAGACTAGTGTGGGCTTTTGCCATGCGGTTCTCATTGATAAATAAAGAGGACTGATATCAAAAGTTCTCACGGTTAGGATTTATTGTGTAAATAAAAGGAATTCTTAAAGCAAGTAATTTAATTATTTACAGCAGAAACTACGAATTATCACAGAAGTAGAACATAAACATGTAAGACAAGATAAAACACAACATAGTATATAACGTGCTTCACCCAATGTGGATTAAATCTACCAAGAAACAACAGTCCTTTGTATTAGCACCAATACAATCTCTGAAGGGAGTAATCTTGCAACACAACCAACTGCAAATTCCTCTTCAAAACACCAACATCTCCACATAATTACTCTAACAATAATTCAACATGCAAACATCCTTGCATCAAGCTCTACATTAAGCTTATTGCTTTCTCTACATGAGATACACAATCTTATGCACTTCCCAATACAATCCTTTCTACCGGAGGTATTATATAAATAGGGAAACCCAGTTACATGCATGCTAAAACAAGCATCCTATAATTAACTCAATCCCCACTTAAGGCCTAATTCAAACTTAGAAATGTTACAATTAGAAAAAGTTTAATTTTAGCCAATCCTTAATTAACTTTTCTTTTTCCTTTTTCCGCCTCTAGTTCGAGATTGGTCATCTACACCCCGATTAAAGAACAGAGAATTGTTTTATCAAATATTTAGTCAAAATCAGACTTCACAACCTTACAATCTCCCACTTGGAGACTGATCTACAACAACTTTACCGCTGTTGCATCTACTAAATAACATATTCAAGCCAAAAAAGGAATGTCAACTCCTCTAGATTGTTATAACCATACTTTGAACCATCACATGTGTCATCCACACACTTTTCCTATGATCAACAAGCAACACACAATCTTACTTACCACAAATCTATGATATTTCAACATCTCCACGATCGCCCATGCATCATGATGATACAACCATCACCATCGTGACAAGATCCACATACCATGTCTGCCCCCATAGCATGCTCACACATAATGCAACTTGCCACAACCGCATCATGTGATCTATCTCGCAATCATGCATCAATATCAGTGCCATGTCCAGTATGTCCATCCCCCTAGACATGCCTCTTACTCACAGCTCCCATTGCTTGGCCAATCTTCGATCTTCTACAGTCAAGATTAATACAATCTTTTGAAGAAAGTATCAAAGCCTCTTGTAACACGTCATCTGGTATGTTTACTTCTGATCCTCCTCCTCCACCTCCAAAGCCTCGACCTCGGATGCCCCCATCAACACTACCTTAGGCCTCCTTGGGTATCACGTGCTTTACTTCCACCATCTTGTCATGCAATTCATGAAAGCTCTTCTGCAAAACTGCATCCACTGCGGCCTCGGAATCGAAGGTGATGAAGCCAAACCCTCGCGGCCTCTGCGTGCCGCTGTCGTACATGACCACGACGTCCATGATATTCTCGAACTGCTTGAAGTACCACCTTAACTCCTCCTTGGTCACTATCACTGGTAATTCCTCGAAAAAAATCTTCTTCGATCGTTGAAACCTTGGCACCCCTGGGTTTACGCCTCGTGTGCCCCAAAAATCCTAGCTCTACTATTGCGCAAGCTGATTGCTCTTCGACACCGCCTTCTTTGTCTCCATCATTCTACTGCTATGACGTGCTTGTCATGGATGACATGGTCGATGATGGTAGGGTCAACGAAGACGACAAATCCAAAGTCGCAAGTGCTTTCGGTGCTTCAATCATGCATAATGATGACGTATGTGACTTCACCATAGCATCTGAAGTACTCCCTTAGGGTTTCCTCAGTCGTGTCCTACGATATACCATCCACAAACATTTTTCCCTGGTTCGAGTCCATGTCAGGTTTTGAACCCGATCCCTCCCCTGTGCACAGTGCCCGAACATTCTCCATCGTCTTCGGCATCACATCATCGAAAAACTCCATCACAATCTGACTTATCAGATTTTCGTCAACCTGCATCTCAAATAAAACCTTGGGATTTGCCATCTAGGGTTTAAGTCCTTCACGAAAGAGCTCCGCAGTCACTTTTTGCCAAACAGAACAAACACCCTGAACTTACCTTCTTCTGCCATAGCTCCCACTCATGTCAAGATCCTATTTAATCTTGAATCCCAACCTCACTCTGATACCAATTGTTAGGATTCACTGTATAAACAAAAGGAATTCTTAAAACAAGCAACTTAATCATTAACAACAAAAACTATTAACCATCACAGAAGAAGAACATAAACATGCAAGACAAGATAAAACACAACATATAACATGGTTCACCCAATGTGGGTTACATCCACCAAAAAACACCAGTCCTTTGTATTAGCACCAATACAATCTCTGAAGGAAGTAATCCTGCAGCACAACCAGCTGCAAATTCCTCTTCAAAACACCAGCAACTCCACACAATTACTCTAACAGTAATTCAACATGCAAACAACCTTTCATCAAGCTCTACATTAAGCTCACTGCTCTCTCTATAGGAGACACACAATCTTATGCACTTACCATAAACAAGATACAATCCTCTCTATCGGAGTTATTATATAAATAGGGAACCCAGTTATATGCATGCTAAAACAAGTCTCCTATAATTAACCCAATCGCCACTTAAGGCCTAATACAACCTTAGAAAGTTTACAATTAGAAAAAACTCAATTTTAGCCAATCATAAAATTAACTTTTCTTTTTTATTTTTTCGCCTCTAGTTCGGGATTGGTCATCTACATTCCGGTTAAGGAACTTCAGGATTGGTCATCTACATTCCGATTAAGGAACAAAGAACTATTTTATCAATATTTAGCCGAAATCAAACTCCACAACCCAACACTCACGAAGGGAAAAAAACCTCAAGTGAAAACCTATAAGGGATAATTTCCATAGGAGAAACATGCAATAGTTGCAAACTGTGTTGCCCAACAATATTTCTACCCATATTAAAATCTTCCAAGTTATGTTGGTTTGTTTTGCATTAACTGAAATTGAGTTTGCCTTAACAAGTTTCTTTTACCTGTTCTTCTTATTTATTATAAGATACCTTAGTTTTCACAAAGTAAAGCAATTGATGATAATTTGTTGGAGCTGGAACACTTGGCCAAGTAGGCATAACCACCTTGAATGTAACTAGTATATATGCTCAGGTCTTATGATAATGCTATAGAGGTTGTTCCATCACTTATTTTTGAAGCCAATATGCAGTTTGCCAAGCAATTATTTGGTCAAATGGGCTTGTCATACCATTACGGTATTTAAACCTTAACACATACCACTACAATATTCCTTATGGGTCCTTTAAAATTTTAGGTAAATCATGGGTTTTTGAAAGGGTTCAGGTCCATTATGCAGTGCTTTGAACTTGGGTCTTTGGATGAGAACCCAAAGACATCACTACGTTATTCCAACAGGGATAATTTTTTAGGGCAAACACGGGTTTTTGAAAGAGGTTTGGTCCCCTTTACCATGGTTTAAACTTGAGTTTTTGAAAGGGACCTCGTCCATTATATCGGGGTTTGAACTTGGGTCTCTTAAATGAAAACCCAAAGACATACCATACGGTATCCCTCATGGGACAAAATTTTAAGGTGAAACATGGATTTTTAAAAGGGGTATGTTAAGTACTCAAGATAAGTATTTAATAATATAATATTGTATAAATATTTTTTCTATTGATTACATGATATTGAAACAAGTCTCACCCATATTACATTATCACCACATAGTGGTACTACAACAAAGCTTGGATATTATTCATGTATAGCTCGACAGGATTTGAACCTTGGTCTGCTCCTTAAACGTTGAGGAATCTAATCGGTTGAGCTAATGCCACTTGATTATTGTATAAATGTTATAATATTATATTAGATGCAATTATCATACATGTATGGATAAGTGGGAATGGTATGTAGTTGAGCATTATAATTATGGGCAAAGATGTAATTATCCCACATGTATAGATAAGTGGGAGTGGTAGGTAGTTGGACATTATATAAATATGGGCAAAGACTCATAGAGAAGATATGAAGAGAAGAATATTGTATCTATCTCAAGTTGAGATATTGTAAGAAGTGACTTCCTTTCAATAAGGAGCATTGTACGGTGTTTTCCTACTTGAAAACATTTGAATAATTTACAAGGTGTAGCCTTATTTGGAAACATTTGAATAATTTACATAATTTGTCTTGTAATGATTTATGTAGATTAATCATTGTCATTATTTATTTAACATATTTGCAATTTTTTAATGATTTACCTGGATGATTTATGTAAATTACTCCTTGTGATTATTTATTTAATATTTTTGCAATTTGTTAATGATTTATGTGGATGAACAAAGGAGGATCATAACAAGTGGTGGTATCACACCATTGATTTTGGCAAAGTGGGTTGTGTTTTGTTGCAAAAGCTTTAGTACCAAAGGATATTCTAGGGCCAACTTCAACTATAGAAGTTTCAAAGCCACCTGCATTAGACTAATAACCTCTTACATGATCGGGTGTAAGTTTCAAGTTTCGACCACTAAAGTAGGGGAAGTACTTGGGCTAATAATTCCATCAAAACTTATTTTAAAGAGTACCCCAAGAACACCAGAGTAATTGATTTGAGTGTGTCACTAGCGAATAAAAATAACTGGTTTGAGTTTGTCGCCAATGAAAAGGGTCAATGGCCCCACACCATGTTAGTAGTATTTTTACCCTGTGAGAGTATACAAAGAGTTATATCAACAATTATTTCTTAAGGAAATATTGTTGGTAATCAAAGAGTGGTACTCGTTTAGACAACCTTTGTGGTCGGTGAGATTTACCTTAAGCCACGAAAAAGCCAAAGTTTAGGGCCTAGTTTGTTGCAAAAATTTTCACATAAGTGTCATACAACCATCAACAACAACTTTAGCAATGGTTTCTACATACTTTTATAATCTTCAACAGTTCCATAGCTTCAGCAGAGCAAACGGTTAGAAGTTTGTAGTTGATAATAGTTTGTCAAACAAAAAAATAATAGTTTGCAGTTGGTAGCAAATGCAAAAGTAACAGCCTGTAGAGCAAGCCAATTTTAGAGGAAAAAAATATTTTTTAGAGCAAACCATTATCTGTGTTGGTCTGAATGCAGAAAGTACCTAGTCTATAGAGCAAGCCATTATCAATAAAAAAATACAGTTTGCAGAGCAAGTTGTTATGAGTATTAAAAAGAAAAAGGCTGCAGAGTAACAACTTGTAGTTTGGTACAACTACAAGCTTACTATAGTGATAAGGGCTTGTGTAAACTTATTGAAAAAACAACTTGTAGTTTGATAGCAGTCTGTAGAGTAGCAATCGTAGTTTGGTAGCAATTTTGAAAAAACTAGTCTTTGGTAGCAGATCATTTTTAAAAAATTTATGTTTTGATAATAGTTAAAAAAATTAACAGTTTGAAAGCAGTCCAAAAGTAACAGTTTGTATAAAATATAGAAAGATAAATCCACAGTTTGATAATAGTCCAAAAAAACTGCAATTTGAAGGCAAATCACAATTTAGTCCAGAAAAAAAAACTGTTGGATAGGAAATCACAATTTATTCTCCAGCTTATGTAACTGGGAACAGACAATGTTGAACCTTTTAAGTCAACGCCAACTCACTGAAATTGGATATTTAACCTGTCATTTGTCCCACTGCAGTTGCCCAACCAAACCCACAAAATGAAGTGGGTGTGCATTTCTTAGTCAAACATCTTGAATTGCACGCAAAGAAATGTGATGTAGCTTGTTACTTGTGGGGAGACAGGTCATTGTAAGTTGGGGCAAACTGAGTTTTTGATGTACATGTACATCCTACGTACTAGTAAAATACGAGGTATTTGAATAGGTGGGATGCATACTTTGGCCTACAACCACCGCAGAAATTAACCACAGTAACCCAGTATCAAGCTGAGCACCCTGAAAAGCACAACTTACCAGAAATTAACCGCAGTAAAACATGAGGTATTTGAATAGGTGGGATGCATAATTTTTATTGATGGTTATGGAGAATTAATGGTTCCTATATGATGGTGTGTATGTGTATGTGTTAAAAAAAAATTAAATGTTTATTTATTATTATTTTTTTTATTAAAAATATTTATAAAAGTTTAAAAATAGATTTAAAAGTTTTTAAGGCTAAAAGTTATATCAAACAATCTTGAGAGAAGATATTGTTTATCAAATATATGATTATCCTTACATACTTTACCCACTTCAAATGATCCATTATATATAAACCTAACTCCTTTAAAAGTAATAAAAAGTAACACAAAGTATTTGTCTTAAAAGAAAGGAACAATAATGATCTCAAGTATTATTCATGTGGGTCAACGTAGTGGTTAGGGCTTTGAGTTCTCTTTCAAGAGACCTAGATTCAAACCATAATGGGTTGCGTGTGCATGGCTATTTAAGTGAAAAAAAAAAAATCTCAAACTCAATTAACAAGCCTTTTAAATATTTTGTGGAGATGAGGTGATATTTTTTTAAATGGTATGTTTCATGGAGCCTTTGCTTTCCTCAAAATTGTATTTATTATTATTAGTGAATCACCTTCCATCCATATTCTATTCCATTTCACTTGTCTAATTATTTTTAACTCTTACAAAGTTGTCCAAGTTTTAGCTTTATTATTTCTCTTCAATCCACTATTAAAAGCGTAATGAGACAAAAACTCTTCCCTATTATTTCTAATTATTCCTCCTCTTGCTAGTCCCGAATTTCCTTTAGATGCTCCATCAAAATTTTATTTGACCAACTCCACTTTGTAGCACAAGGGGGAGTATTCCTAGAAGGGGAGGTGAAATGGGAGGTTTTGGGATGAATTCCAAGGTTTTGTAACTATTTTGGTCCAAATCGTACAATTGTATGGTTTACAATTGTATGATTTACAAAACTCACAAAAAGGGACTATACGGTTCCAAATCATACAATTGTATGGTTATAACCGTACAAAACCCTAAACTATATGATTTACCACTTGTGCAATATGCCAAAAGTTAGTTTACAGGTGAAACTTGGTAGTTTTGCAATCGTTCATTTTGAAACTCTTATTTTCCACCTTGGACAAGTTCAACTATGCAATTGTGAACACAAAACAAGGTAATTGATCAACTATAAAATTTAGGGGGGCTAACTATACGGTTTACAACAAACCCTTGATTCAATTCCTCGATCTCAAATCTACAAAGTTATATGCAAGAATTTATCACAATGAATATTGGTTAACCCTAATGGTAAAATTGCCACTATAGTAGTCCAACATGCACATCTAGAATCACCATCCTTAGTATGTACCAAACCTTACACATCCTTGTTTATTTATAGAAATTGTGCAATGGTATGCAAACATATCAATTACCATTTCCAAAGAAAGTTATTGGTCAATTGTCACATCCATAATCATCATAAATGGTTGAGAATGAATTATCACTTTAGTTTCACTATAGAATCGCTATCATTTCGGCCATACTTGCACAGAATGTATCATTCATGTCAATGGCAATAATAATCAACAATATATACAATTCTCCATTATGCATGGGCAACTATCAACAACAATCAACAATAATCAATAACCTTCAATGAATCATCTCGTAAGCATGAACAACCATGATCTTCCACAATGAAAAACCATAAAAAATTGAATGGGGGGCTTTATAATGCTTGCCCAGGTCATTTCGAAGCGGTTCCTGGGACAACGCATTATTCACAACCACCTTCCCACAATATCTTAAACAATAAATGCACTAAGGCTTTACTAAGTCTTAATTTGATTTTTAGCAAATTACCTTTTCTTGTGCATTTCATTTTATTTCATTTAAATTCTAATTGTACATTATGACCAATTGTACATTTACAACCGTACATTTAGATAAAATTGAGCATTTGACAAAATTGTGCAAATCCAAGTGTTATCATTTCTTCTTCTGGGAGGTGGATTTGATGCCTACATCTGCCCTCCCCTTTAAATCAAGTGACACCCTCATTGACTCATTTGTCTTGGCCTTGGCTGACTAGTCTTGTTGAAGATCCTAAAATTTTATGTAGAGAATAGCACGATTGTTCAGTAACTTGGTTGCATAGTTACTGGGTTCTATAGTCTTGAAGTCATACTTCTTGGATATCTCCTTGGTAGTAGCCAAAAGTTGTAGTAACTCCTCCTACTTGGATGCACCCTTGCGTAGCTTTTCTTTCAACTCTATCTCAATCTGAACTGCTATGGCAAGCTCCTCATCCTTCTCTGCAATGACACAATCTTGTTGCAATTCAGCCTTATGGGCTAGCTAAATCTCTTCCTTAACCTGAAGCATTACCTTATGATCCATAATTATTTTATTATAGCATTTAGCACCCTTCGCCATTTCCTCAATCTTGTGGTCCTTTAGTTATAGTTGTTATTTGGATGTCTTCAACTGTTCCTCATTCTTTTCCAACTGCTCTTTCTGGACTACCAGATATTCTTCCTACTACTTGAGCTAGTGGCTATTTAAACTCAACTACTACTCATGTTGTCTTCTCTGTGCAACATATCATTATAATAGCTCATATTCCTCTAATCGCTTCTTTTGCTCTGTGGCTTGTTGGATCATAAGTTGTTTCTCTTCCTCCTATGTTTGTAGCTTCTCTTAATGGACTTGCTTCATGGCATTCATTTTATCTTCCACCATTTTAAGCTTCTCCTTGACCTTGTTCCTGTGGTGTTCTAATTCATCCTTAATTGTAGCCATCTCTTTTCAAGTCGCTTCTACTTCTTCCTGTTGTGCTTCTTTGGCCTAATAGATTTTTTCAAGACCCACACTTAGCCACTCAATCTAGTGTCTTAGGAAATTAAATTTCTAAAATATGAAAGTTAGTTCTGGGGATATCCTTCGATATTTTGTATTTGGTGTGTTTAGTGGACATATTTGACTCTTGTTTAGATCCAAGTACACCCGTGGGTATGCTCTGTAGTTTGTCTTAATTACTTTTGGTAAATCATCAATTCCTAACATGATTGTTACCTCCCCTATAGGTAACTGTCATGGGTGTTGTGCATGAATCTAGCTTATCCTTCTTATGTGGTCCACACTTCACACCTACTCCATGACCTTATCCATTTCAGTGAAGGTTTTCTCCCTCCACTACTTTAGCTATCTAATATAGCTCATTCAAAAATACAATTGGGTACTAGCAAACATATCACAGATCTACTTCAGGAAATGGTCCACCTGTTCATCTATGTTGTCTCCCTCTCCATATGAGACATCGAACTATGGGACTTCTAAAAAAAATCTTGTTTGAAGTATTCAATCCATTTCTTGTGATGAGGTCATTTCCTCCTCTTCCTCTTGCGGGCATGAACTTCCACCAACCTCTTTATGACCTATAGTTAGCATAATTTTGGCTACAATTTTACCTTTTTGTGATCTGATCTCCTCAACATTAATAATTTTTTAAGTCAATTATTATCCTTCTATAGGTATATGAACTTTCTCTCATGGCTTTGACAACTCTTCCTATTGTAGTTTAGATAACCCTTCCTCCTACAAGTTCAACTGCTCTTCTACCACCACTATGGATACAGGAATTGGATTAGATCGTTCTTGTGTTTGTAGCGTGTTATCCTCTCCCAAATGACTATTGTCACCTCTCATCACAATCCTTATTTGAGGCTTCTTCTTCTTCTTCTTCTTTATCTCCTCTAGTGGGACTACCAACACTTCTTTTGCTTTTGTCCTTGGTGGTGATACTACTCTATCTAGTCAATGCTTAGATGTCTCCAATAGTTCAAACTTGTCGATCTCGAGCAATGTAGGAGATCCCACCACCACTCCTAACTAGTATACCCCTATTGGCACACTGATATCTATCAAGTCCAAGTCCTCTAGCCCTAAGTGAATATCAGTTGGATCAGTGAGCATTAACTGCAACTACTTACTCTACACAAGATATTTTTTACACGTCTGCCTCTCCTGTTGCCTACATGTTTGAATCTATGCTAGACTGGTTGTTGGTTTTACTATATCATCCTCCATGTGAGATAGTGGTTTCTCCTACAACTATTGGGTAAATGCTTGCTATTCTAACTTAGAATCTAGGTGTAACTGCCATTGTATCTTCCTCTGAGGATGGACTTATTTTGATGAAGTCCCATTTTCATCAATCAAAGGAGGTTCTAGTTTCTTGGTATTATTTTTTTATCTTAGCTTCTTCAGGATAACTTTCTAAAGCGACACAATCTTCACCCATCATAGTATTGTACGTTAATCCCTTGGTAGATCACGAGGTTTTGTTAGCCCATGGAATGTAATGCCAACCTAAGATATCACATCCAACATTACAACGATTACATGGAATATGATCAAGAAGTTCGTCATGGTCCTCTGCAATAATCATTGTATATGTTGAGCCAAATATGTTCCCCAGTCATACTACACCCCTTGTGTGACACATTCTATATTTTGTGCTATCTAAATTGGCATCTTGGAAGACTGTGCTTCACCTAATATTTGAGACATCCACATTCATGGTACAAATAAGATCCTTCATTTTTAGCATGCTTTGTTTGATTTCCTGACCTATCGAACTAAAATCCTTAATAGCTGATGGGGATTAAAGCTTTGTTAGCATGGTGATTAACTGATGAGTCTCTATGACATCTACCACTTTTATCTTAATTGGGAGCCCTTCTTTTAACAACCCAATTTTTTACCAAAAAATTGCAACCGAGAATTCCACCTTGAGATGATGGTTCCTGATCCATACAAAGGTGCAATTCTTTCTTGAGTGGTACGATTGCACCATCTACAACAAGTATTCATAAAATAATACTTTATCTTGTAGTGGTATCTATGCTAATATACTACTCTGACTTAAGTCAAGTCTATCTTCATCGGGTGAGTATCCTCATGGTCATTCCACCATTTTCAGTATAATTCACCTGCTAGTTGTGTGAAGGTGATATTTTTCAATTCCACTAGCCCTCCTTCATCCTCATTGAGTAGGTCCACTTGGTTATCTAGGGTAGCCTCTTGATGCACCTCACTACGAAGCTCCCTTCGATGTGCCCTGGGTGGTTCCATCTACGACTCTAGATGAAAATGTTATTGTGCTCTTCCTTTATCGCCATGTCAATTCCTATGTCCTCTCCATGGCATATAACCTCTTCCCATTTAAGGATGGTAGTCGTATCCTCCTCATAGTTGAAACCCTTGTCCTTGATTTTATGTAGGGTAATTTTCATTGTTGTGCCTGGGTCATGAATCCCTCTAATATAGCGATCTTGATGATTTTTCCCTCATTTTTACCACAATCTATCATGAATGAGCCCATAATTCCCACTTGGTGCTCATTCTTCATAATTCTTCATCTTGGAACCACTCTTCACCAATCTTATTTAATTCAGCAAATGCAAGACAATTCCATCCAAATCGTACAACTTGCCCTAATTCCATACAACTGCACCAAAAAACATATATTTTCTTTCATAAGTCATACAACTACTCCTCACAATCGTATAGGTGCTTTTTGAAATTGTACAACTACCTTCAAATCATACAGGTGTTCTTAAAATCATACTACACTCTAATTTCGTACAATTCACCCAAATCGTATAATTGGTGCCCAAATCATACAATTTCACCTTGAAATCATACATTAGGTCCCAAATCATACAATTGCACCTCTCTTCCATACAATTATACCTAGAATTGTACAATTATACTTTAAATCATACATTTGCACTAAAATTACACAATTCGGGCTCCAATTCGTACAATTTTGCCCTGAAATCATACAGTTATCCTCAAATCATGTAATATCCTTCCAAAATTGTACAATTTACTATTTAAGACTGTACTTGCCATAAAATCCATGTTTTTGTCTAATTTGTATGATTTATTTTGCACCCTTTTATCGTTGTTGTGCAATTCCTATTTTCAATGCAAAATATCGTTCACTTGCGCAATTTGTCTTATGTTTGTGCAAATATTCAAAGGTATGATTTATTGTGGCAATATGTATAGTGTTCTTGTATGACCTTATTTTTATAAATTTCCCATGCAATGGCTAGAATATTTTCTCTTTTACCAGCAACTTGCTTCATGCGAATTAGGGTTCCAAATGTGACTCCGTCTTAGCTTTTTTGAAAAAACAAAAGCTCCAACCTAAGAAAAATCTCACCACTTTGTATAAAATTACATCAAGCCCTATATTTGTAGAAAATATCCACCTTTGAGGGTTTTTTCCAAGTAATTCCCACAATCTTCACTTTTTTTTGAAGAAACACCCTGCTTTTCTAGGATAAAACCCTAGCATTTTTCATTGACACCCACTACAACTTGATTTTTCAAAACCAAGGAAGTCCCTTGGTGCAAATTTTTAATTGGGTTAAAAAATTTAGGGTACTTGTGTTATTTTCATGCCCATATGGTGGAAATCCATTTTTTGCATGTTCCTTGCTCTTGAAATCACCTATTTTTACCTACAATTCATACAATCTGGTGAAAAATATGCATGGCACCTTCTTTTTATAATCAAAACATCTTGGTGCATGAAAATATACCACCTCAGCCTCTTTGCATATGTTTTTGGCTTTTTGTATGAGTGACTACCAACTCATCTCTTTTTGCATGCAATTTTTATCCATTTTCTTGCTTTTTTGAATAATTTATAATAATTTTTTACTTATATTTTTCTTTTCTTGTATTTTCTTTTTATTTTTCTCAAAAGAGGTTATTTTTAGTTTTTAACCACTCCTAAAAAATGTACTGGTATCACTTGTCATGCTCCTTTCACTTTCACCTATTCCAAAGGTCCGCTGCAACTGTCATCACCTCAATTTGTAACGCACACCACCTTGTGGCCTTAAACATGATCAAGATGAACAACATCATAAACATGATGGGCAATGCCCATAACCACCTGTATCGAGGGTCAAGGGGGTAGGGTCCCCCTTTTAGGATCAAGGGACAACGTCCCTTGTAGGGTCGAGGGACAATGCCCTTCGCACATACTATTAGCTCACTATCAAAGCCAAAATTTTCTTCTCGATGGCACTTTGGTGGCCTCTACTTAACCCACTTAAATAGCTCACTGTCGACTCCATTTTGCTTCTATCAAGCTCTAGGAAAATAAATCTTGGCCTCAAACTACCTTGTCTTAACCACTGCTAGACATTCTTCTGTTATGACTTGTTCGTGCGTAGTTTTAGTTGGTGTCTAATAAAAGAGTGGCTACAATAAAATTAATCTTTTTAAGTTAACAATAGCACTCCCTAAGTTTGTACAATAATATATTTCTAAACTTATGCATGGTATTCAAGTCAAATAGTCAACGCGCACTTTATTCCATCAAATATAAGCGCTTATTGGTCTATCATTGGAATACAGACGCCTTTTCATCCTGTCCAAGGGATAAAGGTGTCGCATATATGACATTTTTTTTCTTTGAGAGTTGTCACTTTTTCAGTCATCAAAATATAGGCACTCGCTATTTCGTCGAAATATAGACACCTTTCGAACTATTGTTGGAAGACAAGCGCTTGTTCTATCATTGGAAGATAGGCACTTTCCATTTCGCGGTAAGACAGGCACCTTATGGTCTGTGTTCGAGATACAGGCATCATACCTTAGCAAAATTAGATGCCTTTTTCCAACACTGATATCTATGTCAAGCCACACATCATTATTTAAGTACATAACACGTGTTATCCAATGTTAGGTCCCTGTGGGACCTTGACTAAAAGGTGTGAAAAAGCAACAAAGTACTGCATTTACACACATTTTCCATTAAAAACACCAATCAAGTATAATATATCAATTTCTATTAAATGCATGCAATAATTTCACTAAAACACATATCTAATGTTAATAATTTCATACAATACCCCGTTAAAACATGCACAAAAATGAGCAATTTGGGGCTCATCAAACCCTTGCTACAATTCCTCAATCCTAGATATGCAAAGTTATATGCAAGAATTCATCACAACAAAGATTGATTAACCCTAATGGTGAAATTACCACTATAGTAGTCCAACATGCACATCCAGAATCACCATTCTTAGTCTGTACCAAACATTACACCTCCTTGTTCATTTCTAGAAACTGTACAATGGTATGCAAATGTATCAATTACCATTTCCAAAGAAAGTTATTGGTCAATATTCACATCCACAATCATCATACATGGTTGGGAATCAATTATAACTTTAGTTCCAATTTAGAATCACCCAATTATAATATCATTTTGGTCATACTTGCATAGAATGTATCATTCATGTCAATGGCAACAATAATAAACAATATGTACAATCCTCGATAAACAATTCTCCATTATGCATAGGTAACTATAAACAACAATCGATTGTAATCATTAACCTTTAATGAATCAGTTGTAAGCATGAACACCCATGATCTTCCATAATGAACAACCATAAAAAATTTAATGAGGGCTTTGTAATGCTTGCCCATGTTGTTTCGAAGCGGTTCTTGAGACAACACATTATTCACAACTACCTTCCCATAATATCTTAAAAAATTAATGCACTAAGGTTTTACTAAGTCCTAATTTTATTTTTATCAAATTACCTTTCTTGTGCATTTCATTTTATTTCATTTAAATTCTAATTGTACGTTTATGACCAATTATACAATTACACAATTGTACATTTACAACCCTACATTGTACAATTAGATAAAATTGAACATTTGATAAAATTGTGCAAATCCAAGTGTTATCATTTCTTCTTCTTATGGGAGGTGGATTTGCTTCTTATACACTTTTAGTGGTTTCCACTTTATATTATTTACCTTTGTTGTTTATCTTGTAACCAACATAATAATTCCATTTGATGACTTAACTTCATCTATCAAGGCTCTCTGCTTCAATATTAGAGGTTGAATGAGTTGATAGGGTTGGTTTAAACTCCTCTATGGCTAAACAAATCTTCCTCTTTATTACCTCTAAATTGCTTTTCTTTCCTTTAAATATTTTTCTATTCCTTTTCATCCAT
This sequence comes from Wollemia nobilis, assembly GCA_028583015.1. NCBI lineage: Eukaryota > Viridiplantae > Streptophyta > Pinopsida > Araucariales > Araucariaceae > Wollemia > Wollemia nobilis. The sequence goes on along the minus strand of JAQPPZ010001560.1, from coordinate 1,578,272 downwards.
ATAGTCCAAAGTATTGTATCTTTTAATATATCCTAAATTATTTATAAAGCCTCGCATTTAAAAGTGCTTTGTCATTAATTTAACCATCCTTTAGTTCTTTCATTCATCACCATGTATTTACCAAACATATTAAGAATTAATTACCATAGTTTCTAGACTATTGAGTAGTGTCCCAAGAGATGGTCTATACTCCCCTCTTGTTTTTACATAGAACACATTGTGAGAGGCCATGAAAACCCCTTTTTCATAAGGTTATCTTAAAATAAAGTTCTTTTGTGACCTACTAGCCAAACAAGTATTTTGACTTTTGGAATGCTCAAACTATCACAAATATCTCTTGATATTCTTGTAGTATTCTTATTTTTTTGGTGCTTTATATTATATGAAATTCTTGTTGTGTATTTTCTTGATCTATTCAACTCCTAAATCAGCTTATCCTCGAATCCCCTCTAATTAATTTGTTGGACATTTTGAGTCCCTTAGCAAAAAGTTGTCATTGATGTCAAAAGGATCTATGTAAGTAAGCACTATGTTTGTATTCCAAAATGAGCTTCAAGGGAAGCTTAGCAAAAGGTTTTTATTTAAAACCATGGATGGCAGATTTGAAATGGGTTTTTCTTAAAACCCAGGTTGGCTTTTTGTTTCATCGAAAAAGGAGTCCCGGTGACAAAGTTATTCAACTTTGAAGTTTAAGTTTTAAATTTTAATATTTTAAAATTTAAATTTAAATTTCCAAAGTGGAAATTCCCATCGACGTCATCAAATTCGATTAAGGGCTGACGTATGAAAATTCAAGGCAATATGTATAAATACCATTGCCAAAAATTCATTTGGCAATAATTCGAATGTGTGTGAGTTTCGTTCGAACAAAGAGAAAAGATATTTTAGCGCAATCGAAACCTGCGAAGAAAGGGAGAAATAGAAGGAAGGGAGGACCCTTCCCATACACCGTAGGTGCTTGTGGCCTAGCGGCAAGAAGGAGGTAGTCAAGTTGTTGAGCTCCAGGAGATCCAAAGTTTGAATCCCGTCGGTGCTGGTTTTTGCGAAGTGGAAAGGAAGTACACCTTTTGGCGCACGTGTCTTCTAGGGCACGTTTGGAGGAAGGAAAGCATAGTGGCTGCGCTCACCATTTCATGTGAGTGGTTGGCTCACGTGGTTAGTGGCACCATGGTTAGAGTGGTGCTTGGACAGTGACAGGGGATCGAATCCCGTTGAGAAGAAAAAGGCAAGTTAAATTTTTATTTTAATATTTGTAAGAAAAGCTTTGAGGAGAAATAAGGCTTATGAGTTGTTTTAGAAAATTCTGAAATTACTATTCCTTTTAATTTTGGAAGGGTAGCATATTATATATCGTTGGAAAGCATTTTTCAAGAGCTATTTAATTAACTTGCTTAGAAGGAGAAATAAGGGTTGTGTAAGAAGATATTTCAGGTTTTGTCAAGGAGTTTCCAAAAGTAAGTTTGATCCATTCTATTGAGGGTTTATTTCTTGCATAAAAGAACTTTGGTGGATGTTAAAATAAAGTAGGAGTAATAAGGTGTTACTTGGATATTTTTGTTGTGTTATTACTCTAACCCTTGTTGAGAGTTGAAAAAGAAAGTGTGTTGAGTGAGACAGATTTTGTGGACAACAAATAAGGCATCAAAAAGGTATGAGCAATATTCTCCATTGATTTTATTTGGGTGGTTGATTTCTGAAATATCATTGGAGTGAAAAGGATTGATTGTGGTTTCCTTTTCGAAAGTGGTTGAGTTAATGCTTCAAGGTTTTCTGGCTTGAGTGTTGTGATTAAACCTTGTTTTATAAGCATTGTTGTTGAAGCCATTGGTTGTGCAAAGAACTTGAACTTGAGTTAGAAAAGAACATGAGTATCATTGTTATGTGAGATTTGTTGTTGAGCATTGTTGGGAACATTTTGAGTTGATTGATACATGCTTGGACTAGGGTTTGTAAGAAAGAGTTGTTCCTTGTGGTGAATGGTTGAGTTGAGTTGATTGAGCCTAGTCAAGTGGATGCAAGTGGTTGTTCAAGTTCCATGAAACAAACTATTCTTTATTCTGATTTGAGTTGAGATTGAGATTTGAGAATAGAATATATTGAGTCTCTAACAATTCTCTTTATGCTTCTATGAGATTGATTTGATTTGAGATTGGGATTTGAGTATAGAACATATTGAGTCTCTAACAATTCTCTTTATGCTTCTATGAGATTGATTTGATTTGAGATTGGGTTTGTATTTTTTAGATATTTTATGATATTGAGTTATAATATTGGTTGAGCATTGAGTATAGAACATATTGAGTCTCTAACAATTCTCTTTATGATTCTATGAGATTGGACAAGTTTATGTGTGGACTTGTTAAGCAGATTTGAGGTAAGTCTTTGAGAAGGCTTGTGGACTAATTTTGTGTAAGCTTTTGTGAAAGCTTGCTATGTAGATTTGAGCAAGTCCTAGAGAGGACTTATTGAGCATATTTGGACAAGTTCTGAGTGAGCTTGTTGAGTAGATTTGAGCAGGTTAGTGAGACCTATTGAGCAGATTTGAGTAGGTTCTGAGTGAACCTATTGAGTAGATTTGAGCAGGTTATGAGTGAGCCTATTGAGAATATTTGAGCAGGTTCTGAGTGAGCCTATTGAGCAGATTTGAAGAGGTTCTGAGTGAACCTATTGATAGAGCTTTGGAGGTGATAGAGTATAGAGGATAGAGTCTCAGTGGATAGAGATCCAACAGCCAGGATAATTGAAGATAGATCTGAGTGAGGAGTCTTCAAGTGGAGAGAGATCCACAAGTCAGTGCAACAGAGAGACAAAGTCTTCTAGAAGATCACTAGCCAGAGCAGAAGGGGAAAGAGTTCTCCTATGGAAGAGATCCATGAACTTGAGATTAGGGGATCAACATCTCCTTTGGATAGAGGTCCATAAATATTGTAATTGGGAAGGATTCCCAAGAGATTGATTGAGAAAGTTTTAGTAAAATATTTTCTCCGTGGAGTAGCCCGTATTGGGTGAACCACGTAAATTGTGGTGTCTCTATTGTGTGTGATGATTGGTGCATTGCTTTGGTTATTGCTATTGATATTGCCATTGATTATATTGATTAATACTATTTGGGAAAGAAAAGTAAAAAGTGGTCTTATACTTTTCACCCCCCTCTCAGTATAAGCTTGTGTTCTTCAATTGGTATCGAGTCGGTTCCTTCGAAAGAAGTTTAACAACTTGAAGGAAGATCCTACAAGAACACAAATGGCAAAGAAAGGCAAGAGTAGAAGCATGAGACACAAGAAGAAAAGAACACCTATGGTCATGAAAGAAAAGGAAGATGAGTTTAATATTGTTGTGTTGGGAGGACAAATGGAAATAGATTCAAGAGATGAATCAAGTAATGGAGAAATATCCAGACTGATAAAGTTTTGTACCAGATGTGGGAACACAGGTCACCATGCAGCTTATTGTCCACAAGAATGTTTTGTTTGTGGTCAACTCGGTCATGATGCAAGTTATTGCAATGGGTTTGATAGCAGTGAAGATGAAGATGATTCTCTCAGATTTGAAGTTCTAAAGAATGAGTCAAAAAAGGTAACAGGAATAGTCGAAGCAGGTATCAAGAAGAAACTCCACTTTGGACAATAGAAGAAATTGAAGAAGAGGAAGATTCAGAAAAAGAAAAGGAGGAAGCCACTCTTAAGGAACTTGGTGAATTGAAAAAGGAGAATTTAGAATTGAAGGCTCAAATACAAGAAGATGAGAAATGTAAGACAAAGCTTCTACAGGATATCTCTGACTTGAGAGATAAGGTTGAAAAAGCAAGAAGAGTTGAAGAAGGTATGATTGAACAGTCAAAGGTAAAAGAGATAGAATGTGAAAGGCTTATGATTACTCTTGAAGAATTAAAAAGGGAGAACTCAGGATTAAGGGTTCAAGCTCAAGAATATGAGAAAGCAAAGGAAAAGTTTCTACAAGAACTCACCCACTTCAAAATCAAGGTTGAAGAAGCAAGAAAAATTGAAGAAGGTATGACCAAAAAATTAAAGACAAAAGATCTAGAGTGTGAAAAATTAGAGCATGAGATAGTTTCACTAAGGATGGAAGTAAAAGGCTCTAAGGACAAGTTGCACAAGTTTGAGGAGAATCCAAAGACTTTGGATAGAATTATCAATGCACAAAAGTCATCAGTCATCAAAATAGGACTTAGTTCTAAAGAAGGACAAAGGAAACAGGAGGCAAAAAAAGGAGAATCAAGCTCAAACACTAGAAAAGAAGAAGTGTCAAAAGAAGTAAGTAAAAGAGAGAGTGAGACTAAGTTGGACAATAGAAAGTTCAACAAGGAAAGGAACAATGCACAAGTAAGGAACATATGGAACAGGAAACAGGTAGAAGATACTAAGAGACCAATGGGGTCTAGGCAAGGTTTCTTCAATGGAAAATGCTTCTCTTGTCACAGGTTTGGACACATGGCTTCACAGTGCAGAACACAGGGAAGACAGGAATATGGAAATGGACAACATTTTCATGGGTATTGCTACTCATGCAATGGTTTTGGTCACAAGGCAATGAATTGCAGGGTTCATGACAGAAGAGGATATGGCTTTACTAGGAGAAGTCCTAAGATAGTTGCACTTCCAAGGAATAATAACATTAAGTGTTATAAGTGCAATAATGATGGTCACATAGCAAGATGGTGTAGAGAAAATATTCTAGAAATAGGTATGAACAGGAATATGAACATGAACATGAACATGAATAGGAATATGAACAGGAATAGAGACTCAAAAAATAATAGGAACAAAAACATGGATGAGAACAAGAATAGGAATAGAAGTGATGACAGGAACATAGATGATAACTTGGAAAGAAACAGTGAGAGGATTCAGAAGACTCACAAAAGAAGAGAGAAAGATAAAGGCACATATTTGTGCTTTCGAGGAGTAGAAATACTCCCACCCCAGAATTAACCACCTCATGTGGAGGTGGGGGAGGGGCTAAGCTAAGAGGCTCATTCTTAGCCCCGAGCCCCAAAGGTGACCCTTTGCCATTGATGTCAAAGGGGGAGAGATTTGTGTATATTGGGGAGAGTTTTTGATATGGGGAGAGATTTGATATTTGAGAGAGCATTGAGCCAGGGGGAGCAAAGTCCTATGGGGAGCAGAAAAGAAGGTCAGATTTTAGTAAAAGGATATGGGTTGCCATCAATGACAAAGGGGGAGATTGTTGGACATTTTGAGTCCCTAAGATAAAAGTTGTCATTGATGTCAAAAGGATCTATGTAAGTAAGAACTATGTTTGTATATTAAGAGCTGCTTGTTCCAAAAAGGAGCTTCAAGGGAAGCTTAGAAAATGTTTTTATTTAAAACCATGGATGACATATTTGAAATGGGTTTTTCTTAAAACCCAGGTTGGCTTTTTGTTTCATCGAAAAAGGAGTCCCGATGACAAAGTTATTCAACTTTGAAGTTTAAGTTTTAAATTTTAATATTTTAAAATTAAAATTTAAATTTCCAAAGTGGAAATTCCTGCCGACGTCATCAAATTCGATTAAGGGCTGATGTATGAAAATTCAAGGCAATATGTATAAATACCATTGCCAAAAATTCATTTGGCAATAATTCGAATGTGTGTGAGTTTCGTTCGAACAAAGAGAAAAGATATTTTAGCGCAATCGAAACCTATGAAGAAAGGGAGAAATAGAAGGAAGGGAGGACCCTTCCCATACACCATAGGTGCTTGTGGCCTAGCGGCAAGAAGGAGGTAGTCAAGTTGTTGAGCTCCAGGAGATCCGAAGTTTGAATCCCGTCGACGCTGGTTTTTGCGAAGTGGAAAGGAAGTACACCTTTTGGCGCACGTGTCTTCTAGGGCACGTTTGGAGGAAGGAAAGCATAGTGGCTGCGCTCACCATTTCATGTGAGCGGTTGGATCACATGGTTAGTGGCACCATGGTTAGAGTGGTGCTTGGACAATGACAGGGGATCGAATCCCGCTGAGAAGAAAAAGGTAAGTTAAATTTTTATTTTAATATTTGTAAGAAAAGCTTTGAGGAGAAATAAGGCTTATGAGTTGTTTTAGAAAATTCTGAAATTACTATTCCTTTTAATTTTGGAAGGGTAGCATATTATATATCGTTGGAAAGAATTTTTCAAGAGCTATTTAATTAACTTGCTTAGAAGGAGAAATAAGGGTTGTGTAAGAAGATATTTCAGGTTTTGTCAAGGAGTTTCCAAAAGTAAGTTTGATCCATTCTATTGAGGGTTTATTTCTTGCATAAAAGAACTTTGGTGGATGTTAAAATAAAGTAGGAGTAATAAGGTGTTACTTGGATATTTTTGTTGTGTTATTACTCTAACCCTTGTTGAGAGTTGAAAAAGAAAGTGTGTTGAGTGAGACAGATTTTGTGGACAACAAATAAGGCATCAAAAAGGTATGAGCAATATTCTCCATTGATTTTATTTGGGTGGTTGATTTCTGAAATATCATTGGAGTGAAAAGGATTGATTGTGGTTTCCTTTTCGAAAGTGGTTGAGTTAATGCTTCAAGGTTTTCTGGCTTGAGTGTTGTGATTAAACCTTGTTTTATAAGCATTGTTGTTGAAGCCATTGGTTGTGCAAAGAACTTGAACTTGAGTTAGAAAAGAACATGAGTATCATTGTTATGTGAGATTTGTTGTTGAGCATTGTTGGGAATATTTTGAGTTGATTGATACATGCTTGGACTAGGGTTTGTAAGAAAGAGTTGTTCCTTGTGGTGAATGGTTGAGTTGAGTTGATTGAGCCTAGTCAAGTGGATGCAAGTGGTTGTTCAAGTTCCAAGAAACAAACTATTCTTTATTCTGATTTGAGTTGAGATTGAGATTTGAGAATAGAACATATTGAGTCTCTAACAATTATCTTTATGCTTCTATGAGATTGATTTGAGTTGAGATTGGGATTTGAGTATTTTTTGGATTTGAGTATAGAACATATTGAGTCTCTAACAATTCTCTTTATGCTTCTATGATATTGATTTGAGATATTGATTGAGCATTGAGTATAGAACATATTGAGTCTCTAACAATTCTCTTTATGATTCTATGAGATTGGACAAGTTTTGTGTGGACTTGTTAAGCATATTTGAGGAAAGTCTTTGAGAAGGCTTGTGGACTGATTTTGTGTAAGATTTTGTGAAAGCTTGCTATGCAGATTTGAGCAAGTCCTAGAGAGGACTTATTGAGAGATTTGGACAAGTTCTGAGTGAAATTATTGAGTAGGTTTGAGTGGACCTATTGAGCATATTTGAGCAGGTTCTGAGTGAGCCTATTGAGCATATTTGAGAAGTTTTGAGTGAGCCTATTGAGCATATTTGAGTAGGTTCTGAGTGAGCCTATTGAGCAGATTTGAAGAGGTTCTGAGTGAACCTATTGATAGAGATTTGGAGGTGATAGAGTATAGAGGATAGAGTCTCAGTGGATAGAGATCCAGAGACTAGACAATTGAAGACATATCTGAGTGAGGAGTCTTCAAGTGGAGAGAGATCCACAAGTCAGTGCAATAGAGAGACAAAGTCTTCTAGAAGATCACTAGCCAAAGCAGAAGGGGAAAGAGTTCTCCTATGGAAGAGATCCATGAACTTGAGATTAGGGGATCAACATCTCCTTTGGACAGAGGTCCATAAACATTGTAATTGGGAAGGATTCCCAAGAGATTGATTGAGAAAGTTTTAGTAAAATATTTTCTCCGTGGAGTAGCCCACATTGGGTGAACCACGTAAATTGTGGTGTCTCTATTATGTGTGATGATTGGTGCATTGCTTTGGTTATTGCTATTGATATTGCCATTGATTATATTGATTAATACTATTTGGGAAAGAAAAGTAAAAAGTGGTCTTATACTGTTCACCCCCCTCTCAGTATAAGCTTGTGTTCTTCAATTGGTATCAAATCCGGTTCCTTCGAAAGAAGTTTAACAACTTGAAGGAAGATCCTACAAGAACACAAATGGCAAAGAAAGGCAAGAGTAGAAGCATGAGACACAAGAAGAAAAGAACACCTATGGTCATGAAAGAAAAGGAAGATGAGTTTAATATTGTTGTGTTGGGAGGACAAATGGAAATAGATTCAAGAGATGAATCAAGTAATGGAGAAATATCCAGATTGATAAAGTTTTGTACCAGATGTGGGAACACAGGTCACCATGCAACTTATTGTCCACAAGAATGTTTTGTTTGTGGTCAACTCGGTCATGATGCAAGTTATTGCAATGGGTTTGATAGTAGTGAAGATGAAGATGATTCTCTCATATTTGAAGTTCTAAAGAATGAGTCAAAAAAAGGTAACAGGAATAGTCGAAGCAGGTATCAAGAAGAAACTCCACTTTGGACAATAGAAGAAATTGAAGAAGAGGAAGATTCAAAAAAAGAAAAGGAGGAAGCCACTCTTAAGGAACTTGGTGAATTGAAAAATGAGAATTTAGAATTGAAGGCTCAAATACAAGAAGATGAGAAATGTAAGACAAAGCTTCTACATGATATCTCTGACTTGAGAGATAAGGTTGAAAAAGCAAGAAGAGTTGAAGAAGGTATGATTGAACAGTCAAAGGTAAAAGAGATAGAATGTGAAAGGCTTATGATTACTCTTGAAGAATTAAAAAGGGAGAACTCAGGATTAAGGGTTCAAGCTCAAGAAGATGAGAAAGCAAAGGAAAAGTTTCTACAAGAACTCACCCACTTCAAAATCAAGGTTGAAGAAGCAAGAAAAATTGAAGAAGGTATGACCAAAAAATTAAAGACAAAATATCTAGAGTGTGAAAAATTAGAGCATGAGATAGTTTCACTAAGGATGGAAGTAAAAGGCTCTAAGGACAAGTTGCACAAGTTTGAGGAGAATCCAAAGACTTTGGATAGAATTATCAATGCACAAAAGTCATCAGTCATCAAAATAGGACTTAGTTCTAAAGAAGGACAAAGGAAACAGGAGGCAAAAAAGGAGAATCAAGCTCAAACACTAGAAAAGAAGAAGTGTCAAAAGAAGTAAGTAAAAGAGAGAGTGAGACTAAGTTGGACAATAGAAAGTTCAACAAGGAAAGGAACAATGCACAAGTAAGGAACATATGGAACAAGAAATAGGTAGAAGATACTAAGAGACCAATGGGGTCTAGGCAAGGTTTCTTCAATGGAAAATGCTTCTCTTGTCACAAGTTTGGACACATGGCTTCACAGTGCAGAACATATGGAAGACAGGAATATGGAAATGGATAACATTTTCATGGGTATTGCTACTCATGCAATGGTTTTGGTCACAAGGCAATGAATTGCAGGGTTCATGATAGAAGAGGATATGGCTTTACTAGGAGAAGTCCTAAGATAGTTGCACTTCCAAGGAATAATAACATTAAGTGTTATAAGTGCAATAATGATGGTCACATAACAAGATGGTGTAGAGCAAATATTCTAGAAATAGGTATGAACATGAATATGAACATGAACAGGAATAGGAATATGAAAAAAGAAGGAAAAAAAAATGGATGAGAAAAGAAAAGGATGATAGGAATAGAGATGATATCTTGGAAAGAAATAGTGAGAGGATTCAGAAGACTCATAAAAGAAGAGAGAAAGATAAAGGCACAGATCTGTGCTTTCGAGGAGTAGAAATACTCCCACCCCAGAATTAACCACCTCATGTGGAGGTGGGGGAGGGGCTAAGCTAAGAGGCTCATTCTTAGCCTCGAGCCCCAAAGGTGACCCTTTGCCATTGATGTCAAAGGGGGAGAGATTTGTGTATATTGGGGAGAGTTTTTGATATGGGGAGAGATTTGATATTTGAGAGAGCATTGAGCCAGGGGGAGCAAAGTCCTAGGGAGAGCAGAAAAGAAGGTCAGATTTCAGTAAAAGGATATGGGTTGCCATCAATGACAAAGGGGGAGATTGTTGGACATTTTGAGTCCCTAAGCTAAAAGTTGTCATTGATGTCAAAAGGATCTATGTAAGTAAGCACTATGTTTGTATTCCAAAAGGAGCTTCAAGGGAAGCTTAGCAAAAGTTTTTTATTTAAAACCATGGATGGTATATTTGAAATGGGTTTTTCTTAAAACCCAGGTTGGCTTTTCGTTTCATCGAAAAAGGAGTCTCGGTGACAAAGTTATTCAACTTTGAAGTTTAAGTTTTAAATTTTAATATTTTAAAATTTAAATTTAAATTTCCAAAGTGGAAATTCCCATCGATGTCATCAAATTCGATTAAGGGCCGAATGTATGAAAATTCAAGGCAATATGTATAAATACCATTGCCAAAAATTCATTTGGCAATAATTTGAATGTGTGTGAGTTTCGTTCGAACAAAGAGAAAAGATATTTTAGCGCAATCGAAACCTACGAAGAAAGGGAGAAATAGAAGGAAGGGAGGACCCTTCCCATACACCGTAGGTGCTTGTGGCCTAGCGGCAAGAAGGAGGTAGTCAAGTTGTTGAGCGCTAGGAGATCCAAAGTTTGAATCCCGTCGACGCTGGTTTTTGCGAAGTGGAAAGGAAGTACACCTTTTGGCGCACGTGTCTTCTGGGGCACGTTTGGAGGAAGGAAAGCATAGTGGCTGCGCTCACCATTTCATGTGAGCGGTTGGCTCACGTGGTTAGTGGTACCATGGTTAGAGTGGTGCTTGGACAGCGATAGGGGATCGAATCCCGCTGAGAAGAAAAAGGCAAGTTAAATTTTTATTTTAATATTTGTAAGAAAAGCTTTGAGGAGAAATAAGGCTTATGAGTTGTTTTAGAAAATTCTGAAATTACTATTCCTTTTAATTTTGGAAGGGTAGCATATTATATATCGTTGGAAAGCATTTTTCAAGAGCTATTTAATTAACTTGCTTAGAAGGAGAAATAAGGGTTGTGTAAGAAGATATTTCAGGTTTTGTCAAGGAGTTTCCAAAAGTAAGTTTGATCCATTCTATTGAGGGTTTATTTCTTGCATAAAAGAACTTTGGTGGATGTTAAAATAAAGTAGGAGTAATAAGGTGTTACTTGGATATTTTTGTTGTGTTATTACTCTAACCCTTGTTGAGAGTTGAAAAATAAAGTGTGTTGAGTGAGACAGATTTTGTGGACAACAAATAAGGCATCAAAAAGGTATGAGCAATATTCTCCATTGATTTTATTTGGGTGGTTGATTTCTGAAATATCATTGGAGTGAAAAGGATTGATTGTGGTTTCCTTTTCAAAAGTGGTTGAGTTAATGCTTCAAGGTTTTCTGGCTTGAGTGTTGTGATTAAACCTTGTTTTATAAGCATTGTTGTTGAAGCCATTGGTTGTGCAAAGAACTTGAACTTGAGTTAGAAAAGAACATGAGTATCATTGTTATGTGAGATTTGTTGTTGAGCATTGTTGGGAACATTTTGAGTTGATTGATACATGCTTGGACTAGGGTTTGTAAGAAAGAGTTGTTCCTTGTGGTGAATGGTTGAGTTGAGTTGATTGAGCCTAGTCAAGTGGATGCAAGTGGTTGTTCAAGTTCCAAGAAATAAACTATTCTTTATTCTGATTTGAGTTGAGATTGAGATTTGAGAATAGAACATATTGAGTCTCTAACAATTCTCTTTATGCTTCTATGAGATTGATTTGAGTTGAGATTGGGATTTGAGTATAGAACATATTGAGTCTCTAACAATTCTCTTTATGCTTCTATGAGATTGATTTGAGTTGATATTGGGATTTGAGTATAGAACATATTGAGTCTAATAATTCTTTTTATGCTTCTATGAGATTGATTTGAGTATAGAACATATTGAGTCTCTAAAAATTCTCTTTATGCTTCTATGAGATTGAGTTGAGATATTGATTGAGCATTGAGTATAGAACATATTGAGTCTCTAACAATTCTCTTTATGATTCTATGAGATTGGACAAGTTCTGTGTGGACTTGTTGAGCAGATTTGAGGTAAGTCTTTGAGAAGGCTTGTGGAATAATTTTGTGTAAGCTTGCTATGTAGATTTGAGCAAGTCCTAGAGAGGACTTATTGAGCATATTTGGACAAGTTCTGAGTGAGCTTGTTGAGCATATTTGAGCAGGTTTGAGTGAACCTATTGAGAATATTTGAGCAGGTTCTAAGTGAGCCTATTGAGCATATTTGAGTAGGTTCTAAGTGAGCCTATTGAGCATATTTGAGCAGGTTTTGAGTGAGCCTATTGAGAATATTTGAAGAGGTTCTGAGTGAACCTATTGATAGATATTTGGAGGTGATAGAGTATAGAGGACAGAGTCTCAGTGGATAGAGATCCAATAGCCAGGACAATTGAAGATAGATCTGAGTGAGGAGTCTTCAAGTGGAGAGAGATCCACAAGTTAGTGTAGTAGAGAGACAAAGTCTTCTAGAAGATCACTAGCCAGAGCATAAGGGGAAAGAGTTCTCCTATGGAAGAGATCCACGAACTTGAGATTAGGGGATCAACATCTCCTTTGGATAGAGGTCCATAAATATTGTAATTGGGAAGGATTCCCAAGAGATTGATTGAGAAAGTTTTAGTAAAATATTTTCTCCGTGGAGTAGCCCGCATTGGGTGAACCACGTAAATTGTGGTGTCTCTATTGTGTGTGATGATTGGTGCATTGCTTTGGTTATTGCTATTGATATTGCCATTGATTATATTGATTAATACTATTTGGGAAAGAAAAGTAAAAAGTGGTCTTATATTGTTCACCCCCCTCTCAGTATAAGCTTGTGTTCTTCAATTGGTATCAGAGTCGGTTCCTTCGGAAGAAGTTTAACAACTTGAAGGAAGATCCTACAAGAACACAAATGGCAAAGAAAGGCAAGAGTAGAAGCATGAGACACAAGAAGAAAAGAACACCTATGGTCATGAAAGAAAATGAAGATGAGTTTAATATTGTTGTGTTGGGAGGACAAATGGAAATAGATTCAAGAGATGAATCAAGTAATGGAGAAATATCCAGACTGATAAAGTTTTGTACCAGATGTGGGAACACAGGTCACCATGCAGCTTATTGTCCACAAGAATGTTTTGTTTGTGGTCAACTCGGTCATGATGCAAGTTATTGCAATGGGTTTGATAGCAGTGAAGATGAAGATGATTCTCTCAGATTTGAAGTTCTAAAGAATGAGTCAAAAAAAGGTAACATGAATAGTCAAAGTAGGTATCAAGAAGAAACTCCACTTTGGACAATAGAAGAAATTGAAGAAGAGGAAGATTCAAAAAAAAAAAGGAGGAAGCCACTCTTAAGGAACTTGGTGAATTGAAAAAGGAGAATTTAGAATTGAAGGCTCAAATACAAGAAGATGAGAAATGTAAGACAAAGCTTCTACAGGATATCTCTGACTTGAGAGATAAGGTTGAAAAAGCAAGAAGAGTTGAAGAAGGTATGATTGAATAGTCAAAGGTAAAAGAGATAGAATGTGAAAGGCTTATGATTACTCTTGAAGAATTAAAAAGGGAGAACTCGAGGATTAAGGGTTCAAGCTCAAGAAGATGAGAAAGCAAAGGAAAAGTTTCTACAAGAACTCACCCACTTCAAAATCAAGGTTGAAGAAGCAAGAAAAATTGAAGAAGGTATGACCAAAAAATTAAAGATAAAAGATCTAGAGTGTGAAAAATTAGAGCATGAGATAGTTTCACTAAGGATGGAAGTAAAAGGCTCTAAGGACAAGTTGCACAAGTTTGAGGAGAATCCAAAGACTTTGGACAAAATTATCAATGCACAAAAGTCATCAGTCATCAAAACAGGACTTAGTTCTAAAGAAGGACAAAGGAAATAGGAGGCAAAAAAAGGAGAATCAAGCTCAAACACTAGAAAAGAAGAAGTGTCAAAAGAAGTAAGTAAAAGAGAGAGTGAGACTAAGTTGGACAATAGAAATTTCAACAAGGAAAGGAACAATGCACAAGTAAGGAACAGATGGAACAGGAAACAAGTAGAAGATACTAAGAGACCAATGGGGTCTAGGCAAGGTTTCTTCAATGGAAAATGCTTCTCTTGTCACAGGTTTGGACACATGGCTTCACAATGCAGAACACAAGGAAGACAGGAATATGGAAATGGACAACATTTTCATGGGTATTGCTACTCATGCAATGGTTTTGGTCACAAGGCAATGAATTGCAGGGTTCATGATAGAAGAGGATATGGCTTTACTAGGAGAAGTCCTAAGATAGTTGCACTTCCAAGGAATAATAACATTAAGTGTTATAAGTGCAATAATGATGGTCACATAGCAAGATGGTGTAGAGAAAATATTCCAAAAATAGGTATGAACAGGAATATGAACATGAACATGAACATGAATAGGAATATGAATATGAACAAGAATAGAGACTCAGAAAAGAATAGGAACAAAAACATGGATGAGAACAAGAATAGGAATAGGAACAGAAGTGATGACAGGAACATAGATGATATCTTGGAAAGAAATAGTGAGAGGATTCAGAAGACTCATAGAAGAAGAGAGAAAGACAAAGGCACAGATCTGTGCTTTCGGGGAGTAGAAATACTCCCACCCTAGAATTAACCACCTCATGTGGAGGTGGGGGAGGGGCTAAGCTAAGAGGCTCATTCTTAGCCCCGAGCCCCAAAGGTGACCCTTTGCCATTGATGTCAAAGGGGGAGAGATTTGTGTATATTGGGGAGAGTTTTTGATATGGGGAGAGATTTGATATTTGAGAGAGCATTGAGCCAGGGGGAGCAAAGTCCCAAGGGGAGCAGAAAAGAAGGTCAAATTTCAGTAAAAGGATATGGGTTGCCATCAATGACAAAGGGGGAGATTGTTGGACATTTTGAGTCCCTAAGCTAAAATGTTGTCATTGATGTCAAAAGGATCTATGTAAGTAAGCACTATGTTTTGTGATATTCCAAAAGGAGCTTCAAGGGAAGCTTAGCAAAAGGTTTTTATTTAAAACCATGGATGGCAGATTTGAAATGGGTTTTTCTTAAAACCCAGGTTGGCTTTTCGTTTCATCGAAAAAGGAGTCCCGGTGACAAAGTTATTCAACTTTGAAGTTTAAGTTTTAAATTTTAATATTTTAAAATTTAAATTTCCAAAGTGGAAATTCCCGTCGACGTCATCAAATTCGATTAAGGGCCGACGTATGAAAATTCAAGGCAATATGTATAAATACCATTGCCAAAAATTCATTTGGCAATAATTCGAATGTGTGTGAGTTTCGTTCGAACAAAGAGAAAAGATATTTTAGCGCAATCGAAACCTGCGAAGAAAGGGAGAAATAGAAGGAAGGGAGGACCCTTCCCATACACCGTAGGCGCTTGTGGCCTAGCGGCAAGAAGGAGGCAGTCAAGTTGTTGAGCGCCAGGAGATCCAAAGTTTGAATCCCGCCGATGCTGGTTTTTGCGAAGTGGAAAGGAAGTACACCTTTTGGCGCACGTGTCTTCTAGGGCACGTTTGGAGGAAGGAAAGCATAGTGGCTGCGCTCACCATTTCATGTGAGCGGTTGGCTCACGTGGTTAGTGGTGCCACGGTTAGAGTGGTGCTTGGACAACGATAGGGGATCGAATCCCACTGAGAAGAAAAAGGCAAGTTAAATTTTTATTTTAATATTTGTAAGAAAAGCTTTGAGGAGAAATAAGGCTTATGAGTTGTTTTAGAAAATTCTGAAATTACTATTCCTTTTAATTTTGGAAGGGTAGCATATTATATATCGTTGGAAAGAATTTTTCAAGAGCTATTTAATTAACTTGCTTAGAAGGAGAAATAAGGGTTGTGTAAGAAGATATTTCAGGTTTTGTCAAGGAGTTTCCAAAAGTAAGTTTGATCCATTCTATTGAGGGTTTATTTCTTGCATAAAAGAACTTTGGTGGATGTTAAAATAAAGTAGGAGTAATAAGGTGTTACTTGGATATTTTTGTTGTGTTATTACTCTAACCCTTGTTGAGAGTTGAAAAATAAAGTGTGTTGAGTGAGACAAATTTTGTGGACAACAAATAAGGCATCAAAAAGGTATGAGCAATATTCTCCATTGATTTTATTTGGGTGGTTGATTTCTGAAATATCATTGGAGTGAAAAGGATTGATTGTGGTTTCCTTTTCAAAAGTGGTTGAGTTAATGCTTCAAGGTTTTCTGGCTTGAGTGTTGTGATTAAACCTTGTTTTATAAGCATTGTTGTTGAAGCCATTGGTTGTGCAAAGAACTTGAACTTGAGTTAGAAAAGAACATGAGTATCATTGTTATGTGAGATTTGTTGTTGAGCATTGTTGGGAACATTTTGAGTTGATTGATACATGCTTGGACTAGGGTTTGTAAGAAAGAGTTGTTCCTTGTGGTGAATGGTTGAGTTGAGTTGATTGAGCCTAGTCAAGTGATTGTGTGAAGTGGTTGTTCAAGTTCCAAGAAACAAACTATTCTATATTCTGATTTGAGTTGAGATTGAGATTTGAGAATAGAACATATTGAGTCTCTAACAATTCTCTTTATGCTTCTATGAGATTGATTTGAGTTGATATTGGGATTTGAGTATAGAACATATTGAGTCTCTAACAATTCTCTTTATGCTTCTATGAGATTGATTTGAGTTGAGATTGGGATTTGAGTATAGAATATATTGAGTCTCTAACAATTCTCTTTATGCTTCTATGAGATTGATTTGAGTTGAGATTGGGATTTGAGTATAGAACATATTGAGTCTCTAACAATTCTCTTTATGCTTCTATGAGATTGATTTGAGTTGAGATTGGGATTTGAGTATAGAACATATTGAGTCTCTAACAATTCTCTTTATGCTTCTATGAGATTGGACAAGTTCTGTGTGGACTTGTTAAGCAGATTTGAGCAAGTCTTTGAGAAGGCTTGTGGACTGATTTTGTGTAAGCTTTTGTGAAAGCTTGCTATGTATATTTGAGCAAGTCCTAGAGAGGACTTATTGAGCAGATTTGGACAAGTTCTGAGTGAGCTTGTTGAGCAGATTTGGACAAGTTGTGAGGTGAGAATTGGAAGGGGGGATGTTGAGTAGATTGGAGGTTCTGAGTGAACCTATTGAGCAGATTTGAGCAGGTTCTGAGTGAGCCTATTGAGCATATTTGAGCAGGTTCTAAGTGAGCCTATTGAGAATATTTGAGCAGGTTCTGAGTGAGCCTATTGAGCATATTTGAAGAGGTTTTGAGTGAACCTATTGATAAAGATTTGGAGGTGATAGAGTATAGAGGATAGAGTCTCAGTGGATAGAGATCCAGCAACCAGGACAATTGAAGATAGATCTGAGTGAGGAGTCTTCAAGTGGAGAGAGATCCACAAGTCAGTGTAGTAGAGAGACAAAGTCTTCTAGAAGATCACTAGCCAGAGTAGAAGGGGAAAGAGTTCTCCTATGGAAGAGATCCATGAACTTGATATTAGGGGATCAACATCTCCTTTGGATAGAGGTCCATAAACATTGTAATTGGGAAGGATTCCCAAGAGATTGATTGAGAAAGTTTTAGTAAAATATTTTCTTCGTGGAGTAGCCCGCATTGGGTGAACCACGTAAATTGTGGTGTCTCTATTGTGTGTGATGATTGGTGCATTTCTTTGGTTATTGCTATTGATATTGCCATTGATTATATTGATTAATACTATTTGGGAAAGAAAAGTAAAAAGTGGTCTTATACTGTTCACCCCCCTCTCAGTATAAGCTTGTGTTCTTCATAATTATGTTATTATATTTCTGCTCAACTTCCTCCTAAGCATCAATGTCTTCTATACTTGTAAAAAATATTTTCTCCATTTGTATCTTCCTTCTTGGTCGTTGTATATAATATTTGAAACTCTATCATAATATTTTTCTTGAAGTAATCTCATCCATTGTTTCAAAATTAGATCTAGATTAAGTGGTTTTTTATCACACCAAGTATCCATCCAAATTGATTTTTTTTCTTTAGTTCCCACCATCCATCTTAGACCTTTAATCACAATATCAATTGATTTTTTAAATCGTTCCATAGTGTAGAACCATATGGTAGTAATAATGTAGTAAATATTAAGCTATCATTGGGCTCAATGTACTTAGAAGAATTATTGCCCATTGTCTTTGGCTCTCTTTGTACAATCTCCAAATTGCTTTCCCTTAAGAGCTTAATTTTCATCTATAAGAATTCTTAAAATGAGATCTCCCTTAGGTTTATCATCACACACCTTGCTCCATTTCACCAAAGAAAATTTCCTTTTATCATGTAATCTTGACCATAAAAATGATTGCATAATATAGATTAAATCTTCTTTATCGATTCTGGCATAGTATACAAGGACATATAATATGTTGGAATGGCCTATAACACTGATTTAATTAGTTTCACTCTTTTTGCTAATGATAACCACCTACCTTTCCATGACAATAGTATATTCTAAACTTTACTTATAACTAGAATCTATAACTCTATCCTCTCTCCCCTCAAATAAGGGCATCCCCATATAAGTTGCTAGAAAATTTGCCTCCTCCATTTGAAGTAACTTGCACATCCCTGCTTTTATTCTAGTTGAAGTGTTTAGAAAGTAAAATTTGAAATTTACCCTATTAAATTTCTATCATATCAAAAAATTGAGATGGTCTTCCCAAATTCACTCGTATTTAAAATACAATGTTGTTTTGATTTCACTTACCACCATATTATATCTTATTGGCCAATGATCTAAACCAATCCTTGTCAAGGTATTTATTTTAGCATAAGTTCCTTCATCTAGCCAATTATCTGAGAGTATGCATCTATCTAATATTTTTACCATTAGGTTTTGGCCTCTCTCGTTATTGGTCCATCTATCCTCTTCAAACTCAACCTTCCATAGATTATTGTTTTGAATAAAATCTAAGAAATCTTTCTTGCTTTAGGTTATTTTCCTAATTCCCACAAATTTTTCATCTAACTTGGTTATGGCATTAAAATCTCCTATGATCATGAATCAAGATTCTTGGTCTTTACTTCTCATAAAGGATTCAATCCCACTCCAAACATCTAATCTACCTAATTAAGTTGTAGGTCCATAGACATTGATAAGGATGAAACAAATATTTATAAAGTAGTATATGACTAATGAGGCTATCCAATGCCTAGTTTTATGAATGTTTGCACAAGGGTTCTACCAATATTCTAACATGTTAGAATTCCCCCTGCCACTCCATCAGAATCCAACACATCCCATTCACAACTTGCCCATATTACTTTCATAGTTTTGGAAACTTCTTCCTTTGTCATTTTAGTTTCGTGGATACAAAGAATATTAGGCTTAATACTTAAATAGAGGTTCCTGTTGACAATTTTGTCACATTTCTCAAGGGATAGAAAAAGAAATCAAATTGTGTACAGTGTTGTGTAAAGTTTTTCTTTGTTGTTTTATTATTTGAAATGTTGCAGCAATTTTGGCTTTCAATGCCACCCCTTCGAATATAAAATAAAAAAAAAGAAAAAGAAAAAAAGATCTTCGCTACCGAACAGGCTAGAGAAAAGAGCTTCGTCGAAGGGAAATGAGAAGAGCTTTGCACCCGAGGCATTTCCAGCACTACTTCGGGTAAAAGTATTGCGAAGTAGTTTCGTCGAAGAAGAATACAAGAGTAGCGATTAAAAGAACTTTGGGCTCGAAGCGCTTCAAGTATCTACTTCGGGTGAAAGTTGAGCGAAGCAGCATTCAAAAGAACAACTTCGCCGAAGAAGGAAGGTCCAGACCACGGTCCAAATTGGCAAAGGCAAGTAAACTACTTCGGGCCCGAAGCATTTCCAGCAGCTACTTTGGGCGAGATTTCTGCGAAGAGGTGTTGCCGAAGTAGAATAAAAAGAAAAGAGAATGAAACTACTTCGTGCCCGAAGCATTTCCAGTAAATACTTCGGTCAGAAAACTAGCGAAGCGAAACTCAAAGGAGCATTGAAAATACTTCACCAGAAAGTTTCCGAAGCACCCATTTCGGGTCCCTCCATCAGCGAATCATTTTTACTTTGCCGAAAGTCATTTCGAAGCATCTGCTTCGTATAAGCTTTCATGCGAAGTACTTCTACCCGAAGTGACAGAGGTCGTAGAGAATGCAACATCTTTTGAAGACAATTGCTTCGGTCGAAGCCTTCCTGAACCACAGTTTTGAAAGAGAATCGCAGCGAAGCATTTCTTGAAAGCGTCAGCGAAGTAATTTTGTCAGCGAAGCGGCGAGGATGAAGAGGCCCATTTTGCGAAGCAAATATGCTTCGGCACTCACCACCCCCGAAGCAGTTTTGCGAAGCTCAATTTCACGAAGTACAAACCAAGGAGGAGTTTTTGCTTCGGACCAGAACCATTGCGAAGCGAAGTTGTGAACAAAGACTTAGCGAAGCACTTTACAGGCACGCGTTCCAAGCTGGGTATTTTCCCGAGGCGATCAAGTGCCTCATAAATGCAATTTTTTGTGCCCGGTAAGCTTGCTGCTCATTTTTGGCAATCAAAAACAAAGTATCAGGCCATGATGAAGAGCCCGATGAGCATGGCGGCCACTCGAGCACCGCACCCGAAGACCAAGGACATCCAAATGGCTCATCAATGCATCTTTCCATGGTTGACCCGGTCATAGTTGCCAGTTTTGGTAACAAATTTGAGATCTCGATCACAAGAGCCTCGATAAGATGAATTCTCAGGGCTCGAGAACGTACTTCTCTTTACTGTGTAATTATGACTCAGAGGGTCGGGTCCTCTATAAAAACCCAGGTATTGTAATGAAAGAAGGGGGGGAACTATCTGCTAGAAAGCTGTTGTAACTTGATGTCCTACGATTAATACTAAAGAGCTTTGGGCTCAATTCCTTTCTTTTATGCTGCCTTCTGTGCTTGATTCTTTTGTCTTTCTTCGTTAGTATATTGAGATGCTAAACTCTGCGTCCGGTGTGTGATCGAGGATTGTACCCTAAAACTCGCTTGAAGGATACATAGGGAGGTTGATATTGCATTTCTTTTGTTTATTCTTTGTGTTCTTTGCTTCTATTCAAGTTGCTAGTTAGTGATCGTGCTTCCTGTTCTCTCCCACTTTAAACTATCGATCTCTCTAACCCTTACTCTTTTATCTCTTTCCTGCACCCTTATCTCAAAACAACCGAGTAGTTTAGCATAGGAGCCGGCCTTTCTCCGGAGATTGGTACGAGGGGCATCTCTTCCCCTCGGCCTCTCAATGTTGGTCCAGGTCTAGGGTGCATACACTCACCCAAATTATTTCCTAGGTAGATTTGATGACCAACATTTCATAATACATTTCTAATTTGAGGGGGCATTGGTACCCATTATATTCCATGATATGGTGATCATGTCTCGTTTAGGGCTACTGACCTTGCCTATAAATTACAAATAGCATTTTATTGTTTGGAAAAAATAAGTTCAACAAACTTCGATTGAGTTATTTTCTCTATGTTTGATCTTACTTTCCTAGTTATTTCCTGATAATTTGAGGGTTCTATTTTTTCCTTGAATGTATTAGTAGGTCTTATTGTTCTATTCCTCAATATTCTTTCACAACTTGCCTTTTCATTATATTTATGGTCCTAGATTTATGTTTGATCTTACTTCCCTAGTTATTGCTTGATAATTTGAGGGTTCTCTTTTTTCCTTGAATGTATTAGTAGGTCTTATTATTCTATTCCTCAAATATTCTTTCACAACTTTCCTCTGCTATGAAAGCTTTTGACTTGTCCTCCTTATTTTTTGATATTTTCTTATTAGTGGTGGATGTATTAACATCTAACACTATTTTTTCTCTACCAGTTTTCTTCTCCTAAATTTTTCATGGTATTTCAAGAGAGTCTTCAAATTTTGATGATGCATATTCCTTAGGTTCCGGGGAAATGTTCATCCCTAAATCAAGATCATATTAAAAAGACAATTCCTTGTTAATATTCTAATCTTATTGTATCGTATCCTCTAAGCTTTGATCTACTTTTTCTTCATAGGCTAGAGCCTTGAAATACTTGGTATTTATTCTAATATCTTTCCTTACTTGTCTCCATTATTTATTTACTTTCATCTATCTAGACCTATTTTTTGGAAGTTGAAAACCATCCTCATTTATATCCATTTGTAAGTTTCTCTTGCATTTTTCTACATATGTTTATATTAGACTCTTCTTAGGGCATGATCTCTCAATATGCCCCACCTCATGACATCTTCTACATTTAGAAGATATGTTTTCATAATCTATGGTTTGGATCCACAACTTACCCCCATACTTAAGAATGATTAATTTTGGTAAAGGTTTACTTATATCAATAATGACCAATATTCAAGCATAAATAGCCAATAATCCATCTTTTGTATTTTCTACAATCTCAAAAAATTCTCCCAAGGTGTTGCCTATTGTGTTGAAGGTGTCCATTTTCTAAAATTCAATGGGAAACCTATACATCCTAACCCAAACTGGTACTAGGGATAGATTTACATTTTTAGGTGCAAAGCCTTCATACCAACGAGTAAGGAAGAGTCATACTCTTCCCATAAACCAAGGAACCCCTTTTAGGATTCTATATGTTTCCTCACTAGAACAAAAAAGGATAGGAAGAAAGGATAGACTCAATCTCAAAGACTTCCAACTCCTATCAATTCATTTTCTCAAGGCCAAAGCCCTTGGCCAAGACCCATTAAGTTTACCAATAATTGCCCTATATTTAAGCAACAAGGATAATTTTTGTGTGAGGTCTTCACTAACCTCTACTACTAGGGATGATTCTAAATATTTAGCTATAAATCAATCCATAGGAAGGAAACTATAACTCAAAATCTATTAAAATTTACTAGAATATCCTATAGCAATTATATTATTTGAATTGTAAGCAAAACTTCTAAGATAATGAAGTGGAAAAAGAAACTTAGCTAAAACATTTTACACCCAAAAAAAATGTCTTTCCTCACTAATGCCCTAGCCCTTTGTTGCTCCTCCCATCGTTCGAACCCTAACTAATAGATATCTACATTTCATTTTTATGACTTGAAAATTTGGCAATGCCCTTATTCTGGATGGTTGACTTCATAGAGTCATATCTCCCTCAATATTACTAGGATTCCTTCATATGACCACTCATTTTAATGTTCTTCAAATTTCATACAAATTGATCTAAGAATCATCTTAATTGGGCAACTCTTCACAAAGAAATGGCTCCTAAGAGATGAGACATTTTTTAGCAAAAAAATTGTCCTAGTATTGTCGTAGTTTCAAATGGTTGTCTTCACATGGTCATATCTCCCTCAATACTGCTTGGGTTCTTTCAAATGACCACTAATTTCAAAGCTTTTCAAATTCCATACAAAATAGCAGAAAAATTATCTAAATTGAAGAACTCTATGCAAAGATATGATTCTTGAATGATGATTTATTTTTTTGAAAAAAATACCATAGCTTTGTGGACTCAAAATTTTATATTAATGGTATAAATATATTGCATGCATAATTATTAAACGGTTATAATAATATTATATGATCAAGACATAATTACCAAATTATCATAAATATTGTTGAAAGGTTAAGATATAACATGTTTGCTAAATTATTATAATATCACTATATGATTAAAATATAATTCAAATATTCATTTTTATTCTATATAACTAATTTAAAGAAAAAAAAACTTATTAAATGGTAAAAAGGATCATTAAGTATTAAATGGTGTTAGTTTAATTTATTATATTTGTCATATTTCAAAGAATTTGAATTTGAATTTGTATTAATGTCCATCTGTGATCAAAAGAGGTCAATAGGACTGTAACATAAGACATATACAAAGCAACAAGAGTGCCTGCAGCTCCAAAGAAAATAAAGTAAGAAAAACAGGAAACATAATGACATATGATATACAAGATATGTGGATCAAGGATTACTTCCAACATTCAAGGCTAAAGAGAAGTGAGTGATCTAAGAGTTGGATGTCATCGTAGATGTTCTTTGTTGGAATCAATGACGAGTTGATCTTGTTGTATCTCTGTGATCACCCTAGCGCTTCTTGATCGTGGCCTCTAGAGGCTGGAAGAATGAAGTGATAAGTCGGGATCCTGTTATCTTCTACAAACTGTTACTAAGTAGTTATTTCCTAAGATTGAATAATTCTCGGATGAAAAGGGCAATGCATCTCTGATCTTCATAACTAATCCAAGATTTTAGTGTATGGGTGTCTTTGAATAAGCAATAATATCTACCTCGTATCTCGTAGTAGACAGGATAGGTGAAAATGAAATGCTCCTCGAATTCCACATCAAGACTGCACAATCTGCAAATACGTTGATCTCTGAGGAGGTGATGATCTGTCTCAATACGCAGCTAGTGGGAGCAACCTTGTAGCTGAGCTAGAGAAAACCTAAGGTTGTGTGACATTTGTATCAAGTTATATTTTGGAGTAGTGATCAATCCATTCTCTAGTTGGAGATAAAAGTGAGAGTAATGGAGCAGTTTTGGTGAAAGAGGTTCCTTTGGATCAGTCCAAGTAGTTTTTATATATGCTGAGTAAATCTCATCTCGAATATCCTTATTGGAGTATGGTACATTGATTGATGCTTTAGTAGGAGGAGGTCTCATGATGTCTAGGCCAAGAGATTGAAGTAAAGTAGTAGTCTGAGCATACCAGCAATTCCTGACCCCTTGATTTACCAACTGTCTTGAGGATTGTAGTGCTAAATATGAATATCTTCTCATGTCCGACATACAATGAAATCTATGCAATAAAGAAACAATAAGAAATATTGTTGTTGTAAGCAATGGACGAGCACAAAACTCAGCTAGAATGATGGATGTTGAACAATTCTTTTGGAACGAATGAACTTGGACAACATTGATATGAGGACCCTTTCAATACGAGACCAACCCAACTGTCTGAGGCTAAGGCCCCAAACTTCACAACCATAGAGCAATGTAGGGGTAACAAGAGTGTGGAAGAGTCTGATCTTCGTACTAATGTCCTGAAACTGGAGCTGAAAGCATTGCTTATCCAGAGAGACTAAGGCAACATAACCTTTGTTTAACCTTGCTTGAGATGCAGGGATCAAGTTGAAGGTAGGTCCTATGAAAATAACTCCCAAGTATGTGTACGATGTGACAATCTCAACAACCTTCCCTTTATAGGTGATGTGAACAAAAGAGAGATCTTTCTTGGGTAGATTGAATGTCATGATTTTTGTTTTCTGAAGATTAACTTCTAATCCATGCAAGTCACAGTATGTGCCAAGTATGTCCAACTGTTGTTGAAGTTCTCCTATTGTATGTGATATTAAGATAATGTTATCAACATATAGCAAAATGACAGAAAAACTAAATTCAAATCTTATAAAATAATAAATTTATAATTGCCAAACTATTATAATACCATCATATAATACAAATGAGTTTCTTTCAATCCTTTATAACTATTTAAAAAGAAAAAATAACTCTATAATAACCATTAACTATGTACTAATTAATAGGCAAAAGTCAACTACACATATACCACCTTTGGAAGTTGATATGATATAAAAATTCTAAAATCTTCCAAAATTATAAAAAGCAAGAAACTCCAATAACTTTTAGTGTCAGCTACCAAACACATTTGGTGGCCCTATTTAAGGGAAAATAGAAACTCCCTATCTTCGTGGTGGAGGCTTTAGCCTCACATGCCTGGGGTTGTTAAATGAAAGCCTTAACGCCAAATTACTTTTGGCACTTTAACGTCTCTTGAAAAGACACGGGTAATATGCATAGGAAACCCATATCCAAAATGCCCTTTCCACCTAACCCATAAAAGTCAAGCGAAAAATCGGAAGAAGCCGGACCACAACGAACAGTTTAGTGGAGTAACTAGGAATCCACCACTCACCAAGAGATACAAAATGGTAAGGGATAGTATCTATCCTCAAAGCAAAAAATAGTATATTAGGTCTGGAAGAATATTAAGACAATTTCACCCATTCCATGCATTTAATCTATCTATATCTATAGATTTTGAGCATGAACGGAACAGATATAACATACTCCCACCACAAAAGTCAGAGTTTCTGCTGCCAGTCACCACGAGGTTTCTCAAAGAGGTAGTTGTGCACGGAACCGAACTCAAGGCTCCTTTATTACAACCGTTTCCACGTTTTAAATGGCCCCGGTTATAGCTACCAAATCCCATTAAAATTAAAAATATATGAAGACATTTAACAGTTGCAACTTGTTGACTTGTTCATGCGCCTCAGGACCATCAGTCAAAATATGAATCTTAGAAAAGTACGTGGGCTTGAGATTACAAAAGTATTGTATATAAGAGTCTTTTATTTATCATTTTCCGACGACTTCGTTTTTTTAAAGTCAAGTTTTTTAACCAGACGCCTTTCCACTCACTACACATCTAAACTTTGTTGTTTTTAATATAGATTTTTTTTTTTTTTTAAATAATCTATAAGCGTTCCCTACTTCACCATTCACTCTCTAGTTTTTTTTAACCATACGCCTCTCTAGTTTTTTTTAATTGATAATATTTTTTTTTAATTTAAAAAGTTTGAGTTAATATCATTTATTAAAATCTTATATATAATTGTTAAACAATATTTTTATATATTTATTATATTATTTACTTTTTAAAAGTATTTATACATTTTATTTTTTACAATTATTATATTTTATATTACATTTTTATATTTATAATTATTATTATATTTTATATCACATATTTTATTTATAATTATAATTATAATTATTAATTAGTTATATAGGATTGAAACCAGTTTAACAGTAGTTTAACAGTAATATATCATCATCACTTTAAGTTGAAATTATTCATATATTGAACCTTGGTCCTCCAACATATTTACAATTATTATTATTTTTTTAATTAGTTATATGGGATTGAAATGGTCCACCAGTATTGCATCATCACCACATAGTGGTATTATAACAAAGCTACTTCCAAGGGTTAGGTGGATTGGTAAGTGCTAGTCTAATTAGGCACTTACCCAGAATAGACTTAGGTTCAAACCTTGGGGAAAGCCTGTTGCATAGGTAGTAGGTATCTAAATCTTCTGAAACGAGCACCCCGTGGTCCATTTCACGTCAGGCTAGGCTATAAAACAACGAGGTGAAATACTTTTGATGAATACAACCCATGTGGTTTGAACCCTACACAAAACAACGAGGTGAAATACTTTTGATGAATACAACCCATGTGGTTTGAACCCTACACTTACCAATTACTAAAATAATATGATTGTAACCAACTCTTATCAAACAAAAAAATATTATAACAAAGTTTAGATAGACAAAAAAAAAAAAAACTGTTGGATAGGAAATCACAATTTATTCTACAGCTTATGTAACTGGGAACAGACAATGTTGAACATTTTTGAGTCAACGCCAACTCACTGAAATTGGATATTTAACCTGTCATTTGTCCCACTGCAGTTGCCCAACCAAACCCACAAAATGAAGTGGGTGTGCATTTCTTAGTCAAACATCTTGAATTGCACGCAAAGAAATGTGATGTAGCTTGCTACTTGTAGGGAGACAGGTCATTGTAAGTTGGGGCAAACTGAGATTTTGATGTGCATGTACATCCTACGTACTAGTAATATATGGGGATGCATACTTTGTCTTACAACCACCGCAGAAATTAACCACAGTAACCCAGTATCAAGCTGAGCACCCTGAAAAGCACAACTTACCAGCAAAATCTAAAAAAGTTATTATTATAATTTAAAAATATTAAATTATTTTTATTTAATTAGTGTGAGAAATTTTTATAATTAATATTAAATTATTTTTATTTGGTTAGTATAAGAAACTTTTATGATCAAGGTTGAGCAGTGTTCTTTTGATCACTATCTCTCTCGTAAAGTGATAACTACGCTTATCAATAAGAAATTTAACACAACTATCATACACCTACCCTCAAGCACTCTACCCACACTACAATTTAAATTTTAAATTAAAAAAAAAAACAAAGCCCCAATTATTAAAACTAAAAACTGTTAGTATATTTAATTCCCTCATATACTGACATTGATATTGTTATTGTTACTTCGTTAAGTTTATTACCATTGTCATTGTTAGTTGGTTAAGTTTATTAGCATTGTCATGTTGTTAAATAACATAGAAAGTGGTGTATTGTCATGGCCTTTGGCTTGTTTTTTTATTAGCATTAGTACATTTATAAATAACTTGGGAAGTGATGTCTTTTATGCCTTTTGGTTTAGATTTTTTTAAAGAAGATTATATTTACAATTATAAAGTTATATATTTAATTTATAGATAAAAATAATAATAAAATATTTTTAAAAGTATTTTTTATTAAATTTTTTTTTTTATGAATACATATCCATTGTTTTATACATTCATTTATGTTTAAATTCAAAAAATTTATTGGAATATAAATTAAAATTTGAAATGCGTGCGAGTTGGGAGTAAGTGTTGTAGCGAGTGGAAGCGCGCGAGCCAGGAGTAAGTGCAACAGCGAGTGCGAGCGCGCGAGCCAGGAGTAAGTGTAGCAGCAAGTGCGAGCGCGAACCAAGAGTAAGTGCAGCCGAAAGCGAGTGCAAGTGAGTACATCCAAAAGTGAATGCAAGTGCAAGCTAGGAGTAAGTGTAGTAGTCATGGCAGAAAATCAAAAGGTTCATCCAGAGTGCATCAATGCTTCAAACCCTTACCATGAATATGTGGAACATTGTTTCCAAAAAATTGTTGAAGCCAAGGAATGTTGGGAAAAAGAAGAGACAAGAGCAATTGTGAGCCAAGAGGGAGTGCAAGTTGGAAGTGAGAATGAGGCATGAGAGAGTGCGAACCAGGAGTGCAAACTAAGAGGAAGTGCAATCCAGGATTCAATCATGGCTAAAGAGTGGTAAGTTCATCCGGAGTGCATCAATGCTTCAAACCCTTACCACGAATGCGTGAAACATTGTTTCTAAAAAATTGTTGAAGCGAAGGAACGCCAAGAAAAAGAAGAGACACAAGCAACTGTAAGCCACGAAGGAGTGCAATTTAGGAGCAAGTGTGAGGCAAGAGCGAGTGCAAGCTAGGAGCAAGAGCGAGTGCAAACCAAGAGGGAGTGCAAGCCAAGAGCAATTCCCATTAGCTATTGTGGAAGGAAAGTCATTTTTGAAATCCCTAATGGGAAATCGTGATGTCCTAGCTAGAAATCAAAATGCCCTTGTTGGAAGTATGAAGGCCCAAGATGGATATAAGTGAAAGAGCGAATACATGGTAAGTTCGATCCAGGTAGAATATGGTACACCAAAAGTAAGTATCAATGATGAGATAATTCAACATGATATAATGGTTCTTAAAAGTAAGTTACATAGATCATGGCCAGGGTTTTTGGAAATTCAAAATTGGATAAAGTGGAAGTGGGGATTGAATTCAAATTATTCTGACTTTTCTTCCTCAAGGTTTTTTCTCATCATATTTTCTAGTTCAAAAATAAGAGATAAAATAATGGTTGGTGGTCCATGGTTTATGGGAAGAGATGCACTTTATTTGAGACCATGGAACGAAATTTTTTTAGTTGAGACAAAAACTATTAAGAAGCTTCCAATGTGGGTTAGGCTTTTTGGACTTCCATATCAGCTTATAAATAAGGATGTTTTGAAAAATATTGGAAATACCCTAGGAGAATTCATCAAAGAAGGACCAACAACTAAGAAGTGAAAGCATGCTATATATACTTGAATATGTGTTGCTATAGATATTTAAAAACCTTTGCCACAATCCATTAAGATTAAATATGAATCAAGAGAATAGGATCAACAAGTAGATTATGAAAATATTGCGTTTCGTTGCCACAATTGTTTTGAGATTGGACACATGGCAAGACTTTGCAAAGTAAAAACTATGAAGAAAGAGAAAAAAAATTACCCATGAGAATTTCTTTGCCACAATTATTTTAATATTGGACACATGGCAAGAGTTTGCAAAGTAAAAACTATGAAGAAAGAAATACAAAATTCTACCCATGAGATAAACTTCAAGACGAAGCAAGGAAATCATTCAATAATAGAAGCTAGATCAGATCAAGGATATTCCACTCCAAAAGAAAAGGTAAAGAAATCCTATCGACAATATCAATTGGCAAGTTTAGAAGGAATTAAAGGTGCAAAAGAAGATGTGGAGATAAAACCAAAACAAAGACAACAAAAAATATCAAGTTTATTCCAGGTAAATCATCTTCATTTTCCTCAAGTAGTATAGAATCCTTTTCAGGTAATAAAAGTGAAAGTGGTGAAGATGTTATCCCTTGCACTTTAAGGTTTCAAGAGCATAATAATATAAAAATGAGGTTGGAGGAAACCCATAACAATTTAGGGTTTGTAGGGCATAATAAGAAGGTAATTGCTATAGAAGAGCATCTTTGTACTTTAGGGTCTATAGAGAAATATAAAGAAGAGTGTGCTTTTGAGGTTATTCCTTGCAATTCATATCCTTCGAAACAAGGTAAACTTAAATATGATAAGTCTTGTTATGAGGAGTGTGAGAAGATTGAAGAGATTGATGAAGATGAAAGTATTGTTGAGAATGAGAAAAAAAGGAAGATCCAAGAGGTAAATAAAAAGAGGAAAAGAAACACAAAGGGATATTGATATGGGAAAACAAAAGCAAATATCACAAGTGTTAACAAGATGTGGGGCTAAACCCACAAATAAAATAAATAACAATAAAAATAATATCTTGGACTATTAGGGGAATGAATAAGAACCTTACAAAAAGGTATTAAGAAATTGTGAGGTTGTTATAGACAAGATATTTTTGGAAATCAAAGTTGGGTAGCAAATATTTACCTTTCGTAGTGTTGAATTTTATCTTGAAAGAATATAAATTTTTGAAGGCAATTGATATAGAAGAAGTTGATTGTGGAAACTTAGCAGTTTGAGGAAGATGAAGAATATTTTTGATAGAAGAGTAAATGAATAACGTCTCCAATAGAATGACAAAGTTGGTTATGCTTTAATTAACTTGTTAGAAATGTAATGAGAGCAATGTAATATTTTATTTTCGTAATAGGAGTGGCCCCAATAGAAGCCACACATAGATGATTAAAAAATAAATAAATTGGAACAACACAATGGTTAGGGTTTTGACTTCTCTTTGGAAGGTCCAAGGTTTAAATTGTGGTGTGTGTAATTATGTGTGATTAAAGATTTGGTTCTCATGTATATCATGGAGAATCACCCATTCTAACATGATGGTGTGCATTGTGTGTGTTAACAAAAAAAACTATAATTTAAATGTTTACTTTTCATTCCTTTTTTTATTAAAAATATTTACAAAAGTTTAAAAATAGTTTTAAAAGTTTTTAAGGCTAAAATTTACATCAAAAAATGTTCAGATAAGATATTATTTATCAAATATATGATTATCCTTACATACTTCACTCACTTCATCTAACTCCTGTAAAAGGTGATAAAAAGTAACACAAAGTATTTGTCTTAAAAGAAAGAAACAATAATGATCTCAAGCATTGTCCATGTGGGACAGCGCAGTGGTTAGGGCTTTGGGATCTCTTTCAGGAGACCTAGCTTCAAACGACAGTGGGTTGTGTGTGCATGGCTATGTAAGTGAAAAAAAGTCTCAAACTCAATTAACAAGCTTTTTAAATATTTTTTGGAGGTGAGGTGATAGCTTATTAAATGGTATGTTCCATGGAGCCTTTGATTTCCTCAAAAGTGTGTTTTATTACTATTAGTGAATCACCTTCACCCTTTTTCTATTCCATTTCATTTGTCTACTTATTTTTAACTCTTACAAAGTTGTCCAAGCTTTATCTTTATTATTTCTCTTCAGTCCACTATTAAAAGCGTAATGAGATAAAATCTCTCCCCTATTATTACTAATTATTCCTCCTGTAGACACCAAAATCCAGCCACTTGTAAGTCATCTATACCTTCCTGTCAGCCACGTGTCAGTCATCCATCCTTCCCGCCATTATTTGGCCCAAATCCACACTTTCCCACCATTATTTGGCCCAATTTCACCTTTCCCGCCATTTTTCATCCCCAAATTTATTTAAATTAATATTTATATATATATTTTAATATTTTAATATATTTTAATATATATATAAATAAAGTTTAAGTGATTTAATCCGAGCCGTCCATCCTTCATTTAATCTCATCCGTCCATCCATCTTAATCCGTTTCACAACCTAGATTTATTCTCTACCCTTGGATCCACTTTAATCTTAGCCACACGTTCAAAGTGTCGTTAAAACCCTAAAGTGTGCCCTAAGAGTAGATTATAAATTGAGTCACCTTGATGGCTCAAACCCTATCTATCTCTTCGGCTAAACCTACCTATCTTTCCAATCTAAGTCTGGAGTTGGCTATTGCTGTTAATCCTGAGTCTTCTGAGTCTTCTACGGCCCTAAGTCTGAACTAAACCCTTTCGCCGCATCCATCGCCGTCGCCTGGTCTCGCCGCGTTAACAGGAAAAGGTATAGATTCGTCTAAAGCAAGTAATCTTTCTTTATGTATTAATCTGCTGTTGAATTCTGCATTCCGTTTATTTTTATTTCATAAATCTAGGGTTTTAGACTATTTCTGAGGGCTCACACAGTGGAGCCCTCTTATTAGTTTCTAACTCTTTGATAATTTTAATGTGTGCAGGATTCTAGTGGTAGATCTGATTTGTTGATAGCAGCTGCTTAAGCTGGAGTGGTCCGAGCCAAAGGATACAACGAAGCCCACTCATTCTGTTGAGGTTAAGGATACATTCTTCGGAGACGCCACCACATTGTGCCAGCTAGGGTTTCGGAGAACCCTAGCACAAATTGTAACTTTGTATCACGAAAAGGGTTACAGGGCCTGTTGTACTTAAAAGGAGTTTCTAAACTCCATTGATTAATAAAAATCATTCATTTTGTACAACTGTTCTGCATTCCTTTATTGTGATTTCTTTATTTTTGTTTGGCGTTGTATCTTTAATCTACAAATGGCGATCACGGTGGGACCCCCTAGGGTTTCATGTTTTTAATACTTGCTTTACTGATCTATTCCTGTTTTTGTTTTATTTTGCAGGTTTCGAAAATCGTGAAATTCGCTGTTCCAGCGAACTAGGGTTTCTGAGGAGTTTGCAAAAAACGTAGCAGACGCAGAGCGGCGTCTGGAAGTCCGATCCGAAACGCAGAGGTGCGTTTCAGCCTGCGCAGACTCCCTTGGGCGTTTGAAGGCAGTTTTACAGAAAAAGCGTAGGCTTCCGAGTAAGTGCGTTTTTTTTTTTCTTTGTTAAACTGTACTTTTTACGTTTTTGGTTTTTCTGCTGTATTCTGTTTCTTTTTCAGATCATTGCTTTAAAATGAACAAAAACTAAGTAATCTGGAAAAGAACAGTTAAGCTGTATATACATTTTTTTTTTTTAGTTACATTTTTTCTCGCATTGCATTATTGGTTGTTGCTTGCATAAAAAAAAAAATTGCATACCTAGTTGCATATTAGAATAGCTACGAATTATCTGTTTTAGTTATCTAAGTAGGACTATTGATTGGATGTCAATAGTACTCCTGCCATTGGGTGATTCCGAGCGAGAGAAGTGGACGAACCTTCCGGTTGCTCCTTTGATATCCGATATCATTGGTAGGAGGGGGTTTTAAACGGTGTACTCCACTTCTTCAGAGGAAATGGCATATTTTCAGTGGCCTCTTGCTTAGATCATTAGAACTTTTGATTTATAGCTTTGTATGTATACATTAGACAACTAAAACACTTAAAATAAAATTCATTGCATTTCATATTGCATTTAAAACAGTAATATCTGGATTTCATCACCAGGTATTGCTTGAAGTTTAGTGACGGTGGAATTCATCTCCATCCATTAAACTTCTGCCTCAGACACCATAGGTCACCCCCAAGCAAACTTGCTTGGATTTCATCACCAGTAAGAATCTCGTTGTCCTTTCCTAGCCATAGTTTTTACCTTTTTTGTGAATAATTCAAGATTAGATCACATGCAAAACTCATAAACCGGACACTTAAAATTTACTGCAGATTAAGATCAGAAAATAATTAATTAACCGCGAGGTAAGACACATTGGTTGAAACCTAGGTTGTGACTGTTTTCTAATAATTTCTTTAGTGTAAATTTATCATTCAAGTTTTGCATTCTTCTTTTCTGAATTTGTTTAGATTTATTGCGTTATGGTCTTAACAAGGAATCAATCTAAAGTGTTAAATCTAAATAATCAAATGAATAATTCACAGAACATCCCCACCACCAACATGACCACTTATCCTAGTGAATTTCAGGCAGGTTCGCCTGCAGGTCTTTCACGTCCTTCTACCGTCTATCGCATGGCCATGCCCATGGAGGAAGACAATTCCTGTCATATTACCCACATTGATATGGCCCAAGTGCAAACTCACTTAAGAGATGGCATTGGTTATGTCCTTGAGCCAATCCAAGATTCCCCTATGCAAGATTCTATTTTTCAGCAGGATATTGCATCAACCATACCCGTTGGTTTCACTCAAGTCTACACTAACCCTTTTTTTGAGGCTAATGTTGTATCCTGCTCAGTCGGCTTCATCTCCAACATCTTCCCAGATGCTCAATTGTCCTCCTTTGGAGACAAATGTAGTGTCTTCCCGACCACTTTCTCCTCCATTTACCCGGGTGTACACCAATTCTCTCTATGAGGCTGGTGGAACCTCCTCTAGCCATGACCAATTTCAACCCTCTTCTTCCCAAACCATTTATGGTTTCACCCTACCTGGGGCACAATCTACTGTTTCTTCCCAGGTACCGCCTACTTCAGCCACCTTCATTGCCCCTGCTATGCAGTCTCCTGTGACTACCATGGCAGCCTGCCCTCCACCTTCATCCAATCATCCCACATCCCTTGGGTTAGAAATTAATAAGGTTAGGGAGTACCTCGACAAGTTGCTTCAACAACAACAGCAACAAAATGCCCAACCACCTGTCGTAGTAAATCCTACACCCCAACCAATTTCTACCCAACCAACTTTTCTTAGCTCAGGCCCCACCTAGGTACCCCAATCTTCGGTGGTGTCCATTCCTACCCCACCTTTCTCCCAACCCAGTCCAGTTCATCATTCACCCCAATCACCTTCTTTTCGGTATCATCCATACCAACAACCTGTCCATTCCACACCGCCTAATCCAGGCAATTTCATCCCATCTCATCATTTTTCCACTCCTCCATTGCATCATCATAATCATCAAACGAATCAAAATTTTCATGAAGATTCTCGACTCCATGCTATGCAACAACAGATTGACAACCTTATGCTCAACATGCCCGGCTCATCTAGTCGAAACCTACGCTAAGGTCGTTGATCAATCAACCAATTCATCCTTCGGTACCTTCACCGCCATATCCGATCGATTTCACATTACCGAAGTTTGACAAATTTTGAGGAACTGAGGATCCTCATGAACATGTGAGCTCATTCATGCATGCCCGCTTTAGAATCCAAAATAATGACGCTCTTATGCTCAGAACTTTTCCTCAGACATTAGGAGGAGATGTTGTACAATGGTACAATCATTTACCTCACCATAGCATTTATGCTTACGAGCAATTGATTAATCTATTTTTAGAACGATTCTCCCTAAATGTACAAAGGAAAATCTCATTGTCCGACTTATACAAGCTCAAGCAACATGACGATGAGACTGTTTATGACTTTGGAAACCGTTGGAGGGCTATCATTAATAAATTGCCATTCTCCCTACCAATGGAGGAGTTAACCAAAATGTTCACCCAGAGTTGTCTAAAACCTATCTCTTGGTTACTCCAATTACAACAATACAGGACTTTTGAAGAGGCTTTGGCCCAAGCAAGTATCATAGAAGACATTAAAGTCCAAGAGGGTGTTTTAAAACCCCATAGAAAAGAATGGCAACAAAAGGGCCAACAACGAAATAATAATTATGGCCAAAACAAACAAGCACAGGCTAGTACAGCCTCAAATGTTAACCAAGTTAATCAAGTGGTGGCGAGCCAGCCCGTAATGGCTCAACAACAACAAGTAATGCAAAGTCAACCGCAACCAATTGCTTATCATGCGGTACCCGCCCCTCCTCAACCAGCTCACAATATCGGGCCAACCATGGAAACTCGACCTTGGCAAAAAAATCGTCCCAAGCGACAGTTCACACCTTTAGATGAACCATATGCGGTCATATTCAACAAGTTATATAGCACAAATCAGTTAACTTTACCTGAGTTTAAACCTTTAGAACCATCTAGAAGGGGGAAGTATTACAAGGAGTACCTATTTTGTCCTTATCATAGGCAAAATGGGCACGATATCAATAATTGTACAACTTTCAAACATGTGATCCAAGATCTTATTGAGATTGGAGCCATTAAATTGGATAGCCCCTTAGCCCAACAAAATCAAAATCTTGGTATATTTCAAACACCCCTTCCACATCGGGAGGAAGCTCCAACAACTTCAGGGGGAGTAACTCAGGTAACTCCTCCTAATCAAGTCAACCATGTACAACCATACCAAGGTTTTGTGGGTACTATTAACGTAGTAACCCGGGGTCAAAGGGCGAACCAACCAAATCGGGCTGAACCACAGCCACATGTACAAACCCCCAGTCCACCTCAGGTAACAGTGACCCAACGACGTGCTAGTACTTCTCAACAACCGCTAAATCATTCTACTCAACGCCAACGACCCATCATGTCATTGAGTAGCCGAGTTAACTACCGGTTTAAAAATGGCTTCCGCCAAGTTATCGATCTATGACCTCATTCAACAATCTCCCCCGCATAGAGAGGCATTAATGGAAATATTAAAGTCAATCGAGCTTCAAACTCAAGATACTAATGCCTTCAACAACTTTGTGGGGAGTATTCAAACATGCATGGAGCCCTCCATCACTTTCTATGATTTTGAAATCAAACCTTTGTCAACAGAAAGTATAGATCCTCCACTTGCATATCATGGCCAAGATCGATCACAAGCCATTCAAGAGAGTCTTAATTGACACCGGTTCCTCAATCAATATCATTACAACATCGGCGTTGAGTCATCTAGAGTTGTCGCCATCCCTTATCACCAAGTCGACTTTTACTCTTAAAGCATTCAATGATGCTTTATCTTCCACGGTTGGCACGGTTATCTTGCCCATTGAGGTAGGGGCCCGAACTTTGCATACCTTGTTTCACATCTTGGAAGGGTCCATGGCATACAATGTATTGCTTGGACGGCCTTGGCTTAGGGAGATGAGATGTGTCCCTTCTATACTGCATCAATGTCTGAAGTATGTATATGAGGGACAGGTTCATTGTGTACCTGCTGACACTGAACCCTTCAAACATTGCAACTATGTCTCAAATCCTTATGAGATTGTGTTGCCATCCACTCATCTTTTCTTGACCCCATCTACTTCTTCTATACCATCTTCTTCTAAAGCTCCCATTCTCGAGGAGCTACCCATCATATCGCAACCATCTTCCTCTTCCGCTATTCCATCTCATTCACCACTTTCTTCATCTCCTAATCTTCCTTCTTCTTCATCAGTGACCACATGCACATGTGGCCATGACCAATCATCTCTTTCCACGTCATTACCCCCTTCTTCTACACCTTCTTCAACATCACCTATTATTCCTCCATCTTCCCAACCATCACCAGCTGATGTTTCACAAGTCAGTGAAGCATCAACCCAACCAAATCCTTCCAATTCTTCTATCCCACATTCTTCTATTCCATCATCTAGTCCATCTCTCTCCCAAGTCAAGGTCCATCTCACTGATGCAGGTATTGGTGAGTATGCCATCCAAGATGTCCACATCACACCGTTCAATGTGCAAACAGTTAAAGATTTTGGTCGTCCACATGACCAACATTTATCCATTGGATCGGTTTATAACATGGGTTCTATGCCAAATTCCATTAATTTTGTATATGGGGGAATAGAGTCATCTTCTAGTCCTACGACCATACTAGAACCCAAGCATCCAGTCCCTGCCAATATCGAAAGGATGGAGGGTTTTCCCTCTCGCTATTTCCACAGACATAATTGGCAGCAATTTGGCCTAGGTCGATACGAGCAAGGGGTAACTGAACGCATCGATATGCCATACCAGAGACCCACTGAGCGTTTTGGTCCGGGCTACCAACCACTTCCATCCCTTTCTTCTTTTGAACAAGCTTTTCAAAGCATTAATCTTAATTGAGAAGAAGAAATCCTCCACCCCGACGAATCCGAAGATGAAGCCTATGAAGAATTTGACGTCATGTCAAATGGTGATGAATCCGAAGAAGAGTCGGCGCCCATTGTTCCCCTCACTGAACAAGACGAGTTTTATCTCCAATTGTTCCCTCTCCAAGAGGCCATCTTTCGCTTGCTTCTTCCACAAGAACGAGGTGAACCACCCCCTCCGCCACATCCATAAGCCATAATCCAAACCTGTATTATATGTATATACTAAAATAGTGGTTTTCACCACTACCAAAAAAAAAAAAAATCAGAAAATTCCCAAAAAAAAAAAAAAAAAATCAAAATATATAAAAATACTTTATTGCTTTATGTATGTGTGTAATAGTGGTTTTCACCACTACAAAAAAAAAAAAAAAAAACTCAAACTACAAAAAAAAAAAAAAATGAAAAATTATGTTGTTTTGCATTTCAGGTCTTCCGAGGTCTTCACCGGTTTTCCCTTCCATTCCGCCCATCCTTTCTTCCATAAGTCGACAATGAATTTTGAAGACTTATTCACCCCGCTCCATAATCCATATGATCCGGATAAGCCAATCCCGATCAACCCAAGCCTGATTGACATGGATCGGATTTCATCCTCTCCATCTATTTCAGAGTTCATCCTTTCCGAGGAATTGTTAAGGGCTTCCGCCAACTACATTCCTCCTTCACCTCCACATTCACCTTCATCTTCTAAGCCAGAGGTTTTCCGAGCGAGACATAGACGAGAGCAAGGCACAGGAGCTTGATGACATTTTAGATGACATAAATCTGATCCCTACTCCCCATCGGCTTGAGGAAGGTTCCCACATGTCTATTGAAGAAACTATCGATGTAGACCTTAGTACGGACCAAGATGGCACCCAAATTGTGAAAGCGGCTAAAAGTCTATCATCGGAGGAACAAGAGCAAATGATTGCTCTACTCAAGCGGAAGAAGGAGATATTTGCATGGTCTTACAAAGACATGCCAGGCCTAGACCCTAATTTGGTTGTCCATAACCTCACCTTACAAAAAGATGCTAAACTTGTCAAACAAAAACTTAGGAAAATGCATCCTACCGTGGCCCTCATAGTTAAATCGGAGATTCAGAAACTTTTGGATGTTAAATTTGTCGTCCCGATTGATTATCCTGAGTGGCTTTCTAACATGGTACCCGTTCGCAAGCCTAACGGGGGATACGTGTTTGCACCGATTTTTGAGATCTAAATAAAGCGTGTCCTAAGGATGACTTTCCTCTTCCAAACATTGATACTCTTGTCGATACTGCGCTGGTCATGAAATGCTTTCGTTCATGGATGGATTTTCGGGATACAACCAGATTCGAATAAACCCCGAAGATCAACACAAAACAACATTTACCACACCTTGGGGAACTTTTTGTTACGGGGTGATGCCCTTTGGCCTTAAGAACGCAGGTGCAACCTATCAACGAGCCATGACTTATATTTTCCATGATTATATGCATAAGATTATCGAAGATTATGTGGATGATTTATTGGCAAAATCTAAAACTCGACAAGAGCATTTTGATGTATTGGAAAAAGTTTTTGATAGACTTCTAGAGCATAAAGTAAGGTTGAACCCTAAGAAATGTGTCTTTGGTGTTACCTCAGGCAAACTCCTAGGTTTTATTATCTCTAAACGAGGTATTGAGGTGGACCCAAACAAGGTCAAAGCCATTATGGAAATGTGTCCCCCAACTAATTTGAAGGAGTTGCGTAGTTTACAAGGAAAGATTAATTCAATCCGTCGCTTTATTGCACAACTTTCTGATAAATGTAGGCCATTTTGCCACCTACTACAAAAGGGGGTACAATTTTCATGGACAAATGAGTGTCAGAAAGCCTTTGATGACATCAAGCGATTTAGCGTCTCCGCCTTAGCTCCCCTCGTCTGGGGTCCCTTTCAATCTTTATATCTCAGAACGGACTTTGCCTTAGGGACAATGCTTGCACAAAAGAATGAACAAAATAAGCATTGATTCGTTTTTCATCTATGAGTGTGAGTTGATCAAGACCGATTGAAACGTGCTTACAATGCCAAAGTTCATCTAAGAGAATTTCAAGTAGGGGATCTTGTCCTTAAAGAGAATCAACAAAACACCAATGCATTGCCGCATCTTCGAGATAAATTCGCGGCTAATTGGTTAGGTCCATATATGGTCACTTGAAAGAGTGGGTAATGGAACTTATAGACTTGCCAGTTTAGAGGGAGAGGAAGAACCCGAACCACTTAATGTTATACACTTGAGGGCATTCTACGCATAGTTTGAATTTTATATGTACATATATACATGGCTTGTACAACAAAAAAAAAAAAAAAAACAAATAAAATAAAAAGAATTTGCATTTCATTGTTAGTTGCATACATCTCATTCAAAAACATTGCATTTCATGTGCATACATCTCATTGAAAACCATAACATTTCATTTTCAGCCATAGTTGCATATCATGTTAGAGACCATTCTATCTTTTGGATATAAAATTTGGTCAAGCAAAAGTCATGTTGCCTTAATCAGGGGCACCTTCATAAAATCCATCAAACCGAATTGTCATTCGTACACCCATTTTCCATTTGCACATATTTACATTGCCAAAATGTTTTCGAGTCACTCAACCATTCCTAGTGTTTTAAGCAAACTTCGAAATGCATGTCAAAGTTCTCTAGGGCCATATCACAAATTACACTAAATAAAATCTTGAGTATTGGGAAATGATTTCAAAAGCGGTCTTGAACCTATCACATTTTCACATCTTAAAAACATCTTGTGTCAAAGAGAGATAACACCATCCTTGGGTTGTGCCTTGAAGTGAAAAGGGTAATCCTCGTTTGTCCTATCATGCAAACATAGTCCATAAAACAGTGGTTCTTACCACTATCACAAGCAATCACAAAATATAAATATAAACAGAGTAGTAAGGATAGGGTAAAATTCTCATCATACTTCGGTTGAGAATCCGATTCCCCAAAGCTCTAAGGAAATGAACATTTTTCACACACCACTGATCCCAAATAAGTTGTAAGGATCGTACTACTTGTCCGGTCAGACGGATAGGTAGTCATCCCCAAGGCTTACAAAGGTCAAAAACAACATGGACTATGGAGTTAACCTTCACCGGGGCTATAGACGCTTGACTGGCAGTGGAGTATACTCATTGCGTGGCGACATGTCTCTCCTCAAAAAGAGACCTCTGAATGCTCATACGGACAAACTAGCTTCGGGGTCTTCTCCATAACAAGGTTACCTAATTTATGCAAGATGAGGTTAATGAACACACTTGCACACACACAGGTTTTTGATTGCCTAGAGTCACTACCATGCTTCTGATTTGGTTAATGAACTCGCATGCACACACATTTGGTCCTAGTTGAATTAGGCAGTGTTAGTAAGTTTGTTTGATACCACTAGCATGTTTGAGTCTTTGTAAAACAGTCTTCCATATCAACCTCCATATCTTCCTCCATATCTTCTTCCATATTCATGTCATTCCATACGTCATCCATTCACAAGCCACCAAGTTCGGTGCCCCTGATTAAACAATTATGATAACAGTTGGCTAAATCTAACTATCTAAAAGTATGAGTGCTTCTTAGTGCATATTTCATTTACTTAGTCTTTTTTCTTTTGTTGTTTTTTTCGCATTAATCATCTATAAGTTTGCATTCCATTCCATCACATATGCATCAAAAACATTAAAACATATAAAAACATGCATCACAAAAACATAGGCATTCACACAAAAGAGAGTAAAACACCAAATAAATAAAAGCCATGTATATATATATTGTATAAAGGTCAAACTGTACAATGAATGCCAAAAGGCTACAATATACAATAGGGCACCAAGGCTCATAAAGAGTGCATCTAAGCACTAAGCTAACCATCAAAAGAGGACCCCTGAGACCTAGTAGGAGCCCTAGACCTAGTGGTGTGCCTAGACTCACTACCTCCAACCGGGCTACCTCCGCTAGTCCCACTTGCCTCCAATATCTCCCAGTCTTCCTGGGACAACGACCTCCTCATCCCCGGAATGATAGGGGAGAATCGGTGTCGTGCCTCTAACACCCTAAGCTGCAAAACAACAAAACAAAAATTTGTTACAAATTTTTCCGAAAAAAAAAAAAAACACATAATAAGTACTTGCTTAAATGAACAAATACCTCAGCTGGCTGCACTGGCGCGTCCGCTCCCATCTCCGCCATAGCTCCCGCGTGCTTCACTCTCCCACACAACCTTTCACTCCACTTCACTCCACTCCCTCAGACGCACTTCTCTCAAGCTCGAACGCACAAATGAGCGAAATTCTCGCTGAAACTATTTAAATAGCTGATTTTGGCGCCCTGAAACGTAGTTGGGCGTTTCATGGTGGATTCAGACGCAGTCCTGTGTCTGCAGAGCGCCTAAACACCGACGGGCGTCTCTGCCAACCACAAACGCAGACCGGCGTTTGGTGTCAGTATTGAATAAAGGAACAAAACTTACAAAATTGAAGCTTACCTCCTCCAAATTTCATCAAATTGCATTCATCCATTCTTCTTATCATAATAAAACATTTTGTGAAGGTTACAACAGTTTTGGACACAAATTTTGTCATTTCGCTCAAAAAGCGCATCATTCATCATTGTTTTACAAATTGGGTTAAAAATATTCAAAACCTTCACAAAATTAACCACATTCATCAATTCTTCTGATCTATCGTCAATTTCATTCTTCTTTCATCATGCATATTTTTGCCAAATCAAATTAAAGTAAACCTCGTATCTAGTGGTATATTCTATCACCTTGGCGATTGCAGCGATTTGAATCCATGCAATTCGGTAAGAGGATTAAACCACCATAAGGACACTTACCATTTATCATCATCAATTATTTCATTGTTTGAAAATTGGAAATCAATTTTGGGTATTCTACTTTTCAAGTGACCTCATACCAAGATTAATTTGCTCAACAATTGTCATTGATGGCCTAGTTCATGGGGCCTTAAACATGGACAATCTTTCATATCGTCATTATTTTAAGTCTTGCTAGAGATTGTGGCTACCTAGGTTGATTGGTTCCGACCCGAGGAATTATCCATACAGTCACTAGGAGCATCTCTGAGTTCTGGACTCTTTCATGCATCTTTCATCTCTGCATATCAATGGCGCCAACAAGGCAATTTCATCAAGAGTATGGATTCACACACAGGAGTTGGGGCATCCGTTATCAATTTCTAATTTTCCTATAGTGGAATTCATCTTACATGATCATGGAATTTACAGTTTGGCAAAAATCCCTTTATAACCGTTGGGGGAGAAAACGGTCCATCTTTCACATCACTCATATCGTCTTCAATCATATTCTTTTCTGGTTTGTACACCAACCCCTTTTCTGTTGGGACATAAACAGATGGTGCATGCACCAACCCTTTTTTTCACCGTTGGGGCAAAAACGGTTCATTTTCTTCCGAATTTCTTCCAATTGGCTTGTGAGAACCATTCTCGCTCGCCAATTGAGGGGGTAAGCTAAAAATTTTTAAATATTCTTTTATTCTTTGGTCTTCAAAGTTGTGCTTTAGTCTTGAGAGAGAGTTGCGTCTGATCCAGCTTTTCAGGTGTCTTAAGTTTTTGTGCTACATTGTGTCTTCACACAAAGCAGCTCAAAAAGGGGCATCTGTAGACACCAAAATCCAGCCACTTGTAAGTCATCTATACCTTCCTGCCATCCACGTGTCAGTCATCCATCCTTCCCGCCATTATTTGGCCCAAATCCACACTTTCCCACCATTATTTGGCCCAATTTCACCTTTCCCGCCATTTTTCATCCCCAAATTTATTTAAATTAATATTTATATATATATTTTAATTTTAATATATTTTAATATATATATAATAAATAAAGTTTAAGTGATTTAATCCGAGCCGTCCATCCTTCATTTAATCTCATCCGTCCATCCATCTTAATCCGTTTCACAACCTAGATTTATTCTCTACCCTTGGATCCACTTTAATCTTAGCCACACGTTCAAAGTGTCGTTAAAACCCTAAAGTGTGCCCTAAGAGTAGATTATAAATTGAGTCACCTTGATGGCTCAAACCCTATCTATCTCTTCGGCTAAACCTACCTATCTTTCCAATCTAAGTCTGGAGTTGGCTATTGCTGTTAATCCTGAGTCTTCTGAGTCTTCTACGGCCCTAAGTCTGAACTAAACCCTTTCGCCGCATCCATCGCC
This sequence comes from Wollemia nobilis, assembly GCA_028583015.1. Taxonomy (NCBI): domain Eukaryota; kingdom Viridiplantae; phylum Streptophyta; class Pinopsida; order Araucariales; family Araucariaceae; genus Wollemia; species Wollemia nobilis. Next base: position 1,534,021 of record JAQPPZ010001560.1, on the reverse strand, counting down.
GTCGCCTGGTCTCGCCGCGTTAACAGGAAAAGGTATAGATTCGTCTAAAGCAAGTAATCTTTCTTTATGTATTAATCTGTTGTTGAATTCTGCATTCCTTTTATTTTTATTTCATAAATCTAGGGTTTTAGACTGTTTCTGAGGGCTCACACAGTGGAGCCCTCTTATTAGTTTCTAACTCTTTGATAATTTTAATGTGTGCAGGATTCTAGTGGTAGATCTGATTTGTTGATAGCAGTGCTTAGGCTGGAGTGGTCCGAGCCAAAGGATACAACGAAGCCCACTCATTCTGTTGAGGTTAAGGATACATTCTTCGGAGACGCCACCACATTGTGCCAGCTAGGGTTTCGGAGAACCCTAGCACAAATTGTAACTTTGTATCACGAAAAGGGTTACAGGCCCTGTTGTACTTAAAAGGAGTTTCTAAACTCCATTGATTAATAAAAATCATTCATTTTGTACAACTGTTCTGCATTCCTTTATTGTGATTTCTTTATTTCTGTTTGGCGTTGTATCTTTAATCTACACCTCCTCATGCTAGTCCCAAATTTTCTTTAGATGCTCAATCAAAATTTGATTTAACCAACTCCAATTGTAGCACAGGGGGGAGTATTTCCAAAAGAGGAGGTGAAATGGGAGGTTTTGGGTGAATTCCAAGGTTTTGTAACTGTTTTGGCCCAAATCGTACAGTTGTACGGTTTGCAATTGTATGATTTACAAAACTCACAACAAGGGACTGCACAATTCCAAATCGTACAATTATAAGATTATAACCATACAACACTCTGAACTGTATGATTTACCACTTGTGCAATATACCATTAGTCAGTTTACAAGTGAAACTTGGTAGTTTTGCAATTGTTACTTTTGAAACTCTTATTTTCCACTTTGGACAAGTTCAATTATGCAACTGTGAACACAAAAGAAGGTAATTGATCAACCCTATAGTTTAGGGGTGCTAATTGTAAGGTTTACAACAAACCCTTGCTGCAATTCCTCAATCTTAGATCTACAAAGTTATATGCAAGAATTCATCACAACAAAGATTGATTAACCCTAATGGTGAAATTACCACTATAGTAGTCCAACATGCACATCTAGAATCACCATCCTTAGTTTGTACCAAACCTTACACGTCCCTGTTCATTTCTAGAAATCGTACAATGGTATGTAAACATATCAATTACCATTTCCAAAGAAAGTTATTGGCCAATATTCACATCCATTATCATCATACATGGTTAGGAGTCAATTATAACTTCAGTTTCACTATAGAATCACTCAATTTTAATATCATTCTGACCATACTTGTATAGAACGTATCATTCATGTCAATGGAAATAATAATCAACAACATATACAATCCTCAATGAACAATTCTTCATTATGCATGGGTAACTATCAACAACAATCAACATCAATCAACATCAATCAATAACCTTCAATGAATCATATGTAAGAATGAACAACCATGATCTTACACAATGAGCAACCATCAAAAATTGAATGGCGGGCTTTATAATGCTTGCCCAGGTCATTTCGAAGTGGTTCCTAAGACAACACATTATTCACAACTGTATTTCCACAATATATTAAACAATAAATGCACTAAGGTTTTACTAAGTCCTAATTTGATTTTTATCAAATTACATTTCTTGTGCATTTTACTTTATTTTATTTAAATTCTAATTGTATGTTTATGACCAATTGTATAATTACACAATTGTACATTTACATCCCTACATTGTACAATTGTATAAAATTGAAAATTTGATAGAATTGTGCAAATTCAAGTGTTATCATTTCTTCTTTCTTTTGGGAGGTGGATTTAATACCTACATCTACCCTCCCCTTTAAATCAATTGGCATCCTTGTTGACTCATTCATCTTGGCCTTGGTCGACTATTCTTGTTGAAGATCCTGAAGTTGTATGCGGAGAATAATGTGATCATTCTGTAACTTGGTTGCATAGTTACCGAGTTCTACAGTCTTCAAGACATACTTCTTGGCTATCTCTTTGGTAGTATCCAAAAGCTATAGTAAATCCTCCCGCTCGAATGCACCCTTGCATAGTTTTTCTTTCAACTCTATCTTGATATGAACCGCTATGGCAAGCTCCTCATCCTTCTCTGCAATGACACAATCTCGTTGCTGCAATTCAATTTTATGGGCTAGCTAAAGCTCTTCCTTAACCTGAAGCATTGTTTTATGATTTATAATTATTTCATTATAGCATTTAGCATCCTTCACCATTTCCTCAATATTTTGGTCCTTTAGTTGCAGTTATTCTTTGGATATCTTCAACTGTTTCTCATTATTTTCTAACTGCTCTTTTTAGACTGCAAGCCATTGTTCCTACTGCTTGAGCTGGTGGCTATTCAAACTCAACTACTCCTCCTATTGTAACAACTCCTATTCCTATAATCGTTTCTTTTACTTTGTAGCTTATTGGATCATAAGTTTTTTCTCTTCCTCCTATGTTCATAGCTTCTCTTCATGGGCTTGCTTCATGGCATTCATTTCAAATTCCACTATTTTAATTTTCTCCTCAACCTTGTTCCTGTGGAATTCTAATTTCTCCTTAATTGCAGCCATATATTTTCAAGTCACTTCTAATATTCCTGTTGTGCTTCTTTGGGCTGATAGATATGTTCAAGACCCACACTTAGCCAATCAATCCAGTGTGTTAGGAAATTGAAATTTTGAAAGATGAAAGTCAGCTTTGGGGATGTCCTTTGATATTTTGTTTTTGATGTGTTCAGTGGATATATTTGATTTTTATCTAGATACAGGTACACACGTGGGTATGCTTTATAGTTTTTCATCATTCCTTTTGGCAAATCATCAATCCCTAACATGCTTGTTACCTCCTCTCTAGGTAACTATCATTGGTATTGTGCATGAATCTAGGCTATCCTTCTTATGCGATCCACATTGCACACCCACTCCATGGCCTTATCCATTTCAGCGAAGATTTTATCCCTCCACTACTTTAGCTATCCAATACAACTTATTCAAAACTACAATTGGGTACTAGAAAACATATCATAAATCTGCTTTAGGAAAAGGTCCACCTGTTCATATGTGTTGCCTCCCTCTCCATTTGAGACACCGAACTGCAGGACTTCTAGAAAAATCTTGTCTGAAGCCTTCGATGCATTTCCTTTGATGAGGTCCTTTCCTCCTCTTCCTCTTGTAGGAATGAACTTCCCTCAACTTCTTTATGACCTGCTGCAATCTCCTCCTATACCATAATTTGGGCTACATTTTTACCTTCTTGTGATCTAATCTCATCAATGTTAATAATTTTCTAAGTCGATTGTTGTCCTTCCACAGGTATATGAACTTTCTCTCATGGATTTGACAACTCTTCCTCTTGTATTTTAGATAACCCTTCCTCCTACAAGTTCAACTGCTCTTCTACCAAAACTGTGGATACAGGAATTGTATTAAATCATTCTTGTGTTTACATCATGTTATCCTCCCCCAACTAACTATTATCACCTCTCATCACAATCCTTATTTGAGGCTTCTTCTTCTCCTTTATATCCTCTAGTGGGACTGCCAACACTTCATTTTATTTTGACCTTGGTGGTGATATTGCTCTATCTAGTCAATACTTAGATGTCTCTAACAGTTCAAACTTGTCGATCCCAAGCAATGTAGGAGATTCCACCATATCTCCTAACTGGTTTACCCCTACTAGCACACTAATATCTATCAAGTCTTATTCCTCCAACTCCAAGTGCATATCAATTGGATTAGTGAGCATTGATTACAACTACTTACTCTGCATAAGAGATTTTTTATGCATATGCCTCTCCTATTGCCTACATGTTTGAATATGTTCTAGACTGGTTGCTAGTAATACTATCTCCTCATCCATGTGATATAGTGGTTGCTCCTACAACCGTTGGATAGATACCTGCTATTTCAACTCAAAACCTAGGTGCAACTATTGTTGTATCTTCCTTTGAGGGTGGACTTCTTTTGATGAAGTCCCATTTTCATCAATCAAAGGAGGTTCTAGTTTCTTGGTATTCTTTTTCTATCTTAGCTTCTTCGAGGTAGCTTTCTGAAGTAGCACTATCTTAACCCATCATAGTATGGTAGGTTGATCCCTTGGTAGATCACGAGGTGTTGTTAGCCCATGTAATGTAATGCCAACCTGAGAGATCCAATTCAACATTATAATGATTACATGGAATGTCATTGAGATGTTATTCCTGGTCCTCTACAATAATCATTATCTGTTGAGCCAAATATGTTTTACAGTCATACTGCACCTCTTGTGTGACACTTTCTACATATTATGCCATCCAAAATGGCATCTCGAAAGATCGTGCTTCACTTCAAATTCAAGATATCACCACGTTCATAGCACACATAATATCATTTATAGCATTGCTTTATTTGATTCCCCGACCTCCCAAACCAAAAGCTTTAGTAGTTTATGGGGATTGAAGATCTGTTAGCATGGTGATTAACTTATGGGTCTCTATGGCATCTATCACTTTTATCTTAACTAGGAATCATTCCTTTGATAACCCAAATGTTTATCAAAAAGCTGCAACCAAGAATTCAATCTTGATATGATGGTTTCCAATTCGTACAAAGGTGTAATTCTTGCTCGAGTTGTACGATCACACCATCTGCAACAAGTATTCATAAAAGAATACTTTATATTGTGGTGGTATCTATGCTAATATACTCACTCTTTCTTGATTCAAGGCTATCTTAATTGGGTGATTCTCCTCATGGTCGTTCTACCATTTTCGTTATAATTCACCTACCAACTGTGTGAAGGTGATATTCTTCAATTCCACCTACCCTCCTTCATCCTCAATGGGTAGGTCCACTTGGTCATCTAGGGTATCATATTGATGCACCTCACTACGAAGCTCCCTTCGATGTGCCTTGGGTGGTTCCATCTATGGCTCTATATGAGAATGTGGTTGTGCTCTTCATCTCCATGGCCTATAACCTCTTCCCCTCCAAGGATGGTAGTTGCGTCCTCCTCATAACTGAAACCCTTGTCCTTGATTTTATGTAGGGTAATTTTTATTTTCGTGCCTGTGCCACAAATCCCTTTGATGTAGAGGTCTTGATGAGCATTCCCTTATTTTTGTCGTTATCTATCTTAAATAAAACCAAAATTCCCACTTGGTGCTCATTCTTTATAATTACTCATCTTGGAACCACTCTTCACAAATCTTATTCAATTAAGCAAATGCAAGATAATTGCATCCAAATCGTATAACTTGTCATAATTCCATACAAATACGCCAAAAAATACACAATTGCTTCCATAAATTGTACAAATACTCCTCACAATTGTACAAGTGCTTTTTGAAATCGTACAACTACCTTCAAATCATATAATTGTTCCTAAAATCGTACAACTACACTCTAATTTCGTACAGTTCACCCAAATCATATAATTGGTGCCCCAAATTGTATAATTTCACCCTAAAATCATATAGTAGATGCCAAATCATACAATTTCACCTCTCTTTTGTATAATTATGCTTTGAATTGTACAATTACCTTTTAAATCATATATTTGCACTAAAATTACACAATTCGGGCTCCAATTCGTACAAATTTTCCCTAAAATTGTACAATTATCCTCAAATCATACAATATCCTTCCAAAATACTAAAATTTTCTATTCAATCCTATACTTTCCCTAAAATCCACGTTTTTATGAAATTTATACAATTTATTTTGCACCCTTTTGTCGTTATTGTGCAATTCCTATTTCGGATGTAAAATTTGGTTCACTTGTGCAATTTCCCTTCTGTTTGTGCAAATATTCAAAGGTAGGATTTACTATGGCAATTTGTAAAGTGTTATTTTATGACCTTCTCTTTATAATTTCCCTTGTAATGGCTAGACCATTTTCTCTTTTACCACCAACTTGCTTCATGCAAATTAGGGTTCCAAATGTGACTCCGTCTTAGCTTTTCTAAAAAAACAAAAGCTCCGACCTGAGAAACGTCTCACCACTTTGCAAAAAATTACCTCAAACCCTATATTTTTTGAAAAAATCCACCTTTGAGGGTTTCTTTTCCAAGTAATTCCTACAATCTTCACTTTTTTTGAAAAAACACACTACTTTGTTAGGATAAAATCCTAGTTTTTTTCATTTGCACCCACTACAACTTGCTTTTTCAAAATCAAGAAAGCCCCTTGGTGCAAATTTTTAATTGGGTCAAAAAATTTAGTGAAATTGTGTTATTTGCATGACCATATGGTGAAAATCCATTTGTTGCACGCTCCTTGCTCCTAAAATCATCAAATTTTACCTACAATTCGTACTATCTAGTGAAATAATATGCATGACATCTTTTTTTTATAATCAAAACATCTTGTGCATGAAATCTACCATATCAACCTTTTTGCATGTGTTTTTGTCTTTTTCTATGAGTGAATACCAACTCATCTATTTTTGCATGCAAATTTTGTCCTTTTTCTTGCTTTTTTGAATAATTTATAATAACCTTTTGCTTTTCTTTTTCTTTTCTTGTCTTTTCTATTTATTTTTCTCAAAAGAGGTTGTCATTTTTATTTTTCAACCACTTATAAAAAATATACTGGTATCACTTGTCATGCTCCTTTCACTTTCGTCTATTCCAAAGGTAAGTGTAACCACCAAAAAGGCTCTTGCTATCTAGTTTATCTATTGCAATTGACGAAATAAGCACAAATGGGAAAACATAAGTTAACAAGAAATAAAGTAAATATAAAGAATCTCTTTAATAATCTCAATGAAGCCAAGCTACAAATTCATCCCTCTTAGGGATACCCATTTGATACATCAATTACAATAGAGTTTCAAATCCCTCTCAAGGGTAGATGCAATCAAAATACCTTCTAGTGTGACACAAACTGCTCTAGGGTGTCGATGACCCTTTTCTCCATGATTAGAGGTATTTGTTGCCTTGCATCCCAAAACCCTATTAGTCCTGCATGCAATAAAAAACAAGAAACATTAATAGCAAAGGAGGACTCTCTTGATGAGGCTTTTAAAGGGTGCTTGTATGAAAGATAACATGATAATCAAGAAATAAATAAAGTGATTTAGTACATGTAAATTGATCTAAAACATGATAATATGCAATTAGAAACATACAAGAAACTAATATGAATCTATCTAAGCTCCTAATTAACCAATTGAAGATGTAGAAGTACAAAAAAGATTTATTATGCCTATACTACAACAATGAAGGGAAATTGCCATTAACCCCTAATCTATCGATCAAATATCTCTAAATTATTGAATTAACCCTAAAAACTGATTAATATAACCTCAATAAATAGAATATAAAACTGAGAACAAGGAGATCAAAAATCACCTACTAATCGCAGGTCATTCACGTGGCGGGCACTATTCATTGTGGTTGACAACCACAACAGAGACTGAAGTAGATTTACCCTCCAAATCAAGGCCAATTCTCTGATTCTCCTTGCCAAATTGATGGTCAAGGGTCGCATTTTTATTCTTTGATTGAATTGGCGGTTGAATTGCTTAGTGAGTGCATGGATTGCATGGATTAGCATTTCTTGGCTCTCCTATCCTCCTAGGATTTCCATGGCAATGTGATATCCAATTGGGTAGCAAAAGTATTCCTATCAATGCATGCAAGTGGTTATGCAATTCGACATGGCTTCGATGCTTAATTGATTATAATTATCTCTCTATTTCAAAGGGGGATTTTATAGCAATTTCCAAGGGGCTAGGATTGGCTTCATGAGGAATCTAAGATTAAGATTGGGCAGTTGAGCTTGTTGGATGGAAGGATCCAGAACCTTCCTCACTCAAACCGCTCCAATCCACAACCAATTTGTCGTTGCAACCGATTTTGGGTCGGATGAAGGCTAACTGATTTTGAGTGCTAACCATAGATGACAGGTGTGGTGAGCACTACTAACCATGGGTGTCAGCAGCGGCTAGCACTGACTAAGCAAAGATACCCAAATGAGTGGTAAAAACCACTGTTATAACTTGGATCTTTCCAAAGGTATTCCATATGATCTTCTAGCATGTCCCATATGAGTAGTCACCTCGGCATGACACATTTTAGATGTCTATAGATGCCTCTTTTGAGATGTGTTGTGATTTTGAATAATGTTGAGCAAAAATGGACCTCCTAAAATGATGTCGTAGGTTGCATGATGATCATTAGTCTGATCAACATTAGATGCCCCAGGTCCAGCAAAAGGATGCGCATCTTAGAATCATTGCTTCCAACTTAAAAAAGTGTGCACTCATCATCAGACATTCAGATAGCATCAATGCTAAGTAGGCTTTCACGCCTATCAATCCAAAAGGAAGAGAGTTACAAACTAAACTATCATATATGCTATTTTCCCTAGCAGAAGGGTAAGCTTATGATAGTCTTTGGCAATGATTCATAAGACGAACGTAGTTTTGACAAGATCAATGGATATTCTGTTGATTTTGATTATGATTTAATATTATGACTACCCACTCAAGCGACGAGTCAATGAGGGTAAGGACAATAAATTAAGTGACGAGGTTGCTTGATTACTATGAATGATCTTGAACAAATTAAGATTTAGCATTTGATTACTTGGCAAGGCCTAATTAGCTATGATTACAACTATTAATAGTAATTACCTAGTTTTATCCCATGGAGTGGTCCAGCCATGAAGGCCTTCTTAGAGAATAAAAATGAAAGCAATCCCGATTAGGCATAGGTTGAATCATATTATCGATGATATGCTGAAAATATCATAGGAGAATTGCGATGAGTATCTCGTTCCCTTGGAGCAGTCCAACTGTGAAGGCCTTCTTAGGGATTGAAATGAAGCATAACAATTCCATAATGACGAATTTACCCTAAATTTCCTTATGGTAATTTACTCATCCTGTCGGAGTGCATGGATTGTAAGTCACTGTAACCGCCAGTTGTATGGGGTAAATGACTGAATACGAGGCACATTTGGATTTTGAATTATTTGATTTTTTTGTTAATTTTGAATTGATTTTATTTTATTGGCTGTGAGGTGCGGCGCTACATGAAAGGATTGTCATAGTGATGACCTCAGTTGAATGTACTTTGTAATCTCAACTAGTTATTTTGTTTTACCTTTTGATGATATTTTCCAATGTCATTGCGCTTTATTTGGCTTATTTGAATATTTTATTTTTTCTGGTACAATTTTGGTCTGATGAACAATTTTATTTTGACCTTTTATGGCTCTCTATGATTGGAATTAGGAGCATTTAATGTAGCTCACTAACCGTGCCTATAAATTGTAGGCAAATTACTTGACCATGACTCACAATCACGGTCGCAAAACCCTAATTCAAGGACCACAGGTATCAACTACGGGTGTCATCCGCGAGCCGACCCAAATTTGGAAATGTTAAATAAGGATTTACTTTTGAAATATTTATTATTTACCTGATATCTCCCTGTAACTCGACTCATTCCACACATTCCACACCGATGGTCGATCATCCGGAGGCTTCTACCAGTTGAGGAGTTGATGCCTCCATGGTAACTCGAAAGTCAAGACCTCGCTTGTAAATTACTGGATTAAAATTAACCAAATTAATAAATTGGTAAATTAACCTCATTAAACTGCCAGTAACGAACCTCACCCTATCTAGGTTTAGCATGGGTTAGATTAAGGGTTGGGTTACTTTTTATTTTATTTTTAGGGGTTTTTTTGGGAAGGGCAGGCTCGAAATGGGTCTCGGTCCCTGATCGTGGGTGGTAGCCGCGACTCCCAATTGAAATATTGGGGACCATGACTGTCAGCCGTGGTGGGATTTAAATCCCAACAGTCAAATTTTTGACCGTTGGGTTGACTGCAGTTCCAACCCGAAGTGCCCAAATTTCTCAAAAAATTTCAAAATTTTCCATTTTTTTGGTTTTTTCTTGGTAATTAGTGCCATTTATTACTATTTTGAAGCGCTCTTTTGATGTTTTTTGAAATTTGTGATTATAGTTTGCATGTTTTTACGTTTTTAGGATATTTTATGATTTTTTTATCATTTTGTAGTTGTTTTTAATTATTTTTTTGTTTTTATTGGATTGCTTTTATTCAGTCCCTAACGAATAGAGCGAGGGAGATCGATCTCCTTCACAACCTTCGTCAGACGCTAACTAGAACAAAGTAGGCTTGGTAAACTGCTATGGGATTCGAATTCATATTAGACCTCCCCACTATCCAGGTGCACCAGGTATATCTTACTGCATTGGCCTGCCGCTAGGATGCAAGGACCAATACATTTCACCTACCTACGGGTGAAATGAATTTCACCCTGGAGGACGTATATCACATCTTCTAGCTTCCCATTGATGGAAAGCCTGTCACCTCCTCTTTGACCTCGATGAGAAAGATCGTATTTGATGCTATCTTTGGGCAGTGGAGCGTGGAGGCACAAGGCCGCATTGACCACGGAGGCATCCACATTCAGGAGCGATATGAGGCTAGATTTTTCTCTCAAAGGGAGGTAGTATTCATGCATCTCATCATTCAGAGCACCCTCCTAGATTCTTCAGGTGTGAGGTTCTCTTGGAACCTCTTGGATCAGACTAGAGATGTCATGGGTAGCTCGATTGCGCAACTGCTTATCTTATCCTAGGGGAGCGCTCTCTTAGCATAGCTCTACCATGAGCTATTCCATATTACCCGCTATAACAGAGTGGGCACCGACTACAACTTCCTTTTGAAGATTTGGCGTTGGCAACATATCCTGATAAAGTACCCCGTCGACTTGCATTTATAGATCACTACCCTTGTAGATGATCGACAGTGCTATGACGCCTACTGGCCCTAAGAGCAAGAGGGCTTTGGGAGTAGGTCTCATGCAGGAGACCTAGATCATTACATTGGTCACTTTGCATAGCTGCACCCTGAGGATATCCAGTGGTGAACCTACATGGACTGCCCACCCTGGATGAAGGTAGATAGATACCTGCACCGAGCGTGCAGAGACATATGGATCATCAGCTGCAAGGCCGATTGGTGCAAGTATCACTACTTCTATCGCATCTTATGATAGTTTAGGATCTAGTAGGATGTCCCACATATGCCTACCATTTATAGATGCCTGGTCCTAAAGAGGGACCTGACCTGGCCCCAGGTCACTCCATTAGGAGAGGAGGACGATGACTTCCAAGAGTCAGGGCTAGCAGATGTCAGGACTACTCTAGATTATGATGGTTGATGGGCCGACTTCCAGTGGCATGATGAGGGTCCTCTAGGTCGGTTAGTTGAGGGATTTGTAGCCAAGGGTGTAGAGGTGTATCCTCATGGGTGTAGGACTCGCCAAAGGAGAGAGGGAGCATGAGACACAACATAGGAGGACCCGTAGGTAGAGGTGGAGGAAGAGACCTCCGAAGAGGGTGAGGGACTCAAACACCCTAGTTGACTAATCAAAAGTTGTATACTAACCATACTAGACTTCTAAAACTTAAGGATTTCACTAGGATAGGCCCTAACTATTCATTATCCCTATGTGTGCACATGAGTATATTAATATAATGCATAAGCATACCCTGATGTCAGGCGGGATTCTTTTAGCCCATTGCTAATATTGGGGTTTGCAAATGTTTATCCAATCCTAGGTTTAGATTTTAGTTAGACTAGACCACTAGGCGATACAGGACACTTGAGACTAGCTCTTTCACATTCAAACATTGGTCTGCACACAAGAAAAATGCTAATGTATCAGACATATCATCATGCATAAGGTATAGTAGTGCTGAAAATTCTAGGGATTCAAGTTTTCTCCCTTCTTTTCTTCAATTTTTCGGGATACTTGCTCATATAAAGTGATAAAAATTATTGTTTATTTTGTACTTTTCTTTATTTTTCTTGAGAAAGGGATTTGATACTGATTTTTATTTTCTTTGTACAATTTTGTCTTCATTTGACTTGAATTTCTAGAATTTACATTTGATAATTTGTTTCAAAAACTTCCTTTGAGGAGTTTACTTTGGGGAATTGTTTCTGGGATATCGATCTTATGATATCAATATGGGATATCAATCTGGTATGTCGATCTAGGTTATAAATATAGAGGGTTGATCTGGGATATCACTCTAGGATATTGTTCATTTTAACGTAAGCAAGGGATTCTGGGTAGGGAATAAACTTGTCCTTTTTCCAATTGCCAACATTTCTCGTACCGTCCGCACAGAGGGATAAGCAAGAACAAAATTTTTTGCCTTAGGATACCTGGTCCTGCTTCATGGCTTTCATCTTCCCCTAGTCCTTATTAGGATTATTTAATTTTTTGAATAGTGATATAATTCTAATATGCTAAGGGCTATACTAACTAGACCTCAACTACAAAAGTAAAGCAAGCTTTCTATCAACTCTTGAGAAGACCTCTAGGTATGGTTGAATGACCGAAAAACCCTAGTATATTCTTGATAGAAACAATTTGGGTTTGTGTTGAAAACCATAATTACTCACAAGGGTGATAAATAGATGAAAAATATAGTGCAAAGATGCATGGTTGAAACACAAACATGGTGTCGTTTGTAAGATTGTAAACACAATTCGTTCTAATGCAAGTGTGACGAATGAATATGCCTAATGCAATGCAAAGGTGAAATGCATGTGGAAAATGAGATGCATGATGCAAAATGCAATAAAATGATGCAAATGTTTTTTATTTTTGATATTTTTCCAAATTTTTATGGATTTTAATATTTGGTTTGACCAAAGAGCTTACAGACGCCTTTGGAGCCTTTTGACTAGGATGACCAAAGGGCTTACAGGTGCCTTTGGGGCCTTTTAGGATTGACCAAGCGATTTTGAGAAAACCCTTGGAGCCTTTTGGGATTGACCAAGAAGTTTTGAGAAACCCTTGGAGCCTTTTGGGATTGACCAAGCAATTTTGAGAAACCCTTGGAGCCTTTTAGGATTGACCAAGCAATTTTGAGAAACCCTTGGAGCCTTCTAGGATTGACCAAGCAGTTTTGAGAAACCCTTGGAGCCTTTTTGGATTTAGGTATAAAACACTTTAAGATTAAGGATATCGAGAGGTTTAGGCTCCTCAACTCCTCCAAGCGATGTCAAGCGATATGTCCCAGGTCCAATCTTCTCTGAGATCATTTAAGGACCTAACGAGTTAGCCGTGAATTTGTCTCTCATTTTTGGTGGTAAATTTGAGTTTTTTTGGTTCTCTTTCAACACAAGATCACCAACCTCAAATTCTCTCAGATGGACTATGCTATTGTAAGCTTTTTTAAGTGCTCTTGATAAATGTAGAGATGCTCGAGGGTATTCATGCAACGTTCATCAAGTAGCATCAATTGATCTAGGCTAGCTTATTGCACAGTGTCATCATCAATGAACTCTTTTAATATGATGTGTAGTGTTGGAATTTCCAACTCTAAGGGCATAATGGCCTCACTGCCATATACCAATGAAAATGGAGTTGCCCAAATGGGAGTCTGAATACTATTCCTATAAGCCCATAAAGCAAGGGACAATTGGATGTGGTAATCTTTGTGGTGCTCTTGTACCATCTTTTTCAAGATGGAGACCACTATATTATTTGAAGCTTCAGCTTGTCTGTTTGCTTACGGATAATATGGAGTTGCAAAATTATGCTTGATTCTATACTTAGACATCAAAGCTCTCATAATTTTGTTCTTAAATGATGTTCCATTATCCGAAACTATATTGGATGGTATCCCAAAACTACTTATGATATTGGTGAGTATAAACTCAACAATACACACTCCAGTTGTCATTGTTAAGGGAATGGCTTCCATCCACTTAGTAAAATACTCAGTAGCCATGATAATAAAAGTATATCATCCTGATTATGGAGGATATATCTTATCGATGAGATAAAATACCCACTGAGCAAATGGACAAGCTGCTTGAATGGGTTGTAAGGCCTATAATGGCAAGTGCGTAAGATTAGCATGATGCTGACATTTAACGTATTTCCTAACATACACATTGCAATCCTTCTCCATAGTGGGCCAATAATAACCCATGCGAAGGATGCGCTTGATGATAGCCATGCCACTGAAATGGCCATCGCATGTACCATCGTGAGCTTGCAAAATTTCCCAAGATGACTCTTGGGGCTCAAGACAATGAAGGAGAACTCCATAGTAGCTTCTACGATACAGGATGTCTGCTAACAAGATATACTTGTTTTCTTTCTGCTTAAATGTGCATTTTGTAGCACACGAAAATCCTTGAGGGATTACACCAATTCTAAGGAAGTCATGTATCTGTGATGTCCAGTTATTATAAGCTTCAGCTTCAACCAACAAGACAACATGTTCCCCCTACGATTCTACATTGGCAAATACAAACTGGAAAACAACCTTATGGTGAATGGTAATACCACTCCCCGTCAGATGCTGTGAGATAAAAGACCAAAAAGACGCTCTCTTGAGAAAGTCTCTGGCTCTGTAGAACCATTCATGATTTGGTTCTATATGAGTCATGTTCATTGACTCTTTGTTATTCAATGCTTCATGCTGCATAACAGAGTGTGATAATATTTTTACATGGATGGTAGTGGAATCGACAGACGAAGTATGAGAGATTAGAGATCCCAAAGCTACCTTTGTGTTTGCAAATCTATTGTACAAACAAGGGATTGCCTCGATGTCATACCATTCAAATCGAGCTAGATAAATGTCAATAAGATCCTTGTAAGCTTTCAATACCAGACATCGACATTGAAATAATCCATTAAATTGGTTTATAATGAGAAGAGAATCACCAAAGATATTTAACCTTTTTATCTTCATGGTGACAGTTGTTTGGAGACCCAAAATTAGGGCTTTGTATTCAGCATTGTTGTTAGTGCAAGGAAAGTCTAACTTGAATGACAAGGGTATTGGAGATCCTTATGGCATGAACAAAACTATTCCTACACCTCCCCCTTGCTCACACTTTGAATCATCGAAGAACAAGGTCATATCGAATTTGTTATCCGATTCCTCGATTTTGGGTGCTTCTGATAAGGCAAATACTGCATCATCAGGAAGCTCTATGGTGAGGGGCCTACTATTTTTGAGAGGTGCCTCAACCAGTTGATCTGCTATGACTTATCCCTTAATGGAATTTTGGCTTATGAATTATAGATCAAATTCCATTAGTAGCATGATCCACTTTGCAGTACGTGTATTATGATATGTCTTGCTCATCATATACTGCAAAGGATTTTGTTTGGATATGACATATGTTGTATGACTCAACATATAGTATCACAATTTCTTTTTAGCGAACACTACTGCTAAACACAACTTTTCCACATATGCATATCCGAGCTCATAGCTCACCAAGGTTCTACTAATGTAATATATGGCTTGTTATTTACTTTGTGCATTCTTTTGGGCTAAAATGGTTCCCAATGCAAAGTTGGTTGCCGATATATATAATAGAAAAGGCTCATCTGGCCTTGGTGGAGCTAGCACTGGTGACGTCGCTAGGTATTACTTAATTTCAACAAAGACTTCTCGACAGCCCTCATCCCAATTGAATGGGATCCCCTTGTGTAGCAATCAATTCATGGGTCAACATTTATCCGATAATTATGTGATAAATTGCTTTATGGATGCTACTTTGCCCTATAGTCTTCTTAGTTATTTGATGTTTGTGGGGGGATGCATTTCTAAAATAGCCTTGACCTTTGCTGGGTCAACTTTGATGCCTCATTTTGAAATGATGAACCTGAAAAGCTTTCCTAAAGTTATACCAAATACGCACTTCTTAGGATTCAACCTGACATTATGCTTTATCAGGAAATCAAAGACCTTCGGGACCTCCGCATGCTCAGAACACAATAATGACTTTGCCAAAAATTCATCAATGTAATCCTCTAGGATATTATGCATATAATCATGAAAAATATATGTCATAGCCCACTGATATGTGGAACCAACATTCTTATGGCTGAATGGTATAACTTTATAGTAAAATGTCCCCTATGGCATTATAAACTTGGTTTTATGTTGGTCTTCGGGATTAATCTAAATTTGATTGTAACTAGAAAAACCATCCATTAAGGAGAGCATTTCATGACATGAAGTTGCATCTATAAGAGCATCGATATTTGGCAACAAAAATGAATCCTTTGGTGTTGCCTTATTCAGGTATTTGAAATCCGTACAAATACGGATCCTTCCATCAGGTTTTCCTATAGGCACCATATTGGATACCCATTCTAGATAGTCAATGGAAATGATAAATTCTACGTCCAAAAACTTTTGCAACTCGTCCTTAACCATTAAGGCTACTGTTGGATGCATCTTCCTGAGTTTTTTCTTGATCGACTTATTTGACAAATCTAGCGAAAGGTTATGAGTAACCAATACATATCTTTATACATCCAATAAAAGAGATCAGGTCTCTCTCTTAGTAGAGGGATGAGGTTGGCACGCTCATCAGGAGTCAAAGTCTCCCTAAATTTGACCTTTTTTGGATTGGTGGGATAATTATTGATATCCACTTTGAAGGTTTCCTCTACTGACATATGGGATTCCTCCTAAATCTGATGAGGCATAGGGATCAAGTGGATGTCATCTGCTGGGTTTATAGGTTCCTCATTGGAAGCATCCTCAGCATGACAGACATCATGTGCATAGCCTAACACAAAATGGAAAGGTTGCAACATTTCTTCATTAGGGAAGAAATCTTTAGGCTCTAGTGATGAATCAACGCAATCCTAATCAATAGCATCTACATTTAGAGGAAATGGTTTGGATGGATAGGCTAGATTATGGAGTGGAGTGGTCAAATCAATGGAGATCATGTTGATGAAAGGGATCATGTATCCAGGACCACGTGCAAGTGACTCAACATTAACAAAACTCCCATCCTCGAGATGTGGTTCTAGGGGTATGGGGATCTTTAGATTTGGTCCATGAATAGACTATCGAATGGGATCATTGGGATTGAGAATCTCCATGTATGTCGGTAGATCGAGAAATACCATATGATAAATCACATTAATATTCGGTGGTCTCCCCCTAAGGCAAGGATGGAGATTGATCTCTTTATGCATCTCTTCAGCCGTATACAGTGCATTATGATAATGTAAGTAGGGAGGTCCTAAGTAGAATCTCTTTGTCTCATCTTCTTCATAACTATCGTAATATAGGCCTTCATCGCTACCCACTAGAATGGGATGCTCTAGAAAATGTGGCCCCATATAGGTTATCTCCTGATTGCTATCATCACTATCCGATAGAACTAGGTACAAATGTTGCAAATATGAAGCTGATGAGTAAATTGGCTCAGCTTCATCCTTAGATTGATCATTGGATGAGGATAACTTAGCATCATCTATTCCTGAATAGTAGTCTGGTCCATTACTTTCGATGATGGATACTGCATGAACGTTCTCAGAAGCAACTTCTAATTTGGTACTCATAGTTATGTCTAGATTCTGGAAGTGCATACCGATGTTTTTAGTAGCTCCATGACTTTGATTATCCAAGTTAGCTCTTGGAATAGGTTCTAGGTTGGTCTCCACCAATATGTTTGCATGATATCTCTCAGGTGGATCTATAGTGACATAAGTCACTAGCTGGTTATCCCTCTGAAACATAGAAGGATTAGGGTGATACGAATTGAAGTCAACTTCACCCCCCATACTGAGGTACAGGTGATCTAAAGATACCACGAGGAGTTTATTCTACCTCTGCTATAGAATCCCAACCCGAACCTATCAGTAGGTAACTGATACTGTGGTTTTACAGGCTTCTTATGTCCCTGCTCGACTAGTTCGAGACCATAACCATGCTAATGGTAATGCTCAAAGTATCACATGGCGTAGTTTGGGTTAGAAATATAATAAACGTTCATGGTGAATGGTTCATTATCATCCTCATCCATGGGCATGGGAGATGTAAACTAGTCTAGCCCTCCATAGATGAAGTTGGTTTGGTTAGGTGGTACCCCCAATGGTTCCACCATCCCTATGGGAAGGTGATGAGCTCACGGTCGGACCATGTCATGTGCAGTCTCGATAATCGGTTTCAACGTCACATTCTACACAATGTATTCCCCTAATATAAGATTAACCAAATTGACGGTCACCTACGATACAGATGACCCTGCTGAAGACACAAGCAAAGCAGGTTGAAGTGCCTCTTTGACTTTTCCTTAAACTTCCTCTACTTCCATGGGAGTAGGGGCTTCAACGATTACTGTATTGGGTGTTTTCTTTGTCTTCTTTTTGCCCACCTTTTCTTTAAACTTCCTATCATCCCGTTGTATCGTTGATGCAGTCGGTCTAATAGAAGTAGCTGTCGTGTGCTCCAATCGTTGAGATACAGACATTGCGGGTCTAGAACAAACTTCTTTGATTTTACCCCCTGGATATTTTATTGGTGATATTGGTCGCACATCTAGGTGCATTGAGGGGAGCACAAATTCCCTCAAAAAATCTACTAAATTCATGTATTTAAAGGGTTCTTCATTTGAAGGCACCATGTGAACCTATACCTCATAAATGTATTTGATACACTGATGTAAAATAGAAGGGACACAATGCATTTATCTAATCCAAGGTCTCCCTAGAAGTATATTATACTGCATAGCACCTTCGATTACATGACACATCATCGGGATGGTCTTCAGTCCTACCTAGATAGGTAAAACTATAGTATCGATCGTCGAGCATAATGCATCATTGAAAGCTCTCAACGTGAAGGCAGAAGGGATGATATGCGTCTTGGGTAACTTCAGGTGAGGTAATGCCTTGGTAGTTATGATATTGACTGACGATCCTATATCAATAAAAACATGCTTGAACGGTTTGTGATTCACACATGCAATAATATGAAGCGGTGGGTCTACTATAATAGTGGAAACCATCTTGACTTTGTGGTTATGTAATTGCATTACCGATTCCTAACACTGTTGCACATGGCCCACGAAGTGTGTAAATGCTTTGGGATCTTGAGGCTGCACTTATATGGACCTTAAGATGTCCATGAGCATCTCCCTATGCTTAGGATACTGTTGAATTAGCTCATAAATTGACAACTTCACTGGAGTTATCTGTAGGTTTTGGACCAACCTACTCCTAATGGTCACCACTGGTCTAGTTGGTGGGTCGGGCACATGTTGGGCTGACCTTGGAGGAGGCGCAACTTGGACTCTAATAGGTGTTGGAGGTTGATTCGATCGTTCATACCTCGTATTTCTTGTGATAACATTGACCATACCTATGAACCCTTATGTTGGTGGTTTGATACGTACTTGGTTGAATTGGCCAAAATTATTCTTTGGTCCCTCATGATTTGATAGAGGATTTTTGTAATTCCCCATATTTTGATTATCAGGTGCTTGTGGGTTTTTGACAAGAAGTGTACCTCTCTCAAAAATATTTTGCACAAGATGTTTGAAAGACCAACATACCTCGATTTCATGGCCTTTAAATCGATGAAAGATGCAATAATGATCGTCCTTGTAGCCCTTAGGCTTAGGCTAATTTGGGTCCATTAACTTGACCTTGAGTAAGTTTATAGCCTTCGCCTCGCACAAATGATGAAAAATTAAAGACAACGACTTCGATAACTGAATGAATACACGAGGTGGATGTTGTTCCTTATTTTTACCCTTGTAATTGTTATTGTGTTTCTCATACTACGTAGGTGGAGGTTGGGCCTGATAATTTCATTGTTGTCGCCCCTTATCCCCTTTTTGAAGGTTCAATACCACATGGTTAACATGGGTCGGCTTGGCCTGATGTCTCTTAGTGCTTTTCTTGTGTTCCTCCTTCTTATTCCTGAGCTTCAAGTTACCATCCTATAACTTGATGTCCTCTATCACCTTGGATTGTGCCAAATCCTCTTCAAATGTCTAGTATTACTGCAATTATAGCAATAATGAAATGTGTTTGGCACAACTCTTCAAGAACATTCATGTTAATTCATAGGACAGGATGGAGAATGACAACTTTTCCATCATTTTCCTCCATCGTTTTCCATAATCCATCACTGGCTCATCGTATTTTTACGTTAGAGCAACCAGGTCGGATAAGTTTACCTTCTTCTTGACACCGAAGGAGAAGCATTCAAGAAATGCATCAGCTAGTTGTTTGAAACTAGTAATGATGTGCCTCTTTAATTGGTTGAACCACTCTCAAGTTGGGCCTGAGAGGGTTGTGATGAAGGTGCATAGGAGAAAAGCATCGTTGCTCTCAATCTGAAAGAACATATCTAGAAAACTAGTCATGTGCTCATATGCGTCTTCCTCTCCTTGAAAATTTTCTAGTCTAGGCATATTGAAATGCTTAGGATATACTGGAATAGGCACTGACGTACATAGAGGTTCATTGTGAATTTTGTTCAAGGTAGGATTTTTATAAGTTGTTCCTTACTTCTTTATGGCTTGGAACTTATCTGCTAAGGTCTTGTAGGCTTACAAGGAAATAAAATCCTCTCAAGATTGCCTTGGAGGTGCCCTTGGAGGTAGATTCTTCCTCAGTCAATGTGGGGAACTAGGCTCGCACTCATTCTAGAATTGGGATATTTTAGGATATTCTTGTTCTAATTCCTCTCCCACTTCATTCTCATATTGCTTAAGCTCATGTTGTTCAAACACTAGACGTCGATCTCTATGCTGAACCATATGGTGAGTAGGTGTGTCGATGTTCTCAAGGTGTAACTCGGGCTGTGAAGCCACTCATCTATCGACACACTCTCTGATCTCACTATAAGGAGGTAAACCGATGCTATCCAATCGATCCTCTCTCTCTACATACTTCTTCTGATCGAGGATGCATTGTTCATGCATGCATTGTTCATATAATTTTTGTCTTATGAACCTCTACCTCCAAGTATTTTCATATAAAAGGTGCTCTTTCTCTACATGAACATCCTCCAATTGATCTTGAATAATATACCTTCTGTGCTCTGACATTAGTCTATGAGCTCTATTAACATGATCGACCATCTGAGGCCTTTGAGGGGTGTGCTTATTCGAGCGAATTTATGGGTATATTCTCCAATGGACTGATTTGCCACAATCTTGCCTCAATTTGTAAAGACGACATTCATGTTAGGCTGTCTTCTATACTTGGTGCCTGCATGCGATGTAGGAGCACGTATGTCTCAAGAACACTTAGAGAACTCTCCATGTTCTTGTGCAGTCCTAATGGTGTTTATGCTACACTCACTCACCAGTTGAGAGGGTGCAGGCATAGGCTTATATCCTAGATGCCCTAGGACTTTGTCTAGACCATCCAACTATTTGCTACACCATGGATCATGAGGTGACGTACCATTTTTTCCCACTTTGGATATATCTATGGTGAACTTGGTAGGTTCACCCCTATAGGGAGTTTGTGCTGGCCTATGCTCAAAAGAAGATCTCAGACATATCTAGAATTTGATGGTGGAGGTCGTCAACCTTCCTTAGATGTAGGTCGAAGGGATACCAATATGGATCTCTCGATGACATATTATTCAACTGAACCCATGGATACCCACAGAATGTTGTCACAGTATATGCTACCATGTACGAAACCCCCATGCTGGGAAGTTCCATTCTCTAATATGTGTCTAGAGGGATGTCTAGAACTTCTTCTAATCAAGGTATTCTCAACGGAATTCCCTCGTGTGGAATTATCTCCTCTAATGCTCGTTGAACGACGTCTAGGAGGATTAAGTGATTGAGGATGTTCCACATCATGTTATGCACTAGGTGGAGCTTGGGATTCGATCTTGGGTCTATGCCCGAATCATCATCTTCGTGTTTGCACCATTATGTATCCTATGTCTATATTTAACTTTTATTAGCATGCAAAGAATACAATGATGATTATCTCCTTTTACAATTTTTAATATGATCCCTAAACTGTTTTATGTATTTTCAATTTGTTGTATCAGTAAAGTAACTCTTGTCATGTTTTACAAAATGCTGATCATTTTCTCAAATTTTAATGGCTTTCACTTGTATGCTCGCATCTCGAAAATCTTACGATGAATTCCAAGCCACGTAATCCCCCAAAATGTGGTAATGAAGTACACACCCATGCAGGGAGCACAGGTTCTCCCAAATCCTCACTCCTTTTCACCTAGTCAGCATCATACCATTCGAAGAGGAGTATATGCAATTTTTTGGGCTACGAAAGGTTCTTGAATCTAGTATTGGTCTAGAACATAGGGTACAAGGGAGTTGGGCCAACATATGTAAATCACCTCCACCGTTGTTGAAACCCTACTAGTGGTTGGATATGACTCCCAACTCACTAGTGTTTACTGTGAAACATGGTGTGTGTGGTTCCTTTTAATTTGCATAAAGGAAAGATGCATAATACAACATTAACATGATTATTTCCTACATGATATGTAACCAAGAACGTTTGATATTAAGAGATATATGCACACTATGCTACGTGATGTTCAGAGAATGCAACTAGTATGAGTAATTGGCCACTGATTGGGCCTTATGCAAGCAAACTCTAACATTTAGATGGCCTAGACCGCTGGATACTAGGGTGGGTTGTACTCAAATGCCTACTGTTCCTAGCAGCGACTAGTAGAAGCATGAAATAAAAATCCCAAGGACCTAATTCATTTTATTGTTCTTTTTATCCTTGCCCTAGATAGATTTCATTTTTGATGTTTTGGAAAAACATAGAGACAAAAAACATACACAAAGGGTGTTAGAAGGGCCTACCTCAAGTCCTCATCTGATTTAGCTTTTTATTCCCGCTCTGTGATTAGTTTATTTCTTACCGTGGCTCTGATGTGCGGCTACGATTGTTGTCCACGCCTATCAACCATGGGCTAACTTTTTGCCTACGACTGTCAGTTGCGGTGAGTACCTGCCATAAAAATACAAACCAAAGTTAGTAAATCATGGAAAAAAATGCAAATTTCCACCCTTCTGTAACCACAAAAAGGCTCTTGCTATCTAGTTTATCTATTGCAATTGACGAAATAAGCACAAATGGGAAAACATAAGTTAACAAGAAATAAAGTAAATATAAAGAATCTCTTTAATAATCTCAATGAAGCCAAGCTACAGATTCATCCCTCTTAGGGATACCCATTTGATACATCAATTACAATAGAGTTTCAAATCCCTCTCAAGGGTAGATGCAATCAAAATACCTTCTAGTGTGACACAAACTGCTCTAGGGTGTCGATGACCCTCTTCTCCATGATTAGAGGTATTTGTTGCCTTGCATCCCAAAACCCTGTTAGTCCTGCATGCAATAAAAAACAAGAAACATTAATAGCAAAGAAGGACTCTCTTGATGAGACTTTTAAAGGGTGCTTGTATGAAAGATAACATGATAATCAAGAAATCAATAAAGTGATTTAGTACATGTAAATTGATCTAAAACATGATAATATGCCATTAGAAACATACAAGAAACTAATATGAATCTATCTAAGCTCCTAATTAACCAATTGAAGATGTAGAAGTACAAAAAAGATTCATTATGCCTACACTATAACAATGAAGAGAAATTGCCATTAACCCCTAATCTACCGGTAAAATATCTCTAAATTACTGAATTAACCCTAAAAAATGATTAATCTAACCTAACTAGAAAAAATACAAAACTGAGAACAAGGATATCAAAAATCACCTGCTAACCGTAGGTCATTCACGCTGTAGGAACTGTTCACCGCGGCTGACAGCCATAGTGGAGACTGAAGTAGTCAAGGCCAATTCTTTGATTCTCCTTGCCCAATTAATGGTCAAGGGTTACCTCTATGTCCTCTGATAGATTTGGTGGTTGAATTGATCAGTGACTGTAGGAATTACATAGATTAGTGTTTCTTGGCTCTCCTATCCTCCTAGGATCTCCATGGCAATGTGATCTCCAATTGGGTAGAAAAAGTATTCCTATCAATGCATGTGAGTGGTTATGCAATTCGACAGGGCTTCACTGCTTAATTGATTATATTTATCTCTCTATTTCGAAGGGGGATTATATAGCAATTGCCAAGGGGCTAGGAGTAGCTTCATGAGGAAGCTAAGATCAAGATTGGGCAGTTGAGCTTGTTGGATGGAAGGATACAAAACCTTCCTCACTCAAACTACTCCAATCCACAACCAATTGGCCATTGCAATCGATTTTAGGTCGGATGAAGGACAGCTAATTTCGAGTGCTAACCACGGATGATAAGCACGGTGAGCACTGCTAATTGTGGGTGTCAGCAATGGCTAGCACTGACTAGGCAAAGATACCCACATGAGTGGTAAAAACCACTGCTATACCTTGGATATTTCCAAATGTCTTCCATATGGTCTTCCAGCATATCCCATATGAGTAGTTGCCTCGGCATGACAAGTTTTAGGTGTCTACAGTAAGCTGTAATTGTCATCACTTCAATTTGCAACTCACACCACCTTATGGCCTTAAACATGATCAAGATGAACAACATCATAAACATGATGTAAAACACCCATTTTCACCTATGTTGGGGGTCAATGGGATGATATCCCCCTTGTAGGGTCAAGGGACAACATCCCTTGCAAGGTCAAGGTGCAGCGCCCTTCGCACGTACTATTAGATCACTATTAAAGCCAAATTTTTCTCCTAGATGACACTTTGGTGGTCTCTGTTTAACCCACTTAAATAGCTCATTGTCAACTCCATTTTGCTTCTCTCAGGCTCTAGGCAAATAAATCTTGGCCTTGAACTACCATTTCTTAACCATTTCTAGACATTCTTCTCCTTGTATGGTAGCACCTTGTGTGGTTTGGCTCTATATGATTTTGCATTGTACGATTTACACTTGTACGATTTGCACTTGTATGGTTTGCACTTGTACAATTTCATATTATAAGATTTGACTTGCAATCGTACAATCTCTATCAACTGCATAATTTCACTCACTAGTTCTACAATTTGTGCCAATTATACAATCATACCCAACAATTGTACATTTTGTGCCAACTATAGAATTTCATCCAATATTTGTATAGTTTCCTTTGAAAAAATCATATAATCCCATTCTTCTTTGGACAATTTTGATTATATAATTGATTGTTCTATTTGGACAACATATTCTAACTATACCATTGGTTGTTCCTCTTGAACAACATCCTTCAATTGCATAATTGATTATTCCTCTTGAACAACATCCTCCAATTGTACAATTGACTATTCCTCTTGAACAACATCCTCTAATTGTACACTTGATTGTTCCACTTGAACAATATCCTCCAATTGCACAATTGATTGTTCCTCTTGAACAATATCCTCTATTTGTATAATTTATTATTCCACTTGAATAGTATCATGATGCCAATTATTTGATGATGTTTTTGCATCACTTTCCCAAATCAAGGCATAATCCAAAACCTCTTGGTATGATCTTGGAGAAAATATTTTCATCTTCCTTTGATACGTGGGAAGAGTTCCATATATGAACCACATATTCTTCAATACCTTTGATTGGTCTATCTCCAAATGGTTAAACAACCCACTCATCCTTCGATTGTAAGAATGAACAAACTTGTTCTCTCCTTGTATTATATAAAAAAAATTATTATCATATGATCAAAATTCTTCCACAAATGCATCACACAATTATTTTCATGTTTGGTACTTATCCTTTGGTAATTCAATATACCAGTCTATTACAAATCATCAAAATGTTGTAGGGAACAACCATCTCTAGTCTACCTCATTGGTTTGCCCAATCACTTTCCACACTATATGACAAATTCTCCAATGCCAAATTGGGTCTTCCTTCTCTTCTCTTGTAAAAAGTGGACACATTTGTTTCCTTGCTCTTTTAGATTTTTTAGCCATCGGTGAGGTTCCTTCTTCTTTGTAACTTTGATGAAGAGTCCCTTGGAATCCTTGAATTATTCCTCATTCCTATGGGTGATTCAATATGTTGCTCATCGAATATTTCTATCCTTGGCACCTTATTTTCACCAAATAGTTGTCTCCCAACCTCCTGTGCATCCTCACTCTATGACCTTCTTTGCTGGTATGTCAGTTGTGGCCCTGGTCCTACTTCTTGAGACCTTACATGTTGTTGCTCTGGTTCCTGACTCCTGTTCTCCACTCTCCTTTGCAACCTTCTTGTCACTTATTCATGTGTTACCATCTACTTGTTGTATCATTGCATAGTTTCTTCATCAATATTTCCTCTTATGCCAACATTCTCCTCGACTCTTGGTGACTCTCGTACCCTTTATTTTGTTTTCATAAACAATGTCTCCCACCTTTAATATCTCCTTCGTCCGAAGTTCAATACTTGTTCTATCACTGGTTCATTTGTATTTTTTATGGCTTTGTTCACATTCCCTCTTTCAGCAATTCTAGTATTCTACTTACCAAAATTTGCTCCTCTCCTTGATTTCATCTCCCACATATTTGTAAACTTGTATATGTCATTCACCTCCAATTAGTTCTTACTCAAAATTGTCAATCACAGGTCCTTATCAATTGCAAAAATTTGACCCAATTTCGATAATACCACTTCAAATCCTAAAATTTCGATTAGGTAATTATGCCAAATGTAGCACAAGGGAAAGTATTCCTAGAAGGGGAGGTGAAATGGGAGGTTTTGGAATGAATTCCAAGGTTTTGTAATTGTTTTGGTCCAAATTGTATAGTTGTACGGTTTGCAACTATACGATTTATAAAACTCACAAAAAGGGATTGTACTGTTCTAAATCATACAATTGTATAGTTATAATTGTATAACACTCTAAATTGTATGATTTACCACTTGTGCAATATGCCAAAAGTCAGTTTACAAGTGAAACTTGGCAGTTTTGCAATCGTTCATTCCAAAACTCTTTTTTTTCTACCTTGGACAAGTTCAAATATGCTATTGTGAACACAAAATAAAATAATTGATCAATTTTATGGTTTAGGGAGGCTGACTATATGGTTTGCAGAAAAACCTAGTGATCAAAGAATGGTGTTTCTAAAAATAGTTATTTTACCTCCATTTAATTTTTTCAATCCGAGTGTTCATAAACTTGCTGAGTACCTGTGCAAAATATATGCTTATAGTATTTGGGAGATGAGTCCTATGTGTCATTTGGTTTGGAGGGTGTGTTTTTCATGTAGTTCAATTTCATCCAAACCAACAATAATTAAGTGTAGGAAAATAATATTAACTGAAACTGTATGAAAAGTAAATTAAATTATCATTATCAAATACATGACTAAAAGGAAATAATTGAAAGCAAACACACAATTGTAATTGAAATTGCATAAAATAAACACACTTGTAGAAATAAATAATTGCAAAAACTAAACATACTTGTGGAAATAAATTAATCACGAAATAAACACACTTGCAAAAATAATTAAAACAGGAAAATAAACACACAACATAAATAAATGAAGGTTGGAAACAGGGGAAGAATACTGCCTAGAGTGGGCACAAGATCCTATAGATGTCCACCCAAATAATTCACACAATCACTCTTTCGAACACGCAAATAAAAAGAACACTCAAGAATTTTATTAATAATGTAGTATAGAATAACATTCAGGTTCAGTATCCTTCGCTTTAGGGGTGGCCTGTGTTTTATATAAAATGTAGTCATCCCTTGTTACAAAATTAGATTCTAATTTAATTGTTTCACGTGATTCGCTACAGTTGGTTCATGCACAGTTTTAGTGGGTGTCTAATAAAAGAGTGACTACGCTAAAATTATTCTTTTTAAGTTAATAATAATGCTCCCTAAGTTTGCACAACATTATATTTCTATACTTATGCACTATCTTCAAGTCAAATAATCAACGCGTAATTTATTCTGCTAGATATAAGCACTTATTGGCCTATCGTTGGAATATAGGTACCTTTTTGTCTTGTCATCGGGATAAAGGTGTTGCATATAGGCCCTTTCTGTTTATCTAAGAGTTGTCACTTTTTCGATCGTCGAAATATAGGCACTCACTCTATCATCGAAAGATAGACACCTTCTAGCCTATTGCTAGAAGGCAATCACTTGTTATGTTAGACAGATGCTTGTTCTATCACCAGAAGATAGGTGCTTGTTCTATCACTAAAAGACAGACACTTTTCCTTTCATAGGAAAATAGGCACCTTTTCAGCCTGTGATTGGGATATAGGCACCGTACCTTAGTAAAATTAGACATATTTTTCCAACACTGCCATCTCCATCAAGTTGCACATCATTCTTTAAGCACATTACATTTGTTTTCCAATGCCAGATCCATGTGGGACCTCGACTAAAAGGTACAAAAAAAAACAAAGTATTGCATCTACACACATTTTCCACTAAAAACATTAATCAAGTATAATACGTCAATTTCTATTAAATGCATTGTAATAATTTCACAAAAATACATCTTTAATGTTAATAATGTTGCACAATACCTTGTCACAATATGCACAAAAATGAGCAATTCTAGGGCTCATCATCCCCCCATGCCTAACTATTGCCACATCCTCGTGGTACCCATTGTTGATAATTCCCTATTTCAGCAACAACTTTCAAATAATCCTTATTCCAATATTTTCTTTCTCGAGTTGTGGCTTTATCCTTTTCTTTGTCTCATTTACATTTGCCATGATGTTTGGGCTGGTTGGAACCTTCCTTTATTTTTGATTCTTTCTTACGTTGACTCCTATTTAAGGGTTGGTTGGGACTTTCCCCTGTTTTGATTTTTCTTATGCACCATCCCTGCCTATCTATTTCCTTCTCCTCTTGTAGTCTAGTAAATGTGGTTGCATCCTTCTAAAATATTGGTTCAACCTACTTCTAGTAGAAATTATTTGTAGGAAGTCGTATTGTAGTGGCAATCTCTAGCATATCCCACGTGGAAATTGAGATGTATAAAATTCCTAGGCCTTCAACGATCATGCTCTCTTCAAGTCAATTGTTGCATCATTTGTATCCTCCTTATCATCCTCAGATGACAAAGGTTTAGGTGCTCTAACTGGTGGTGGTATCATGGGCTTCTTGTCATACATCCCCATTTGTTGATAAAACTCCATCATCCTTGATAGATGCCCACCATCAAAACCATACAAGGCCCAAATATGACTTGGATGGGCAGGATTAATGCTGATGCTCATCTCCCTAGTCATCTTCTTGTGGGATTTTTGTTATTTCTTTACCTTTTTCAGGCTCTCATTGAGCTCTACCATCTGCTATTGACAACTTGTGAAGGATTTCATGGACGTAGCCCATTCGTCATCCAGTAGGGGTCCTAATGTACTTTCTTTCTTCTTTATGGGGGCCTCTTGGGCTTAGCATTTAGTATTCTCTGTGGTTGCTATTTTGCCTTAGATTTTGGCTACAAATTCTTTGTAGATCTCAAATATTTTGTATCCGCTATCGGTACTAAGAGACCAATCACCACTTTCCTCCGTGGAGGTGGAATTTTCTAGATATCTCATGATTATGTTTCCTACGTACCCTATTCCAGTGGTGTTTTAACAAGAGGCTCGACCTTTAGCTACTCATCAGACTGACCAACCATGGTTTAGTCAATTGATGGATGAACAGCTAACTCTGCAACTATCGAGATATCGATCAACTTATTTGATTGATCTATGTTATTTTGCTCCTTTGGCTCCGTAGTTGACTAGATAGCAGGGTAATGTACATGCAATTCTCTAGCCACTTGAGTAGCATCCACATGTGCCTCAAAATCCCCAACTAACTGGGTAGTCCTCAATTAGTCAACTACTAACTGACCAACTGATTGGGTAGTTGCAAAGATTTGGGCTGACTCAACAGCCTCACTATCCATAATTTCAATCGTAGGGGGCCCGCTCTATGAAACAGGGCTCCCTTATTTTTGGAAAGCATCTGATATAGGGGCTTCTAATTGGTCCTCTACATCGAATATCTAGGTATTTTATTCCCTCTTTGCATCAGAATAGAACGCCCTTGTAGACGTCACCTTCTCCTCTGAATCGACAGAAGAGATTTTTGGGTCCATGGCCCAATCAGTCTGTACAATGACATCAACATGATCTACCATAGTATTGTAGATGCAAATACATGACACTAAAAATGAAATTACAAGTAAATACACAAAGATAAATATTACACAAAATGTTCCAATTTTAATATTAACAATGAGGGGGAAGCCAAGTGAATTCTTTGATACAATGCTAGTCTCCAAGAGTATTTTGATACAATATTACAATGGGCTAGGGTTCTCCAAAACCCTAGCAATAAAATAAAACAGTGTCTTTCGAAGATTACACCTTTGATACCAACAGGGTTAGTGGGATTTGAATATCTGAATTCAATCTAATGACCTGATGATGACCTGCAAGTGACATAAACAATTAATGAGTTAGTAGCACATGAGAGGGCTCAATAGAGTGAGACCCTCAAATAATTATTAAAAACCCTAATTGAAAGAAATAGAAAGCAACACTTACAGATATGCAGATTTAACAATAAAAACTCATAGAAGCGATTGTTCAACAGTAGATGTGACTTGATCGGGCTGATTTATTAAACCCTAACGGATGTAGAAAATAGTGTGGCAGTTTTCTGGACGACGACGGACGAGCGAACAACAGTGACAGAACGAATGGGGCTGGTTGGAATCTATCCTAGGGTATGCTAAAGGTGCTCAGGGTATTCTTCAGTAGAGAGACCTCAAGATTCTTCAACGTTCCATTATTTCAGTATTTCAGCCGACTTTGGGTAATATGAGGGGCTTGTATTTATAACTTAGCTTTAGGGTTTAACTTAGGGTTCTTAACTTTACACTTTTGATCGTATGGCTAAGATTAAGTCATATACTAGGGCTAAGATTAAATTATGGAAGTGGTATGAATTGAGTGGGATGGATGGTAGGTATTTAATCTGATCAGACGGTGGAGGTTAAATGAACTTATAATTATATAATATAATATTAAATAAATTAAATATTATATAAAATATTAAAATAATATAATATATATTAAAATAAGTCATATTTTGGCGAGAAATGGGAAATGGGCCTTTTTGAAGGTGGGAAATGGAAAATGGGCCTTTTGAAGGCGAGAAAGGGGGAAATGGGCCTTTTGAAGGCGAGAAAGGGGGAAATGGGCCTTTTTGAAGGCAGGAAAGGAAAATGGGCATTTTGAAGGTGAAAAAGGGGGATGGAGGACAAGTGGAAGGTGGGATGACTAGGAAGGTGGATGAATGGCTATATTTTTGTGTCTACAGATGCCCCTTTTTGTACCATGTTGCGTGAAACACAATATGGTGCAAAAATATGAGACACCTGAATGGGCTATGGGCAACAGAAATCACTTCTCTCTTTGGAATTGCACATTAGCATTGAAGACAAAAAGAATGAATAATTTTTAGAGTTCATTGCATAGCTTACCCCATCAATTGGCGAATGAGAAATTTCTCACGAGCCAATTAAAAAAGCATGGATTTTGTGCAAACGATGGATGAAGGATGAATGATGATGCGATGTGATATCGTTTTTGCCCCAACGATTGCAAAAAGGGGGTTGGTGTATATTACCATGATTCTTGAAGAATGATGATTGATGATTTGATACCGTTTTTGTCCCAATGGTTAAAGAAAAGGGGGTTGGTGTATGAACCATGATGCTTGAAGAATGATTACTGATGATTTGATACCATTTTTGCCCCAACGGTTGAAGAAAGGGGGTTGGTGTATGAACCATGATCATGTAAGATGTATCCCATCATGGGAAATCAAAATCAATGTGGTTGTCCCAAATTTGGGGGTGATTTGATGTTGTTGAAAAACATGCCTCATAGACGTCATTGTGTTGCAAGATATGAAAATGCAAAATGACTGAGTCACCGCAGGGCTGGCCATTGACTGTAGAATATTCTTTGTCAATTCCATAATGGAACCAATTAAACCTAGCGAGTTTGTCTACTTTGTGACTATAGTCAGATGAATGAGAGATTGATATTAGTTATCCATGATTTTGCATCCCACGAAAAAGGACGTCAATGATTCCTGTTTGGCGAATTCTTCTTGGCAGTGTTTCACATAGAATTTAAGGTTAATGATATGATTATGATTCTTGGCAATGAGATAATTGGTGATGATCATAATTAAGTGTCCTTATTATAAACTATTCATGTTACCGAATTGCATGG
This sequence comes from Wollemia nobilis, assembly GCA_028583015.1. NCBI lineage: Eukaryota > Viridiplantae > Streptophyta > Pinopsida > Araucariales > Araucariaceae > Wollemia > Wollemia nobilis. The sequence goes on along the minus strand of JAQPPZ010001560.1, from coordinate 1,501,973 downwards.
ATTACTATCCCTGCAACCTCCAAGTTTATAGAATAATTTATTGGATACGAGGTTCACTTAGAGCCAACTGATGAGATACCATTTTTTCCCCAACGGTTGAAGAAAGGGGGTTGGTGTATAATACCATGATTTTTGAAGAATTATGATTGATGAGATACCATTTTTGCCCCAATGGTTGAAGAAAGGGGGTTGGTGTATAATACCATTATTTTTTAAGAATGATGATTGATGAGATACCGTTTTTTCCCCAACGATTGAAGAAAAGGGATTTGATGATGTGAAAATGTGATGAAATAAAAATATTTGTATCTGTTCTTTGCCCTTAATAGATAAAGGGGGTTTTGATGATGTGAAAATAAAATGATTATGTATATTCTTTGCCCTTAACAAATAAAGGTTTTTTTGATGATGAAAGTGTTCTTATGGTAGTCTATCCATCCTACCGGATTGCATGGATAACCAATTGCTGCAACTACCAGGTTTATAGGATAAACCACTAAATACAAGGTTAACTTGATAAGAATGCAAATGTGATCTCTTTTTGCTCCAATAGATGAAGGGATTTTTGAGAAATGAATGAAAATAACATGATTTGTATCTGTTCTTTTCCCTTAATAGATAAAGGGATTTTTGATGATGTAAGATGAAAAAGTGTTTGTTCATTGCCCTTAACAGATAAAGGGGTTTTTGATGATGTAAGATGAAAAAGTGTCTGTTCATTGCCCTTAATAGATAAAGGGGTTTTTGATGATGAATGATGAAAAAGTGTCTGTTCATTGCCCTTAATAGATAAACGGGTTTTTTTATGATGAAAGTGTCCTTATGGTAGTCTATCCATCCTACCGGATTGCATGGATAACCAGTCATTGCAACTGCCAGGTTTATAGGATAAACCACTAAATACAAGGTTCACTTGATAGGAATGCAAATGTGATCTATTTTTGCCCCAATAGATGAAGGGATTTTTGAGAAATGAATGAAAATAACATGATTTGTATCTGTTCTTTGCCCTTAACAGATTAAGGGGTTTTTGATGATGTAAGATGAAAAAGTGTCTGTTCATTGCCCTTAACAGATAAAGGGATTTTTGATGATGTAAGATGAAAAAGTGTATGTTCATTGCCCTTAATGGATAAATAGGTTTTTTTTATGATGAAAGTGTCCTTATGGTAGTCTATCCATCCTACCGGATTGCATGGATAACCAGTCATTGCAACCGCCAGGTTTATAGGATAAACCACTAAATACAAGGTTCACTTGATAGGAATGCAAATGTGATCTATTTTTGCCCCAATAGATGAAGGGATTTTTGAGAAATGAATGAAAATAACATGATTTGTATCTGTTCTTTGCCCTTAACAAATAAAGGGGTTTTTTGATGATGTAAGATGAAAAAGCGTATGTTCATTGCCCTTAACAGATAAAGGGGTTTTTGATGATGTAAGATGAAAAAATGTTTGTTCATTACCCTTAAAAGATAAAGGGGTTTTTGATGATGTAAGATGAAAAAGTGTCTGATCATTGCCATTAACAGATAAAGGGGTTTTTTATGATGAAAGATGAAAAAGTTTTTGTTCATTGCCCTTTTAAGATAAAGGGTTTTTTTTATGATGAAAGTGTCCTTATGGTAGTCTATCCATCCTACCGGATTGCATGGATAACTAGTCGTTGCAACCACCAGGTTTATAGGATAAACCACTAAATACAAGGTTCACTTATGAATGGATAATGATAAAAGAACGTAAATGTGATCTATTTTTGCCCCAATAGATGAAGGGATTTTTGTAATTTGGATGATGTGAACGCAAGGCAAAGGATGCAACCTTTGACAAAAGAACGCAGTATTTGGAACCTAGCAATTGACTTGTTGATGATGTGATGTGATTGAATGATTGAATTGTTTATTGCAAGTGTGGGGAAGGTGTGAAACCTTGAACACCCCCAAGTTCTAGCTGTGATGTTGATTGATTAGGGGAAAGGTGTAAAACCTTGAGTACCCCCTAGTTGTGATGTTGCTTGCTTGATTGGGGGAAAAGTGTGTAATATTGAACACCCCCAAGTTGTGATGATGTTTGAACTTTCTAGCGATCTTTGCATATGTGATTTTGATATATATACATACATGGCTTTTATGTTTGTGATATGCTTTTGTGTTAATGTGAATGCAATGCATTTTTAATGAAAATGTTTTTATGGAATGCCTTATGGATGATTAATGCAAGCTAAATGATGTATGTGCCTAATTCTTATATGGATGATTCATGCAAGCTAAATGATGTATTATTGATGCAAGTAAATGTGTAATGAACCTAAGCTATATGAGAGGGATGTATGGTTTTCGAATGATATTTTTATAGTTCAAAAATTTTATTGGCCATGTTTGATGTCCACTGTTTTGTAATCAAGGATACCCAATTTTAACGACTTTATGCAACTTGACGTATGACGTAGACATGAATGTTGACATGGAAGAAGATATGGATGTTGATATGGAAGAAGATATGGATGTTGATATGAAACTAGATGATTTTCAAAGACTAAGACGTACTAGTGCTATCAACCAAACCCACTAAAGGTTGTCTAACCTTCTTTAAGACCAATGTGTGTGCAAGTGAGGTTCAATTACCAAATCTTGAGTATGCCAATGACCCTATCCAATCAAGTACCTAGTGTGTGCATGTGAATTTCATTGACCCACTATGAGTAAATTGGGCATGACCTGTTATGGAGATGACCTGAAGCTAGCCTGTCCTTATGTGTGGTCAAAGGTATTCTTGTTTGCCAAGGAGACATGTCACCCCGCATGAGCTTACTCCACTACCAGCCATGCATCTATAGCCCCGGTGAAGATTCACTCCATAGTCCAATGGGATTTGATATTTTAGGCCTTGGGGATGACTATCCATCCGTGCTAGGGATGTGAAGTATGAATCCTTACAACTTGAGGTATCAAGGGTGTTTGGAATTTTATTTGTTAATTTTGTATAGAGCTTTGGGGAATCAGATTCTCAATCGAAGTGTGATGAGAATTTTAACCCTATGCTTACTACTCTATGTTTTTTATGCTTATGTTTGAAGAGTACTTGAGGCAGTGGTCAAAACCATTGTTTTTGCTTTGGACTATGTTGCATGATAGGACAAGCGAGGATTATCTCTTTTCGCTTCAAGGTACTATCCAAGTATGGAACTAACCCTCCTTGACTCATAATGTTTTTAAGATGTGATGTAATGTGGTTGGTTCAGGATTGTGTCGAAATCAATTGGCAATACTCAAGACTTTCTTAATGTGGTGGAAGTGTTCTTGGTCCTAAAGAAAATTGGACATCCTTATTGGAGACTGCTATCAACACTAGTAATGGCTGAGTGATTGAAAATCTAGGGCTTATGATTTTTTTTTTGACACATGATGTGGTTGACCTATGACTTTCATGAAAGTTGCATGAGTGTTTCAAACTAGGTACCCCCAATCGTTATAACTTGACTTTTTGTTTATGGCCATATCATCGTTACTAAGTAAGATCATTCGAACATGGGATGGGATGAATGCAATTATGAATGACTATAGCAGAATATATATGAAATGTGCAATTATGAATGTATGAATCTAGATCTATGAATGCAGGTGAAAATGAAATGCATGTGAAAAATGCTTATGAATGCGAATGTGGAAGTGTATATGCAAATGCCTATATGTATGCATGCTTATGAAAATACAATTTGATTTTGTTGTTTTGATTTTTTTTTTTAGCCATGTATGTACATATATAGTAATCACAATAAGCATGGAATGCTTTCAAGTGTATGATGTTCATCAGCTCGAGTTTTTCTACCCCCACTAACATAGTAAGCTTATGACCAAAGGAGTTGGGTACCTTTGGGGCCTTTTGAAAATTTGATGTGACCAAAGGGATTGAGACCTTTGGAGCTTTTTGAAATTGATGTGTGACCAAAGGGGTTATGACCTTTGGAGCCTTTTGAAATTGATGTGTGACCAAATGGGTTAAGACCTTTGGAGCCTTTTGAAATTGATGTGTAACAAGTCAAAATAGCTTAATGGAAAACACATAAAATCCACCTATTACGTAATTATGGAATGGCTTATTGTGTAGGCCATGTTAGTGATGAAAGGGCTATTGGTTAAGCCATGTAAATGATGAAATGGCTAAGGTTCAGCCATGTTAATGATAAAATGGCTAAAGTTGAGCCATGTTAATGATGAAATGGCTAAGGTTGAGCCATGTTAATGATGAAATGGCTAAGTTTGAGCCATGTTAATGATGAAATGGACAAGTTTGAGCCATGTTAATGATGAAATGGCCAATTTTGAGCCATGTTAATGATGAAATGGCTAAGGTTGAGCCATGTTAATGATAAAATGATGAAATAGCTAAGGTTGAGCCATGTTAATGATGAAATGATGAAATGGCTAAGGTTGAGCCATGTTAATGATGAAATGATAAAATGGCTAAGGTGGAGCCATGTTAATGATGAAATTATAAAATGGCTAAGGTTGAGCCATGTTAATGATGAAATGGCTAAGGTTAAGCCATGTTAATGATGAAATGGCCAAATGGCTAAGGTTAAGCCATGTTAATGATGAAATGATAAAATGGCTAAGGTTAAGCCATGTTAATGATGAAATGATCAAGGTTGAGCCATGTTAATGATGACATGATGAAATGGCTAAGGTTGAGCCATGTTAATGATGAAATGATGAAATGGCTAAGGTTAAGCCATGTTAATTATGAAATGATGAAATGGCTAAGGTTGAGCCATGTTAATGATGAAATTGCTAAGGTTGAGCCATGTTAAGGGTGAAATGGCTAAGGTTGAGCCACGTTAATGACGAAATGATGAAATGGCTAAGGTTGAGCCATGTTAATGATGAAATAATGAAATGGCTAAGGTTAAGCCATGTTAATGATAAAATGGCTAAGGTTGACCCATGTTAATGATAAAATGATGAAATGGCTAAGGTTGAGCCATGTTAATGATGAAATGGCTAAGGTTGAGCCATGTTAATGATGAAATGATAAAATGGCTAAGGTTAAGCCATGTTAATGATGAAATGGCCAAGGTTGAGCCATGTTAATGATGCAATGATGAAATGGCTAAGGTTGAGCCATGTTAATGATGAAATGGCTAAGGTTGAGCCATGTTAATGATGAAATGGCTAAGGTTGAGCCATGTGAAATGGCTAAGGTTGAGCCATTTTAATGATGAAATGATGAAATGGCTAAGGTTAAGCCATGTTACTGATGAAATGGTTAACGTAAAGCCAAATTAAATGTACTTTCCATTAAGTTGTTTTGGTTTATTACTTTCTTCTGATGTCTTGTTAATAACATAAAGTACTTAAACCCAATATTTAAAGCTTATCAAAATAAAACCAACTGTAAAAACTTGTACATGAATTTAAAGATAAAAGAAAACAATCATTCCTAGGTTTCACCTTGTGTGGCTTACCTCATTTTGTATTATTTTCTTCATTAATGTGTGGTTCCTTTAAAAATTGTGTGGTTGGTGTGTTTAATGTTACCTAATCTTTGTTAAATAAAATAAAGGAAAAATCTATGGCTGGATAGGGCTGTGAGATTCTTGTTGGTAATGACCTCCAACAAGTTTTCTCGAGGGTAATCCTATGGTGTCTAAGGGCATAGATTTGATGGATGGAGATGAATTCCACCGTCACCAAACCTCAAGCAATAGTTGGTGATGAAATCCAACTACTACTATTAAAAAGTGGAGTGTGTAGTGTGTGATCTTAATTTTATGTTTCTTGTTCTTTATAGTGTGCAAAAAATGTTAAAGATGACTAATTTCACTAATATAAATCAGAATCCAACACAAAGATGCAAATTTCATCTAAAGAGCATAGAGTACACCCTTAAAATACCTGCCTACAAATGATACCCGAAGATATCAAAAGAGCATCGGAGGGTTTGTCCACCTCTCTGCCAAAGGGGTAAGCCTAGGGTAGGATTACTTTAAGTGTCCAAATGTTGTTCCTATTTAGATACACAAAATTTAAGCGATATTTAACCCTAAAATACAAAATCTATGATGCTTTTCTGCTTCACATGCACTCAAAAATGCAAACAATCACCTAGATCTACAACTTTCTGGACAAGAAATAAACTTGAAATATTGAAACACACAAAACCTAGATATGACTTGTTGCTGATTCTTTCTCAGATTACTTAATATTAAACCCAAAAATAGTGAAAAATAGCAACAAAAAATAGAATACGTAAATTATTAAATGATCAACTAGGGCTACGAAACTCACTTGGAAATCTTAGCTCTGCTTCAAATTAATGTCAGGTGTAGTTGGGTGCTTACGCAGGCGTAGGATAGTACCTGTGTAACATGAAAGAACACCTGCGTAACGTGAAAGGATGCATATGTAATGCGAAAGAGTGTCTGCGTGGACTATTATAGAATGCTTCAAAAACCCTAACGACAAATGCGATGACTTTTATGTTTTCTGAAAAAACTACAACAAATAATAATAACAGTAAATTAGCAAGGTAGATATATCAAATAGTGAAACCCTTATGGGATCCCACCATGATCGCCATTTGTAGATGCAAAGATGCGACACTAAAAATGAAATTACAAGTAAATACACAAAGAGACAAATATTGCACAAAATGTTCCAATTTTAATATTGACAATGGGGGAAGCCAAGTGAACTCTTTGATACAATGCTACTCTCCAAGAGTATTTTGATACAATATTACAATGGGCTAGGGTTCTCCAAAATCCTAGCAATAAAATAAAATAGTGTCTTCCAAATATTATGCCTTTGATCCCAACATGGTGAGTGGGCTTTGAATATCCGAAGTCGAGCCACTCTGGCTCTAATGGCCTGATGCTCTATAGACCTGCAAGTGACAGAAACAATTAAGGAGTTATTAGCACATGAGAGGGTTCCACAGAGTGAGACCCTAAAATAATGATTAAAAACCCTAATTGAAAGAAATAGAAAGCAACACTTAGAGATATGCAGATTTAACAACAAAAACTCATAGAAGCGATTTACCTTGCTCAACAGTAGATGTGACTTGACCGGGTTGATTGATTAAACCCTAACGGATGCAAAAAATAGTGCGACAATTTTTTGGGCGATGACAAACGAGTGAACAACAATGACAAAACAAATGGGGCTAGTTGGAATCTATCCTAGGGTATGCTAAAGGTGCTCAGGGTATTCTTTAGCAGAGAGGCCTCAAGATTCTTCAACATTCCATTCTTTCAGTATTTCAGTCGGCTTTGGGCAATATGAGGGGCTTGTATTTATAACTTAGCTTTAGGGTTTAACTTAGGGTTCTTAACTTTACACTTTTGATCGTGTGGCTAAGATTAATTCATATCCTAGGGCTAATATTAAATGATGGAAGTGGCATGGATTGAGTGGGATGGATGGTAGGGATTTAATCTGATTGGACGGTTGAGGTTAAATGAACTTATAATTATATAATATAATATTAAATAAATTAAATATTATATAAAATATTATAATATTAAAATAAGTCCTATTTTGGCAGGAAAGGGGAAAATGGGTCTTTTTGAAGGTGGGAAAGGGAAAATGGGCCTTTTGAAGCCATGAAAGGGGGAAATGGGCATTTTTGAATGCGGGAAAGGGAAAATAGGCCTTTTGAAGGTGAAAAAGAGGGATGGAGGACAAGTGGAAGGTGGGATGACTAGGAAGGTGGATGAATGGCTGTAATTTGGTGTCTACAAGTATCCAATAATTACTGTAATTATCGGACCTTATTCTCCAACTGCTGCACTATCTCTTGCAACTACTGCATGATGTTGTTAAATTCTTATTGTTTTTCTATGATAGCTCATCGAGACACCTAGAATTTAGCTTGGTCTGCTTTAAATTTCTCCTTCCATTTGGAGGCTTACTCTTCCATGGCCTTTAATTTATCCTAGATATCTTCTTCTAGAGCATCACGATAGGACACTTTACTAAATGCCATGCCTAGCAACACCTGGGTGACCGGTTCATCTTCCATCATATGTTATTAATCATCCCATGGTGAACTATAATCGACCAAAGACTCCATTACTACTCTATTCCTGGTTAGTAATGGTGACATTACCCAAAATGGGCATGAAATAGCTTGTTCAGCCTCCTAGATTTAGTGTTGGAATATAGCTAATGATATTGCCCGAGATGGGCTTCGTTCAACCTGCTATGCCTCCCCTATAGAATGGCTATGTTTGGAGGCAGGCGATGGCATTGCCTTGAAGGGGCTAGAGTCTGCATGCTCTGCTTCCTCTTCATATTTGTTGTGGTGGAAGATAAGTGCTTCTGCCTCTTCATCCTCTTCATCTTCCTATGGCCCACTAGTCAATTTTGATGTAGCAATATCCTCTTCAGCTATTGGTGCGACCCTCTATGCCTTAGAATGTTGAATTAGAGCTAAAATAAAACCATGATACCCTAATATTGTCACTGTGTCTACCTAGTATTTATTGATCTCATCTTGCAGGGCACACATCAGATAATATGGGACATTAATGTGATCCCCATGTAGTAGGTGATTTATAAACCAAAGGTGGTTAGCATTCAACCATGAGTATTTTTCGATGCAAGTAAAAAACCTTACCACTCATTCAAATAGTTGTTGCCATACCGTGTCAACTACGTAGTGGGTTACTCAAAACATCTTTGGGTGTAACACCCAACAATTTTGTCCTTGTATGTCTGATCTCTTGTGCATGGGAGGTCGGTAACCTTTGCAATGTACTCCTCCTTTATTAGTATGACCAGTCCATGCATCCTCACAACACTATCATCCATGGAGGTTGCAAATTATTGCACCACTACTATATCTTGATCTTGGATGATCAAGTGGCAATAATCTATCCACTTGGCAACATTGAACTATTCTCGAGAGATCCCAAAGCTCATACTTCTTCAAGGCATGATTGCTCAAAGGTCCTCCCATGGCATCATATGCTCTGTTATTATGGTTTTTCTTTGGTTGCAAATAAGTATTTTTATTTATTTTTAAACATGTCAAAACATTCAACTTTATCCATGCATATAGGGAACTTATCTTCCCGTAATTAGCAATAATTATGGAATCTATGTAATTAACTCTTAAATCATGTGTTAGATTTAGGTGGATACAGTTATAACCTCCTCCCTTACTCTTGATTTGTGCCACATGATAGTTTGCAAATTTGGGGGTTGCATGATTAAACAATAGTTTCATGGGGCATGTGTTGGCAGTTTACACAAAAATATTTTTTTATGATAACCATGCACACATATAGCAGAAACATCAGTACATACCTAGGTGATTTTTTGTGAAATTTGATATGTAAATGCTTGGTGATGCAACTTGATTTGATCGAAGCATGACAATAGTGGACTGGGGCGAATCAATGGCATGCATTTCTTCGTGCATGGCAATATCGTTATTGGGTACTACATTTTCATTAGTCTCGAGGTCTTATGCGAAAAATAAAGAAAAACGTGATTATTTTATTTTACTGTAGGATGACACACGTCCCCCTTGAAAATTTATTTATTCATGTCTAGGGACTATGCATGTGTTACCAATGGGTAGACGTGGACTTCGCGATCAAATATCGAGAAGCAAACAAATTTCGTCGTTGAAAAACAACCATACTATGTTCCATGCAAAGGTTGACTTTGTTGACTACGCATAGATATTGGCACCATCATTGGATATAGGTGCCCGCTAATTTTGAATACAAACACCTACTGCTTCTGGAATATAAGCATCGTCTCTATTTTAGAATACATTCACCCCTCTTTTTTTTCTATGGATACAAGCACCCTGTGTTGGTAATACATGTGCCTTTTCTTGGTTCTTCTAGATAAAGGTGCTTGTTGTGTGTTGAAGATAGATGTCTTATGTGGTATATATGTGCCCTCTGAATTTTACGGATATAGGTGCCTTCTACAGTTGTGGAATATAGATGCCTTCTCTGTGTTGAAGACAGACGCATGTTGCTTTAGGAATACAGGCACCTTATTTTTTATTTTTTATTTTTAAAAGAACACTCGAAGTTGCTTATTTATTTTGACCCAAATATAGGTGCATTATTATCAATAGGTAATAAACACCTGTACACAAGTCTGGTCATAGACGACACACTTCTAATGGAATTTGTCTCCCTCTCTACACTGCTTCACTTCTCAAAAATGGAAAACATGGAGCAACATGGTTCGTGCCTAATAGGCCTATTTTGACTCGGTTGCCTACAAATTGTATCTAAGTCCACATGTCCTGCAAAAATAAACATACAAAAAGTAAAACAAAAATAGGGTTTGGGACCTCGTGCTTGATAGGCCTAGTTTCTCAGATGCCTACAAATTGCATCTGAAGCCACGTAACCCTACAAAACAAAAACAAAACTATGCTAATATTAGAATAATAATATAAATAATAATATTTTTTTCGTAAATGCATAAGTTCCCGTCAAACTGCTAAAATATTTTTATCAAATGGGGTCTCCCCCATGCATGTGTCTGAGTCGATCGCATATATTGAAGGCAAATGATACTAATGTATGCGGTGGTCATTGACTATTAAAACAATGTCGCTTCCATCAATGGTTTCGATATGAACAACATTGTTATTAAGTACCTTAGCCACTTCATACGGGCCCATCTACCTTTGCATAATTTTTTCCTTGCGCTCCTATAATTTGGAATCATAAAGTAATGTCCAATATCCTTCCTTAAACATTTTGATCGCATGTCATGGTCATGCAATATGGCCCTTTGTTTTTGCATAATTTCTATGCACTATAGCACATCTTTTCAATATTCATCCAGTTGATTCAGTTGGTGGATCCATTCCTTTTGTGTGGCGTCTAGATTTAGATTCAACTCCACTACAATCTGTAGGGTTTTAATTTCAAACTCGATTAGCATCATGGTGTTATTTCCATACACCAATTAAAATGATGTAAATCTCGTAGTGGTTTTCCAGGTAGTGCGATATGCTCATACTACTTCCCGTAGATGGTTTACCCAGTACTTCTTGTGTTGTTACACTATTTTTGTGAGAATGTTCTCCAAATCCCTATTTGTGACCTGCACCTGCCTATTTTCTTGCTAATGATATGGGGTGGTCTTGTTGTGTCAGATTTGATACTGCTTCATCAACTCTTTTATCATCTTCGAGGTGAATTGGGCCCCTGGTTAGTGGTAAGTTCCCTGGAAACACCAAACCTTGTGAAGATGAATTCATACATGAAGTTTGTTACAATGTATTCCTTTGTGTTCCGTAGTTCCTGCACTTCAACCCACTTAGTCACATAGTTAGTACAAACTAAGATATACCTTTTTTCGCTTGACTATGGATTTATTGATCCAATAAAATTCATTCTCCATTTATTAATGGTTCAATATTCACATGGGGCTGAAGTGGCATCTCATATCGTAGAGTTGGTCTACCCATCCTCTACTATTGATCACATTGGCTAACATATTTGACTACATATTTAAATAAAGAAGGCCAATAATACCTAGCCTACAAAATTTTAAATGCAGTTCTCTTTCCTGCAAAGTGTCCACCGCATGGTTCATCATGATAGGCCTTCAAAATTTCTACGATTTTATTTTCTACAACACACCTATGCATGAGTTGATCGGGCCTGATTTTAAATAGGCAACCATAAATCCATGAGAAGGTTGCACTCTTCTCAATCAAAGTTTGAGCTTCTCGGGGTGAGAGTGCAAGAGATATTTTATTGATGGCTAAGTAATTAGCCATATTTACGTACCATGGTATTTGTTCATCAAGAGCAAAGAGATGCTCATCTAGAAATTGATCTTTAGTGGTAGTGTGGTCGTGAGAGATTAACCTGGAGAGAAAATCTGCAACAATATTATCCCTGCCAAGTTTGTCGACAATGGTTACATCAAATTCTTACAAAAGTAAAAGCCACCTAATAATTTTACCACTCGTCGTAAGCTTATTCATCAAATATGGTTGTATGATCTATGTGCACAAAAATTTTATAACATGTGATATAGTGGAAAAATTTATTAATAGCATGAACTACTACAAGGAACTCTTTTTATGTAGTAGTGTAGTTGAAATCAACACCCGTAAGATGTTTACTGACATAATAGATGGTATAAAATTCATCTCCATCCTTCTATCCTAGTGCTGCCCCAATAGCATTGTTGGATGCATCAATATAAATATGAAAGGGGAGGTTCCAATTTGGACCTCTCAGCATAAGAGTAGTTAGTTTTTCCTATAAAATCTGGAATGCTTGCTCACACTCACTAGTCCAAACAAACTCGGTATTTTTTATGAACAATGTATGTGGTGGTTTGGTATTTTTGCTAAAATATTGGATAAATTACCTATAATACCCAATAGAGCCTAGAAAACTATGGACATATCTTTGTGTTTGGGGAATGGGTATATTTTTAATCACTTCAATTTTTCATTTATCTACTTTAATCCCTTCAACAGAGATATGGTGTCCTAAAACTATCCCTTCTTGCATTAACATAAAAAATATTTATTACTAAGGGATAGGTTTGTTTCCTAGCAACGTTGGAGTACTTTTTCTAGATTAGTTTCAAAAGTTTCACCATAAATGGTGAAATCATCTATATAGACTTCTACGGTATCTTCAACCATGTTTGAAAAGATGCTAAGCACCACTCTTTGAAAAGTGGTAGGTGCGTTACATAACCCAAATGGTAAGACTCAATAAGCAAAAGTACCCCAAGGATAGGTAAAATTGGTTTTTATCCTAGTCTTCATCCCCTATTTGAATTTGATTATATCCACTAAACCCATCAAGGAAGATAATATATTTTTGTCCTGCCAAGGTGTCGAGGACTTGGTCAATGAATGGTAGGGGAAAATGGTCTTTCGTTGTGGCTTTATTTAACATTCTATAATCCACACAAATTTTCCACTTGCCATTTTCTTGAGCACTACCACTAAAGGTGATACCCATTGACTATTCGATATAGGATAAATAAATTTAGCTAATAAAAGTTTTTGTAATTTAAATTTGAATATTTCTTTCATTTTTGGATTCATTCTTCTTTGAGGTTGTCTTACCGGTCTTAAATTATCTTCCAAATAAATTTTTTGGGTGCAAACTTCAAGTGCAATCCCCCTCATGTTTTTATAGTCCCATGCAAAAGCAGTTTGATGTTTGACTAGTATTTATTTCAACTTGCCCTCTTGAACATTTGACAACGCATGGTCAATGTTTAACATTATTCTAGGTGCTACTTCTATCTATTTGACATGATTTTACTTTATGCCTACAAGTGGATATTCTATAGGAGGATGTGAGGATTCTCCTTGGAAAAAGTGTGTTATGACTTGATCTTCATCGATTTCATCCTCTACCTCATCTAGGGCCATTACTTGTTGAAGTATTGGCAAGGAATCAACATTTAAAACTTCACAACTTGGTTCTTCCAACATATCAGTGGACTATGCAGGAGGATAAATAATCAATTTTTTTATATATTATCCATATAAGATTGTCATTTTTCCTATCCTACAACTTATATAAGCATCAGTTGTGGCCAACCAAGGATGACCTAATATAAGTGGATAACCACCCAATCTAGATCTAGATTGCAAGACTAGAAAATCTATCGGATACTCCCATGCATCTACTATTACAATCACATATTCTAGCATTCTCTTTGGGAGTACTATAGATTGATCAGCCAATTGTAGAACTATTTTGGTTGGCCTCATATTTGTGAGTTGCAATTTTTGCATGGTTTCTTGGGGCATGACATTTATAGCAGCTCCTAGATCTACTAATGTGTTGGGTAACTTTAAGCCTGCAATTTGAACTATTAAAATTGGGTTTTCTAGATCAGAGTACTTGGGGTGGTAGGTGTTTTCTAACATTAAATTAGTCAACTAACCTACCATATTAACTACTTTCGATGGTTTTCTTCTTGGTTTTTTCAATATATAACTCTCTAATGGCCTTTGTGTATATTGGAACATCTCTTATGGCCTAATAGAGGGGAATCATGATTATCAGGTTTTTCAACCCTTCCATGATGTCAAATTTTAACTACATTGGCTTTTTGGGTTCTTGTAATCTCTTGGGGAAGGGTGGAACCCCTTCATTTTTTTTTTTTAGCAGTTACATTTTCTTCCACCTCCTCTACCGAAGGTGGTTTCTCTTCTACCTCTACTTCTACATCCTCTTCCTCCACTACTGGAGGTGTTGGATCTACTCCTAATTGCCTACCTGATCTAAGTTATATAGGATTGTAATCTACTCTAATATGATACATATGGAACATCTCTATGTCTACCTAATATATGGGTTGGTTTATCTTATTGTTTGGATTTGAAGTGGTTGTGTAGGTAGCTGATTTGGCCTAGAAGGAGGTGTCGACAAACTAGATTGTAGTAGAGTTTGTATTGTGGTTTATGGAGGTGAAGTCCACGTATTGTAATTCCACCACTATGGTCTAGCTTGTTATTATGGCATCCATGGATAAGGTGTGAAAGGAGTAGACTCTTGGGTGGCATTCATCCAAGGTGATTGACCCCACCATCCCATGTTGGGTGGTTGAGTTTGCCCTTGGTTCATAAAATTAGATCCCCCATAGGGTGGTCCTCCTCTTGGCATACTATTTCTCATAGGAAACATTTTCCAGTTTCTCCTATTATCCATAAAATAAGTTTTTTCTACTTCATGTTCCTCTTTTACATTTGCTATTTGTGGGAACAACCTCGTTTTGTGATCATTTAAACAAATGACACACACTCTCACTTTGTTCTTCGAACACTCATTCTTGGGATGTTTTCTTCTATATCTTGGGCAAAAGTAGGCTAGTTTTGCTTTAGTTTCCTACTTTCTTTTTGAAGTAGGAGTGTGTCTAATTGAAGTGCAAGAGATGATACCATATCACTCTTCATGTCCTCCAACATGTTACCTATTTTAGCCTTGGTTACAGAGGTTGTGGTTTTATTCCTCGATTAATTGGTTTACCCTTTCTTCTTGAATAATTTAGACACACTTGTCAAATATATGGCATTTTGTGTTGGTAAATGTCACATCCAAATAATATATTTAAGGCCTCTAAGGATTCATTTGTGAGGCCCCTTAAGAATATGCTTCTCAAGGATTTCTCACCCAGTTTTGCATGGGGTGAGCGTTGAAGATTGAAATTAAATTTATCCCAATAATCTTCCAATGATTCTTCCTCTCTTTGGGACATATCTAGGACTTCTTCCCTAGCATCTCGCGCCCTACCAAAATCCTGGTATATTTATAGGAAGATTTCTTTCATGTCCTCCTAGGTGGTAATGTGTTTGTTCCCTCAACCGATAAACCAATGTAATTGTGAATCATCTAGTGTAGAGGGAAACAATTTTAGATTTTGGGCATCAGATTTATAGTCCATTGATTTGCAAAGTACATCAAATTTGAAAAGGAATAGATCAATATCCCCAGTTGGTAGTCCTCTAAAATAGAAAGATGTGCAAGAGAAATGTGTTTCATTTTGGTCTCTCCTCTTGATTCCTCAATTGGAAAATAAAAACTGTTGAAGCCTCTTCATATTTAGCCATAGTTTTAGGTGATGTAGGGTCTATTCCAGCTACTTATAAGGTAGCTAACAAGGCGTCACACTCATTTTTCTTATCTTCTAATAATATTCCTAAATTTGAATATGAAATAGTTCCATCTTCAACTACCTTCCACCTTTGGGTATTCAATAAATATCCCTTGGTTCTTACGTTTTCAAGCAAAGATCCTAAATTGAAACTTGAAGCAAATTCCTCTAGTGGATTGTTTGTAGAGGAATTTTATCCAAATATTGGATTAATATGCCAAGGTGTCTTGGGTGGAGATGATGGTGCAACTTCAGGAAGTGTTTGAGATGCTTCAGAAGGAATATCATAAGATATTTTAGGTGGTTTTGAGGTGACTTCTACCCTTTTAAGAAAACATTTATTCGGTCCTCTTAATCATGGTGGACTCATACATTATCAGGTAAGGGATCTATGGGTAAGATAATCTAAACTATTATTTTTAGGTTGATTGACCTATAGATCTTAAATACTACAGTTGGCACTCCCCAACAATGGTGCCAAAATGGTGAGCAAAAAATGGTGTTTTTAAAAACAGTTATTTTACCTCCATTTAATTTTATCAATCCAGGATTTCATAAACTTGTTGAGTACCTGTGTAAAATATATACCTGTAGTATTTGGGAGATGAGTCCTATGTGTCACTTGGTTTGGGGGGTGTTGTTCGTGTAGTTCAATTCATCCAAACCAACAATAATTAAGTGTAGGAAAATAAATACTAACTGAAACTGCAAGAAAAGTAAATTAAATTATCATTATCAAACACATGACTAAAAGGAAATAATTGAAAGAAAACACACAACTATAATTGAAATTGCTGAAAATAAACACACTTGTAGAAATAAATAATTGCAGAAAATAAACACACTTGTGGAAATAAATTAAGCAGGAAATAAACACACTTGTGAAAATAATTAAAATAGGAAAAGAAACACACAGCATAAATAAATGAAAGCTAAAAACAGGGGAAGAATACTACCTAGAGTGGGCCCAGGATCTTATAGACATCCACCCAGCTAATTCACACAATCATTCTTCCGAATATGCAAATAAAAAGAACACTCAAGACTTTTATTAAAAATGTAGTATAGAATAATATTAAGGTTCGAGATCCTTCACTTCAGGGGTGGTCTCTATTTTATATAGAATGTGGTTGTCCCCTATTACAAAATTAGACTGTTCTAATTTATTCGTTTCACACAATTCGCTATGGTTGGTTTGTGCATAGTTTTAGTTTGTGTCTAATAAAAGAGCAGCTATGCTAAAATTAAACTTTTTAAGTTAAAAATAATGCTCCCTAAGTTTGTACAATAGTATATTTCTAAACATATGCTTGGTCTTCGAGTAAAATAGTCAACACACACTTTATACCACCAGATATAAGCACTTATTAGTATGTCACTAGAATACAAACACCTTTTCAACCTGTCCAAGGGATAAAGGCACTGCATATAGGTCATTTTCGTTTCTCTAAGAGTTATCATTTTTTCGATCATCGAAGTTAGGCACTCGCTCTATCATCAAAAATAGGCATCATTTGACCTGTTGCTGGAAGACATGCGCTTGTTCTATCATTGGAAGACAAGCACTTGTTCTATCACTGGAATACAAGCGCTTGTTCTATCACTGGAAGACAAGTGCTTGTTCTATCACTGGAAGATAGACACTTTTCCTTTCGTAGGAATATAGACATCTTTCGATGTGTGATCAGGATACAAGCATCGTACCTTAGCAAAATTAGACATATTTTTCCAATACTGATATCTCTATCAAGTTGCACATCATTATTTAAGTGCATTACACGTGTTATCCAATGTTATGTCCATGTGGGACCTCAAATAAAAGGTGCGAAAAAGCAAAAAAGCACTGCATTTACACATATTTCCCACTAAAAATACCAGTCAAGTATAATACATCAATTTCTATTAAATGCATGTAATAATTTCACAAAAATACATCTCTAGTATTAATAATAGTGTACAATACCCCATTAAAACATGCAAAAAAATGAGCAATTCTATGGCTCATCAAACCCTTGCTACAAATCCTCAATATTAGATCTGCAAAGTTATATGCCACAACGAAGATTGGTTAATCCTAATGGTGAAATGACCACTATAGTAGTCCAACATGCACATCCAAAATCACCATCCGTAGTTTGTACCAAGCCTTACACATCCTTGTTCATTTCTAGAAACTGTACAATGGTATGCAAACGTATCAATTACCATTTCCAAAGAAATTTATTGGTCAATATTCACATCCACAATCATCATACATGGTTGGGAATCAATTATCACTTTAGTTCCATTGTAGAATCACCCAATTACACTATCATTTTGGCCATACTTGCACATAACGTATCATTCATGTCAATGGCAATAATAATCAACAACATGTACAATTCTCAATAAAAAATTCTCCATTATGCATGGGTAACTATCAACAAAAATCAACAGTAATCAATAACCTTCAATGAATAATTTGTAAGCATGAACAACCATGATCTTCCATAATGAAAAACCATCAAAAATTGAATGGGGCCTTTATAATGCTTACCGAGACCATTTCGAAGTGGTTCCTAAGACAACACATTATTCACAACTACCTTCCCATAATATCTTAAATAATTAATGCATTAAGGTTTTACTAAGTCCTAATTTGATTTTTATCAAATTACCTTTCATGTACATTTCACTTTATTTTATTTAAATTCTAGTTGTACATTTATGACCAATTGTACAATTACACAATTGTACATTTATAACTCTATTGTACAATTAAACAAATTGAAAATTTGACAAAATTATGCAAATCCAAGTGTTATCATTTCTTCTTCTTCTGGGAGGTGGATTTGCTGCCTACACACTTTTAGTGGTTTCCACTTTATATTATTTGCCTTTTTTGGTTTCTTTTGTATCCAACATCATAATTCCATTTGATGACTTAACTCCATCTATCAAGGCTCTCTCCTTAAATATTAGATATTGGATGAGTTGATAGGGTTGGTTTAGACTCCTTTATGGCTAAACAAATCTTCCTCTTTATTACATCTAAATTGCTTTTATTTCCTCTAAATATTCTTCTATTCCTTTTTATCCATATAGTCCAAAGTATTGTATCTTTTGATATATCCCATATTATCTATAAAGCCTCACATTTAAAAGTGTTTTGTCATTTCTTTAACCATTCTTCTATTCTTTCATTCATCACCAAGCATTTACCAAAATATTAAGAATCAATTGCCATAGTTTTTAGACAATTGAGTAGTGTCCCAAGAGATGGTCTATACTCCTTTTTTTTTACATATAACACATTGTGAGAGGCCATGAAAACCCCTTTTGATAAGGTTATCTTAAGATGAAGTTATTTTGTGACCTACAAGCCAAATAAGTATTTTGACTTTTAGAATGTTCAGGATGTTACAAGTATCTCTTGATAATCTTGTAATATTCCTATTTTTTTGGTGCTTTATATTATATGCACTTTTTGTTGTGTATTCTCTTGAGCTATTCAACCCCCAATTCAGCTTATCCTCAACTCCCCTATGAATAATCATGTTGTTATATTTTTTCTCAACTGCCTCCTAAGCGTCAAAGTCTTGTATACTTGTAAAAAATATTCTTTCCAATTGTATCTTCCTCTTGATACTTGTATATAATATTTGAAACCCTAACATCATATTTTCTTGAAGTAATCTCATCCATTGTTTCAAAATTAGATCTAGATTAAGTGGTTTTTTTATCACGCCAAGTTTTCATCCAGCTAGAATTTTTTTCTTTAGTTCCTACCACCCATCTTAGACCTTTAATCACAAAACCAATTGATTTTTTAATATTTTTCCATAGTGCAAAACCATAAGGAGTGAGAATGTAGTAAATATTAAGCTTGGGTCATTGGGCTCAACGTACTTAGAAGAATTCTTACCCATTGTCTTTGAATCTCTTTGTACAATCTCTAAACTACGTTTCCCTTAAGAGCTAAATTTGCATCTATAAGAAATATTAAACCGAGATCTCCCCTAGGTTTACCATCACACACCTTGCTCTATTGCACCAAAGGATATTTTCTTTTATCATGTAATCTTGACCACAAATTTCATTTTTTTAAATTGGTTATATGGGATTGAAATGGGCCCCACCCGTATTACATCATCACCACATAGTGGTATTATAACAAAGCTTGGATATTATACTTGTATCTATCGTAAAGATTTGAACCTTGGTCTCCTCTTTAAATATTGAGGAATCTAACTAATTGATCTAATGGCACTTGATAATTCAATGATTTTATACAAGTTTTTATGAGGGGTCCCAGTCCTCTCATACTGAGTGGTATTTGAACCTTGGACCTCTCAAAGATAGGTCAAAGCCCTTACCACTACAGCAAGCATTGACCACAAAAATGATTGCATAATATAGATTAAACCTTTTTTATATTTTTTGGTATAGTATACAAGGACATATAATATGTTGGAATGGCCTACAAGATTGATTTAATTAGTTACATTCTTCCTACTAATGATAACCACCTACATTTCCATACCAATATTTTATTCTAAACTTTACATATAACTGGAATCCACACTTCTATCCTCATTCTTCCCTCACATAAGGGCATCCCTAGACAAGTTCCTAGAAAATTTCTCTCTTTCATTTGAAGTAACCTACATATCCACGCTTTGATTCTAGTTGGAGTGTTTAAGAAGTAAATTTTATATTTTGTCCTATTAAATTTTTTACCTTGATAGTATTTCATATTTCTTTAGCAAGTTATTCAAAACTCTGGCCTCATTTATCCCTACCCTCCCAAAAGGGTTGTATCATCAAAATTGTTGATGGGTGATGTTGTCGATGTTATTACTAGCCTTAAGTCCACTTATTAGCCCATATTTGTTAGCCTTCTTCAAGTTCCTACCCAATACCTCTACCATAATAATGAATAGATATGGTGATAGATGATCTCTCTGTCTAAGACCTCTCTTGGATTTAAATAGTTTTGTTACCAACCTGTTGACTAGCACTAAATTTTATATTGTAGAGACACAAGATTTAATCCATATAACCTGTCCTTCTCAAACCTAAAATTTTTAATATTGCAAAAATAAAATCCCATTTAACCCTATCATAGGATTTACTCATATCAAGTTTTAATATCCATGCTCTCTTTTCTTGAAGCTATTGAATGCATGACTTCATGAGCTACTATGATCCCATCAAAATTTGTCTCTCTTTAAAATATTCTCCTTGCTCTTCTAAATTATTTGTCTAGCAATGGTATTAACCAATTTGCCATAACTTGGAGATTATCTTATATGCCATATTACATAGGCTTATGGACCTAAAAGAATCAAATAATTCTACATCCTTTTTTGGATCTAAGGTAAGATATGTTGCATTAATTTTATATGGTATGTTTTGTTTTACCCTAGACTATTCCACTACCATCAATAAAGAATCCTTCACTATATCCTAGTTATGTTGATAGAAAGTTGTGAGAGCCCATCTAGACCTATGAATTTATCCTTATCAAAAGAGAAAAGAGCTAAATGAACTTCTTCCAGAGTAATAGGCTCCACTAGTTTTCTATTGTCTTCATCTATTATAATTGAATATGCTTCTTGAAGTAGTTTATCATTAAGAACTTCAAACTCTGATCCTAGAATATTCTGGTAAAAAATCCTTGTCTCCTTTCTAATTTCACTCTGGTCTTCAATCAGAACCCCTTCTACTGATTTAATTCGACTAATTCTAGATGTTGACCTCTATACTATTGTCATCCTATGAAAAAACTTTATGTTTTTGTCTTCTCTTTTTAACCAAGTCCATCTTGATTTTATTCTCCAAAATTTCTCTTCCTTACTTAAAATATTATGATATTCACTAAAAAAACTCATTTTCCTATGTGCTTGGAATATTATGCTAACTTTTTTAGAATTTTAAAAGTTTCTCTTTTAGTTCTTCTTTGTTCTCAAAAATATTTCCAAAAATGTTCTTTATTTCATTCTTTCAATCTAGAAGTCATTGATTTAATTTGTTTTAGAAGTGTATACAGATCACTGATTTCTAAAGAATTTCATGTTTGTGTTATCATATCAACAAATTGATATGGTCTTCCCACATCTTATACTTAAAATATGATTTTTTTTATTCATTTACCACCATATTAAATTTTATTGTCCACTGATTTGAGCCAGTCCTTGTTAAGGTATTAATTTTAGCATTAGTCCCTTCATCTAGGCAATGATATGAGAGTATGTATTTGTCTATTTTTTTTGCTATTAGATTTTGGTCTCTCACATTGTTGGTCCATCTATCCTCTTCAAAATCAACCTCCCATAGACTATTGTTTTGAATAAAAGCTAAGAAATATTTCTTACTTCAGGTTGTTTTACTAATTTCCCCAAATTTTTCATCTAACTTGGTTATGGTATTAAAATATCCTATGATCATGAATAAGGTTTCTTGGTCTCTTCTCATAAAGGATTCAATCCCACTCCAAAATTCTAATCTACTCAATTGAGTTGTAGGTCCATAGACATTGATAAGGATGAAATAACTATTTGCAAAGTAGCATATAACTGATGAGGCTATCCAATACCTAGTTTTATAAATGGTTGCATAGGAGGTTCTACCAATATTCCAACATGTTATAATTCCTTCTGCCACTTGATGCACGAGCTTATATTTCGAAGGGCATAACTTTTGATCTAATCGTTGGATCGGCTTGAAATTTTATGGGGAGTTAGATAAATAGGTGGACATACCATGGTATAGATAACTATAGTCATCTAGTTTTTTTAGGCTTTTCTTCAAGTTCTAATTCCTTCATCTAGTGCCCCAAAAATGGGATTTAGTGTTTTTTGAAAATTTGGAAGAAAACATATCTAGAATAACTTCTTATTTAGGCATGGGTAGGTGTTGAGATTTTATAGGAGGTTTAATATAGATGATACGAAGGTGCATATCAATTTTTAGGGTTATCCAAGTTTTTTTTGGGTGATTTAGGTTTTGGCACTAAAGACAAAATAGCCTAGAAAATAAAATAATAAAAAAATAAAAAAAAATAATTTTTTTTATTTTTAGGGCTTAAGATTTAGTTTTTTATTTTAGGGTTTCTTTTGGGATATATATTCCCTTGGTATCGCATTGTAAAGGGGTGAAATACATGAATGACAAAGAAAGCATTTATTAGATTATTTTCATTTATTGTAACTTTTGTGTGATTCGGAATTTTATCTTTTGCTTTGTTTCTTTTTGTCACAATTTCATGTGATTGGAGGTTCTTGTTCTAACCTCTTGGTAATCTTGTCGATTACAATTATTATGTTATTCATATTTTATGTTTAGAATAACACAGATCATATTAGCATGAGGAGAGGAAGAGGAGGTTATACCCAGCTCAATAGGAATATGCAAGAGCTGCAGGTACAAGTTACTTAGTTGACTGGAATGATGGCCCGCATGAGGGAAAGATATCCCTCTAAATTTATAGATCTGGATTCTAATAGTGATACTGTGGAAAGAGAGAACAAGCTAGAGGTTCATGATGAGGAAGAACCAAAGAACAAGCCAGAGGTTAATGATGAGGAAGAACCAGAGAGGAAGATAGAGGAGCATCAATTTGAGAATAGACTAATTAGGGTATTGGAAAAAAATAAATATGGAATCAAGATTAATGTCCTTGAGTATGCAGGAGGGTTGAAACCAGAGGAGTTAATAGACTGGTTGAATAGCATGGAGAAGTTATTTGAGTGGAAAAGTATTTCAGAAGAAAAGAAAGTGAAGCTTGCATGCACAAATTTGAAAGGGCATGTGTTGATTTGGTGGGATCATCTACAAAAGGAGAGACAAAGAAAAGGAAAGGAAAATATAAGGGTCTAGTTTAAAGTAGAAAAAAAAAATGAAGGAGAAATTCTTACCCAAATATTATGCCCAAACATTATTTTGTAGACTCTAGAACCTCAAATAAAAGGATCAAAGCATCGAGGACTACACCGATGAATTCTACAAGTTATCAATTCGAGTGGGTCTTGAAGAGTCAAAAGAATAGAAGGCTGCAAGGTATGTGAATGGATTAAGCTATGCCATACAAAATAAATTAAGTATGCTTCGGACCCATAGTGTAGAAGATGCATATCAATTAGCATTAAAAGCAGAAGAGAAACATAAGAGTAATTTTAGAAGAGGAGTGAAGAAAGGACCATCATCACCTTTAGTTAGAGGATATCCCTCAAAGGGAGAATATTCTAGTAAAAAGAAACAAGAAGAGTCTGGGTAGAAGCAAGTTAACCACCAGATAGGTGGAGGATATCAAAGAGGAAGAGGTTATGGCGGAGGAAAAAATTGGGATAGCTAACGAAGACCATGCACATGTTATAGATGCAGTGAGGAAGGGCACATAACTTATGAGTGTCCACATTATCCTGCACAAGAAATAAGACAAGAAGAAGAATATAGAGTCAATTTGGTTGAGGTAGAAGAACAAACTGAGGCAAAATTTATTGCAAACATGGGAGAAAATATCATGATAAGGAGGACAATGATCGTACCAAGGAAGGAGAAAGTGGAAAACAATGATGGTGGTGATTCTTGGTTGCGTACGAATATATTTTGAACTAGGTGCACATTTGGAGGAAAGGTATGTAAGATGATTATTGATAGTGGTAGTTGTGAAAATATGGTTTTAGATGAAATGGTCAAGAAACTTAACTTGAAGTGTGAGAAGAACACGTATCCCCATCGCATATCGTGGTTCAAGAAAGAAAATGAGACAACTGTAGATAAGAGGTTTCTGGTTAAGTTTTCAATTGGAGCTACCTACAAGGATGAAGTATGGTATGTTGTAATTCTAATGGATGCATGTCACTTGTTATTAGGGAGGCCTTGGCAATATGATAGGAATGCGATCCATGATGGAGTAAAAGTGGTCCTATTACCACATAAGAAAAAAGGGCAAAGAAAAAACCTATTAACGACTACGAAATTTATCACATGGATGAAAGAAGCCAGGGTTTGTTACGTATTGACAGCAAAGAAGGTGAATACTGAAGATGTTGTTATACCACCTATAGTAGTAAAGTTGTTGAAAGAGTATGTAGATGTCATACCAGATGGATTACCCCCAAAAAGAGATATCCAACATCATATTGATCTAATTCAAGGATCAGCTCTTCCATATTAGGCAACCTATAGGATGAGTTTCTTGCAAAATGAGGAGTTGAACAGACAAGTGACAAAACTGATAAAGAAGGAAGTTGTTAAAGAAAGTATGAGTCCTTGTGCAACTCCTGCACTGTTGACGCCAAAGAAATATAATACATGGTGAATGTGTGTGGATAGTAGGGCAATAAATAAAATTACAATCAAGTATTGGTTCCTGATTCCAAGACTTAATGATATGATGGATGTGCTAGCCGGAGCATGATGCTTTAGCAAAATTTACCTACTTAGTGGATACTATTAGATTCGAATTCGGGAAGGAGATGAATGTAAGACTACTTTCAAGACAAAAAATGGATTGTATGAATGAATGGTGATGTCATTTATGTTATCAAATGCATCCAGTATGTTTATGAGGATGATGAATAGAGTATTGCGAGAATATATTGGTAAGTTTATAGTTGTATATTTTGATGATATTTTGATATTCAGTAGGAATGAAGAAGAACAATTGTTGCATTTGAAATTAGTGTTAGAGTTGTTAAGAAAAGAGAAGTTGTATGTCAATTTGAAGAAGTGTAGCTTCCTTCATAAGAGTATAGTGTTCTTGGGATTTGTAACTCAGAGGATGAAGTGAGGATGGACAAAGAGAAGGTGAAGGTAATTTTGGAATGGGTCATTCCAAGAAATATGACAGAGGTGAGGAGTTTCCATGGCTTGGCAACTTTTTACAGGAAGTTCATTAGGAATTTTAGTAGAATTATTGCACCTATAATAGAGTGTACAAAGGATAGAGAATTTGTATGGACAAAGGCAACAACAGAGGGTTTTGAACTATTAAAGAAGAAGGTGACAAAAGCACCTGTTTTGATATTGCCAAATTTTAGCAAGTTGTTTGAGGTTGATTGTGATGCCTCCCATGTGGGATTTGGAGTTGTACTGAGTCAAGAAGGGTGACCTATAACATTCTTTAGTGAGAATTTGAATGAGGTAAGGAAGAAGTACTCTACTTATGACGTGGAATTATATGCTATTTTGAAGGCATTGAGACATTGGAGGTATTATTTAGTGTCTAAAGAGTTTGTGTTATTTATTGATCATGAAGCATTGAGGTATGTAACTACCCAAAATAAATTAAATAATAGGCATGCGAAGTGGGTATCATTATTGCAAGAGTAAACATTTTTTTTGAAGCATAAGTCAGGTAAGAAAAATCAAGTTGTTGATGCTTTGAGTAGATGTGTAGTGTTATTAACTACTATGGAGCATGAAGTAGTCAGATTTGAGGTAATTAAGAAAATGTATGAAAATGAACCAGATTTTAGTGATATTGTGAAGCAGTATAAGAATCCAACATTGGGAGAATTTGGTAGTGGTGTTTATGATTATCTAATATAAAATGGTTATTTGTTCAAAGGGAAGTAGTTGCGCATTGTTTTTGGTTCAATGATGGAGAAAATTATTATAGAATTGCACAGTGAAGGTTTAGCTAGACACTTTGGAGTGAGCAAGATGATTGCTCTTATAGAGGAGAAGTATCATTGACCAAAGGTAAAGAGGGATATAACCAAGTTTGTGTTAAGATGCAGAGTGTGACAAATGGCTAAGGGCCATGCACACAATACAATACTTTATATACCTTTGCCCATCCCTATAGGCCCATGGATAGATTTGAGCATGAATTTTGTGTTGGGGTTTCCTAACACACAACAGAGTAAGGATTTTATTTTTGTTGTGGTAGACAGGTTTTCTAAGATGACACATTTTATTGCTTTCTAGAAAACTGATGATGCTACTAGAGATGCAGATTTATTCTTTAGAGAAGTTGTTAGACTACATGGTGTCCCAAAAACAATCACCTCAGATTAGGATACAAGGTTTCTAAGTCACTTTTGGAGGATTCTATGGGGGAAGATGGGAACAAAGCTACAATTCAGCAGTGCATATCACCCTCATACTAATGGGTAAACAGAAGTAGTAAATCGCAGTTTGGAAAATCTTCTAAGGTGTATTGTTGGAGAAAATCCAAAGTAGTGGGACTTAGCCTTACCACAAGTTGAGTTTACATATAATAGTTCAATCAACAGATCAACAGGAAAATCTCCTTTTCATATTGTTTATGGTAATAATACCAATGGTGTGTTATATTTGATTGATCTACCAATTTTGGGTAAAATCAGTGATGATGCAGAGGCATTTGTAGAGCACATACAAGAATTGCAGGAAGGTATCCGAAAGAAGTTACAATATAGTAATGAAAAGTATAAGGTAACAAAAAATGCAAGTAGGATACTAAAAGTATTTCAAGTGGGATACATGGTGATGGTTCACCTCATAAAGGAGTGATTTCCAAAGGGCACATATAACAAATTGAAGTATAAAAGATTGGACCATGTAGAATTCTGAAGAAGGTGAATGTTAATGCCTATAAAGTGGAGTTGCTTGATGATTTTTATATCTCACTAGTTTTTATTGTTACATATTTGTATGAATTTCATGGGACTACAGATGAAGTTGAAGAAGACATAAATTGGGAGCAAAAAATACCTACGAAGAAGAAAGAAAAAGTTATGCAAGTACTTGGTAAGAAGACAATTAGTACCAGGCAGGAAAACTATAGAAAATACTTGGTACAATGGGAAGGTTTACTACAGGAAGATAATACTTGGATTTTAGAGGGGGAACTAAAAACTATTAGCAACCAAAATTTACAAGATTTTTATCAACGAAACTCGCAGAAGGAGAGTTCTTTTCAACCAGAGGAGAATGATGTAGGAGCCTATCTTTCGGAGGGCATAACTTTTGATCCGATCGTTGGATCGGCTTGAAATTTTATGGGGAGTTAGATAAAGAGGTGGGCATGCCATGGGATAGACCACTCTAGTCATCTAGTTGTTTTTTCAAGCTTTTTTTAAGTTCTAATTCATTCATCTAGTGCCCCGAAAATGGTATTTAGTGTTTTTTGAAAATTTGGAAGAAAGCATATCTAAAACTTCTTATTTAGGCATGGGTAGGTGTTGAGATTTTCTAGGAGGATTAATATAGATAATACGAAGGTGCATATAAATTTTGAGGGCTATCCGAGTTTTTCTAGGTGATTTCGATTTTGGCACTAAAGATGAAATAACTTAGAAAATAAAATAATAAAATAAATAAGTAATTTTTTTATATTTAGGGCTTAACATTTTGGGTTTTTTTTTAGGGTTTATTTTGGGATATATTCCCCTGGTATCGCATTGTAAAGGGGTGAAATCCAGGAATGAGAAAGAAAACATTTATCAGATTATTTCCATATATTGTAACTTTTGTGTGATTGAGAATTATGTCTTTTGCTTTGTTTCTTTTTGTCACAATTTCATGTGACTGGAGGTTCTTGTTCTAACCTCTTGCAGCTGGATTTAGACCACCACTCCATTAAAATCCAAAACATCCCATTCACAACTTGCCCATGCTACTTTCATAGTTTTGGAAACTTCTTCCTTTGTCATTTTAGTTTCCTGGATACAAAGAATGTTAGGCTTATTACTTAAATAGAGGTGCCTGATACACTCTGCTTTGAGGGGATGTTGACACCATTATATTCCATTATATGGTAATCATGTCTCATTAGGGGCAACTGGACCTCCTTGTGAATTACCAATTTTAATGTAATGATTAGTAAAGAGAATTTCAACCAACTTAGATTGAGTTTATTTCTTTGTGTTTGCTCTTGCTTCCCTAGTTATTGCTTGATAATTTGAGGGTTTTTCTTTTTTCTTGCATGTATTAGTAGGTTTTATTATTCTATTCTTCAATAATATTTCACAACTTTCCTTTTCATTAGATTTATTCTCTCCTCGCTCTACTATGAAATTTTTAGACTTGTCCTACTTATTTTTGGGTACTTCCTTATTAATGGTAGAGATATTAACATCTAACAGTATATTTTCTCTATTAATTTTCTTCCCCTAAATGGTGCATGGTACTTAAAGAGA
Source organism: Wollemia nobilis (assembly GCA_028583015.1). Lineage (NCBI taxonomy): Eukaryota > Viridiplantae > Streptophyta > Pinopsida > Araucariales > Araucariaceae > Wollemia > Wollemia nobilis. Next base: position 1,473,227 of record JAQPPZ010001560.1, on the reverse strand, counting down.
TTTTTCAAATTTTGATGAGGTACATTCCTTAGGTTCAGTGGGAATGTCCATCCCTAAATCAAGATCATATTAAATTGATAGTTACCTAGGCATTGTAGGTGAGTTGGAGAGGAGAGGGTAATCCTCCAAGGGAGGTCCCAGGTTCAAATCTCCACCCTACCAAAAAGCTAAATTGGGTATCCAAAATTCAATTGATAATGTTGGTGCGGGCAGGGTCGGGTGCGACTCCCGGGTGACTTTGATGGTGTAGAACCCCCTGTTCGTGGTCTCTCAGACCAACGTGGCCCCGCAAGGGATTTTTCGCTTTATATATATATATATATATATATATATATATATATATTAAATATATAGTTGCTTGTTAATATTATAATATTGGTGTATCGTGTCCTCTAAGCTCTGATCTACATTTTCTTCATAGGCTACAGCCTCAAAAGAATTGGTATTTATTCCAATATCCTTCCTTATTGGTCTCCACTATTTATTTACTTTCATCTATCTAGACATATTTTTTGGAAGTTAAAAATCATCCTTATCTATATCCATTTGTAAGTTTCTCTTGTAGTTTTCTTTTTTTTTAACTATTGGACTCTTATTAGGGCATGATCTCTCAATATGCCTCACCTCATGACATCTTCTACATCTAGAAGGTATGTTTTCATAATTCATGGTTTGGGTACACAACTTACCCCTATACTCAAGAATGTTTGATTTTGGTAAAGGTTTACTTATATCAATCATGACGAATATCTGAGCATAAATAGCCAAGAATCCATCTTTTGTAGTTGTTGCAATCTCAAGGAATTCTCCCAAAGTATTTTCTATTGCATTGAAGGTATCTATTTCCAAAAATTAAATAGGAAACCCATACATCCTAATCCAAATAGGTACTTGAGATAGATTTATATTATTAGGTGCATAGCTTTCATACCAACAAGTAAGGAAGAGTCTTGCTCTTCCCATAAATCAAGGACCCCCTTTTAGAATTCTATCTCTTTCCTCACTAGTATAAAAAATGGCTAGGAAGAAACCTTTGAGAAGAAATGATCGACAGAATGTCTTGCCTCATTGATGCCCTAGCCCTCCGTTGCTCCTCCATCGATTGAAACTTGATTGATAGATATTTATAATTTTATTTTTTACAACTTGAAAATTTGTTAATGCCCTTATTCCAAATGGTTGACTTTATAGGGTCATATCTCCCTCAATATTGTTTGAATTCCTTCATATGACCAATCATTTTAAATTTCTTCAAATTTTGTATAAATTGATCCAATAATCATTTTAATTGGGCAACTCTTCACAAACAAATGGCTCCTAAAAGATGACATATTTTTTAGAAAACATTGCCCTAGTTTTGAATGGTCGTATTCACATGGTCATATCTCCCTCAATATTGCTTGGGTTCTTTCAAACGACCACTCATTTCAAAGCTTTTCAAGTTCCACACAAAATGGCAGAAGAATTGTCTATATCAAACAACTCTATACAAAGATATGGCTCCTAAAAGATGATTCATTTATGTTTTTTTAGTAATACTTCTTATACACGTCCACCATAGGAAGATTATTAATTTTTATAAAAAATTGCCCTAGCTTTGTCGATTCATAATTTCCTATTAATAGTATAAATTTATTATTATTATTTTTTTTACTTTTAAAAAGAAGATCTAGGTTCAAATATATTGCATTCATAATTATTAAATTGTTATAATACTATTATATGATCAAGACTTTTTTTATTTTATTTGGATAGTTTGAGAAACCCCTATGACCAATGCTTAAGATTGAGCATTCCCATCCTAACCTAAGCTTATTAATAAAGGATTAACACACACCCATGCCATGGTTTAAACCTTGAACCTCCCAAAGAAGCCAATGCCCAAACAATTGTGCAACTCCCCCCAAAACATGATCAAGAAATAATTGTCAAGCTATTATAAATGTTATAATATGCTATATGATCAAGATATGATTGTCAAGCTATTATAAATATTACTAGATGGTTAAGATATGACATGTTTGCTAAATTATTATAATACCACTATATGTTTAAAATATAATTCAAATAAATTCATTTTTATTCCATATAATTTTTTTTAATCTCGTTAAAATTAATTTAATTGATTATATTTGTCGTTTCTAAAGAGAAAAGCTAAGTTCAAATCATGTGAAGTAACAAATATATAATTATCAAACTATTATAATACCATCGTATAATCATCAAATGATATTAATTTCAATTCTTTATAATCAATTATTAAAAAAATAATAATCAATTATTAAAAAAAAAATAGTTAAGCTCTGTGCTAACAATTAACTATGTTCTAATTAATAAGCAGAAGTCACCTACACGTGTACGACCTTCTGGAGTTGATCTCACATAAAAAGTGAGACATCTTCCAAAAACAATGAAAAACAAGAAAGTAAAATAAATATTTCAGCTATTAAATATATTTGGTGGCCCTCTTTAAGGGGAAATAGAAACTCCCTATCTTCGTGGTGGAGGCTTTAGCCTCACATGCCTGGGATAGTTGGATGAAAGCCTTATGCCAAATTACTTTTGACACTTTCACGTCTCTCTTGAAAAGACGGGTCATATGCATAGTGAACCCATATCCAAAATTCCCTTCCTATAAAAAGACAAAGCAAGAAATTGGAAGAAATACCTATATCTTTATAGATATTTTTATAATTTTTTAATTGATATTTTTGTAATTTAAAAAATTTGAGTTAATATTATTTAGAAGCATTTTATATATATTTTTTTGGATGAAAAAACCATTATATTAATAAAATAATGTTTAATCATACAAAAAGGGTGGGTGGGATTAGCACACCCCATAAACCAATACATTAACCATTGTGGTTAAGAGTATACAAGAGTGTCAGAAACAGCCCACAAACTGCCAATAACAATTGCCAAAACAGTATTAAATATGCATTCAGAAAGAAAGAAGCCGAGAAATTATTGCCACCTAGAAGGGGAAGGAAGATGCACATGACTCATAATGCAGGGTGCATTCCCCCAATGATCCATGAGGGTACGCAAGTACTGCAGCTCCACCTATACTTTTTTAACATGTACTTGAATCTGTAACTAGCAATCAAAGAATATATCATATTTATTAGCAACAGAGAAGACATGTCCGACATCTTGTTGAGAAAAAATAGCTCTATTTTGGGACTTCCATAGATAAAACAAGGTACCAATTCTAAAAATATTCCAAACAACATCCAAGTTGAAGGAAAAAGCAATAGGGTCACCCAAAATAGCATGCACCCAAGTAAAATCCTCCTGCATAAAATGTCTGAAAATTTCAAGAAGCCACTCCCAAGGTGACTGAGCCCGATCACAAGACCAAAAAACATGCAGTAAATCTTTCGCTTGTCCACAAACCGAGAAAATGAGATTATGAACACCCAAATGCTTGAGCCTACTGCCAACAGGTAACCCTTGATGTAAGAGACTCCAAGCAAAAAAACTCTATTTAGGTTCAATATAAGTAGCCCAAGCAATCCGAAACCTCTTATTCCATTGGGAGGGAAGAGAGACTAAATTCCATCTCAGAGTGAGCTTATCAACCATTGGAACTTGTGGGGTGAGCCATTTGTAACCAAGATGAGCTTTATATTGCAAAACAGGAAGCTCCCCAGGCCAACACCAATCTGACCACCAGGGTTTTTGAAAATGCTTATGTAGTTTGCTCCAAATAGAAAACGAAATACTATCAATAACCACCTCATAAGTGTCTCTATCACCAGGATTTAAATTGTGAATTTGACGAAAACTTTCCCAGGGTATCCAACACCTGGCATGTCGGGAGAAGAAATAAAAAATGGAAGCAATACCACGCTTATAGAACCTTTGCGCTATGATCCACTGCACCAGAGCTAAGGGAGAACCTTGCCAAGTGATAACAGGAGACCACCAAATATTCATGGAAGACAAAGAGGCACATGCTTTGCGAAAACTCCCTTTCCAACTAAGCCAGGGTTTGAAGGCCTCCTAGGCTTTTCAAATACTCTGAATGACAAAAGAACATTTAACTTTAATAGAGACAGGGGCAGTAAGAATGGATTGCAATCCCACCCCTTTCCAAATTTTCTTCCCCTGAAGCAAACCAGAAGAAATACAATGCCTGACCAACACTTTCCAAGATTCATCCCCAATTAAAGATCGGGTGATCCATTTAGCACAAAGGGCAAGACCTTGTCGGTGACAATCAAACAAACCCATGCCTCCACAATCCTTGGGCAAACGAGCAAATTTCCCGGGCTACCCGATGAAAACCTTGCTTGACAGAGTCTTTGGCCCACAAGAAGTCTCTCAGAAGCTTATCCAATTTTTTATAACAAGATTTGGATGGAACCCAACAAGACGAATAATAGACATGGGTAGTGGCTAAAACCTTAGAACAAATTTAAAATTTTCCTACCAGAGAAATTTTCTTACTAGTCCAATAAGAAAGATTTTTTTCCACTTTATCAATAACATATTGCCACAATTGAGCAGAGGAACCATGAAATGCAAAAGGAATTCCAAGAAATTTAAACACCTCACCTGGATGAATCCAAGTCCATTGGAATTGATGTAACCAGTGTGGCAGTTGAGATTGAGATTGTCGAAAACAGGATGTTTTTTTCCATTGTATAGAAGAACCAAAGGCTAAACAGAACACCTCTAAGCAACTAATAGCCGAGGAAAGGGATTGCTCATCTTCTTGAAGCGTTAAGAAGGAATCATATGCAAAATGACCATTGACCAACTGACGATCAAAATTAGGGGGAGCAATACCCTTGATTAATCCTTGATCCATCTTATTTGCCAAAAAATAGCCAAAAGTCTCTGTAGTAAGAATGAAAAGAGATGGAGCAAGAGGGCACCCCTGTCTCACAGAGCGACCAAGAGAAATTGACTGAGATTGACTATTATTCAAGGTAAGAACAACTGAAGCATCTTGAAATATCATAAGAATGGTGCTCACAAATACTGGCCCAAAACCTAGAGCCTAAAGCATGGAAGTTATGAAGTACCACTCCATCTTATCATAGGCTTTCTCAAAGTCTATCTTAATGAATAAAGCATCTTGTTCAGAATTTCTTGCCCACTCCATACCTTCCCAAAAAAGAAGAACATTATCAAGAATGTATCTTCCATTAACAAATCCAGTTTGTTCAGGTCTGACAATCAAAGGTAAAATAGATTTAAGATTAAGCGCAAGGGCTTTAGCAATAATCTTGTAGCTCACATTAAGCAGGGTGATCGGCCTCCAATTGGTGATGAGATCAGGATCTCCAGACTTAGGAATAAATTTAACATTGCCTTTTTTAATAATGGAACCCAGTGAACCACATTACAGGGCTTCAAGATAAACTTTGTGGAGATCAAAACCAAGCATATCCCAAAATTCTTTATAGAATTCACATGGGAAGCCATCAAGACCAAGTGCCTTATCATTGGCCATAAGTGACAAGGCAGTTTTTAGATATTCTAGAGAAATAGGAGTGTCACAAAATAACATTTTCTCAGGAGAAAGCTTGTTGGGGACAGCAGCAATACAATCAGCAAGAGCTTACCTTCTAGCATCATCAAGGGGTTGAGAAACAAAAACACCTTGATAATGTGAAACAAATACTTTGACAATGTCTAAAAGATCTGTAAATCTTTGCCCATCAACTTGAATGGCTTGAAACTGAGAATGTTGAGTAGAAGCTCCGAGGCGCTGAAAAAATTCTTTGGTCACTCTGTCCCCCACTTTGAGCCAATGCATTCAAGCACGTAATTGAGCCCCCTTGGCTTCATACAAATCAACATTTTTTAGCTCATGCCGAACGAAAGAAACTTGGGATTGAGCAACAGAGTGAAAGGAGAGGCTTCAATCCTGAGACAGGCTTTGGATAACTCACTTTGCAAGGCAGACTTAGCCTGTTTTCGTCGTTTTGCAACTTCAACACCCAGAGTTCGCAACACCTTAGTGGTTCATTTAATGGCAGCATTCCACCATTCAATCCTTCTAGAAATACCATCAGGTCTAGGAATCAAATTCCAAATGCGGCATATATGAGCTTTCATGCTAAAGCTATGCAAAAAAGAAACATTTAGGTAAAACTGTGAAGAATGCACTCTAGGTTGAAAGTTTAACATTGCCACCGAGAATAAAATAGGTGAATGATCAAACAGTGTAGTACTAGGAAAATTCAACACATACGGTGAAGAAGGCAAAATACGAGAAAACTGAAAGTTGTCACACTCAGAAATCATGGCTCTGTCCAATCTTACCAAAACCCTAGAAGAAGCAGCCTGAAAATTGGACCAGGTGTACCAAAGATCCTGCGAGAAGTCAAAAGGCGAGAAGCAAGAATTAGGTTCATAAAGCGAAGCTTGTTTTTCATAAAACACCAAGCTTCTCTTTCACCTAAACACCACCGCATCGAGACATGACTGAACTTATCAGAAGATTTTTCCACCATATTAAAATCTCCATAGAGCACCCAAGTGGCAAATGGCAGATTCATGGCAATCCATCTCCACAACTCGCATCTTTCAAAAGCGACATTTGAGGCATACACATTAACCACCCCAAGTGGTTTTCCATAGATCTCGAGAAAAATCCAGACAGCTTGATTGAATGGGTCAACACCCCAAGTCACAACATTCTTCTGTAATCGAGGCCCAAGGATAGTGATGGCTCCTCCTTTTCCCGGGGAATGCTTTGTGGCAAAAGAGGTACTTCGTGGCCACAAAAAATCACATGTACACTGCAGATTGAAATAAAAAATCTTAACTTCTTGTAGACATAAAATATCGAGGCTTCCATGCATTCGAGAAACATTTGACATCTCATTTTGGACCAAATATTTTTTGATTGAGTCCATCAGTCCTTGAACATTCCATGATAAAAAAATCATTGGGATTTTTCAGGATGCATGATCTCCATGACATCCTCTGCATCACCCAAACCTGTAAGTGAGCCAAAATAGTTGGAGGTCGCATGGAAAGCATCATTGTTTAGTTGTCGACGTTTATCATTTCGAATAGGGCTACGAGAGCGACGAACCTTCAAGGCCCGACCCTCCTCCATTGAAGAATTATTTGGAGCTGCCACCACTAAGGCCAAAGAAGGGCCCGACCAAAGAAGTTGAGACACTGGTGGAACTGGGGGTTGCATGTCAACAATCGGAGGGGCCGTATCAATAGGATTCTGAACAACTTCAGCAGAATCTTGCATGTCTTGAGAAGGAGAAGGGGCAGGTTGTGCGGCAGAAATCGAAGCTTCTTGTTGCTTAGTACCATGAGATTTCTTGCTAGAGACAGTAGTCCATTCTTCAATGTTTCCCCGGGAGCCATTAGTAGGAGCCGCAGGAGTAGGCGAGGGATTTGCCTTATATTTCCATTCCATCAAAGGGCACTCCCAAATTTTGTGAGTTGTATATTGACACCGATAACAGGTATTGGATAAATTGATATAGGCAACTCTTTGCCTTATGGATTGGTCCTTGATTTTAATATCAATAAACTCCTGCAAATCCTTAGTAAGTTCAACTTTGATACAAACCCTTCTAGTAGGTCGAGCGGAGAAAAACTTTTCTGGCTCAAGGAAAACAAACTTACCTAAGGGGGCAACTAAAGTCTACAAAAAACCCCAAAGAGGAACAAGAAGACCAGGGAATTCAACCCACATCGGGACTTCCAGTGCAGCTTGATCACTGACTTGGAAATTTCGAGAGTAGGGTTGCAAAATCAATAGAGAATTACGGACAGTCCATGGACCCCTAGACAGAACCTTCTGTGCTTGAGCTGGATCTGAAAAGCAAAAAAGGAAAAACCCTTTTGTAAGGTTTTGTACATTCTCCAATTTGACTCCATATGGGCCCCAAACTTGCTGGACCCATGAACGAATAAGGGTATCATATGGGATACGACCCAGAAAATAACCCACCAGGGTATGACTCTCAAACCATTCACAAGTCGTATGGAATTCATGCAAAGGAATAACGACTCGGGGATAGGGCCTTTACCTCGTGATACATTGTCAGAATGAACTTGCATGGATGCTTCCCCGGTACCATTGAGCTCTCCAGCAGACTCAGAATAAATATATCCGACTGCATGAGCGACAACAATTAAAAAGGGTGAATTAACATCGCCTCAAGGCGGTGTTAATGCAGCAGACATGATTTTCCCACTGAAACTCTTACGAAAAACACATAGCCAGTCTTAATATTCCAATATTTACCTTTGCCTCCTCTTCATAAATTTTTACTTATAATATTTACATGAATCTTTAGATATTATGAATTCTATATATTTGTTAAACAATATATTAAGCTATAATTTTATTGCATTGGTAAGCGTTTTGGCCTCTTTTTGTGAGGTTCAAGGTTCAAACCCCACTCAATATAAGCGGACTTGGACCCCTCATAAAAACCTTTGTAAATTTATTGAAAAAAATTGTTAAACAATATTTTTATATATTCATATATATTTTATTATATTATTTAGTTTTTAAAAAGTATTTATATATTTTATTTTTTTACAATTAATCATATCTTATTTCGTATTTTAATATTTATAATTATTATTATTCTTAATTTTTTATATAGGATTGAAACGTGATCACCATTAATACATCATTACCACATACGCTTGATATTACCCATATTGAATCTAGGTCCTCAAAGGGCTCATACCAATACCAAACATATTTACAATTCTTTTTTCAATTGGTTATATAGGATTGAAATGGGTTTTACTTGCATCATCTTGTGGTATTACAACAAAACTTAAATAGGAAAGATTTGAACCTTGGTCTCTTCCTTAAACGTTGAGGAATCTAACTTGATATTACCCATATTGAATCTTGGTCTCCTTCTTAAATGTTGAGGAATCTAAAGGGTTCACCACTAGTACATCATCACCACATAAGCTTGATATTACCCATATTGAGTCTAGGTCCTCAAAGGGCTCATACCAATACTAAACATATTTACAACTATTATTTTTTAAATTGATTATATAGGATTGAAATGGGTCCTACTTGCATCATCTTGAAGTATTACAACAAAGCTTGAATAGGCAAGATTTGAACCTTGATCTCCTCCTTAAATGTTGAGGAATCTAACTAGATTTAGCTAATGCCACTTGATTGATATAAGTTTACATAGGTTTTTATGAAGGGTCCAAGTCCCCTCATACTAAGTGGGGTTTGAACCTTGGACCTCTTATGAAAAGACCAAAACCCTTATCACTACACTAAACTTCACGGCTCTATTTACAATTATTATTATTTTATTAAGTAATATTATTTTTTAATCCGTATTATAAACATATAAATAATACAATAACATTTTTAATGATTATGTATTTAACCATAAGGGTTTTTTAAGAAAATCAGGGTAATTAACCAATGAAAATTATACATTAATGTTATATGTTTATAATAATTTATATATATATATATATATATATATATATATATATATATTTTTAATTACATTTTTTATTATTTATTTTAAAATTTGTTTATATTCGACAGGCCCTTGGACCTGTGCATCCAATTTTTCACCCCATATCAATGACCTGCACGAATGCAGCCATACCATGTCACCCTGGAAACCTTGTCAACACTCATGGGACCTCACTCATTAGTTGGGTACAATAGATCAAGTTGCAATCAAGAAGTCTGCTAAGCATATTTTTGCATATAAATTTTCCCTACAATTCTGTCAACTTCTCGTTAGCATGCTTCTCAACATCATTTTTCTTCATCAGTGTAGCAAGTTTCTCAGTACTTGCAAAACAACCTTCATGTGTTCTTCATGGATATTATTTGCATCCTTTTCAAGCTGACAATGAGTGGTTCTTCAATTTCCTTAATATTCCATATTTGAAAAGACATTTGGAGGGGGTTTAAAGAAAAGTCTATCACACCAAATAATCACAGAGGCATGGAAGTGGTAAATGTTTGCCCTTCTCAGTTGCTGTTACCATCCACACAGTTCCTTCTAGTATAATTCCCTGTGAAGTTTTTGAATTTAAAGATATTAATCAAAGCTTTCAAATCAGTTCCACAATATGAAGTGAAAGAAATGCTTGGGAATTAAGGTTTTCTCTTAGCTCGCTTAGGATTACTACTTTTCCTTGAGAATCGATGCTTTTTAGAGTTAGATAAAGGGTATATGTAACTATGATGATAATGTCCTTCTGGGTGGAATTCTTTGCTATTTGCTTATTCTTTCTTCTATCGGGTTCAAAGACATTAAACTGCACCACAAAAGGCCGGCCCTACTAGGTTTCAATCTCATTGTGTTAATTTAGTAAGACGTTAGCTATTATATATGTGCAAATTGAAATTTATTAGATACTGACACACAGTTTTCTCGTCTGAAGAAAACACAACCTAAAGTCATTCCAATGCGCTTTCTCAATAGTTGCCATGACTTTGACACTAAAATAACTGCTTGGCAATTTTCACTGACCAATCCAGTTAATCATTAAAAATAACAAGAAATGTCACCCTAAGTATAATATATTTGCCATTTTCAAACTCCAGACCAAAGAATTGTTTGCAACTCTATTAAAATTTGGAGTTAGATTTTTTTATTCATACAAGTTCTTTTTTTTCCATACAAGTTTTCTTTGAATTCTTTGCATTATTGGATCCCAAATATTGTTTTTAATATTACCTTCGAAGAGGTACATTTTAAGGTAAGATGTAGTGAACACAATAGAGAAAGATTGATTATAATGCTAGAATAATAAAAAGGAATCGCTTTTTTTAAGGAATCACTGTTGTATTGTATGGGAACCCAAAAATTAATTAATAATTATATTCTTCGATGCCCCAACTATACCAATTGAAAGACCTATTTCTACAAGTGTGAAGGTGTGATCAAAGGTCACAACCTTTGTGAAAGAGAGAGTGATTAAATAATTAACTAATAATGTGATTAGTATGGTGGTTAGGAGTAGAATCCTAACATGCCACCTTCTTTAAAAAGAGCTTTGTCCTCAAAACTCAAAGTAAGGAGCTTCGTTGCTTGTTTTCCCAGTTGAATTTGTGAAAATTCTTGTACTATTTTAATGTCACTTTTTCGAAGGCAAGGATATATTGAAGGTCAAAACATTAGTGGGGGGTTGCTAGAAACAATAGTAGAATCTTCCTTAGGAGAATTGTGATGACGGTAGGCTTCCGCTTTAGCCGATTCTTCCTGTGTAGAATGAAGGGAAAATAAAGGTGCACTCACTCTTTTGCCTCCTTTACGAATCGAGTCGCCTATACGATGAGAACTCACTATCGGTGATGAACTTGTGTGTAGTTCTTTAAGAGTGTATGTCTTGCCTTCATTGTTTACTGCATGGATGTCTACCTCATCTTTTCGTGGTGCATCGAGCAATTCTTGCACATCGACCTCATTTCATTCATTGTTATGATCAGGTGCTTCGGTCATGTCATGCACATCTTCCTCACCTTCTTCCTCTATGGAGTGACAGGGATCAACTATATTCAATAAATACAATGTTTGTGTAGCACAACAATGAAGGGGCCCAAATTGCTCATCATAAGTATAGCAGAGGTCGTTCGCTCGTCGTTCCTCCATTTCTTGTAGGCTAAGGTACTTAACTGGCAAGGGTTTGTGTTTTGGAATAGTGTGCGTGAATGTTGATTTATCAATAGGTTGCTCCCCATGTTGACGTTGAACATTGAATGTATCGTCGGCTAACAAGGCTAATCCAATGGCTTCCTGTAGCGTGCGAGGAGTGTACATCATGATATTCACTCTAATTTCTTCTTTCAATCCATTGATGAACCCGCTTATGAGGACCGATTCGTCCAACCCCGTGATGCGATTGGCGATATCCTGGAACTGAATTTTATATACCCTCACTGATGTGATTTGACGTAGGTGGGCAAGATTAAGTAGCAAAAGTAGGTTGGGGTCGTGATATATTCTTCCATCGGCCATTTCTTGCATCACTTCTTTCATTTCTTTTGAAACCTCTTTCGAGACCTCTTTCGCAATATCCTTTGCCACTTCTTGTGACCTTCATCCTTTCTTCAATGTCGAAGTTTTCCAGTGACGCGAACCGTAGCCGTTGGTGGGTAAAATTTATTTTAAACCTTAAGTTTATACTCTAATTTTATACGATTCCACTGTTAACCTGTGTCTTTGCCGAAAAACTCTGCAAGCGACCAATTTTTTCATGATTTCTTCAGATTTGATGTATTTTTTTAATCTGTGCTTGGTCGAATCACTCTACTAGTCTTCAACAGCCATACTTCCAAATTTTTTATAACTTCTCACTTTTCTTTTTTGTCGGATTGGGTTACTGTTTCATCCTTTTGGTGAGGTAGATGCCGAAGAGACTATGACATCTTGTTCGTTCGCTGTAAAAAAAAAATTCGGAGTTTATGTCCGCTTATTGCACTATCGTTGCGTCAGAACTCACAGTCGATGTCGGCAATTTATATTATGGTGGAGCTCTATTTTTCATTTTGATGTCGGTCTGTGTTATCACAGAGGAATACGATGTTGTGAGGTAGACCCGTACTCACTTATGACAAGGTGGCACGTAAAGTGGAGACGGTGGCTTTGTGGGGAAAAAAAAATTGGATTGAACTAGCTCTGATCCAGATGTAGTGAACCCAATAGAGAAATATTGATTATAATGCTAGAATAATAAAAAGGATTCGCTTTTATTAAGGAATCATTGTTGTATTGTATGGGGAACCCAAAAATTAATTAATAATTATATTCTTCGATGCCCCAACTATACCAATTGAAAGGCCTATTTCTACGAGTGTGAAGGTGTGATCAAAGGTCACAACCTTTGTGAAAGAGAGAGTGATTAAATAATTAACTAATAATGTGATTAGTATGGTGGTTAGGAGTAGAATCCTAACATAAGATGAGGGGAAATCAACCATTTCACACCCCAAGATTTAGGTAATCTTTCTTTATCTTTTAAGAAGAGTGTTAAGGATAAAAATTTACTCTTCACATCCCAAGATCTAGGAAATCTTTATTTACCTTTTAAGAAGAGTGTTAAGAAAAAAAAATTTCTCTTCAGGAAGTTAATCTTCTAACCTACTACCTTCTCATAAGACGACAAGATGCTCTTGATAACCTTAGCTTTGGGAATGGAGCCAAAAATTGTTCATGGGTAACTTGATCAATAGATAGGACGGGCCTGATACCTTCAATCGTCTTTAGACTAGAGGTTGCTTTGAGAGATCTACCAAGAGTAGCAAGGATAATGAAGAGGTAGGGAGAAAGAGGATCTCCCTAGTCGAGTCCTCTTAAGCTCTTAAAATAACCCAAGGCAGACCCATTGATAATGACCAAGAACATAGTAGTCGAGATACATTCCCTGGAAAGATTTATCCAACTTTGATAGAAACCAAATTTAGCCATGACTTTCAAAAGAAAATCCTAGGAAACTTTGTAATAATATTTGTTCATATCTAGCTTGAGAAATAAACCTGCTCTTCCACTCTTATCTATAGAATGAATGAGTTCATGGATAGTTATAATGCCATCTAATATTTATCTTCTTGCCACAAATCCTCCTTGGTTAGAGTCAATAACCCAAGGCAAAACGCTTTTAATTTTATTAGCTAGAACTTTGGACAAGATCTTATAGATGGTATTACAAAGGCTAATAGGCCCGAAGTCTTTAAAATCCTTGGCCCCTACACTCTTAGAAATAATAACTAGAAAGGTGGAATTCACATATTTCAGGATGTGCCTAGATTTATGAATCTCCAAAATAGCTTCAACAAAATCCTTCCCTAAAATATGCCAAAACTTCTAAAAAAATAGGGTTGGGAAACCATTTGGGCGAGGATCTTTTTCACCAGCCATAAAGAAAATAGCATCCTTAATCTCTTCTTCTCTAAATGGGTTGATCAAGGTGGACTTCATTTCATCCGTAACTAAGGGGGGGATGTTGAGTAGAAAATTTTCTCTGCCTACTCATCCCCAGCCTCCTTAGAGTCCAATAGAGATTCATAGTAATTAACAAATTCTACTCTAATATCCATTACATCATCTATTATGGATCCATCCACCTTAACCAACTCTTTAATTCTGTTAGAACTTATGTGCCTAAGGGTAGAGTGGAATGTCCCCATTTTCAGTGACTTGGTGGTAATGATCTTGATGACCTATTTAGAATCCTTGTAGGTCATGCAGAGTGATGCTAAGGGACTCAACGCCATGGATAATATATCTTGGTTCAAGCTTCAGCATCGACTTCTACAGTTGATTGGCCATTTTTGGGTCATGTGTGATATTTTTGGCCTTATATGATTTATTTCCCTTTATGCATAATATATATTTATAAAATAATTTTATAAAGGGAAATTATAATTAAAAATTATAAAGGGGTCATATGTTTTAAAACAACATTGAGTTCACTAGGAAAGTGGTCAAGGTGGCGTCCCTCCCTTCTTGAAGCTTCTAGAAGATAGTCAATGTAAAGATAAATAAGGGAGTTGTGAACTAATTTGGGGATATTGGATATTTGCTTATTTTGGTGATCAAATTTTTGAGGGCATTGCAGATTTGTGCAATTTTGGAGCTTGTGGGGAGTCAACCTCCATGAGAACATTGGTTTCGTATGTGCAAGACCATACCTAGCCAATTAGAGGAGTTACTACAAAAAGTAACTCATTGTGCTTCAGATTTTATTTCAACTTAGGATTTTTTTATTGGTGAAGATCAGCTTTGGGAAAAATGAAGACATGGGTTTTGTTGCTCTTCTTCAGCCATTCAGGAATCCATATTCATATTGAGGATTGGAGCTCAAATAGAGGTAATTGCATGTAATTATTCATGACTGTAATTTTTCTTCAGACCTCTATATTTATCCATATTTGTAGATTGGAAGGATATATAGTTATGGGTATTGTTGCATATTGATACTTGGAGCATAACGATCATTTCAAGTACAAATTTGGTACCCTTGGGAGAGGAATTTATTTAATTTTGCAGGCATTAGGGTTGACTGGTTATTTTTCTTTAGTCCTATATTTTGGTTCATAGTTGCAGATTTAAGGCTCATCTCTTTATGGGTATTGATTCATTACATTGCCTTTGGAACAACGATCGTTTTGAGTGCTTATTTGCGATCTATGATTAACAGAATCATTTTCTAAAGAGGGCCAAAAATTCTAGCTAGCCACCCCTTCTTTGAAGTCATAATTTTGGTGTTTATGGATAGTGTTAATGTGAATTGATCATTGTTCAATAGTTGGAGCATCTCATGGTATTGGTAATTTGATCTATTACATTGTATTGGTCACATTTTGAGGGTGATGGATATAAAATCAGCCTGAAGACAACGTTGTAACAAACTCATTTTTAGTCAGTTGAAGGGTTATGTTTATGTCATAACATAAGGGAAACATCATACCTTGGTAGCGCCTCCTTGAGAACCAACATTGTGGCAAGTTTGTTGATTGTTAGAGGACTTCAAGGAGTTTTTTTGAGACCATTTTATGAGTACATAGAGTTTTGATCAGACTTCATAAAGCTTATCCTTTTACCATACATTAGGTCTTATTACAACGACATATCATTAGGTGACATTAAAGAATCATTTAGCATTAATTCGGGCAAGTTTGTATACCATTTTGGGGTCATTCATAAGTATGAAGCATCAAAGGGTTACCATTAATGTTTGAAGACAAGTTCAATATCAGTCCTTCATTCACTCATATTAGTGCCTAATTGACATATCACTTTCATATTTTTGGATATGCATGTGTTGGAATTGTCTTCTACTTGTTAATGGAGTGTTGGAGTTGTTGTTGCTTATTCTAAATACAACTCATGTCAATATTGATAAATCCTCCATAATTTGTTATTCAAGGGTAATTCGGACATCAAACTTAGTGGAGAGCCTCCTCACTTCCTAGCGCTTTGTTTGGTGATCACATTGGAGCATTATGTGAGTGTTTGGAGAGCCATCCAAAGTCTGACGACAAATCTGTTTCAGACCTGATTACTATCATTTCATAGCATCCATTGTGGTTTATAATCATCACTTGCATCGAGGAGTCATCAATCAAGCTTGGGAGATTGTATTGGAGCAACTTTGGCAATGTTTGTAATCTTATTCAAATATGAAACTCCATATATCAGGTCTGAGACAAATATATCAAAACTTTGTATTTTTTTTAGAGTTCAATAAAGTGTTCAAATTGTAATATATTGTCTTTCCTTTCATTTGGAAATTAGATAGATATTATTGTTGCTTGTTATCATTCTTTTTGACATTAAAAAAATACATCATATCAATAAACCAAAACAACTCATATCAGACCTACATAAAACATCTTTTGCATTCCAAAACACATACAAGGGGTGGACATTATAGTGGTATCAGAGCTAACCAGTCCTGCCATCCTATGGATTGAATTTTCATGAGTGAAAGGTATTTGAGGGCCTACAATAGGAATTTGAGAAGGGGAAAATATCAGCTTCCACACCCATACCCAGAAGAGAGTACATTTTCAGCAGCATTAAGAAATAGACAGATGGGTGAGAGATCAAACCAAGAGAAAATAAAAATAAAAATAGCAGAGGACATTAGACAGACTCAGCATAACATGTAGCATAGCCTAGAACAATTAGTGGGTCTAATGTAGCATCAGGTTCATGGGATAAACATTTTGGTTAATGCACAAGGTCCACGGGTGGAACAAAATAATTCAAAACAGAGACCTAATAATGAGGAGTCAGCAGTTAACAGGGGGAATACACATTCAAGATCTAGTGGTTCTAGGTCTACTATACCTATATTTTTACCACAGTTAGAGCCTCCAGCTGTTCTAGCCACACCACCTCCTATAGAGGAGCCAGAGCTCACTATTATTGAGTAGTATCAGCAGGATCGACAGGAGTGGGAGTCTCTAGGCCTAGACTATCATG
Organism: Wollemia nobilis; assembly: GCA_028583015.1. Lineage (NCBI taxonomy): Eukaryota > Viridiplantae > Streptophyta > Pinopsida > Araucariales > Araucariaceae > Wollemia > Wollemia nobilis. The sequence continues at coordinate 1,456,287 of JAQPPZ010001560.1, read as the reverse complement.
ATCTTATGCCATTCAGAGATTATGTGGATACTAGGAATAGGCAGGCACCCAGGTCTAGAGGGAGACATCAGGGTCACATACAGCAGGGACAGGGTGAGGTACAACATCATATGCCATAGGGCCACAGGGTAATTCAAAAGAGAATAGGCAAGATACACATCCCCTTATTTGATGGTTCAGGGAGGATGACATCGAAGGCTTGGGTCCAAAATATGGACACATATTTACAGCTGAACCAAATGACAGAAGAGGACGCCATTAAGTTTTGTACTCTACATTTGGAGGGCGTCGCTCATGATTGGTGGCACCATGAGATGTAGACTCTTGGACACGAAATATTGGATACTTATGCAGAGTTTACAGAAAGGCTCCAACAAATATTTGATAGGAGGGAGCAATAATTGGAGTTCAAAGAGTTGACTCATCTAAGGCAGTGGAGTTCAGTGGATGGCTACATAATTGAGTTTCAAAGATTATTTGTCATGGTTACGGATATGTTAGAGAGGCACTTAGTGATCCTATTTATGGATGGATTATCTAACCTATTGAGAGGTTGGGTTAAGGTATTCAAACCAACTACACTATAGGATGCCATTAGATAGGCTAGGGACATGGAGATCACTTCAACAAATTCCAAGAGCCAGTTAAAAGGAAAATATGGACAAGAGTTCAAGGGAAAGGATGGTTGAGAGATCAACAAAGATGAAGATAAAAAGGCACTTCAGAAGGAATCAGAGCAACCAAAGAGTACGACTACAAGACTTATTCTAATGTCCTTAACGAACTTTGGAAGAAGGTACTATGCTTTACTTGTAAGAAAGATTCAACTCCAGGTCATAAGTGCGAGATTAAGGGAAAGTTGTAGTTGATTAGGTACTATTCAGATGATGAGAACAATTAAGAAAATTTAGATCAGCATTCATATAGTGGGAGCAGCAGTGGAGAAGAGGCTACATATGAGCCAAAAAAATCTCCAACCATGAGGACAAGGAAAGTAATATAGTTGCACATCTTCACAGCTTACAAGGAGCACAATCTGTCAGGATACAAGGTATTTTACAGGGGCAGCATGTGGTTACATTTATTGACACAAGGGCCACACATAATTTCATTACTAAGGAGCTTGTGGTACGCAATGGATTTGGAATGGTGAATGTAGATGAAATCAAGGTTATAATTGCAGATGGATTCTTCATATCATGCACCAAGAAAGTGCCACAGCTGAAGCTTAAACTGGGAAACTATGAGTTGTGTGATGATTTCTTTGTGGGTGGCACAAAGAATTTAGATATAATCCTTGGTATTCAGTGGCTACTTACCTTGGGAGACATCACCTTCAATTTTCAAAAATTAGAGGTAAAGTTGAAGGTGAAGGGTCAGAAGGTTATGTTGAGAGGAATGACTTCGGGAGGACCTTGCTTAGTCACCTTCAATCAAATGGAAGGACTTATTGGACACAATCAGATTGTGTGGCTAGCTCATTATGATACACTACCCACACCACATGAGGAGGAGCTTAAGGATGATTTAGTTACCAGTGAGGGGGTGTTGCTTTGTAGGTTTCCAACATGTTTCCCTTTCAGTTCCTATGGCATCAAGGATGGTGCGATCCCATCATGATGATGCTCTTGAGAGAAAGAGTTATATATTTTTGGAGTAGTGGTGGATTGATAGTGCTTAGTGCATCCCTTTCAACATTTAGAGGCATATTACACACGTGGCATTTTGGGATTTGGATATTAGGCACATTTCCAGACCATTCCCTTGGATGCAGTTGTTTGGCATGTGCAGTATCAGTATGAGTGAGCTTCATGTCTAGTTGGTTGTGCATGGGTTACAGGAACATAATGTATAGTTAGTGCATAATGGATTTTATGTTTGGTTCATAGAGGCTCAGCATCAGCATAGTGAGATTTTTCAAAGGATGTTGTGGGATACCGGTATACCTTGCCATTGCTTGAGGACAAGCAATGTTTAGGTGGGAAGACTATAATGTCCCCATTTTTAGTGACTTGGTGGTAATGATCCTGATGACCTATTTAGAGTCCTTGTAGGTCATGCAAAGTGATGCTAAGGGACTCAAGACCATGGAGAATAGATCTTGGTTCAAGCTCCAGCATGGACTTCTGCAGTTGATTGGTCATTTTTGGGTCATGGGTGATATTTTTGGCCTTAGATGATTTATTTCCCTTTATGCATAATATAAATTTATAAAATAATTTTATAAAGGGAAATTATAATTAAAAATTATAAAGGTACCATGTGTTTTAAAGCAACGTTGAGTTCACTAGGAAAGGGGTCAAGGTGGCATCCCCCCTTCTTGAAGCTTCTAGAAGATAGTTAATGTAAAGATAAATAAGGGAGTTGTGAACTAATTTGGGGATATTGGATATTTGCTTATTTTGGTGATCAAATTTTTGAGGATATTACAGATTTGTGCAATGTTGGAGCTTGTGGGGAGTCAACCTCCATGAGAACATTGGTTTCATATGTGCAAGACCATACCTAGCCAATTAGAGAAGTTACTACAGTAAGTAACTCATTGTGCTTTAGATTTTATTTCAACTTAGGGTTTGTTGATTGGTGAAGATCAGCTTTGGGAAAAACAAAGACATGGGTTTTTTTGCTCTTCTTCAGCCATTTAGGAATACATATTCATATTGAGGATTGGAGCTCAAATAGAGGTAATTACATGTAATTATTCATGACTGTAATTTTTCTTCAGACCTCTATATTTATTCATATTTGCAAATTGGAAGGATATATAGTTATGGGTATTGTTGCATATTGAACCTTGGAGCATAATTATCATTTCAAATACAAATTTGGTACCCTTGGGAGAGGAATTTATTTAATTTTGCAGGCATTAGGGTTGACTGGTTATTTTTCTTTAGTCCTATATTTTGGTTCATAGTTGAAGATTTAAGGCTCATTTCTTTATGGGTATTGATTCATTACATTACCTTTGGAACAACAATCGTTTTGAGTGCTTATTTGTGATCTATGATGAACGGAATCATTTTCTAAAGAGGGCCAAAACTTCCAGCTAGCCGCCCCTTATTTGAAGTCATAATTTTGGTGTTTGTGGATAGTGTTAATGCGTATTGATCATTGTTCAATAGCTGGAGCATCTCATGGTATTGGTGATTTGATCTATTGCATTGTATTGGTCACATTTTGAGGGTGATGGGTAGAAAATCAGTCTGAAGACAACACTGTAACAGACTCATTTTCAGTCAGTTGAAGGGTTATTTTTATGTCATAACATAAGGGAAACATCATACCTTGGTAGCGCCTCCTTGGGAAACCAACATTGTGGCAAGTTTGTTGATTGTTAGAGGACTTCAAGGAGCTATTCTGAGACCATTTTATGAGTACATAGAGTTCTTATTAGACTTCAAAAAGTTGATCCTTTTATCATACATTAGGTCTTATTACAACGACATATCATTGGGTGACATCAAAGAATCATTTAGCATTAATTCGAGCAAGTTTGTATACCATTTTGGGGTCATTCATAAGTCTGAAGCATCAAAGGGCTACCATTAATTTCTAAATACAAGTTCAATATCAGTCCTTCATTCACTCATATTAGTGCCTAATTGACATATCACTTTCATCTTTTTGGATATGCATGTGTTGGAATTATCTTCTACTTGTTAGTGGAGTGTTGGAGCTGTTGTTGCTTATTCTAAATACAACTCATGCCAGTACTTATCAAACCTCCATAATTTGCTATTAAAGGGTGATTCAGACATTAAAATTAGTGGAGAGCCTCCTCACTTCCTAGCGCTTTGTTTGGTTATCACATTGGAGCATTATGTGAGTGTTTGGAGAGCCATCCAAAGTCTGAAGACAAATCTGGTTCAAACCTGATTACTATCATTTCATAACATCCATTGTGGTTTATAATCATCACTTGCATCGGAGAGTCATCAAGCAAGCTTGGGATATTGTATTGGAGCAACTTTGGTAGTGTTTGTAATCTTATTCAAATCTGAAAATCCATATATCAAGTATGAGACAAATATATCAAAACTTTGTATTTTTTATTTGGAGTTCAATAAAGTGTTCAAATTGCAATATATTGTCTTTCCTTTAATTTGGAAATTAGATAGATATTATTATTGCTTGTTATCATTCATTTTGGAATTGAAAAAACCACATCATATCAGCAAACCAAAACAACTCATATCAGACCTACATAAAACATCTTTTACATTCCAAAATACATACAAGGGGTGGACATTATATAGATATGTGGAAGATGAATATTTGAAGGCAAAAACAAAATACCAAAGTTCAACAATAGAACACTGCAGTCAGAATATGAAGGTCCAAATGAGATCAAAATAAGGTAAATTTTATATGGATAGAAATATTATTCTGAGATATTTCCAACGGTGTAAAGAACATGTAAAATAGAGATGTGAGTCAAAATTTATGAGCTCTGCAAGGTAGCTATACATGGTCTACCCAGAGCCTCCAAACTAGGTAATTCAGGCTTTTCTGTAAAATTTGGATTGCAACACACAGGAAAATGTAGCAAGCTAAAAGAACGGATTTTTCTCATTCAATTCGTGTTTTCTCACACATAAAAACTTGTACAATACAATAGTAATCATCTTAATATATATTTGAACTCAAAGCTAAAGAATCTATGGCAGTTACAAACAAGGTAACAATTCAATATTGTTACAACTACAATATTTCTACACCTACACTTGTACAAAGCTGTTACAAAGTGGTTACATGCACTTTTGTACCTTCTAATCCAAAAATGCACACATGTCAGCATCATTTTCCAACATTCTCCCCTTGATGCTGAAAGGGATCACAAGACTATTTCTCAGTTCAATAAATTGAGCCTTAGCAACACCTTTAGTGAAAACATTAGCCAACTGATCATGGGTGCTGCAATACCTCAACTCAACTAATTTCTTCTCCACCATATCATGGATGAAATGGTATTTCATATCAAAATTATTAGATCTTCTATGGTGTATAAGGTTCTTTACCAATTTTATGGCACTCATATTTTCATAAAAAAAATTAGTAGGATCACTTGGTTTCTCACCTATCTCCTCCAACACTTTCCTGAGGCATAATGCCTGAGCACTAGCTAAAGTAACAATAATATATTCAGCTTCTGTTGAAGAGAGTGCTACTGATCCTTGCTTCCTTGAGCTCCAAGTGATCAGCCCGAATCTAAGAGAAAATCAATTACCGAATGTAGACTTCCGATCATCCAAGTAGTTGCCCCAATCTGAGTCACTAAAACTAACTAGCTCCATCTCTTCAACAGGATAGTAATGTATGTCAAAGTCAACAATACCTTTAATATACCTCAAAATTCATTTTGCATCCTTCAATGCAAGAGATATGGCTCACTCATATACCTTGAAACAAGTGAGACAACATATGCAATATCTGGTTTGGTATTTGTGAGAAACATCAAGCTCCCAATAATGCTCCTATAATTGGTCACATTTACCTTTTTAGCCCCATCATCTTTGCATAGCAATTCACCATGAGCAATGGAAGTAGGGACTAATTTGCAACTATCCATGTCATAATTTTTTAGCATATCCTTGGCATATTTAGTTTGATAAATGAAGATTTTATCCTTACTTTGATGCACCTCCATGCCAAGAAAGTAGTGCATCAATCCTAAATCCTTCATTTCAAACTCACTCATCATGGCAGCCTTAAATTCATATTTCAAATTTGAACTACTACCCATATAAATCAAATCATCAACATACAAACAAACAAGCAAAATATCATTACCTTCTTTCTTGAATTATAGGGTAGGTTCACTTTTGCTTCTCTTGAAGCCACTTTGTTGAAAGTATCATTCAATCCTAGAGTACCATGCTCTAGGTGCTTGTTTAAGGCCATGCAATGCCTTCTTCAACCTATAGATATGTTCTTCTTTACCTTTCACCTCAAATCCTTGAGGTTTTTGTACATACATTTGCTCACCTAAGTACCCATTCAAGAAGGAACTTTTTACATCTAAGTGATGTATAGTCCATTGCTTTTGGGCAGCCAAAGCAAGTACCATCCTTACTGGTTTCTTGTCTAGCTATAGGAGCAAAATTTTCTTCATAGTCAATTCCATACTTTTGTGTGAAGCCTTTAGCCACAAGTCTAACCTTGTGTCTTTCAATTCTGCCATCACTATTATACTTAGTCTTATATACCCACTTATAACCCACATGTTTCTTTCCATTGGGTAGTTCTACAAGCTCCCAAGTATCATTCTTGATCTCCTCTTGCATTACTTGCATCCAAACACCATTAGTACAAGCTTCTTCATAACAAGAAGGTTCAAAATCAACAAAAATTATCAAAGCATAATTAACAACATCTCCTTTTGGCTCACCTTCATCTTCATCACCATACATGTGCATCTTCTCAAGCCTTTGAACAACTTGGTCAATTTCTTGAGCTTGGATTCTAGTAAGTCTTCTATGGAAATTTTTGTCCAAAACCTGAGTAGGAGGATGAATTTGAAGTGCCTTTTCCCCTTTTTTGTCTTCATAACATCTGAAAATATGTTTGGAGAATCATCACTTGAAGAGGGACTAGAACTGCTTTGTTTGGGACTAATTGAAGAGCTGGTTAGTGGACTTGGTGGGACTGATTTTAAACTGGGCTGCACATTAGAAGAACTTGGCTGCATATTAGAACTTCCACCACTACTGTCATCATAAACATAAATTTTTTGATGACCATATACTCCTCCATCAAAAATCACATCTCTAGACACCACCACTTTGTGAGTTTTTGGGTTATAAATCCTATAGGCCTTAGTATTTTCATAGTAGCCAATAAATATACATGCTTCACTCTTAGGATCAAGCTTCTTCCTAAGTTCATCAACCACATGAGCATAAGCCAAACAACCAAAAAATTTGAAGTGGTTAACATTGGGTCTCTTTTCATACCATACCTCATAAGGAGTCATCTTCTCCAATGAGCTAGTGGGACTCCTATTCAATATGTAGACTGTTGTACGGACTGCATCAACCCAATACATATTGGTAAGTCTCTTAGTTTATAGCATACTTCTTGCCATCTCAACAACAGTCCTATTCTTCCTCTCTGCTACTCCATTTTGTTGTGGGGTATAGGCAGCAATGAGTTGCCTTTTAATACCATTATCTTTGCAAAAATAGAGAAACTCATTAGAGCAAAATTCCCCACCACGGTTAGTCCTTACACATTTAAGGTTGTAGCCACTTTGATTCTCAACAATATTCTTAAAATATTTGAAACAATAAAATGCTTCATCCTTACGCTTCAAAAAATACACCCAACATATTCTAGAAAAATCATCAATAAATGTAAGAAAGTAAGATTTGTTAACCAAGATTTTGGTTTGCATAGGACCACAAATATCAGAATGGATCAATTGGAGTGGGTATGAGGCCCTCCATGCTTTCTCTTTTGGAAAATTCTATCTTGCATGCTTGCACAATGCACACCCCTCACAAACACCTTTATTCTCCTCTACCTTTGGCAAACCATAAACCATCTCTTGAGAAGTTAACAGCCTCAAAATTACAAAATTCAAATGACCATACATGAGATGCCATAACCAACTCTTGTTTTCAACAGCAACATTAGCAAGGCTAACCCCCTTGTCCTCCAAACTTTAAAATAAAAAAATTTGTTGTTGGCCATAGGAATTGTAGTAACAATACTATTGCTATTGTTCTTATCATAGATGGTGCATTTCTTATCATCAAATACTACCTTGTAGTTCTTTTCACATAGTTGCCCTAGATTTAACAAATTATGTTTCAAATTTTGTGTGCAATAGATATCATGAACATGCTTCTTACCTTCTTTTGTGTTCACTTCCATTACACCTTTGGCAGCCACCTCCAGAGCCTTGTCATCTCCAAGTTTGATCTTGGACTTGAAGGACTCATCCATGGAAGCAAGAAGCTCCCCATTTCCTATCATATGATTTGAGCAACCAGAATCAAGTATCCAAGTCTCTTGAAAGTTTTGATCAGCCTTTTTTTATGTCAATAATAGGCTGCTCTTAATAGCATCATTCTCATTAGCATAGTTGGCCCTCTTGCTTTCATTTTATGCCTTCAACCTACACTCCTCATATTGTCCATACTTTTTGAAATGATAGCATTGTATGTTTCTTTTATCAAATTTACCTCTTCCTCTACCTGCTGCTCCTCCTCTTCTACCACCTCTTCCTATTGAAATTTTTTTATTTTGGCCTCTTCCTTGGCCATTTCCATGTCCATTAGAGCTTGCTCCATCACCCTTTGAAATTGTAGCTTTAGAAGAAAATGCCTTCTCATCAACTGCAGTAATAGTTTCCCTTAGTCTCTCCTCATGAGACATAAGATATCCTATCAAATTATCAAACTCAAGAGTAGACAAATATTTACTCTCCTCAATAATAATTGCTACATGATTCCACTTTGGGGTGAGAGTCCTAAAAACCTTCTTCACAATGACCTATTTTTCTATCTTAACTCCAAGAGTTGCCATTTTATTGACAACTGCTTTCACCCTCACACAATAGTCACCAACATTCTTATTTTCTTGCATTCTGAGATTCTCAAACTCTCTCCTTAGAGTTTGCAATTTGATCTCTTTAACCTTATCACTACCTTGGTAGCCTTCTTTTTTAAATATTTCCATGCATCTTCAGTTGTCTTACAATCAGATTTCCTTGGGAACAAACTCTTGTCCAAGGCTGATTGTATGTGGTAAAGGGCTAAGGATTTTTTCATATGTGCATCCTTCTTTGTTATTTTATCTGTTATTGCAAGTGTGGTCCAATCTATTGGTTATGTGTATCCATCTTCTACAATATCCCACAGACCTTTTCCCATAAGCAAGGTCTTCATATTGATGCTCCAATATTCATAGTCATCTCCATTAAACTCAGGGATTGACAATGAGTTAGTGTTGTTGGCCATTACACCCACACAACTATGAACCTATAATAAACCTCACAAAACAACTTAAAAAATTGTTAGCAAGACCACATGTGATTATAATCCTCCAACCGAACAAAGCTTTCATACCAAATGAATATTTGAAGGCTCCAAATGAAGATTTGAAGGCAAAAACAGAGCACCAAAGTTCAACAATAGAACACTGTAGTCATAATATGAAGGTCTAAATGAGATCATAATGAGGCAAATTTTATATGAATAGAAAGCTTATTCTGAGGGGTTTCCAACGGTGTAAAGAATATGCAAAATAGAGATGTGAGTCAAAAGTTATGAGCTCTACAAGGTAGCTATATAGGTTCTGCCCAGAGCCTCCAAACTAGCCAGTTCAGGCTTTTCTGTAAAGTTTGGACTGCAACACACAAGAAAATGCAGCAAGCTAAAAGACCGGATTTTTTCTCCTTCAATTCATGTTTTCTCATACACAAAAACTTTTACAATACAATAGTAATCATCTTAACCTATATTTGAACTCAAACCTAAAGAATCTATGGCAATTACAAACAAGGTAACATTTCAAGACTGTTACAACTACAATATTCCTATACCTACACTTGTAAAAAGTTGTTACAAAGTGGTTACATGCACTCTTGTACCTTCTAATCCAAAAATGTACACATGTCAGCATCATTTTCCAACAGAAGAATGTGGTGTTACAATCTCCTTCTTCTAGCCATAGGGCTCTTGATTTTTACCTCCAAAAGATCTCCTTGCAAGCCAAGGTGTTGTGGAATCCTGTCAAGATTATTTTCTCCCTTTCTCTAGTATCCATCGATAGAGATACTGCTTCAATGGAGGATTCAATCTCCTTTGGTTGTTTTCTCAGCTCTTCCTTCTTGAAGAAAATATACCCAAAAATAGTTGTATTCCAGGTTTTCAAATTAAATTTCACATATCTGAGTTTTTTCGCTATTTGAGAGATTATGGGGGCCAAAAAATGTATGAGACCATCACTCTTTTATCTTAAATTTCAAATCAATATGCTAAGTACACATGGCTCTGAACCTAAAGGGTTTTAAAAACTTTCTAGAGACAAGGAAGGTTTTGAGCAATACTGGATTATGGTCTATCGATTTTGGGTAAGGTACTTAAAGCAACATCCCCGAAGGAAGTTAGGTCTTCTTTGGAGATCAAGACCCTATCCAATGTTATTTGTATTAATTGATTTCCTATTCTTTTATTTCTCCAAGTAAACTTGTTTCCTCTCAAGTCCAAATCCATTAATTTATTTTGGTTCACAAAATTGGCAAAGTCTTCAACACCTTTAGACAAAATTGGATTTCTTCCTTTCTTATCAGACTGATAAAATGAGGAGTTGAAGTCACCCACCAACATCCAACTCTCATTTCTAAAGGTCTCCCTCATTTGACCAAGATTTGACCATAAAGAACTCCTTGAAATAGAATTTGGAGCATAAATATTGGAAAGGACCCATCTATGATTTGACTCCTTACAAAAAAGAGAATGTTTGTAATTATGTCTAAGGAAGAGATCACCGAGCCATTCAAATTTTTAAGATTCTAGAGGTATAAGAACCCCCCTAAAGCTCCTTGGGCATGACTTGTTGCATACTTTGCATCTTTCTAGATAAATTTTTTATCAATGTTTCTTTCCTCTACTTTTGTTTCTTGGAGTAGAAGAATTTGCGGTGAAACATATTTTCTTATTGAATCTAGAAGTCTCTACTTGGAATGTTCAATCCTCTTATTTTCCAAGAGAAATGCTTCATTTGTGGGGTTTGAAAATGGGTTTCTTTCTCCCACCAAAAACTAGGGAGGTTTGCGATGTATAGGAAGATACAATTATTTCCTTCTATTTTCAGAATCGATTGTGTTCCGTTTGCTATATTTGTTATAGTTTTATTTTTTATAATATCCTTATTGGAAGGTTTACCAACTTTTTGTTCTATGCCAACATCAATACTTCTTTTTTTTCGCTTCTTGTTTTTGGACCTTGAGAGACTAGATCTTTCCCTATTCTAGACTTTTCTTTAGGATCATCTTCTAGAATATCTAGAACCATAGTCTCTACCACCTTGGGAAATAAATCATCTGAATCTAAAATATTTCTTTCAATCATTGGGAAAAATGAATTTGATGCTAAACATTCAAAAGTATTTTGTTAAAGAGAGTTTAGAAGGAGAGTTTTAAAAGAGGGTTGCAGATAGCTCACCTGGGCTTCCAGTATTTCTCCTTCCTCTTCTGAAATAGAGTCTTCCAAGATTTGATGAACACCATGCACTTCCAAGAGTGTGGAGGGAGAAATAGTTTTCATAGGTTCTTCAGAGCCAGGCTGGACTTCTGAGACTTCCATAGGAAAATCAACCAGGTCTTTTGCACTCCCTTGAGCAGACTTGCTTTCAACATCTTTCCTAATCCAAATTTTCTTAGATGATTTTTATTAGAGGGACAACTTGAGCAAAAATTGGATCTATTCTCATACTCAATAGCTTGAGTCCAAGAACCAATGGAAGATATGTGGAGCTGGGAAGGTGCGCTTCCAGATCTACATTAATGTACATCCGCGCAAAGATTATTCTTGACTTCATCCTTGTGGAAACATCGATTGCAATAAGATCTCCCACAACTTTTGTAATACCTCTCAAGATATCATCATACCAAATATGAATAGGGATTCCACGAAGCCTGATCCAAAGAGGCATCATATTAATCCTTTGTGTCTATGGGTTAAAATCATTCCCCCATTTATAAATAAAAAGACCCCTTCTTCCATAAAACTAAGGCCCTCCTCCAAAAATATGTTTCATGTCTTCTTCACAATTCAGTTTAATGAGAAAAAAGCCTCTAGGGAAAGCCACTATTTTCATATGACCTTGCAGTCTCCACTTAGAACAAGCCCCTCTCCATATAGAATCAATATTGGGACGTGCTCGTAAGAATTTGCCCACAAGGTTAAATGCTCCTTGATCCATATTGAGCTTCAAAATGTCGTCAGGAATGCACAATTCCCTTTACACCACATGGAGGTCAAAAATAACACTCAAAGACACCTGATTATCAAAATTGTTCGAAACAACCACCGTGTAGGATTGAATGCTTGAATCAAAATCCAAATGAAGGTCTTGTGGTCCCAAGAGTGAGTCCAAATCTCCAAACATGAGGCCATTGTTGATCCCGTAATCCTTTAAAATTCCACTCGAACAGTCACTCGCCACCTTCCTGCTCTCACTCATTTCAAAGATTGTTGGCCAAATATTATGATTTTGCCCATTAATATTAATTCAAATAAATTCATTTCTATTTCATATAACTAATTAAAAAATATTATTAAATAGTAAAAACCCACCTTGAGGCTCTCACTCATTTCAAAGATTGTTGGTCAAATATTATGATTTTTTCATTAAGGTTAATTCAAATGTGTTGGTTAATATGTTGGTTTATGGGATGTGCTAATCCCACCCACTTTTTTTATAATTAAACGTTATTTTATTAATATAATAATTTTTTCATCCAAAAAATATAATAATAATAAAATAACTTTTTAAAGTCAGTTATTAAACAATATTTGGTGTTCCTCTTTAAGGGAAAATAGAAACTTCCTATCTTCGTGGTGGAGGCTTTAGCCTGACCTGGCTGGGGGTGGTTGGATGAAAGCCTTATACCAAATTACTTTTGGCACGTTAACGTCTCTTTGAAAAGAAAGAGTGATATGCATAGTAAACACACGCAAAATTCCCTTCACACCTAACCCATAAAAGACAAGCAAGAAATTGAAAGAACCCATGGCCGAAAAAAAATAAAAAACAAAAAAAACAGTTTAATGGAGTGACTGGAATCCACCACTCGCCAAAAGATACAAAATGGTAAGGGATAGTCGCTATCCTTAAAGCAAAAGCTACCATATTAGGTAGCTACCAAACGTCTTATCTTCTTCTTTTGTCACAGCCATTTTTTTGGTCACTGTTGTCCATTTATTGTCGGAGAGAATCTTTATTAATTTTAATGGGTTGGATAATTAATAAGATTTTGATTATAGGGAATTAAATCAAGATAATTCATTTGCAAATTCAAAACTATTAACCAATTTACCTCTTTTAAATATCTCATTAAAAATCATACCCAAACAACTTAAAAAATTGAAACAAATATATGGAGAAAACACCTTAGTGTTTGTAGTCTAAAATGTCCCTTCTCGCAACGTAGTTGCTACGGTCCAACCACCATCATCTCTAATAGCGGGAGAAAACACTTCGAATCATCATCTCTGTTAGTCAAACAGCTTTAATTGCCTACAGAGAAATGAGATGATACTGGAAAAGCTGCCCCTTTAAAGGTACATCTCTAGTTTGTCAAGGTCTTTTACACCTGTTTGAAAAATATCACAAATTCCAGCATCGGTAGAAGCATTCCTATCTATTCTAGATAAATGTTAGGTATATATTCTTTCCAAAAGAAACTGATAGGTCATCAATCTTTAAAGATTCTAACTATGGTTAACTGTTGGGGGCTACTATTGCCCTTTTCTTAAGACTAAGAGTGCTTATACGGATCTCTTCCCATCTTCGGTCTAGATCTGCAATTTCATCCCTTCCATGCATTTAATGCATCTATATCTATAGATTTTGAGTCATGAACGGAACAGATATAACATAACTCCCACGAGAAAAGTCAGAGTTTCTTCCACAAGATAATAGCTGACATTCACCGCGAGGTTTCTCCAAGAGGTAGTTGTGCACGGAACCAAACTGAAAGCTCGTTTATTATTAAAGTTTCCACGTTTTAAATGGGCTCCTGTTAGAACTACCAAATCCCATTAAAATTAAAAAATATGTTAAGACATTTAACAGTTACAACTTGTGCATGCGCCTCAGGGACAATCAGTCAAAATAAGAAGCTTAGAGAGTAAGAGAGTTTTTTTTTTATCAGTCAACGAGCTGAGAGATATATAAGTCTTTTATTCATCATTTTCTTATAAGCATCCTTTATTTACTATTAAAGTTTTTTAACCGCAAGCCTTTCCATTCACTACACATCTAAACTTGGTATGTTTTTTATATAGATTTTTTCTAATTTATAAGCGTTCCCTACTTCACCATTCACTCTAGTTTTTAAATCATAAGCCTCTCCCACTCACCACTTTACTAAAGTACTTATGGATTTTTTTTATTTTTTAATTAGTAATATTTTATTTTTTAAAATTTTAAAAGTTTGAGTTAATATTATTTATTAATATTTTATATAATTGTTAAACAATATTTTTATATATTTATATATTTTATTATTATTATTTTAATTTTTGTGAGTAATACTTTTTATACACATTTGTTGTAAGGATTGAACCCGAGAAACATCACCCATAATGCAAGTGGTCCTTGCCACTCATGTAAATTTTTAATATATTATTTATTTTTTTAAAAGTATTTATATATTTTATTTTTTACCATTCAAATGAGAAATAAGATATAAATAATTGTAGTTGGAGTAATGTTTAAAAATATTTTTTTCCATATGAGTCGTTTTTCTAAACTTTTTTCCTTGACCGTTCTAAACCTTGTTTTTATCAAGTATATAAAAGCTTATGATCAAACTATAACATTCACTGCAACTAATGTACAAAATATAAATGTGTATAGAGATTAATATGATACAAAGGATATTTTTGGATAGCAAGGGTTGAAGCAGGGTGGAGACGGAGGGCAGCGATGGAGACATCGAGATCTGAAATGTAGAAGCGATGCAAGGAGGACCAGGTCCGGGTAAGAGCGGTGCCATCGAAGGAGAAGCGAGATCCTGAGGGATGCCCCACGTGGGTCCTCGGGACAAGGAGCCTCCCCAAAAAGGGCATGTTGAGGGCCCCATGCCTAGGAACCCTGGTAGGTCGTCTTACGCGCAGGTCACTTCTAGTGAGCTGATCCTCCCAAAAACCTCAGATGCCTACCTAACTTAGGTTGGACCGGATATTATCATCCCAGATGAAGTTTTCTCCAATTATGTTTCCAAGGCCTACTCCCTGATTGAGAAGTTTGTAGAGGTATATGGCCAAATATGGAGACTATAAGGTGTTGGGCCTTCTCCAAATGGAAGACCTCAGGAAACATGGAGATTGTAGCCCTCTCTAGAGGTTTTTTTTTCATAAATCTAGGCAATCACGATGATGCAAGTCGGATACTAATAGGAGGGCCCTGGTTCCTAGGCAAGAGAAGCTTGTTTCTCAAGCGATGGGCGACGGATTTCAATCCAAATACCCAAAGCATTAACTTTGCTCCCATCTGGGTCCACATCCTAGATCTGCCTCTCCATATTTGGCAAGAGGAGGTCCTGAAGCTATTACGGGTAAAGTTGACAAGCTGGTGGCCATCGACTCTGCAACTAAAGCAGGCTCCAGAATGGTCCATGCTCGCATATGCGTTACTGCCAATATTGAGTCCGAGCTTCCATACTTTGTTAACCTAATCAAAGGGGTCCTTTAGATGGCACCAACCGCTAGAATACGAAAACAAGCCAGCCTTCTGTGTCCAGTGCAACATGCAAGGCCACCTCAGGAACCAGGGTCCGCTCCCCAAACCTAAACCTTCAGAGGATACTAAGGTTGGTGACTCTTTCCCGAGGGCTCATCCCAGATGCCAGAATTGGTTCCTTCTGCCTTGAAATTATCATCCAAAGAACGGATGACTCGCTCCTCGGAAGACCACCCCAGCAACTCACCAAACCTTGAGGCAAAGGAGAGGGGAATCCTCAAAAGACAAATGGAAACAAAAAGTTGATCCTCCTCTGATTTCGAAACCCGAACAGGTATGTCCTCTGCCTGAGTCCAACCCTGATTTCATTGAGGATAATATGGACCTCCCTTGTCTAATCGCCCTCCCCCCTCCCCCACTGATCCTCCCTAGGCAGGAACGACAAAAATAGTTTCCTTTGAATCCCCTTCCACATCAAGTCCCTCCCTCCCCCTACTTGAAACATCCGGACTAGCTCCCTTTCAGTCCGATGATGAAGAAGAGGGAAGTCTTGTCCCATCACAATCAGCCCAGGAAGGATTTAGCCCTAAGAGGACCCAAAGCAAAAAATCCATTACTAATTTTGGAAGTGACAAGAAGAGAGGATGACCATCCCTTATCGAGCAGAGAAGGAAAGAGGCAAAAGATGATATAGCTAATGGCTTTCAAGCCACCTTATTGTCCAATTCTCTCAATCTGATAAGAGAAAAACCTAAAAAATTCAAACCTCCTTCCCAGCAGGGGAAAGGAGGCAAAAAATCCCTCAAAAAGTTGTAAATGAAGATTCTCACTTGGAATGTGAGAGGGCTCAATGGGATCCCCAAGAAGCGGATAGCCACAAATCTAAGGAAAGAACACAATCCCTCAATTCTCATTTTGCAAGAAACTAAAGTAGATGAGATTTCTTCTCCCAGAGTAGCCAAGGCTATATGGAACAATGGCAAATTTATCTTTACCCCTGCCCAAGGGACGTCCGAAGGACTGTTATGTATCTGGGATCCATCCAAAGTCGAAGGAAGACTGATTTCCTCCTCCAGCAGAATCATCAATATACTATTCCACTACAAAACCAACAACATCACTTGGATCCTCTCCAATGTTTATGCCCCCAACAACCCTCTGGAAAGAGCCTTGCTTTGGGAGTCAATAAGCCTCATGAGAAACTCATTCAAAACCATCCCCTAGATCCTCGCAAGAGATTTCAATAGCCCCCTGTTCCCTTTAGACAAGAAAGGAGGCAACACCCTGATTACCAGAAGCATGGAAGAACTTGGGGAGTTTATAGATGAGAATGAACTCATTGATGTCCAACTGAAGGGGGCTAAGTTCACTTGGAGTAATAGAAGGGCTGGAACTAATCTCATCCAAGTCAAACTAGATAGGGTTTTGCTTTCGAGAGAGGCCATCCCTATTTTTTGGGATGCCACCCTCAAACCCCTACTCAAAATTGGCTCTGACCATAGTCCCTTTCTGTTTGAATCTAGTAAAGCTCCCTCTTTCAAAAGCCCCTTCTGCTTCGAGGCAATGTGGCTCCACCATCTAGACTTCAGAAACCAAGTCGTCCAGTGGTGGCAGCAGCCCTTCAAAGGATCCTCATCTGGGCAACTGTACAAAAAACTTAGGTTTATCAAGGAAAATCTCAAATTGTGGAATAGAGAAACTTTTGGCAACATTTTTGAAAGTAAACAGTTGATCAAAGAGAAGCTAGAGTTCATAGAACAACAATTCCATGAAGGTAATCAAGACAACAACTCTAGGGCTGAAGAGAGTAAACTGCTAGCAGAATTCCACAAAATCCTGGCCAAAGAAGAAATGTATTAGAGGCAAAAATCTAGAGCCCTATGGTTCAAGGATGGGGACTCGAATACAAAATTCTTCCATGTGTCTACTCTGAGAAACAGGAGCTCCAAAAAAAATTTAGAGCTCACTTGCAGTGATGGAAGGGTCAAAAGGGATATCTCTAAGATCCGGTATGAATCATCCAACTTCTTCCAGTCCCTCCTGGGCACCCCTCCCAGGCCTTCCCTTAGGAGGCCAAGACTCTCTTGGACAATATTTCCCATTCCATTTCTCTTACCACCAATACTATTCTCATCAACCCTCTTTACGTTGAAGAGATCAAAGGGGCCCATGTTATCTATGCAGCCTGACAAGTCCCCTTATTTGGACGGATTCCCTCCAGGTTTCTTCCAAATATTTTGGGACTTGATTGGGCCTGAGGTGTATGCTGCAGTAAGGGATATTCAATATTCCAAGGTCATAACTCGAGGGATCAACTCAACCTTCATTGCCCTGGTCCCCAATGTTCAAGCCTCCAAATCTCTTTTTGACTTCCACCCTATTAGCCTTTGCAATGTCCTCAACAAAATCCTAATCAAAGCTCTAGCTAACAGGCTTAAAGGGATCCTCCCCCTCATCATCAATCCCTACCAAGGCACTCTATCAAAGGGATAATCATTACATATGGAGTGATCACCATCCATGAGGCCCTACATTCCACCACTTTGACCAAGAAATTAACTTTCCTTCTCAAGCTTGACATGAACAAAACCTTCGACAGGGTAAGTTAGGATTTTCTCATCGAGGTCCTTAAATTTGGCTTCCACCCAACCTAGGTTGACCTTATCAAAAGGTGTATATCCTCTCCATGGTTCTCGTTCTTAGTCAATGGATCCCTTGTTGGGTTCTTCCCTAGCTCTAGAGGCCTGAAGCAGGGAGACCCCCTATCCCCAATTTTGTTCATCATCCTGGACGAGGCTCTAGGAAGGACCATTGCAAGTGTTGGTAGGAGAGGGCTCATCTCAGGGATCAAAAATACCTCTGGTCTCAATCTAGTTACCCACCAATAGTTTGTTGATGACACTATCTTGGCCACTTTAGCTTTCATTGCCCAGACCAAGACCATTAAGTATATTCTTCGCATTTATGAGAATGTTGCATGCCAGAAGGTCAACCTCCTCAAAAGAAAAATATACTTCATCAACACCCCCAAACCAAGCAAACTAAGATTGCTTAGATCCTTGGGTGCTCCCGGAGGTTCTCCCCACTTCCTATATTGGGCTCCCCCTATTCTCTGGTAATCCCTCTAGGCCTATGTGGAACAATGTTATTGAAAGGATCCAAAAAAAGTTGGCCTCTTGGAAAGGTCACCTTATTTCCCAAGCAACCAAGGCCACCCTCACTTCGGCCTGCCTTTAGAGTATCTCGGTTTATTTCATGTTTGTCTTCAAAATCCTAGCCTCTATGAGTGCCAAGATAGAGAAAATCTAAAAGAGGTTCCTTTGGTCCGAGAGTGAGGATAAGAAGAGGATCCCCTTGGTGGATTGGGACTTAGTCTATCGCAGTAGGAGCAAAGGAGGCATCGAACTCAGAAAAGTATCCCAAATGAACCTCGCTCTCCTAGCTAAGCATGCGTGGAAGGTCTACACCAGCAGCTAGGTCGAGTGGGTCCAGATAGTCAAAAATAAATACTTGCAAAACCATCCTTTTTTTAAGTGACCAAGAACCCCGAAATGGTTACGCATTTTGAAAATCAATCACTTAGACCAGGAGTCTCATGCCGAAATGTAGTAGATGGATCATGGGGAATGGGAGCACCATCGACTTCTAGAATAATAAATGGCTTCAAGAATAACCTTTGATTGAGGACAAGGATTTGGGGGTTCTAAGACCATCCACTGATGTCAACATGGGAATCAAGGTTGCAATCTTTATCACAAATCTCAATAAGAAGCCTAAGTGGAGATCCATAGACAAGGGCAACTTCCATCACCAAGCTGCTGGCCTCTCTAGCCTAATAAATACAGTCACCATTCCTATGGGAGAGGCAGAGGATAGACCCATATGGAGAGGAACTGATGGAGGATCCTTATCTATTAAGTTATCTTACACCTTCCTAGAGCCACCACAGGTGGCTACCATCCCTTTCAATTGAAGAACACAAGCTTATACTGAGAGGGGGGGTGAACAGTATAAGACCTCTTTTTACTTTCTCTATTTAACTTCAACTTCGCAAAGCAATGAACCAATAGCAATATCAAAGCAATGCATAAAGCAACACACAATGAGACACCAATTTTAACGTGGTTCACCCAACATGGGCTACATCCACAAAACTTTTCTCTAAAAAGCTTTCTCAAAGTTCTTTGGGAATCCTTCCCAATTACAATGTTTATGAGCCTCAGCCCAAAGGAGAAACCTTCCCCTACTCAAGTATTTATGAGCCTCTGCCCAAAGGAGAATCCTTCCCCTCCTCACGAATTTATGAGCCTCCTGCCCAAAGGAGAATCCTTCCCCTCCTCATGAATTTATGAGCCTCCTGCCCAAAGGAGAATCCTTCCCCTCAGCTCTGGAAATGATACTTCAGAAGATCACCTGCCTCTTATTTCGCTAGCACGTGGAACTCCTTTCCACAGAAGACCTCCTGTCCTCAATGCTCAGCCTCAAGAGACCTCTGTCCTCACTGATCACCTCCACAACAACTCATCAACCTGTACTAAACACAGTCAGTCGGTCCAACACAAGTCTTCCTCACTCTGTCAGATCTGTCCCAAGCTCAACTCATAAAGCTTGAACAAATCAATCTCTGCTGCACACAAGCCTTCTCAAAGACTTGTCAAAACTGTCCTCAGGTTCTTCTCAAAGAACCACTTCAACTCTGTCCTCAAGTCCTCTGCTAGGACCTGTCCAAATCAGCTCACAAGTCCTCCCTAGAACTTGTCCAAATCAGCTCACAAGTCCTCACTAGAACCTGTCCAAATCAGCTCACAAGTCCTCACTAGAACCTGTCCAAATCAGCTCACAAGTCCTCACTAGAACCTGTCCAAATAGCTCACAAGTCCTCACTAGAACTTGTCCAAATCAGCTCACAAGTCTTCACTAGAACTTGTCCAAATCAGCTCACAAGTTCATCAAGAAAAACTTGCTTAGCATGAACCCACAAAGAGAATTGTTAGAGACCCAATGTGATTCATCAACCTCATAGAAGCATAAAGAGAATTGTTAGAGACTCAATATGTTCTATACTTAACTCCCAATCTCAATCTCAAATCTCATAGAAACATAAAGAGAATTGTTAGAGACTCAATATGTTCTATACTTAACTCCCAATCTCAATCTCAAATCTCAAAAGAATAAGATAGATGTAGTATGCTTTTCTCAAGAACATGAAACACAACCCAACAATTGCCAACCATGCAATATCTCATATAACAATGATACTCATGTTCTTTCCACAACCAATATCTTTTCTCAACCAATTAGGGCTTTAACAACAATGCTTATAGACAAGGTTTAACCAACATCATTCAACTCAACATTAACCTTGAAGCATTCAACCAATCACTACATGAAAAGGAAACTAGTAGACATCCTTTTCCCTCCAAAGGTATTTGAACAAAACGACCACCAACATAAATCACCAATGCAAAGAATAACTTGCTCAAATCAATCTCAATGGAGTAAGCCCAAATCATGTATCAAGTAAAGCATTAACTTGATCAAAACAACCTCTATGGAAGCAACTCAACCATCAATCTCAAAACAGCCAACTAAGGGTTTCACCAACTCAATGCAAGTAGCAAGACTTACTAACATAAACCCTAGTGCAAAAATGCTTCCTCTTCCTCAACCAGAATTATGCATTCACCCAAAAAACTCATCAATGATTTTAATGCATAAACAATCTTCAATATCCAGAAAATGGGATTTACACCAACAAGAATACCTAGTAGACAACCTTTTCACTCCAAACTCAATTTCAGAAAATACACCATCAACAATATACATGGAAGAAGTTGCCCATACCTTTGTTTGAGGAAGAAGAGAATAGTTCTTCAACTCTGTTACCAACACCACCCTCAACTTTGCCACCAAGTTAGGGTTAGATCATAAAAGTAACCACAAAAATATTTATTCCATAAAACACCTTATGACTCCAATCCTTAGAAGTCAACTACCAAAAAATATAAAGCATACAAACAATATATCCTTTTACACCTTATTTCTCCAAATTAATTAAACCATGCTCAAGGAATAATAGCTTCTAAGCAAATCTCACTCAACAATCAAGCCAAAAATCTCAACCACACACTATCAACCTTATATCTCCAAAGAAGCATTTAACCTTAAAAATAATTTTAAATAAATCTGCCCAACCACTTCTTCTTTAACAAAATGCAGATTTTATTTAAAAAACCTTACCAAAAAAAATGCTTCCAAAAATCGCGGGTCAACAGTGCCTCCAAAAAAATCGGAGCGCAAAAACTCTTCTCACACTCCACGGTGGGAGTCGAACGCTTGACCTCCCTTCAAGCGCCTTCGCAGAACAATCGTTGCCACTAGGCCAACGACGCTAGCTTGAAGGCTAGCAAGAGTCTCCTTCTCCTTAACCCTTTGGCGGTGGATAAACGTGGCAAAAAAATGATAGCCGTAGCTTTTACTTCCCAACCTTTGCGCAATTCGAATTTCTTTCACACCATTGCTTTGGACTATAGGTTATGGCTTATATAGCCAAACTTCCATGCTATGCACGACGTCGATGGGAGGATAATTCAAACTTTTCGAATTAATATTATTTTGGCGCCTTCGAAACAACTTTAGGGTTTATGAAACCCTTTTGATTATTTAAAAAATAATCAAAGGTCTTTTAGACCTTAGACCTTAGGTGGAGAACCCATTAAATTATTAAAATAATTTAATCACTAAATCAAATAAATAATTAATTAAAAAACCTTAAAAAGGTTTTATTAATTAAGTTATTTAATTAATAAGTGTCTCCAACCTTTGCATTAAGCTGAGAGTGGTTTTGAGAAAAACCCTTAATGCATCCACCTGGTTTTAATAAAAACCCTTAAACCTGCCATGGTTTTGATAAAAACCTTTTCATCTGCCACATGGAATCTCTCCGAAATCTTCTAGAAAATATTCTTTGGAATCTTCAACCTTTGAAGCCAATAAATCCTCTTGACATTAATGCGAGTTCCTTTTGACATCAATGACAACTCATAGACAAGAAGCTGGGATCTCAAACCCAAAATTGCCAACAATCTCCCCCTTTTTCATTGATGGCAAACCATGCTTCTCAACAACACTCAAACTCAAAACTCTGTATAGAAATCAGCTCCCCCTGACTTGAGGCTCTCCCCCTTACTCATATCTCTCCCCCTTTGTCATCAATGGCAAAGGGTCACCTTTGGGGCTTGGGACTAAGAATGAGCCTCTTAGCTTAGTCCCTCCCCCACCTCCTATTGAGGTGATTAATTTTGGGGTGGGAGTAAAACTCCCATTAGGCACTGATCTTCATCAGTGTCTATAGCTGCCTTACCATGTCTTCTCTTGTTCTCCTTGTCCATATTCCTGTTCCTGTTCATGTCACTATTGTTGTTCTTGTTATCATTCCTGTTCTTATCCATGTCTTGATTCTTGTGCCTGTTCATACCCATGTTCCTGTTCCTGTACCTTGGAATTTCAGCTCTACACTGTCTAGCTATGTGACCTTCATTGTTGCACTTATAACAACTAACAATGTTATTTCTTTGAGGCATACCTGATCTTTGACTCCATCTGTTCTGACCAACCCTGTTCTTGTTATTAGCCTTGCAATAAATAGCCTTGTGCCCAAACTGTTTACAAGAGTAGCAATACCCTTGAAAGAAATTACCACCTCTGAATCTGTCATTTACCTTCCTCACTTGAGTCATGCAATGTGAAGCCATGTGACCAAACTTGTGACAAGCAAAACATCTGCCATTAAACTTTCCTTGATTTGACCTCTTAGGTCCTGTAAACTTTCTCCCCTTTTTTTGATTCTTGTTTTCTGATTCTGTGCATCTATCACTCAAGGACTCTTTTTCTGAAGTACTTTCCTCATCAGAACTCTCTTCCTTTCGGAATCTCTTACTAGATTCCCTAGTCTGTTCCATGTGTTTCTTACCAAAACCAAGACCTGTTTTATCTGTTGTCCTTCTTTGATCTTTGATGATTGACTTTACCTTTTTGGTGCTATCTTCAAACCTGTAAAGCTTCTCCTTGTACTCTTTAGTTTCCTCTTTCAAGGAAGCCACTTTCTGTTCCAACTCTCTACACTCAAGAACCTTAGACTCTAACTTATCCTTAAGTTTTTGTGTCTTAGCTATAGAGAAGTCAAGACTTTCTATAAGCTCATCTCTCTCAATACAACATTCATCCAATTTATCATTGAGTCTAGCATTCTTCTTTCTTTCCTTTTTCAAAGCACTAAGAGCACTAACAAGTTCAGCTTCAAGATCTACTTCACCATCCTCTATAACTTCCTCTATTTGTTTGCCTTTTGAAACATCAATGACTTTTTCAGATTTCTTATCACTAGAGGTGCTACCCTTTTCTAAAGCCATACAAAGATCTTCCTCACAATTTTTCGAAGCATCCTCATACATAGTATAACTAGAAATCAATCCATCATTTGTGCAATCATCCTCAAGATGTCCAAAATTTCCACATCTAAAACATTTCATAAGGACAAATCTATGTTTCTTTTCTTCTTCTTTTTCTGTTAGGAACAACATCTCATTTCCAACATCACTTGAAGAACTTTCACTATCACTACTAGAACACTTACTTGCCTTGTCTAGGTAGAAACTTTTCTTGTGTTTGTGAGAGTACCTCTTTCCTTGATTGCTTTGCTCATATTTATTCTTCCTTTGATGCCTGTGCCTTTCAGAATCCTTGCTCTTATAATCCTGTTTATCTTCATCACTTTCATCCTTGGCAGTAATCAGATTAGTAGCATAATGACCAAACTTTCCACAATTGAAACACTTGACATATTTCATACCTTTGTGCTTTCTTGAGAACTTGCCCTTCTTGCTGTAATATGCCTCTTCATCACTAGAAGACTCATCACTATCTTGAAGCTCTTTACCCTTGGATTTCTTGGTAGCCTTGAAAGTTGCCTCCTTCTTAACATCAACCTTCACTTGAGTTCTCAACTCAAATGCTGCAAGTATACTATGAAGCTCATCCTTTTTCAACTTATCCAAATCCTTAGCTTCCTCAATAGCAAAAATATTTTCACTAAATCTATTTGGAAGAGACCTCAAAATCTTATCACAAATATCATTTTCAGCAAGCTCAAGACCTAGTTCCTTCATAGAGTTAACAATCTCATCCATACGAAGCATATAGTCACTAATATTTTCTTCATCATTCATCTTGAGTTGTTCAAACATACCTTTGAAGTGTCTCAACTTGGCCTTTCGGACATTTGCATCACCTGTATGAACCACCTTCAACTGTTTCCACATTTCACTAGTTGTCTTGCAGTGAATCACCTTGGTAAGATCTGCCTTCTGTAAACCCTTCAGGATTGCATTCATTGCCTTTGAATTGCTATGATGTAGGAGCCTCTCTTCCTTAGTAGAAGGACCATGCTCAGGAATGGTATACTCATCCTCAATCACTTCCCAAACTTCATTTCCAAGAGCCATAAGATGAACCTTCATCCTAGCACTCCAAAGCCCAAAATCTGCCCCATCAAGAATAGGTGTTGCATTACCACTTGTAGATTCCATTGTGTTCTTTACAATATTTTCCTTCAAGCTATTAAACTTTTCGAAGGAACCCGCTCTGATACCAATTGAAGAACACAAGCTTATACTGAGAGGGGGGGTGAACAGTATAAGACCTCTTTTTACTTTCTCTATTTAACTTCAACTTCGCAAAGCAATGAACCAATAGCAATATCAAAGCAATGCATAAAGCAACACACAATGAGACACCAATTTTAACGTGGTTCACCCAACATGGGCTACATCCACAAAACTTTTCTCTAAAAATCTTTCTCAAAGTTCTTTGGGAATCCTTCCCAATTACAATGTTTATGAGCCTCATCCCAAAGGAGAAACCTTCCCCTACTCAAGTATTTATGAGCCTCTGCCCAAAGGAGAATCCTTCCCCTCCTCACGAATTTATGAGCCTCCTGCCCAAAGGAGAATCCTTCCCCTCCTCATGAATTTATGAGCCTCCTGCCCAAAGGAGAATCCTTCCCCTCAGCTCTAGAAATGATACTTCAGAAGATCACCTACCTCTTATTCCACTAGCACATGGAACTCCTTTCCATAGAAGACCTCCTGTCCTCAATGCTCAGCCTCAAGAGACCTCTGTCCTCACTGATCACCTCCACAACAACTCATCAACCTGTACTAAACATAGTCAGTCGGTCCAGCACAAGTCTTCCTCACTCTGTCAGGATCTGTCCCAAGCTCAACTCATAAAGCTCGAACAAATCAATCTCTCTGCACACAAGCCTTCTCAAAGACTTGTCAAAACTATCCTCAGGTTCTTCTCAAAGAACCACTTCAACTCTGTCCTCAAGTCCTCTGCTAGGACCTGTCCAAATCAGCTCACAAGTCCTCCCTAGAACTTGTCCAAATCAGCTCACAAGTCCTCACTAGAACCTGTCCAAATCAGCTCACAAGTCCTCACTAGAACCTTGTCCAAATCAGCTCACAAGTCCTCACTAGAAACTGTCAAATCAGCTCACAAGTCCTCACTAGAACCTGTCCAAATCAGCTCACAAGTCTTCACTAGAACTTGTCCAAATCAGCTCACAAGTTCATCAAGAAAAACTTGCTTAGCATGAACCCACAAAGAGAATTGTTAGAGACCCAATGTGATTCATCAACCTCATAGAAGCATAAAGAGAATTGTTAGAGACTCAATATGTTCTATACTTAACTCCCAATCTCAATCTCAAATCTCATAGAAACATAAAGAGAATTGTTAGAGACTCAATATGTTCTATACTTAACTCCCAATCTCAATCTCAAATCTCAATCTCAAAAGAATAAGATAGATGTAGTATGCTTTTCTCAAGAACATGAAACACAACCCAACAATTGCCAACCATGCAATATCTCATATAACAATGATACTCATGTTCTTTCCACAACCAATATCTTTTCTCAACCAATTAGGGCTTTAACAACAATGCTTATAGACAAGGTTTAACCAACATCATTCAACTCAACATTAACCTTGAAGCATTCAACCAATCACTACATGAAAAGGAAACTAGTAGACATCCTTTTCCCTCCAAAGATATTTGAACAAAACAACCACCAACATAAATCACCAATGCAAAGAATAACTTGCTCAAATCAATCTCAATGGAGTAAGCCCAAATCATGTATCAAGTAAAGCATTAACTTGATCAAAACAACCTCTATGGAAGCAACTCAACCATCAATCTCAAAACAGCCAACTAAGGGTTTCACCAACTCAATGCAAGTAGCAAGACTTACTAACATAAACCCTAGTGCAAAAATGCTTCCTCTTCCTCAACCAGAATTATGCATTCACCCAAAAAACTCATCAATGATTTTAATGCATAAACAATCTTCAATATCCAGAAAATGGGATTTACACCAACAAGAATACCTAGTAGACAACCTTTTCACTCCAAACTCAATTTCAGAAAATACACCATCAACAATATACATGGAAGAAGTTGCCCATACCTTTGTTTGAGGAAGAAGAGAATAGTTCTTCAACTTCGTTACCAACACCACCCTCAACTTTGCCACCAAGTTAGGGTTAGATCATAAAAGTAACCACAAAAATATTTATTCCATAAAACACCTTATGACTCCAATCCTTAGAAGTCAACTACCAAAAAATATAAAGCATACAAACAATATATCCTTTTACACCTTATTTCTCCAAATTAATTAAACCATGCTCAAGGAATAATAGCTTCTAAGCAAATCTCACTCAACAATCAAGCCAAAAATCTCAACCACACACTATCAACCTTATATCTCCAAAGAAGCATTTAACCTTAAAAATAATTTTAAATAAATCTGCCCAACCACTTCTTCTTTAACAAAATGCAGATTTTATTTAAAAAACCTTACCAAAAAAAATGCTTCCAAAAATCATGGGTCAATAGTGCCTCCGAAAAAATCGGAGCGCAAAAACTCTTCTCACACTCCACGGCGGGAGTCGAACGCTTGACCTCCCTTCAAGCGCCTTCATAGAACAGTCGTTGCCACTAGGCCAACGATGCTAGCTTGAAGGCTAGCAAGAGTCTCCTTCTCCTTAACCCTTTGGCGGCGGATAAACGTGGCAAAAAAATGATAGCCGTAGCTTTTACTTCCCAACCTTTGCGCAATTCAAATTTCTTTCACACCATTGCTTTGGACTATAGGTTATGGCTTATATAGCCAAACTTCCATGCTATGCACGACGTCGACGGGAGGATAATTCAAAATTTTCGAATTAATATTATTTTGGCGCCTTCGAAACAACTTTAGGGTTTATGAAACCCTTTTGATTATTTAAAAAATAATCAAAGGTCTTTTAGACCTTAGACCTTAGGTGGAGAACCCATTAAATTATTAAAATAATTTAATCACTAAATCAAATAAATAATTAATTAAAAAACCTTAAAAAGGTTTTATTAATTAAGTTATTTAATTAATAAGTGTCTCCAACCTTTGCATTAAGCTGAGAGTGGTTTTGAGAAAAACCCTTAATGCATCCACCTGGTTTTAATAAAAACCCTTAAACCTGCCATGGTTTTGATAAAAACCTTTTCATCTACCACATGGAATCTCTCCGAAATCTTCTAGAAAATATTCTTTGGAATCTTCAACCTTTGAAGCCAATAAATCCTCTTGACATTAATGCCAGTTCCTTTTGACATCAATGACAACTCATAGACAAGAAGCTAGGATCTCAAACCCAAAATTGCCAACAATCTCCCCCTTTGTCATTGATGGCAAACCATGCTTCTCAACAACACTGAAACTCAAAACTGCTGTATAGAAATCAGCTCCCCCTGACTTGAGGCTCTCCCCCTTACTCATATCTCTCCCCCTTTGTCATCAATGGCAAAGGGTCACCTTTGGGGCTTGGGACTAAGAATGAGCCTCTTAGCTTAGTCCCTCCCCCACCTCCTGTTGAGGTGATTAATTTTGGGGTGGGAGTAAAACTCCCATTAGGCACTGATCTTCATCAGTGTCTATAGCTGCCTTACCATGTCTTCTCTTGTTCTCCTTGTCCATATTCCTATTCCTGTTCATGTCACTATTGTTGTTCTTGTTATCATTCCTGTTCTTATCCATGTCTTGATTCTTGTGCCTGTTCATACCCATGTTCCTGTTCCTGTACCTTGGAATTTCAGCTCTACACTTTGTCTAGCTATGTGACCTTCATTGTTGCACTTATAACAACTAACAATGTTATTTCTTTGAGGCATACCTGATCTTTGACTCCATCTGTTCTGACCAACCCTGTTCCTGTTATTAGCCTTGCAATAAACAACCTTGTGCCCAAACTGTTTACAAGAGTAGCAATACCCTTGAAAGAAATTACCACCTCTGAATCTGTCATTTACCTTCCTCACTTGAGTCATGCAATGTGAAGCCATGTGACCAAACTTGTGACAAGCAAAACATCTTGCCATTAAACTTTCCTTGATTTGACCTCTTAGGTCCTGTAAACTTTCTCCCCTTTTTTTGATTCCTGTTTTCTGATTCTGTGCATCTATCACTCAAGGACTCTTTTTCTGAAGTACTTTCCTCATCAGAACTCTCTTCCTTTCGAAATCTCTTACTAGATTCCCCAACCTGTTCCATGTGTTTCTTACCAAAACCAAGACCTATTTTATCTGTTGTCCTTCTTTGATCTTTGATGATTGACTTTACCTTTTTGGTGCTATCTTCAAACCTGTAAAGCTTCTCCTTGTACTCTTTAGTTTCCTCTTTCAAGGAAGCCACTTTCTGTTCCAACTCTCTACACTCAAGAACCTTAGACTCTAACTTATCCTTAAGTTTCTGTGTCTTAGCTATAGAGAAGTCAAGACTTTCTATAAGCTCATCTCTCTCAATACAACATTCATCCAATTTATCATTGAGTCTAGCATTCTTCTTTCTTTCCTTTTTCAAAGCACTAAGAGCACTAACAAGTTCAGCTTCAAGATCTACTTCACCATCCTCTATAACTTCCTCTATTTGTTTGCCTTTTGAAACATCAATGACTTTTTCAGATTTCTTATCACTAGAGGTGCTACCCTTTTCTAAAGCCATACAAAGATCTTCCTCACAATTTTTCGAAGCATCCTCATACATAGTATAACTAGAAATCAATCCATCATTTGTGCAATCATCCTCAAGATGTCCAAAATTTCCACATCTAAAACATTTCATAAGGACAAATCTATGTTTCTTTTCTTCTTCTTTTTCTGTTAGGAACAACATCTCATTTCCAACATCACTTGAAGAACTTTCACTATCACTACTAGAACACTTACTTGCCTTGTCTAGGTAGAAAATTTTCTTGTGTTTGTGAGAGTACCTCTTTCCTTGATTGCTTTGCTCATCTTTATTCTTCCTTTGATGCCTGTGCCTTTCAGAATCCTTGCTCTTATAATCTTGTTTATCTTCATCACTTTCATCCTTGGTAGCAGTATAGTTAGTAGCATAATGACCAAACTTTCCACAATTGAAACACTTGACATATTTCATACCTTTGTGCTTTCTTGAGAACTTGCCCTTCTTGCTGTAATATGCCTCTTCATCACTAGAAGACTCATCACTATCTTGAAGCTCTTTACCCTTGGATTTCTTGGTAGCCTTGAAAGTTGCCTCCTTCTTAACATCAACCTTCACTTGAGTTCTCAACTCAAATGCTTGCAAGTATACTATGAAGCTCATCCTTTTTCAACTTATCCAAATCCTTAGCTTCCTCAATAGCAGAAATATTTTCACTAAATCTATTTGGAAGAGACCTCAAAATCTTATCACAAATATCATTTTCAGCAAGCTCAAGACCTAGTTCCTTCATAGAGTTAACAATCTCATCCATACGAAGCATATAGTCACTAATATTTTCTTCATCATTCATCTTGAGTTGTTCAAACATACCTTTGAAGTGTCTCAACTTGGCCTTTCGGACATTTGCATCACCTGTATGAACCACCTTCAACTGTTTCCACATTTCACTAGTTGTCTTGTAGTGAATCACCTTGGTAAGATCTGCCTTCTGTAAACCCTTCAGGATTGCATTCATTGCCTTTGAATTGCTATGATGTAGGAGCCTCTCTTCCTTAGTAGAAGGACCATGCTCAGGAATGGTATACTCATCCTCAATCACTTCCCAAACTTCATTTCCAAGAGCCATAAGATGAACCTTCATCCTAGCACTCCAAAGCCCAAAATCTGCCCCATCAAGAATAGGTGTTGCATTACCACTTGTAGATTCCATTGTGTTCTTTACAATATTTTCCTTCAAGCTGTTAAAATTTTTGAAGGAACCCGCTCTGATACCAATTGAAGAACACAAGCTTATACTGAGAGGGGGGGTGAACAGTATAAGACCTCTTTTTACTTTCTCTATTTAACTTCAACTTCGCAAAGCAATGAACCAATAGCAATATCAAAGCAATGCATAAAGCAACACACAATGAGACACCAATTTTAACGTGGTTCACCCAACATGGGCTACATCCACAAAACTTTTCTCTAAAAAGCTTTCTCAAAGTTCTTTGGGAATCCTTCCCAATTACAATGTTTATGAGCCTCAGCCCAAAGGAGAAACCTTCCCCTACTCAAGTATTTATGAGCCTCTGCCCAAAGGAGAATCCTTCCCCTCCTCATGAATTTATGAGCCTCCTACCCAAAGGAGAATCCTTCCCCTCCTCATGAATTTATGAGCCTCCTGCCCAAAGGAGAATCCTTCCCCTCAGCTCTGGAAATGATACTTCAGAAGATCACCTGCCTCTTATTCCGCTAGCATGTGGAACTCCTTTCCATAGAAGACCTCCTGTCCTCAATGCTCAGCCTCAAGAGACCTCTGTCCTCACTGATCACCTCCATAACAACTCATCAACCTATACTAAACATAGTCAGTCGGTCCAGCACAAGTCTTCCTCACTCTGTCAGATCTGTCCCAAGCTCAACTCATAAAGCTTGAACAAATCAATCTCTGCTGCACACAAGCCTTCTCAAAGACTTGTCAAAACTATCCTCAGGTTCTTCTCAAAGAACCACTTCAACTCTGTCCTCAAGTCCTCTGCTAGGACCTGTCCAAATCAGCTCACAAGTCCTCCCTAGAACTTGTCCAAATCAGCTCACAAGTCCTCACTAGAACCTGTCCAAATCAGCTCACAAGTCCTCACTAGAACCTTGTCCAAATCAGCTCACAAGTCCTCACTAGAACCTGTCCAAATCAGCTCACAAGTCCTCACTAGAACTTGTCCAAATCAGCTCACAAGTCTTCACTAGAACTTGTCCAAATCAGCTCACAAGTTCATCAAGAAAAACTTGCTTAGCATGAACCCACAAAGAGAATTGTTAGAGACCCAATGTGATTCATCAACCTCATAGAAGCATAAAGAGAATTGTTAGAGACTCAATATGTTCTATACTTAACTCCCAATCTCAATCTCAAATCTCATAGAAACATAAAGAGAATTGTTAGAGACTCAATATGTTCTATACTTAACTCCCAATCTCAATCTCAACTCAATCTCAATCTCAAAAGAATAAGATAGATGTAGTATGCTTTTCTCAAGAACATGAAACACAACCCAACAATTGCCAACCATGCAATATCTCATATAACAATGATACTCATGTTCTTTCCACAACCAATATCTTTTCTCAACCAATTAGGGCTTTAACAACAATGCTTATAGACAAGGTTTAACCAACATCATTCAACTCAACATTAACCTTGAAGCATTCAACCAATCACTACATGAAAAGGAAACTAGTAGACATCCTTTTCCCTCCAAAGATATTTGAACAAAACAACCACCAACATAAATCACCAATGCAAAGAATAACTTGCTCAAATCAATCTCAATGGAGTAAGCCCAAATCATGTATCAAGTAAAGCATTAACTTGATCAAAACAACCTCTATGGAAGCAACTCAACCATCAATCTCAAAACAGCCAACTAAGGGTTTCACCAACTCAATGCAAGTAGCAAGACTTACTAACATAAACCCTAGTGCAAAAATGCTTCCTCTTCCTCAACCAGAATTATGCATTCACCCAAAAAACTCATCAATGATTTTAATGCATAAACAATCTTCAATATCCAGAAAATGGGATTTACACCAACAAGAATACCTAGTAGACAACCTTTTCACTCCAAACTCAATTTCAGAAAATACACCATCAACAATATACATGGAAGAAGTTGCCCATACCTTTGTTTGAGGAAGAAGAGAATAGTTCTTCAACTTCGTTACCAACACCACCCTCAACTTTGCCACCAAGTTAGGGTTAGATCATAAAAGTAACCACAAAAATATTTATTCCATAAAACACCTTATGACTCCAATCCTTAGAAGTCAACTACCAAAAAATATAAAGCATACAAACAATATATCCTTTTACACCTTATTTCTCCAAATTAATTAAACCATGCTCAAGGAATAATAGCTTCTAAGCAAATCTCACTCAACAATCAAGCCAAAAATCTCAACCACACACTATCAACCTTATATCTCCAAAGAAGCATTTAACCTTAAAAATAATTTTAAATAAATCTGCCCAACCACTTCTTCTTTAACAAAATGCAGATTTTATTTAAAAAACCTTACCAAAAAAAATGCTTCCAAAAATCGTGGGTCAACAGTGCCTCCAAAAAAATCGGAGCGCAAAAACTCTTCTCACACTCCACGGCGGGAGTCGAACGCTTGACCTCCCTTCAAGCGCCTTCGCAGAACAGTCATTGCCACTAGGCCAACGATGCTAGCTTGAAGGCTAGCAAGAGTCTCCTTCTCCTTAACCCTTTGGCGGCGGATAAACGTGGCAAAAAAATGATAGCCGTAGCTTTTACTTCCCAACCTTTGCGCAATTCAAATTTCTTTCACACCATTGCTTTGGACTATAGGTTATGGCTTATATAGCCAAACTTCCATGCTATGCACGACGTCGATGGGAGGATAATTCAAACTTTTCGAATTAATATTATTTTGGCGCCTTCGAAACAACTTTAGGGTTTATGAAACCCTTTTGATTATTTAAAAAATAATCAAAGGTCTTTTAGACCTTAGACCTTAGGTGGAGAACCCATTAAATTATTAAAATAATTTAATCACTAAATCAAATAAATAATTAATTAAAAAACCTTAAAAAGGTTTTATTAATTAAGTTATTTAATTAATAAGTGTCTCCACCTTTGCATTAAGTTGAGAGTGGTTTTGAGAAAAACCCTTAATGCATCCACCTGGTTTTAATAAAAACCCTTAAACCTGCCATGGTTTTGATAAAAACCTTTTCATCTGCCACATGGAATCTCTCCGAAATCTTCTAGAAAATATTCTTTGGAATCTTCAACCTTTGAAGCCAATAAATCCTCTTGACATTAATGCCAGTTCCTTTTGACATCAATGACAACTCATAGACAAGAAGCTAGGATCTCAAACCCAAAATTGCCAACAATCTCCCCCTTTGTCATTGATGGCAAACCATGCTTCTCAACAACACTGAAACTCAAAACTGCTGTATAGAAATCAGCTCCCCCTGACTTGAGGCTCTCCCCCTTACTCATATCTCTCCCCCTTTGTCATCAATGGCAAAGGGTCACCTTTGGGGCTTGGGACTAAGAATGAGCCTCTTAGCTTAGTCCCTCCCCCACCTCCTGTTGAGGTGATTAATTTTGGGGTGGGAGTAAAACTCCCATTAGGCACTGATCTTCATCAGTGTCTATAGCTGCCTTACCATGTCTTCTCTTGTTCTCCTTGTCCATATTCCTGTTCCTGTTCATGTCACTGTTGTTGTTCTTGTTATCATTCCTGTTCTTATCCATGTCTTGATTCTTGTGCCTGTTCATACCCATGTTCCTGTTCCTGTACCTTGGAATTTCAGCTCTACACTTGTCTAGCTATGTGACCTTCATTGTTGCACTTATAACAACTAACAATGTTATTTCTTTGAGGCATACCTGATCTTTGACTCCATCTGTTCTGACCAACCCTGTTCCTGTTATTAGCCTTGCAATAAACAACCTTGTGCCCAAACTATTTACAAGAGTAGCAATACCCTTGAAAGAAATTACCACCTCTGAATCTGTCATTTACCTTCCTCACTTGAGTCATGCAATGTGAAGCCATGTGACCAAACTTGTGACAAGCAAAACATCTGCCATTAAACTTTCCTTGATTTGACCTCTTAGGTCCTGTAAACTTTCTCCCCTTTTTTTGATTCCTGTTTTCTGATTCTGTGCATCTATCACTCAAGGACTCTTTTTCTGAAGTACTTTCCTCATCAGAACTCTCTTCCTTTCGGAATCTCTTACTAGATTCCCCAGTAGTCGCCAACTTGTTCCATGTGTTTCTTACCAAAACCAAGACCTGTTTTATCTGTTGTCCTTCTTTGATCTTTGATGATTGACTTTACCTTTTTGGTGCTATCTTCAAACCTGTAAAGCTTCTCCTTGTACTCTTTAGTTTCCTCTTTCAAGGAAGCCACTTTCTGTTCCAACTCTCTACACTCAAGAACCTTAGACTCTAACTTATCCTTAAGTTTCTGTGTCTTAGCTATAGAGAAGTCAAGACTTTCTATAAGCTCATCTCTCTCAATACAACATTCATCCAATTTATCATTGAGTCTAGCATTCTTCTTTCTTTCCTTTTTCAAAGCACTAAGAGCACTAACAAGTTCAGCTTCAAGATCTACTTCACCATCCTCTATAACTTCCTCTATTTGTTTGCCTTTTGAAACATCAATGACTTTTTCAGATTTCTTATCACTAGAGGTGCTACCCTTTTCTAAAGCCATACAAAGATCTTCCTTACAATTTTTTGAAGCATCCTCATACATAGTATAACTAGAAATCAATCCATCATTTGTGCAATCATCCTCAAGATGTCCAAAATTTCCACATCTAAAACATTTCATAAGGACAAATCTATGTTTCTTTTCTTCTTCTTTTTCTGTTAGGAACAACATCTCATTTCCAACATCACTTGAAGAACTTTCACTATCACTACTAGAACACTTACTTGCCTTGTCTAGGTAGAAACTTTTCTTGTGTTTGTGAGAGTACCTCTTTCCTTGATTGCTTTGCTCATCTTTATTCTTCCTTTGATGCCTGTGCCTTTCAGAATCCTTGCTCTTATAATCCTGTTTATCTTCATCACTTTCATCCTTGGCAGCGAGTACAGTTAGTAGCATAATGACCAAACTTTCCACAATTGAAACACTTGACATATTTCATACCTTTGTGCTTTCTTGAGAACTTGCCCTTCTTGCTTGTAATATGCCTCTTCATCACTAGAAGACTCATCACTATCTTGAAGCTCTTTACCCTTGGATTTCTTGGTAGCCTTGAAAGTTGCCTCCTTCTTAACATCAACCTTCACTTGAGTTCTCAACTCAAATGCTGCAAGTATACTATGAAGCTCATCCTTTTTCAACTTATCCAAATCCTTAGCTTCCTCAATAGCAAAAATATTTTCACTAAATCTATTTGGAAGAGACCTCAAAATCTTATCACAAATATCATTTTCAGCAAGCTCAAGACCTAGTTCCTTCATAGAGTTAACAATCTCATCCATACGAAGCATATAGTCACTAATATTTTCTTCATAATTCATCTTGAGTTGTTCAAACATACCTTTGAAGTGTCTCAACTTGGCCTTTCGAACATTTGCATCACCTGTATGAACCACCTTCAATTGTTTCCACATTTCACTAGTTGTCTTGCAGTGAATCACCTTGGTAAGATCTGCCTTTTGTAAACCCTTCAGGATTGCATTCATTGCCTTTGAATTGCTATGATGTAGGAGCCTCTCTTCCTTAGTAGAAGGACCATGCTCAGGAATGGTATACTCATCCTCAATCACTTCCCAAACTTCATTTCCAAGAGCCATAAGATGAACCTTCATCCTAGCACTCCAAAGCCCAAAATCTGCCCCATCAAGAATAGGTGTTGCATTACCACTTGTAGATTCCATTGTGTTCTTTACAATATTTTCCTTCAAGCTGTTAAAATTTTTGAAGGAACCCGCTCTGATACCAATTGAAGAACACAAGCTTATACTGAGAGGGGGGTGAACAGTATAAGACCTCTTTTTACTTTCTCTATTTAACTTCAACTTCGCAAAGCAATGAACCAATAGCAATATCAAAGCAATGCATAAAGCAACACACAATGAGACACCAATTTTAACGTGGTTCACCCAACATGGGCTACATCCACAAAAATTTTCTCTAAAAAGCTTTCTCAAAGTTCTTTGGGAATCCTTCCCAATTACAATGTTTATGAGCCTCAGCCCAAAGGAGAAACCTTCCCCTACTCAAGTATTTATGAGCCTCTGCCCAAAGGAGAATCCTTCCCCTCCTCACGAATTTATGAGCCTCCTACCCAAAGGAGAATCCTTCCCCTCCTCATGAATTTATGAGCCTCCTGCCCAAAGGAGAATCCTTCCCCTCCTCATGAATTTATGAGCCTCCTGCCCAAAGGAGAATCCTTCCCCTCAGCTCTAGAAATGATACTTTAGAAGATCACCTGCCTCTTATTTTGCTAGCACGTGGAACTCCTTTCCATAGAAGACCTCCTGTCCTCAATGCTCAGCCTCAAGAGACCTCTGTCCTCACTGATCACCTCCATAACAACTCATCAACCTGTACTAAACATAGTCAGTCGGTCCAGCACAAGTCTTCCTCACTCTGTCAGATCTGTCCCAAGCTCAACTCATAAAGCTTGAACAAATCAATCTCTCTGCACACAAGCCTTCTCAAAGACTTGTCAAAACTATCCTCAGGTTCTTCTCAAAGAACCACTTCAACTCTGTCCTCAAGTCCTCTGCTAGGACCTATCCAAATCAGCTCACAAGTCCTCCCTAGAACTTGTCCAAATCAGCTCACAAGTCCTCACTAGAACCTGTCCAAATCAGCTCACAAGTCCTCACTAGAACCTTGTCCAAATCAGCTCACAAGTCCTCACTAGAACCTTGTCCAAATCAGCTCACAAGTCCTCACTAGAACCTTGTCCAAATCAGCTCACAAGTCTTCACTAGAACCTTGTCCAAATCAGCTCACAAGTTCATCAAGAAAAACTTGCTTAGCATGAACCCACAAAGAGAATTGTTAGAGACCCAATGTGATTCATCAACCTCATAGAAGCATAAAGAGAATTGTTAGAGACTCAATATGTTCTATACTTAACTCCCAATCTCAATCTCAAATCTCATAGAAACATAAAGAGAATTGTTAGAGACTCAATATGTTCTATACTTAACTCCCAATCTCAATCTCAACTCAATCTCAATCTCAAAAGAATAAGATAGATGTAGTATGCTTTTCTCAAGAACATGAAACACAACCCAACAATTGCCAACCATGCAATATCTCATATAACAATGATACTCATGTTCTTTCCACAACCAATATCTTTTCTCAACCAATTAGGGCTTTAACAACAATGCTTATAGACAAGGTTTAACCAACATCATTCAACTCAACATTAACCTTGAAGCATTCAACCAATCACTACATGAAAAGGAAACTAGTAGACATCCTTTTCCCTCCAAAGGTATTTGAACAAAATAGCCACCAACATAAATCACCAATGCAAAGAATAACTTGCTCAAATCAATCTCAATGGAGTAAGCCCAAATCATGTATCAAGTAAAGCATTAACTTGATCAAAACAACCTCTATGGAAGCAACTCAACCATCAATCTCAAAACAGCCAACTAAGGGTTTCACCAACTCAATGCAAGTAGCAAGACTTACTAACATAAACCCTAGTGCAAAAATGCTTCCTCTTCCTCAACCAGAATTATGCATTCACCCAAAAAACTCATCAATGATTTTAATGCATAAACAATCTTCAATATCCAGAAAATGGGATTTACACCAACAAGAATACCTAGTAGACAACCTTTTCACTCCAAACTCAATTTCAGAAAATACACCATCAACAATATACATGGAAGAAGTTGCCCATACCTTTGTTTGAGGAAGAAGAGAATAGTTCTTCAACTTGTTACCAACACCACCCTCAACTTTGCCACCAAGTTAGGGTTAGATCATAAAAGTAACCACAAAAATATTTATTCCATAAAACACCTTATGACTCCAATCCTTAGAAGTCAACTACCAAAAAATATAAAGCATACAAACAATATATCCTTTTACACCTTATTTCTCCAAATTAATTAAACCATGCTCAAGGAATAATAGCTTCTAAGCAAATCTCACTCAACAATCAAGCCAAAAATCTCAACCACACACTATCAACCTTATATCTCCAAAGAAGCATTTAACCTTAAAAATAATTTTAAATAAATCTGCCCAACCACTTCTTCTTTAACAAAATGCAGATTTTATTTAAAAAACCTTACCAAAAAAAATGCTTCCAAAAATCGCGGGTCAACAGTGCCTCCGAAAAAATCGGAGCGCAAAAACTCTTCTCACACTCCACGGCGGGAGTCGAACGCTTGACCTCCCTTCAAGCGCCTTCGTAGAACAGTCGTTGCCACTAGGCCAACGATGCTAGCTTGAAGGCTAGCAAGAGTCTCCTTCTCCTTAACCCTTTGGCGGCGGATAAACGTGGCAAAAAAATGATAGCCGTAGCTTTTACTTCCCAACTTTTGCGCAATTCGAATTTCTTTCACACCATTGCTTTGGACTATAGGTTATGGCTTATATAGCCAAACTTCCATGCTATGCACGACGTCGACGGGAGGATAATTCAAACTTTTCGAATTAATATTATTTTGGCGCCTTCGAAACAACTTTAGGGTTTATGAAACCCTTTTGATTATTTAAAAAATAATCAAAGGTCTTTTAGACCTTAGACCTTAGGTGGAGAACCCATTAAATTATTAAAATAATTTAATCACTAAATCAAATAAATAATTAATTAAAAAACCTTAAAAAGGTTTTATTAATTAAGTTATTTAATTAATAAGTGTCTCCAACCTTTGCATTAATCGAGAGTGGTTTTGAGAAAAACCCTTAATGCATCCACCTGGTTTTAATAAAAACCCTTAAACCTGCCATGGTTTTGATAAAAACCTTTTCATCTGCCACATGGAATCTCTCCGAAATCTTCTAGAAAATATTCTTTGGAATCTTCAACCTTTGAAGCCAATAAATCCTCTTGACATTAATGCCAGTTCCTTTTGACATCAATGACAACTCATAGACAAGAAGCTAGGATCTCAAACCCAAAATTGCCAACAATCTCCCCCTTTGTCATTGATGGCAAACCATGCTTCTCAACAACACTGAAACTCAAAACTGTTGTATAGAAATCAGCTCCCCTAGACTTGAGGCTCTCCCCCTTACTCATATCTCTCCCCCTTTGTCATCAATGGCAAAGGGTCACCTTTGGGGCTTGGGACTAAGAATGAGCCTCTTAGCTTAGTCCCTCCCCCACCTCCTGTTGAGGTGATTAATTTTGGGGTGGGAGTAAAACTCCCATTAGGCACTGATCTTCATCAGTGTCTATAGCTGCCTTACCATGTCTTCTCTTGTTCTCCTTGTCCATATTCCTGTTCCTGTTCATGTCATTGTTGTTGTTCTTGTTATCATTCCTGTTCTTATCCATGTCTTGATTCTTGTGCCTGTTCATACCCATGTTCCTGTTCCTGTACCTTGGAATTTCAGCTCTACACTTGTCTAGCTATGTGACCTTCATTGTTGCACTTATAACAACTAACAATGTTATTTCTTTGAGGCATACCTGATCTTTGACTCCATCTGTTCTGACCAACCCTGTTCCTGTTATTAGCCTTGCAATAAACAACCTTGTGCCCAAACTGTTTACAAGAGTAGCAATACCCTTGAAAGAAATTACCACCTCTGAATCTGTCATTTACCTTCCTCACTTGAGTCATGCAATGTGAAGCCATGTGACCAAACTTGTGACAAGCAAAACATCTGCCATTAAACTTTCCTTGATTTGACCTCTTAGGTCCTGTAAACTTTCTCCCCTTTTTTTGATTCTTATTTTCTGATTCTGTGCATCTATCACTCAAGGACTCTTTTTCTGAAGTACTTTCCTCATCAGAACTCTCTTCCTTTCGAAATCTCTTACTAGATTCCCAAGAGTCGCCAACTTGTTCCATGTGTTTCTTACCAAAACCAAGACCTATTTTATCTGTTGTCCTTCTTTGATCTTTGATGATTGACTTTACCTTTTTGGTGCTATCTTCAAACCTGTAAAGCTTCTCCTTGTACTCTTTAGTTTCCTCTTTCAAGGAAGCCACTTTCTGTTCCAACTCTCTACACTCAAGAACCTTAGACTCTAACTTATCCTTAAGTTTCTGTGTCTTAGCTATAGAGAAGTCAAGACTTTCTATAAGCTCATCTCTCTCAATACAACATTCATCCAATTTATCATTGAGTCTAGCATTCTTCTTTCTTTCCTTTTTCAAAGCACTAAGAGCACTAACAAGTTCAGCTTCAAGATCTACTTCACCATCCTCTATAACTTCCTCTATTTGTTTGCCTTTTGAAACATCAATGACTTTTTCAGATTTCTTATCACTAGAGGTGCTACCCTTTTCTAAAGCCATACAAAGATCTTCCTCACAATTTTTCGAAGCATCCTCATACATAGTATAACTAGAAATCAATCCATCATTTGTGCAATCATCCTCAAGATGTCCAAAATTTCCACATCTAAAACATTTCATAAGGACAAATCTATGTTTCTTTTCTTCTTCTTTTTCTGTTAGGAACAACATCTCATTTCCAACATCACTTGAAGAACTTTCACTATCACTACTAGAACACTTACTTGCCTTGTCTAGGTAGAAACTTTTCTTGTGTTTGTGAGAGTACCTCTTTCCTTGATTGCTTTGCTCATCTTTATTCTTCCTTTGATGCCTGTGCCTTTCAGAATCCTTGCTCTTATAATCCTGTTTATCTTCATCACTTTCATCCTTGGCAACAGTATAGTTAGTAGCATAATGACCAAACTTTCCACAATTGAAACACTTGACATATTTCATACCTTTGTGCTTTCTTGAGAACTTGCCCTTCTTGCTGTAATATGCCTCTTCATCACTAGAAGACTCATCACTATCTTGAAGCTCTTTACCCTTGGATTTCTTGGTAGCCTTGAAAGTTGCCTCCTTCTTAACATCAACCTTCACTTGAGTTCTCAACTCAAATGCTGCAAGTATACTATGAAGCTCATCCTTTTTCAACTTATCCAAATCCTTAGCTTCCTCAATAGCAAAAATATTTTCACTAAATCTATTTGGAAGAGACCTCAAAATCTTATCACAAATATCATTTTCAGCAAGCTCAAGACCTAGTTCCTTCATAGAGTTAACAATCTCATCCATACGAAGCATATAGTCACTAATATTTTCTTCATCATTCATCTTGAGTTGTTCAAACATACCTTTGAAGTGTCTCAACTTGGCCTTTCAGACATTTGCATCACCTGTATGAACCACCTTCAACTGTTTCCACATTTCACTAGTTGTCTTGCAATGAATCACCTTGGTAAGATCTGCCTTCTGTAAACCCTTCAGGATTGCATTCATTGCCTTTGAATTGCTATGATGTAGGAGCCTCTCTTCCTTAGTAGAAGGACCATGCTCAGGAATGGTATACTCATCCTCAATCACTTCCCAAACTTCATTTCCAAGAGCCATAAGATGAACCTTCATCCTAGCACTCCAAAGCCCAAAATCTGCCCCATCAAGAATAGGTGTTGCATTACCACTTGTAGATTCCATTGTGTTCTTTACAATATTTTCCTTCAAGTTGTTAAACTTTTCGAAGGAACCCGCTCTGATACCAATTGAAGAACACAAGCTTATACTGAGAGGGGGGGTGAACAGTATAAGACCTCTTTTTACTTTCTCTATTTAACTTCAACTTCGCAAAGCAATGAACCAATAGCAATATCAAAGCAATGCATAAAGCAACACACAATGAGACACCAATTTTAACGTGGTTCACCCAACATGGGCTACATCCACAAAACTTTTCTCTAAAAATCTTTCTCAAAGTTCTTTGGGAATCCTTCCCAATTACAATGTTTATGAGCCTCAGCCCAAAGGAGAAACCTTCCCCTACTCAAGTATTTATGAGCCTCTGCCCAAAGGAGAATCCTTCCCCTCCTCATGAATTTATGAGCCTCCTACCCAAAGGAGAATCCTTCCCCTCCTCATGAATTTATGAGCCTCCTACCCAAAGGAGAATCCTTCCCCTCAGCTCTGGAAATGATACTTCAGAAGATCACCTACCTCTTATTCCGCTAGCACGTGGAACTCCTTTCCATAGAAGACCTCCTGTCCTCAATGCTCAGCCTCAAGAGACCTCTGTCCTCATTGATCACCTCCATAACAACTCATCAACCTATACTAAACATAGTCAGTCGGTCTAGCACAAGTCTTCCTCACTCTGTCAGATCTGTCCCAAGCTCAACTCATAAAGCTTGAACAAATCAATCTCTGCTACACACAAGCCTTCTCAAAGACTTGTCAAAACTGTCCTCAGGTTCTTCTCAAAGAACCACTTCAACTCTGTCCTCAAGTCCTCTGCTAGGACCTGTCCAAATCAGCTCACAAGTCCTCCCTAGAACTTGTCCAAATCAGCTCACAAGTCCTCACTAGAACCTGTCCAAATCAGCTCACAAGTCCTCCTCACCCTAGAACTCAATCACTCAAGTCCTACTAGAATCTGTCAAATCAGCTCACAAGTCTTCACTAGAACCTGTCCAAATCAGCTCACAAGTTCATCAAGAAAAACTTGCTTAGCATGAACCCACAAAGAGAATTGTTAGAGACCCAATGTGATTCATCAACCTCATAGAAGCATAAAGAGAATTGTTAGAGACTCAATATGTTCTATACTTAACTCCCAATCTCAATCTCAAATCTCATAGAAACATAAAGAGAATTGTTAGAGACTCAATATGTTCTATACTTAACTCCCAATCTCAATCTCAACTCAATCTCAATCTCAAAAGAATAAGATAGATGTAGTATGCTTTTCTCAAGAACATGAAACACAACCCAACAATTGCCAACCATGCAATATCTCATATAACAATGATACTCATGTTCTTTCCACAACCAATATCTTTTCTCAACCAATTAGGGCTTTAACAACAATGCTTATAGACAAGGTTTAACCAACATCATTCAACTCAACATTAACCTTGAAGCATTCAACCAATCACTACATGAAAAGGAAACTAGTAGACATCCTTTTCCCTCCAAAGATATTTGAACAAAACAACCACCAACATAAATCACCAATGCAAAGAATAACTTGCTCAAATCAATCTCAATGGAGTAAGCCCAAATCATGTATCAAGTAAAGCATTAACTTGATCAAAACAACCTCTATGGAAGCAACTCAACCATCAATCTCAAAACAGCCAACTAAGGGTTTCACCAACTCAATGCAAGTAGCAAGACTTACTAACATAAACCCTAGTGCAAAAATGCTTCCTCTTCCTCAACCAGAATTATGCATTCACCCAAAAAACTCATCAATGATTTTAATGCATAAACAATCTTCAATATCCAGAAAATGGGATTTACACCAACAAGAATACCTAGTAGACAACCTTTTCACTCCAAACTCAATTTCAGAAAATACACCATCAACAATATACATGGAAGAAGTTGCCCATACCTTTGTTTGAGGAAGAAGAGAATAGTTCTTCAACCTGTTACCAACACCACCCTCAACTTTGCCACCAAGTTAGGGTTAGATCATAAAAGTAACCACAAAAATATTTATTCCATAAAACACCTTATGACTCCAATCCTTAGAAGTCAACTACCAAAAAATATAAAGCATACAAACAATATATCCTTTTACACCTTATTTCTCCAAATTAATTAAACCATGCTCAAGGAATAATAGCT
Source organism: Wollemia nobilis (assembly GCA_028583015.1). Taxonomy (NCBI): domain Eukaryota; kingdom Viridiplantae; phylum Streptophyta; class Pinopsida; order Araucariales; family Araucariaceae; genus Wollemia; species Wollemia nobilis. The sequence continues at coordinate 1,411,981 of JAQPPZ010001560.1, read as the reverse complement.
TCTAAGCAAATCTCACTCAACAATCAAGCCAAAAATCTCAACCACACACTATCAACCTTATATCTCCAAAGAAGCATTTAACCTTAAAAATAATTTTAAATAAATCTGCCCAACCACTTCTTCTTTAACAAAATGCAGATTTTATTTAAAAAACCTTACCAAAAAAATGCTTCCAAAAATCGCGGGTCAACAGTGCCTCCGAAAAAATCGGAGCGCAAAAACTCTTCTCACACTCCACGGTGGGAGTCGAACGCTTGACCTCCCTTCAAGCGCCTTCGCAGAACAGTCGTTGCCACTAGGCCAACGACGCTAGCTTGAAGGCTAGCAAGAGTCTCCTTCTCCTTAACCCTTTGGCGGCGGATAAACGTGGCAAAAAAATGATAGCCGTAGCTTTTACTTCCCAACCTTTGCGCAATTCGAATTTCTTTCACACCATTGCTTTGGACTATAGGTTATGGCTTATATAGCCAAACTTCCATGCTATGCACGACGTCGACGGGAGGATAATTCAAACTTTTCGAATTAATATTATTTTGGCGCCTTCGAAACAACTTTAGGGTTTATGAAACCCTTTTGATTATTTAAAAAATAATCAAAGGTCTTTTAGACCTTAGACCTTAGGTGGAGAACCCATTAAATTATTAAAATAATTTAATCACTAAATCAAATAAATAATTAATTAAAAAACCTTAAAAAGGTTTTATTAATTAAGTTATTTAATTAATAAGTGTCTCCAACCTTTGCATTAAGCCGAGAGTGGTTTTGAGAAAAACCCTTAATGCATCCACCTGGTTTTAATAAAAACCCTTAAACCTGCCATGGTTTTGATAAAAACCTTTTCATCTGCCACATGGAATCTCTCCGAAATCTTCTAGAAAATATTCTTTGGAATCTTCAACCTTTGAAGCCAATAAATCCTCTTGACATTAATGCCAGTTCCTTTTGACATCAATGACAACTCATAGACAAGAAGCTAGGATCTCAAACCCAAAATTGCCAACATCAACCTTGTCTAGAGGAAGAAACTCATCCTCAAAATTAGTTTCTTCTCTTGGATAGCCATCCAGAACAAGATCCTCACAATAGAGAATCTATCTAAAAGAGGTTTCATGATCCCCAACTGGTGCTACCAATGAACCACTTGTTCGCCAACCATACCTTCTCTTATACAGCCCTCGACCATTTGCTCAAATCATTTCACATTCAATGGGTTTGGCCCAATTTCATTATTGACCTTTTCTCTCAATGGTCAAACCTGTTTAGCCATCCCAAGTTTCGCTCCCTTTAGTCCTTCTGCCTCCACCATTTGATTTGCCATATCTGGCTAGAGCACAACAATAGGGTCTTTTCGTCCTCTCCCAAGGATACCAAAACAGTGGCTTCTAGATCCATTGTCTATGCTATCGAAAACATCTAGCTCATCCCTTGCTCCCTGGCTCCTTCCTAGGCTCTTGAGTGAGCCATTTTCAAATCCCTTGGTATTCCTGATGAATACCCTGGAGCTCAGTCAAGGCCCAACCCCAGAATCAATCTCAAGTGGATGCCACCTCCGGAAGGGTGGATCAAGCTAAACTTTGATGGAGCCTCCAAGCGAAATCATGGGCTTGCAGGGGTAGGTGGCATCATTATCTTTGCACCATTATCTTTGTGTATGCTAAATTCCTTAGGCCTCATACCAATAACTTTGTGGAGGCCATGGCTTTGTGGCGAGGCCTTGTCCTACTTTAGGAGGACCCCAGAAGGGCCATCATTGAAGGTGATTCCCTAAACATAATCAACTACATGACGAGTAACAAGACTCCATCCTAGAAAGTATTCAACACCATCTAGGAGTCTAGGAAAATATTTTGAGGCCTCCTGCAGATGACCATCCAACACAATTTCAGGGAGGCTAACCAACTAGCTGATCTCATGACCAACCTAGAAGCCACGTCAATCGGCCTCAAAATATGGAGAGAGAACTTTCCCAAGGAAATATCTGATGCAAAAATTTGAGAAAGAAGTAAAATTTAAGGCGGTAGGTCCCAAGGAGGTGAAGCTTGAAACAATGCTAAGTGCAAGGACTCTTCTCACCATGGGCGGGCTTGCTGGACCTTTGCCCCAGGTTGCAGGTAAATGCCACATGTGGACCAATTATATTATCAGGTTCATGTTCTTGGGTGGTAAGGCATGGGGAAACTGGTACACTCCCCACTCGACTAAATTAAGGTGCCATCCAGAATTCAATATCATCGGCACGCATACCTCCCAAGCCAATGTGCTCCAAGTTATCACTTCTAGACACTCCTCTTGCTACATGGTGAAGAACCACAAGATAGGAAGGCGATCTAGCCCCTGCACCGCTAATCATGATGCTTTTCCCCAACCCTTGTTTCCTCTCCAAGCTATCATTTTCTTTTCCCAGCATTATCCCCTTCCTCTCGTAGATTTATTTTTGGAAACTTCACTAGCCCTACGTGCAACTTTTGATATTTCGTATCGTGCACCAATCAAGGTTGATCTAGCCACGATTGGGAATGATTGTTCTCGCTCATCCAATCTCCTCTAAGGGGCATCCCGTGCCTCTCATCGTTGTTTCATCCAATTCGCTTCCTCTACTGGCAACCTCCTCCGCTCATCCCATCACCATTTAAACAACCTTGACCTTAGTCATTTTGCCTATTCATCATCAGGTTTCTTTGTTTTGGCTCTACTATTTTCCCCTGTCGATCCCCTCTGCCTTTCGTCCCCCTATTTTTACCCCTATCACCATCCTTTTAGCATGACCTTTGTAGAGCCCACTCAACTTAACCTTGACCTCACTACCAAAATCTTTATGGATGCCAAGGGGTTCACCCATTTCTTAATGAAATTCTCCAGAGCCAAAGATCATATTACTAGATATTTTTTTTCCTCATGGAACCAGGGTGAGGTCACAGTCTAAGGGGTCCATTTCAAGGTGACAATTGATATGCTTGCAGATATCACTGTCTTTCCACTATCTGGGTGCTTCATCAGATGTGATAAGCATAATTCAAAAGAGGATATAGATCAATTCCCTAATAAAGAGAAGTGTTTAAGCTAGGACAAGTCCACCTTGCATGTGTCATCCCTCCTAGCCCCCTAGAACATCGCCATAGTCCCCATTATGCAGTTTGTTACATGTGATGACCCGGAGAAGTCATTGCGAAGCTTTCACCTAGCTTTCGTCAACCATCTTCGGGATGGTAAACTAGTTTGTGTTCCCGACTACCTGATGTATTCCCTCTCCCTAACCATTGAAAAGTGCTAAAATTTAGGTGGGAAGCTGCTGCACCAAGGCCTTTTAGCTATAATATTTAGACATGTCATAGCCAACAGGCCTCCAGTTCACAACATCAAACCAATTTTAGCTAGTCCTCCTGATGAGCCCCCTCCATCGTCCAACCCTATCGAGTCCCCTGGTGGCCCTGGTCTAGTGGGAGGATGGAACAAGGGCTCCCCTCTCAAGAGCGTGTGACTGAAGAAACAAGCAGTGGTATCTAAAACCCCTCGGTGGGCAAATATTTGACCAGGATAAAAAACCTAAGGTGGAACCGTCCTCGTCCTTCACCCACATTATCTCTGACTTTACGAGTGACAGGGAGGATCAGAGCTCCCAGATGCTACTGCAACTAGTGGCATCCACCATCTGCACCTCAATCAAATACCTGGAGGAGGCCTCCAAGATGCTGACTCGCTATGTTGCAAATAAAAAGGACAACAAAAATTGATGAAAGCGGGACCCTCTTCCCAGGGTGTTGGCGTGAAGGCTGGTTTCGGTTTGCTGGTAGACATCATTTTTATGTCAGTGGTCAAGTGGAATTTTGAATCTGCAGTTGCTGGGGTTTACCCTTGTTTGAATGCAAATGGTGTCTTAGTGGTGGTTTTTGTTTTTCTTTCCTAATGATTCCCGGTTTTAGTGATCTTCCCTCTAGGTCGTTGAGGGTTTTGGTATGGGTGGTAACACTTTTTTGATAATAGTGGTTCTTCGTACGATGGTTTAGCCCTGATTGTAATAAGGTTTTGGGTTCCTTTCAAAACCTAGTTTGTAAATACTACTCAAATTAACAAAAAAGTATGATACAAAGAAAATATTACATAAAGAATGCGAGATATCTATTTGTAGATAAACAACCCATACATGTGTAAGAGAGAAGTATTATGCACATGCATTGACAAAGGAAACATCTGAACAATATATATTTGAACTAGACAATACATGTGTGTGTGCACACGCACATGCGTGTAATTTTAAGGATTGATTGGGCCTCCTTATCTGATATTGGTAGGTCAAACTCCTAATTATTTTGTTTTCTATTGGCCTAATTACCAGGGCGTTATACCTGCAAGGTTCAAATATAGGTCTTTTGCATTCAAAACACAATGGAAAATATTAAGAAGTAGAAAGTAAAGGTAATTTTTGAGGTCACAGTCAACCCAGAATTGGGGATGAACTTTTCCACATTATGTTCAATCTTAAATAATAACTTCAATTGTGCACCTCTTTGATTTTCCACCCTTTAACCAAACTCAATGAAATTTGACTCTTGCCATGCCATCTCACAATTGTGGAATATTTCTGATTTCCTATTAATACAATTAAAAGGATATGACAACTCTTGCCAAATAACTATAGTCTTTAAAATATTTGATTTCAAAGAAACCTACTTTGAGCAAACAAATTTTACATCATTGACCTAATAAGTTCCACCATTAATATTAGTCAGGGTTGTTGCCATGCGGTTCTCATTGATAAATAAAGAGGACTGATATCAAAAGTTCTTATGAGGGGGGAAAAAACCTCAAATGAAAACCTATAGGGGGTAATTTGCATAGGAGAAATAGGAAGTAGTTGCAAACTAATTTGCCCAACAATACTTCTACCCATAGTAAAATCTTCCAAGATCAACATTTTTACTTTCAAAAACCCTAGATTTTGAGATGGGGACAAGAATGAAAGAATATGTGTGTGAGATGAGAGGTCGAGGCAGAGGGGTTTACGCGGGTGCTGGACGAGGATCTCGATTGGGATCCAATGTTGTGCTTGATCCAGGAGGTGAAGGAGCAGATTTTTTCATCGACAAGTCTGGTGATAAAGATTTCTTGCGTGATTTCAAGCTAAAGGAAACCGAGGAGATTGAATCATTGAGAGGAAGGGTTTTGCACGAAAGGTCATGCGAGGATTTACTGTCATTAAATCACGAGCAATCTGCATTAGGGATTGTTAATCCCTTGTTCGAAGATTCAAAAGATAGCCTCGAACATGACTCTGGCATTGAGTCGAAGTTGCATGGCGTTGGAAATGATAACGGCTCGATTGGTGGCATCTCTTCACAGGGCGAGAAAGACAAAGAAAATGGTGTCGAGGTGTTTGAAAATAATGCAAAGATGATTGGATGCCAGACAAGTGGGAGCCCGACAGGTGAAAATATTTTAGAGGGCATTTTTTTAGTCTCCAATGTAGCAGCAATGCGAGGTACTAAATGGGTCGATAGCGGGAGTAAAGAGGATGTTAATCATCCTGAAGGAACACGGGTTAGCGCAGATTCCCAAAGGTTTTTCAATCATGATTCGGCCATGCAAGGGCTGGCAAAAAGTTTTGCGGAGGTAACAAAAAATGGAGGACTGAGCAAAGAATTGCATGCAAATGCGGATTTATACAACAAAGATTTGTTGGAGGATGAGGCTATCAGATTAGACAGAATGGACTCCATGTTGGCAGATTTAGGTGAGGATGAGTTTACTTTTATGGCAGATGAACATGAAGAGTATTTGGCAGCAAGGAATAACCTCTTGAGAAATGGAGTTATTCTATTTTTTCTTCGTAAAATGCCCTCGAAAGCTGATTTTCAAAAATGGGTGCGACTGAATTGGGAGGCTAAAGGATTTCATGTGCAATCCTACTGGGGTTTGGGAGGATGCTATATTTCTATTCTTTTTTATTCTTCGAAAGCTGCCAAATTTGTGTTGCAATTCGGGACATGGTCTATTGCGGGTTCGATTGCATTTGCTCAATCATGGCGGCCAAATTTTGACCCTAAAGATGTTTCGCAGGCTAGATATCCTCTCTGGATTGAATTTGTTGCCATGAAATCAGAATTTCGAGGTATGATCCATTCCATGGCTCAAATATTTGGATGGATTCTTATTGAACCCTCTTCAGGTATGTCTTTTCGATTTAGCCCAAGGGTGTGTGTAGAAGTTGACCTACAAAGGAAGTTGCCAAAATGTTTGAAAATCATCACACAAGAAGGGGTAATCTCGTAGGAGGTTCGTTATTTAAATTTACCTAATGCCTACTTTTTCTACCAGTCTCAGGATCACTTAATCCATGACTGTCCTTTGAGAAAACTTTGAAAGGTAGAAAATGAGAAGGGTGTGACGGGACCTGACTCTTCTATAGCCAGTGGGAAGGTTCAGCCCAACAAGGATACTAATGAGGAGACTCAAGAAATGGAGATGGATGCAGGGAACCAGGAAATGGGTAACAAAGAAGACACTGGTTGGAAGTTGGTTCAGAAGAGGTGAGAGGTAGAGGATTCACCAGATAGGCCCTCTAAATTTAAGAAGGGCTCCTCTTCCTCTAGGGGAGATCTAGAGAGGTTAATGTTGGCTCCAAGGATACTCCTCGGGCTAACAAAATATCAGATATTGGTAGGAACCTCAATGAAGACTTGGAGGCTATGGAGGGTAGAAAGAATAGTAGAAGCTCAACTTTAGAAAGAAGTAGATCTCTAGTTGGTAGGTCTACGTAGGTCAGCAATCGGTTTGAAGCCCTTAATACTGAGGTTTCTCAATGAAAGTGGACTTTAGTTCGTGGAATGTTAGGGGAATGTCTATTCCCACTAGGAGAAGTTTGGTTAGTAATTTTTTGCGTTTTGTTAGTGTTGATGTAGTTTGTCTTCAGGAGGTTAAGGTGGATGGCTTTGCTCTCCATAGTTGTATGGATAACAGTTGGTCTGGGGCCTGGTGGGCTTCTTCTCATGATAGAGGTTCTAGGGGGTGGTCCTTGTTGTCAGGTCTTGGCTAGTTGCATTGTTGATTGATCAGGGGGAGGGCCCATTTGGTAGGATTTGTTGGGCTACTTTCATGATTGTTGGCCAGGTAATTGGTATTTGTTCTATTTATGCTCCTAATTCTTCTAGTGAGAGGACTACCTTGTGGGATTGGATGCAGATAAATTTACCTGATGCTAATTGGATCATAGGGGGAGATTTTAATATGGTGGAATGGGATGGAGATCGTGAAGGGGGGCATGGTGGTTGTATTGCAGGTGCTGAGAAGGACTCTTGGTGCAGCTTGAAGGCTTCTTTACAAATATTTGATGCTAATTTTAGGCAAAAGTCTCTGGAATCTGGAGGATGGTTCTCTTGGTCTAATAAGAGAAGAGGGGGAGACAGAATCATGGCTCGTTTGGATAGGATTTATGTGGATAGAAATGTGTTTACATGTATTGGTCGAGGGAGCAGAGCTATTTTTGTGGATCTTTCGACCTTCGGTTCTGATCATTTCCCTATTAGCTCTTCCATTTTCTTTGGTGGAGCTGCTGTGGTGGATAAGAAACTTCCCTTCAAACTTAATGTTTCTCATCTGGATTCTAAAGCCTACAGGGACCTGATTCATTATGTTTGGAATTTGGAGCCACACCCAGTTGGCTCTGGCTGGATTGGTTGGTGGGAAGCGGCTATCAAGCGCACTATCAAATTTTTGAGGGGTTGGGGTAGATTGGTTGCTAGGAGAAGGAAGGGAAGATTAAAATAGCTCAGGAAGGACTTGGAGGTAGCCAGAAGAGACCTTGAAGGTGATTCTTTTAATGTTCAGCTTCAGGAGAAAGCAGCTAAGTGTGAACATGAAATCAGGTGCTATGAGGATTACGTTAGCAGAGGTGCCCGTATTAGAAGCAGGATTCATTGGCTTCAACTAGGAGATGCCCCCTCTCAGTTTTTCTTCAGTCACATTAAAAATAAAATTGTTGCTGAGAGAATCACTGCTCTTCACACTACTGATGATAGATTGGTGGAAGATGATGATAGTATCCGAGCCATTGTTGAAGATCATTTTTGTAAGATCTTTTCTATTTATCCTTTGAGTCCTGAGGTTTTGGAGGCTAGAGAAGAGTTTAAGAAGTGTGTTCCTAAGAAGGTATATAGTTATGAAAATGATCATCTAGCTGATTTCTTTTCAAAGGATGAATTGTTTGAAGCGCTTAAGAAAATGAAGGATGGCAAATCTCCGGGCCCTGATGGCATTCCTATTGAATTCTACAAAGTTTTTTGGGATACTGTGGGTAATGACTATACTAAGATGATTCAGGAAGTGTTTGAGAAAGGCTCCTTTTCTGATATGCTTAATCAAGGTCTGATTAAGCTTATCCCGAAGGCTAACAGGAAAGATACTATGGGGGGATGGAGACCTATCACTCTTTTAAATGTTTCCTATAAGATTGTGGCTAAGGCGTTGGCTCTTCGCTTCAGAGATGTTGCTGCTAGGATTGTGAGATGGGAGCAAACATGTTTTATCAAGGGCAGGTTCATTCTTGATATGGTCTTGACTGCTTGGGAGACTTTGGAATGGGCACAGGAAAGTGGGCAGAAAGCCATTATGCTTAAGATTGACTTTGACAAAGCCTATGATCGGGTGGATTGGTCATTTATTTTTAGTATGATGGAATGGCTTGGCTTCAACAAATGGGTAGTGGATAAAATCAAGGTCTTATTCACCTGTGCCTCTGCTCAAGTTGTAGTTAATGGTAAGCTCACTAATCAAATAAGTCTTTTCAAGTCCATTAGACAAGGGTGCCCTCTTGCTCCCCTTCTGTTTGTTATCACTGTTGATGCTCTGGGTTATATGTTGGAATCGAAGAGAGGTGCGGGTTTAATCAAAGGGATTGATACTCCTGGAGGTCCTATTCTGAATAATCATTTTGCGGATGATTCCCTTCTTTCTTTTCAGTTGGATGCCTTGTCACTGCAGAATGTCAAAGGTTGCTTGGAGCAGTTTTGCAAAGCCTCTGGAGCCATCATTAGTGAAGAAAAATTGGACTATTGGTTGATTGGTAGTGACACTCTTCCAGATAATTTCTCTCCTGGTTGGCGGTGGGTGAAGGATGGCGAAATTGTTAGATACCTTGGAATCCCATTTGGCAAGGCCCTTTCTTTGAAGGGCATGTGGGATTGGTGTCTTGAGAGATTTGCAAAGAAAATTCAGTTCTGGAAAAATAAGCTCATATCCTTTGCTGGTAGAATAATTATTGTTGGAAAAATATTACAAGCTTGTCATATTTATTATTCTTCATGTTGGTTGCCCAATGCTTCTCAGTTTGGAAGATTGGAAAGGCTTATTAGAGGCTTTCTTTGGTCTAATTTCGATGGCTCCAAGAGAATGCCCTCTATCTCTTGGAACTATTGCATTATTCCTAAGGAGGAAGGTGGTCTGGGTCTTTTGGACATTCAGATGCAGGGTAAGGTGTTGGCAGCCAAATGGGTGGTCAGAGCATTGGAAGGTGTTGATCCTTGGCAAAGGCTCTTGAGATATAGAATTCAGAACTGTCTTCATGTTGATGGTGTTAAGGGGGATTTTCATATTGAGGATATTGTGGGTCATCCTGTTCAATTTAAAATATGGGGTTGTATCCTTATTAAGAGGATCTAGGAGGCATGGAAGATGGTTGGCTCTACGGTTTATTGGGCCTATATGGAAGAGCGTAGAGGTTGGGTGCTTCCATATAGGTCTATTTGGATATGGAAAGACAATGGGGTGTATGCCTCGAACCTTCCTCGTCTTAGATGCAAGAGGTTGGTTAAGAGGGGAATTAAGAAATGGGCAGATTTGTGGGATTCAGGAGCCACTGATTGGATTAAGTGGGAGGATCTTTGCAATAAGTTTAAGTTGAAAGCTTCTGACAGGGATGCTATTGTTCAGATTCATTCTCTTCTTCCCTCTGAACAACAGTATAAGTTAAATGGTGGTTTGCCTGGCCCTATCTGGCGTGACTGGAGGTGGAACTTTCAGGGGAGCATCATTTCTTACAAATCCACTAAGATTTACAAAACTCTATTGCCTAAGACTTCTTTGCATATCCTGTTAAATAGACGTTGGGACATTGTCTGTCTAGAGAAGAAGTGGAAGAAGAGGCTAAAGCAGGTTTGGAAATTCAGATTATCTGCTCAGCTCAAGGTTTTTCTTTGGCTGCTTATTTTCCAAGGTATCCATTGCAAGGCAAGGTTGGCAAGGTGGATGAATATCTCAGACCTCTGCAGTAGTTGTGGCAGAAAAGAAACTGTTAAACATATCTTTTGGGATTGTAGTGTAGCAAGGAATGTTTGGAAAATATTGAAGTGGACCTATTATCCTATCCTAGGTGATAGGTGGAGTTGGAAATTGGTTCTCTTGGGAGATGCCTTTGGCTGCCCTCAACATCTTAGGGGGTGTGGACTGTTATCAGAGCAACGACTTTGTATGCTATTTGGAAGGCGAGATGCAGTTTAGTTTTTCGAGATGAAGCTATTCCTGCTTCTGGGATTGTGTCCAATGTTGTTATTGATATTCAGTTCCAATGTAGAGCCTTTAAGAGGCTTATAATCAAAGATCTCAAAGACTGCTCTGCTCAGGACAAGTCAGATGGTTGGATGTCCTTGAGCAGATTTTTGTAATCTACTGCGATGTCTTGTATTTTGATTTTTTTGTATTAATATAAGCAATATTTTTCAAAAAAAATCTTCCAAGTTAAGTTGGTTTTTTTTACATCAACTAAAATTGAATTTGTCTTAACATGTTTCTTTTGCCTATTCTTCTTATTTATTATAAGATACCTCAGTTTTCACAAAGTAAAGCAATTGATGATAATTTGCAGGAGCTGGAACATTTGGCCAAGTAGGCATAGCCACCTTGAATGTAACTAGTATGTATGCTCAGGTCTTCTGACAATGCTATAGAAGCAGGAAAATTCAAATTTCAGTTAATGCAAAACAAACCAACGTAACTTGGAAGATTTTACTATGGGTAAAAGTACTTTTAGGCAAAGTAGTTTGCAACTACTACCTATTTCTTTTGCATGTTATTATTATTTATTATAAGATACCTCAGTTTTCACAAAGTAAAGCAATTGATGATAATTTGCAGGATTTGGAACACTTGGCCAAGTAGGCATAGCCACCTTGAATGTAACTAGTATGTATGCTCAGGTCTTGTGACAATGCTATAGAGGTTGTTCCATCACTTATTTTGAAGCCAATAATCAGTTTGCCAGGAAATTAATTGGTCAAAGAGGAATGTCATACCATTACGATATCTAAACTTTAACACATACCACTACAATATCCCTTATGGGTCCTTTAAAATTATTAGGGTAAATCATGGGTTTTTGAAAGGGTTTAGGTCCATTATGTAGTGCTTTGAACTTGGGTCTTTAGATGAGAACCTAGAGACATATCACTACATTATTCCAACAGGGATAAATTTTTAGGGCAAGTACAGGTTTTTGAAAGAGGTCTGATCCCCTTTACCAAGATTTAAACTTGGGTTTTTAAAAGGGACCCTGTCCTTTATATTGGGGTTTGAACTTGGGTCTCTTAAATGAAAACCCATACCACTACGGTATCCCTCATGGGACTAAAAATTTTAAGGTGAAGCATGGATTTTTAAAAGGGGTATGTTACGTACTCAAGATAAGTATTTAATATTATAATATTGTATAAATACTTTTTTCTATTGATTACATGAGATTGAAACAAGTCCCACCCATACTACATCATCACCACATAGTGGTACTACAACAAAGCTAGGATATTATTCATATATAGCTTGGCAAGATTTGAACCTTAGTCTCCTTAAATGTTGAGGAATCTATTCGGTTGAGCTAATGCCACTTGATTATTGTATAAATGTTATAATATTATACTAGATGCAATTATCATACATGTATGGATAAGTGGGAATGGTATGTAGTTGAGTATTATAAATATGGGGAAATATGTAATTATCCCACATGTATGGATAAGTGGGAGTGGTAGGTAGTTGGACATTATAAATATGGGCAAAGGCTCACAGAGAAGATATGAAGAGAAGAATATTGTATCTATCTAAAGTTGAGATATTGTAAAAAGTGGCTTCCTTTCAATAAGGAGCATTGTACGGTGTTGCCCTACTTGAAAACATTTGAATAATTTACAAGGTGTAGTCTTATTTTGAAATATTTAAATAATTTACATAATTTATCTTGTAATGATTTATTTAGATTAGTCATTGTCATTATTTATTTAACATTTTTTTAATTTGTTAATGATTTACCTGGATGATTTATATAATTTACTGCTTGTGATAATTGATTTAATATTTTTACAATTTGTTAATGATTTATATGGTTGAACAAAGGAGATTCATAACAAGTGATTGTATCAAAGCACCGATTTTGGCAAAGTGGGGTTGTTTTTGCAGAGCACTTTTTAGGGTTGTGTTTTGTTGCAAAAGCTTTAGTACCAAAGGATATTCTAGGGCCAACTTTAGCTATAGAAGTTTCAATGCCACCTACATTAGACTAATAACTTCTTACAAGATCGGGTGTAAGTTTCGACCACTAAACTAGGGGAAGCACTTGGGCTAATAATTCCCTCAAAATTTATTTTAAGGATTACCCCAAGAACCCAGAGTAATTGGTTTGAGTGTGTTGCTAGCGAATAAAAGTAGCTGGTTTGAGTGTGTCGTCAATGAAAAGGGTCAATGGCCTCACACTTTATTAGTAGTATTTTTACCATGTGAGAGTATACAAAGAGTTATCTCAACAATTATTCCATAGGTAAATATTGTTGGTAATCAAATAACGGTACTCGTTTAGACAACCTTTGTGGTCGGTGATATTTACCTTAATCCACGAGGAAGCCAAAGTTTAGGGCCTAGTTCATTGCCAAAATTTTCACAGAAGTGTCATACAACCATAAACAACAACTTTAGCAATAGTCTCTACATAATTTTATAAAATTCAAAAGTTCTATAGCTTCAGCAGAGTAAACGATTACAAGTTTGTAGTTGATAATAGTTTATCAAACAAAAAAAAAGTTTACAGTTGGTAGCAAATGCAAAAGTAACAGCCTATAGAGCAAGCCAATTTTAGAAGAAAAAAATAGTCTGTAGAGCAAACCATTAATTTGTGCTGGTATGAGTGCATAAAGTACCTAGTCTATAGACCAAGCCATTATGAGTAAAAAATAGTTTGCAGAGCAAGTTGTTATCAATATTAAAAAGAAAAAAGGTTGTAGAATAACAACTTGTAGTTTTGTACAACTACAAGCTTACTACAGTGGTAAGGACTTTGGCTTCTCTTTGAGAGGTCCAAGGTTCAAACCCCACTCAATATGAGGGGACCATGACCCTTCATAAAAACATGTGTAAATTCATTGAAAAAAACAACTTGTAGTTTGGTAGCAGTCCATAAAGTAGCAATCGTAGTTTGGTAGCAACTTTGAAAAAACTAGTGTGCAATTTGGTGGCAGTTCATTTTTAAAAAATATATAATTTGATAATAGTTAAAAAAACTCACAGTTTGAAAGCAGTCCAAAAATGGCATTTTGTTTAAAAAATAGAGAGACAAGTCCGCAGTTTGGTCATAGTATAGAAAAAAACTGCAATTTGAAGGCAATTTGTTAAAAAAAATCCAAGTTTTGAATTTTTCAAGGCTGAGGTCATGGCGTAAGAGGAGTTTTCTAAGGAGAAAAAAGAGAATGAAAAAACTAATTGAAAAAATGAGAGTCATGTCACAAGATTGTAAAGATTTCAATAAATTGGAAAAAGAAAACCACGAGGATAATAATATGCAGGCAAAAGAAAGCACATCTTTTGTGTCAGATAATACAAAAAATGATCATGAAGAATTGTTTGAGCCAAAAAAAATATATTTTGTAGGTTTATGGCTGCATCTAGAGGGAAAGGGTTTTTATTTCCATAAACCATAATAGTCAATTTAATATCATTAATACTTCAAAAAATTAAAAACACAAAGCAGGGTAAGAATGTTCAAAATTTTCAAAATTTGAAGATTATTATGGATTAATATGTCTTACACTCATTTTTATATCTTTTTTTTGGTAGGTAAAAGTACTTTTATTTACTTTACGGGTTGAAGGGTCCCACCCATTTTTACATAAGTTTCAGCTATGGTCAAACGACCCATAGTCCCATATCAGAGTTATACCCAAAAAGGAACACAAACAACCAAAAAGGTTCAAGTGGCACCCTCGAAGGTGCCCTTCCTGAAGCAGTCCGAGACTTAGAGTCACACAATGTGACAAAAATAGAAATAACAATAGTCCCTGGCTCCTGACCCACAGCTAGCTCACATACCAAACTTCTGGGCTTTGCTTTTCCCCTCATGTTTGTCACTATCCCTACTGGGAAGGAGGGTCTTAAGGATGGCAAGTAGTATCTTAAGCTCTTCAATGGTGCTTGACATGAGATTTGCACCTTCACGAAGTACGTTCGTCATTGTCTGAAAATGCTCGACAACATCATTAATGCGGTTGAGAGCAACTATACGTAGCATGTTCTGAACCATGCAGTATTCCTGGCGATCCCTCTGGCATTCCTTCTGGGTTTCTTCCTGGAGTTCCTCTTGGCCATCACCCTAAATCTCTTCCTGGCAGTCACGGAGATGCTTATCCGATCGAACAACTTAGGGTCAAAAACCCAGATGTAGACGTGGCTCGGGCTAGCAGTGGCAGGCTTGACGATAGTGGGAAAGTGAGCGGGAAAATTGGCGATGGAGGTGATAATATGGATGTTAGCCTTAGGCATGTGAAAGTATGGATAGGGGGAAGGAAAAGCCAGAAGACACGAGTGAATGGGAGTTTGAATGGGAAAGCATGGGTTGATGGGTCAGATCAAGGATTTTGCGCTTCTTTTTGAATCTTCGCCCATCCTAAAAATGATGCAGGCATCTCAAAAATAGTGGAACATGGTGTTGAAAAATACCCTAGGGGAAGAAAACCCCTTAGTGGGGTGGCTATAGTCACCTTTGAGGTTACAAAGGGCCTTTGGTTTCAATAAGACACTGTTGGGGCAACTAAAGCCACCGTTGTTGTTGGAGTTGTTGTAGTGCGAGTGACTGAACTCACCCCTTTTTGGTTTTAAAAAAATACCGTTAAGCACGTAGCTGAGGCTACTTGTTGGTAAGATTTTCTGCATCATGTTTAACTTTCTCGAGGATCTCACACGGGAAGCTATCTTCTCGGACCATCAAAGTGGGTTGGAGAATGGCTATGTTGGCAAGCACATCAACCACTTGATTAGCTTCTCTGAACATGTGATTGATTTGGTTTTGACGATTATTGTTGAGGACTTTTTGGCACTCTTGGATGATGTTCTGGATGTTTTTCCCCTTATGCTATTATTTTTGATGAGCCCCATGATAACTACAAAATCGCATTCGAAGATGATAGGGTTGGCCATAGTTTTGCAGATGTCAAAACTCCTCCAAAGAGCTCTGGATTCTACTTAGTTATTGGTTTGGGTGCCCAAGTTTTCAAAAAATGCTCGAATGAGCTTTCCATTATGGTCCCTGACGACTCCACCTACTCTTTCTTTCCCTGGGTTGCCTTTAGAGGCTCCATCGAAATTGGTCTTCAGCCATCCCTACGGAGGGGACCCACTTAGCTGTGACTCTGCCCACATGGGATTCCTTGGCCTTGCTGCAGTCTAGGGGAATCCTTAGGGAAGCAAATAAATACCCTTCGACCCTAACCTTGGGAATTTTTGGATAGGGGATCGGACTACTATTTTCAATGGAAAAGGCAATGGCTCTTGCCGCAACCGCTTCATGGTCCTTGGGGTTATCACTGAAAACACGATTGTTGCGTTCCAACCATATCTGCTAGGCAGTATGGTGGACCAGGGATTTACAAAGGAAGTTGAGTATGGGGTTTTTGAAAGTGTTGGGCCATTGGATGAACATATCCTTGACAGTATTTGGCTGGACCACACAAACCTGAAACTTGGTGATCACCAGGGAAAAAACACTGCTGGTGAAGGGACAATCCATAAGAATATGTTGGGTCGATTCCCAGGCTTGCCTACACAGGTAGCATCTATTGGGGATAATGATCCCTCTGTGCATTAGATTATTGGTGGTGAGAATATTATTGTGAACTGCAGTCTAGTAGAAGTGGGAAATTTTTGGGATTAGGACCTTGAGCCACACACTCCTGGCTAAAGTTTGGCCACTGTCAGTGTTGTCTCTAATTTTTTTTTTGATGAGATGAGAGGCAGATTTGACATAACTTTCCATCGCTTGTGCCTTTTCAGCATCTCTCATCCTCTTTCTGGGTTTGGGGGATGAAATTTACCCTCATGATCACTTGAATATCTGACACCACATCAGTTATTACATCGTTCTTGATTCTAAACTAAAACCTTTTCCACTCTTGGATGCCCTGGCTCGAGGAAACAAAATCTACTACGTGGGACCCATACTTGTTTTCAGACAGGTGCTTGCTTGACTGCAGTCAACTTGGGATCACAAATGAGGGTGTCTTTTCTAGCCCAAGCGTCCTTCCAAAAGTCGATCTTTTTCCATCTCCCAACTTCCACCAAGAGCCCTGGTGCATGAGTTGTTGGGTGAGAGAAATAGATTTTCAAAAATGAGAACAGTTGCAAGGTGTATCCATTTGTAGAAAGGATTGTTGTTGTAGATATTTTCTCTTGACAATGTTCATTCACTCGAGGTTAGCATTTGAGACAACCTCCCATGCTTTCTTAGCCAAGAGGGCTTGATTGGTGACATTGATGCACCACATTCCCAATCCTCCCTGATATTTGGGGAGAATACTTTGTCTCATGCAACCAGGTGGAACTTTTTCTGGTTGTCAGTTCCCAACCACATAAACTGTTTCTGGATTTTTTTAATAGCTTCGCCCACAGCAGTCGAGATTTGAAGACAAACAGGAAGAAGGTGGGAATGCTCTGTAAAAAAACTTTAACTAAGGTTGCCTTACCCGCGCTAGAGAGGAGGGTGCATTTCCATCTCGAAAGCTTCTTGTGAATCTTATAAGTGATATTACTCCGCATGTATTTGAGGGGCCTTCCTTTGAACATGGGAAGGCCCAAGTACGTGGTTGGGAAATCAGCACTGGAGCATCCTAAGATTCTAGCAATCTTGCGTTGTCTTTTGGAGGGGGTTTTAATGAAGTACAAATTGCTTTTGATGTAATTGATTTTATGACCTGCAACATCTTCATAGAGGTTGAGGATGGTTTTGATACTTTTAGCATCAGAAACAAAGTCTTTGGTTGCCAATAAGGTATCATCCACGAATTGTTGATGGGTGGAGAGCATGAAACCAGAGGCAGCTTTGATGCCCGAAATCAGATTATTGGAACAAGCAATCTTGATGGCTCTTCCCAGGCTCTCCGTAAAAATGATGAAGAGAATGGGGACAACGAGTCGCCCTGTCTGAGACCTCTGGAGCTTGGGAAGTAGCCAGCTACGAAACTGTTCACCAAGACAAAGAACCAGGAGGAAGAGATACACTTATAAATCAGATTAACCCAAGATTCATGGAACCCAAACTTGAGGAGGATTTGGGTGAGGAAGTCCCTGTTGACCCTGTCAAAATATTTGTTCATGTCCAGTTTGAGGAAAAAAGCAGCAAACTTGGAGACATGGGTAGAGTGGATCAACTCGTGCATAGTGATGAAACCATCAAGGATTGTTGTGGCCTTTGACAGTGCTCCCTTGGTAGGGATCAATAATGGAGGGGAGGATGCTAGACAACCGGTTGGCCAAGGCTTTAGATAGGATCTTATAGGTGGCGTTGCATAGGATTATGGGGCGATAGTCCAAGAGGGACTAGGGATTA